>CM037879.1:51401715-53801715 GCA_021292165.1 Shinisaurus crocodilurus | reverse complement strand
TATCTGCCTGCAGCATAGCAATCCTGGCTTTGGTTTCCTGAAAAAGCTGTAATAGGTTTTTCACATCAATCCCAGCATCATTTAAACATTTTTAACAATTTAAACTATTTAAACAAATGCAATAACTATTCAAGCTTTACAATAGCATAATAGCACAATACATAATACAACGCATTCAGTTCAACTTCAGTTGAACTCTAACTTTTAGATGATTGTTTCTTGCAAAATCAATCAAACAAAGTATGGTTATAAAAAACACAAACCTCAGGTGTGTTTTTGTTGTTCTTACTATCACAACCACAACTGGCATTTCTGTGAATCTGTAAGCCACCTGCGCTCTGAGTTGTTACATAGTCTGAAGTATGATGTTCCCTCCAGATAACACTCAACTCCTTTTCAGAGCTCTCCAAGCATGTCCTGTTGGTCTAACAGTCTGCCTATTACACTGACAGCTGCCCAATGCTTATGTGTAGCATTCAAACTGCTTTTCCATCAGCATGTGCTTGAAAATCCTCAATTATTCGGAGTCTCTCACTGAGTTAACTATCTCCAAATTCTCAATCACATCCATTATATTCTCCTGTTTGTTTCCCCCTTGGTTTCTCCCTCAACTTCTACAGATAAACAGTTGATCTGCCACCAAGCAGTTTCATTCAAAATGAAATTCCAAACCCTGGATCAATTATATCATATTGTTTCTATCTGTCCAGAAAAAACAATAGATCATCCAACTAACAAAGTACATACAGTCTATGTCCCTGTTCCTCCTGTTTAATAAACAAACATTGATCTGCCTCTCTGTGCAAATCCCAAATCCAGCAATGTTTGAGTTAAAACAGAATTCCAGCCTCCAGGTGATTCTAGCTTTTCCTACAGAAAATCTCAGAGTTTTCCAATTTAAAATGCTTATGTTCCAATATTTCCAACTGTGAAATATTCATACATCTCTCCAGATTCTTAAACATCAGTTTAACTGTTTCCAAAGCAAATTGTTGTTGCACTCACTCATGATTATCTAGCCCTTTTTACTTAGCAAAATCACAAGCAACCAATCTTGCTATTTTGACACACATATAACCTTTTTCCATTCTGGTTAGTTTTCACCTAAAAAAATCTATCTGGTAACAATGAGTTCCATGGACTGCTGTTTCTTTCACCCAGCTTCCATGTTTTGTTCTTTATCCAAAGAATTCAACTCAGCTTGCATAGCCTGAAGCTATGGTTTAGCTTCCTTAACAGACAATTTTTTCACCTCTTTGAAATCTTGAGCTTCCAAATTCCTTTTCCTGCAAATTCATCCTGATATCTCACAGGTTGTTTGACTCATCTGTTCCTTATCAGGTTATCAGGTTCCTGTTCCAATGAACTTGCACCAATGATGAACAATCATTTGTTTAGCCTCATACTCTAAACCAAATGTGTATCAGAGTTTGTCAAATTTACCTGACTGTCTTTCAGCAAATGCTTTTCTATTCTGACTCTGAACCTTGATGCATCTCCTGCATTAACAGAATTAATTTTGAAAAAATCTTACCTTTTTCATTCAGCATTATACTCAACACTTTTAGATAATCTCACTATCCAAGTGTTATTCATGTGAAACTCAATATTCTCATATTCTAGAAAAATTTCATGTAAGCTCCCTTACAGATTTCTTCTAACTTTGAGGTGTATGTACCTACATATCAGATCCAAGATCCTGAAATGTTTCTCCAGAAGATTCTTTCTATACACTACTTTCTATAAGATGTACAGTTCAACACAGAACTAAAACTTCTATCATGTACATAATCAAAACATTTAAGAGCTTCTACCCAAACCTCATTAGCCAAATTAGCATCACCTCTTCTGAGTGTTTGTTTACTCTTCCACGCAATACATGTGTTCAATATCACATCCTGTTAGAAATGCATCAAAATGCACTGAATTGAACTTCCCCCCATATCTCAAAAGAAATAGGTAACATGGGTAATATGCTTGTTTCCCACCCAAGCACAAAACACCTTGACTCTGTTCAATACTCCAGCTTTCTATCTAACATGTACACAACCTTGTACCTAGTGTATTGATCAATTAACATCATGAAATAACGTGCCTCTCCTCTAAAAACCATCAGAGTACCCACAAGATCACCAAGAACAAATTAAAATGAAATGAACTGGTTTTTCAGCTTGCCTTCCAGTTTACCTGTTGAAGCTAGCATCCTTTGTTTATGTGCACAAAATTACCTTTCATGTGAAAATTACAATTTCCAAATGCTTTCCCCAACATCAGTTTGCACTTACTTTCACAGCCTGTGAATCTAAATGACCAGACATGTGATATGCATGCATGTACATGTCATACATATAAGCATTTAACCTTTTTATAGTTGCATCGGTACAACTCTCCATTTCTTTATTACATCATTACAGTATGATCAAAGAAATAATCCATCTCTTAGCTTTGCCATATAAACATACCTTCTAATTATTCAGTATTTTACATTTTGCTACAGAGAAAATTTACAATGCACTCAAGTCAGCATTCATATTCATTCAGTACACTTCCTGACATTTCAGAGCATATTACACTTTCTTGATTCCAAGTTATTCAAACTTTCAAGAAATACAGTTCCAAAAACATGACTTTTAAAACCCCTGACCATTTGCATAGTCCACTTTCTGCTTATTTATGTCCAACACAGAAAGCTTTGTTTTCAATAAGTCACTGTTTATGTTCACAACCAAAATAATGTCCATTTTGTTATGTCCTGGGTTAAAACACAATGTTTTCCCATCAGCAGCACCCCTGCTGATTTCAAGCCCCTTCTTCTGTGATCCCACATGAAGAAAATGAAGAACAGCATCACATTTGAAGCACAGCTTTCTCTGTTCAAAAACTGCCGCACTGTTTTCCCCCTGCTGTTTTAAAACCACGCCTCCGCTGGTTTGGTACAGCCTTCCGTGTAGTATCAAGTTTCCCAAGATACGTTCCAGTCACACGTGACTTTGCTGTGACACACGTTCCAGACGCTTTTGCCCACGTCAGACGTAATCCACGTCATTGTAATCCAAGCCACTTGTTGACACAATGCAAAAGACAGCTGATCCGCTGCTGAGCGAAGAAGCAAGCTGTAAAAGAAATATGATCACCCTGCTGTAGTCTTGTCTCAAAATGAGTAGAGACAGAGCCTCCTGGAGATATTTCCTTGCCCGATACAGCTCCTTGACAATCACTCCAGCAAGCTGTGGAAAACGCAATCCTTGTGTCCAGCGTTGTTCACTTTTCAGTAGCCTCGGATCTGCCAAGCCTGGCACCTCCGTTCCAGCTTCTTCCAAAACGAAAAATCCGTCGTCTCTCTGTTCTGCATTCTTCAGTTGTGCTACATTCCAAGCCGCTGTTATCAGCATCCAGCTCTAGCAACATCGCCTTTTCAGTTGTTTACATTCCAACCGTCCTACATTTGTAAACAATCTCTTAACCTCATAACTGCTGATCTCCTGCGTCCCTGGATTATCTGGACCAACAATCAGGGTTATCTGCACCATCTGGGGTATCTCTGCTTGTAATCTGGGCCCATAACCTGATGTGAGAGCTGGACTGACCCGGGTTCAAAAGCTTACCTAGCCAGTGACCCTCAGTCCCAGTTACGCAGGTGGAAGGAGGAGATAACAGCAGTTAATAAAGATTAAAGAGTTTATTTGTAAGACCCAATTACATGGGATTAAGGCAAGCAATGCATCTCTTACTCACTACATGATTGCAGATTCAAGTCCAAGACCCCAGTGGTAAGGCTGAGATGAAGTGAAGTGACTGACTTGAAGTAGAAGTCCAGAACAAGAGCAGAGTAGTCACTGTGTCAATAAATGTCTTAATTTATAGTCAGACCCTGTACCTATAAATAGGATATTGCTCACCAGTTGTATAACCTATTCTTCACAACATGTTTACTGACTACAATTGTCCACATGATTCTGAGTCATAGACCTTGACATTATGTCTGGTGACAGAAGACCTTGTGTACTTCACCTCAGGAGACATTCTCCATGTCAGGTGAACAATCTCCGTTCTGCCCATGCAAAACCTAACATTCATTGCTCATTCCTAATTCCAGATCATTTGTGAATAAATTGAGAAGCACTGGTCCCAATACAGATGTCTATGGGACCTCACTGTTTACATCCCATCATTGCAAGAATTTACCATTTATTCCTGCTCTCTGCTTTTTGTTCTTTAACTAGATACTGATCCATAAGAGGACCTCTTCTCTTATTCCATGACCGCTAAGTTAGCTCAGGAGTCTTTGGTGAGGGGCTTGGTCAAAAGCCTTTTGGAAATCCAAGTAAACAATGTCTACCAGATCATCCCTATCCACATGTTTATTGACACTCTCAAAGAACTCTGAAAGGAGATAGGACTTACCTTTGCAGAAGCCATGTTGATTCTTTTTCAGCAGGGCTTGTCCTTCTATATGTTCACTAACTTTATCTTTAATAATGCTTTCAACCAATTTACCTGGAACAGACGTTTAGCTAACTGGTTTAGTAATTTCCCAGATCCCCCCTGGATCCCTTTTTAAAAATTGGTGTTACATTGGCCATTCTCCAGTCCTCTGGTGCAGAGGTTGATCTTAGGGAAATGTTACATATTTTTGTTAGAAGACCAGCAATTTCATATTTGAGTTCTTTAAGAACTCTAGGATGGATACCATCTGGGCCTGGTGATTTATTAACTTTCAATTTGTCAATAAGGTTGAGAACTTCATGTTTTCTCACCACTATTTGCCTGAATTTCTCAGACTCCCTGAAAACATCAGTTCAGCTATCTGTTCTATATCTTCTGCAGTGAAGACAGATGAAAAGAATTCATTAAGCTTCTCCACATCTCTTTATCCTCATTTAGTACTCTAACTCCATTGTTATCCAACAGTCCAACTGCCTCCCTAGCTGGTTTCCTGCTTCTGATATATTTAAAGAATTCTTTATTGCTGGCCATGATGTTGTTAGTGATTTGCTCCTCAAAATGCTTCTTTGCCTCTCGTTGTCTGCTTGCATCTCCTTTGTGAAAGCTTGTGCTCCCTTTTGTTCTCCTCATTTGGATAAGCCTTCCATTTTCTGAAGGAAGCCTTCTTTTCTTTAATAGCTTCCTTCACACTGCTTGTTAACCATTCTGCTGGCCTCTTGGACTTGGTGCTACCTTTCAGGGCTGGTGCTACCATTAGGCCAACTAGGTGGCTGCCTAGGGCGCCGGGCTAAAGGGGGCATCAGAAACGCCTTGGGGGAAAAAATACAGCACGTATTTTACCAAATTTGTTTTACCAATCATGTCCTGTGGCGGGGAAGGGGAGGCGAAAGAAGCACGCCCCTCCCTCTCTCTCCTCCACCTCAGGGCTCAGTCTCCAACGTTACCAGGAACAGCAGCAGGCAGGCTCCTCCTCACAACCAGCATCAAAAGAGGCAGAGAAGGCAGCAGGCTGGAGGAGGCGGAGGCGGGCAGGGGCCAATGATGGGAGGCTGGTGGGCGGCTGGAATGATGCACCTGCAAACACCTCCTTTGCGCGCCTCAGGTTCCTCAGCTCAATGTCCCCTGAAAGCAGTTATTTCCAGCAACCAGGGAGGGAGGGAAAGGTATTTTAAGCTAGCTGGGGCTCCAATGTTTTAATTATTTACCAGGCTGTTTCTGTGTTTTGGTTTTAAATGGTTTTAGGATGCAATCCTATGCGTGTTTGGAGGGGGGGGAGTCCTACAACTCCCAGTATTCCCCAGCCAGCCATGCGCAATCCTACGCACATTGAGGCAGAAAAAAGCCCCGCAACTCCCAGCATTCCAACAGACAGCCATGCTGGCTGGTGAATGCTGGGAGTTGCGGGGCTTTTTTCTGCCTCAACGTGTTTAGGATTGTGCCCTGAGCTGCTGATGTTTTCTTTATTGTACTTTGAAAAGGAAAAAGGAAAAGACAGGATAATATACATTATTCTGATAAAGAAATATTGCAACAAAGTGATAGAGAGAGGAGGGGAAGCAGCAAGTTTCGTAAAGCCCCTCCTAAATTTGAACCAGATGATCCACGGGCTCTCTCTTTGCTATGTTTCTACTACATGCATCCCCCCCCCCGCAACCCAGAAGATGTATGAGTCAAACCGGTGTCTCTGCACCTCCACCCTGCGAGGTAGAACAGGCTGCAAGATGCCCTTTTGTCTCGATTCCTCACAGGTAGCGCCACCACACCTCTCTCACATCCTTTTTTCATATCCCTTGTGCTGCCCGCAGGAGGAGACAGGCTTTTACATATATATGGAGTAGGAGAAGGCCCTTGGGAGTTCCTGGCATAGCTGGGCTGATGTTGCCTCTTTGCTTTCCTCGTGAACACAAAGGAAAAGTCTCAAAGTCCACAAAGTTTTTCTATGGGGCTTGGCAGTTCCCAGGGAGGGAAATTTATTTCATAATGGGCAAAGGGCTGGAGGGAGGGAGGGCTCAAGTGGGGGGGGGGCGCTAAATATCTGATCTTGCCTAGGGCACCAAATTGCCTTGCACCGGCCCTGCTACCTTTCCTAACCTGTGATATACATTGTAGCTGAGCTGCCATTATTGTGGTCTTGAGCAACCTCTAAGCTAGGAAACTTTCCTAGTTTCCTAGTTTTGATGCTGGAGGTGAGCTGTGATGGGCTGGATGTGTCTGGAGCAACCAACTGAGGGAAGGGAAGATGCAAGGCAGTGTGCAGTGCCTCTCCCCCCCCCCCACTCCTATTAGTACTAAACCATCCCTATTTATATATGAATGAGGAAGACATATAAAAAGAAGCAGTTCTGCTCATATCACATCTAGTTTGGCTCTTAGACTATCATCTGACTGTTTTATAATTCAACTTTTAAAAATGAAAAACATTTGCAACATCTTTCCCTACTTAGTTTAGTAGTTACTTGCAGAGGAAATAAGGTATGAGGTGATGCTGCCAGTTTTGTGAGTTTGGTTCCTCAAAGTAGGTTATGTAATATTGCTTTTTCCTAGTTTACAAAATGAAGAAGGTGATGTAAGTTTTTTAGCAGTAAAAATGTAAATTCCCACATCACTGGCAGTGTGATTTCATATTGAACTTTAATGGAGTTCTCTGGGGTGCTGTGATTCCCATTTCAGCGGGGCTCCTTTTCCATTACAGGTTTTGCAGATTTTATTTCGAGCTTCATAGGAGCTATCCGTGGTGCTGAACTCCACCCCCAAAATAGGATCACCACCATGGAACAAAACCTGTAATGGAAAATGAGCCCCACTGAAATAGGAGTCACCAGCCTCCCCTGGTGCTGTGTATGATGTGTAAACAAAGCCAAAACCAAAAGGGAGGCACTAAAACCAGAAAGAGTTCAAAGAGAGAGACTAATTCTCAAAAGTGGCAATAATTAAAATGTATTGCAGCCCAACACATTTCAAAACAGCAGGTTCCTTCTTCAGGGGCAATCTTATACATCCAAATTCTGAAAACAGGCTAAAAGAGCTTACAGAAATGACTGGCTGTCTTTCTTGCACCATCACAGACAGTAAGGAAGTCAGTCACTATTTCTGGTTGCTCTTCTAGCCTGTTTTCAGAATGTATAAGATTGCCCCTGAAGAAGAAGCCTACTTCCCCAAAAACAGGTTGGGCTGCAGTAAACTTTCATTCTTGGCACTTTTGAGAATGAATTCTCTTCTTGCATTCTTTATGATGCGTAGACAAAAAAACAAAAACAAACCCATTCCAACATAAAACTTATATGTATGGGCAAAAATCCTGTTTCACATTTGAATGTTAAAAAAAAAAAATGTTCCATGAGTAGACTTATGTGAAAATAGTTTACTTTTAACAAACAAGCTATATCAGTTCCATGCTACCAGTATACATTCATTGCATTTTGCAATGCTCACCAAATCATTTACAAAAAGGCCCTCTTCTATCCCACATTTTATCAGTCCTGATCTCATTTCAGGCATTTTGTTCAGCCAGTGATTTTGCCTACAGCCACACATTTCTCAACATTTCCCAGAAACACTTTTGTTGTACTTTCTTCCATATTGCTGCTTATTATTTCGCATCCAGAACCCTTTTTCTGACGGTAGTTATATCATTGGTCATATAACATCGCTGCTCTCTCCTGTTGGGAGCGGTTAGTAGTGGGATATATCCCTTCACAAGATGGTCCTTTGTCATGAAAGAGTAGAACAATGGGATGGACAGGCTGCCCCACTTATGGGTTCCTACAAACACAACCAAATATGGGCAAGGCAATAGTACAAATGGTCATGTGTATGCTTCCGGAAGATTAAATCAAGGGAGTGATAGCTCCTCCTGACACACAATAGTACGATTGCCACTGGTAGTATACCATGAATCACCACGAGAGGCTTAGTTTTGGGTAATTATTTACAGGAGTGAATACTAGAGATGACACAAAGCCAGGGGTACACGATCATATATAACATGTAACCAAATACCTTGGGACTGTGTCGCCTTTAACATTCACTCCTGTAATAAGTTCGGAAGCGTCTGTGTGATGGACAGCTGGAGTTTCACCACTCCCTCCCTGAGAGTCCAGACTCCAGAGCCAATCACAGCGCTCGGAATGTTGGCAAGGGGGCAGAGAGCTGTGAAAGGCAGTTTAACGTTCATTCTGGCTTTGGGGGTGGGAATGGGAAACATCTAGTGACAGAATCAGAATCAGTAGTAGAGGCTGGAAGGGAACGCTGCGTAGAAAAGTTACCTCAACCTGGAGTTGTTATAAGATAGGCAAGCAACTGAATGTATCATTTGTTTCCATCTGTAGAAACAAACTTGTTTTGTTTTACTCTTAACCCTTGTTGTGAGAGTGGTGACTGAGGGGAGGAACACACACATCTTTGGGAGCAATCTCAGTGGAGAAAGAAGAAGGTGGCAGTGAGGCAAATAATGGTATTCAGGTCATTACCCTAGTTAGCCCGAGGCTGTTGAGGCCCAAGGCTTGTGAGGAGGAGAGGGGAGTGTCCCAGGCAACTGCTGGTGTGGCTCTGAGGAATTGGGAAGCGGAGCCTGAGTGTAAGAGGCTGAGAATCTTATGTGAATTCTGGGTAAGAGGCAAGCAGGATATTTGAGGGGAGTATAGTGACCTGGGTGCAGGGCCTGAGTATAAAGTCCATAGCTCGAGCAAGGGACCTGTATACACGAAAGATAAAGGTGGTTCAAAACCGATAAACACGCTACTTAGTGTTTCCACAAAGGTGGGGGCAGCGGGCTGTGTCACAGTCTGCCTCTCATTGATGATTCATGGCATACTACCAGTGGTAATCTTACTATTGTATGTTAGGAGGAGCTATAACTTCCCTGATGTACTCTTCTGGAGGCATACACATGACCATGTGCACTATTGCCTTGCCTATATTTGGTTGTGTGTGTGTGTGTAGGAGTTCATGGCTGAGTTGGGCAATTTATCCCTCCTACTGTTCCACCCCTCCATAGCCAAAGGATCATGTGGTGAAGTGACTGATATTGTCAAGCTTGAAATGCACAGATGTTCAAGTTTATTCTATGTATGAGTCAGTCATGGTGGTGGTGGTGGCGGCAGTGGTGAGAAGTAATCATTGTAGATTATTTAAAAAATGGTAGATTATTAAATTTTAAAATGTCCATATATTTTGGGCATAATCCAGCACAGACTTAGGCTGCAATCCTATGCACATTTACCTGGGAGCAGACTTCACAGAAAACAATAAGATTTCCCTCTGAGCAGACAGGTTGTATATTGCCTTGGGGCCCCTGTTGGACAGAAAGTTGATTCATAAATAGTTAAATAAATACATGAGATGTATTGCACTGTTAGGAACATTTCAGCTCATTGAAATAAAGGGGTGAAAGCATGTCTCAAAATCATCAAAATCTGCCAGCTGTCTGGAAAAAATGATATATATTTTTAATTCTCGACACATTTCAGACACAAACACAGACTGTCTTGAGGTGGTGTCTCTCCTGAGTCAGTGAATGGCTCTGTGGTCTTTCTGAGCAGTTATACTGCCTTGAGTTGGTAAGAGTCTAGAAATATGAGACAGAAGATTACTCTCGAATGGGTGAACAGATCTAACTGCCTTTCTTATTAAATTTTTCCCTTTTTAAAACCCTTCTTTTTGAAACACATCAGGAATTAAAGATACTTTTTTTTTGTCTACACAGCTGGTGCTCTTGCAGTTTTCTTAACTATTTTTTTTAAAAAATCCCTTTTGTTACTTCTCTGGTTTTGTTTTTTGGGATCAGCTATGGACTGCAGCAAGTTTCTTCAGCATGCCTAACTCTGCTGAATTGTGGCTAATGTATTTTCCACCAAAATATTGGATGATACTTTTTAACTTGTGTTGACATTTGAGCCCTCAAATCTCAAAAACATGTTGTCCATTTTTCCCACTTAATGCTGCTTGTCTATCTGTTAATTTATATATAACTAGCTGTTGCCCACGGCTTTGCTCGCGTGGATTTTACAATTGTTTTTAAAAGAAACATGAGTTTTTTGTCCAAACTGTACGAAATATAATTTACAGGTTGATGTCTTAACATAATAAGCAATGTTTATTACAGACGTTAGTCGGGGTGTATTGGCAACAAAACAAAGATAGTGCCATTCATATGCGACAATGAATTTTTTCGTGTTGGAATTACAAGCAGATAATGAGACAGACCAAAAATTAAAAATTATTTATCTGGCATCAGCAACCTACAAAAAAAACCCTATTTCAGTACTTCTTTGTAAACTACATTAGTGGTTCTCCCTTCAGGTGCTAGGATGACCAGATAGTTAGGTGAGCTCACTCTGGAACAGGCCACGTAAAACTGCCCATGTGAGAAGCAGTCTTCCCTTAGGTCAATCCCCGTTACCTTCAAAGTCTGCCCCTTTGAGTTGTTGATGGTCATGGCGAAACAAACCTTTAGGGGGAACTGAAGTCTTTTGAATTCAAACGGATATTCTGATGGAATAAGAGGTACTTGTGGTATGTCTTAGGTGTGGAAATAGAATGAGGTGATTCCTGAGAGCAGTGTCTGATAACACTGGACTGAGTGTAAAATGTATTGCTTTTAGAAACACCATCAGGTTCAGATGGCAAATAAGCCTCAAAATGGCCACCAGAAAGATTTTGCGTAAAACGTAACTGTTCTACAGGGTTACCTTCATTACTGAATTTTGTGTGAAGTTCACAATTATGATAAACTTCGAAAACTAATTCGAAAAGCTGTCCACCCGCTGTCAACTCGCACAAACCACCATAAGTATGGGGCCGGGACATGTTGTCAAAGTATGCATCGGCACTGGCATAGTTGTTTCCATCACTGTCGTGGGACATTATATAGAATTCATCCCAGTTTTCAACGACATGATCAACTATTTGTTCATGTACCTCCCTACCTAGATTTTGACTGCCATACATAATGAAAGATAGTGCCCGGAATAGGCACACTCCATCGCCTACAATTGGTACGACTGTGTGTGGTATCATCACACCATTTACATTTAAATTTTCAATTTGCATTTTGAATTTTTTTTAATGGAGGAGAAGAAAAATAAAAAAAAAACAGGTTTAAAATGAAAAGGTCCCCCCCCCCTCCTTGAAGGCCTGCAAGAGCTGTATGGAAAAGATACAGTGTCTCTGACTGAAAGTGTAACGTTTAGGCTGGGTGCTGGCGGCAGAAAACTTTTCTGACAGAAATATCTGATCTTAAAGAAAAATCAGGTTAATCCTGAGAGACTACAGGTGATGAAGAGTGACTGTGCCAACTTTGGGGTAGATCCGTCAAAATGTGATGGAGCCTATGCGACGCCCCCCCCCCAACAGTCATTCAGTCAGTCATTTTAAAAGTTTCCCTCCCTTTTCACCCCCTCAGAGAACATTCCAAATGTCCTAGGGGAGATTTGCATACCCAGCCCTATTGGCCCCTGCAGGAATTCATACGAACATTCTAAGTGTCATATGGGCTATTTGCATAACTGCTCCTATTGGCTCCTTCAGCAATTATGAGGTAAGGCCGATTTGCATAACTGCTCCCCTGTTGTTTTGCCCATAGGAGATATGAGAGTGGGGCAATTTCACCTCCTTGGGGACAGAATTTCTAAAAACCCTTCCTTAGTGGGTGTCTACCTCATAAAAGCAATGTTCCTTCAAAATTTCACATTCCTAGATTAAACGGTTTGTGCTGGGCGTTGATGAGTCAGTCAGTCAGTCAGTCAGTCAGGACTTCTTCTTTTATATATATATAGATTTTAATCAGGGTTCACATGTGCTAGCACAACTGATATACTTCCAAGGGGGGATCCACATTACACTGTATATCGTCGAGATAGCAGAATGGTACTGCAATATTCATGTTCCTCAGTCACTACTCACAGAGCACACTCTCGTTAAATGTATTGCACTTTTTAAATTTTATTATTACATTTATGAATTGCCCATCTGGCTGGTTACCCGGTTTGCCACCCCACACCTAACTCTGGCCGTTGCCTTGAACAGGTGTGTTTTTGTAAAAGTTTGCTTCATCATCTAAAAAAAGAAAGGGAAAAGCTCTTCTGGCCTCTCACAAAGAAGAAGGAGAAGGCGGCTGCTGCTGCTGCTGCTGCTGCTGCTGCTGCTGCTGCTGCTGCTGCTGCTGCTACAGCCACCCTCCCGTGGGGTCGGGGTGAAGCCAGCAGGACCAGCACGCCACACCCCTCCCCTCCACCCAAATGCAATTTCCCAAAGAAGTGTTCCTCCCATTCTGAGTTTCCCGAGCACAAGGCTCCTGTTAAATCAATGTGAAACGCTTGGGAGTAAGGGCATTAGAGAGAATGTGATTTACTTCTGAGCAGACATGCCTTTTGGCTAATTTACAGCTCCCTGCTCTTTGAGCAATGGGGGTGAACGTGGCTGTTTATAAAAGGGGGGGAGCCTCCTGCTCCTGTCCCCTCTCAAACTCCATTCTGGGGGTACTGCATTTCACACATGCACAGGAGCGAAATTGGTTTTTTTTTTAAAAAAAAAAAAACCCAAAACCACCAACACACAATTCCCTGATGCAGCCTGCTTGGAGGTGTGGAGGTACGCAGGAATGTTTACAAACAAAAAAATTAAGAAGCTTCTGGGGAAGAGGGCGAACCACCACACAACAACAAATGGCAGACACCTCTCTTCCCCACTGGTTTGGTTGAGACACATCATGCTGCATTCCCCCCCCCCAAAAAAAACGATTGGCTAACTCCAGTGATGACACTTTTGTGGCCACACCTTGGGCGGGCAACTGCAGTGCAAGTTTAGCACACATGAGCCACGTACTGTGACAGTGAACCACAATAACTGGAAAAAAAATGTGATAAACCTAGTCTGAGGAATTCCGGAAGAAACTAAGAACGATTAGCGCGATCGGCACTGAAAAGTACGTGCATTGTGTGCCCCACAAGTCACAACAGCGATACAGTACTGCAGTAAGCCTTAGGTGTGGATCCAACCCAAGTGGAATTTTACTGCCTGGTTTTTGTTTACTTATTTATCTTAAGGGTGTTAGCTCTTTCAGGCAAAGTACCTATCACTTCCTCAATCTGGAAAACACCTTTCAGGAAGAAGTAAATAATAGCCACTCCTCCCAAGCATCCATTTATGTCACACAATAGCTGCAGCAACTTTTGTACTCTGTGAATACATCCATTTAATTTAGACTGTGTAGGTATGTTTCCCCCCCTACTGTTTAAGGTGGTACATTTTGTAGACTCATAAGGTACAGAGTGTCTTGATATAGCTCAAACTCTAGGTTCCATCTGTCCTAGAGCTTCCACAGTTCAACAGCTCTTGCACAACTACTACAACATTTTGAAGGAGGCCTAAGGATAAAAGGGTGTGTGGTATGTGGCATGTAGTGTGTGGGGGGTGATAATCTGTGAACTCACCAGGGATGGGGACTCGGACTCGAGGACTCGACTCGTGAGTCGGACTGAGTCCCCCCTATGACTCGACTCGGACTCGAGTCCCAATATTTTTAATGGGACTCGAGACTCGACTCGGGACTCGAGACCAAGGACTCTTCAACATCCCTGGGCTGTGCCAGAAGGAGTGGAGAGGAGCGTGATTGCCGGAGAAGAGTGCATGGAAGCGAGGTGTGCCGCTGCTCGGCCACTATGGACGGCTACCAGGAGTGCAGCCCCAATAGTGTGTCAAGATTTATTTTGATTGATGTGTTGCGTACTTGGGAGAGGCAGAAGAAGGACCTGAGATGACTCTGTGTGGCTGCTCTGAGTGTGTTTCTGGTTCCAGCAAGTTCATCACCAGTGGAGCGGGTGTTCAGTGAGGGTGGAATTGTGATGAGATCTCACCGTTCCAGAATGGGGCCCAAACATTTAGAAAAAATCATGTTCCTCAAATGCAACATGGGTAAGTTTTAGGAAGTACAGCAAGTTTATTTTTTAAAATCATTTTCCTAAAATGCAACCTTTCAGACATTTTGGGTTTGGCTGCCTCTGCCTGCCTGTCTGGGGTTCCCAGCCTCCTCTGCCTGCCTCTGCCTGGTCTCTTCTTGACCAGTTCAACAGTTGAATTGTCCAAGACAAAGGCCTCTGCCTGCCTGCTTTGGGGTTCCGGTTCCCTGCCTCCTCTGCCTGCCTGGTTATTTTGGGTGTTTCTGCCTGATCTGTTCTTGCCAAAATCAGTTGCAGAGTTTTGAAATAAAAAGGCACACTTGTGCCTATAATTTATTTAAGCCACACATCTGAAGTAGCCTTATTTTGTTGGGGAAAAAACCCCATTGATTTTAATAGGGACTCGTGGAGTCAGCTTTGGGAGGGACTCGTGACTCGTGACTCAGTAAGTCACCATTTTGGACCAAGGACTCGGACTCGGACTCGAGTCCAAAGACTCGTGACTCGACTCGTGACTCGAGACCAAGGACTCTTCAACATCCCTGGAACTCACACATATGGGTGTGTGCAGAACAGTGATTTGGAACATTCTAGAGCTAAACAGTGCTTTAGGGGGGAGCCCCACCCATATCCTTTGAGCATGCTCCGGGCATAGCTCCTGCTTGCCTCTTAATTCTGAATCCACCGGAGCAGAGGAAATAAAAAAGGGTGAGGTATTGAGGCGGGGAGGAGGGTGGGTTGTGTAAGTTTGCAGATGACCATTTGAAGAACCAGTTACAGGTAAGCAACTTGTCCTTCTTCTTTGTGGCCTCTGTGACTCACACATATGGATGACTGAAAAGCAATAAGCCTTACTGGAGAAGGGAGATGTCATGCCACAATCAAAGAAAAGAGTGCTCTGCCAAAAGCTGCATCAGCGTGAGCTCTGATATCCAGGTGGTAGTGCTAAATGAATGTAGATGGTTGAGCACGTCACTGCATTACAGAGTTGTGGGAGCAAGATACCTCTGAGGAAGGCAGCAGGGAACAGGGTCTGGTTTCATAGATTTCATAGATAGAGTTGGAAGGAGCCTAGAAGGCTATCGAGTCCAACCCCCTGCTCAATGCAGGAAACTAGAGGAGGGGTCTCCTATCCAAGTAATAACCAGGCCTGACCCTGCTTAGTTTTCCACGCTCAGACAAGCTGAGCCAGCGTGAGCCACAGGCCTGTTGAGTGACCCCTTACCAGTAAGGGGACTGGAGGTGAGCTAATTGATAGGCCATGTGTATGGTTGAGGCCACCCACTTGGTAAGGCTTTGTAAAGACACCAGTTGACCTTTCCTGGAACTCGAGTGGCAGACAAAGAGATGAGTAGATTTTCTAAAGGATGGTGTTGCTAGAGATGTAGAATGAAAGTGCCCTTCGATTGTCTAGAGAATGAAGCTTTACCTCCATCAGGGAGGGAGGTTGAGGAAGTTAGACTGGTAGTACGATATCCTGAGTAAGATGGTATTGAGAGACAACCTTCAAGAGGAAGGAGGAGTCTGTGCATAAGACTACCTTGTCCTTGTGAAAAATGAGTAATGGTTGATTGTGACATAGAAGTATAATTCTTATTATTATTATTTATTCCATTTCTATACAGCCCAATAGCGGAAGCTTACCCTATGTGCCGATGTAATGGTGACAAGGAAGACCACCTTCATGGTGAGGAGCCTAAGGTTGGCTGTGGCCAAAGGTTTGAAGGGCTTAGATGAGTCAATACTACCGATATGCTCCAGGCTGGGGTTGAAGGAGAAATTGTCGGATAGAGGTTAGCAAGGCCTTTAAGGAACTGCTTGACATGAAGGTGTGAGAAGATAGAAAATCCCTCAGCATTGTTATGATTAGCTGAGATCACTGCTAAGTAAACCCTGATGGATGAGAGGGCTAAGCCTTTGGTTTTCAAGGAAAGTGGAAACTCTAAGATGTGCATGCATGGTAGGCCACAGGATATGGGGTCTTTTGAATTGGTGCTAGAAATGTGTGGGGTGATAATCTGTGAACTCACACATATGGGAAATTCTTCCACTTGGCAGTGTATGAGGCCTGAGTAGAAGGTTTGTGCTGAAGCTGTCAGCAATTCTAAAACTTGGTTGGAGAATATAGGGTTGGTTATTCTCCATGCTGTGAGAAGTGGGGACTCTAGGTCTGGGTGTTTGATCCTCCCATTGTTCATCAAAAGGAGGTGCAAAAGGAGAGGAAGATTCAGTTAGATAAGAGGAGGAGTGTCGCAAACTATGTTTGCCTTGGCCATCATGCAATGAGCTCCATCGTCCTGTATTTTGTTTATAACCAGTGTTGTCAGAGCGAAGGGGGGGGGGATGTAAGTTAGGGCACCCTCCCCAGCAGAGGAGGAAAGTGTCCCCCCCAGAGAGTCTGTGTCATGTCACACTCTGCTGCAGAAGAAGTGGAATTTTGCAGTTAGAGCGGTGGCAAATAGGCAGATCTGCCACCCTTGAGGGGCAGAAAGAAGGGAGAAAAACTCAGATGAGAGAGGAGAAAAAGAGAAAAGAGGAGAAGCTCTGTTCAGTATCCCAGAGTGGACAGAAAGTTTTTGTTTGTTTGTTTTTAGATTTCAGCTGTGAGGCGAGAGACTGTCTCAAATGCTGCTAGTTGCTGCAGTGGACAAAAAGGAAAAGAGAGGCAAGTGGGAGCCACACCCGGAGCATGTGCAGAGGAGGTGAGTGGGGCTCCTACCTAAAGGACTGTTTAGCTCTAGAATGATGTTCCAAATGACTGTCCGAATGACTGTGCAGGCACATAACCCATATGTGTGAGTCCCAGAAACCACAGAGATGCAGCACATGTTACAGAGGGATGCTGTTAAAATGCCCTCCCCGTGGAGAGTTCACTACTTCTTGGCTGTAAAACATAGGGTTGGATCCAGAGTTTTATTCTCTTGGTGGGAGCAATTGGTTAGCGTGTTCTGCCAACTGAAGGTTTGGTAGTTCAAGCCTACCAGGGACACCGTTGATTTGAGGAGCCATGGCTCAATGGTAGAGAACATGCTTTGCATCCAGAAGGTCCCAGGCTCAATTCCTGCATCTCTAGGTAGGGCTGGAAATATTCCTGCCTGAAACTTTGGAGAGCTGCTGCCAGTCAGTGTTGACAAGACTGAGCTAGATGGACCAGGGCGGTGTAATGGTCAGATAGCTGGACTGGGACTTGGGAGATCTGGCTTCTAGTCCCCACTTGGCCTGGTGACCTCCCTTTCTCTGCAGACCCCCCCAGCATCACTTCCCCAAAAGTTCTGGAGGGTCTCAGAACCCTCCAGAGCAGACTGTTGGGGACATGGGGGAGAAGGGGTATTGCCAAAGATTGCCTCCTTCTCCATTTAGCCAGTGGAAATGCTCCACTGGATGAAAAGCCTCCTGTGGATGAAAGGAGATTTTCCATCCATGAGAGGCTTTTGCTGGATTCAACCTTGGGCTTCATAGAATGTCTGGATTGCCCAAGTTCTAGACTGGTGCATCATATAGATGAGGGGTAGGCAACTCTGGAGCCCTCCAGATGTTTGGGACTATAACTCCTATAAACCCTTAGCATTGGCCATGGTTGCTGTGGTAGATGGGAGCTGTATTCCAAAACATCTGGAGAACACCAGGTTGCCTACCTCTGATGTAGGCAGTCGTTCATATTACTGTTGGGCTGTCCTGTTGGCTGCTGGTGAGGCCCAGAGATTCTCCACATAATGGTGGCAATCTTCTAACCAGCAAACCACTCCACATGTTGCTGGTGAGGGAAGGTGGAAAGCTCACCATGGGGCTGCTATTTTTGGCAGCTCTTCTGTGGCAATCATAATGTGTGCTCCTGCTCCAAGAGTAGAAGATCCTTTTCATCTGTGTGGTAATATTTCATTATGGGCCCAATGGCAGTCTAATTATAGGGAACCAAGCTCCCTATAGAAACTCCCAGACAGAAACTGAGGAGTGAGGTTGTATGACCACCTACACAGGAGGCTCTCAGGAACAGGACTGTATACCATCATCTGTCACAGTTATCCTTACCTTTATCATGACTAGCATTCATGATTAAGTTAGCATCCTGCCACAGCAGCTAGTTATTGGAAAGGGGAGAGAAATACAATCCATTTTCATCTTGTTATGCTGAATCCACTTCATGAAAGGAGATTGACAATGTTTTTTTTTTCCACACCTTGAGCTGCTGATCTGTTTGATAGGGAGCTTTCACTTACTGCTTGTGATATAACACTGGTCATATGGGTTATACCTTTTTAAAATGATAACTTGATTTTTGGGTGGCCATTTAATGTTTTCCCCATAGGTTTAATACTCCTCAGGCATTAAGGAACAACCAACCAACCTTACTTTTTACTTCCATACTTCATTCAAGGAGCTACGGGTGGCATACATTGATCCCCCCCCCCATTTGATCAAAACAACCCTATGAGATAGACTAGGCTGAGACATAACGACTGACACAAGATCACATTGGCTGAATGGGGATTTGAACCCACCTCTCTTTGGTCCAATTATACTGGTTGTCCTGAAGCCCTGTCTTTATCATGAGATCTGACAGTACAGCCATTCATACAGGTAGCCTTCACTATGAACACAAGATAATGCCCAGCCCTCATAAATGTAATGACCTCCTTTTAACCATCATTAGAAAGCAAGATTTCCTTATACACCCAGAAACTGACAAAGTAGTACAAAGAGATGTAATCAGTTCATGCTTGAAGCCATAAATCTGTAAGACATCATCAAGATAAAGCATATAAAGAAGGCCTTCTACTGCTAGTGTAGGTGGCTTTTGCTTGTTGAGAACAAAGTGATACAACCATTAGATTATGATAAAGTAACAAAATACCAAAATACTTCCTAGACATAGGTTGCAAACAGGTACATACTTCCAAGTTAGTTCAAGATCAGAATGACACAAGAATTTGTGATTTTCCTGAATGCAATTAGCTCTTCTATTATTTGTCTTTATTTTAAGAAGTTGATCAATCTTTGAGGTTTGCTGTAACTAGTTGCATAACATTTAGCATAGGTAGTCTAATTTGTTGACATGCTAATGTTGCCCAGCTAGAAAAGAAGCACATTGTAGAAACAGGCTCCAGCAGATGGGTGCTCAAGGTGGGTAGAAAAGTACTGCTACAGCACAACAGTGTAGTAACTCCTTTCCTAACCATCAGCTCATGCCATTTAAGGGTCTGAACTGGCACAGAAATATTGGGTTTGATCCAATGCTTAGAGTAGACCCACTGAAATCAATGGGACTTTAGTTAGTCATTATTAACTTGTCTATTGATTTCCATGGGTCTACTCTAAGCATGACTAAGTCTGGATCCGACCCATTACCCTGAACAGGCCTCCCATTCGTGGCATGAACACTTGCATTCATTTCTCAATTCTACACAGTGGCCTGTTCAGGCAAAGTGTCTGAAATGGACTTTCATGTAGGAAAAGTTATGAATTCACCTTCTGCACACACTTCATTGATGGTCAAGTCTGCACTATTTTACAGAATGACTCCCCTTTACATGTCTATGTATGTGTGCCCTGTATTTGCATCCAGCTGAACTGAGGAAAGCTGGCCTGATGATGCAGGCCATAGCTCCCACTTGGGTGGCCTATAGACTAGTGTTGGCAGTGATTTCGGAGCAGAGCAGAAGTGGCCAGGGATGTTGAAGAGTCCTTGATCTCGAGTCACGAGTCGAGTCACGAGTCTTTGGACCCGAGTCTCGAGTCCGAGTCCGAGTCCTTGGTCCAAAATGGTGACTCACGAGTCACGAGTCCCAAGTCACTCCCAAAACTGACTCCACGAGTCCCTATTAAAATCAATGGGGGTTTTTCCCCACCAAAATAAGGCTACTTCAGATGTGTGGCTTAAATAAATTCTAGGCACAAGTGTGCCTTTTTATTTCAAAACTCTGCAACTGATTTTGGCAAGAACAGATCAGGCAGACAAACCCAAAATAACCAGGCAGGCAGAGGAGGCAGGAAACCCCAAAGCAGGCAGGCAGAGGCCTTTGTCTTGGACAATTCAAACTGTGGAACTGGTCAAGAAGAGACCAGGTAGGCAGAGGAGGCAGGGAACCCCAAACAGGCAGGCAGGCAGTGCCCTTTGTCTTGGACAATTCAACTGTTGAACTTGATCTTCGCCGGCGACCGCGCTCCTCTCCACTCCTTCTGGCACAGCCCAGGGATGTTGACGAGTCCTTGGCCTCGAGTCCCGAGTCGAGTCTCGAGTCCCATTAAAAATATTGGGACTCGAGTCCGACTCGAGTCAGAGGGGGGACTCAGTCCGACTCACGAGTCGAGTCCTCGAGTCCGAGTCCCCATCCCTGGAAGTGGCTGGACATGGTGGAGTGCTCCATGCAAAGGGAGGACTGTACCAAAAGACTGAATTATCTATCTCAGTCACATGGAGTCCCTCGAGGGGGCTGGAAGCAGCACAAGATCTGTGCATTGCTTCCAACCTATAGACTCTGAAGTGAAATTACCTTCATCCAGAACATCCAACCATGTCACAAGTGGGGCACAAGCATGAGTGACCAAGGGGGCAGTGGGGCTAGGAAGGACAGTATAGTGAATGAGGAAGCAGGACTCAAGTCACTGTTAAAATCTGTCCTTTACAATAGGAAGATAGTTAAAATCTTCCTTTTAAAGAAGGGTTTAGTGATTTAGTGTAATTGTGGTCATAACACATGTAGTCTATGTTAATTGCTGCAAATGTGAGATTGCACATTTTGCAAAGTGGTTAGCAGCTTTATTCCACTATAGAGAGGGAGGAAAGAACGCATTCTTTCCTGGCTCCAAATCCCTAGGAAAAAAGCTAGTTTAAAAACAAAAACACAAAAAACCCCTATATCCGACCTCTCCACAGGAGAACAAAGCTGCTAACAACTGTTAACAGCTGCTTTGGGAATTCATATGCACCATCACTTTTATCCTGGCGATCTGTGGTAATCACTGTTAAAGGTTGTTAACCACTATTACCACAGATCTCCACGATAAACTCAGGTGATAGTGCATATGAGCTCCCAAAGCAGCTGTTATTACAGGAGGTAATATATAGTCATCATGACTAGTAGACATTGGTAGCCTTATCCTCCATGATTTTGTCTAGTCTCCAAAGCCATCACTACATCTTGTGGTAGCAAATTCCATAATTATGCACTGTGTGAAAAAGTACTTTATCTGTCTTGAATCTCCCACCACTCAGCTTTATGGGATGACCCTGGATTCTAGTATTATGAAAGAGAAAAACATCTCCCTATTCACTTTGTCCACAATATGCATAACGTTATACATACACCCCTATCATATTCTCCCCTTACCTTTGTTCTAATGTAAATAGCCCCAAATCTTGTAACCTCTCCTTATAAGGGAGCTGCTCCAGCTCCTTGGCCATTTTGGTTGGCCTTTTCTGCATGTTTTCCAGCTCTACAATATACTTTTTGAGGCACAGTGACCAGAACTGTACACTATATTATAGAAGTGTGGTCACACCATAGATTTGTATAAGGGCATTTTCCTAATTATTCCTGGACTTCCGGTGGGGATAATGGCGCACCACAGCTTCATGGAGCTGTGGAGAGACAGCACAGCTGGAAGCCAGCTAGGAATTAGTTTTTTAGCTGGTGAAATCTCCCTAGATCAAAGGGACGAACAAGAGATAATCCTGATACTCCTTAAGGATTGTTTTTTGTGGGTTTTGTCTGCTGTTTGTCTTGACAAACAGCCCGCGGAAACAATCTGGGGTGAAGGAGCTTTCAACAAGCTCGCAGCCATGTTTGGAGCTGTAAAGGACATTAAGCCCTGCCACTCATCATTTCTTAAGATTTATGGTTTTTATCTGTTTATAAACAAAGAAGTTTTTTCTCCACAACAACGTTGAAAGTACTTACAGTGAATTAATGCTTTTTTCTGGGATTATTCAAGTTATTGGAAAGAGTTTCGGGTAAACAGCCTCACAAAGAGAGGATTTATATCTTAAGTTTTTTGAAATGGGAAACAGATTTGTCTAATTTTTTAAAATTTTATTTTTAATTACTTCTTGGTTGGTGAAAGTGCTATGGAAGAAAGCAGTTAGACAGATCAGTTTGTCGTGGGAAGGCCTTTGTTTATTAACTGGCCGACAGGGAGAAATGCACATTAAGATAAATCAGAGTAAAGAACAGACTGAGTCCTGGACTGTATTGAATAATGACTGATCCCGGGAAGAGGGTTAAAGGAGACAGAATGGTTACATTTGATTTGATTTACAGTTTATTTGAACAAATGGAGAAAATATTAGGAGACAGGATGGATACTTTTGAAAAAAAAGACTGGATTTGAGACTTGGAGAAATAAGAGTGGAGATGACCCGAGAAGGTAAATTGGAGAAACAGATTAATGATCTTGGAAACAGGATGGATGCCTTACAAGAGGTTAAAAAACTGGATAGCCACACAAAACAAATATCTGAAGAGGGGAAAGACACTTTGATTTTGTTGGATTTGAGAGAAAAAGATTTGGATTTATCTCAGTTGGACGATTCAGGAGATTTACTTATTTATTTATTATATTTATACCCCGCCTTTTTTCCTGCAAGGAACCCAAGGTGGCTTACATAATCATCCTCCTCCTCTCCATTTTATCCTCACAACAACCCTGTGAAGTAGGTTAGGTTGAGTGTCAGTGACTGGCCCAAAGTCACCCAGTGAGTTTCATGGCCAAGCAGACTAGAACCCAGATCTCCCAAGTCCCAGTCCAACACTCTCACCACTATGCCACATTGGCCTACTCTATCAGAAAGAATACAGTGGATCAAGTTTGCCAGCAATATTCCCTTATTGTAATAGAGCTGGGTGACATAGATGCAGATCAAGTTCTTCAGCAATGCTTTTACTAGAATGGAGTTGGAGGGCACGGTTATGGTTGTTTTGATTGGCAAGAGGAGACTGTGCCTTTTTTTATTTTAAAGCTGAAACAGAAAAATTGTTTTTGACAGAGCAAGAGCAAATGAAGAATTCTAACAGGACGGGAGGATAAGAATGCTTGGTGAATGCTGGACGTGGTAGAGATTGCTAAATTTATGTCATGGATTAAAGAAAATACGGTTTATTGCATAGTGGATTGAGATTGAGGAAAAATATGTGAAGGAATGTAGATTAAAGGGGTCTAAAATTTGGGATATGATGTACTAATGAAATAGTGGGAAATTATTCGGCCAAAAGGGTCGAAATTTATATTAAGTTTCACTTTTAAAGAGAATGTTCCTAAGATGATGTATGATTGATATATGAACATTTTATTTTATGTTGGGATGTGTAACAAAGCCTCCCCCCCCCAATTTGGATATAAATTTACTTATTAATTTAAATGTTTGTAAAGATTAATATACAATTGATATCAGAATCTTTCCCTTCTGGGATTAATGGATTAGTTGGAAAGAAGTCATGGAATTTATTAATATTTGAGTGAACTGCCCATTATTTTTAACTGTTATTGTAACTGTTGCTACTAACTCTGCTGTTTGTTTTAATCTGTGATTTTAAATTTTATATTTATTTTATATTGTATTTTATGGCTTTAACTGTTGTAAACCACCCAGAGAGCTTTGGCTATTGGGCGGTATAAAAATGTATTAAATAAATAAATAAAATTTGTCCACAATAGAAGAACATTAGTAAAGATGTTGGATAAACTTTCGTCAATATTTAGAGAATAGTTAATATCTATGTTTAGGGTTGAATGGAAACCTCTAATAGTCTTTTTGTAGAAATTAAAAAATGATTTGTTTCTCTTGTGGATTTGATGAATAAGAAGAAAATTTTGGACAATGGAAAAAAGATTTCTTTGTAATTATAGAGTAAGAGCAATTGTTACTTATACTTGCTGTGGAGAAAATCGGAAGTCAATTTTAGTTTAGTTTTGTTGTATGGTTTTTTTTTTGGTAGTTGTGTTTTATTTTCAATAATATAATAATAATAATAATAATAATAATATCCTAATTATTCCTAACAGGCTACCCTTTTCACACTGATTTTCATCAAGCTTTTCACCCTAACCACAAGATCCCTTTCCAGGTCAGTCACTGCCAGCCCAGCCCATCAGTGTATATTCGAAGTTCAGATTTTTTTGCCCCAGTGGGCATCACTTTACATTTGTTTATGTTGAATCACATTTGCTATTTTAATGCCCGTTTCCACAGTTTGGAGAGATCCTTCTGGAGCTTTTCACTATATCTGTTTATGCACCCTAAATAATTTGGTGGCATCAGCAAAGTTAGCATCTTACTGTTCACCCCTACCTCTACATCACATATATGAACACGTTATGGAGGACTCTACTGTTTATACCCCTCCATTGCGAGAGGTATCAATTTATTCCTACTCTCTGCTTCCCATATATAGCAATGAGAAGATTTTCAGCTTATATCCAAGGTTCCTTGCATGCATCCAATCTGTTTTCTGGAGCTTTAAGCAGACTTCTTTTAAAGTTAAGCTGAACATCTCTTGATGTGTCAGGGAAGTAGACTTGGAAGGGACTTTTAAAATGGGGATATGCTCCTGAACCCTGAATAGCCTTTTGCACTTCTTTGTTGTGGTTGGCCCATGCTCTTTTTTTTGTCTTTTCCTCCACTGAGTAATATTGAGATTATAGATGACAAAGTAACCCAAGAAGTGCCTAGAAAAAATCTATAGTTTATTCTAAATATGGAGCTCCCCACCCCAGCATCCATACACACAATTGTCTGCCATTTATACTGGGAAATGAGTTTTCATCGAAATGTGTGGTTTATGAGTGCACGGTGTAAAAAATGCATATACCTGAACATATCCTTAAGGACATGTTTCACTTTTACCCAGGATCTGAGCAAGTGTTAATTAAATGCAACAAGGAAATACATCCAATCCAGTCTTTCATTTACTTCTTTTAGTTCCTGTTAAGAATAAGGAACACTTGTGATTTTTTAAAAACTTTTTATTGAAAAAAAATGTTAAAATAAATTACACTTTACAAAGTCTAGTATTTACATACAGTGATTCCAGTGACACAAATCAGCAAACAAAAGAACAGACCAAAACAGGTGCTGTATCTGTTCATGTGATGGAGAGAGAGATGAGATTGTCAGGACTGTGCACACTTCAAGGAACAGTTGAAGGAGACCCTCATTTTTAAAGATTCAGTGCAACACAGAAAGCATGAAAACTAGTGATGAATCAAGCTGCTAAGCAACTTTTAAGTTCAACAGGCTTCTTATGTATTGCTTTTTGCTTCTAATTTCAGACAAGATACTAGTGTATTTTCCAACTGACTAAAGGGATGAATCAAGTCACATTCAGGGTAACAAGACATCAATACACATATGCTATGGTTTCATCTTATGTTTTGGTACACCCATTGCCAGCAATGGTGCTAATCATGTTTTAAAAGTAAGAGGGGGTGCTTTTCAAAATGTTGCTCTGCTGGTTCATTTAGTGGCCCACTTTAAAAGGAAAGCTGGAATGATATACTGCTTTACATAAACCTGCTGCAAAACAGGACTGTCTGTAGGTCAGTTTTGTACTGAATATACACACAAATCACGTTGCAAGATGGTAAGTGGGTGGTGGTGCTTCTCCTGTATTTGTGAGAGCAAATTTCCACCATGTCACCATCCTACCATGAGGTTACTGAATACACAATCTCAATGGCAGGAATGCCCCCCACCCCTGCTGTGTCCATGTTTGGCTATTCTGGTCATGTGAAAAACCTATACACTACTGAGTAAAAGGAAAGAGAGCTACCCATCTGTTGGGTCCAATTTCTGGAACTATAAACAATATAAAGCTTAGCAGCCACTGCCACTATGCTGGGCTGTTCCAATTCAACAGTCAACAATGGTTGTGGTGGTGGGGCAACAAGAAAAAGCAGCAATGCCAAGGTTTCATGGTCCATAGCTTGAGAGAGATAGGTGGGAAAGAGAATCCTCCCTTTTTCTGATAACTATTGGTGCTCTAGTACTTTTGAAGGTAAGCAGCTACCTTAAAAAAACCCAAACACCCTTCTATACACACCCCAGTTATTTAAACATGAACATAAAGCAGAGTTGGCTACTCTATTAAATTCTATACTTTTTTCAAGAAGAAAAAAAAGTAGTGGTCTCCAAGCCTTGCACTTTAGTTTGTTTCACATTATGTAAATTCTTTCCAAAATGTAGCTGGGAAATTACCGTAAGCTAGTCAAAGGCACTTCAAAAGTTGCTGAGTCTCACCAGCAATCAAGGTTTCTTTCAATACTTATTCCATCAGACTAAAGTCAGAGACAAAAAAAGGTGACTCAGACTGAAAAGCCTGAAGCTCCATTTAACATATGGAAGACATTATTTCTGATCAGTAGAGTACTAAGGTAGGCCAGTTCTCCAATGGGTCCAAGGTGGCTCCATCATTTAATGAAATGCGAGGAAAAAAATCACTTAAGGGTTAAGTGACCTGCTTGTGCAGCTAATACAGGTATGCATATACCACTTGTGCTGGTTACTTTATGACCAAAAAGACAGCTAATTTTCACCCACTACAAGGCACATGGTGGAATTGTTCAGGGTTAAGAATCTATCAGTGATCCAACTGCTTAGAGTAAGTCTCCACTGATTTTAATGGGATTGTCTTCCACTTTAGTTCATTTTGTCTGCCTGCCTGCACATTGGCCATGAAATGCAACAGACACACCAAAAAGAAGCAGTGTTCGAAGGCATTCATTCATCATCTTGGCTGTTCCTATACTGTACTTAAAACACTGAACAATTTAAATGTTCATTTTGTACAGCCTTCTTTACCTCCCTTTTAGTGGAGAGAGAAACCTTTTTGCCATTAATTCATAGAAGACACACCAGAACACAATGCCTGCTTCATGGAGTTATCCTTCACTAAAATGATGTGTGCTTTTGTAAAAAAAACAAAAAAAAAAACAAGTCACAGTTCAGTATTCAGTGTATTATCTGCCACTGAAGAAGAGCAACACTTGTAGTTGTCACTGATATAGCAGCAAGATGATGCCTTTGAGGCTTTGAGTCATGATGCCACTGTTTGATAGCAAACGTTTTTATATAGAGGTATAAACAAATCAGTCATGCCCACCAAGGACCAGTCTAAATAATAATAAAGTAGCCACCAAGGCTCCAAGAGCAACAACAGTAGCCTCCTGGACTAGATTTCAGCCATGGCTAAAATTGTTATAACATGCACAGGCTAATACTAGCAATTCCAATGGAATAACTTCCCATCTAGAAAAGTGCAAGAAAATAGAACTGTTTCCAGTTCCTTCTTAATTGGGTCTTTTTCTTGTTACAAACTTTTATGCACATATACAGTACAAATTTCAAACACAAATGAACAGAGACAATTTTTTGCAGCAAATGCCTTCAAGCTGTCCTTCCAAGAAGAGTTTCTAATAGGAGTGTATGGTTGATCAGATGCATGTTTATACAGGGAAATGTACACCTCCACAATTCAGAAGCCAAGCAGTAGTCAATATGACCAGTTCTGAGGGTACCTAATCATTCAAGATTAGTATTGCAAAATTCCACTTGGCCTTTCTTGCTATGTTAGATTCAGAAACCCGCCCATGCTTTCACAACCCATGAATTCTTCCATTTCAAATTGAAAACACATGAAGTACAACATACATTTATAGATTTACATTGGAGTGACTTACAACCAGATTCTCTTAACAGTTTTATCACTGAAAGCTTATGCTGCTAGAACACTTTCAGAATTAGGTTGTTCAGTATTACTATACTGTTTCAATAACTTATAAGGCATAGGCAATTCTTTGCCTTTCATAAGGAACATCAACCATTGGGTCAATTATCTCTTTGCCAATGCAAAACCAAGTATTGGCTGAAGTCCCTAACCATGATAGCAGAGTTCTGCTGCTTCTATAAGCTTTTTCATACACTTTCATATGGGAGCCAAGTAAAAACAAGCTAACATTTTCATTTTACTGAGAAAAACCAGTTGAAATACCTACAGCAGAAATGTATGAAAATATTTGTACCCATAACAAATATTATATATTCTAAAGTACCAACTGGAGTGGATAATAATAATTTTTAGAACTAGAGCCACTGAATATAACAAGGAACAAAGCAGCTCTTAAATCCTTCAGATGGACATATAGGGTAGTATCCAATGTTAGTCCTACATTGTTAGGACCACTGAAATAAATAGGACTGAAGTCATGACTAACTTAGGTCCCATTCATTTCAATGGGTCTTCTCTATGTAGGACTAATATTGGATACTACCGTAAAATATTCAGGCTGTGTTTTGCTATTTAAAAATACACTGTCATTCAAAAGGGCAGCATCACTAAACTTCTTTTAGAGACATTAGCACATGAAGTTTATTCAAGTATTTCCTCTAGAATCTGGACAGTGGAAGGGCACTTCCGGTACAAAACACAAGTTTCTCACTGTGCTTTTCTTCATGTATAAATCTGTCTTCCACACATCTTCTTGCACCGTTCTGTGTTACTGAATTTTAAATGCTAGTCATATGTTCTTTTCATGGTCACCTGAAGAGTTCAACCACAGGTAGCTCTTTTTATAACAGAAGGCACACTGCTTTCATAAAATGGGTTCCATGTTTTAAAAGTTAGTGTTTTGTTCATGAGCCTTCAGCTCATGACTAAAACAGAGGTGGCACAATTTGAGCAGACACTATTAAATTTCCCTACTCAGTCCTCCAACATATCTCAACTCTAACTTGCAGGTTACTCAGCTCTTCCAGTTCAAAGCATCCTTAAAAGGAGAATGGTGGAGAGAAAGCTTCATTGTGTGATTGTGATAAAACCACCAACATTTTCCACTCTGCACCTTACATTTTTCAGAGGTGAAGGGTTAGTGCAGTAACCAGACATGTCATGCAATCAACACAAACTAGTATGACTGCAATCTTACTTCATGAAAAAAGGGAGAAACAAATACTGAATAAGCCTGATAACTCTAGGCATTTCTTCCTGTCTTTCAGAATCTTCCAACTCCCCAAAGAACCCCTCATGTTTTTAGAACTATCACTTCACAGTGAGTAAGTAAAACTGAGTAAAAGCACATCTACAGATAATATCCAGACATTGAGTGCTTTCAGTTTGCTAATGGAAGGCAGCAGCGGCAGTGGAAAATGCCAGATGGGATGCACCTTCCTCCTCACTTATGCTTCTCTGTTCAAATAATGATTTGTTCAAAATCTGCATTAAATTATCTTCAGGAAACCAGTGACAACGCCTCACTTCTTCACGTTGCAGCATTTGCAGAATTCACTGTATTGTACTCATTCATTAGCTGCTCATAAGGCACAGATATCTCCAGCTCATTACTGGTAAATGTAGATTCATCAGAGGATGGAAATTTCACTAGTTTTTGGGGACTCTCAGGTTCTTCTGCAAGATTGTCATCCAAAGAGGACTTTGAAGTTTCTTCATCATCTGAAATATCCTCCTCTTCATCCTCATCCTCATTTACAAATGTTATGTTGGCATTTTCAAAGATCAGTGGTCGACAATCCCTGGAATCCCATGCTTCCCCTTCTTCCTCGCTGATCCGGTCCAGCTGATTTACAAACACATTGCCCTCAAGTGGGCTATTCCCACCACGCTTGTCTGTTAGATGCCTCATAACATGATAGTTTTGGAGTTCCAGAGAAACTTCATCATAGTCAAACAATTTGCTCTTTGTGTACATCACTTTGAGCTCTTTGCTGGAATGTTGCAAGCTTGGCTTGGCTTGCTCTGAGTTTAGGATTTTGTCATTACTTGTTTTCAGACCCTTCTTTCCAATTTGCTTGATGAGATCATTGTAGGTCTCTTCCTTCTTGGAAAGGAAGCTGAAAATGTTCACATCTTTTGGGTTAGATATTTGAAGAGCTTTTTTGGTAGGAGGAGGATTTTCAAAGGACTCCTTCCTTTTTTTCCTTCGTTTCTTGATTGCTTTGTGAACCTCTACAAACATGCTGACTTTCCAATTGACGAAGAGGGAAAGCCAAGCTAGGCCCAGGTAGATCCACAGCTCCACAAAATATCTGTATAGGGAATGGTAATTTTTATTTGGATTCACACCTAAAAAGAAAACACACAGAACAAGATTATAAGACTGTGGTCATATATGTACGCATGTAATGGATACAGATACTTATTCACACAATTGAAAAGCCTCGAGAGCTTATCAAAGCAACATTTTCATATATTTCACATGAAGGCACATAAACACTGCAGCACATTAAAACAGGGTGGATAAAAATCAGTGATTTAAAAAAATAAAATTGGATTTTAATTTTTTTTATTAAGATGCTTTTGTTTTTTATGTTTTTTTAAAAAGCCTGACACAATCATAGTTTCAACTTAAAATGTGTTATAGTTCAAATATTTATAAATTCTAATTCTGTATTATGAGACAATGTATTTATATAATCCTTTTTAAAAAGTTTTGTAAATAGGGTCTTAGATTGGGGCCTCAATTTTATGGGGTTCCATAGGCTTCTGTATAATTATTCAGATTAATCTTTCTATCTCCCAAAGTACTCAGTCTAGAAGATACCATCAAAAAAATTTGCAGTTCTCAAACTGAGTTTGTGTCTCCAGAGAGTAACTCCATACTTGTTAACAGCAATATATGGATATGAGAACTAACCGATCTTATCAGCCACATTTTCCAACTCTGACTGAAGTTATTCCAATCCTGGAGCTTTTTCACCTCCTTCCAACATGATATAATGTTCAAAATTCTTAGATTAAAATCTCCAGGATTGCTTTCAATAGTTTCCTTGAGTGATGCTGATTCCTTTAGAGTGGCAACCCTAGCTATTATCCCCCTGCAACTTTGTGTAGACAAAATCAAGCCTTTAACTCTCTCTCTGAAAGTGCACACTTTCAGACACTGAAAGTGTCAAATAGAGGATTATTGGAGGTGGAGTCAATCTGGGCAAGAGGAAAAAGCCGGGAGATAACTGCAAGAAGGGAGGGGCAGGCAATAGAAACAAAAGGGAAACAATATGAGCTGAATACCTGGCATAGTTAATTTTGGGGGTTTTTAAATAAAAAAATCATTTAAAAATCAACTTGATCTCAAAATATCTGGACAAAACTTAAATGTTTAACTAAATTTTCAAAAAAAACCCTATTCTTGTTAAATTATTATATCTTTACAGTTGAAGAAACAAAAATCCACAATACACTGTTGTTATAGTTAAATAAAATAGTTTTAGTGCTTGTCTGGAGTTGGTGTCAATTTTTCTAATAGAACAAGGTAAGAAAATCCTCTGAATTCACAATTAAGCTGTTTTACTGGAGATTGTTGACCTTCCAATGCCTTCATATTTATGTTTCAGTGAGCTTTGGTAACTCTGAGTTGTGTAAAATATGTACAGTAATACCTTGGATTGCAAGTAACTTGGTCTGAGAGCGTTTTGCAAGACAAGCAATTTTTTAAAAATAAATTTTGATAAACAAGCGACGTCTTGCAATACAAGTGTAGGGATGTAACCGCTCGCCTTGAGCAGGCCGAAATCAGCCCCACTCACGCCCGCCAGAGATTCGCTTTGATATGAGAGTGTTTTGGATTATAAGCACGGTTCCGGAACGAATTATGCTTGCAATCCAAGGTATTACTGTATTAAGGTTATAGGAAGGAAGAGTGTACTGGGGGGGGGGGGGGAGATCACATGATTAAATTGAGTCTTTCAGAGTAGTGATTTAATTGATTTAAATCAAATCCACCCTGCATTAAAATGAGATTTCTGAAACTTCCATAGGGTCAAATTTGCAGCACTGACTTGGTCCGCATGTCACACTACATTTCTTGGGTTGTTTAATTGCCAGGGATGAGCGAGTGTGCTGCCTCTGTGCATTCGTCGTTTCCACTTTGAATTAACAATCCAGGAATACCTGATTTGTTTGCATGGGCAATTGTTGGGATACCTCTGGGCTGCTTAACCCATAAGCAACCCAGTTTCTGGGGTTGCATGTCACAAAGCAACCCAAGAATGGGGCATTCCTGGGCTATTAATTGAAAGCAGAAACAACAAGTGAGCAGGAGGCAGCACGTTTGTCGCTTCACTCATCCCCAACAATTCCTGGGTTTAAAAAACCCAGGAATTACAGCATGATGTGTGAACTGGCCCATTAGGTCAGGGTCAACTTGTATTCTTGAGATCAGGTACCAACATTCAGAGTGTGTTCTGGTAACTTTAGGCTTCCAAAATTAAAACGTGTGGTCAAGCAGTGTCAAAAGTTCATTAACTACACAGATATGCAGAGATATTTTTTCTTAAGCCAGTATCCAATGGGGCACAACTGCTAACATAAAATATTGTGCTCATGTGAACTACTCTAGCACAATGTCAATAGCATTAGATGACATGCTGATTTCCCAGGGAAATTGCCATGCCAACTAACACTATTGGCATTGAGCTAGAGTAGTTTACATGAGTGCAATATATTTTATGTTACGGGTTGTGCCCCACTGGATACTGCCCATAGTCTGAACAAATACACAGATAATAAATGTGCTTTGAGTTACCCAATGTGTTCTAAGGCCAAGAAGTGCAGAGACATAGTATCTCTTATGGTATAGTATCTGCCCAATCAAATTGCTCTAAGATGCAGCAGAAGAACACCAAATCTTATTAGCTCCATGGTCATTCCCTGAGGGACCTGTACACCCTGAGAGTGTATAGAATTATGCATGGAGTGGAGAAAGTGGATAGGGAGACATTTTTCTCCCTTCTCTCATAATACTAGAACCGAGGGTCATCCCATGAAGCTGAGTGGTGAGAGATCCAGGATAGATAAGAGAGAGCAGTGTGGCATAGATTTTTCTCCCTCTCTCATAATACTAGAACCGAGGGTCATCCCATGAAGCTGAGTGGTGAGAGATCCAGGATAGATAAAAGAGCCAGTGTGGCATAGTGGTGAGAGTGTTGGACTGGGACTCAGGAGATCCGGGTTCTAGTCCCCGCTCTGCCATGAAACTCACTGGATGACTTTGGGCCAGTCACTGCCTCTCAGCCTAACCTACCTCACAGGGTTGTTGTGAGGATAAAATGGAGTGTAGAAGGAGGATTGTGTAAGCCGCCTTGAGTTCCTTGCAGGAAAAAAGGCAGGGTATAAATGTAATAAATAAATAAACTTCTTCGCACAGCACATAGTTAAACTATAGAATTCACTTCCACAAGATGTAGTGATGGCCACCAATTTCGATGGTTTTAAAAGGGGACTGGACAAATTCATGGAGCAGAAGGCTATCAATTGCAACTAGTCCTGATGGCTATATGCTACCTCCAGTATCAGAGGCAGTATGCCTATGCCCATCAGTTCCTGGGGAACATGGGCGGAGGGTGCTGTTGCACACATGTCCTGCTTGTGGGTTTCCTGTGGGCAGCTGGCCACTGTGTGAACAGAATGCTGGACTAGATAGACCCTTGGTCTGATCCAGCATGGCTCTTCTTATGTTCTTAGGACCTTCTCATCTGTCTTTGCCCTTCTTTCACTGTCTCAACCCCTTCATAGCACAGAGACCAGTCTATTAGGAAGACAAAATTATAGCCTCTTGTAGTACTGCCCACTTGCATTAAAGTGACTTTGATGATAATTATGTTGGGAATTGCTGAAAATTTGCAAAATGTTGATGCTACCAGCTGCTAAGATGACAGAGTTATTACTGACCAGCAACGAAGTCTCCAAATCCTATGGTGGTAATGGTGATAAACGAGAAGTAGAGACCTTCAATATAATCCCAGCCTTCAGTTACCATAAAAACAAAGGGAGGAAGGACTAGGTGGATCAGGACTCCCCAGACGATGAAAATAGCTGTGCATGTAATCTGTGCCTTTCTCTGCAACAAATTAGGGCAGGGGGAAGAGAGAAGGGTGGGAAAATCATAGTTATCTTTTAGTGCATTTTCCATATAAAAAAAAACAGTTCTCCACCTTGTGGCAAGAATGTAATGACTGCAGCCTAACTGAAGGAAGGAAATGAGTGAAATGTAGGTTCAAAAAGAATTGCTTGTTTTATGCTTATTTCTGAGTATTTTGTGCACAGAGGAAAAAGGCTGACGAGTTCCTGTTTTCTTGCTGCTATGTACTTGGCCATAAAGTTTCCATGTGGTGGATCATACTATGCCATATTTGCTTTGTGAAGTGTTTGTGTGGGACCAGCACCCCTCCACCAAATTAACAGTAAATCGAAAAATCCCTTGGGAACTCCCATTCCCATTCATTCTCTCTCTTACCCACCCACCCATCTGTTTTTCTAACTTTGGAGAGCCAGTGTGGCATAGTGGTGAGAGTGTTGGACTGGGACTCGGGAGATCCGGGTTCTAGTCCCCGCACGGCCATGAAACTCACTGGGTGACTTTGAGCCAGTCACTGACTCTCAGCCTAACCTACCTCACAGGGTTGTTGTGAGGATAAAATGGAGAGGAGGATGAGGATTATGTAAGCCGCCTTGGGTTCCTTGCGGGGGAAAAGGTGGGGTATAAATATAATACATATAATAAATAAATAAACTTTAAGGCTGCTTCACACAAACACTTCACCACACAAACATGGCATGCCAAATTCACCATGCAAGACCTTTACCACATAAAAATATGTGAATTGGCATATTAAGTTAGTGCAATATACATGTTTGGTGAACAATGCAATGAAGTCTGAATGAGAAATGAGTTTTGTATAACACTGTAAGCATACCACCATCTGTCTTTAGCCAAGGAAGATTCAGCCAGCACCAAGTAACAGGAAACCAAAAAAAACTCATTCAGCAGAAAGGCAGGGTATTACACAAGTCTACCAGAGCATAATGTACTTCTCTGGCTGGCTAAGCATGAGGCCCTCAAAACAGGGAAAATAGAGAAAAGCAGAAGAAAATCAAAATGCTGCAAGACATGGTAGTGATACAAGGGCAAGGAAATCACATAATTTAAACAGATTCGTGCCACTCATTCAAATCCTTCACTATACAGAAATTAACATTGCAGGAAGCCAGTGACAGTTCTGGTCCTGCAAACTGTTTGATTAGCCAAAGTAATCCAAAATTATATATGAAGAATCCCATGTTCAACATAAATTATGCATATTTGAGCAATTGGTTCTACCTGCAGTACATTGAATGCCACAGAGCTGTAGGATTTAGAGGGAAAAGGGGACAGAAAGGGCAGCACAGTAGGGGCTAGTGGGCTGGAAATAGTCACTGATGCCCAAAAAGGCACATCCCCAATCTACAATTATCTCTTATTTGCTGGTATGTGTATTATGGGTAATTTTTGTATACGTATTCTTTAGAGCTTTTTAGGCAGTTCATGCATAGGAACTTGCACCAGAACATCAAGCTATTGGGCCATCTTGTTTTTAATTCTGTCCGATACTAATTTATACTGTATGTAGTTCAGTTGTGGGTTAATATTGTTATCGCAGAATAATATGAATAGGTGACAGATCCCCAATCTCATTTGAGGTTCTGAAGATGTTGCTTTGAAATTTCTAAATAAAGAAGAAGTTGCTTTAAAATTTCTAAATAAAATAAGGAAACATTTTCTAGATTATCTTAGGTTGGATTTTAAAGTTCCTAGAGTTACATGTATCCTGTGCAGACAGAAAATTAAGCAGAAATTCAGTCCATACCAGGCTTACTCCTCTCTTCGTTAGGAACTGGCCCAGCCTCTTGGCACGTCCACCAAAAAACTTCCCCAAAGCACTGATCCATGTTAAGCAGAGAGGAACACCAAAGAGTCCAAAAAATATACAGAAAAGCCGCCCAGCTGAAGTCTTTGGAGCAACATTTCCATACCCTGAAAGATAACATTGTGTTAAAAGTTACCCATATCAATGTCAAGAGAGTACCATTTAGGAACAGTAATAAAACTTCTACTCTATCAGATGCAGTTAGAACCTTCAGAGCTTATTCACACATGAGTTTTGGATCCGATGCCCTGTGGTTTGGACTTGTCTCTATTGTGTAACACACGGCCACTTAGCATTTATTACTCAGTACTACAACCTGTATCTATAGTACCAGGAACATATGGACATTTATAACAAGGGGTACCAGAGGGATGACCAGGGCTAAGGATTCTATGATTACAATGTGCAATCACAGAAGCTAATCAGCATCATAATAATCTCTCCTTCTGAATTTAAAAGAAGTTAAGTATCTAGCCCTTAAAGGTATAAAGATTCATTTGACAACGAGTGGGCAAATGCTTAGTGAAATTTCAGAAGCCACTTGGTAACCTTGCACTTGCATGGTGCTGTCCAAGACACCCCCTTGCCAGTCCTCCTCTCCCCCTTGACTGAGCTGCAACACTGGCAGGAGAACCATCTCACTGGCTGCTGCTCTGTACAAACTTATTGTTGTACATTATTGTACTACATTATATCAAGCTGAAATCAGAGGATATCCCATTTTTAGATTCAGACAGTGTAGATGCTCTGCCACCACTGCCCCCAAATGTTTGCACCATTGTCTCCTCAAACATATCCTGAATATCAGCCACTTGCCATTGAAGGAGATAAATAAAATTGGCTCTCATACACTCTCAATCCTTAGGCAGGGGTGACACTAGAGATATCCTAAGCAAGGCACTAGGGGGTAAACAGCCCATCTGTTATAAGTCAGCCAGAATATTCAAGTTTAAACCAGTTTTTGCTTTCTTGGGCTGTTTGCAGGAACGGTCAGGTGGGGTGGGGACTGTCAGTTTTCCTTCAAAGTGTTTTTAATAATAGTAACAAGTGGAACATGGTGCTTTATTTGGTTTAGCAGCAAGGTGTCCACCTCTCCGTTCCCTCTTCCTCTGTTTTCTAACACTATGTGTGCTCTGTCTCAGAACAAAGAAACAAACAGTGATTCTGATGTTTTCATGCATCTCACATGGATTTTTTTTTTTTTTTACAAAATGAAAACTTCTGCAGAACAAACCACAACAGAAAGAAAGCTTTTACAGAATTTTTTAAGCACTATTTTCATAGTATGTGTGCGTGCATGTGTATATTTAGGGAAAGAGGGGAAGAAAGATTGGGGAAGAGGTGGGAGAAAACAATCATATATTATAAATAAAAAGCTTACTAAAATGGTTTGTGACAGGAGTGGAGCATGGTTTTTGAAAGCAAAGGAGCAAGAGGATTCCTGCTCCACTCCAGTGATTCTGCTGGTTTTCCCTCGAAGCTAAAATCAGAGCAGCCAGCAGTTTTAGTGCTCTACGTGTCACACTGCAGGGAGAGAACTTTTGCTGGCTACAGTACTTTTAAAAGCACCATCTTGAAAGACACTGCTTCTGAAAAATTTTATTCACAATAATGAACTGCTATATTTTATAGGAGGAGCAGCTCATGGATTGGCCTCTCTAAACACATTGGTCATACAAAGTTTTCATCATGAGGTGCCTCACTGAAACATAATGCTGGTGTAGTAACCACCCTTTTCTGGCCATGCCCCAGCATCTCCAGGAAGGGCTGGAAAAACTCCTTCCTGAAACTCTGGAGAGCCACTGCCAGTCAGTGCTGACAATAGTGAGCTAGATGGTGGGTGGAAGGAGGAGGATTTCACAGATATACTAACTCCCTATCATCATCATCATCATCATCATCATCATCATCATCATCTATTTATCACCCATCTGGCCGGCAACCGATGTACATAGGCTAAAAACAAGATAAAATACATTTAAAACCGTATAAAAATTTTAAAATCTTAACCCACCCCATATTCCCGCCAGAACAGCCAGGTTTTTAATGAGCAGGCGGAAGCTCAGCAGAGAGGGGGCATGGTGGAGGTCACTCGGGAGAGAGTTCCACAGTACGGGGGCCACCACAGAAAAGGCCCTCTTCCTCGTCCCCACCAGTCTAGCTGCTCTGGCTGAAGGGACAAGGAGAAGGCCGTCTGTGGCAGATCTTGTTGAGCGGCCTACTTGGTGTTGCTGGAGACGCTCCTTGAGATAGACTGGACTGGAGCCGTATAGGGTTTTAAAGGTCAAAACCAACACCTTGAATTCGACTCGGCAAGCAACTGGTAGCCAGTGCAGCTCCTTGAGCACTGGCATGATGTGATCCCGCTGGCTGCCTTTAACCAGGCGAGCCGCTGCGTTCTGTACCAGCTGTAGCTTCCGAACCGTCTTCCAGGGTAACCCCACGTAGAGCGCATTACAGTAGTCTAGGCGAGAGGAGACCAAGGCATGAACCACTGATGGGAGCAGGTGATTAGGAAGGTAGGGGCGCAGCTGCCGTATCAGATGGAGTTGATACAGCGCCGCCCGGCTCACAGCTGACACCTGAGCCTCCATGGACAGCTGGGAGTCTAGAATGACCCCCAAGCTGCGGACCTGGTCCTTCAGGGGTAGATGTACCCCATTCAGCACCAGGTCAACATCCCCTAACTTCCCCTTGTCCCCCACCAAAAGTACCTTGGTCTTGTCGGGGTTCAGCGTCAGCATTAAATGGAGAGAGAGGCTAATGTGCTGCCTGACCTCGTTGTGTGGCCCAAATACGCTCATGTGCAATTCTAAGAGCACCTTCTATTTCACATAATATTAGCCCCTCTTTGTCCCTTTAGTGAAAGACAAACAATTTTAAAGTATATTGGTGGGTATTTATTAAGATTTGTAGACCACCCTGTTTGAAAAGGCATGAAGAGAAGAAAAACTCTCTCTCCCCCGCCCTGAAGAGAAACAAAACAATAGCCCAATTGACTGCACTTTCAAGCTTTAAATTTATCTCATGACTTTAATGAGCTGCCTTAGGATTCTAAACATTCTTCATTAGCCATAGCAATGTTCCTTGTTATCCCAGGCTGGTGATAGTAGGCTTGTCTAACATAACATAGCATTCCAGGAATTCTTTCATTAAAATGAAATTCCACATAAAGGAACTGTCTCATAGATTCTTGGCTCATGCGACATCACCGAGCTGATGCAACATGTCCAACAGCCATGGCATCCTTTGATAATGCATATAATTTCCCTCTATGTAGCAGACTCTTTTTTTATTCTATTTGGCATCTTTTTATTACGTATAATTTTTGGAAATTGTATCGACCACTTTCTGTGTGTTGTCTTCTTCTGTTAATCTATCTATAACTGAAGGTTATGATGATAACTGAAGATAATTGTTAAAGCTGTTTTTTTTTTTTTTAATGCATGCAATTCGTATTAGAACAGAATAGCTACAGATTATCTTTGGCTCCTGGGATCACAATGCATTTTCAAGGCAATCCACTGAACACTGTGGCTACTACTTGCATCAGTGAAAAACTGAACAAATGTCCCCAAAGCTTCGTGTTCACCAGACCTTAGAGAAGGAGAACGTTCAAAGAGTCTTAGCAAACTGAATACTCACCAATGGTTGTAATCACAGTAGCAGCAAAGATGACAGCATTAGGCCAGTTCCAGTTGTTGAAGGTGTCATTGGCATTGATAGAGACCCCTTGGTCAGCAGCCTCAGATACCACCTATAGCAAAATGATAGAGGTCACTCATAATGCAAGCAAAAAGTATGATGGTCACACTTAAGAGTCATTAAAAAGAGTCAAGAAAATGTGCTTTACCCAATCCTCACATGTTCAACTTTTCATGATGAACATGGCAGCAGTAACGTAAGTTTAAATTTGCAAGAAAATGTATTAGGATCTCAGCATAAAGTATTTTTCAAAATTCCAGTGTTTAATGGGTCTGGATTTTGGAAGCAACTGGATAAAAGACTATTTAGAGCTCAAGGGCTGTCTTTGATATTAAGACTGCTTAATCATGAAAGCACTTGGACAACCTATAGCAGTTCCCAAAAGCAATAAGTGATAAACTGAATGAGAATGGTTTGTTGTTGTTGCTTTAAAAACACACCTCACAACTCTGTTCTGGGTCCTAGAAAGGCCAGAACATAAGCATGGCGAGTGGAGTCTTTTGGCAAGGTTGTCCAAATGAAAACATTACAGACGCAGTGGAGTGCTTGTACACTTGCTGTGCTTGGGCAAGCCTGCATGAAACTGGGCTTTTCAGTTTATTTTCTTTGCTTCGTTATCTAAATGAATTTCATGCTATCAGGGCTAACTACATAGCTTGAAATGGCCCTTGATTTTGACCAAGTGCAAAGATATTTTTTTTGCTTTGCTGCACTAATTTGAATAAATATTTACTCATAGCAGTTTGTAGCACTTGAGTCCATTTCTGTGACTCTGCTAAGACATTTCAGTGCTTCAAACGTTTATCCAACTACATCAGTATTTAAGAAATGCAACCTCTACTTTCTGTAGACAATGGCCTGGTTTGCACACAACGCTAACCCATTGTCTATTTAACCCATGGTTTGTTGCCCTACCTGGGGTTGATCTGGCAGATGATTGAACAAATTGGTTTGTTTTCTCAATCCTTGGATTGCTTGTTTCCTTCTTCTGCCTGCTTCCTCCCTGTATCCCAAATGCTTTTGTGGTGCTGTAGTACTGGCATGTAGAGTGGTTGGGCTTTTTAAAAAACAAAACAAACGCTAGTCTGCCACCTCTGTAGTCTGGTGAAACTACCCATGAATTACCCATGGCTCTGGTTTCACACATAATGACAACCCATGGTTTAAACAATTCAGAGTTCACAACCCAACGACAAACCATGGGTTCTCTTTCTGGGTTGTTCATAGTTAATAAATCACTGTTTGTTAGCATGGCTATGTTCACACATCACAACAACCCAGAATTCAACAACCCATACCATGGGTTAGTGTTATGTGTGAACCTAGCCATTACCTTGGGACAGACCATACCTCCCCCCCCCTTTTTAAACTGGTTCATAGTAGGTTGCATATATTAATCAAAGCAGAGATATACATTAATTACAGCCAAGGTAGCAATGTGCAATGTTGTCCTAAACATAAAAACAAACAACAGTTAAATGCTTTAGGTACAGCAATGACAGGAGACTGGTGTTTAAAGGGCTTATACAGAAACATCAGGCACTGCCTGTGACAACACAGCAACTCTCATATTTCCCCATACGTTAAGCAACACCTTTATCATCTTGGAATTCCAGACAAGGAGACAAGAGACATCACTCTCAACATAGGAATGAAAGGGGCAAAGCTAATTATATTTATCTAACTATGCTTCAGAAACTGTCACAGCCTTCAGTTTTATCAATTTTACTGAACTTTACATAAATGAAAAATATGGCAAAGTTTTCACCCAGAAGCACCTGACAAGTAAAAGCAACTTTTGCCTTGCAGGTAAGGATCAGATAGCAGACTGAGCACAAAGGTTGTCTTTATAGCAGAACACAGGAGATCAAGTAAGATATAAAAATAAAGTTAAGATCGGGACAAAACGCCCAGCCTAGCCAAGAGACTATTTCCACTATCACCAAAAGGGTTAGGAAACCATCAGCCTGAGCCAACATGGCCAATGGTCAGGGATGACAGGAGCTGTCCATCATCATCTCGAAGGCTATATCCCTACCCCTGACCTAAGGCCTGATTATTTTTTATTTTTCACCATGCAGTTTTTTGCACTGGCATGGTCTAAGTCAGAGGTGGGTAGAAAATAGATCTCCAGATGTTTTGGAGTTCAACTCCCAGCATTCCTGACCATTGGCCATGCCATTTCCAAACATCTGGAAATCTACTTTCTGCCAACCCCTAGTCTTAAGTTACCACAACCACATGGAAACCTACTTTCCATGAATGGCTTGCTGCACATAGCCGACACACAATTGTATTAATTGGTCCCTCACACAGCTGTTTTCATGCATGAACTGGCCAGAGCCCTCTCATTCTCTCATCTACACTGACTGGAGGAACTCTGCATAGCTGGACAAATTTAGCCACATTGCCACAAGAAGGCAACTAAGCCATTCCAGTGGCATGTGGCATGTAAACAGGCCAGTTCAGATGTTGAACCTTGAGCTCACACACTCCTCCCTATCCTATTATCCTCTGGTGCAGTTGCAAGGAGACTGGAAGTTTTCACTTCCATTTGGGTTAACTGCAGTTTAGCATTACATCTGAACCTTAAACTGTGGTTAATCTTAACTACCTGTTGTTGAAAGAAGCCAGTTTCATAATCCATGGTTTGAAGCTGGCTTATTTCAAACAAACCATAGTCCAGATTAACCACAGTTGTCATGTTTGGATGAAACAACAAGCTGCAGTTGGTCAAGAATGGAATGGAAAGCTCCCGATCCCCTCCTCATGGCCATGCTAGTAAGGGGCAAAAAAGGGGGAAAGTGCAAGCCCGAGGCTCACTCCTGTCACAATAAACCATGGTTTATTGGGGTGTTCAAACTTTAAATCTTAACATATTTTACTATGTTCAATCTTATGGAAGTAACACCATTGTTGGTAAATTAGACATTTCAGTCCTCAATACAATGGCTACAATTCAGTGAATCAGTGAAGCTAGATGTACACAATGGTCATATCCATGCTGAAGGATCCATTCTACAGCAGGAAACTCCTGGGTGAACAGAATTTTTGATAGCTGCTGCTAAGCAGAAGCAAACTGCACTGAAATTAATTGGATTTACATGAATGTTAACAGCATTAGCATTAATAGGGGTCACAGTGGGTTGTATCCAATGCTAGTGTAACTTAAGTCCCATTCATTTTAATGGGTCTACTCAAGTAGGACTAACATTGGATACAACCTTCCACCAAATCAGTTTGCTCCAATTTCTTGTATCTGAAAAAGCTCTTACAATCTTCAAGTATTTGTGCTTCAGTGTAGAGGTGGGAAGCATAAATCAGCAGATGGAGAGGAAGAGCATATCATTGCAGTTCATATCCTGAGAAAGCTACAGGGCCAACTCTTCTCATTGCTGTGTCAACATTTCACAAGTTTAGACTCATAGTTGTTCCTCTGCCAAAGCTGCACCTCCCTCTTGTCCCCATTGGCATGCTTTTACCTAGGATGAGCTGTGGCCTTGCCTGACACTGCTTTCATTCTTTTCCTCATGTCTTTTGGCTATAATAAATCTCAACTGAACTGAACTGAAGCAACAGGGTTCATTTCAAAATACACAATCTAGCCATAAAAGTTTGGGACAGTTCTGGACATTGAAGCAGCTTGAAACAGAACAGACATTGTCCTGCTGTTGCTTTTTAAAGAGAGTAACTATCATTAGGATGTCTAGTGGTTTTCCCGCCCTAAAGTTCTTTAAATTTTTTATGACCTGGAAACCCCCCAAAACCCTGTGACCACAATAAACAAATCTGAACTTCTTGTATATGTTTTCTTGATATTTAAAATTTCTTCTGGTTGCAAGTTTTGTTTTAATTAGAATAATAATAATAATAATAATAATAATTATTTATTATTATTTATTTATTTATTTATTTTACATCAGCTAGACCTTACATATTTGTAAGGTTTTCTTCCACTGGCTAGAAACTTGCTTTTATTTATAGGACATCTTAAATACTTCAGCTGCTCTGGAACCCATAATTCTGTACATAGACCATATTATGCCATCTGTAGCATGATCAGAAGACAACTGAAGACTTCATACTATAGATTTGTGAAGTTACTGGGTACTATGGAAGCAAGAAGCAAAATCACTATGCTTGCCAGCATATACAGTTGGGGAGTATACATCCAATACACATTTAAAGCCACATGATAACTTATTCACATAGCTAAATCACAAGACTCTTATAATTTGAGTTCCATACTTTATAATTGCCATTATCCACCCCAAGCCTTTAAGCAAATAGGGGTTAAGTTTGAACAAATGAATTCTAGTTATGAGTACAGCCCAACAGGAATCTTTTCCAAAAATAAAAGCTCATCTCAGCTATGCTAATTGTTGCACAGAATGCCTTAGGATACATGTATAACCTTGAAACAGACACTGCATGTTTAATCTCATCAAGCAAGAGGTTTGTTTTTAAAACTACGGGGTTAGAAAAGTTAATATTGTTGCATGATGTAAAAGTATGTAGCAGTTTTGAGCTGCAACACATTGACGTAAATAGTCTTTGGGGCATCAAACAATTTAGTGTTAGCACACAAGCAACCATTGTGTATGGGAACACTTTTTTTGTCTGTTAACGGCTGCTTCCCAGTTACAGAATACACACAATTTGGGGGGGGGGGGAAGTGCAAGGGGGAGCTGAAGCCCTAATGCCTGAATAGTGGAAGCACTATTTAGTCTCTCAAAGTTTCTGAGGCGTCTATGAGATTCTAAATATTTCCCAGCTTCTTTGTAACCACGAAGGCTAGAAACTTGCTTGAAAAGCAGATCCAAATTATGAAGGAAATCCTGCCTACTCCCCTAGTTATTTCAGCACTTGAATCAATCGTGTTTCTTCCTGATAAAAGGCAGCTCCCAAGTCTAGTAATGGTCTTATAACCTAAATTTAAAACAAAAAACACCCTTAATAAGCATAATATTATCTGAAGGTATGTTGGTGCAGTCACAATTCTAATCTGTTCAGATAAAGCAGAAGATTATGATGGGCATATAAAACCTGTTATGTTACAGCTGCAACAGGTTTCACCACATGATGCTAATACTTGTTGCACCCCTTGGCACAAGGCTGTTTACATGCCAACACAAGTAGAACGAACAGCACAAGTAGTGATAACAAGTTTAAGTGTTAGGAAAGAGCTAGCCGGAACAGCTTCAAATCACAGAGATAAAAGCTAGAGTTTTCAGATAAAGCGGTGTTGAATGCTTGCCTGTGAATATTTTCAGGGCAAATATGTCTGAGGGGTTTAAAATACGGCACAAACCCACCTGTTTCTATCTTTCTCCCTGGTATTGTTCACAGCCACTGTTTTCTCAGTCTGTACCTATTCTGCACTATTTTCTCGCTCCAATACCTCTTGAAATGGTCCCAGCACCATTTTGGATCACATAGTGAGTATGAGGGCAAATGTAGCAGGAAGAGGGCAGTGCTTCCTAGACTGGTCCCATGGGTGAACCTAACTAATCAGGAGCACATTATCTCTCTAGGCAGGCAAAGTGCATACAAACTGAGTTGAGATGGGGAGAAATCGCGCTGCACAGGGTGTTGTCCATCACCACCTTTGAACTGGCAGTTTGCAAACACTCTGCCACTTCAGAGAAGGGGATGCATAGCACGATCCATTCCTCTTCTCTTGTTACTGCACAAATTGACTAGGGGGAGGGGGGAAGAGAGGGTAAACATTTTAATCCCTTTTCACATCTCCCTACCAAATTGCTAAAACAGGGGAGGCTAGATTTGCCAATGATGAATCAGTTGGTGCTCTCATTTGTCTGGATTTCTGGTTTCCTTTTTAAACCCTAGAAACTGAATTAAGCTGAATTATTACACCATGCTGCCCATATTCCACCTACAACAAACATTCTTCCAATTTGGATGTTTTTTTCAAAAACAGGTTAAGTGCTACAGGAAAATCTCTGTTGAAACAGGGTATACCAGGAGTGACTAATTGGCAGCCCAGATCTGAACTGCAAAGGAATGTTATCTGGCCTCCAGTGACTTTTCCCACTTTTAATATATGGTGCATATACAGTACTTTTTGTTAGTAAGGAAAACTTAAGCTGTTTTCAAAAATTTGAGAAAGAGATATTAATCTTTCTTTAGGATTCATAATGTGTTCCATAACTGTGGTGGCACATAACATTATAAAACTTGGCCTCACATTAGGTTCAGGTTGTGTGGTAATGCACACTATTTATAGATTGGGTTCACACAACACGATAAGCCATGGCTTATAAGCCATGTTTGTTTCAGAGTGGCTTGTCGTGTTGTCTGAACCCAGCAACATGGTTTAACCATGCACAAGCCACTCTGGCTGGGTTCAGACAACATGAGAAGCCACTCTGAAACAAACATGGTTTATAAGCCACCATGGCTTATTGTGTTGTGTGAACCCAGTCATAGTCTCTTGAAAAGCATGTAAACATAGTAATTCCGAGTTAAGCCATTTCTGTGCTAGACTAACACTGAAATTATTGTAGCCGGTGTGGTGTAGTGGTTAAGAGTGTTGGACTGGGCCTTAGGAAATCAGGGTTCAAGTCCCCACTCAGCCATGAAGCTCACTGGGTGACTTTGGGTCAGTCATAGACTCAGCCTAACCTACCTCACAGTGTTGTTGTGAGGATAAGTATGGAGAGGACAAAGAACATGTAAGCCGCCTTGGGTTCCTTGCAAGAGGAAAAAAAGCGGGATATAAATGTAAGCGTGTGTGTGTGTGTGTGTGTGTGTGTGTGTGTGTGTACACTTTGTCAGGAAAATCTATCGTAGAATCCTATGCATGTCTACTCAGAAGTAAGCCCCACTGAGTTATATGGGGCTTACTCCCAGAGAAGTATGTACGGGATTACAGCACACATTTATGATCTATAGCAGCATTCCCCATTCTAGTGTCCTCCAAATGTCTGGGACTAAACCTCTCAGCATTCCTGACCTTTGGCTATGCTGGGCTGGGGTTGATAGGAATTTAACTGCAAAACATTTGGAGGGTACCAGGTCCGGGAAAGCTGATCTATAGTATGGATTCTATACTGTCATGGCATCACTCCTTCGCTGAAGATCATATTAGAGTGCAAAGTGCAAGTAAGGCCAGCAAGAATTACACAGAAGCAGGGGTAATCCTGGGCCCCATAGATTTTCCTTAGTGTGATCTGACCACCCAACTTAGGCTACAGCTGGTTTTCTTAAGTGTGACTCATTCATACAACTCATTTTCTTGCGTCTTCTTTTTTCTCTTCATTCTGTTGGTATTATAAAACCATGGGATTTTCATATATTAGGTCACTGTGTCATTACATATGCATAAGGAGTTTTTTCCCCTCTATAAATTGTCTATTTTTAAAATAGTTGCATTTATATAATACTAGCTGTTGCCCTTGGCTTCATTCACGTGGATTTTAGGATTTGATACAATTGTTTTTAAAAGAAACATGATGGAATCCCAGCTCCCCCGGGATTACACAACGAAATCCCAGCTCCCCCGGGACTACCAGCTCCCCCGGGACTGCACAATGAAATCCCTGCCCACCCCCAGGACTACACAATGAAATCCCTGTTCCCTTTCCCCCGGGACTGCACAATGAAATCCCTGCTCCCCCCCCCCGGGACTACACAATGAAATCCCAGCTCCCCCCCCCCCGGGACTACACAACAATGAAATCCCAGCTCCCCCCCCCAGGACTACGCAACAATGAAATCCCTGCTTCCCCTCCCCCCCGGGACTTCACAATGAACTCCCTGCTCCCCCGGGACCACACAATGAAATCCCTGCTCTCCCCCCCCCCCGGACTATCCAACAATGAAATCCCAGTTTGCCCCCCCCCCCGGACTATCCAACAATGAAATCCCAGCTCTCCCCCCCCCCCCGTGTAGGCCCTGGCTGCAGCGCATATGAACATTCTGTTTTGACGTAGGAGAGATTTGCATATTCACTCCTGATTGGGCTCCCGTGGCAGCAGTTCATACGTAAATGTCATTGGAGTGATTTGCATAACCGCTCCTGAATGGCCCCTGCGAACATTCCAAGTGACACCATTGGCTATCATCTATTTTGGGCCGTACAGGCGCAGTGATGGCTTTTTCGGAGATTTGAATTCACCAGTCTTTGTCCTTGGGTGATGGAGAGTATGCATGCCAGGTTTGGGGCAGACCCGTCCATCCGTGTAGGAGCCTATGCAATGCACGCAAACGCCTGTACATACGGACACACAGGATTTGGGACGCCCCCCCCCCACAACAGTCATTCTCTGACTGAAAGTGTAACGTTTAGGCTGGGTGCTGGTAGCAGAAAACTTTTCTGACAGAAATATCTGATCTTAAAGAAAAATCAGGTTAATCCTGAGAGTCTACAGTTGATGAAGAGTGACTGTGCCAAGTTTGGGGTAGATCCGTCAAAACAACAGTCATTCATTTAAAAAGTTTCCCTTCCTTTCCACCCTCTCAGAGAACATTCTAAATGGCCTAGGGGAGATTTGCATACCCAGCCCTTTTGGCCCCTGCAGGAATTCATACGAACATTCTAAGTGTTGTATGGGCTATTTGCATAACTGCTGTTATTGGCTCCTGCAGCAATTCTGAGGTGAGGCCGATTTGCAGAACTGCTGCCCTGTTGATTTGCCCATAGGAGATATGATTTTGCCCCCTTTTTTCACCTCCTTAGGGACAGAATTTCCCAAAATCCTTCCTTAGTGGGGGTCTACGTCATAAAAGCAATGTCCCTTCAAAATTTCACATTCCTAGATTAAACGGTTTGAGCTGGGCGTTGATGAGTCAGTCAGTCAGTCAGGACACCTTTTTTTATATATATAGATTTTTAGGTACAGTATGTCTGTCGGTGTTTGCATTGTGTATTGTTAAAAAATTTTGTATGACACACACAAAGGAGTACTGTGTGTGTAAAAGTTTACTTATCTTTAAGGAATTGGTTTCTGCATAATTATCTCATATTTTGCAAAGTGGGGATTGCCACTGTTGAGCAACATCACAATTTAAATACCCGAGTTAGGATAAAGAGAAGGTCTTCACAGAACTGTGCTGTATCCCTGGGTGAATATATATAGATCTCAAGCACAAATGGGGATGCTTCTCAAGTTATATTCTGCAGAGAGCACGTAGGTCCACATGTGCTTACAATGTATCAAAATGTGTAAGCAGCCTTATGCAGACCCAAGGAACAGGATAGGTCTGCTTGGGAGCCAGTCACATTTTTAGCCATGCAGACCTTACAGTGACCTGGAGGAATCACCCCATGCCTGAAAAGTGTAATATGGGAACAGAATATGTTCTTGTTCAATATTAACCCTTTTCTCGGGTTTAAAATGAATTTTAAACTTTCCCCAAACCTCTCGTTATACCGTACTTATTTGTCCACTTTACCTTAAAGACCTTGATGTCCTAATGTTTATTATCTGCCTTATTTGCTTGGACTTCTCAGATTTTAGGAACGGGAATTTGCATTTCATGCCTGCTTCCATCTCTCTTATATAATTTATTTAGGATAGGGAAAAGTCTGTGGATCTGTTATCTAATCACAGGAACACACAAATACCAATGATTTAGCCAACCACAACAAAATGGCCTAGACACATGGGGTTTGAATTTATGATCGGATGAAACTTTATATCACAGTTCATCTTTTCAGCAGTTTTTTTTTAAAAAAAAAAATTAACAGAAGCCAGCAGCAACAGAACAAAATAGCAGGAGGCAATAAGCCCTCCAGCCATCCTCACTGCAGTCTTGCCTTTGATTTCATCACAAGCCCTTTGGAGGGGGGGTGATAGATCAAGTCAACAAACAAGAAAGGAGACCCAAGGGTTGGATAAAACATGGTCACAGGGGTCTACATAAAAACACAGAGCAATAATGGCCCACTACTGAGACAGATACTTCTTCGCTCACAAGAGAGGGCCTTCTGCTTTTCTACCTATGCCCCCAGATAAGTAACTAACCAGAAATATTATAAACACTAAATTTTGTCAAGATAAAAAGTGTGGGAAGAGACTGGAGCAAAGTATTTAGGGGCAGAGCAGGAAGAATCTGCAAAAAGGCACAAGGTCAGAATACAAGCAACTGTGAGGATAGCTGCACCACTCTAGACCGCTGCTTGTGTCTACTCCCTTTCAGGCATTTCATAGGAGGCCAGATGTGTGCATGATATGTGATAACAAATACATTCCCAGGAATTGGGACTGCCTCAGAGTATATCCAAATCATGAACACCATCCCAGTTTCCCATCTCAGACATAAATGGTAATGTTATGAATGTTCGCTTGGCCTCTCAGTCCCCAGCTGTTTCAAACATATTGGCACTCGACCAGGGTCAAGAGCAAGCAGCCAAGGAAGCAACCCTTACAAGTAGCCTCAGACACTTGACACACCAGTCTCTCTGAATCTCTAGAAATTTTTACTTTAGGGTGGCTGATAAATTATTCCCCACTTCCCTCTTACTCCCCACCTCATAACATTATTTGAAGTTCAACTTCACACTTGGCTTCTCTGGGAATGGACAGTGACCTTTGAAGTAGAGAGAACAACAAACAGGTGAACTACATTGTTTCAAGCTAGCAGGCAACACCCTAGAGGTTTTTGCAACCTGTGGGGATCTTACACTTTCATTTAACTGACCTTTATAGAAAAGCAAAATTGGAAAGGGTTAGGGGCAAAAGGTCCAGGATATGAGTCAGCATCAGTATTAATCTGCACTTGCATTAAGGGAAGAGTGGATCATTAATCAAAACATGTAAAACCCCCACACACGTTCCGAGATGAGAACTAGTTGTATACACCTAATTCCATATCAGCAGGGAATATGTCAATGTGCTCTTGAACAAGATATGATGCTTTGAGAAGCATTTCAGGCAAAAGCTTCTAAGGGTGCAATCCTATACATGTTTAGACAGAAAAAAAGTCCTACAACTCCCAGCATGCCCTAGCCAGCATGTTGGGAGTTGTAGGACTTTTTGTCTGTTCAAACATGCAGAGGATTGCACTCTAACTGACTTACTATATTCAGTCCCATAAATAGTAAAGATCACTATCATGTCCCTGGAGATGTTTATTGGAGATGCGCATGCTGGGAGTTGTAGCCCAAAAACATCTGGGGACCCAAGGTTGGAGAACACTGTCATAGAGCAATACAAACTCTTGTATGGTAAAAGGACTAGTTACTTCAATTTGGAGATCTACATAGGTAACCAAGTTATAACACTTGTCAACTTCCGATCTCTTATCACCTAACTCTTCCCAATGGAGAAAGGCATGAATGTATGGCATGATACGCCTATTAATAACAACCCACATCTGAATATGTGGGTTCATTACCCAAGAGGAAAGTATTTAACTTACTCAAAGAAATAACACACACAATGTTGTTTATGACTTAATACTTGCCCTAGCTAATGTAATAGGCAGGTGGTTTCTAGTTTACTTTGTTATAGGAGATTCATAGCAAGAGGGGTTATTTCTGGGACTAGAAACCCGATTGCCTCCTTTGGCAATTTGCTGTGAATTAGCCCAAAGGCACAACACAATCCAGGTAGGTAGAACAGGAACCCAAGGCACATTCATGCATTGTCCTAGTAGGACAATATATATCTGGGATGATATGCAAGCAGTAGTTATGTACAGCCTGGTTCCTTAGAAAGGGAGGATAGAAACTTAACAGGTTATATTTAAGTCAGACAATATAATTTATTCCTAACTTTATGCAACTCTCTCCATCACCTGGGTATCTATTGCTGACATTAGACCATAGTTGTGAAAATGGTCTGCCACACCTCACAATGAGACAAGTGTAGATTCAGGATGGAACTAGATGTGATCCCAAATGCAGGTTTGCTGCCCCAAGTGGCAACTCTGTGCAGTTTCCTCTCTTCTCCCCTTAGCATTTAGCTCCTCAGATGCATGACACAGTAGCCCTATTGAGGCATTATGAGTAAGTGTACAATGAACATACGAGGGGTAAAAACAAGGATGAGCATGCTAGCTTCACCCCTCTTATCGCCTGCCACATGTCGAGGGCATATCTCTGTGGTGGGATGCCTTTTCTATCTGGATAAGCTCCCTGTGCAATGTAGAACCCTGCAAAATCAGCATCCTACATCATGCAGGAAGCCTATATGTGGAGGGTGTTGGAGCTATCCCCACTCTTTCCACCTCACGTGTTCATTGCACATGCCGTCAAAATGCCTGAATGCTGCCACATCATGTGGCCCTGAAGCCCAAGGTCTGCATTAGGAGTTGGTGTACTGCTACAACATACATGATCGCTCCCATCTTACTGATTAGAGCAGTTTGCAAAGACCAAGCTATCTATGTGATATACATGAAATGCTGCAATTGTTTGCTACTCCACCCATGTTCCATGCAAAAAGAAAAGGGGGTGTGTGTGCTCAAGGTACAGATGTTAATACTATTTGCACTCTTTGATAACTGTTTAAATTTACTAAGGCCTTACTCAAGTTCTCTCCTACATTGTCTATTGTAAAGAACTGATTGTTGCTAACAGATACTGTTTAATCATTTCAGCAATTGTTTTGAGTTGCAGTTATCTTTCCAAAGAACTGCAGCAAAGTTCACAGCAGTGTTGCAATATCTTCACTGAAGCATGAACTCTTCCCAGTCGTATGGGTGAAGTTAGATAACTTTTTGCTCTACAGTGGATTACTTGGTGGGTCAGACTATAATCAAATTAAATGTTTGGTGTAGTTCCCTTCTAATCAGCACGCCAGCATGCTGAGCACATTTAAAAAAACAAAAAAACCTAATGTGAGTGACATCTGTGGAATAAGTAAAACTTAATTTTTCAACACAAAAATGAAGGCTGCATTCCTAACCATGCTTATTTGGGAGTAAGCCTGGTTGAAATCAATAGGGAGTACTTCTGAGTAAATGCAGTTAGGATTGGGTGTTACACCTCAGCAATATGAACCTAAGAGACACCCCTTTGGATCAGACCAAGAGTCTAGCCCTAGTCAGGCATGCTAAACTCAAACAGGCTAAACACATGTGCTCCAGCCCTGCCTCTCTCCCTTGGCATGTTTTGTCGCCCTCTCATCATGTTGGGGACAATCTGATGCGTAGAGCCTCTCCTGTCCATGGGGGTTTACCACGCAGTTGAGAAAGCTGATTATCCAGTGTTCCGGACTGTGTGGAGAGCCCCCAAGGATAGAGGCGGCTCTCAGCTTCAGAATGTTGCCTTCCATGAGCAGAGGGAAACAAAATGTGATGAAGGAGAGGCATGGGGCTGGAGCACTCCCTCCTCTCACATTTCATAGATCATAGAGTTGGAAGGAGCCTACAAGGTTATCGAGTCCAACCCCCTGCTCAATGCAGGAAACTAGAGGAGGGGTCTCCCATCCAAGTAATAACCAGGCCTGACCCTGCTTAGCTTTCCACACTCAGTCAAGCTGAGCCAGCGTAAGCCACAAGCCTGTATACAGTCATGCCTTGGATTGATAGCATAATTCTTTCCGGAAACGTGCTTGTAATCCAAAACACTCTTATATCAAAACGAAATCCCCCCAAAAAATTTTGTACAGAGATTTTTAATTTAAGCCGTACTACAGTACTTGTATTGCAAGACGTCACTTGTATATCAAGTCAAAAAAAATTAAATAAATATTTAAAAATTTGCTTGTCTTGCAAAGCGCTCTCAAACCAAGTTACTTGCAATCCAAGGTATTACTGTACATGTTTAGCCTAATCAAGGTAAGTATGCCTGAATAGGGCTAGTATGTAGTCCAGCATCTGGTTTTAACAGCGAGTAGCCTGACTCTTCCGGAAAGACAAAAATACCTCCCCTGCTCTTCCTACTCCCCCAGCAGCATATATTTGGAGGAATACTACCTCTGAATCTGGAGGTTCCATAGAGCGTTTATTTTTAGTACAAAAAAGCCCAGGAGAACCAAGTCATACTTTGATAGAACTGTTTTACCTTTTTTGACTGTTCTCTCAACATTTATGTAACAGTAGTTCTGAATGTTCAGATATTTTGAGGCTTTAAGGCATAATGCCTCATTTATTGCTGTTCCTCTGTTATTTGTAACTTTATTGTGCCAACAACCTGGACTTGCATGTGAACAAAACTGTTTCTTACCTAACAGAGCGCCCAGAGCTTATGGCAAAGTCTGAAATCCAAAGCATGCAAGTAAATACCGCCTGGTTTCTTGCTTGTTATGTAACAGAACTACACAGCAGACATGGTTGGCTTCTGATACAACTTTGGCGGAAATGGCCTCCTAGATTTTGATGTTTTATCATCTGCTAGCTGATTTGCCAGTGGCTTAGGAATGCTTTCGTATTTTAAAAGGAATGGGTTGTCTGCAGGGAATCAAACATGAGCTGGGATATCAGGCATAACTAAAGGTCAATGTTGCAGCAAGAAACTAAGAGTACGGCAAATGGCCTTAGTATATGCATATGCAACTCAAGACAGTAACTATTAAGCTTACAGGATACCTAGACCAGGGGTGGACAGAAGGTAGATTGGATCTACCAGTAGATCACTGCATGATCCACAGTAGATTGGCAAGAACAACAAAGCCTCTTCCCCACCCATGACAAAGTATGCTGTTAGACACTCTGATCTATAGTAACCCAGATGTAGACTGGTACTTATATATGCAGGTTATCTCAGTGTATGGCTTACAGGGGTGCAGCTGCTCATTGGCTCTGCCCCAAGCCACTATTTTGTGCCTGGCTCTGCCCCAAGCCATTATTTTGTACCTGGCTTTTTGGTGGACCTCAGGGTTCTAGTAAAAGAAGATCCCACAACCTGAAATTCTGTTCACTCCTGACCTAGACCTTTAAGAAATGTCAGTAAGCAGTTTACCTTTGAGCAAGTTCCAGCATTTACTTCAAGGATAATTTGCACTATTAAGGAAAAAAAATCAGAGCAATGAATGCTGGCACTCAACATAAATTATTTAGAAGCTAACTCCATGCTGCTTCAGTGCCAATATTAAACTTGGCTTTAGATGGTACTGAGCGCTCTGCCTTGATTCAGAAATCTATTTAGCAAGAACAAGGTATATAATTACATACACATACTATGTGAACTGCTCTCATATAGGTAAGCATTCAATATGATGCCCCAATCTACACATATGCATGGTTGTTGTTTGTAGTTAAAATGCTATCCATTAAACATAAATTAGGTTGCTTTCTGGTAGCAAGTTATTGATACCTTGACAGCACATACAAATTCACGAAGCCATGTTCACATGAGTAATGAAAAAGCACAGCTTAAACATGGTATGTGCATGGAAGACTCCATCATGGCAGTTGTAAACTGGGTACTTTTTCATGCCAAATAGCTTACAAAAATGCCAGCAAAAAGTTATCAGGAGTCACAGATAGTTGGATCACACCTACAGCAAATCACTGTCATCCCTGAACTTTTGACCTTCTTTTATGATCCCAGAGCAAATGAGATTTCAGCCTTGCACCTTTGAATAAGGTTAAGCTCTTGCTCTCCTCTCCCCCCCCCCAATACAGAAGTCACTCTGGTTAATAAGTTACAAGCATCCTTGAAGAGAATGGCCTCTCTTGATAATCAGTCTTCTTAATGAATAATTCTCCAAACGACAACAGAGTAATACCTTTACTATTTGGTCCTAATAAATTTATTATTTGGGGGGCAGGAAGGAAACTTATATAATATGGGAGGAGCTACCACAGCACCTCAGTGGTACAATCTCAACTGCAGCCCAGAATGAGCAACATCCCAACCCACCCAAGTTATGAAAGAGAAATACCCATGAAATACTGTGCATGGTTTTACTTCTGATGTAACCGGGGGGGGGGGGGGGAGAATAGCCTCCCAGATGTTGATGTTTTATGTATTTGCAACAGCCAAAAATAATGGACACGAGGAGTCTGGACAGTAATTCAGAAAAGATTCCAGAAAAACAGAAGTCAGTGTCAATAGTGGTTAAAGAGACAGACAGTGGATAGAAAAAGCCAACTGGTCAGGAAAGCCAAAAAGTTTGGCATAGACAGATTTCTACAGAAGTTTCCGATCAACATGTTAAAACAGATTGTTTCAGAAAGTTTGCATTAAAATCACTATATTTATTGCGTTCCCATTAAAATCACAAGTGTGGTTATCCAAGCATCATTATTGTCAAAGTCTACCTGAAAACTTCATTATTGTGTATGTAGACATAGAATTTGATTTAAAACACAGCTTCAAGACAAGAGGCTTTGAATTCAGTAGTCTGAAAAAGTATTCATGTTCTACATACATCCTTTTAAAAAATCCCACAAGTATAACAAAATTACCTAGAATGGACACCACTATTGGTAAGTTTTCATATTATTTGTTGAAATAAGGCATGCACTTCTATCTGAGTACAAAATAACAAAACATATTGGTTCCAGTGCAAAGCAATCCAAACTTCTTCCAGTTCAATCATCAATGTCTTTGCTGTTTTGAAAGATAATAATTTGGATCTTAGGCTGCTGGCAAAGTTTTACAGAATTATGTGATGTTTATAACCAATGCATGGAAAAATACAGAAGAGTAATTGACCAAACATAGCAAGTCTGCCTGAGGATAGGATTCTTCCCTAGACATGTGTACACTTTTCTTCTTTCAGCGTTCTTTTCCCTTGGCATGGAGAACAAGGACTCAACATTTGAGAGGAAATGGAAAAATATTCTGGGAAATAAGAACCACTGATGTGACAAGTCAACCTTCTCTCTTGTGGGACAACATTATCTCAAAGGACAAATCTTTCTCCTTGTGTCTGCCCTTTTCCATTAAACTTCAAAACACTGTAATAAACTCAAACTCAAGAAGCCAAAGTTACAAAAGCTTATTCTAATGCATTGGAAGGAAAGTGCTGGACTGTCAAATGCCAGCAAGACCATTCAAACTGTGGGTAAATTAGTATTTGCGAAGTATTTAAATTATCCAGAGTCGGGGGAATATAAATTGCTATACATTCATAATAATTTAAACACTTGCAAAAATAATTTACCCACAGGATATGCACATTATCTGTTTGCTCATACAGTTGGAGGTGTCTTGCTAGCATTTGATAGTCCAGTACTTTCCTTCCTAGACAATAAATAGCAGCTGGCTTAGGTTTTACTATTCAAAGTTCAATGCTTAGCATGCAAATTGAATACCACAGTAGCATTCCTAATATTCCCATCTATCTGGTTGGACGGATAAAAAGCATTACGCATCACAGAAGTCACCTGAACTCTAATGACAATGATGGCTCCAACAAAACAAGTGACAAACCTGGTCTTTCAGGGGGAGAGCAACCCCCTGCAAAACAGATTGAACCCCACTCATCTAGACCAAGGAACCACCTACCAAGAGTGCCTCTGTCTTGACTGAATTGAGCCTCAGTTTGTTAGCCCTCACCCAGTCCATTAGCATAGCCAGGCACCAGGCATTACTACAGCCTCACCTGACTCCATAAAGAAAGAGCTGTGTATCATCAGTTGCAATGTCAAGACACTCCAAACCCTTGAATTACCTCACTCATGGTCACACTATTTCCTCTTTTATGTAAGCAGGGACCACTCCCTCTCTTGAAGAATTGATTACCTCCTAGACTCAGTCAGCTGTCCTCTCCTTGCCAGATGTAATCAGTCATGAGGGCCAAGGATCAAGCGAACACATAGTCAGTCAAACCCTATCAAGCCCCTTGTCCACATTCCTCAGGCACTAAAAACTGAAAATCATCCAACAACAAAGGACCAAATGAAGTTCTGGACACCACCAAGAATTAACCTGTACCAACTGTGGAGTCCTTCTTTCTGCAGGTACACCAGTCATCTGAGGTGAGGGGGAGGCTACTAGAGGGAGGGTCCTCAGTGGTGGCACCCCAGCTATAGAGTGTTCCTCCCAGAGAGGTTTGCATAGTGCCCAGCTTATCATCCTTTGGACATTGGACAAAGACCCTTTTATTTTCACCATGCTTTTTAGGCAGGATTAACTCTAAATTACAAGTCTGAATATCTTCAAGAATGACTTACAATTTGGAAATTATGTGAATAACACAAATAGTTCACCATGCAACAAAATCTATTGGGCTCAGCTGAATACAATTACTTAAAATAAATCTAAAAATGGACTCAGAGATAGTCCACTTTATATAACTAGGTCAGGGGTAGGTAACATGGCACCCACAGACACCAGTGCACCCAGACACCTTTCTTGCTGCCTGCCACTTTTCTTTCTAATTTACACATTTTCTTACCAGTATCTGGAAATTGCTGCAAAGCACAGTGAGGGCCTCTAGCCAGTGCTATCTTCATCTCCCCTGAATGCCTCTGAACTGCATGTGGGGTTCAGAGAGGTTTTAGGCAATGAAGGTGGTGAGTGGCTGCAGGCTGATGTTTTTCTCTGCAGCACACCCAGCTACCCACCCACCCACCCCAAAAAACCCAAGGGGAAAAAAGGGAACTTCTGACACTTCTGTCTGGTAAGATGTGGGGGGCAGGGCAGGCTAAAGAGAGCAGCGGATGGCTAGGAAAGGTAAGCCAGATGTGGATCAGGGAAGGCAGCAGGAAGTCAACAGGGATGGGGAAGAGCAGAGGGAAGCCAACAGCAGCTGTGGGAACAAGCTAGCAGCAACCTTGATGGCAAGCTTGAAAACTGTGGGCTCAAAGGACTTGTTTGGTGTGTTGGGGTCACCTCCTGCCTTGTACTCAGCCTTTTGGCCAGGCTATTTGTCCTTTGTGACTAGCCATGCCTTGCATGGCAGCCATTTTGTGGTGATGCTCCGGATAGTTTCTCAAATTACCAAATGTGCCCACAAAACCAAAAAGGTTGCCTTCTCCTGGTTGCCCTGGGAATGGAGAGAAAGAGGAAAGCACACTCTGGCTTCTGCCATCAGTCAGGGGACTGGCCTGGGAGATTGGAACCCCTGCTTCCAGGAAAAACATCAAGCCAAGTGGGAGACTAACCTGGCCCATCCATCAGCCAGAGAAGGAGTAGTTGCAGGGAGTTCACTTCCCCTTCCCCACCAGGAAGAGCACTTGGCTCCAAGTGACAGTTGCCCCTGGGACTGCAGAAGTAAGGGGAAAGAATGTCCAGACCCCATATTTTGGCCTAAGGAACAAGGAAGAGCACCAGCAAAGGAAGATCAGCCTGGCCCGAAGTGCATTTAAATGCCCACTTATCACCACCTTGTTCTGGCCTTGAAAAACTGATCTCCCTCCTCTTCCTCTTCCCTCCATTCAGTTTCCCTTGTCTGTCTTGTTTGTAAGCCTGATGGCAGGACCTGTCTCTCTCTTTTTATTGACGTGAGCTGCTTTGGGAAACAATAATTGTTTGAAAAGTGGGATAAAACTGCAGTAAATAAATATATAAATAATATTTGTAGAAGGGCAGGATAAAAAAGGCATAAGATAAATAAAAGAGCAGACACTCAACATACATGCAAACATGGCTTCCCCGTAAACACTTTTCAAAGCTTGATGGATTGCTAGAAAAGCTTACAAAGACTAATGTCCTAAGAAAAGTCAACAATGGGGCTCTTGCAGAAGCTTTTTGGTCTGCTCTTGTATTGGTGAGGTCTCCAAGATATTCACTATCTTACTGAATTTTTTTTTAAAATAACTATGGACCACATAATTTTTATCATAGCTTCTCTTAAGACTTTATCTGAGGCCATAATCCTATGCACACATATGTGGAAGTAAGCCTTATTGACTACAGTGGAATTTACTTCCAAGTAAACATGGATTGGGCTACAAACGAAACCTCTCATCAAATTTAACTAAAAAAGAAAACAGAGAAATATATATTGATCTGAGCAATTGCTCATATGCTCCACTGTAGGCACAGACACTCAATATACAAAAATATTTATTTTCAATATGACAGAAAGCTCATCTTTTCATAGTGAACCTCCATCTGGTTATCCTATATGTAGATCAAACAAGATCTAAGAGAACAAACATCCCATATAATTAAAAAAGAAGCTTTCAAACAAACTATTAAAAGCTGAGTGTTGCCAAACCTGTATTTGGTCACTGTTTTGTGCAACAGCAATTTAGATATCTCTATTTTAGAGGTGTCATTAAATAATTGTATTTAGAGACATTTCCAGTCAGAGTAAGAAACAGCATGGACAATTGGATTACCAGAATTACATGATCTTACAAGCAGTGCAGAAACTGGAATTGCAACACTTGTTGTTATTCCGCTGGTGCTAGTTTTCATTCACAGAGGCCATGCACAGAGACCAGTACACATTTTCAGCATTGTAATGTGATTAGTTTCTTCTTCTTATTCCTTAACTGTGAACTTTCCGAGAATTCTAATTGATCCAAACAAAACAAACAAAATAACTTTAGCAGTGGCAACTCAATCATTTCCCAGCACTATTTCAGAGGATTTGGGAGGGGGGAGCAGGAGGTGGTAGTGAGAGACATGCCTAGTTCTACACATATTGTCTTCACACTTGGAACGCGTGTGTGTGTTTCATATGTGGATTTGTGTACCCAAATACAAAAAAAGTGAGAATCAACCCAAGGACCTCTGCTGAACAGGGTAGAACAACCTTCCACAACCTGGTGCAGAATTCTGACCATTGGCCATGCTGTCTGGGGCTAATGGGAGTTAAAAGTCCAAAACATCTGGAGGGCATCAGGTTGGGAAGGTTGAGTTAGGGTGATATTCTCCATCTCTTTGCTTTAATGACTCTGAACAATTAACATGGCAGCAAATGTTCTATCCCTATACAGGTACTGACATTTTTCATAAGTTTATCTGATACACAGAACAGAAGCTTTATTTCCTGAACTCGGTGATCTGAATCCACAAAAGAGACTGAGCCTTATCTAGCTCCTCTCCTGGATGTACAGGACAGCAGCCAACAGGGCAGGGAGGGCTGGTGGTAGCAGTACACATGGCAGGGGACTACACTGTCGTCTAAGGCTTTAGTGTCCACCAAAGAGCCCTAATCAATGTCAGACCTACTAAACAGCACTCACATTTATCTAAACTTTGGCCAATTAAAGCACTAGATCAGTGATCTTCACTATTTTTCAAGGAGAAGCCACTTGGGTTCCAGACACTACCACCGAGGCCACATGGAGGCCTGCACAGTGTACCACTGCAGCTAGCCAATCACATTTCTCTTTGCCTCTTGGGATGCTCCCCCACTAATTGGCTAATGCTCCTGCATGCTCTTTTCCCCTCCCCCCACCACTTTACACTTGACTCCCTCCCAGAAAACTTCCTTCCCGTAACCCAGATCAGCAGATAGCCCACAACTAAAGCAAACAACAAGGCAAAGCTAGAGTGAGCAGCTACTGCAAAGGAGACAGACAGACAGACAGACAAGACAGACACAGAGAGCTGCATTTGAGTTGCAAGATCGGGAGCTGCCTTGGGTTCCTTGCAGGAAAAAAGGCGGGGTATAAATATAATAAATAAATAAATAATAAATAAATAAATAACACTGCACCGGATGTTCTCATTATCACCCCTTAGTGAGTTCAGATACATGAAATTGAATGAGAAGAAATGAAAAGCAGCTTACACATTTTTATGGTGCTTTACGAATGAGTCATGTGTTGCTCTCTATTTAACGTGGTTAAATAAACCCTAGATTTAAAATTAGGCTATGTTAAATACAGATAACGTTAAAGCCTAACATGTAATATGCATTTATGGCTACACCTGCTCATGCTTCCTTCCGACCGTTCATGCTTCCTCCGACCCTCAAATCTGCTCCAAAGGGTTCCCCAACCCTTCAGAGCAGATATGGGGAGCATGGGGGCTGCAGGAGGGGGGAAATCTATTCTGCCAATGGTGCAGATTCTGCTGGAGGAAGGACACCACTGAATACAACCCTAAAAGTGCAAGCACTGAGATCACTGCATCTTGTGTCCTCAAGATACAGTGTCCTCAAAATACAGTAAGATGTATCTCACATCTGAACTAGTTTAGTCAGCCTCACCCCCAGACTGTCCTCCTAATCCATCTTGACCATTTCAAATATGTTATTTGTCAGTGAACAGAGAGAGTAAAATCTTTTACCTAGAAAGAGGACAATTCTCTCAAAGATGAAGCTTGAACTCTAACTGTCCCTTTCCTATTTTGCTTGAGTTTTAATCTTTGGGGTGCTTTACCATGTTTGAGCTATGCTTTTGTCTAAAGTAAGCATAAGAGTATTTCCTGTTCTGTCTTCGGTTCTAGGAAACAAGAACCACTGAGGGAGAGAGAAATGGAAGGGGGACTTCCTTCTGTGGTTTTCAGAAAAGTTAACATGTGACATGCTAACCTTCACAGGTTTAGTAAAACAGAAAGGCAGTGTCATTTTAGTTTTAAAATATTACTCATTCTTCTAGACACCTACAGCCAAGTCAAATGCCACATTATTGCTGCAATCTTAAAGATTCTTACCTGGGAGTAGACATGTATTAGACTGCTTTGTGTGTGTGTGTGTGTGTGTGTGTGTGTGTACACACACACACACGTGTATAAAAACTCCCAGTAAAGAATTTAGATTCAGGGTATCAGTATGCTGGTTTGAACAATATCTAGAAGAAGAAACCATGTTGTTCAACAGCAGTGGTTAAGGAAAGTTATTTTTACTGCTTGAGTAAAGCTTTAGCATTTGGTGTATAATGGATTTTACTGAAATATTACAGAGCTGTGCACAAAGGGCCTCTTGAAATTCTCCACCCTATTCACTGGGGGGACAATTCACCCAGAATTTATCCAGGGGGAGGAGAAATTCTCAATAGTTTCTCACAGGTAGGGCTCACTATTGGTATGGGTTGTAGTACAGCTTGTTTCTTTTTTTCTAAGGCCTTTTGGGTCTTTAGTGTGTAACAGCATCAACCGCACTGGTAGGCTGGCCCTCATTTTGTATCCACCACAATGCAGGTGTGTGTGTGGGGGCAGTGTTGTGTCCAGCTCCAGGGAAGAGATGGAGCTAGTGCTAAGCCAAAATCTGTCCTCCAATTTCCTAAAAGTTTTCTTCCCCCATAAAAGAGGCTTCCACTGTTCTGCTCATTCTTAGGGTGTTTTATAATAATTTTTGTGATGTTTTTGAGTTTACCTAATCGCTGTGAGGTGGCTGAGGATGCTGTGTATGTGCAATTTCTTTCTCTTACACATCTCTCCATCTCTCTGCAGCCTCTCAGGCTGCCTGTGTTTCCTGATCTGAAATTGCCCTATGGGAGGAATGACCTCATGATCTCTTCCCTCGGGCTTTTCTTCGCCATTGAATTTCTTTTCAAAAGCAAACCGCCCCCCCCCCCCATCAAATTGAATGAGAATGGTAGAAAAAAATGTGGGAGAAAATTCTGGCACAGCACCAAAATATTATACTATTACTGGCGAGAACCTTCCTACATTTTATAGTACAATCCAAGCAGTTTTGGTGTTTATTAAACCTGACTCCCATCCACCCACTAGAAGTGAAAACTACTAAAGTAAGAACTTCTTGCACCTGGTTGGGCGCCTCCTTAAATACAGTATCTATAAGCATCCTTTGCTTCTATGTATTGCAATTGCCTGGATGAGTCTGTTATGGCAGACCAAGAATTTGGACAGGGCTCTTGAAGTTGTGCATCCAACACCCATATCCTTGTCCACTGTGTTTGGTAGTGACAGCTGAGTATGGGTTGGATCCCGATTTCTCTTCTGTGAACAGAGGAGCTCCTTCTATCTGTGGAAGGGACTCTGATCCAGCAGAAGCCTCCACTGGGGGAAGAAAGGGGGAGGTGATTTTAACTGATTTTTCCTCCCCTTTGCAGGCCCCTGTGCCCAAACCTCTGGAGTAGATGTTCTGGGGTGCAAGGGAGTATAGCAATGAGGGGGGAATTGACAAAAACTGCCTTCTTCCTTCTGTCAATGGAAGTGTCCCATGAACAGAACTCTGCTGAAGGGACACTCCCACCAGACTAATAAATTCAAAACATTGGATTTATTATAAATATCATCTTCGAAGGAAGGCCTGGCCCTAGCATCTCTTAAGAAGGTTCTAGTAAAGTTAGACCTGAAGAAACCTTCATGACCCATATGATTTGTGCAGTTATCAGCCAGTATCCAACACCCCTTTTGAGGGCATGGTGTTTGGAGCAGGTCTGGCTGTCCAAGGTAGGTGGATCTACTCTGAACTAGTATGCTTGCTGGCAAGGTAAGTGTGAAGAATCTTTGTAAGCCTCCTAGAGAGCTTTGGCTATTGGGTGGCACAGAAATGTAATAAATGAAATGAAAGAATGATCCTCCTGAACCGCCTGGAGGGGTTGGGCGTGGGAGGCACTCTATTGCAGTGGTTCCAGTCCTTCCTCTCTGGAAGATACCAGAGGGTAGTTCTTGGGGAGGAGGCTTCGGACCCTCGGCCACTCACTTGTGGGGTGCCGCAGGGTTCCATCCTCTCCCCAATGTGATTTAACATCTACCTGAAGCCGCTGGGAGCTATCATCAGGAGGTTTGGGGTGCGCTGTCATCAATATGCGGATGACACACAGCTCTACCTCTCCTTCAAGTCCTCACCAAGGTTGGCTGTTGAAACCCTGTCCAAGTGCCTGGAGGCAGTGGGTGGCTGGATGGGAGGGAACATGCTGAAACTGAACCCCGACAAGACCGAGGTACTTCTGGTGGGAGACAAGGGAAGGTTAGGGGATGTTGACCTGGTGCCGAATGGGGTACATCTACCCCTGAAGGACCAGGTCCGCAGCTTGGGGGTCATTCTAGACTCCCAGCTGTCCATGGAGGCTCAGGTGTCAGCTGTGAGCCGGGCGGCGCTGAATCAGCTCCATCTGATACGGCAGTTGCGCCCCTACCTTCCTAATCATCTGCTCCCATCAGTGGTTCATGCCTTGGTCTCCTCTCGCCTAGACTACTGTAATGCGCTCTATGTGGGGTTACCCTGGAAGACGGTTCGGAAGTTGCAGCTGGTACAGAATGCAGCCGCTCGCCTGATTAAAGGCTGCCGCCGGCGTGATCACATCACTCCGGTGCTCAAAGAGTTGCACTGGCTACCAGTTGTTTGCCGAGCCGAATTCAAGGTGTTGGCGTTGACCTTTAAAACCCTGTATGGCTCCGGTCCAATATATCTCAAGGAGCGCCTCCAGCAACATCAAGTAGGCCGCTCAACAAGATCTGCCACAGACGGCCTTCTCCCTGTCCCATCAGCCAGAGAAACCAGGCTGGTGGGGACTAGGAGGAGGGCCTTTTCTGTGGCAGCCCCCAATTTATGGAACTCTCTCCCCAGTGACCTCCGCCATACCCCTTCCTTGATTAGCTTCCGCCGTGCATTAAAAACGTGGCTTTTCAGGCGGGAATATGGGGTGGGTTAGGATTTTTAAGTTTTGTTCTGTTTTTAATTGTGTTTTATACTGTGTGTGTGTGTGTGTGTGTGTGTGTGTGTGTGTGTCCCCCTCTTGTATTTTATTGCATTGTAAATCACTCAGAGTGGCCAGATGTCTGGCCAGATGGGCGATTCATAAATATAATAAATAAATAAATAATAATAAATAAAGAATGCATAAGTAAAAGGGAGGATGACACATATAAGTGCCCTATCTGAAGCCTATGAGATGCCATTAGTGACTATGTCAATCACCAAATTTCCTCACATAACAAAATTAACCCAAGCAATCAGAGATGCTGCAATTATTCAGCTTTGACAGGAACAACAAGCCCTTTGGGACTACCATAAGTGTATTTGGCTGTTACATAATCCTATCCCATTTCCTTGGCTCATACACACTCCACCTTCTGAAGTGAAAGGTAATGACCCAGTTCACACAATAAAAACAAGCCAGCATGGCTTAAATAAGCCAAGGCAGCTTGTTTTAATCCCCAGTGTGTACCGGACACCATTTTCCTAATTATCCACCTGGGCACTTCTTGTCATGACATCTGAACCTGGGCAGCATGGCTTGTTTGAGGGGGAAACAACCCTCAAATAACCCATGGGCTGTTATTTAAGCCACATTTGCTTGTTTGATTGTGGAAAGTGGCTGAATGTAGAGTTATTAAGGAAAAGCTCTGTCCCCAACACAGTAGAGTTCCTGAGTCATTTAAGATTATTTGAGCAGTTATATGTACAAGCTAGCAGTTTATTATTTTCTCACTAATCCTTTTACTTTACGGGATTTAGTTTTTAGTCTGTGAGCCTGACACAAGACTAAAGATGTGTGTGGGGGTGGGTGGGTGGGAATTAAGAATATATGACATACACTTCTGCATTTCAGTGAACGCAACTCTCTCTTCCCAGTAATTGTATGCTATCAGCATAGCTGAGTTTTGAGGGCAAAGTTAGTCTCAAAAAGGTAAATATGAGAAGAGCCTTACTGGATCAGACTAGAGGCCTTTCAAGTCCAACATCCTGATTCCCACAGTGCACAACCAGATGCCAACGGGAAGCCCAGAAGCAGGATTTGAGTGCAATATCTCTCCTCCGTTGTTGTTTCCCAGCAACTGGTATTCAGAGGCATGGTGTTTCTGATCCCCAAGATACTATACAGCCATCATGACTAGTAGCCACATCCTCCATGAATTTGTCTAATTTGCTTGTGGAGCTGCGGAATGTTCTAGAGAGGGTTTCATCATACTGTTAAAACCAGTTCCCACAGCACACATAGCCAATTCCCTACATGTATAAAGGCCAAAGGACCACATTATTGTTATACTGGATCTTAATGCAATCACATCCCCTAATGTACTGGCCCATGGTTGGGTACAATAAGGAACAGCCCTTCTTTGAACATTGGGTTGTGACTGCACGTGATGGACTTCTGCACCCAGAACTTCAGGCTTCAGCCAAATTGTTGCTATTTTGCGGCTGGGCTTCATAGGATTAACATAGTTGCATGGTGTGCTCATAAACCATGTGAACAACCAGTACAATCTGCTCTTGTAAGCAGGTTTGCTGAGAAAACAGAGAGCATTCATATTTAGAGGCACACAAGTAAAAAAGATATGATGGTACAGAGACAAACCTGCCCTTGAAAAAAAATATGATAAAGAGGACACCATTTTCTAGAAGTTGTTTTTTATCTACTTAGCAAAATAAGAAACAAAATAGGGAGGGGAGAAGTTATTACTCTACCCCCAATACCACAGAAACGGTTATCACAAAGTTCCCTTTTTCAACCAACTTTGCATTTTGAGAATCCACTAAAAACGGAACACCCTCCTTTTGAAACAAGTGCAGCTGCAAGTGTTGTTGCATCATAAAGTATGAAATTTGATCATCTCAGTGCTCACTGGTCAGAAAAGGGAAAGCAGCTGTTGGGACTTCTGTCCAAGGGAGCAGCTGTCCATACTGGAGGAGGTCTGGATATGCATTCTTAAGATGTCTATAAAATGAAAGCTTGGATACTCCCTAAACATTTCATGTATTACTACTGTTACATGCTTTTGACCTTAGCTTTACATCTCAATTCAAGAAACAACATATAGCTGCTCAGTACTGCTTTTCATGTGTAATATAATTACAATTGGAATTATGCCTAGAAATTTCTCCGGAAGTCTTTGCAAAACGGCACTCATGTTAAAATACCCCTCAAATTTTAAACTGATGCTGTGCAACCAAGTCATCATAAGTGCACTATATAGCTCAGATGACAGAAATAACAGATCACCCCAGGTGTTGTCCTCGGCCAGAAGATCTCTACCAGTCTTTCTAAACTAAATCTGCATTACTCTTTCTAAAATTTAGGAAAGTTCTGTTACTTCAATTGCAACAAGAGAATACAAGATACTTACACCACACTTAACACACAGTGACTTGGAAACAGACTTGGTCTCCAACTTTTTTTTTTCAAGTGCCCAGAAGCAAATCAAGGGTGGGGCAAGAGATTGCTCTGGGGGAAGATAGCATCCTGTTCACATTTAGATTTAACTGCAGATCTGCTGCAGCTGTTTCCCCCCACCCCTTATCCAACTGGGACAATCAATGGTATGTCTATCTTGAAAGGTCATGATAGCCATTATCATTAATTCACTGTCTGAAACAGAACCTGCTCAGCTCAAGATCAATCTTCCATAGCTGCATGATCAGCAGGGAGCTGCAGCCAGGGTACTACAACAATACAAATAACAATACAAGTAACTTCTTGACAGGGTTGTTTTCCCTAGATGCAAGAGAAACCCCTGGTCAGAAAGACTACAGAATTAGAGTGTGCACTTTCTCCCATTTATGGGGGTGGGAAATACACCCTGACAAATCACTGAATTGTTTTTTGTTTGTTTTTTATAAAGTGATTCAAGGTGATGGAAGTGTCCAAGACCACTCCAAGGGGTATTAGGATATCATACTGTAAGCCTTCAATGGCTTGATTGATGTGGCACACAAGAACTTGTGATGTGCTAACATAATGACCCAGTTCTCACATAAAGACAACCCATGGCTTGTTTAACCCATGGGCTGTTGGGAGCGAGTGAGCACACTGCCTCCTGCCCGTTCACTACTTCTGCTTCATTTCCAGTTTATAAACAACATGGGGAGCAGGCCTACAGAGCTCTGTGACCCTGGGTACATGGCCCTGCTCACCCTTTCTACACGAAATGCCCCTTCCATGTGATTCATGCATGAAGGAGGCTTATATTAGCCACAGGGTTAAGTCAGAGTTTATCCAGACCATCAAGTCATGCCACTATCCATCTCAGCCTTTATGGGATAACCCTGTAACTTTTAATTCAAGGGCAACTGTCCGTTATAGGAAAGAGAGCAGGAGCCATGCTGTTGTCACTCTTCACTTTTAAAATACTGGTTAATGTGTGTGCCAGTACAAGAGAGAGGAAGTGGTCAATCTACAACAATAAGGCCATAGGAGCTGAAACCAACTTGTTTCATAGCAACTAGTATAAGCCATTTCTCAGTTTCACCTCAAGCTGTTTCAGCCCTCGTGCCTCTCCTTAGAGACAAGATCTGGATGTTCAGGTCATGAATGACATGTACACCGAGGAGATGTTGGGATGGGGAACTGGATGTCCATGGCACTTATTCAACTACATGTCGACAGTACTCCAAATCACAATGGCCCCACTTGTTGAAGAAAGAATCTAATTTCTTCAGCAACAATATAAATGCTGCTCAAGTGCTAGGGAAATACGTACTCTTGTGTCCTTTAGAACAGTAGCTCCTCCTTAATGGAGAACATCCGAATCCCAAGCAAGCAAAAATGTACGGTACATGAGTTGTACTGTAAGCTGATCATCTGGAGACAGCTGATCATCTGGGCTCTAACTGGGCCTAGTACTGTTCATGCTAGTACAGAAGATCAGTATGTTTTATCACTTCAAACAATGTAGAAAGAGACACTCAAATTAGATGGCCTAGCATCCTATCAAGGATTTAGCTCTTACTGATATAGGCTACAAATTCTATGTTTCTGAAAACAGGAGTATTTTTTAATGAAGTTTACATTCTCATAATATTGAAATATGCATATATATCACATAAGGATATCAGAATAAGAGAGCAATCCCATTGCCCCTACACAGCATCTGAGGGCCATAGGATACTGAGTTTTTAAAGGTTGTGAGCCACCTTGGGTCCCAGTGTTGGGAAAGGGGCAGGATGATGATGATGATGATGATGATGATGATGATAATAATAATAATAATAGGATACTGCACACCATGGATTCCCCCACCTCCACAAGCCCCATACAGTTGCTGCATAAAGCTCTGGGGTGGCTCCTTCTCCTGAGGTCAGAACTCTGACCTCAGGAAGGGGAAGTAGAGGGAAGGATGGGGATGTGCTGATGGGCCATGGATCTACTGGATCCAATGATCTCTCAGCCCCCATATGCAGCAGCAAGCATGGGTTAGATGGGCTGACTCATGCATTTCTAGAGGATGGAGAGGCAAAAATAGCCTCTGTTGCCCCTCCCACCCTGCCAGCAACAGCCTGGCAGGGCTCAGGCAGGATGGAGGGCTCTGAGATTAGAGCCCTCTGTCATTTGGGCTGGACACCCATAGGATTCTCTCTCATTCTCTTAATGCAGGAGCAACATCAATCAATTCTGACACTTTTATGGATCCTCTTTAGCAAACATGAGGGATGGAAAATCTTGTCAGATTCTCATTCTGTCACCCTGCTGATCTTCAGTGGATTCTAAACCAGCATTTCTCCCAAAGCAGTTAGAAAGGGACAGTGACAACAGCTTGTGGGATGGGGTGGAAAAAAGTTATAGAATACTAAAGCAGCATAATGATAAAAAGGAGATATATCCATTTTCAAATACTTTATTTTCTAATGTACCTTCTCAATGAGGGAAGTAAGCTGAACAAATGTTTTAAAAACTACGCCAAGGATCCAGTTGGGTTGAAAGCCAACTGCAGCATCGGTAAGAGATTAACATCTCTTGTTTAACTCAGGGCCGAGCAGCAGTGAGCGAGCACACTGTCTCCCTGCGCATTTGTCACTTCCGCTTTCAATCAACAAATCAGGAATACCCCATTCCTAGGTTGTTATCGTTCTGTCTGAACCCAAATCTCTGGGCTGTTTAGGGTTGAAACAACCCAGGGTTAACCCAACAATCAGCCATGGTTTGTTGTTGGGTTAACCCTCGGTTCTTTAGCTCCTAAACCACCCAGAGTTCTGGGTTGATGGAAAGCGGAAGCGATAACCGTGTGGGAGGCAGCACAGTCGCTCACTGTCACTCAGTCCCAACAATTCCTGGGTTAAACAACCCAGGAATTGTCATTACATGCAAACTGGGCCATTTCCTCTCCCTTCATTTCATGGAGTGCCCTTCAGTGCCTTCACCCTTCTGCAGCAGATTTGTACACCGAGCCCAAGAGGTATTCTCTGCTAATCCTCCCCAGATCATCCCTTAGTCAGCCCTGCTAAATTACAAAGTATCTTTCCTAGCACTGCAGATAAATTACTGAAGGGAAAAAATAATAATAATAATAATAGGATACTGCCAAGGGAAAAAGCCAATCTATAGCTTATTTCTCTGAGGGTGGGGAAACTCCTCACAGCAAGTCCTCAGGCAATTGACTATGGTGTGCCTGCCTGTTCTCTTCTTCCACCACCAGCAACAATGCAATGTGTTTGACTATAAGCTACCATGTAAGTATATTTTTAATTGACAAAGCAGCACAAAGAGTTATCAAATTTTAGCTGAAAAATCAGTTGTTACATGATAAACACATCCTGTCCTTTAAAAATATAAAGGAGAGGAAAGAGAGGAAGACAAGAGGTGGGCAACACCTAATTTGTGCAAGACACAGTTGAAGGGAAATGATGCAACAAACCAATGTTGCTGTGACACAAAGCTTGTTCCTAACATAAATAGGCTAAAGTGCTTCAGTGTCACATAGCAACTCTGTGTCTTGAACCCAGAGTTTCCGACAACAATGGAAGGCTGCATATGAAAGTGTTTGGGTAAGTGTACTGTAACTGTATTCAGACTGGGGTAGAAAACATATCTTGGCAGCTTGCTCACATTTTAAACAACACAGGATCTAATCCCATTTAGTCATTAGTACCACTTTGGCAGTTAAGCCAGGAAGAGAAAAAGCCTGTTCTCAGCCAATTCCACTTTTTCCAGTAGTTGATCACGGTCATCGAGGAAGTAAAACATTCACAAGTGCCTCACTTTATACATTCAGTGAAGTTGTTGGATATTTCCTTTGATGTTCAAAAAGTATAAAACCTATTTAACGTTTGCTAAGATTCTTGGCTTAAAGAAAGTTACACAGTGCGGTAGAAGTGAACCCATCTTCATGTAATACTGTTATCCCATGTCCCTTTCCAATGGCATCCTTGAACAACATCCAAGTGGAAATATGGGATGCAAGCAAAATTAAATGAAAGATCTCTGTATCTTCAGGTATCAGACTTGAAAATGCACATGATTTAATACATGGTTAGCCTATTTGACATTTATGACATAGTCTTTACAGTCAAACTTCTTAGGACTGCCTCTCACTCTAATTTCACAAGTCACAGCCTTTATTATTTATTTTATTATTTATTATATTTATACGCCGCCTTTTTTCCTGCAAGGAACCCAAGGCGGCTTACATAGTCCTCCTCCTCTCCATTTTATCCTCACAACAACCCTGTGAGGTAGGTTAGGCTGAGAGTCAGTGACTGGCCCAAAGTCACCCAGTGGGTTTCATGGCTGAGCGGGGACTAGAACCCGGATCTCCTGAGTCCCAGTCCAACACTCTAACCACTATGCCACACTGGCTCTCCTTGTCTCACAATACATTGTCTCACAAATACATGAGGTGAGAGGCTGAGAGTGCAACTATCTTAGATGAAAGACCTACAAAGCTCCAGAGCAGCTTCAGCTTCTGGTGCTGCCATAATACACAGGTATTCTTTCAAAACAGGCACAGTTATAGTACCTCAAATATTAACAAATTTATTGTGGCCTAAGCTTTTGTGGACTAGAGTCCACTTCCTCAAGATGCATGAAGTATTATCCTCAATTTGGGAGATGCATGGATACAGAGAGAGAGAAAAAAAGTATGAGCAAAAGACCATGAAATACAAGGGTAGGAGTAGACTTCACATTATGCGGACTTCACATTTTTATGCAGAGTCCAAATGTATACAAGTAACACACAATAGCTATCACTGTGAAGATATTAAATTAGCTCAGCCTAGCTAGAAAGATAGCATTATCACAGTGATTGCTGTTGTGAATGGGTCACTTTGTTCTTACCTTTCCTATATTTTGATTTAATAGGGAAAAATGTCACAGACCTACTACCACGCCTTGCATATCATGGCCACACAACTTCAAACTGATAATGCCTCATGCATCTGAGGAAGCATGAGCTAGTCCTCAAAAGTTTATGTCACAATAAGGGCCCATTCCGAAGTCCCACTGAAAATCAGTAGGACTTGCTTCAGAACAAATATGCATAAAATTGTGCTTTCCGTCCAAATCCACAGCTGAAGACACACACAAAATAAATTTGTCTTAGAAAGCCCTATTGCAGAGGGCAGCTGTGCTACTCTGACGCACCAAAAACTACAACATGCCTTCTGACAAAGACTAAGACCTGGTTCGCACATCATGGCAGCAATTGTGGGGGTGAGCAAAGCAAGCGAGCCGCACTCTCATTCTTTTCGCTTTTAATTAACAACCCTAGAACAATTTTTGGGTTAACTCTGGGTTGTTTAACCTATAAACAACCCAGACTTCCCATGTTCACATGTCACAAAACGGGATGTTCCTGGGTTGTTAATTAAAAGCGGAAGGAAAAGACAAGTGTGTGGCTCACACACTTTGCTTGTCCCACAATTCCTGGGTTAAATAACCCAGGATTTGCTGCCATAACGTGCAAACCATGCCTAAGAAGTGCACCTGTGCCGCTAGAAAAGTAAAGTGAGAGAGTCATTAAGACTGATGTTGCAAGAAATGTAACTAGCTACCAACTGAAACATTTTATGACTTGATGCATATGTATGCAGCAAACACTAACGTTTTATAACTAGAAAGGTATGTCTGACTTTTTATTGCAATACAAATGTGAAGTGTAACAAATCACTAGTTAAACTCCTGCTCCTTTTACTTGCTGTTGAGCAAGTGAAAGGAACATTTAGTATTAACACTGAGCTTTGAAAAAGCAGTTCACAGAACATGTAAAGTTCTAAACATTTCTAAAATGTTAAAGGAGAAAACAGAAAAATTAACACACCATTAGTATGAATGAGTCAGTTATCAAGCAGTTATTCAGACTACTCAATTTCTCCAGATAGGTCTTTGCCCTTTGCTATACAATCTTGTAATTTCTTAGAACAAATATACCTAAATCAAGTAGAAACATCACTAGTTGGTACCAATTTGTCCTCCAGTGTAGCTGCATGTCATTTTTAAACATTCTCAGACATAAGCAGCAATTCTATGCCAATCTACTTCAGAATAAGTTTAATTTACTTCATTGAACTCAAAGTGAACCATGTGACTACCGGTAGCTTATAAATACTGCCTTATAACAGATTTACATCAATGATTCTTAGAACTAGAACACCTTCTTCCCAAGGAAGTGAACAAGAATTAGAATTTAAATCGGCAAATTTGGTTCTATGTAATCATTTCTCTTCAACAGCAGGTGCTAAACAGCAATTCATTCAGTTGAAGGACCTGAGACAAAGCTGCATGGATCTTTCCCACACTCATCACTAATGTCAGAGCCAATAGCCAGCAGCCTGGTAAGGTTCAGATGTAATGCAAAACATTGCTTCCCACAATAGGCAATGACCCAGCTTGCACATTCAACCCTCCCGTCTTTTTCTTTTGCGCCTGCGAGGAGAACGGAAGCTTTTGTTTCAGTTTTTAAAGAAGCCACACTTCCTCATGATATCTGAACTTGGAAAACTGTGGTTTGCCAAGATCAAACTGGTTTCAGATCCTGGTTTATTCTCACTAACTAAAGTTCTGAGTTTAAAGAAACCATTGTTACCCTAATCCGAACATCACAGGGAACTGTAGTTAGTTTAAAATCTCCTCCTTGTGAGTGCAAAAGAGGAGAATCTCTTGTGAATCTCGCACAAGCATAATCCCAGGACTGGCCCAATACATTTTGCTGCCCAAGGACAAGATGGTGCCCCTCCCACATTCTATGTACAGAAGCCAATGGGACTGGCAGTTCAACAATGGAGAAGGGACTGTGTCCTCCACTGCACCCAAGTGCAGCAAAGTGTTTAACAGGCCACATGGCATACATAGGTCTGTCCCCAAGACTCTCATCTACCACCTGAGATGGCTGCCTCACTCTGCCTAGTGTTGGGGACAGCTCTGAGAAATCCACAGAGCCATCACAACAGCAACAGAGATACCATCTAGATTCTAGAAGAAGATTCATTCTCTACTACAAAGAATTGCAGCTTAAATACCAGAAAGGTTTTGCTATTGGAGCTAAAGCAAAATTTCATGCTAAAACAATGGGCCAGAAAGCCACCTAGTTATCCCAAACCTTCTAAATGCCCCCCAGCAGTATGAAATGGTAGCATAGCCTTAATATGATGATGGGGTGGTGGTGGTGAGATAGGATTTTGAATGCTATGCAAGGAATCAGTAGTAAGGCACATTTCTGAACTCCCATCGTAGCCTATCAAAACTCCTTAAATGGCACAGTAGCATGTCAGCAGAAGAGGTATAGTCAGGTCTCCATACTGTAGCAAAATGACAAGTGCCCCTTGAACAGATCTTTTACCAGGGATGTGCGCAGAACTCGATGGGGGTGGGGTGGGGTGGAAGCGGGGCGAACTTGCCCCACTCGACCTGAGCTCCACGTGACTTACCTTTCTCCAGCTCAGCACAAGTCCCTGCCAGAGGAGCTGGGGAAAGGTACGTCCGGGTTCCCGGCGCTTCATGTCCGGGTCCCCAGCGCTGCATTTTTTACGTAAAAACCAAAGTAACCCACCTTAAACGGCCGCAATTTGCTATTTGCGGCCGTTTTAAGGTAGTTTACCTTGTTTTTTACATTAAAAACACAGTGCCAGGACCCGGAAGTGACGCAACAGGGACCTGGAAGTCCTGCTGAGCGCCTCGCTGAGTGCCGCGGGACAGATCATGCAGCGGGGGTGCTCGGTGAGCGCCCGGTGAGCCCCCTTGCATGGTTTCCTCAGCAAAGTAGAGGATAAGATTAGATTATTTTTGGTTGCACTGTTCTGCAGACAGGATCCAATGGATTTTAAAAATTATTGTTGTGCACAGCCACTCTATGCATGTTTACTATATACAAAGGGGTTTACTCCCAGGTAAGTGTGCATAAGATTGCAACCTATGTACATTTAGTAACTTTCAGCAACTTCAAAATATAAATAGGAGAATGAGAAGCAGGTAAAGACACCCTAAGAACAGGAAAAATAGCAGAGACCTGACACAAGGCTTCACCAAAATTGAGGGAGTGAAGAGAAATAGATAAGAGCACATGGAGGGCAGAGGGCTGTTGTTGGGTGAAAAAAATGCTAAGTTGTGTTCAAGCTGCACATGGAAATTAATGAAGAGATTCAAGTATGGGTGTGGCACAACTTGAGTAGAGGGAAAAAAGAGATAGTTATACCAGCAGCATTTCTGAATTCTGAAATAGAACTTTAAAAAAGGGAAGGAAAAAGTTCTAGCCACTGGAAGAGGAACTGCCCAAAACTTTTGCTAATGGGTAGATTTTGGAAGTCTTGTAGAGAAGCTCAGCAAGATTAAAAAGCATGCTCTGTATGAATGTGCAATGCACACTTGCAATACCATGTGAACGTTAGTTTAATGATCATAACTGTTATAGTGTTGCAAGACTTGGTGACAAGGAAGATGGTGATTCTTCATGCAAAAATCCAAGAGATTATTTAACTCAAATACCTTTTGTAATGTTGTGCAAGGAACACCAACAGCGACAGGGTAACCAAACTTAAGGTCAGTGGTTCTGAAACTGTACTCCAAGGATCATCAGTGGTCCTTGGTGCACTTCAGGTTGTCTCTGATGCTAATATAAAAATAGAAAAAATTACTAACAAGTTTCCTTGAATTTTCCATCCCATTCTAAAGAGGTACGGTAGCGTACATTTCAGGTAAATCTTTAAATGTTATCAGTTTCTCTCTTAAGCAGAGCAAACAGCTTTTTTGAAAACTTCAAAGAAACCACCACCTATGCGCATGCATGGCTCTTCCCTGTGTGCACAAACAAAATTCACTGGATCATGCAGTAGTCTTAATTTGGAAGCCTGTCAAGCATCCTCCCATGTGGGTGTAGGACAAGAAGATACAAGTCCAAGAAGAACAAACAAACAGAGTAGTGCTCCTTAATACAGCAAAGTTTAAGAATTACTGCCCTAAATGACCGTCTTCATCATTCACAAAAATACGAGAGGATGGAGTGGGGGGATAAAAAGTTATAGAACCCCAGAAAACTCAATACTGGTAGAACCAGAGAATTCAGTGCCACAAGGTCATCTTACCCACCCCCTGCAGTAAAAGAGGATTTTCCACATTCACACTCAGATATGATTAGCTCAGTTCACCAAGGTTATGGAATGATATGCCAGTGGTCAGAGTATTTCATTTTGACCTGAGACACTTGGATTCAAATCCCACCTCTGAAACATACAACAAGGGACTACCGGTATGTTTAAAATCCTGACAAACACAAAGCATAGAAACTTAAAAGTCAAGAATTGTATATATAAAAAATAACCGTAAAATAGATTAAATTTTATAATGTAATATAAAAATTTCCAGAAATGTTTTTTAAAAAATTATATATATAAAACATGTATAAGACAGAAACAATTAGACCTGTAAAATACAACGTCTTAAGGGCTGAAGATGATACTAATGTCCTTTCAGACTTGAGGACCTCTCTCTCTAGATGAAGTATTATTAGTGCCAAAGTTTTTTTGTTTGGTGCTTCCAGAGAATGTCCTCACAGCATGTAAGCTTTCTTTACTTGTGTGTAGAAGCCAAACGCGTTTCGGCCCAAAGGCCTTCTTCAGTGGCCCTGTAGTTTTCACTTAGGTCAATATACAAGCTAATGCTCTGTATCTCTCCAATTCCCTGTAGTTTTCACTTAGGTCAATATACAAGCTAATGCTCTGTATCTCTCCAATTCATTCAAGTTTCTATTCAAATCCCACCTCTACCAGAGGTTCATTGGGTGGCCTTGGGACAATTTCTCTCTCAGCCTCAGTTTCCCATCTTAAATAGGAGGCATTAATAATTGTGGAGAAAGCCAGAGCACACACAGTTGAACAAACCCTTGCCTAGTTTCCCCTGTAGCTGACACCCCGCATTCTCCCCCCTCCTTGCTGCATAATCCTCACCTGGGTGCAAGCGACACAGTCTGAACCAACCGGTTGTACGTGACCACCTCTGCATAGCCACATCTACATACTTTCAATGGGGGCAATCACACCTACCCTCGAGGTAGGGCTGGAACGCCAAAAGGTGAGAAGCAGTCTCAAAGAGCTGCCAAGTACCCCAGATCACCCAGGAGATGCCTGCCCAAGAGGTGCCATCACCCCGCAGGGCACAAGTGGCCACCTGATTGTCAGGGGCGGGGTAGGGGGCCGAGGGAGGGTTGAAATCCAAGTACTCAGGAACCAGGTGGTTGTTGGGAACACGGTGCAGGCTTGCAAGGATAAGGTCTCTGGCTCCGGTCAGGACCAAGCAACTTCCAACCCCAGGCAGGGCGCCCAGAGACCGTCTACGGAGGCCGCTACGTTAGGTCTTTGAGTCAGATTCTCTAATGTAAGGTAACTCTCTGCACTAAGCAAAGCAAATTGAATACTTTCGTTCTGCTATTTTTATTGACTCTTATGTTTATGCTGTGAAGTAATACCTTGGATTGCAAGTAACTTGATTTGAGAGCGTTTTGCAAGACAAGAAAATTTTTAAATATTTATTTATTTATTTTTTACTTGATATACAAGCGACGTCTTGCAATACAAGTACTGTAGTATGGCTTAAATTAAAAATCTCTGTACAATTTGGGGGGGGGATTTCGTTTTGATATAAGAGTGTTTTGGATTACAAGCACGTTTCAGGAACGAATTATGCTCTCAATCGAAGGCATGACTGTAGTCTATTAGTTCTGCTCCATTAAACTCTTTGAAATTGACCAGGTTGTGGTTGCCCTGTTTTGGGGGGGATTCCATGTCAATATTACTCAGGGCTGGAAGTAAAGTCTTTGGGAGCCGCATACAAGGCACGACTTTGGTGCCGGTTAACTCTTAAGGTGCCGAACCCGCGCAACGGACCAGGTTCGGTCCGCCACAATAATCAACATTATATGGCTCCTGGGAAGACAAGTTAAGGATTGTAAGAGAGCAATCCTATGGTCCCTGGGTGAGCATCCCAGGGATCCTAGGATGGCTCAGAAAACTCCTTCCTGAGGTAGGAAACAGCACTCTGACCTCAGAAGGCGGAGTCGGAGAGCCTCTCCCCACCCCCTTGCAGCCAGTGCAGAGAGAATTGCTCAACCAAGGAAAAGTGGGCATGCCAGTGGGTGTGGAGGTGAAGAAACTGGAGAGGCTAGGATATGATTTATCCTGAGCCTCTCCTCTCCTCCAAAGACCCCTCACTAGCTATAGGAGATTGGAGGACGGGGAGGCAAAGACTGCCTCCACTGCTCCTCCTGGCTTCGGCCCAGAAAGGCATAGGAATCTTGGAAGCCTCTGAGTTTGGGGGCTTCCAAGCAGCAAGGAAGCAGTCCATAGGGTTGCGCCCTAAAGCACATTGCAAGCTAGAAGATGCCATGCAAAACAATAATGTAAAATATGACAAGACAATTGCACTACGACAAAACTATTTGTAGGCCCTGCCTAGTAATGGGCGAACATGTGATGAACATGTGATGATCAAGCTCATTGAGGTTCTCCAAATTCCATCTCAAAGCTTGGTTCACCTTATTTCTGCTTCCCAAGATAAGCGTCTTATTTTTCTGATCAGGAAAAATGTGCATTTTTTATCAGAGGGGGAAATGTGCATCTGCACATGTGTGCAAGCGCACACTTTTGAACGCGAATGCAAGTTTGGGGAAATGCAAAAAATGTCCAGAGAATTACATTACTGCTCACGTTCAGGGTTGCAAACAGGAACAAAATTCTTATACATCCCTAGCGCCTCTTCCCACCAAAAGTCATTGTTCAGTCTGGGAATCCATCCTAAAAACTAGGGGAGGCAGAGAAACAAACAAACAAAAAAAGGAACACTCCAGCCATGCAAACCGTGGCTACATGAGCTAATTGGGGTCCTTACTGCAGGATCCTCTAGTACAGTCATATTAGCTTCAAAATGCTGAACCTCAGATGGAATAAGATATACAGCAACACTTTACAGACATACATTTCTTAATGATGGCTTAAGCACTCCAGAAAGACGAGATTTTCATTAAAATGTCACATCTATACCTCTTCCATTTCATGGCCAGGAATTGTCATGACATGCAAATTGGGCCATGTCCACTCCCTTCATGGCCTCTCCCTCATAGTTCATTTGCCTGACAAAGTGGACTTTAAGTCCATAAAAGCTCATGCCAAAATAAATTTTAGTTTTTAAAGTATGCCACAAGACTCTACTCCAGAACTAGGAGCATTTCCAGTGCTAAATACAACAGACTAGAAGTGCAGAGAGGATTCAACCTAAGTTGTATCTCACTCAGTCATAACAAGAATTCTGAAGTTCTTTATTTTACTTTCTGACCTCACACTCTGTGCAAGCCTGAGCTTAACAAAAGTGCCATGCAAAGTTTCCACATAATGGAGCTTACCAGGCACATAAGAAGAGACAGGCAAACAAAGAAAAGGATCAAGGGCAGCAACTATTCAGCATCATCCTTTGTTTCCGGATTCCCATGCAGCTCAATCAATGGGGCTCTTGCAAGCTGAGCTCTTTGAGGACAGGAATCTTTCTCTTCACATTTAGATGCACCAGGGTATCCATATTGAGATTTTAAAAACCAAAAGTCTAGCTAAGGAAACTAGAAATTGCATTACTCTTGAGCAACAGAGAAATAACATTTCCCAGTGAATTACTTTAAAACCGACCTTCTACTGTTAACTTCTGAGAGCAACACACACAGAGCACAAGGAACTATCCGTTGTAAAACAGGCTACTTGCTTATTAATATGCAAGCTTTCCCCTCATGATAAGGAGTCCTTGTTGCCATTCAAATATTGCAAAGTTGTTTTCTTTCTCTCTAGCTGCACTTGTTTTCATTTTATAATCCCAACTACTCTCTTCACTTGCTCACATTTTTAAAGTTGCACTCGTACATCTGCACAGCATTTGAAAAGACAAAATAGGAAATGAAACACCTGCTGCTGATACAAAACAGGCCAACAATGCACTGGGCCTGTCCCCTAGAAAAGTCACTAGCAAAGTATGATCAACTTGGGAGTTTACAGTGTGGAAAGAGTGACAAACCAACTGAGCCTGAACAATCCTGAAAGTCCAATTATTAAACATCATACGATTTCGAATTCAGTGAGCGGGTAAACCAGGGGAGGAGAATTAAGATTATTACAATTCAGCATGTTACGTTTAGAGTATTTTTTTTTTCCTTCAAAGAACGATTTGTTCTGCAAACACATACTACCAGCTTAAGAACTCTCTGGGTGTTCATCTAACTTTGAATGTTGTTCATGCATTGTTAGGTTTGTGCAATTTAGTGGAGGAGGTGGTACAGGGCTTGAAACGCGCCGTCAGACCTGAACAATAACCATGTTTTCATTCAAAGGGTTGACTCCCACCCCCACGAGAAACACAATCGTGTCCTGTTTAGGGGGAAAGTGGGGGTGGGCGGGCTATTTCCCTCTCTATTTCACATTGCAAGATGAGATAGGTATATGTGTGCGCGTGTTTTATAATAACCCCAGGTGGCATTTGCTTAGGCTTATACTGTAACTAATGCCCTTTAAAATCCTCCGCTTCGAAGAATCAAATACGGTCGCGGGTTCTGCAAGCGAAACGCAACGCATCGTTCAAGGTGGACAATCTGCCAGATTTCCCCAACACCGCAGCTCCTTCGTGGCATTTCTTGCGGGACCGGCGCAGCAGCAAGCTGCTCCTTTCAAACTCACCTGCAGAATTCTATCCAGCCCTTTCTGGCCCAGGCAGGGAAACTCATTCAGGAGTTTCGTTTTCTCCTCCTTGTAACGTTCCGACGCTCTTCGCCAATACGGCTCCTCCAGAACTTCGAAGATCGCCGCTCCGATGGACAGGTAGAAGATGATTGCGGACGTCAGCAGGGGGCCCCTGTCTACCATGTCGGCGCCCAGTGGGGGACGCTCAGCTACAGCAAAAGGGAGAGGCAGCTGTTTGGTTATGCCTCGGCGAGAAAGCTGTCGGCGAAGCGAAGACCTGAGCTCCCTCTGGAGAAAATGCCAGGGACACTCACTCGCTCACTCTCTTTCCTTACCCTGCCTCTGCTTCCCACCCCTTCCTCCTCCCCCAACCCCTATTTTTATTTTCCTCTCGCTTTTGCTCTCCTCCCACCGCCTCCTCCTCCTTCTGCCTGTTGCTTTCCCCCCTGTTCCTCGAACTCTGCCCTTCTGGCGGCTCGCGTCTTCTCTCTCGCCTTCCACTGTTTGAATTTGGTGCCCTTCTACTCCCCCACTCTCCTCGCTGAGCAGCGCATGCGGAGCGTTTTCCGGTTGGCCGGTGGCGGCGGCAGCGGCAGCAACGCGTCCCTTCTGCTGCCTCAGAAACTGAGGAAATGGGAGAGCCGCTTGTAGCCCGACCGCACCATGCTGCGTTACGCCCCGCTCTGACTGCTCTGGCGGAGGCCGCCGCCGCCACCACATTCAAGAGCCCGCGCTTTCCCTTTCGCCCTTTCTCAGCCCGCGCTCTCCCTCCTACAGCCCGCGCTCTGCGGGCTTCTTTCGACTACACGGTGGCCCCAGAACGCGCAGGGTGACTAAGGAGCGGGAAAACCCGCCCCGCTATGCCAGCCGTGGCGTGGGACGGTCAGCGCTCGCTGCTGCCACTGCCGGGGCGGGGTGAGCTGTGAGCAGCCCAGTTAAGTGAGGCACTTGCTCTTACCTTGACCTGGGGTGGAACCTGCGTAATGCGCCCTGTGTGTGACACACGTATACACACAAACACCCGCTTGCATTCTCCCGCCCACCTGGGGTTGAGGGAAGGCTCCGCGCCAGTAAAGTGTTTTAAAAAAACTCACACTGAGTAGCCATTTTGGTTCCCTCAGGTAAAATGATCGCTCTGGAGGCTGGAGCTAAATCTCATGATCCATGTGATTCATCACCAGCCACGCTGATAGGGAGAGGGGGCAAGCCTGGCTCCAGGTTATGGGTAGCCCTAGGCAACATGCCTTGATTGGGGGCCCAGCCTCCTCCTTTCCCCCAGTGGCCCCAATCCTTCTAGCAACACCACCAAGTGACATGTGCTCACTTCCTCTAAGCCAGCCTTCCCCAACCTGTGCCCTCCAGATGTTCTGGACTACAACTCCCAGGATTCCTGACCACTACCCCTGCTGGCTAGGGCTGATGGGAGTTGGAAGTCTAAAACATCTGGAGGGTACCAGGTTGGGGGAAGCTGCTTCTAAGCTGCCTAGAGGGGAGGATTTGGCCTGTTAGTGCTGCCTGCAGAGAGACAAGAGAGCTGCATTGCAGCTGTTTGCTCACTCACCCTCACAAGCACACCACCGCTGCTTGTGCCAGGAGCAGCCACCTTGCTTGCTGTCCCTCTGGGTGTTGCAGCAGTGGAAACTGGGCTAGCAAGCTTGGTCTTTTATCATTTCACCACCTAGTGAGAGAATGTATGACCAGGAGGAGGCAGCACGCCCTCCACACAATTATGCACACTCTTTTTCTCAGTGCCACAGCAGAGAGGATTGGGTGAGTGACTACAAGAAGCAAGTGCAGCTTCTGCTTCTGATCACTTGCCTACCCTTCCCCATTAGAAAGTTCTGCCTGTTTGCTTTGCCTTCTCTCTCTGGGCAGCTTGGAGGGGAGGACTGGACTTGCTGGGCCCAGTTCCTGCTGCTGCATAATCCAAAGGGAGGAGAGCACAAGAGAGCAGGTGGGATGTGGCTCAGTGGCTGTCCTTTCATGACAGCTGCCTCCGCCTACTTACGCACTTGCATTCTCTCTGGCCAGTTGTGGTAGGATTGGGCCCAGTGAGACCAATCCTTTTTGCTGCCCTGACTAGGGAGGGGGCAGGGGTAGTCCAGGGGAGCCCAATCCTCCGTGCTGACCAGAGGGAAGAGGTAGTGGCTGCCCTTTGGCAGCCACTGCTTTCTCTTGCTTGCACATTCTCTGGAAAGCCACCCTAGGCCCAATTATTCCTGTCCTATCTCTCTGAAAGAGAGAGCAACCTCCTCCCCCTCCTCGATCACTCATTCACTTGCAGTCTCCTGGGCGGTACAGCAGGCACAGTCTTCACTGCTGCATGACTCAGAGGGAAAGGGCAGGGGGGCAATTCGAGACCATACATTGTGACCCCCACTCGCCCACTTTCATGGGTAAGTAAACAGCAGCTGCCTTGTGCCACCTGCCCTCTAAGTCTGGGGGTGGGAGGCGGGTATGGGAGAGGAGGTACTGCTGTTTCGGTGAATAATAATAATAATAATAATAATTATTATTATTATTATTATTATTATTTATTACCCGCCTCTCCATCTAGATCGAGGCGGGGAACAGCAGAAATATATAAAATACATAAACTAAACAATACATACTATTAAAACATCTTAAAACATCCTAAAAACATCTTAAAACATCCTCTCGTTTGGATTACTGCAATGCGTTGTACATGGGGCTGCCTTTGAAAACGGTCCGGAAACTTCAGCTGGTCCAAAATAGGGCAGCGAGATTATTAACCGGGACTGGCCGACGAGAACATATTATGCCAGTGCTTTCTCATCTGCACAGGCTGCCAGTCTGTTTCCGGGCCCGATTCAAAGTGCTGGTGCTAACATTTAAAGCCCTAAACGGCTTGGGGCCAGGGTATCTGAAGGATCGTCTCCTCCCATATGTACCTGCCCGGACACTAAGATCTGCATCGGCGGTCGTTCTCCGAGAGCCCCTGCCAAAGGAAGTGAGGCAGGTGGCTACCAGGAGGAGGGCCTTTTCTGCTGTGGCACCCCGGTAATGGAATGAGCTCCCCAAAGAGGTTCGCCTGGCGCCTACTTTGTATTCTTTCCAGCGCCAGGTGAAGACCTTTCTGTTCTCCCAGGCATTTTAATCATTTAATCATTTAATCATCTTAATCATTTTAATCTTGTAATTGTTTTTAATTCCGTTATTGTAACTGCTGCTGCTAGCTCTGCTGTTTGTTTTTAATCTGTGGTTTTAAATTTTATATTTTATATTGTATTTTATGATTTTAACTGTTGTAAACAGTTAAAATAAATATATTAAAATGTATTAAATAAATAAATAAATAAATAAATAAATAAAACCATCTTCTGTACAGAGTAAGTGCATAGTACAGAGTAGGGCCCCCAAACCTTCCTGGTGGGCTTCAGCAGCTGCTTGATGGTGTGGAGCCCTGACACTGGCCCTGATAGTGGTGTATAATGGACTTGCTTCTTTTTACTTTGCGGATTAAAGTTTGAGGGACTATTAACATTACTAGCTCAGAAGTAATTTTCACTGCAGTGAAACTTGCTTTCAGGTATACTGAAAGTTCACTTACAGCCTGTTCTCATTTATAGTGTTGGACTTCGAGCAGGAAGACCTAGGTTTAGATCCCTACCTATCCATAAAACACAGTGGGTGGCCTTGGACAAGTTGCGGGATTAAATGAGCAAATCCGGAAGGCCAGGCCACAAAAATCCTACTAAATTTATGGGATTTGCTCCCAGGTAAGTGTGCGTAGGATTGCAGCCATATGCTGCCTCAACAGTGGCTCAACTGCACAAGCAAGCCTGGGTTGCCAATATTTTTAGGAACACCAAGGGAGTTGAATGTGAGATCTGAGAGTTTTCTGCCTCAGTTTTCTTTGCAAGATTGTAAGGGGTGAACAAGTTTTGGATCATACAATGCAGCCACTTGGGGCAGCAAAATGTCTTGGACTGTCAGGTTTCTGGTAACAGGTGCACTGATATAACATGCCTATCACCCATATGTCAGGTGATTCCAGTTCCACATTTAAAGAGGGATGTAGACAAACTGGAGAGGGTTCAGAGGAGAGCAATAAAGATGATAACGGGACTGGGAACAAGGCCCTATGAGGAGAGACTGAAAGAATTGGGCATGTTTAGCCTTCAGAAGAGGAGACTGAGGGGAGATATGATAGCACTCTACCAGTACTTGAAGGTTTGTCACAAAGAGGAGGGCCAGGATCTCTTCTCGATCATCCCAGTTTGCAAGACACAGAATAATGGGCTCAAGTTACAGGAACCCAGATTCCACCTAAACATCAGGAAAAATTCCTGACTGTTAGAGCAATAAGACAATGGAACCAACTACCTAGGGAGGTGGTGGGCTCTCCCACTCTGGAGGCATTCAAGGTGCAGCTGGACAGCCATCTGTCAGGGATGCTTTGATCTGGATTCCTGCATTGAGCAGGGGGTTGGACTTGATGGCCTTGTAGGCCCCTTCCAAGTCTACTTTTCTATGATTCCAGTGCTTATCCCTGAAATGGCAGATTAGGGGCAAGGATCAGTGTGAGCACCACAGCAGGAGAGAGTGACTACTGCAAACCAAACAAAAACACCCCCCTCTGCTCACTACTTGATGCTTCTTTCCTACAGTACCTTTTCTCCATTTCTGGCTTAATGCTACAACATTAAAACAGCCACCTGGAAAGTTTGGATACATGTTGTCTGGACAAGCCCTTACATTTTCCAATCATGGGGCCAGACCTGCTAGTAATATCCTGCTCTCCTTTAGGAAATCACAAACCTTATTTGTAAATGTGTTACCTGATGAATCTTATATAAGGAAGGGGGGGGAAGTGAGTCCTCACACACTCCAGTAAGTGTAGTCACACACATTTTGTTTTTTGATGTAAAATCCCTCACACAAACTATATTCAGCCTCCAGAGGTAATAACTTTTCTGGAGTAATATTTCCTCAATGAAATTTGCCAGTAATGCTGCTGATGGTAAGTATATTATCTTGGAACACAGAACATGCTTACCTTTGTTTTTTAAAAGCCTGGTAATTACAGTTAAGGTTTGTTTTATATCTCATATTTTTCACTCATGGGCTTAGTCCCTTTGGTGATTCCTCCCCACTTTCCACCTACTTGGTAAATGTATTACTGGGTGAGCCACACAGAGAGAGTAAAAAATATTTCCCCTCACATCCCAGTATGTGAGGTCTCACATATTTCAGCATAATTTGCTAGAGGAAAGCTATAGAGAAGTCAAGAGCAATCATTTTAATCCGTGTTGATTCTTGATCAATTCCCCCATTGGATTTACCTTGATCCCACCCACCCACTCAACAGGTTGTGCTGATCTAACTCTGGAAAGCATGGATTACTAACTAGGCAATCCAGAGGCTATGAAAGGTTTGTCTAGATTTTTGTTTTCGTTATGGAAAATTATGTAATAATGCCAACATATTTTACTATAAGTTTTAACAAGGTTGCTTTGCTTTCTATATAAACTCTGTGGAGAGCTACTATGTTACAGTACAATCCTGCACATCTTTACTCAAAAGTAAAACGTAGCTCAGTGGCAGACCACATGCCTTGCATGCAAAAGAACCAGAGTTCTTTTTCCCTACATGCTCCATGGACTGTTGCATGTGAGCAAAGGGGGGGATCATTGATTTGTTTAACAAAGATTGGTTTGGATTAAATTTTACATCTGCAGCAACTCAGTTCTGTGCCCAATGTACGGTATGCCAGGCTCATAACAGTGGTAAACCTGTAAAAAAAAAAAAAAACCCCACCAAAATGAGCATGCAACCCCACCCTGGGGACCTTTTGTAAATATACAAATTGATTTTATTGAAATGCCTGAGTGTTGTTCCTATCAACATGTGTTTGTAGTTATTTGTATGTATTCTAAATGGGTTGAAGCATACCCTTGCGTGAGGGCTGACACCACAATAGTAAGCAAGAAATTGCTAAAAGAATTGATCCCCAGATTCAGAATACCTTGCTCCATAAACAGTGACAAGGGATCACATTTTACTGGACAGATGGTAAGAGAAGTGTGCAAGGCATTACAAGTCCAGCAACATTTCCATTGCCTGTATTATCCACAATCTGCGGGAGCTATAGAAAAACATAATGGAATACTGAAAAGTAAACTGGCCAAAATATGCGTGGAGACAGGACTAAAATGGCCAGATGCACTTCCCATAGCCCTCATTCAGGGTGAATGTGCTAGTAACCTCTCCTCTGAAGCAGAAGAATTTGTGCCAGGACATCAATATGATCTCAGACCTCGGACGGGACTTCTATCAAAGACGACACCCAGAGGATCGGACGAGAAGAATTGATGTCATCATTTTAGAAGAACTCCACCTCAGCCTGAGCAACGAGCCTTACCTATCAGCCTTTAGTACATTGAGGTCAGAACAAGAAGAACACTTGTGGTTGTGTTCTTGGTAGTGGCCTGTGATTCTTTTGTCTTAATTGACTATTACAATATCTCTTTTGATCATGCAGAAAAGATATGTGAAATTGCTTTTGTTGCCCCTGACAAAAGCCCAGAAATATGGTCTTGGCTAACAAGCTAGATACCAAACCTAGAAAGCTGAGGTAGAGCAATTGTTCATGGATTAATAACCATGTTGCTTGCCTTTGTTGAGTTTTATATATTATTGTTAAGCAAGTGTTTTACTACATGCAGCAGAAGCAAAAGCTCTGTATTGACTCAAAAAAAGAAAGAAATAATGATGCTTAAAAAGATTGATCAAGACGGGGGGGAAGAAGCTTTAGATGCTGAATGTAACTGCTTACAGAATATTTTCATAGAATATAAGTTACAAGTGTTAGTTGTGCTGTAAAAGCACAAAACGGGGAAATGTAGAAGTAAATTTTGCTCAGGCTTCAGTTTGACAGACAGGCCTGGAAGGGCAAGTCAGACCTTTCCTTGACCTTCCAGGAACAACCCTGAGGGCCAATCACTCATATATTGATTGTGTGCCTAGCCTCTTCTCTGTTATGCTAAAGAGTTCTGTGAGCCATATCCCCCTTGCAAAACACTGTACTGGTTACCTTATGTAAAGCCATAGGATCATAGAGTTGGAAAGGGGCCTACAAGGCCATCGAGTCCAACCGTCCAACCCCCTGCTCAATGCAGGAAACTAGAGGAGGGGTCTCCCATCCAAGTAATAACCAGGCCTGCCCCTGCTTAGCTTTCCACACTCAGACAAGCTGAGCCAGTGTGAGCCACAGGCCTGTAGGCCATGATGTCTGGAAGATGGGCAATGTCTGACCTTTTGTCAGACCTAGGTGTTTCCTTTTGGAATTGTCTTGTTTAGCTGTACTGACTCATTGTTACCTGATCTCTATTGTGATACTATTCAGTATAAATGAAAGTGTCTTCCTTTCATTCTTGTTGGCATTCCTGACTGTGCTCAGTTGTCATCCGTGAATTCACTAATAAACTTTCCTCTCTAAGAACCTCTTCAAACACAACACAAAATATCATTTTTTCCACAACACCTTGCATGCATAATGTCCAGGTAGGGCTGGGGAAAACTCCTGCCTTAAACCGTGGAGAGCCACTGCCAGTGTAGACAACACCGAGCTAGATGGACAATGGTTTGACTTGGTATAAGGCAGCTTCCCATGTTCTTCCTTATTTATTTATTTTATTTCATTTCATTTCATTTCATTTTTATACCGCCCAATAGCCAAAGCTCTCTGGGCAATTTACAACAATTAAGAAGACAGTCCCTGCCCGCAGGCTTACAATCTAAAAAGACATGACACACAAGGAAAAAGGAATGGGGAGGGAAGAAGGGGGAATATTAATTCATCCTTCTGGCAGGGCTGGTGGAATGGCCCTGCGCTCCCTCTCATCTCCCTCCTCTCCGCCTGCTGGAATGGCTGCTGGTGGTGGCAGTTGAGGGAGGAGGAGCCTTTATGAGGGCGGCCTTTCAGCAGGGCTGGTGGAATGGCCCTGCGCTCCCTCTCATCTTCCTCCTCTCCGCCTGCTGGAATGGCTGCTGCTGGTGGCAGTTGAGGGAGGAGGAGCCTTCAGGAGGGCGGCCTTTCAGCAGGGCTGGTGGAATGGCCCTGCGCTCCCTCTCATCTCCCTCCTCTCCGCCTGCTGGAATGGCTGCTGGTGGTGGCAGTTGAGGGAGGAGGAGCCTTCAGGAGGGCGGCCTTTCAGCAGGGCTGGTGGAATGGCCCTGCGCTCCCTCTCATCTCCCTCCTCTCCGCCTGCTGGAATGGCTGCTGCTGGTGGCAGTTGAGGGAGGAGGAGCCATTATGAGGGCGGCCTTTCAGCAGGGCTGGTGGAATGGCCCTGCGCTCCCTCTCATCTTCCTCCTCTCCGCCTGCTGGAATGGCTGCTGCTGGTGGCAGTTGAGGGAGGAGGAGCCTTCAGGAGGGAGGCCTTTCAGCAGGGCTGGTGGAATGGCCCTGCGCTCCCTCTCATCTCCCTCCTCTCCGCCTGCTGGAATGGCTGCTGCTGGTGGCAGTTGAGGGAGGAGGAGCCTTCAGGAGGGCGGCCTTTCAGCAGGGCTGGTGGAATGGCCCTGCGCTCCCTCTCATCTCCCTCCTCTCCGCCTGCTGGAATGGCTGCTGGTGGTGGCAGTTGAGGGAGGAGGAGCCATTATGAGGGCGGCCTTTCAGCAGGGCTGGTGGAATGGCCCTGCGCTCCCTCTCATCTCCCTCCTCTCCGCCTGCTGGAATGGCTGCTGCTGGTGGCAGTTGAGGGAGGAGGAGCCTTCAGGAGGGCGGCCTTTCAGCAGGGCTGGTGGAATGGCCCTGCGCTCCCTCTCATCTCTCCGCCTGCTGGAATGGCTGCTGCTGGTGGCAGTTGAGGGAGGAGGAGCCATTATGAGGGAGGCCTTTCAGCAGGGCTGGTGGAATGGCCCTGCGCTCCCTCTCATCTCCCTCCTCTTCTTAATGAGGTGTATTCCCATGTAAGTGTGCATAGGAATGCAGGCTTAGTTAGAAAATAACAACTGGCATGGGAAAATAATTCTTTCCCCCTCTTTTGTCTGTATGTTGTCTTCGTTGTAAGGGACTGTCACATAAATATTGGCATTGCTTTTAGAACATTATGTACACTTGATAGTGTGCAAGTGTGAGAAACTCTTGCCAGTGGTTTTCTGTGACACATCTAAAAGCCAGCCCTTATCCACACTTTGTATAAAGGCTAAAGTACAAAGCAGACAGTAAATACTTACAGAAGGATCTTGCAAAAATGACTTGACCAGGAAATAAGTCTGCTGATGAATTCAGTGTTTATAACTGGAAAGAAATGCAACAAGCACAGCAAAATAGTTCTTGCTAGATATGCAGAGTGTTGGTCTTATGTTAGCTGTTAACCATTCAAGAAAAGAAATAAATACAAGTTAGATGGCTGACCCAGTTCCCATAAGACAGTGTGATGCAGCTAGAGGGACATACACACATAGAAGCAGGCTTCCATGCACAGATCCTTAACTGGAAGAAAAATTGTTTTATTTGTTTTAGTGCCATAATGTGCATGGCGCTTTATAGAATAACAAGCAAAAAGGCAGGTCCCTGCTTGAGGAGCTTAAAATCTGACACATATCAGAAAGGGAAATAAGGGGAAATGTATTCAGTTCAGTTACACATACTTAGGTTTAGTTTCATTAGGACATGGGAAGTAAGGGGTTGTTGTGCCAAAGGCTTCATGGAAAAAGTGAACTTTGCAGAGGGATTTAAAGGGTGAGAGAGAAGCAGCATCGCATAAGTGTTTTAGGAGGGAGTTCCAGGCATAAGGGGAAGCAAGGAAGAAAGGGTGGAGACATTTAAAGGAATAGGACACCTTCATATGGCTGATGGTGGTGGAACTGGAAAAGGAAAGGTCATGGGCAAGGATATGTTGGGATACAAGAGCAGCGAGATTGAGAGGCAGTTGTTAGCAAACAGATACTGCAACCACAGTTCCTCCCCTGATCTATCTGCTGTAGTTTGACCTATGCAGTGTTCTCAGGAAATTGGTGATAGCACCAATTGGCTATTGGGGAATAGGGCAGGCTAGGACTGGAGGCAGCAGATTGGCACAATTGCTGCTGCTAATGATATTTTTGACAGTACAACTTCAGTTGTTGCATATGTGGTACACAGTTAAATTGGGGGCATAGGCTGGTACATTTTGTGGAATTCTCTTAACATAAGTTGAAACTCATGAAAATGTGATTTTAAAAAATGTATTGGGGAGAATGGAAGCAGGTGGCACCAGGAACGGTGCAGGGCTGTTTAGCGCCCTAGGCCAAATTATATTTAGCGCCCCCCCTCGTGCCGTGGGGGGGGTTCCGGAGCAAAGCAGCCCTGCTCTGCAACCCCCCCCGCGCCGCCGCCGCCCCACCACCACCTACCTTCCCCCCGCCCCCGCTGCTGGCTGCTGCTGCTGCTGCCTGCTGCCGCCACCGCCTTCTCCTCCGACGCGACGGGACCCCCATGCTTTTTTTTTTTTGCCGGGGAAACCAGGGCAACAGGGCTGTTTAAGCCCTGTTGCCCTGGTTCCTCCTCCCACCAAAACAATGCCGGCGGGGCTCCAGAAACGATGGGAAGGTAGGTAGGTGGCTGGCGGGCGGGCGCGCGCGGGGGGGGAGGTGCGGCGGCGGCGGCAGCGGCTGGCAGGCGGGCGGTGAGGCGCGGCGGAGGCGGCAGGCGGGGCAGGAGCGCACCGGAGGCGAGGAAGGGGCGCAGAAACGCTGCGCCCTGTTCCGCCACGCGCCCTAGGCAGCCGCCTGGGTCTGCCTAGCGGTAGCGCCGGCCCTGGGTGGCACTGCCTATCACTGGGGTCTCCAGTGTGGTGCCCATGGGAGCCAATGTGCCTGTGGCTACCTCTCTTGCGCCTTCCTGCTTGAGCTGATTTTTATTTTATTTCTTATGATTTTATTAACTACAGTAATACCTTGGATTGCAAGTAACTTGGTTTGAGAGCGTTTTGCATGACAAGCAAATTTTTAAATATGTATTTATTTATTTTTTACTTGATATACAAGTGACGTCTTGCAATACAAGTACTGTAGTACGGCTTAAATTAAAAATCTCTGTACAAATTTTTTTGGGGGGATTTCGTTTTGATATAAGAGTGTTTTGGATTACAAGCACGTTTCCGGAACGAATTATGCTCTCAGTCCAAGGCATGACTGTAATTATTTTAAAACTTGGAGGCTGGAATGCTACAAAGTGGCATGCTGCCCTCCAGCACCATCTTTATTGGCATTTAAAAGAATGGTTTTGTGTTTTGGAGTTCATACCTCATCTCTGCCTTGTGCTTAGGTTCTTGAACTGGTAGTTACTTTTCTTTTAGCCTCATCAGTTTGCCTTCTGGGAAATGAGTGTTTTGTGACTGGCCATGCCCACCAAGTTAGCCATTTTAAGAACAAACAAGCCCCCATGGCAACCATTTTGTGAGAGTGCCCATGGCACTCTCTCAAAATTCTAAATGTGCCCACTGACCAAAAAAGGTTGGAGACCCCTAGCCTATCAGCAGGCTGCCTTAGTCCTTGTAAAGTTCTTGTAACCTATCCAGTTGCTTCCGACAGCTTGTGTGCGTGTAGACCATCACAAGAGCAGGGCCGGCGCTACCGCTAGGCCAACTAGGCTGTTGCCTAGGGCGCGTAGCGGAAGAGGGCGCAGAACGCTACGCTCCTCTTCGCTGCCGGTGCGCTCCTGCCCTGCCCGCCTGCCCGCCCGCCTCACCGAGAAAGCCAGGTCAGTGCGGGGGATTGCGCCCGGAGTAGTGGTGGGGCCGAGCCTGGGCGCCTCCCCCCCACCTTGCCTCACCTCCGCGCTGCCTCCCCCCCACCTCGCCTCGCCTCGCCTCTGCGCTGCCTCCCCCCACGCCGCCTCCCCCCCACCTCGCCTCGCCTCGCCTCGCCTCGCCTCCGCGCCGCCTCCCCCCCGACACCTACCTTCTCCGCGCTGTTTCCGGAGCCCCGCCCGTGCTCTGTTTTGGCGGGAGGAACCAGGGCAACAGGGCTTAAACAGCCCTGTTGCTCTGGTTTCCCCCGGCCAAAAACAGAGCGCGGGGGTCCCTTTTCGGAGGAGGCGTGGGAAGGTAGGTGGGGGGGCGGCAGCGGCAGCGTGTGGGGGGGGGGTCCGGTGGTGGCGGCGGCGGTGGGAGGTTGCAGAGCAGGGCTGCTTTCCAGAGCCCCCCCCACAGCACGAGAGGGGGGGCGCTAAATATAATTTAGCCTAGGGCGCCAAACTGCCCTGCACCGGTCCTGCACAAGAGTATTTAACACTTCCTGGTAAACATAGGGCCAAGCAGTATCAAAATTTTCAAAGGATTCCATTTTTGTACAGCTCTTCAAAGCTTGCCAAGGTGATTGGGCAAGCTTCTGATTGTTTAAATTAAATGGGTTGGCAAAGTCCAGTAACCAGATCATTGGTAAAATGTGTTGACCTTCTTCAAGTGCTTGGATCCTTGTGGCTCCAAGCCTCTTTTATTCCTCTGTAATCCTTGCTCCCACTTAGACCATCATCAGCCACCGCACCTCCTTGCATGTTGCCTCTCCAGGTATAGTCCCTGGAGCATAGCTGAATTATCCCTTGTATTTACAAGGAAGAAGAGTCTGTTAAGGGGCAGGCTGGCTGGCTGCTAAATCACAGTTTTATGAGGTTTGTGAAATTTGCTTGGTGATGCTTCCTCCCTAGAAGCAGTAGCTGATAAGGGGAAGAATCCAAGTCCTTTAAAAGCTGATAGTCTTGTAGAAGGAGGAAGTCATATAGAATTGGGGAAAGAACAGAGGGAAGCGCATGCTCTCGGGCCAGCAATATAGTGTTTTGTTTTTGCTTGGTTGCTGTTGCTGTTAAGTCTTTGTAAAAATAAATATATGCATTCCTTTTACTGAGGAAGCACAATAAGAATACAATCCTATGCATGTGTAGACAGAAAAAGGTCCTACAACTCCCAGCATTCCCCAGTCAGCATGGGAGTTGTAGGACTTTTTTCTACCTAAGCATGCATAGGATGTCGCCCTTAGCTTCTCAGTGATGCAGCTACATCATTTAAGACTTTGGACATAATGGTCTTATGTGCCCCACCCCATACCTGGCAATGTGTATTTCTTCAAAATCTGCTAAGCCAGCCCTGCTGCGTTTAGGGCCCTCCTCCTATTCATTCTGCTGAGAGGGGCCCTGGACCTCTGCCCCCATGTCCTGCTATGACAGCATCACTGCTTCTTTTGATTTTTTTCTGTAAACGTGCATAGGATTGTACCCTAAATGTGTTTATTTGACTTTCTAATTTATTTATTCTTTACTGATTTTGAGTTCAGTATAACTGCAGGCCATCCACTACAGTCCCCTCTTCCTGTTTCTTTCCATCATGTATGTTTTATGAGAGGGAGCTGTAGTCCAACACATCTGGAATGCAGCAGGTTGGGAAAGGCTATCTTATGGGATAAGAGATCATAGAGATTTCACCCTGAGAGGACCCTTGTCCCATCCTGCCCCCTACGTCTCTGGCTCTAGATTTCCTGTAGCATTTCTTTTCATGAAATTCTTCTGATGCTCAAACCTGTACAGGTTTGTTTTTGCTGAGCTACTCATTTTGTATGTGCATAGGAGGAACAGTTAGATATTTTTTTGCTTTTTAGAAGAAAAAACTAACACCTGCTGTTTCATTTAGTCCTGAATTAAGAACTTTTCTACATGAGGCATTTATTGTTTGTTTGTTTGTTTGTTTGTGATTCCTTACTCACAGTTGTTTACGGGCTCTTTAGATGACGTCATGATCCTCCAATTTTGCTTCTTCTTTTTTCCAGAGCACTTTCCCATTTTGTTTTAGAATGGGGAAAATAGGGTATTATATTAGAATGGGAGGGAATGGTTTGATTTTTCCTTGCGTATTTGAGCTATTCCGCTATAGCACAGCTCCACCTAGAGGTTATGTAGCAGAAAAGCAGGAAAGGAAAAGCTCTTTCTGTAGAGCTCAAGTCTCAATTTAGTGACATAACCGAAAGTAGATACAGCAATTAAAAGCCTTGTATAGAAAAGCCCTAAATTTCTGCAATCCTGATGTGCCTTAATACTATGTCTATATACACAACATGACAAGTCTAGAAATAAGATCTAGATAATTACATAATTTAACAAGGGTGAATTCTTGTTAATCACTGCCAAGTGAAAACAGTAAAGAATTACTATGCAAGCCTTATGATTTAGCACTCTTCTGCTCATCTCTGTTGAATAACAATCACCTTTAGGTAAACAGGTGCATCCTCTACAGCCATGAAATTAGAGTTATGCAAGCAGCCATCATAATGCTACTAGCTTACTATGATGATTACATAGGCTTTCATTCTTCCTTTTATCCTTAACTCACACGGGGCACAATGTGTCCAACTCTGACAACTGTGTAAACACGTCACTGTATCAAAGCAAAGGCTATTCCAACCTGTGCGAAGCCAGTTCACTAGTATTATATAACCATAATAGAATATAATCATTCGTGAACATTCAAATCCACTTAAATATCTTGAACTCCAATAAAATGTTTGGCTGAAATGCCATCATGTCATGGTGAGTTTCACTGGGTGATTTGTACATCGTCATCATGTAGATTAACTTTTATACGCTCTAAGGGTGTTTCCAGCTATGCTGGCTGGGGCATGCTGGGAGTTGTAGGCCTTTTTTCTGTCTAAACTTTTATAGCATTGCCCCTTTAATGGATTTTTACCATTAAGGAGGGTTAGAAATTGAAGGCATCATCAACTGGACTCCCATAAAATTCTGTGGATGAGGCAGTGCGATTACACAATAAAAGCTTCATCTGGAAGCACCCCAAGTTTAATGAAATTTCATGAAACATGCTTTGTTCTGGCATTAGTTGAGTTGGTCTATTGGAAGAGAGTCCCATGAAAAACAAGACACACCAACCGATTAATGCACTGGTGATATTACTTATTTATTTATCTATTATATTTCCATACATTTCTAGATTAAATTCACAGCAGCTTCTTATGCAAAGCTTGTAAACAAAAATTAATACAAGGAAATAGGCTGTTATCTTCAATGATGAAGACAGTTATTGTAGGTGATAGGCATCTTAATGAGGTGCAACGTACACAAAAATCAGACAGTACAGAGTTTATGTATACAAACCAGTTGCTTGGATAAATATGTCCAAGGCATTTGTCTTCACTTCATATGCTTTTTTATTTTTAGCTCCATTACTATTAAACATTCTTTCATTCTTTCTTTTTACCTACACCGTTTCCCCTTTTCCATCTTTCCTCCTTTTCAATATACCAAAGTGAATAAAAATGGATATTTTTTGAAAATCATATTTTAAAAAAAACAATTTGTTTTTAATTTTAAATATTTTTTCTTAAAATTAGTGCCTCTTTACAAAATAACCTACTTTTAAAAAGGAATCTGAATTTAATACAACTATGCTGAAGTCTATACTTAGAAGCTCTGGAAACTGAATCATAACCTCAAACAAATTGAATAATAGAATCATAGAAAAGTAGAGTTGGAAGGGGCCTACAAGGCCATTGAGTCCAGCCCCCTGCTCAATGCAGGAATCCAGGTCAAAGCATCCCTGACAGATGGCTGTCCTGACAGATGGTTGAGTTACAGCACAGTCCTATACATGTCTACTCAGAAGTAAGTCCCACTCTGTTCAGTGAGGCTTACTCCCAGGAAAGTGGGTATAGCTTTTCTATGTTAAAAAAAATGGTGAAAATATCTGACTTTGGAGGTTACGTATTATGAATGACATAATAAATCATGCATTGTATGTATTATTTTGGGCTTTCTTCTTACTGGACCTCGGGACTAGCAGGTGATCACAGGTGATAGGATCTTCAAGATCCCATCTTATATTACAAGGTTCAACCACGGAGCACATATGGTAAGCTTGTACTCCTATGTTATGCCCTTCTGCTACCTTGTACTCCTATTTTATGCCCTTCCACAGTTCAATGTACTGTTGGACTTTCCTAGCAGTTCAAGCTGGCTGACTAATAATCATAAAATATAAGAACACAACCATAAAAAAGTAAATAAAACCAATGATTTTAATTACTATTAAGCAAGCAACATGGAGATTTACTTTCTATATCACTGAGAAACATTCATTTTGCCTAGTAACCACTAGCACTTGCTTATGGAGAGTTTTAGACACTTGATCTTTCTTTAGTATCCTTGCATGTGGGCAGAGTGAGCCAGACTGAAATCTGTCTCGTGTGTGTAAGCAGGTATAATTCTACACTGTGTGCAGGCTCAATTACCAAACTGTTTAGGGTATGCTCTTAGGTTGTTTAGTTGAAAGCCACTATGCATGATTATTATAGCAAGCAGGTAGTATGCATGCTTTTCAGGAAATAAGTGACTTTCAAAATGGGAAGAGTTAAATCAGACTGCCTTGACTTAAAATCAATCTACTCTATTAAATGCCACCCTAGCCTCCTACTTCCTCTCATTCTCGTTTCTTTTTCTTCCAATAGGTACAGTATTTTGTTAAATTTATGGATACAGGTGTTTGATTATTATCCATGTAAGGAAAAAAATGAAGTTCAGGTCTTTTCGAATGTTTCACTGCTATGTAGGTCAATGAGGATAGTCAGATTCAGCCAGCTTAGCCATGAAGGCTAAGTTCCAAGTCTTTGAAAGCTATATTCTACGTTGGTAGGGGTTAGAATCATCCTATTTAGAAACTATTAAGATTTTAGCTGAAGTTAAGAAATTCCACAGTAGTCTGTAATGCTCTTGATGCAGAAAATACCCCAGCAATAGATTAAATGAAAGAGGAGGTTGGACTAGATTACCTTTGAGGCCACTTCGAACTGTAAAGGTGCAATCCTCTTGTGCCTTAAGAATATAACTAAACTAACGCTGTCACAGAAACAGCTTCCTTCCAACGTGTCTTAATTGTATCATAATTCCAACATGTGTGAATAAAATATACTTTGAGTTGGGGGAATTTCCACCACTTACCATTTACATTCTTAATTGATTTTTACTGGGCAATAGCCTATTTCATTGGCTGCTGCTTGTAGCTTGAGGAAAACTAATCATGAAGATGTCACATCACATGTTTTGTTTTCCTACATCTTAGGGGAAGGAAGAGACAAAGGATTGCTGTTTGTGGCATCATCCATTTGTTTCCTGTAATGTGTAGTTAACACGCTTTGTCTCCCGTGTAACTTTTAAAGCATGGGTGGGCAATTTGTGGACCTCCAAATGTTGTTGGGACTGCAACTTCTATCATCCCTCACCATTGGCTACGCTGGCTAAGGTCGAAGGGAGTTGTAGGCCAAAACATCTGGAGGGTCACAAATTGCCCACCCCACTTTAAAGGGTCAAAAATTATTTAAGCCAGAGGCACTGGCTGGCACCTCTAGGAATAGTCCCTGCCATGATGCACCCCTATAGCACCTTGAGAGAGTGGCCTGCCCATTCCATTGCCCTGAGAGGCAGGGCTGCCTCACAGCAGAGGAGGGGGCAGCCTTATTATAACACTGTTTGGACTATTCCCCAAGCTAGTGACTGAAAAGCTATGTGCTGATTAGGGACGTCTGCCACCTAGAGACCAAGTATAGTACTGCACTGCAAGCTTCAAACACACCAACACATATAAATTAATTAAAACTGGGGGGCACCAGGTTGGGAAAGGCTGCCCGAGACTTTGGAATGGAAATGCTCGAACCAGCAGACTACAGTAATGAAATTATTTCTATCTGGACCATTCTGTAACTGATCCCTTTGCAACTGAAGTCATTGAAAAATAGACTATTGACAGGAAATTGATCTCTTTCATCAGATTGAGTCCAACATGTCTTCTATACTCGTGACTCTTACTTTTGGGGTGTACTACCTGGATGTATTAGAGCTTCCAGTTATGAGCATTACGTACAAATGCATTTCATCACAGTATATAAACTTATTCGGGGAATGTATTGGGTTAGTTAATCATGAGTATTCTGAAACAATTGGCTTGCAGATTGCATCAAATGTCCATATCCTTAACATGCTACATTGGCTCCCCTGTGGCCTTCATGAAGCAGCCACAAGTGTTGTTGGAACCTGGAAGATTGTGATTGTTTCTACCCATACTGAAGTTTTGCATGGTGGATGAAAGACACTTCTATGCTCCTTCATAGAAGAATGTTCTATCTACCTTTGTGCTTCTCCTGAGGATAGCCATTAACTGAGTCAGTTGACATTTAAAAATCTGTGCTACAAAATAATACATTAAGTTCCCTTTTCCATGCTAATTTTTTACTATGCATGCCACACCGTGTCAGATCGTTTCCTTGTGCTTTTTTTTTTAAAGAGCCCCCCCAGAATAGTTACAGCACATGAGAAGATATTTAAGTATAATTTCAGTGGGAAACTTAACTCTTCTCAGTGAGGAGCAAGAGCAATCTTATGATTATGTCAACAATCCCTTTTTGTTTGGAAATGTCACCAGTCCTTGCCTCCTGCAGAACGAATTACAAGGAGGCTTTTTCTCTCTCTTTTTTCAAGAAAGAGTTTGTCTAAAGCATGGATACTTTTATTCCACACTCTTAGGGCTGTGCTTTCCTTTAAGTGGTTTTCCTTAGCTGGCACCTCTCATTATGTCTGCTGATTTAAAATGCCACCCTTGACCTCATAAATTATTCCTTCTTTTTAAATCCTCCCTTTCCACTCCCTACCTCTTTCTCACCCCTCTGTTTAAACAGTGCCTTTATTGTTCACTCTCAGCACCTGTCATATGGGGCCCCACAGTTATTCCTGTTAGTTAAGTTAATGAAAAAGTCTGAAATGGTTCATTTAAATGGCTAAAAATAGCCTCTGATTAAAAAAATAATAATACAGGGGAGAAAGAGATAGTACTGTTGTGAGCAATTCCACAATTACCAATCATTCGTACTATTTGCATAGGTCATCAGTCGTTTCAGGCTGTCCAGTCCAGAAAGGAAATGTCTTTCAGCCGAGCTGTATGTCTAAGACACATTTGCTGTACAGATGTTTCCTAGATCAAGTGCATGAGCAAATAAATAAATGTCAGAAAAATTGTTCTAGATCAAGCAAATGGAAAAGGATAGCAAAGGAAGTCTGCCATGCAGAAGCAACTGCTTGAGACAGAAGTAATGGTGATATATTTGAAAGGCTGTTTAAATTTTGAGGTTAAAAATGCTTTACAGCTCTACCTCATTTAGCCTGTCAAAGGCTATTGATGCTGACAGAAGGAGAATTGACTCAGGCTTTGGTGGAGGTGGAATTTAATCCCGGGTCTTTTGGTACATGACCATTGCCCCGTAGTCTATAGGTGCTTCCAGACAAGGCTTTTATTGTGCTATCGCACTGCCTAATTCATGCAATTTTATGGGGGGGGGCAGATGTTGTCTTCATTTTGTAGCCCTACCATGTTTCCCACTGGAGCTCCTATCTTTTTTCTTAACCAAAAACATCTGTGATCTTGTGGCCATGAGGTCTGCAGTATAGGCTCAGTTTCAAAATGGTGATTGCAGACTGAATTATTCACTGGTAGGTGTTGCAGGTATCAAAATAATACCTAGCATTTCCTGGCTTTGGTATTTTTTTAAACAACAACAACAACAACAACAACAAGAACTCTCATGGACCAGTGTGCCTTTATTTATTTATTTATTTATTTATTTGTGTGCCTTGGAAAATACAATGTCTGGTATGTTGAATTTTTACATTTCTTCTTCCAGTCCCTTGTCTCTTATACCACTTAGCCTGATGAAGACTTATGGGGGACTCGAAAGCTTGCACAATCTTTTGTGGCATTTTAGTTGGTCCTAAGAATGGTATTGCCTAACCCTAGATTTTGGATTCCCCCCCCCCTTGATTTTGGATTTTTTAAAACTCTTGGACAAGCACAGCTACTGTGTTTGTTTATTCTGGGGTTGTTGCATATTCTAAGTACTGAAAGAAAAGAAAAGAAAAGAAAAGCATTATTTGTTTTATTATTTATCTATTTATTACATTTATATCCCACCTTTCCTCTCTGGAGCTCAAGGCAGCATTTTATCCTCACAACAACTCTGTGAGGCAAGTTAGGCTGAGAGTTGGTGACTGATCCAAAGTCACCCAGTGAGCTTAATAACTGAGTGGGGGATTTGGACTTGGGTCCCTTCAGTTCTAGTCCAACACTCTAACCACTATGCAAGATAATGTAGTCTTGCTGTTTTGATTACTGTGTAGAATGAATGCCAAAATATCACAAGTATTGTTATTTATTTATTTATTTATTCTATTTATACCCCGCCTTTTTTCCTGAAAGGAACCCAAGGCGGCTTACATACTCCTCTTCCTCCTCTCCATTTTATCCTCACAACAACCCTGTGAGGTAGGTTAGGCTGAGAGTCAGTGACTGGCCCAAAGTCACCCAGTGAGTTTCATGGCTGAGCGGGGACTAGAACCCGGATCTCCTGAGTCCCAGTCCCAGTCCAACACTCTAACCACTACGCCACACTGGTTATTTGACTTGAATTTGGATTTTGGTTTTGATGTAATTATTGATAACTCAACTCACCACATCCATCCATATTTTCATTTAGTTATTTGCCCAATAAAAATGGTCTTTCCGCAGGTTTTCCTTGATCTATGGAGAGTCTTTAGTTCACAGTGTGCCAAGTTTGTTTTGCAGGGCAATTTGGATACCTTGATTACAAGGTAGTGCTTCTGGGAAACCGCCAGACCTGTTAGTTTAGTTACAGACAGTGACTGAAACTTGCCTGAAAATAATAGGATTTCTTGGATCTGCCCTTGAAATACGCCCTCTGAATTCCCATTGACAATAAAGGATTTTTTAGAAAACTCTCAGTATGTCATAGAATACTCTGTGATGGCCTGAAGACATCTGTCAAAGGTTCTTTCTATCTTCCAGCACACATAAAGTAGCTCAGAGGTCTCCAGAGTAAACACTTATCAAATCATGTAGAGACTTGTGTGGGCTGGAGAGAGAGAGCTCTGCGGAAACATGCAAACACTCTCCTACTCTTTTAACCCTATAACCCTCCTTTAACCCTATTAGTCATACCAATTAAGTCATCCTAATATAAAAACTCTTGGGGGTGCTAGCTCTACAGCAGGTGTGGGCCACTTGTGGCCCTCGAGATGTTGTTGGACTGCAACTCTCATCATCCCTCACCAATGGCTATGCTAGCTAGTGCTGATGGGAGTTGCAGTGCAGCAACATCTGGAGGGTGTCCATACTGACTCTGCAGGAATGCAGGTGGGCCAGACTTTCCAGGGGCCAGAGCTGTTATAGGAGACATTGGGCTTCTGGCAAAGATACCAAAGCATAAATAACAACAAAAAATGTGACGACAGGAGTCACGTTGCTGTATCATAACAACATCAATGATAAAACATGGTGCCCAACATACCTGTGAGGATTTGTACAGTTCCAGTAATTTATTTATTTATTTATTTATTTATTATATTTTTGAATAGCCCATCTGGCCTGTCATCCAGCCACTCTGAGCGATGTACAGTCCAATAAAATACAAGAAAAAACAGAGTGTAAAACACAATTAAAAACTACAAAACTTAAAATCCTAACTCACCCCATATTCCCGCCTGAAAAGCCACATTTTTAATGCACAGTGGAAGCTAATCAAGGAAGGGGCATGGCGGAGGTCACTAGGGAGGGAGTTCCATAACTTGTAACAGCTTTGCTCTCCAAAGTCTCTTACAGAATACAATCATATTCAACATCATTGAACCTCATACCAAGAAGTAACCAAAGGAATCATGTTATCCCCTTCCTCATATTTGCTGTGATAATTGTAGGTGAAGCTAGTGAGTACCATCTGCTTAGACCAGACCTCCCCAACCTGGTGCTCTCCAGATATGTTGTACTACAACAATTACGATACTGGTTGGGGATGATGGGAGTTATAGTCCAACACTTTTGGAGGACACCAGGTTATGGAGGGCTGGCTTAGACTATATATAGCCATGGAAATAGCCTAGCAGCACAACCAAGGAGATACCTGAGATTTGGTGGTCAAATCTCAGAGAAGACCAGGTATCTCTCAGGTATATCACTCAGGTAAACCAGCCAGAAAGCTTCAGCTATTGGGTGGTATAGAAATGATGATGATGATGATGATGATGATGATGATGATGATGATGATGATAATAATAGATATATAAAGAGATCTTCACATAGATTTTTCTTTTCCCAGTTCCCATAGTAGGAGCGGGATCAAGTTTCCAGTTGGAAAATGTGACTACATTCAGTGGAGGTTTTACCAGGTATTTCCTCTGAGTGACAATTTTTTCTGGGCTTTTCTATGCAAGACATTTATCGTACGCTCATCATTCACTCCTCACAGTTGTTTATAGGTTCTTTAGACAACATTTGTGACCCTCCAGTTTTGCTTCTGTGTCTAACCAGCACTTTTGGTGAGTTTTTTTTTTAGAGCAGGGGAAATGGGGCATTTATTTGTAAAAGCGACAGAAAGTGCGATTTCCTCTTGTGTATTTGTGCTATTCCACTATGCCAGTAGAGGTTATGTAGTAGAAAAGCAGTAAAGGAAATGCTCATTGTGTAGTGCTGGGATCTCAGTTCTGTGATGAAACCAAAAGTAGAAACAGCCAATTGACAGTCAATTAACAGCCCCGTGTAGAAAAGCTCTCTGTTGCCAAATAGAAGCAAATAATAGGAATAAACCAGGCAGGGCATTTCTTCAGTAGGAAGGGTGATGAATATTTAGAAGATAGTATTGCTGTGAGACCATCTGAAAACCATATTTTTAGGCCTGCAGTCTTTTATAAATTTAATAGGCAGGCTAACCAACTTGGGATCAATTTTAATTACTGAGGCTGCAAATTGTTTATTTTTTTAAGGCTATGGGTTCTGTTATTTTATTGTAATTGGGAATACTAAATATGGACTTTCCCTCTAACAGTGAATAGCTTGATTTTAAAGGATTGTAACATCGCAATCCTATACATGTCTACTCAGTAGTAAATCCCATTGATTTCAATGGGGCCTACTCCCAGGTAAGTGGGTACAGCAAACTACCTTACGCTTCCTTAAGTACTATGTCAAAAAGGCACCTATATTTTCATAATATGCAAATTAATTCAAACCAGTTAAAAGGCTAAATCATTTAAACTTCTTGTCATAAACTTTCTTTTTGGACATTCAAGAAACCAACGTCACAAAGGGCACAATCCTACACCACACCATGACCTTGCTTTCCGAGGTTGCAGTGGGGACTCCACCCGCAGAGCTCCTGCCCCCACCACCTCGCAGTTGCTGTGGTTCTTTCCACTCTGGCTGAAGACCGTCTTCGGTTCCAGCAGCGGGGGGGATTCCTGGGGGTGGGGCGTGGGGGAGCAAGGCACTGCCCTCATCCACTGAATCCAGGCGGTGCCTCAGCATCTCCTGCTCACAAGAAGAGGAAAAACATTTAGATGACTGAAATCAGCCATCTAAATGTTTGGCGGGGGGGGGGCAAGGGGAGTGTGGCAGCAATCCTAGCTGCTGGCCTGATGCATTCCTCCTGCCTTCCACTGGATGCCTGTAATCCTCCGAGTTTGGAGGGTTATGGGCACCAGTGTAGGATGGGGCTGTAAGATGTTTTAGTCAGTTGACAGCCTTTTGCATTTCCCTTAATCAGAAAATCCTGCAATGACTATAGATCTCAGGTTGGGTATTATCATTATTTATGCAAGAAATATATAAATATGTATGCAATCCACATAATAGGAGTCAAATGTGAGAAATAGGCGCTACTAGTTTGAATAGATTTTGGTGGACCCACCCATCTGTGTATTTTTCCTACTTCAGTTTAGTTAGATTAGTTAAAGAGAATGTAGGAGTGCTACATTCTGCTTGTCTTCTTCTGCAGTGGAATTTGCAAATGTCAAAGTTCATGATGGAATTTAGCAGGGAAAAGGAATTGCAGTGTTTTGCCTGCATAAAGGCTGTATTGGCAAGACATCAAAATATCAAGTGAACATTTAAATCTTATAACAAGCAGGCAACTTCAGCTGCCATATCTTTATCGAATATAGAAGTAAACAAATGCTGAGACTGACAATCCTTGGCATGATTTGCCTTGTTTTTCTCCAAGAAGGATTCTGCACATTGAGTATTAGGCTCTTATGCCGTATCACAGTGTATTAAATCTTAATACGGTCTTACATAGATTGCATCATTTGTCAGGGATGGAAGTGTATTGCATATCTTTTCAGAGCTCCCATCTTCTGCTGATACTCTAGATCTGGGGTCCCCAACATGATGCGTGCAGAGATCTCCCTTGGTACCTCCCTTGCTCCCTGCCCCTTCTGAATTTTTTAAATAAAATGTTAGATTTTATTTAATTAAAACAAGTTTTAACTGGGAGGCTGGTGTGCTGCAAAGTGAAGTGATGGCCTCCAGTGCCACATGGTGGGGAACAAAAGGGAGGTTCTGCCTGTGCTGTGTGTGATTTTTGCCTGGCTTTTAAAAAAGTTTGGTGTGATGTGTGCTAGTGTTTGTCTCAGCATCACCAGTTTGCCTTCTGTGAAATACGTTTTGGAGCAGAAAACTGTGGGCTCAAAGGAGCAACTTTGTATTTTGGAGCTCAGATTTGTACAAGTTAATTTTCTTTTAGCCTCATCTGTTTACCTTCCAAGAAATTGGTGTTTTATGATTGGCCATGCTCATCATGGCAGCCATTTTGAGAAGGGGCAACCTCCCCCCTCATGAAAGCCATTTTTTAGAGCACCCATGACATTCTCATAATTCCAAGAATTGTGCCCACTGGCCCAAAAGTGTTGGGGGGGGGGGCTGCTCTAGATTCATTCATGAAGATGTGCAAACTGTTTTGCTGAAACTCTACTGTTTTCCTCCAGTACTCCATCCTAGTTTGTAGAATCTGGCCCATCAGGACTGTTTTTCTGTTCACCTCCACTATAGAGCAGCATTGTAGTCTACGGTGAAAGTTGGAATGAACTGGCAGATGTGAACTGACAATGTCACATTGGCAGAATGGAGTTCGCAAAAGCTGACTCCCCTGCCCCCTCCTTCTGCTGGCAGTCCCCAATGCCCCCTGAAAAGCCCCTCATGAGGTGTCTTTGCCTAATTTCAGGAATCTCCCTTTCTCTCTCAGCTCCCCTGCACCACAGCCAACCCTTTCATCAGGGTGTGACATTGGATACACCCATAGCTTTTATACTTCTTCACCCAGAGATGATGGATCATTTCACATGATCATAGTAGGCTAAACAACCATGGCTTGCTTAAGCCACGGCACATGCCAGGTGCAATTTGCATAATCATCTGCCTGGCCACAGCTTGTCCTGTCATCTGAACCCAGGCAGCATGGCTTGTTTGAGGGGGAAACAACCTTCAAATAACCCAACAACAGGGTTGTTTCCTCCTCAAACAAACCATGCCGCCCAGGTTTGGACAACATGACAAGCTGCGACCAGGAGGGTGATTATGCAAATCGCACCCGGAATGCGCTGTGGTTTAAACAACCCACCATGGCTTGTTTAGCTTACGATGATCATCCAGACCAGATCACTGTCTATCTTTTCAAAAGCTCTGTGGCATCGGTGTGTGTGTGTGTGTGTGTGTGTGTGTATGTGTGCAGCTGCTGCCCATTCTGCTTCATGGGTCCCTTTGCCCATCCTCCTCTCCTGCCTCTTGAGGAGCAAAGTAGGATCTTGTTTACTGCAGCCAGTGGGAGAAGAGTGTGGGTGAAGGAACTGATGGAGCAGTAGGCCTGGAGAACAGCAGGTACACACACTCTTGATGCTTCAGAGTTTTATAGTAGGGTTGAACTAAAATGTCACACACACACACTATCACCACCACCACGCTGTTGTTTTTGGAAATGAACTGATTTTCATTCAGGTAGGCCATGAAACTAAGAAACATCAGGATTGGTTTGATGAAAATGATAATGAGATTAAATATATAATATGGCAAAATGATATTAACTGCGCTGCCAAGAAAAAAATCTATGCCAGTGCAAAGGCTGAGGTCCAAAGAAGAACAAGAGAACTTAAGAACGCTTGGTGGAAAAAGAAAGCTGAAGAAATTCAACAACTTGCAGAATCTCATGATGCATGGGGCTTTTTTTAAGGCCACAAGGGCCATTTATGGACCAAAAACCTATGGTACAAACCCTTTACAATCAAAAGATGGCACCAAACTCTTAAAAGACAAAGAGTCTATTGCACTGCATTGGAAAGAGCATTATTATGATCTTTTAAATTGTAAATCTAAGGTGTATAATGAGATTTTTTCGCAAATCCCACAAAAATAAATTAGAGAGGAACTTGCAGTACTCCCCACTTTGGATGAAGTTATAAAAGCCATTAATCAAATGAAGAATAACAAAGCTAGTGGACCAGATGGGATTCCTGCTGAAATCTTTAAAGAAGGGCCCCCCGAACTTGTACAACATCTTCATAAACTCATCGAAAAAATCTGGATAAGAGAAGAGATCCCAGAAGACTTCAGGGATGCCATAATTATCACCCTCTTTAAGAAGGGTGATAGAACAGACTGTGGAAACTATCGGGGCATTTCTCTCTTAGCTACCGCAGGTAAAATATTTGCTAGGATTCTCGCAAACCGTCTTCTGTCTATCTCAGAAGAGATCCTCCCTGAAACTCAATATGGTTTCCGCCCCTCTAGAGGGACAGTAGACATGATTTTTACTGCACGTCAGCTCCAAGAAAAATGCCGGGAGCAAAATCAACCCCTTTATATGATGTTTATTTATTTGGCTAAGGCCTTTGATACTGTAGACCGAACAGCTCTCTGGACTATCCTTATGAAAATTGGATGCCCCAATAAATTTGTGAATATCTTGCGACTTCTCCATGACAACATGACGGCAACGGTTTTGGACAACAACGGCTCTCATGGTGCTCCATTTAAAGTGGGATCAGGTGTTAAACAGGGATGTGTTATTGCCCCAACATTATTTGCTACTTTCATCGCCATGGTTTTACATCTTGTCGAGGGGAAACTTCCCACTGGTGTGGGAATTATATATCGAACAGATGGAAAGCTTTTTAATTTCAGCAGGCTGAAAGCAAAAAGTAAGGTAATTACAACCTCCGTTGTGGAACTTCAGTATGCTGATGATAATGTGGTCTCCGTACATTCAGAGAATGATCTCCAAACTATCCTAAATGTTTTTGCAGAAGCATACGAAAAACTTGGTCTCTCACTTAACATCAAAAAAACCAAAGTGCTTCATCAGCAAGTGCAAGTTAAACCTTTGGTGATGCCATCTATCCAGCTTGGCGGGGCAATACGGGAAAATGTCGATCATTTTCTCTATCTTCGCAGCTATCTTTCTGTTACAGCTAACATTGACAGTGAAATCCAGCACCGTTTGAGCTCCGCAAGTGCCACGTTTTCTCAAATGAAACATAGTGTTCGAGGATTGGGACATTTGTAAGAAGACCAAAACACTGGTTTATGAAGCCATTGTATTACCAACTTTATTGTATGCCTGCGAAACATGGACTATCTATAAACGTCATTTCCACCTCCTTGAAAGATTTCATCAACGTTGCCTCTGGAAAATCCTGCGAATTACTTGGGAAGATAGGCGAACAAATGTCAGTGTACTGGAAGAAGCAAAGACTACTAGCGTTGAAAAAGTGATCCTTCAACGCCAACTTCAGTGGACCGGTCATGTTGTTCGAATGTCTGACTGCCATCTCCCAAAGCAGTTACTTTATTCCCAACTCAAGGATGGAAAGCGGAATATCAGTGGTCAGTATAAGAGGTTTAAAGATGTTCATAAGGCTAATCTAAAAAAATGCAAGATAAACATCGAAAACTGGGAAGCTCTGGCCCATGAACGATCTAAATGGAGGTTGGCCTCTCACAAAGGTTCCATGGACTTTGAAGAAGCCCGAATGCAAGGCGAAAGGGAGAAATGTGCTAAATGAAAAGCACATCAAATGAATCCTTTACAGGACCATCTTCCATCTGGTAACCTGTGTCCTCACTGTGGGAAGCTGTGTGGATCTAGAACTGGCCTCCACAGTCAGTTACGGACCCATCGCTAGAGTCTACACAATTTTCTTTAGAATTTCCTCCTTTTAAAATTTTTCTTTTTGTAAATTTTTTTATCCTGGAAGACAATCTTACTCGGTCACGAGTGATCGCCTGATGATGATGATGATGATGTAATATTTTGACACAACCACAAAAGCTCTAGAACAATTTTTATAAAATAATATTGGTAATGTGCAGTGGAGAACCCTGTCTGATAGATTACCTGCATACTTTGTCAGTGTCTGTGATCTATTCTGTTTAGAAATGTTTTGGTTTGGGTATCTGCAATATAATCCATTTGGTGCTGACTAATACTATAATTTGGCAGATTTCTCACTGAGTAGAGTGCATTGCTTTCCACTGAAAACTTGCTGGGAACTCAAATTATTACGAAGTACAGCTGATATGATATTATCATAGTTCAAGGCTTTCAAGTACACCCTAAAGCAGTGGCATTCCTGGTTTTGCCAAGAACAATTCCCCAAAATAGAACGGAAAATAGAATGGAAAACAACAAGCATCTTCAGTATCAACCAATGAATCCACTGACCAGTGTTTTAGAAACATTTCCACTGCTGATCATTGTCGTGCAAGAATCACAGTATGCTCAAAGCTGCCAAAAAAAACAAAACAAAAAAACCTGTTTGCGTAAGTCAGCAGAGCCATTCATAGAGCTTTATTATATCTTTACAAAATTTATTTATTTATTTATTACATTTATACCCCGCCTTTTTTCTTGCAAGGAACCCAAGGCGGCTTACATAATCCTCATCCTCCTCTCCATTTTATCCTCACAACAACCCTGTGAGGTAGGTTAGGAGTTCTCAGAGTGAAATTGAGTTCTCAGTGTTTAGGATTGCACTGTTAGTGTACTAATTCCTGAGAATTGGCATTATCACTGCATTTAAACCACACTTAAGTTGTTGGGGAAATAGAAATGGGTGGCATTTAGATCATGATTGTGCTAGTGTCACCACTTGGATTCCAGTTACTCATCCATGTGGGCCAATTTGAAACATTTGAATACTCTGCCATTTCAGCATTTCAGTTTTCCCTCATCTCTCCCCAATATTAAGAAAAAATCAATCTCTGACTATACCCTAATAGCAAGTCTGTCTAAACAAGAGGCTACCCCTGCCTCCTTTTTATTATGTGTATGTGAGGATAATACACCACTGATATTGGATGCAGCTACCCCAAAGGAATATAGGCATAATCCCTGCACAAACAGAACATTGTCTGGAAAGTCCCTCACATTAAGGACTAGTTTTACCTGCAATGCAGAATTCTAAAACAGGATCTGCATCCTACTTAAGTCCTTAGGCAACATCCTTGTGCACAGGACTGAATTTCACTCTGAGAACTCAATTTTGTAAAGATGTATAGTCACATGTAATAAAGCTCTATGAATGGCTCTACTGACTTATGCAAACAGATTATTATTTTTTGGCAGCTTTGAGCATACTGTGATTAAATTTGTTCTTGCACGGCAATGATCAGCAGTGGAAATGTTTCTAAAACACTGGTCAGTGGATTCATTGGTTGATACTGAAGATGCTTGTTGTTTTCCATTCTGTTTCAAATTGGCCCACATGGATGAGTCACTGGAATCCAAGTGGTGACACTAGCACAATCATGATCTAATGCCACCCATTTGTATTTCCCCAACAACTTAAGTGTGGTTTAAATGCAGTGATAATGCCAATTCTCAGGAATTAGTACACTAAGGGCCGGTTCACACGACCCAGGCTGCCAGCGGGGGAGGAACCACGGGGACGTCCGTGGGGTCCGGCGGGGCACCGCACACGACCGGCGCCCCGCGCGCGTGGGCAGACCCTGTAGTCCCCGCACCGCAGTGCGGGCCTCCCGGCGGTAGGGGGTGAGGCCCGGGATGCCCAGAGGGGCCGTTTGCCCCTACAGGCTGGAGCGGCGGCGGCTCCGGCCGCTCTGGGCTGCCGTCTCTGTGGGGACCCCGCGGGATGGCCGCCCGCTGTTCCGACGGCACGGTGACCACGCGCGGTAGGGGCTTACCCCTCTACCGACCATGGTCACTTTGCGAGCGTCCCACGCGCGGCTCTCCTGCGGGGGCACCCCTGGTCGGCGTGCACACGACACGGGAACCGCGGGGGACTTGCGGTACCCGTGTCGTGCGAACAAGCCCTAACAGTGCAATCCTAAACACTGAGATAGGATTGCAACCTAAGTTGGGGAAATGACTTCTGGATACCTTCCCCAATGAGTAATACTTGCATAGTCCCTGTGCAACCGCCCATGTTATATATACCTGTAAGTCTCAAGACAACACCTCATGCATCTGATGAAGTGAAGTGGACAAGCTCTTAGCTGTATTTTATTGACTGTAAAGGCACTTCTACAGTTTCAGCATACCTTGCTGATAGTTTTATAGAGAGCCCAAGTTGTTATCATCATCTGCACTTCCAATGAATAATGCATAGGGTAGACTGTGTTCCTTGTTTCTTCCTTATAAAAGCAGTGATTTCGTAACAGTATGACATTCCAGGCAGCTCAGTTCTTGGGTATTGTTTCACTTACAAAATAGGCAAAGTAACTCTGCCTCTGCCCATCCTTATTACATCAGCCTTAGGCCTTTTGTAATCCCTGTGCCACAAAATATTGTGTCTTGATACATTCAAAAGGTATTTATTTCTTTGCCTACTGGAAAAGGAAAGTCCATGAGTGTATCTTTCTGGAATACAGCATATCAACAAGGCTTGTGATGTGCTTCTTCTGCACATGTATTTGCTGGTACAGAAACTCTTAAGGTTAGCTGTGAATTGTCCTTGTGATCAATCATACCAAACTCTTCTTCTGGGTTCCAACTTTTAAAATATTTGCAAGGCTTTTGCAAGAAATAGTTGAAAGTTACATTTATTTTGATCTGATTTATAGGGGTGTGCACCGACCACAAGATTCGGTTCAGATCCCAATTCATTGTTTTTGAAAATAGCCCAATTCAGCTCAAACCAGTTCAGAGGCTGCTTGCTTCTGCTTGGTTCAAAGCTTGATTTAGAAATCTAAACCTTCATACCTCCCAGTGACTACCTTTGGAAATCAAGAAACTGCTATAACTTTTGTTCTGTTCATCAGACGTGGATGACATTTGCAGGCATAGTAGTCTGCATAGACTAGAAGACTATGGTTGCCAGCTTTCAGGCAAATAGGTTCAAGGGTTTTTGTACTACATTTTTGTTTTTGTACTACATCCATTTACATTTTAATTATTTTTTTTAAAGGAACTGCTGATATATATATTTTTATTTCTTAGCAGAATTAGATGAAATTTGCAGGGATAGTTGCCCGTTTTGAGAGGATCAAGAGCACTAAGATTCAGATAAATAGATGCAGGGGGCTTTGTGCAAGAGCAGCCTTTTCAGTTTGGGGGGGGGGTTAAAAAAAGGAATGTGTTTATCCCCCTACATTTTTTGTGGTCAGTGGTTATGAAAATGACATATAGTATAGAGGTGTCCCTAGATAATAAAATTGCAAAATTTTAGGAGGATGGGTACAGCAATTTTTGTGGAAGGGGAGTGCTCAAATTTGGGGGTGGAGTGAATCACTTCCCCTTACCCACTCCATATTTTTGTTTTGTTTTGGTAGTTTGTATGAAAATAGTATACATCATAGAGGTGTCCCTATGCAAGAACCCTGCAAAATTTCAGAAAGGTGCAAGGGCTGGAGAGTTATGATGAATGAATCAGATTAAGACTGTTTTGTTTTCTGCTCAGTTGGCACCAAAGTCTCAGAAAGTGCAATAGGGCAGGGGTGAATGATGGATGTGGAGCATACAGTGGCAGAGGACTTCAACAGTTTCTAAGCAAGCACCCAATGCTACACCCTCCCAACTTCCACAGAATCTTTTAATGTTCCTGCTCCTGGGAGAGAAAACTAGTAAAGTGCACTGAACATTCACTGTGATCTCACCATCGCCTCTGCCGGGGAGAAGAGCAAGCCAGGCAAGTGGGTCCAGCCCTGCTGCTGCTGCCTGTGCAAGGCCAGCCCCACCTGTGGGACTGCTGCCTGCCCCCTGCAGGCCCAGGCTCAGCCGGGAGCTGCCCCGCCCCACCTGCAGCTGCTTGACTGTGGGGCCATAAAGACCAGGCCCCAGTGGGGGCGGGTCTGCCGGCGGCGGGGTCGTCACCGAAGGGGCAACACCAAAGGGGGCTGCCCCTTTGGGGTGCCACTTGGTGGGTGGCACGAGGGCGAGGGCCTGTCCCCCGGCTGCTGGGAGTATAGGCGAGGTTGGGAGTCTGAAGAGGCCCTTCTATTTGTTTAATTTTAAAAAAAATTTTTTAGAAGGGCTGGGGGTTTTAGGGGTGGGTTTCCCTCCTGATCCGCGGAAGCAAGGGGGCATGTGTCCATTTCAGGGCGATAATGGGGGGAGTTCTGGGGGGCAAAACATACTATCGTTGAGCGGCAGACACTGGCAGAGCGCTAGGGGCAGGCCACGCCGATTAAGGGGAACAAGGGATCGATGCTTAATATCTATCCCTTGTTCCAGGCCTGCCCAGAACCAAGGGATAACTGGGGGGGGGGGCTCCTCCCCCCACCTTGCATTTGCTGCTGTGTAATGCCAGGTCTGTTTCCCAAAAAACATAGTTAATCCATGACTTGATCCTGGATGGGGGTGCGGACCTGGCATGTATTACGGAAACCTGGCTGGACGAGGCCGCTACTCCAACTCTGGCGGCCTTGTGTCCGGCTGGTTTCTCGTATGCCCAGCAGCCAAGGGGTGGGGGACGGGGAGGGGGAGGGGCTGTTATTTACCGGGAGTCCTTGGTCCTTACCAGACTCCCTTTCCGGGAGACCAAGTTTATTGAGTGCATGTACTGGAGGTTGGGTCCAAAGGGCAGCCTGGGGATTCTGCTCGTGTACCGTCCACCCCGCTGCACGACAGATTCCCTGGCCGAGGTGCTAGAGGTGGTCTCTGATGTGTGTGTGCTGTCCCCCAGGCTATTGGTGCTGGGGGACTTCAACGTACGTTCGGGAGCCGCCCTCACGGGGGCACCTCAGGACTTCATGGAGACCATGGCTTCCTGGGAGCTGCACCCTGTATTAATTGGACCTACCCATGTAGCTGGTCAGGCTCTAGACTTGGTTTTTGTTTCTGGAGAGGGGGGAAATGATCTGGAAATCAGGGGTATATCCACCGCCCCCTTCATGGTCAGATCATTATCTGGTGGGGTTGGATTTCTCGGTGCCACAACCCCTCTGCAGGGGTGAGGGACCTATTAGGATGGTCAGCCCCAGGCGTCATGGATCCGGATAGATTCCTGGACGCGCTTGGGGAATTGGAGCATGCAAATGGTAGCTCAGTCAAGACCCTGGTGGATGACTGGAATGCTGCAATCACCAGGGCACTAGACCAAGTTGCCCCAAAGCGCCCTCTCCACCTGAACAGAGCTCGCACAGCACCATGATTTACTCCATTGTTGCGAGCTCTGAAACTGGAGGTGAGAAGGCGAGAGTGCCGATGGTGTAAATCCCGCTCCGAAGACCATTGGACACAGGTTAGAGCTGCATCCTCGGCCTGCCAGGTGGCGGTGAAGGCAGCAAAAAATAATTTCTATGCTGCCTCCATCGCGTCTGTGGAGGGCTGCCCCAGGAGGCTGTTCCAAGTGGTCTGGAGCCTGGTCGGTCCAGCTGTTCTGGATCCGTTGGAACAGTCTAAAGCCTCCTGTGAGGCTTTAGCGAAGCACTTTGCAGATAAAATCGATCGGATTAGGAGTGGGATTTCGTACGTCGTGGACACAGGGAGTGAGTGGGAGGAGGCCAATGACAGACTGGTTTTCTGGGATCGGTTCCAGCTTCTTCTGATGAAGTGGACAAGGTGCTTTCGCCGACCACCTGCTTGCTTGATCCTTGCTCGTCCTGGCTCATCATGAGCTGCAGGGAGGAACTGGGTGAGGGGATCAAGGTGGTAGTGAATGCCTCCCTCGAGGAGGAAGTGATGCCATCAGCCCTCAAGGAGGCAGCAATAAGACCGCTTCTAAAGAAGCCCTCCTTGGATCCCCAAGATCTAAACAACTTTCACCCAGTCTCCAATTTGCCATTTGGGGCAAGGTGATCGAGTGGGTGGTAGGGACTCAGTTGAAGGCACACTTGGATGAAGCCGATTATTTAGATCCATGCCAGTCGGGCTTCAGGCCTGGACATGGGATGGAGATGGTCTTGGTCGCCTTGGTGGATGATATGAGGAGGGCTTTGGATAGGGGCGAATGCTCTTTTCTAGTCCTCCTCGATCTCTCAGCGGCTTTTGATACCGTTGACCACGGTATCCTCCTGGACTGTCTGGAGGGGTTGGGCATGGGATGCACTGTATTGCAGTGGTTCTGGTCCTTCCTCTCTGGAAGGTACCAGAGGGTGGTTATCGGGGAGGAGGCCTTGGACCCTCAGCCACTCACTTGTGGGGTGCCGCAGGGTTCTATCCTCTCCCCGATGTTATTTAACATCTACCTAAAGCCGCTGGGAGCTATAATCAGGAGGTTTGGGGTGCGCTGTCATCAATATGCGGATGACACGCAGCTCTACCTCTCCTTCAAGTCCTCACCAAGGTTGGCTGTTGGCTGTCCAAGTGCCTGGAGTCAGTGCGTGGCTGGATGGGAAGGAACATGCTGAGGTTGAACCCCGACAAGACCGAGCTACTTCTGGTGGGAGACAAGGGGAGGTTAGGGGATGTTGACCTGGTGCTGAATGGGGTACATCTACCCCTGAAGGACCAGGTCCGCAGCTTGGGGGTCATTCTAGACTCCCAGCTGTCCATGGTGGCTCAGGTGTCAGCTGTGAGCCAGGCAGCGCTGTATCAACTCCATCTGACATGGCAGCTGCGCCCCTACCTTCCTAATCATCTGGTCCCAGCAGTGGTTCATGCCTTGGTCTCCTCTCTCCTAGATTACTGTAATGCGCTCTATGTGGGGTTACCCTGGAAGACGGTCTGGAAGCTACAGCTGGTACAGAACACGGCGGCTCACCTGGTTAAAGGTAGCCGCCGGTGAGATCACATCACTCCAGTGCTCAAGGAGTTGCACTGGCTACCAGTTGCTTGCCGGGCCGAATTCAAGGTGTTGGTTTTGACCTTTAACACCCTATATGGCTCTGGTCCAGCTTATCTCAAGGAGCACCTCCAGCAACATCAAGTAGGTCGCTCAACAAGGTCTGCCACAGACGGCCTTCTCCTTTTCCCTTCAGCCACAGCAGCCAGGCTGGTGGGGACTAGGAAGAGGGCCTTTTCTGTGGCAGCCCCCAAGTTATGGAACTCCCTCCCCAGTGACCTTCGCCATGCCCCCTCCTTGATGAACTTCCGCCGGGCTTTAAAAACATGGCTTTTCAGGCGGGAATATGGGGTGGGTTAGGATTTTTTTTAAAAAAAACTCTTATATTGTTTTAATTGTGTTTTAATGGTGTTTTTTTGTATTTTATCTTGATTGTACATCACCCCGGGTGGCCGGCCAGATGGGCGATTTAAAAATATAATAATAAAAAATAATAATAATAAATTAGAAGCTAGAGCTGTCAGTCACAAAACTACAACCCCTCCTCTCCCTTCCTCCTCTCTCCACCATGGTGTTTTCCGTATATGGAGAAGTTGGGGAGAAATGAATAATTTTGGAGACTTGAATAACCATGCAGCAAGTATATCTTAGGGAGTGACCACCCCATAAGAATTCTCCTATCTAATGATCCCCAATGTTTGCCAGGTGGTAAGAATGGTGGGGCGGGTCCACTAAAGGATTCTTAGCCGTGTCCCTTATTAGTTATAATTACTTATTCATGGTGCTCCACCTCAGTTCAAATCTCCAGTCTTTCCAATGCATTGTTAAGAAAAATTAGGAAAAGCTTTTGAAGTGTCAACCCTATGCACATTTATCTGGGAGTAAGCCCCAGTGAACACAATGGGACTTCATTCTGAGTAAACACGCATTGGATCAGGCTGCAAGCTTTTTAATTGTACAGGTTTATGAGTGAGCAACTTTGAACCTTTCTGGTTACATAAGTAGTCAGTCAAAATAGCTTGAAAGTTTCGTTTGCATTAGCCCTCGGGCTGCACGTTGCTCACGCTTGCCTTGGCAAAGGAACAAAAAGATTCATATTAAAATACTCCTCCATAGTGTAAGTAACTGGCTGTGTGATAATTTCCCTGTCCTGGTGAGAGCCAGCAAATGCAGTGGAATGTAAACCATATTTAGCTGTCCAGAAGTAGCTGAGTTTCACTGGCAGCTGCCCTGAGACTGCCTACTCCTGCTGGGATAAAAGCACATCCAGGCTAGCCCGTTTCGCCTCATTCTTAAGGGTTCATAACTACTAGTGTCAAGAGGCTTAACTATGATGATAAAATCCAATCAGTGATCAATATGTGGTCTTGGAAGGGCTGCAAAGATACCGGTACTTAAAAGCAGTCAATATCAGTTGATAATACTCCTCATGGTACCTTGAGGGTGCATTCGTATCTGGCATCTCACTATCCAGCAATACCTTCAGCAGTAGAGCACTTATCTTCGTAGGTGCGGATGCATGAAAGTGAACAGGAGTAGTTTACTTCACACTGCATTAGCAGTGTAAGCAGTTCAGTGTAGGCAATTCTCTTACTGCTGAAGGTACTGCTGGGGTAAACTACTGATCTTTGAGAAGCTAGGTGTGAGCACACCCTAAACAATTTAGGGTGCAATCCTCTGCAAGTTTAGACAGAAAAAGGCTCACAATTCCCAGCATGCCCCAGCATAGCTGGCCAGGGCATGCTGGGAGTTGTAGGCCTTTTTTCTGTCTAAACTTGCAGAGGAGTGTGATTTTAGACGCTATGTAGGGAGAACAGCTTCCTCTTGGAGATGAGGGGATAGAGGAACAATGCTGTTACCAGGATGAAAAAATGTTCTTCCCACTTCCATGCCAATATGGTTTTAAAACAGCTAAGTAAACTGCTTATCTGTTAATCATCTGGAATTATAATTTTACCAATGCATTCTTCTAGAAGTCTATACATGACCAGTGGAGAAACCATGTGTGGTCCCAGGTCCTGAATGTGAAACTTGTGTTATGTGAACATGAAACCGCATTTGTTTAGTCTTTTTTATTATTACTGAAAAGATAATTTGTTCATTACATTGTTTATAAGAAAAGGAATAAACATGGCACATAGATATAACAACTGAAGCAGGGTAATCTAACCAATAAAATGTATTAAAAATCAAATTACCCCTGGCAAGGAATATGGTTGCACTGCATCTTGAACTTATTGTTCCAATACATAGTAATTAAAAAAGTCTCAATTTCTCAACTAATTAATCATTTTGGTGCCTCCCTTCCCTGTTTTTTTATTCCTATTAGAAAGTTTGGTCATATCAGACTTACATACACCATGCACCAATAGATTATGGATTGGTCTTTTCCTACTATAGCTAATATGCATGTCTGCCATGGTTCACGGTCATACAGTGCAAACCCTATCATGTCTACTAAGAAGTAAGTCCACGTAAGTGTGTATAGGGTCGCAGTTGTCATAGATAACCTTTGTTTCTCTCCTTACAGGCTCTTCATATGTTAAATTCTGTACACAAAAACAGTATCCTGACATCAAAATTGTGCATAGAGGTATCAGTTGTGGATTTGGGGTGCAAGCCTGCTCTCCATGTATGACAGGAACAGGGCAAGATGTACCTGTCATATATGCAGCAAAAAATAATTTGCTGATGACACCAAATTATTTAGGGTGATTAAAACAAAAAGGGATTGGGAAGACCCCCAAAAGGATCTCTCCAAACTGGGTGAATGGGCATCAAAATGGCAAATGTGGTTCAAAGTAAGCAGGTATAAAATGGTACATGCTGGGGCAAAAAATCCCAACCTCACATATATGCTGATGGTATCTGAGCTAGCGGCGACTGGACAAGAAAGAGATCTTGGGGTTGTGGTGGACAGCTCGATGAAATGTCGACCCAGTGTGCAGCTGCTCAGCTGTGAAAATCTGGGTTCCTTACACTCAGTGAAGGCATCCTGTGTATGCATGTGTGTGTGTGCTTTTCAGTGTCCAGACTTTCTGAAAGTATGGTGCAGGAATAGGCTGACCCCTGCCTTCCCTACTCACCCACACACACAGAGCCTCTGTGCCCTGTTATCTGCAAATTGGTGAAATATATGCAAAAATTAACTCCGTGAGGGCCAGACTCACATGTATTTTTTTTCTGGCAAACCCTACTTCTCTCTCTATTGGTCTTTTGGAAGAAAGTTAAGACTATTCTATTTCAGAAGTCATTTGCTCTACTGGGACTTATGTTTTTATTCTGCTGGTCGTATTTTTGGGGGTATTGCTGGTTCCCCCCCCCCTTTTCTTGATTGTATGTTTTAAATATTTATTTATTTATTTATTAATGTATATTTCACCCAACTGGCAGATAACCTTACATTCATTCTTGCCATTCTTTTTTTGCTGTAAGCTGCCTTGGTAGAAATGATAGATAGATAGATAGATAGATAGATAGATAGATAGATAGATTCAATATAAGTGCAAGTCTTTCAGAAGTAACACTGTTTGTGTATATTTGCAACTTAAGGATAGGTCACAGAGCGCAAAAAATGAATGTTCGAAGAGACTAAACACTGCTATATGTTTAAGAGTGGGACGTTGTCTTTAGTGTCACGCAGGGACCATGCCAGGAAATTGGCCAATAAGGAAAGGAAGGCACTGGGTGCGCGGGAACTTGGGATCTCTTCGCCCTTGAATAGCGCGAGGCAGCAGATCGCTGGGTCGCAGGGTCACGTGGCCATTCTTTCCCCAAATCAAATGGCTGACGAGGGAGAGGGAGTCATGCTTCATTCCTCTCGCAACTTGACTAGCAATGAAAGAAGCCGAAGAGCTTAAGCCCAAATTCCGCCACAACGGGGGGTGGGGTGGTAGACGATGCTGGCACAAGCCCCGTGAGCAGGGCTGGCGCTACCGCTAGGCAGACCCCACTAGGCCCCCCCCGCGCCGCCGCCGCCACCGCCACCACCACCTACCTTCCCCCTGCCCCCGCTGCTGGCTGCTGCTGCTGCCGCCGCCTCCTCCTCCGACGCGATGGGACCCCCGCGCTTTACAACGGGAAGGTGGCCGCAGCGAGGGCGGCAGTACTAGCGGCGGGGACTTCTCCTGTCCCCTTCTTTTGGAGGTGTGTATTCTTGGGCGGGGAAAGGCTAAGGTGGCGTAGCGGGAGGAGGAATGGGAAGCGGGGAAAGTGACAACTAGCCGAAGAAAAGCACTGTGGGGTGTTGTGTGTGTTTGTGGTTGGCGGGCGGGCGGGTGTGCGCGCGGGGGGGGAGGTGCGGCGGCGGCAGCCGGCAAGCGGGCGGGGAGGCGCGGCGGAGGCGGCAGGCAGGGCAGGAGCGCGGCGGAGGCGAGGAAGGGGCGCAGAAACTCTGCGCCCTCTTCTGCCACGCGCCCTAGGCAGCCGCCTGGATCTGCCTAGCGGTAGCGCCGGCCCTGAGTCCAACTCTGTAGTTTCATCAGGCACTTAAATGATATTGCATAATAAAATAATAATTATAATATGGAGACTTCTGAAATCACTAGTCATATAGGCATTCTATTAAAGAAAGCCATTTATTTTCAGATTCTACCTGCTGGGTCAACTGTTTGCTGGACAGTATGTCATCTTGACAGAATCAGCCATTGATTTTAAAGTTCAGTGGCTAATCATAAACTGGACTGTATCTAGCATTTTAGTTAATGTTTTCCCTTCAAATTTAGCTCTGTAGAACAGCATTTCTCTCCTCTGTTAAAATGAAGGGGGAGGGAGCTGGTCACTTGCAGGAGGCTCAATAGCCAAAGACTAATGTCCTTGTAAAACTGATAAATAACAGACAGGCCAAATTTTTGTAAGAGCTCCAAGGTTTCCTGTGGGATTTCTTTAGATAAGAATTTGAAGGGCGCTGGCCATTTCTGAAGGTACATTCCCTTCTCAAGGTCCAGCATACAAGAAGAACAAAACCTCAACTGGTTCCCTCCCCCCCCCATGCTTTCAGTGGGATGGCCTGTTTACAATTTCACAAAGGACAACCATGGTGGTGGATATAAACAATAGGACAACGACCCTAGGACTTCAAGTATCTGAGCTAAGACTTGACTTGTATGTAATTTAGGAGCAAGAATAAATCTAAGGGAAGAAGACAAGTTCTCCTGTTGCTTCAGAATGTTTTAAAGTCTGGATTAGAATTCACTTTAAATTGAATATTGTGTATTTCCTGATTTCTACAATGCAAGTTGTCAGCCTAGTTCCTTTCTTCGACAATATCCCCCCCCCTTAAAGTTCAACTCCCACCCACCCCATCACCACCAATGTTCATTCCTTCCAGGAAAGCATACGTTTCATCCAACTTTCCTTTCTTATAAAAATATTAAAAATTTAAAAATATATAAAAATAATAAAAGTCTGATTTGAATGTTTTCATTTTTGGGGGGGTCTTTCTTACCTAAATGCTTTTCTGGTACCCACTGCAAAAATACGTAATAAGATGCATTTCCTGGAGGTTGTGGGATAATTTTTGACTTTAGGATGGTAAGCTCTCCCCATTTCTTTCCTTTCCTCTAATTTTCCAGTAGCATTTTCATTCAATAAACTACATTACTTTTTTACACATTTATTTACTAAATTTCTATACAGTACTAGTATTTATACTCCTACCTACCTATTTTCATTCTGTTCTCTTACATTTCATATATTTATTTAATATATTTATATCCTGTTTTCCCACCAAAACCTGTGCTCATGGTGGCTTTTCCCCAAGATTTTTCTGCAGTTCCTCAAAAAGCTATAAAATGAATGGTCTTTTTAAAAAAAAACAAAAAAAAACTAAACTTTGCTTACTTTGATCACCATTCAGCATTCACATTTATGATTTAGCAAAGCAGGGTCAGGCCTGGTTATTACTTGGATGGGAGACCTCTTGGATGGGAGACTGCTCTTGCATTGAGCAGTGGGTTTATTTATTTATTGTATTTCTAGATCGCCCATCTAGCCAGAACCCAGCTACTCTGGATAATGGCCTTGTAGGCCCCTTCCAACTCTATGATCCTATGATATCCTAGAAGGGACCATAGCTCAGCGATAAAGCACTCACTTTGCAAGTGGAGGATCATGGGTTCAATCCCTGGCAGGTAGCAGATGATGTGAAAGATCCCTGCCTGAGACCTTGGACATCCAAGAGACAATACTGGGCTAGATGGACCAATGGTCCAACATGGTATAAGACAGCTTCATAATGTTCACAGCTGTTTTGGCACATGTGAGATGGTAGTTCTATAAAGCACATCTTCATTACATGAGCCCTTTCCAGATTATATGCCTAAATAGTGAAGACTAACATGAATAAGAAGGATGGGGATACACGCCACCCAATGCCTTTGAGTGTGCCAGCCTTGTCCCCTCAGGGAGGTCTGAATTGGGCTTCTTATATTCACATGAACATGTGTAGAAACCTTTGCACATTCAGGAACCCTGATAAGGCTGGGTCTCTGGTCATGCAGAGCATTCTACTTGAGTTCAGGTGAACGGGAGTAGGCCTCTTCTGCTGACCTTGGTGCTCATCATTTCAAAGGACTGGGATCTGAGGGGTGGTGCTGGTATCCATGGAGATGTTGAGAGGTGGGGCCAGCATGCGCTCTCCCAGCCCCATCTCCAGTTTTAGCCATCACACATTTCACTGAAGACTATTGGGATGCACAAATCCAATTGTGTGCAGACTTTTTTTTAGAGAGAGACCTTGGAGATCACTAGGACTTAATTTCAAATCAACTATCATAAGCTTCCTTTCCACTCAGCCTACCCATTTCCCCTACTGGCCACATTCTCTCTTCTTGCACCTCCATACTGCTATCCGCTACCATTGCCTTTCCTTCAGGATCTCCAAAACACACATCTGCAACCAATGGATTTCCATGGTCTGGCAAAGGCAGGCAGTTTTTTTTCATCAGCAAACCCAGTGGGTGGGTTCACATGTTAGCTAACCCACCCTGGCTACAGTGGGTTGGTTGTTGTGCACTTGACAGACAATCAGGTGCACCGTGCATTGTTTGCCAGTCCCCCTCAGTCCTCCCGTGGGTATCCCACGGGACTCTGCAGCAGGACTGACTTGGTTGCTCCCCCACACACACACACACACAATCACCAGCCCTTTTTCACTGGCCATGGCTTTTACCCCCTTTTCTTTTCTGGAGATAGTGATCTCCAGCTTGACAGCCAGCTTTTCGCGATCTCCAAGCGGCACATTGGAGTGGTTGTCAGTGGTTGGGTTTTTGTTGTTGTTGTTGTTGTTTTTGCCCCCATAGTGAGCACAAATATTTTCATAATTTTTTAAAAATTCTTATTATTGTAGGTGAATTTGTGCAAGTGCACACTTGTGCACTTTCAGGGGTCCACATAGTAGAAGCTTCAGCTGGGCAATGTCCTGGGGGTACCTGCTGTCAAAGTGCAGCAGGTACCAGCCCTGGACATTGACCCGGAGAGGCTCCAACTAGGGGTGGTGGTTGTATTTAGCTTTCTCTTGACAGCTGTCAAAAGATGAGCTGTCAAGGGAGAGCAAAGGTGCAAGTGATCTTTGCTCATGAAAAGGGGGTAGCATGATTTACACCCACTTCATGGTGAGAGACTAATGTTTTTCTCTTTTTTGCCCTGACTGTCTTCATGGACTGGAGCATTTTGCACTTTCCCCTGAAACTCTAGCTGCACCGGAAAGTGTAAAAGTGCATCCCACCCCCTTTTTGGGGGAAAGGAGTTTTGACAGCTACCTGTCAGAACTCAGGCTTCCTTTTAAAACGGGGTTTTCACAGGACAATGGGTGTTTCTTGACAGGGGCATATGCAGCCAAAAATATTTGTGCTCATTGTGGGTGCAAAAATAATAATAAAAAGATTGCCGATCGCTGATAGCCCCTTCAGTGTGCCACTTGGGCACTTTGAAGGGGCTATCACTGCAAAATGGAGATCTTGCTGTCAACCCAGAGATCACGATCTCCCCCCCCCAAAAAAAAGAAGAAGAGGGAGGAGGAGGAGGAGGAGGAAGGGGGAAGGTTAAAGGAGGAAGAAAGCCACAGAGTGAAAAGGCGGGGGACACCCAGCCAGTGCCAGTCATCCCAAAGTGCTGCTTGGGCACTTGTGGGGTGGCTGGCACTGGCGGTGGCCCAGGCAAGCTTGACAAGAGCAGCAAGGGGTTTTTGCCGCTCTTGCCAAGCAACTCACTAGCAGCTTCCCGGTACCCACAGTGGGGTCGGTCACCCAGGTTCAGATGACACAACAACCCATTGTGGGTAAAACAACCCCAACAACAAGCCATGGGTTGTCAGATGTTGCCCACAAACAAGCCACCCTGTGGGAAACAGTCCGTGTTCACAGGACACAACAAACCACCATGGCTTGTCACCCACAATGGGTTGTCTTGTCATGCGAACCAAGTCGATATTTTCCTGCACAGTATTGAGTCCTCGCTGTTTCTAAACACCAACCTTATTTTGGTGGCCAACACATCCGCACACTATCCACTGATTTTAGTAATATAGGTAGTAGTCGCTAAAACAAAAATAAAAATGTGTGCCTCTGCCTGCAGTGTAGCTCAGAAGGGAATGCAGGAGATTGCTTATGAAAACATGAGTTACCATAAAGAAAGTGGAGTTATTAGTGCTACTGCAAAAAACCCACACCTGATTATAGATACACTTCATGGGAAAAGACATATTGTAGAACAAAATGGTGGTACTTATGTGATAACTTCAAACATCTCCTGGGGCCTTAGAGACCATATATTCACAGACCATATTCACATGAGCATGGAAATTAGCATGGCACAATTTTTGTTAGAATGATGCACCCTTCGATTCTTACCGCTTCCTGCATTGCAAGGGAATAATTTCCAATACCAAAAGGAATAATTACCAAGTGTCAGCATGTAAGGATGTGTTTAGCAAACATCCAGCAGGTGCCTTGGGTGGAGCAGTGTCAGCATGCCAATGAGTAAGACATGACAATGTGTGTGGAGGCAAACAAAAGTGGTTGGGGGAAACCCCACAGAAACAAATTGGATTATGGAGGCATTAACTGCAGGAGCCAAGTCATGGATGCCCAGGCTTGTTGAAAAGAAAGATGGTTTCTGTTCCACTTACCTGAGTGTCATTGCCAAATTAGCTCGTAACAAATATTATGAAATAATAATAGTAATGGCGTTGGTGTAGAGCCTTACATAATAACGAAAGCAAAGGACTTTGTTCACTCTCTGCAGATCATGATAAACTAACAACTTGATTCAGTGCTCCACTGTGCTAAGGGATCTGTTGCTGGCAAAAAGGTACAGTCATGCCTTGGATTGAGAGCATAATTCATTCCAGAAACGTGCTTGTAATCCAAAACACTCTTATATCAAAACGAAATCCCTCAAAAAAAATTTGTACAGAGATTTTTAATTTAAGCCGTACTACAGTACTTGTATTGCAAGACGTCGCTTGTATATCAAGTCAAAATAAATAAATAAATATTTAAAAATGTGCTTGTCTTGCAAAACACTCTCAAACCAAGTTACTTGCAATCCAAGGTATTATTGTATATCATAACTCCTGTGCCTGCATTGCACATCTTTGCAGCATTTGGGGCAGGGGGAAGAATCATGCTGACTGTCCCTTGTGTGGCGTGCAAAAGGCCACTGCAGCAGTAGCATAAGGCTGTGCCAGCAAATCCTTATGATGAAAAGGATGATCAACTTTTAACTTAACATCCTTACCATCTAGGCAACAGTTGACATTTTCAAGCACATTAAATTCACAGGATGAAGTAACAGCTACACTAATGCTGCATTCGGAAATAAATTATTCACCCACAATGAGTCACATCAGCAGAGAAATTCAGGAAGAATGGGTCAAATGCCTTTCGTTTCTGGCTCAGTACTATGGTAGCAATTTTCTCAAAGCAAGCAAGCAGGTGGAATGATGCCTTCAAGTTACCGTTTTTGTGTTTTTAACAATCTCTTATACGGCAATAAACTAGGAAAAAACTTGCACTGACTCATTTGATTGTAGCAAATTAAGATTCCATTTAGTTATTTATTACATTTATACCCCGCCTTTTTTCCTGCAAGGAACTCAAGGTGGCTTACATAATCCTCCTCCTCCTCTCCATTTTATCCTCACAACAACCCTGTGAGGTAGGTTAGGCTGAGAGTCAGCGACTGGCCCAAAGTCACCCAGTGAGTTTCATGGCCAAGTAGGGACTAGAACCCAGATCTCCAGAGTCCCAGTCCAACACTCTTACCACTATGCCACACTGGCTGAATAGCATCATTGTAATGCTATTCAGATTTGAGGTTTTGCAGTTTTCATCCTCACCTCAAGCATATACCAGTTTTCTACCCATCTGCCACATAAACAGAACTCCCGTTTCTATTTTCTCAATGCCAATTAAGAGGAGGGGGGAAATAGCACTGCAGGGACTCTATTCTTAAAGCTACATACTTATAACTAAAGAAACATTCACCAATTATTATGAGCAGAAGCACAGTTCTTTGGCTTCAGCGCACAGTCCCCACTTTTTCATTACCGTTCACTGGATTTTCTGTTTTCATTGCACTTTCATACCTGCAAAAGCTGCAAGAACTGTACCCAGTATTCCAAGTGTGCTCCCACCACAGATTTGTATAAAGGCATTACGATATTGGCAGTATGTTTTCAATTCCTTCTAAATGATCCCCAACATGGAACTAGCCTTTTTCACAGCTGCCACACAGTGGCTTGGTTCGAATGCAATGAGAAGCCACAGTGGGTGAATGCCAACCCAATATCATTGCGGCAGCTGCCACCATTTTGAATATTAGAGGCATGGCAGGGGTGTACCATAGCTTCTCATTATACGTGAATCCAGTGAGGGTGGGCTGTTGGGGTGGTTGATAAGCTACCTGCAACCCTAAAACAGCCCATGGCTTCTGGGTGACTTGTCAACCACCCCAACAACCTACCCTTGCCAGGTTTGCATGTAATGAGAAACCATGGCAGTGGGATGGTGGGCTTGGCCTGGCAACAGGACACCCGCGGGTGCTGCAAACCCCCATGGATAATAAGCCACGGTGGGCTGTGGTGAACCAGGTCAGTGGGTCAACAATTTCATTAAGCTATCCACTGCAACCAAAGATCCCTTTTCTGGTCAGTCACTGCCAGCTCCGATCCCATCAGTGTATATGTGAAGTTAGGGTGTTTTGTCCCAATGTGCATCATCACACACACTCCCTATACATTGAACCACATTTGCCATTTTAATATCTACTCACCAGTTTGGAGAGGTCCTTTTAGAGATTTTTCCAATTCTTTTTTATTTTTGCCACCCTGAATAATTTGGTGTCATCAGCAAATGAGGCCACCTCGCTGCTCCCCGCTAAGTCTAAGCCATTTATGGCAGCTCTCCACAGGGAGAGCCTTCCACCTTTTTTGCACCGTCACCAAACATGTTCTGTCTCTAAATGCAGCCTCTATATTCAGGGGCAGGATATCTCTGATTACTACAGGGGTGGGCAACGTGTGGCCCTCCAGGTGTTTTGGCCTACATCTCCCATCATCCCCTCACCATTGGCTGTGCTGGCTAGGGCTGATGAGAGTTGTAGGCCAAAACATCTGTAGGGCCAGAAGTTGCCCACCCCGGATTACCAGGACTGTCTCCATCTTATTCTGCCTGTCAGATTCCTGGATTGGTTGGCCAACCCTGGAGACCGTGTGCTGGACTAGATGGACCATTGATCTGATCCAACATGGGCAGTTCTTCTTATGTTCTTACATGGCTCTGCCATATTTGCCTGACAGATGCATTACCATTTTAGATGCAATAACATAAGCTTCTGCTTATGCCACCGTGTTGCTGAAATAGGACTGCCATGTAGGAAACACTTGTAGGACTTTGAAGTACAAGGGATATTGCATAGAAGTGGCCAAGCTGTGCAGCTCTTGGCCTAATTTCATGGAGGTGTGGGGAGCCCAGTGGGACAGGGGGAGGACAGGGAGGAAACACCGAGGGGGTGCGACTGAAACGGACAGAAGGGGGAAAGGGAGGGGGGAAGCCCTCTGCAAGCAGTCAATTCAGACCTCTGGCAGCCTGCTGGGTAGGGAGGAAGGGGTGGCAGAAAGAGAGTGAATAAGAAAAGGGGGTGGCAAAAAGAGAGAGATGGGGTCACCCTGCCTGCTTTTGGCTCTGGCCCAGCCCACCATTGGCATGCGACCTTCTGAGGGAAAGTGGCCCCTTGACAGAAAAAACTTTCCCACCCCTTGGCATAGGGTTTCAGTGCTTGCTGTAGGAAGTACTGTGGAACTTGAGTAATCTAAAATTGAGTAGATATTAAAATGGCAAAGGAAAACAATTACCATCTTCTTATTCTGGAGCAAAAGGCATGTCCGGAAAATGCAGGATTCCTGCCAATCCTGCCCGGGATTGGCATGTGGCAGTTTCATTGTAGAAATGTGGTACATATGATAAGGAGAGGAAGGGAAGGGTGCAGTGCCTGGTTGGTACTGGAGAAGGAATTTAAATTGCCAGGCTGTTATTAACTGCCCTGGAATATGGGCAGGGTATGATTGCTAGTCATTGACACCCTGATCCTAAACATATTACCTGGAAGTCAGTCCAAGGGCTTCTCTACAAGAGGCTTTTAACCCACCACTTTACTGAGGTTTCTGCTTCTGGATTCTTTGCGGGATTAAGGTCGGCTCCTTTACATGTGCTTTTTCTCCCAGGGCGGGGTGTGTGTGTCTTTCTCTGCTTTTTCTATATGTTCCATTACACAACCACAAGGTGCTGCTGCAGTATAGTGGTGTTGTGAAAATACACGCGTTTCTCATTGCATCGCATTCCGCCATTTCCAGATAACATTACATTTTCCTTGCTCTAAAAAAAAGCCACGGAAATGCTTGGAAAGCACGGGAGAGGCCCTGGAGGATGACAATGTTGTGCAAAGCACCCCACAAACTACCATGAGTGAAGAATCACGAGCGCACAATAAATGCCTTGAGTAGAGAAGCCCCAAGTGTCAGGGGAACTTCTTTGAGATGCTGCATCTTTTTTTTTTGTAAAGCAAAACCACACAACCTTATCTAACTCTCCATGGAACATGCAAGCTGCTTTTTATATATTACAAGAGGGGTGTTGAACCTCAGCCCCAGGGGCCAAATCTGACCCACCTGGGATGCCTATCTGTCCCTCCAGGGTCCACATTTCCTTCCCCACAACACTAGGTGGGATTCCTGTTTCACCCCAACCACCAATAATTTGGTGTTTTCAAAGCTACTGTGCAGCTTTCCCCTCATTCCAAAAGGTTAAAATGCCCCTCCTAATGGCTTAGTTACTGGCAGTAAAAACTTTAAGCTAAAATCTGCTGGTATTTTTTGGTAATTTTGCCCTGCCCGTATTGCCTTTATCTCCACCTACCGCTGGAATGCAGCCTCCAGAGCTTCTCTGAAATTGAATTTGGCCCTGGGACTAAAAGAGGTTTAACAGCCTCATCGTACAACCAGAAAAGCTTTTTTTTCAGTCGCTTTAGTGCACAGTCCTACAAGTGTAATGTTTAAAATCATGTGGGCGGGACCAGTCACACAATGCTTCTCACCCAATTGCTGCCCCTCCAGTCTTGGCTGTGGGAAGACTTCATGGGCAGGAGGACACACGCCACTGGCCCTGGGCCCACAGTGCCGGGCTGTAAACATTACAACAGTGTGCAATGGCCTTGTGCTGAGCTGTTTGAAAAGAAAACTTTTCAGGAAGCTTTCTGAGGCAAGACTGAAAGGTTTTTAACTTGCTAGAAACTGATTGAATCTGATTAAATTGCTCTAATGGCTGTTTGCATTTTTAAAATCTTTTTTTTTTTTAAATTCTGTTGTTTTTAGTGTTTACTCTGCTGCTTTTATTATTTTATAATTGTGTAATCATTGTTGCCTTGAGAGATATATGGAGGAAAGGTGGGGTATAAATGTTTTAAATAAATAAATACCAGCAAATGAGTTTTGGGATGAAGCCATAGAATGGCTGTTCCCACACAGCAGCTGTAACATTCAAGGGCTGCCAAGTGGCCATCTTTGGTTGAGACTACAGGTTTTTTTTACATTTTGTTCCAAAACATTGGCCAGTATCCAGTGCTGGCAGTCCACCAGCTCTAAACATTTTGTACTAGCCAGAATGGCTACTAGTGCAACAGGAAACTAGTACTTTATTTATTTATTTATTATATTTATACCCCGCCATTTTTCCTGCAAGGAACCCAAGGCGGCTTACATAATCCTCCTCTCCATTTTATCCTCACAACAACCCTGTGAGGTAGGTTAGACTGAGAGTCAGTGACTGGCCCAAAGTCACCCAGTGAGTTTCATGGCCGAGCGGGGACTATAACCCGGATCTCCCGAGTCCCAGTCCAATACTCTAACCACTACAAACCCACTAACCACTCTAACCCAGCAAATTAGCTGAAACTTCTTGAACGAGGCAGGTCAACAGAGCTCCCTTCTGCAAGCTCCAATGACTTGTCCCATTCTGGAAGCGGCAGTTTCGGCTAGTTTCCATTGCGCTAGCCAGAACTATTTCCGTGTTGTGCTAGTGCTCATTCCTGCAGGTGCTGTGGCAGCATTGCCTGGTGCTGTGGTAGCATTGGATACTGCCCTAAGTATTTAATTTCATTTTTCCTACGTTCCTTTTCTATTAAAACAGTATCCAAAGTGGTTTTAAAAGCTCTTTAAAGAACAAACAGCAACAGAGATGATAATTAAAAGGGTTTAGTTTTAAAACAAAGGGGACTGATAAAATATATATAATCATATATCCCGGTAATCAAAATCGAAAGAGCAGTGGCAGTATTGAATAGTGCCGATTGAGGTTTTATTATTGTGCATATACAAGCAAGCATTGTCCAGGCACAATTTTTATTTTGCAGCACTTCAAAGAGAACAACATCAACAAAAATGATAACTGAAATTAGTTTAGAAAATAGAGGGCCTGGGACGATCGTGTAAGACCATGCCTAACAAGAGAACAGACTTCTCCAACCTGGTGTCCTTCAGATGTGTTGAACCACAATCCCCACCATCCCCAGCAAGGTTGATGAGAGTTGTAGCACAATGCATCTTGAGGGCTGCAGGTTGGGGAAGGCTGATGTAGAACCCTAGTGTACTTGAAGATGGGAAACACCTTATAACTCTGAAATGTCTATCCTTCCCCAGAGGAACCTATTACGTCTGCAGCTCTCTTCACCATCTTCTGCACCATTCATCCACCAGCACCTCCTCCACAATCTGGACCGACCAGTTAAAGAATGCCTTCTCCTTGCCTTTCACCTGAAAGTAGTAACTGACTGAGTCAGATAATTTGTCAGTGAGGGACGTTTAGGATGCACAATCCATTTTGATCTTTGAACTTTATAGCCCTGGGGTTGCTGTATTGCTTAATTAAACAATAAGTAAAAGAGCTGGACTGGGCTGTTGGGCTGAGAATTTTGAAAGAAGGTGCAGAGAAATCATTCCTATGAGTGTGAGAGAGTTAGAAATATGCTTATATATCTCCCATGGAAATCAGTGGGATTTAAAAGTGAGTAATTTTGATTAAATTACATAATACTCCCTAAAGCCAAGGTGAGCTTTTTGTTGCTTTCTTGTGCTTTGAGGTAATCAAGCCAGAGTCAACCCATATTTTTAATGTATATGTTAGGGGTAATATAAGTTGTATGGCGAATATGCATTACAACCAGCCATTGGTTGCCATGCCACGCCATGAGGCATGGTAAATGTGCACATCATCTGTCCATTAAGAGGGAATTTTGCACATTTCCCAGTTAAGATACATACTGTCCTACAGGCATTGGGGGATGTGGATATCTTATTAGCATGTTGTACATTCTCCAGTCAACATGTATAAACTCCAACAGACCTTGTGGAATGTGCAATTGTGCATATCTCAACAAGGTTTTGCACATTCTGTGGGTAATATGCATAATCTCCAAGGCATATCAGAGAATGTGCATACATTGGCAGAATTGTGTACAATGCTTACTCAATATGCACATTCTTTGCTCAATATGTATAGTCTCCAACAAATGACTATAAAGGAGGAAGTGGAAGTTGCAGCTATGATCACAACTGAAGCAAAATGCCCATGTGGGAATGACCACAGGTGTTCAGAGTGCAACCAGCAAGCACATGCTATTAGTGGTGAACCTGATACACAAGGATAAGGATGGACTGCTACATGTAACGTATGTTTAAAAAGAAGAAAATTAAGTGAAACAGAATCTCTGCATGAATGGCCTTGGTGGAACAAATAAAAAAGTTGCATCCAACCTGCCTTGAATCCACAGTTCCTCCAGGTAATGTTGGGGATACAATAAGATTTCATGTACAGTACTAGAAGTTGATCAGGGAAGAATGGATGCAAGAAATATTCTGCCTGTAATCATGTCAGTTGAATGCACCAAAGAGGGGAAGCAGAAGCACCTTTTCACTTGGAAACAGTTTCTAGTGCAGTGATGGCGAACCTATGGCACGCGTGCCACAGCTGGCACACAGGGACTGCTCTGCGGGCACGCGAGCCATAGGTCACCAGCCCTCGAGCGGGTTTGGGGGCACAGAGCTCGAGAGCAGGGGGGCGAAGCCATTGAAGGACGGAGGCGGGTGGAGCGGCCACTCCTGCCCACTGCGTGTCACCTGGCATCCCGCAGGCCGCTGCCTCTGCTGGGGAAGGGCAGAGAAGGTCTTCCTGGGGCGGGCAGGCCTGGAGAGCCGCTGTTGCCCCGGCGACGATGTCACTGGGAAACGTCCATGTCACTGGCCAAGTCCCGCCTCAGGAGGCTCCGTGGGCGGCGGCGCGGTGGGCCATGAGGCTGACCGGGTCCGTGGAGGAGGACAGCAGCGAGGAAAGGCAGGCAGTGCATGCGTTATTTAATTTTATTATATTTGGTTTAATATAGGTTTAATTGAGGTGTTATATTTGGTTTAAAACAGGTTTAATTGCAGTGTTGGCACTTTGAAATAAATAAGTTGGTTTTGTGGTGCACTTTGGGCACTCGGGCTCAAAAAGGTTTGCCATCACTGTTCTAGTGTGTCTTGAAAATATGTTAGCAGTTGGAGAAGTAGCTCCTGTCAAACAAGGCTTGAGAGAAGAGGCAAAGTTGTAGTCATTGTCTGATGGCCAGGGATATCAGCAGTGCCACTAAGAAGTAAAGTGCTACTGTACGTATGTACAGTAGCTGCTCTTGTTGTAACAAGTAGTAACAACTCACTACGAATGAGTATTGAAAGTACCATTTCAGTACTGCACTTGTATGTATTCTATGTACATCCCACAATTTTATTCATAACAGTTAAAATTTGAAGTATTATATCAAGTTACAATGTTAAATATCTTAGTCTTATTTCCTTGAGGCTGTTGTTGTTATTGCTATTGTTATTAATTGTATCTCTTTCCCAAATTTCCTCCGAGGAGCTCAAGTGGCCTAGATGATCCCCCCCCTCATTTTTCTTCACAACAACCCTGTAAGGTAGGTTAGGATGAGAGAGAGCTACTGACTCAGGGTCACCCAGTGAGCTTCATGGCTGAATGGAGATTTGAACCTCCCCAGTCATAACCCAACACTCTAACTACATGTGTTTTGGACTACAACTCCTATCAGCCCCAGACAGCATGGCCAATGGTCAGGGATGATGAGAGTTCTGGTCATAAACTTCTGGAGGGCACCAGGCTGGGGAAGGATGGTCCACTACACCACGTCACCTCTTTACTATGCAAAGAGAGAACCAAAAAAAAGATGTTTCCAAAGTGTTTCCCCCAAAAATCCTGTAGACATTATGATGCTCAGTCAGGCAGGCAGAGGCAGCCAAACCCAAAATGTCTGAAAGGTTGCATTTTAGAAAAATGATTTTAAAAAATAAAGTTGCTGTACTTCCTAAACTTATCCATGTTGCATTTGAGGAACATGATTTTTTCTAAATGTTTGGTCCCCATTCTGGAACGGTGAGATCTCATCACAATTCCACCCTCACTGAACACCCGCTCCACTGGTGATTAACTTGCTGGAACCAGAAACACACTCAGAGCAGCCACACAGAGTAATCTCAGGTCCTTCTTCTGCCTCTCCCAAGTACGCAACACATCAATCAAAATAAATCTTGACACACTGTTGGGGCTGCACTCCTGGTAGCCGTCCATAGTGGCCGAGCAGCGGCACACCTCGCTTCCATGCGCTCCTCTCCACTCCTTCTGGCACAGCCCAGGGATGTTGAAGAGTCCTTGGTCTCGAGTCCCGAGTCGAGTCTCGAGTCCCATTAAAAATATTGGGACTCGAGTCCGAGTCGAGTCAGAGGGGGGACTCAGTCCGACTCACGAGTCGAGTCCTCGAGTCCGAGTCCCCATCCCTGGTAATATGTTTATGGATATAAGCAGTAAGAATTTGTAGAACTTGTCAGATGGTTTGTCATCCTGTTTCAAATTTGAAATGATAGCTTTAGAAATGTTCTCAGTACCACTAACATCTGGGAAAAATATTTGTCACTGTGTTTATTACAGAGTTTCATAATGTCTTTAAGGTTATAAACAATAAAACTATAATGGTTTGCCCATTTTTATTTTCCTGTTTTGAAATGGAAGTTTGTGGAATTTCAGAAATGTTCTCATATTGACTAGAAGATGAATTCACATTCTCTGGCATCTCTTTGGATACTATGCATATAGCTTGTGTTTCTAACTGGAATTAATTCTGACTTGCCTACTTCCAGTTCTGGAGCCTTGAAAAGATTGCAGCAACTAGAGCTAAAAACCAGGGGTATATTTCTTGGAGGCTGTGGATATTGCCTGGAAAATGTGCATATTGACTGGGCAGCATACATGATTCCGCCAATGTATATGCACATTATTTTATGTATCTTGGAGATTATGCATATTAAACTGCCCAGAGAGCTAGCTACTGGGCAATAGAACAGGTGTTATAAACATAAGGACATAAAGGTGTTATAAACATAAGTACGGTACTGCCTAGTGATTCAGTACATTTTGGTGTCAATATACCTCGCGGTTGGATTTAACCCTTACGGGAGCCACATAGAAAGGGTTTTTCCAGGCCTGGTTAACCCTGTTAATTCCCGAACTCACGCACAAGGACCAGTGGCGTCCTTCACAGTTTTATTTTCACAGATTTCTCTTTATCTGCCATTGCAATGTCCATAGAGATTAAACTCCTCTTTCCAGGTTTTCCATACCTGGGCTAAGTTCTGAGCTTACAGGCTTAATGTGCTTGGTGGCTTCAGGTCCTCCATTTTCACCCTCTCTTTGGTGTTCCCTCTCTCTCTCTCTCTCTCTCTTTCTTTCTTTTGCTAACTCACAGTTTGTTCTTCTTCTTCTGTCTAGGATTCAGTCACCGCTACCATCATGTTTCCAAATTGGTGGATTGCACCTTATAGAATCAGACTCTGCTTTCTAAACAAACGTTGGTAAGTTTTATTTAAGCAAAGGTTTTTCTACAGCGCTCTCTTAGGTTGTGGCTGCTCTCTCCTGAGGCCAGAAGCAGTGGGTGTTGCCCTTAACTACTTCCTGGTTCTTCAGGCTGAATCTAGTAGTTCTTTCCTATTGTTACAGCCTGTTCTCAATAAGCTTTTGGTTATTAAAGTTGTTCTTAGCCTTCTCTTCATGATATACTTCAATAATTGTCTAGCTTAATTATGCAATTAGGTAAATAAAACAAACATTATCTTTAGTAACCTCCATTTTGCAAGTCAGCAAAACTTTTTTTGCAACCGCCTCTTTTGCTTGGATTTATTATCAGCACCGTTGAATCCCTTATGCCTGTCTGACCTCAATAACCAGATCAGGGTGAATGGCAGGTGTGCTTGCATTCCCTGAAGTCATGTGAAGAGGAGCAAAGGTTGCCTGGAGTGGCGCTCACGTACAGGGTGGTTACTTATGTCACATGAATTTAGAAACTGCACTTCTTCCACGCAATCTCATTGGGGAGTCACTTTTCACAGCCTAGTCCGAGAAGGTGGTGGCAAAGCAGCTTATTGGATAGTTTTTCCAGATGGATCTGGTACATAATAAATGGCATTCCTAAGTATTGAATGGGACCACAGCAGCCGATCTGATCTTTCAGCTGAAGTCTGTGACTCATGCAATGCCTGGAGTCTATCCAGGTGTGATTAACCCTGATAGCAAACATATAAAGTAATACCTTGGATTGCAAGTAACTTGAGAGCGTTTTGCAAGACAAGCAATTTTTTAAAATAAATTTTGACTTGATAAACAAGCTACGTCTTGCAATGCAAGTAGTCGTAGGGATGTAACCGCTCGCCTCGAGCAAGCGTAGCGGGCCGAAATCGGCCCCACTCACGCCCGCCAGAAACTCGCTTTGATATAAGAGTGTTTTGGATTACAAGCACGGTTCCAGAACGAATTATGCTTGCAATCCAAGGTATTACTGTAACACCAATTAGTCTGCAGTAGCTGTAATGGCTCAGAGGAGAATGTCCATGCAAATCACTTACTTTGCTGATTGCTGTGAAGATCCATTGATTTCTTCATATATATTTTTTTAACCTAACAAAATAATACGTAATCCCCATACAGTTCTGGCTTTGGCTTCCAGGAGGGTAAGAGCTGATTGAGGCAGGTTACAGCAATTTGTCTGTTGACATTCTTCTTGTGGCATTTGCAATGCCTATTAAAATAGGTTCTGTCTATCGTGCTTTGGTGGCTGCTTGCCAAGAAAGTGATCTAAGAGTCTGATTGTACAGGGTCTGCAAGTGCAGGATTTTAAATAGCAGAAATTCCCTCTTCCTAAAGAGTTCTTAAGAAGAAAAATAATTAATTAGAACAACACAAACAGAAGAGTCAGCCTTAGGAAGAGAAAGCCCAAACACTTACAAGGAATTTGTTGAGAAGTGCAGAGATGAGATCATCTCCCTGGGTGCCAAACATGTTTACAAGAAAAGGAGCACCGTTGATATCAACAACAACAACAAAAACTTTCAAATAGGCAGGCTTCAAGGAAACAACTTGAGATAAACTGGGGACCAAGTGAAATGGGGAAAAAAGCTAGCTTAAGGTGTGTGAATCAGTAAAATTGCATCGGACATTTAAATGATAGACCGGTGTGAAAGGAGAAATTCAAAGAAGAAAATTCAAAGGAGAAGAAAAAATAAGGAGAACCCTAGCTCCCAACTAGGTTCAGAACCATGGATAGATCCTTTAAGGTTCAGACTGAAACCCAGAGTGGATACAATGCCGCACTGACGTTGGTGCCACCAACCTCCACTGGATCTAATTTTTATAACAAAAGGTGGATAGTGAGTGGAGCTGAATCCTCCCCCCTCTGTTGCCTTTCCTGCTATCATGTTCTTCTTCATAGCTGCTGTTCTTCGTGGCTCCTGTTAAGGGAAGGCCTAATATATCCTCCTTGCAGGTTTGGCTCCCTGGGTTTTGCTTCCAATACCACCACTCACCCAGAATCCTCTTAGTCACAAACCAGACAAGTTTGATATGATCAAAAGACTTTACTAAAATCCATAAGATATGTTGAGCACAAAAATAATGAAAATGAGCTTGTGGAAGATATAGTTCTGACTACTGAACGAAAATGCAAAAGAAAAAATAAGCTAAAGTAGAGGAGCTTACTAACAAAATCGAATCTTTGCAAATTGGCAACTAGAAGGAAAGCCATGGTGAGAAGTCATAATAAAACCAAGAGGCAAAGACCTTAACATTTAATCATAATATAAAGGAGATAAAAACTAAGGGGAGAATCCAACGGGGCGCTTACACCCCTGCTGATTCCTTTCCACCCCAACGAATCCATTCTGCAAGCAGTGGGTCCTGTTGATTCTGTTGAACAAGCAGGGCCCACTTAGGGAGATTTAGCGCTTCCTAGGGGAAGCTCCCAAATGAGCAGAAAAGCTTGTTTCTGGAAAGAGGCAGGTCGGCAGAGCTTCCTTATGCAAGATCCGCTGACCTGCCTTCTTCCAGAAACAAGCACTTCTGCTTGTTTTGGGTCCCCCCTGGAAATGCTAAATCACTATTGCATAAGTGGTGGGGGCTGCTCGCACAACAGACTTGTCAGGGCATAAGAGAATCAGCAGGGGCATAAGCCCCGCACTGGATTCTGCCCTAATGGTTGGATATAGATTTAGGTGCATGCAGCTGGGCTAGTGGAAGTGGACTCCCTCCTCCATGGTAGCTCCTCCAGCCCCCTGAAAATGCTACAGAGGGTGTTGTGGGACCCTGCTGAATGAGGTGAGTTGTGGTGCAGGGAGGGGAGGTCCCTGAAAATTAATTAATTAATTAATTAATTAATTATATTTATACCCCACCTTTTTTCCTCTTGCAAGGAACCCAAGGCGGTTTACATAATCCTCATCCTCCTCTCCATTTTATCCTCACAACAACCCTGTGAGGTAGGTTAGGCTGAGAGTCAGTGACTGGCCCAAAGTCACCCAGTGAGTTTCATGGCCGAGCGGGGGACTAGAACCCGGATCTCCCGAGGCCCAGTCCAACACCCTCATCACTACGCCACACTGGTTCCCACAATTGGGCAGAGGCACCTTTCTGTGAGTAGACTCCTTGTGTCCATGGAAGGCAGATCCTGGATCCAACCCTATTAATAGAATTCTATTTTGGCCAAGACAAGTATAGTTATCAATTAAACTGCTGTGATGTTTTATGCCAAGGGAAGTCACTGTCAGTGACAATCATTTTGCTGATCTTCATTTATGGTCCAAACTCCAATTATGAATTTCCTATCTTTGGACATAAATTTATTTCATCTGGCCCAGACTAAACCTTGGTTCTGACAGCTTCTGTGTAGAATTGTGACCACTTTTGACCCAAGGACCAGTCCCATTTTCTCCATTAACTAATGTAACAGGTAGAACTGTCATCAGCTCTCTACACTGTACTGTTATAAGGATGGAGACACCTTAGTGCAGAGTGAACTCTGTGCCGGGGCACCTGAGACTGAGAGTCTGACCCCTTTGTCTCTGCTGAGTGCATCTTTATCGCAGCCCCCTGCCTTGCCCCATAGCATGGAAGAGTCATTTGACTCATGGGGAAAGTTTCTGATTTCTTGAGTCACCAGTCAAATTCAGTGTTCAACTGGAAGATTCTTTAAGATCCGAATATGGGTGTACTGCAGGGGTCCCCAAGCTATTTCAGTCAGTGGGCAAATTTGGAATTTGAGAGAGTGTCGTGAGCACTCTCACAGAATGGCTTCCATGAAGCAGCTTGCCATTCATAAAATAGTTGCCATGTGAGCATGGCCAGTCACAAAAAAACTCATTTCTCAGAAGATAGACTGGTGAGACTAAAAGAAAAGTAACTTGCCCAAGAAGCTAATTACAAGACAGAGGTGGGGTCTGCGCTCCAAACCACAAAACCACTCTTTTGAACCCGAGTAGAGGTGGTATTATTTTTTTAAAATAATATTTTAAAAATCTTAAGAAGTAAAATAAAACTCAGGAGGGGAAGGGAGACTGCCGAGCACCAAGAGAGGTGTTGCGAGCACATTGGTGCCCATGGGCACCACATTGGAGACCCCAGGAGTACTGGAATGGACAGGTATTCAGTGTTCAACTACAAGATTTCTAGAATATGAGTGTACTGGATATGGGTGTACTGGAATGCACAGGTATCAAACAGCATTTAAACTAAACAAACATATGCATCTCTAGCTCAACAATACATCTAACAACCTGGGATGATCCTAAGCACACACAGATCATGAGGACAACCTCTGACAGCTTCCATGGGGCAGATATTTCAAAGGAGAGAGAGAGAGAGAGAGAGAGAGAGAGAGAGAGAAACAAAAAGGAGAAAGGGGGAAAACAGCAACAAAAGAGGAGAAAAACAAGAAAGAAAGAAATGACATAAAAGCATATCCATTCACAATAATAATTCACAACCCTGATAATAAAAAGAGGAAAAAAGATTTGGCATTTCTATTTCAAATCTATACATTAACAGAAGCAGTCCATCTAAATACCGGTAAGCATCCAAATGAAATTGATGACAGTAGGATATACATCCAGCAAGAGCAGTAAGATCTTCAGACCATTGAATGATAGGTTGTGGGTGTTTCTCCTGCCAGGCATGAAGTATGAGTCTCTTTACAGCTTTAAGGACCCTCAAAGTCCACTTTTGCTACCCTTCTGTTAATCCCCTATCACAGGAACATAATTTAAAAGCACACAAGCATCCACAATTATCACAGATTTTTCAAGAACAAAATGTATTCGGGCACTGGCTTCCAACCAGAAAGAAGCCACCATGAGGCATGCCCACATCATATGCTTCAATGAGGCATTATCCACAATACATTGCCATCCTCTAGCAGAGCTAAGCAAGGATATTTCAAAGTTGCCACATAAAGAAAGTGGGTTTGAGGTGGGACATCTTGCCCAATCAGTTCCTAGGAACTGAGACTGAGATTCCTTTCTATTTCCCATGGCCATGTGGGTGGCTCTGCAGGCTTAGGCAGATCAGGCTACTTGTGCATGCCACAATTTGTTTCTGATGAGATGGGCAGATGACAGATCCCTACAGGTAAAAATTATAGTGGGGAAAAGAAAGGTGAAGATTTGGAAAAACAAACAAGCTCCTTCTTGGTAGTCTGGAAGCTTAATTGAATTTTTTTGGCAAGGTACTTGTGGGAGGCATATGTATGATGGGACAGCACCAGGACAGTGCCTGAAAAAGGAAGCTTTTAAATACTGCTTTTTCCCAAACCTTCCTACAGTAAACATCCACAAACATAAAACAAGTACTATTCAGGGCAGCTAAAGTTCTGTTATTCTTGCTGGCAGGGGTCATTTTTTTTTTTTTGCTTAATGGTCAGAACATTTCTTATAAATAGAGGTATTAATTATGTTCTCAAATTGCCTCCCATGAAGAGCACATCTATAGGTGAGAACCACTTGTGAGATCTATGGATATTTTTCTGATTCATGAGTCTAACTGGGTAAAAGGTCTTCACCTTTTAATCTTTGATCCATTCCCTAAAGGTGAACTTACGCAGAGGTGCTAAGCAAGGAATCTCCTCCTCCTCCTTCTCCTCCTCCTACTACTAGTAGTAGTTTGTTTATTGTAAACTTACTGCTTTACAATGTAAAGCAATAAGCCTTCACCAAATGCAAGCAAAACTAACACAGCTAAAGTCTCAACCTAGACAACATTACCTTGTGTCATCTAGTTTGGCCCTAAGTCTTATCACATGTAAACCACTTAGAGATTTTATTATATTAAACATTATTATGATTATGATTATCGTCATCAGAAGTATGTTACAAATGCAGATAAATAATCATTTCTGTCTTGGAAAAAGGAACATATGCACCAGCCCTGAACAGCAATGGGCCCATCTGCTCAGCAGCTTCTGGAACTTCTGGTTTTGGGGTGGGGTGGGGAATGAAGAGCCATTAATGAAAAAAATACAATGTCATGCAAAGTTTCCATTGCCAACCTCATTCCTCTGCCCATGTGGAACATGTCATGCATAGCATGTGTTTCCCTGTGACTACCCTTTGGGTTAGACCAGTGCAGGCTGACAAATCACTAATTATGTGTTTCATCAACATGCAGGAACTGGTTTTCCATTTGAGTGGTGGTTGCTTTTAATTTTGCATTACAAGCATGGAATTGTCCATATATTGCTAGGTAAATAAAATGTACTTTGGAAATGAGCCCGCTTATGTGGTAAATTGACTGATGTTCCGAGAGACTAGAGCAAGGGTAGATCTATTAAGAAGTAAACACTGACCAATTTTGAAAGAGATAGGCTTTCCTCTTCATGCAAAAATACATAGAAAGCTGCCATATGCCACATCAGACTATTTATTATCTGTCTAGCCCAGTACTGTCTACTCTGAGAGTGGCTCTCCAGGGTCTCAAAGATAGGTCTTTCCTGTCACCTGCTACCTAATCCTTTGAACTGGAGACACCAAGGACAGCTCTCTGCCTGTCCAAGCAGCAGGAAGAGAAAAGTCTACATGAGTCTCTCTCTCTCTCTCTCTCTCTCTCTCTCTCTCTTCTCTCTGTGTGTGTGTGTGTGTGTGTGTGAGAGAGAGAGAGAGAGAGAGAGAGAGAGAGAGAGAGAGAGGGCCGGTTCGCACGACCCAGGCTGCGGGCGGGGGAGGCACCCCAGGGCAATCCGCAGGGTCCGGCGGGGTGCCGCAAACGACCTGCGCCCCACATGCGTGGGTGCACCCCGGTGGAGCCGGCAGTCCCCGCACCACAGTGCGGGCCTCCCAGTGCTAGGGGGCGGGGCCCCGGAATGCCCAGAGGGGCCGTTTGCCCCTATAGGCTGGAGCATTGGTAGCTCTGGCCGCTCTGGGCTGCCGCCTTTGTGCGGCCCCTGCGGGATGGCTGCCCGCTGTTCACACGGCAGGGTGGCCACGCGTGGTAGGGGCTTACCCCTCTACCGACCATGGTCACTTTGCATGCGTCCCGCACGCAGCCGTCCTGCGGGGGCACCCCCGGTCGGCGTTCGCACGACATGGGAACCGCGGGGGACTTCTGCTCCCCCACGGTTCTTGTGTCGTGCGAACATGCCCAGAGAGAGAGAGAGAGAGAGAGAGAGAGAGAAAGAGAGAGAGAGACTGGAATAAGACAACATGATAACCCACACTCAAGAGTTGAGTACAGGTTGAGTGTGGGTTGTTGAACCGTGGGTTGTTGTTGAAACATGGGTTATTGTGTTGTCTGAAACCAGCTATGCTACCAAGCCATGGCTTGTTAACCACGAACAACCCATGAAATGAACCCATGGTTTGTTGTTGGGTTGTGAACTGTGGGTTGTTTACCATGGTTTGTTATCTCGGCTCGGTTAAGACAACATGATAACCCACATTTCAACAACAATCCAAGGTTCAGTGGCAACCCACACTCAACCCATACTCAACCCTTGAGTGTGGGTTATCGTGTTGTCTGAACCCAGAGTGTGTTTGAGAGATAGAGAGAATATGAATGAAGGGTGTGTGTTCTCTCTCTCTCTCTCTCTCTCTCTCTCTCTGTATATGAATAGTATGCTTAGGGGTCTGACACCACCTACACCCATTTTGGTTCCACCCAGAGTGTGGCCTTTAATTTTCTGCCAAGGGAATGTGGCCGGTGGCACTAAAAAGGCTGCCCACTCCTCCTTTAGTTTATTGTAAACATATTGCTTTACAATGTAAACCAATAAGCCTACACCATGTGCAAGCAAAACTAACTCTAACACAGAGTATTATCATATGTAAACCACTGATATCCTCTCACATTGAAGACAGAGTCGGAAGGCAGATCAGGGAATAGGGAGTCAGCTTGTGTTGGATGGGGTTACACTCCCCGTGAAGACACAGGTTCGCAGCTTGGGTGTACTTCTGGATTCAGCCCTGAGCCTGGATGCCCAGGTTTCAGTGGTGGCCAGGAGTGCATTTGCACAGTTAAAGCTAGTACACCAGTTGCGTCCGTTCCTGGAGATGTCTGGTTTGGCCACAGTGACTCATAGAATCATAGAAAAGTAGAGTTGGAAGGGGCCTACAAGGCCATCGAGTCCAACCCCCTGCTCAATGCAGGAATCCAGGTCAAAGCATCCCTGACAGATGGCTGTCCAGCTGCACCTTGAATGCCTCCAGAGTGGGAGAGCCCACCACCTCCCTAGGTAGTTGGTTGGTTCCATTGTCTTATTGCTCTGACAGTCAGGAAATTTTTCCTGATGTTTAGGTGGAATCTGGGTTCCTGTAACTTGAGCCCATTATTCTGTGTCCTGCAAACTGGGATGATCGAGAAGAGATCATGCCTTAGTTACATCCCGTTTGGATCACTGTAACACACTCTACGTGGGGCTGCCTCTGAAGAGTGTTCGGAAACTTCAGCTGGTTCAAAGAGCTGCAGCCAGACTGCTGACTGGGGCTGGCTACAGGGAGCATACAACTCCTCTGTTACAACAGCTTCACTGGCTCCCAGTCTGTTTCTGGGCACAATTCAAAGTGCTGGTTATGACTTATAAAGCTCTATACGTTTCGGGTCCAGGTTATCTGAAAAACTGTATTCTCCCCTACGAGCCTGCCCGCACTTTGAGATCCTCAGGGGAGGCCCTTCTCTCGGTTCTACCACCATCATAGGCAAGCCTGGTGGGAACACGGGAGAGGGCCTTCTCAGTGGATGCCCCAGTGCTCTGAAATTCCCTCCCCAGGGAGGCTAGAGTGGCGCCCTTCCTGGTAAGCTTCCAGAGGCAGGCAAAGATCTTCCTGTTCCGGCAGGCATTTTGGAACTAGCCTGTGATGCAATGGAATGCTGTATTTTATATTATGTATATTGTACTGTTTTTAATGTGTGTGTGTGTGTGTGTGTGTGTATTATTGATGGTTTAATTCTATTTTTAATTTTTGTATTTTGTAACTTTTTCTGTTTTAATTGTATGAGTTTTAAAGCTTGTGAGCCGCCTTGGGTCGCAGTGTTGGGAAAAAGGCGGGATCGGGATCATCATCATCATCATCATCATCATCATCATCATCATCTTCAGGGGCAGGATGCTAAAATTCTTGAAAAGGTGATCATATTGTTACCATTTAAGGGGTTAAAATGAAATTCCTTAATGACAGTATTTAAACCCTATAATGACAAAAAATGGAATCTGACAATACTGCAGTTGTCTGGAAATCTGTAGCAATGAAACTATATAATATCTTCCCTCACCCAGCTAGGCTAAAACAAATATGGAAAAACTGTTATTTACTCTGATGCTGCTTACTGTGGACCTGATTCAGATAATTTCTTCCCAGAAAATGGTACTAGTAAAGGGATAGTAGAGTGAAGGATTGTGTCACTCATGATCACCGATGTTATAGGCACCATCCAACAGGTGTCAATGACAGTTGTACAATCTGTTGGCAGTCTGCTTGACATAGAGGAGGCACTGCCAGTCTGCTGAGTAGTTGGCAACATTTGGTGTGTTCACTTTAAGAGCCTATGAATGAAGGAGGTCTGGAGTTTGGAGTCATGATAGAGTGATTGGCCAAGCAGTCTTGTCCAAAAAAAGGAAAGCAATATTAAAGTCACATACATAGGTCTAAAATTCTCAAAATCATTCTCAAAATTCAGTCAAAACAGCATTTGATTCAATGTCCCATGATTAGCCTGGGCACAATAATTAGGTTGTAGATATGTATGCATATTTCAGGCACTAAACTATGTGTTTCTTCCCACAGCCCCCCCAGGTGTGACTCAGTCATCTATAGGGAATTTCCCAATCTTTAAGCATCACAATCTTGGGTCACAGTGCTGTCCTGATTAGACTGTGCTTATCCCAAGATAGTCCTTTTTGAACCCTTGATGGCTTGAGTGACAAACCATCTCAGTCTTTTGTTGGAAGCCCAAAACCTCTATTGACTCTGCCCAAGAGTCTTCTCCTGCTGTTTTGTTTTATTGTCATTTTCAGACTCAGAACCTTTTGTCCCTTTGTAGTCTTCTTTTTGATCCCTATAAGAACCCTGGACCTCAGGTCCACAAAGTTTCTGGCCACCGAAAGGCAAGGTACCATTTTGCCGCATAACCAACTCAGTTCCTGGCCTACCTAAGGCAGGGTACCACTCTGCTGATGAAATCACTTTGGTTGCTTGACAAGCCTAGTTAGTTCTGGTTGCATCTGTTGGCTCTTGCTCACGTCACTGAAATCACTATGCCACGGAGCACCAGGGCACTGCCACCCAGCCTTGCAAACTGCTTATCCCAGACCACCCAGGTCTGGCCTCTTAGGTGTCCACTTCAGATGAAGTGGTGACTTGCTTGCAGCCTCTTTCAAGGGTCCCTTTTTCCTTGCTGAAACCTCATGAGTTCCACCATGCCCCCAGCTTTATCTATGGGACAAATCTAATGAGATCTCAGGAAAGGTAACTTCAAGCTCTCCCCTATCTTCTGGAAGCCTTTCAACTACAAATGGTAGCCTCCTACCGTGTACCCTCTTTCCTATTGTGTGCTTGTGTGAGTGTGTAGCAATTCAGTCTATTTTTTGAGCCAGTTTATGGTCGGAAGCCCAGCCACTTTAGTGCAGCCTTCCACTGCCCATCTAGTGGGAAGAATCATGTCCAGGCTTCTTTTCTAGGAACTCCCTGCCTTGTTCCCTCTTCATTCCATTGTGATCAAGCTAGTTTCGTTGAAGAAGCTAGCTTGGCATGCGATGTGTAATCTTCAATGGAATCATCCAAAATGGAAGTGTGAAAGAGGAAACAAGAGGGGGACTGTGCACAAAGCGATGGAAATTGGAGTGAGTACGGTTGCAATCCTATGCATGTTTAAACAGAAAAGGCATGGCTGGTTGGGGGCATGCTGGGACTTGCAGGACTTTTTTCTGTCTAAACATGCATAGGATTGTACCTGGAGGGGGTGATCCTATGGCTGAAGAGGATCTGAGAATCCAAAAAATCCTGTGGCCCCCCGAGACACTGGCTAGTGTCTGAGGGGGCCACAGGATTTTTTGGATTCACAGATCCAAGGACGGAGCCTGCACTCTGACCTCAGAGCTGGGAATCAGAGGTCTGACCCCCAGCCTCCCCTGCCCCTCACAACCGGAGTGGAAAGAACCACACTGGCTCCTCTCTGAGGTCAGGAAAGTGACCACAGAGAGGGGTGAGAGGGGGCAGTTCAGGGGGAGGGGAGGGGACTTGGGAGGCCAGGATACAAAGTATCCAGAAGGCACTCCAGCCTCCTTCCCTCTCCCTCCAAGATGCTCCAGCTAGACCAGGGCTCTCCAACCTTGGGTCCCCAGATGTTGCTGGATTACAGCTCCCAGAATCCCTTGCCATTAGCCATGCTGTCTGGGTATGCTGGGAGCTGTAGGCCAGCAACATCTGGGAACCCAAGGTTTTAGAGATCCCTGAGCTAGACAAACGAAAAAGCCCATCTAGCAAAAATGCAGAGTGGGAGGATGGAGAGGAGAAGATTACCTCTGTCGCTCCTCCCACTCTGCATTGGATGCCCGTAAGCCTCTGAATTCAGGGGTTTACAGGCGTCCTGATAGGATTGTGCTCTAACATAGATAACCCCGGTCCTAGCCTCCCCTTTTGTCACAGTGACTGTGCACAACGTGCCACTAAAGACAAGCCTCTGTGAGCTCTTTTTTCCACCTGGTCCTTACAGGATCATCCCTGAACCTTTCTCCTTCCCTCTCTCCCAGTAATATTAACACCCTAATTTGCATTGCCCCGATGCCCAGCCCAGTTCAAGCCAAATGATCCACAATTGTCCATGACCTAGTCCTTCTTGGAATTCAGTGTGGCGTAGTGGTGAGAGTGTTGGACTAGGACTCGGGAGATCAGGGTTCTAGTCCCCGCTCGGCCATGAAACTCACTGGGTGACTTTGGGCCAGTCACTGACTCTCATCCTAACCTACCTCACAGGGTTGTTGTGGGGATAAAACGGAAAGGAGGAGGAGGATTATGTAAGCCTCCTTGGGTTCCTTGCAGGAAAAAGGTGGGGTATATATATAATTTAAATAAATAAATAATTCATCCTAGAGTTTGTATAAGAGCCCTTTGCCAACCAACCAATTCCCTGCAGCAATCATTGTGCATATTATGACTATGTGTTCAGTAAAATTTCCCGTTTTCAAAGATCTGTGTGTATGTGCATCATTGAGTCACCTCTGCGATGACGTGCCACTACCAAAGTTAAAAGGTCCCTCACAGCATAATCCAGTGGCCACTAGACAGCATCTAGGTGGCTATAGGATTATTCAGAAGCCCAGCTCTGACCTTGGAAATTCCAAGTTCGGAGCACCCTCCCCCACAGCTGGCATAGAAAGAACCGCACCGGCTGCTTCTCCAAGGTCTCAAAAGCGACCTCAGAGAATGGGTGTCGTTAGCATTCCACGGGGCAGGGAGGGAAGGAAGGAGACAGGCACTGCCAGAATACAAAGGCGTGACACTTAGACAGGCAAAACCAGCAGCTAAGTGTTCTGCAGGGTGGAAGGGGTGTGGAGGCGACCTTCGGCTCTGCTCTCCTCCTGCCCTCCATAGGATGCCATAATCCTCTGAGTTCAGAGAGCTATGGGCATCTAGGATTAGACTGCGCCCGTAATGGGTTCTCTCAGAACATGTACATTTGTGTACACTGTAGAAGTAAAATTTGTCCAGACTTTAGTTTAAACAGAAAGGCCTGGAAGTCAGACCTTTCCTTCTACCTTACAGAAACATGTCCTGACATGTCAAGAGTCAGACCCTTTCCTTGACCTTCTGTAGAACAACCCTGGGGGCAAATCACCCATCTATTGATTTGCCTAACCCTCTTTCCTGCTTATGCTAAAAGTACTGTGAGCCATTATCACCTTGGGATTATCACTTTGGGAAAGACTACTGATTAGCATGATGGCTGGAAGATGGGCAATACCTGATCTTTTGTTTTTGTTTAAATGTCTCCTTTTGAATTGTCTCTCAGTTTCCTGTACTGACTCAATTGTCACCTGACCTCTACATGATATTATTCAGTATAAATGGAAGTGTCTCCCTTGTGTTCTTGTTGGCATTCCTGACTGTGCTCAGATGCCATCCGTGAATTCACTAATAAACTTTCCTCTCTAAGAACCTCTTAAAAACACAACGCAGTAGATCAATTTTTCCACAACAATCTTGGTGCCGTGACTCGGATCGCTTCAAGGGACTGGACCTGCCTGAAACAGGGAAACACCACTGAACTCCCAGGCGCCAAACCCAGGTAAGAGACCTTTTGAAATCTCTTTTGGGTTTTTGGTGTGTGTCCTTCTGTTTCTAGCAGACTATCCTTTCCCTCCAACGCGATCTGAACTTTGAGTCCATGAGGTTTTAGAGACGAAAGAAATTTCCTATAGGATTGTATGCATGTCTGTGAAAGTATGATTGCTAGATTTATGAGCTGTTGACCAGGGCTGGGACTAGGCGAAAGCTGAACCTCGTGCCCCAACAGACAGACCCTTTTCCCTTTTCCCAATTTGCCCAGTACCCATGGTTTTACTGTGTGGAAAAGGCACATCTTCCTAAAAATCTCACGGATGAGTATGTCTAAGTTGCTGACCAGGTCTGAGACTTAAGCTGAGTCAAGACGCCCTGAACCTGTTCGTGAGGGGAAACCCAATGATCGGCAGTGTTTCAAAAGCAAGTGGGCTCAGTGGAACCTCGTGACCCAGTGACGTGTGACTGTTCATGAATCTGCTGATCAGGACCAGGACTTAAACCACATACTAAACCAGTGTGTGGTGGAACCCTGTGTCACAGTGGAGCAAGTAAATCCCTTTTCCTGTTTCCAAGACTCATGAGTCCCATTTGAAGTCATAAGACTGACTGAGCCGACAAAAAGGGATTGTGCCGCAGTTGAAAGACTGAGTGAGCCGATCAAGGTGTTGAGCCGCTGTCTGAGACTCAAATGAGGAACATCCCTCAATAAGTTTGCCCTGGATGAGTGTCCTGTATGAGTGTGAGGAATAGGGGGTGCAAGATCAAAGGAGATCCCCCCCAAGGGAATGCTAGCATGTTATAGGTACACACCTTATGGCCATAGGTAGGTGTGTAAATTTCTCGAGAAATGGAATGTCATGACAAAGGATGATCCTAGTAAACAGTTCCCACTGGGAGGAACGTTTGACTTTGGACAGGATAGTGCACTTAAGGGGAGCGCTCGAGTCATGAGGAAGGTAAGGTACCTCAGACTCAATGGGAAGTGTATTTTAATTGGTATGAAGAAGCTTCAAAATGCATGCATGAATCCAACCTTAAAAGCTTGAAAGATTCAAATATATATATTAAAAGATCAACTAAAATTTAAGCAGGCCTGCAGCCAACCACCACCATTGGCTCCTTTATATTCATTGCTAGCGAAGAAAAATGATTTTTTTGGAAGAAAAAGCAAGATCCTGTAGATGATTATCCTTACCTACATGAGAAGACCCCAAAATGAGGATGAAAGTAGAAGGTTTTCGCATGATGATGCTGAAACTACCCCAGTGGCCAGTCCTTCACCCTAACCCACCTCTGCCTAGCCAGAAAGAGCAGTAAACAGAAGGAACTAGATGCCCAGAAAAATTTAGAACCCAGAAGCAACCACTTTGCCTGGCTCTGTTCCTTCTCAAAGACTGTTAGTCACCCCAAATTATGGGTCAGTCACCCTGGCTCCACTAAGTAAGAGGTACCTGCAAGAGATAAGACTCTAGTGGCTGTCCATGACCCATAGACACCAAGAGATTTAAGGAATATAGTAAAATAATTTCCTAACATGTGAGAAGAACCAGTCAAATTCAAGGAAGAATTTGAGACTGTAATTATTTATAACCCTAGCTGGATAGACTTAAATCAATTACTTAAGACTTGTTCTGCCAACAGTACTCTTAAGAAAGAAAGAAAAAAAAGAAAGAAAGAAAGAAAAAGAAATGGCCAGTAACTGATCCAAAGTTTAATGATCCTGTTAAATTGATAGAGATGCAAATGAAATTACTTGATGCACTTCTATGAAAAATCAGAGTCAAAGCAAAGAAGTTAAATGTTCTACAAATTGAAGGCTTCAGCAATGAAATATTCTAGAGATGCCCTTACTACAGTAGTGAAACCTAAAACTGACTAGATCAAGATTAATACCTGTAAATAAAAGAAGTATTTTTGAGATTTTTGAGAATAAGCGATGCCAAGAAAGAATGCCCCTCATACTATCAAGAAAGCATTTGTTGCAAGATTGTTACCTAAAGTAGGAGAGCAGCTGAAGACAGTATGTGTAGGATGGCAAACTGCAAACCTGGCAGATTTAACCAATTATGCCAACCACTGCATGGACATCCTAAATAAGAAGGGGGGGGAAAGAATGTATAAGTTGATTAGCTTGCAAATCCAACAACTAGATCTAAAGAGAGGCAAAAGAAGAAGAAAAAAGTCAGTGAGTGCAGCTGTCCCTTTAAAGTAAAACCTCTGCCTGCTCACCCAGTTGCCCAGAAAGAAAGAAAAAAAGCACAGACTAGCTAATCACATTCATAATGGATTAGAAGTCAAACACAAGATCTAGGAATGGCAAGAAGTACTGGTACTCAAAGAACCCTGTGTTGTGTTAAAGAAAAACAACAACAATAACAAAAACGTTTGTGAGCTTTTTGTGCAAAGAGTTCCTGAGCATAAGCAAAGTTTTGGTGCCTTTTGGGAGTCTCCACCAGTCCTGTGTTTAGTGAAGAGAGAGAGTGTGCTCGCTCCTAACCAAAGCACACACTTCCTCAGATCTGAACTAGAGGCGAGAAGTCCCAAAATGAGAAGAAAAAATTATTTGTTATAGCTGCTAGAAAAAATCAAACAAAATATTTTAAAAATGGCAGCAACACTCATGAGTGTTTGTGGCTGCATTCAAGTTTTGCCTTTAAGTTTTAGTGCCCAGTTTTGTTAGAGTGGGCTTCCCTGAATTTTACCCCTCCCCTCTTTAACACAATCCATGCTTAGTTGGTTTTTTGCCAAAGGCAAACCAACAGGGCATCGTTGGTTAATTTGGGCAGTTTAATTTCAGAATTTATGCTTGGCTAGTAGCTTTATGGCAAGCTAGCAGAAAACTTTTGTTAAATAGTATTTGGGTGCAACATAGCACAGTAGCACCAAGATACTAAAAGAATTGCAATTCCTGTTTCACTTTATTGTTATTAGGCTGGTTTTCAAGAAAAGTGTTCTAGTTTACGGTAAATTACACAAGTGCTCCCTTTGTGGCTCATGCTGGCTCAGCTTGTCTGAGCGTGGGGGGGTTGGACTCGATGGCCTTGTAGGCCCCTTCCAACTCTATATCTATGAATCCCATCACAGTTGCCACTGCATTTTAAAATTGCAGCTTCTAATTGCTAATAGTTTTGGCATCCCAGTATTTTTAAACCTTTGGTTGCATAAGTGCCTTATTTTTATTTTTTTTGCTTTGTTGTGTTTTAAAAGGTAGCATTTGGTTAGTTTTCTAAAGCTTGGTTTACCTTGCTAAAGATTTTTATTGTTAACCCCTCCCGACTTCTTGGCAAAAGACAGGCAAGCCTAAGTTCAAAAGGTAAATTTTTCCTGCATTTATTTATAGCAATGTCACACCTGAATTGCAAAATCTTGCTGCTATCCAGAATTTGACCCCAGAAAATGGGGGGGGGGGGAGAGAGGGACATGGAAATTTGGCTAATTGCTTTCTCTCTAAAGACTCTATGGCATCATTCGGACGGCCGCCTAGTGATGCCCAGAGTTCTTTTCCCTAAATTACTCACATGCTCCATAGACTTGTCGCATGTGAGCAAAGGGGGGATCATTGAATTGTTTAACAAAGATTGGTTTGGATTAAATTTTACATCTGCAGCAACTCAGTCCTGTGCCCAATGTGCGGTATGCCAGGCTCATAACAGTGGTAAGCCTGTAAAAAAAACAAAACAAAAAAAAACCCCAAAATGAGCATGCACCCCACACCCTGGGGACCATTTGTAAATATACAAATTGATTTTATTGAAATGCCCAAGTGTTGTTCCTATCAATATGTTCTTGTAGTTATTTGTATGTATTCTAAATGGGTTGAAGCATACCCTTGCGTGAAGGCTGACACCACAACAGTAAGCAAAAAAATTGCTAAAATAATTGATCCCCAGATTCAGAATACCTAGCTCCATAAACAGTGACAGGAGATCACATTTTACTGGACAGGTGGTAAGAGAAGTGTGCAGGACATTACAACTCCAGCAACATTTCCATTGCCTGTATCATCCACAATCTGCGGGAGCTATAGAAAGACATAATAGAATACTGAAAAGCAAACTGGCTAGAATATGTGCAGAGACAAGACTAAAATGGCTAGATGCACTGCCCATAGCCTTCATGAGTATGAGATCCACAGCAAATCAAGTAACAGGACTTGACCCCTCATGAGATATTAATGAGACACCAATCTAGACCTAGCCAGACATATACACCTGCTTGATGATACAATTCAAAATTACTGCAAGGCCCTAATGAGATGTGTGAAGACTTTTCATTCACAGATAGAGGTGGCTCAGCACCAGCCCAGCACTGAAGGACACTCTATTAAACCAAGTGACTGGATTCGTATTAAGATACATCAAAGAAGATCATCTGCTGGATCCAAAGTGGAAAAGCACCATACCAGGTACTTTAAAGCTGTGAAGTGCCAAGGACTCCAGACGTGGATCCAAGCCTCCCAACATCTCCACCCGCGATTAGAATGAGGACACAATAACGCCTCCACCAATTCAGGGTGAAATGTGCTAGTAACCTCTTCCCCTGAAACAGAAGAATTTGTGCCAGGACATCAATATTATCTCAGACCTCGGACGGGACGACCATCAAAGACAACACCCAGAGGATCGGACGAGAACTGATGTCATCATTTTAGAAGAACACCACCTCAGCCTGAGCCAGGAGCCTTACTTATCAGCCCTTTAGTACATCAAAGTCAGAACAAGAAGAAACACCTGTAGTTGTGCTCTTGTTAGTGACTGGTGGTTCTTTTGCCTAAATTGATATATATATATATATATATATATATATATATTAATATTTGAAACAATATGGCCAAATGGAGTATGGTTATATTCTTAGAGCTCATAGTCCTCATCCAATCTGCCTTCCAGGAAAATACTTACATTCAGCTTTTTTTTAAAGTTTGCACAAAGATTTAATGCTACCAACTGCTAGGGGTATGTAGCCACATGCCAGTACATTCCCAGGGAGGAGTTCCCATGTGGCCAGTGCCCATTACACTAGTAAACTTGACCTTCACCAACAGACCCTTGTACTCTAAAGGGTCCAGTTGTTGCAAGTTGTTCCTACATTGGGGGAATGGTGTTTTACATGCAACAAAACACAAAATCAGCCCTCCACATTTGTAGGACAAAGTCAATGTAAGCATTATTTTACCCCTCACAGAGATTGGAGAAATAACCATACTGCCAAACCCATATTCTGCACCAATTATGGAAATTAGTTCTCCCAAAGTAATCAAACTATGGGCAATTCTCTTAAATGTAGTACCTGGAAGAGTTTTAATGATAAACTGTGGGACTGTACCCTTACAGGGAAAGGGCAGTGTTTTCGCAATGCCACAATGCAAAATAGTACTGCCAAAGATGACATTAGACATGGTGTTTGCCTCAAAAGGTGGAATATGCGCCTTGATTGGTCAAGAGTGTTGTGTGTTTATTCCTGATAATTACAATCAGAAAAGATACTTAAATTGCTTTTGTTGCCCCTGACAAAAGCCTGGAAATATGGTCTTGGCTAACAAGCTGGATACCAAACCTAGGAAGTTGGGGTAGAGCAATTGTTCATGGATTAATAACCCTATTGCTTGAATTTGTTGGGTTTTATATATTATTGTTGTTAAGCAAGTGTTATTTTACTACATGCAGCAGAAGCAAAAGCTCCGTATTGACTCGGAAAAAAATTGATGCTTGAAAGGATTGATTAAGAGAGAGAAAAGGTAAAAGAAGCTTTAGATGCTGAATGTAACAGTTACAAGTGTTAGTTGTGCTATAAAAGCACAAAATGGGGGAATGTAGAAGTAAAATTTGTCCAGACTTTAGTTTAAACAGAAAGGCCTGGAAGTCAGACCTTTCCTTCTACCTTACAGAAACATGTCCTGACATGTCAAGAGTCAGACCCTTTCCTTGACCTTCTGTAGAACAACCCTGGGGGCAAATCACCCATCTATTGATTTGCCTAACCCTCTTTCCTGCTTATGCTAAAAGTACTGTGAGCCATTATCACCTTGGGATTATCACTTTGGGAAAGACTACTGATTAGCATGATGGCTGGAAGATGGGCAATACCTGATCTTTTGTTTTTGTTTAAATGTCTCCTTTTGAATTGTCTCTCAGTTTCCTGTACTGACTCAATTGTCACCTGACCTCTACATGATATTATTCAGTATAAATGGAAGTGTCTCCCTTGTGTTCTTGTTGGCATTCCTGACTGTGCTCAGATGCCATCCGTGAATTCACTAATAAACTTTCCTCTCTAAGAACCTCTTAAAAACACAACGCAGTAGATCAATTTTTCCACAACAACACATGTCTGGAGAAGACATTTGGTAACAAATCATATTCTACACAGTGCTAGGAATTTCAAAAGACATTAGCTTGTGGGAAATTTCCCCCCAGCAACAATCCTATGTTTTGAGCACTGGGGAAAGTGATTTTCCTGCAACAGTAGTGCTTCTTTGAAGGCGAATGTCTAAATTCCCCAAAACAGCTAAGAAACCAACACATGAGAAAATTGATCATACAGACAAAGAAAGCAAAACAAACAAACACAACTCTGTATTCATAAATAAGATGATATTCTTGATTTTGCAACACCTTTTTATAGTGGCATAAATTAATTCTAAATCTCTCTGGGGTACAAAGTAACTACAGAAAAACATTATAACTTTGATGCCTTATGCAGTGATGTGGTTTAATTGTGGTTCCATTAAATCCTCTTCCACAAGTGTCTCTTTATGACATTCTCCCTTTTCAAACAAACCCAGAAAAGTAATTTAGTAATGCCACCTACAAAGTGTAATCTCCCATCCTTTCCTTTCTTCAAAAGCTCTTTTCTTGTCAGTTCATGACATCACAGTTAATGAGAAAGTAGCGTGGAATGAGGAGTGTGTGCCGAGGCAAGAGAAGAAGCCATTGTATCTCCCAACAGACATACTAAGAATATGCGTAGATTTGGTATTCTAAGCGAGCAAGTCATGAGAAAGCACACATGGTCACATGTAAGGCTAGTGATGTATGAACTTCATCTTGTGGAGAAGTCACGGTATTTTCAAGGAACCATAGCCTAATTACAGAGGCAGTTTCTGCTTAGTTAGCAGTGCCTTTAGGGAATAGCTGTCTCATCACATTGACAAAAATAGCCATCACATGAATTCACATGTAATGTGGATGGAAAGTCAAGTCTTTGTTTTCTTTTTTGCAAATATGCAGCACAGGACTATGCATGTTTACTCAGAAGTAAGCTCCACTGTATTCATTGGAGCATACTCCTAGGTAAATGTGCATAGGATTGCAGCCTAAGGATTGGAATGAAAGACTTTTCTGTGCACAATGCACAATTTATTTATGGCTCGTTACTACACGATGTGATGATGACCACTAACTTAGATTAAACAAATTCATAGAGGCTTAGGCTATCAGTGGCTACTACCATGACAGGTAGAAGGAACATCCATTTTCAGAGGCCGTATGTCACTGAATGCTGGGGAGAAATAGCAAGTGGGAGCAATTGTCTTCATGCCCTGCTTGTGGGTTTCCCAGAAGCATATGGCTGGCCATTATGAGATGCAGGATTCTGGACTAGAAGGATCTTTGGTGTGATCCAGCAGGGCCCTGATGTGACAAAACAAAAGCAAAAACTCCAGTAAAGGAAAACAATGTATCATTTATTCACACTTATCCCTCATTACTTTAATCCACACTCCAGTGAGGTCAGCCATGTTTCTTTCTGTCAATTTCAACACGCTTCTTGTCGAATTCAGTATGAGTCATAAATATTCTTTGTGGGTGACTGTGAAGGACTACGAAGTTTTGCCTAGGATAGAAACATGTATAAGTAACAGCTGGATTTTATATTTCTAAAATGGGGGATCCAACATGTTTGCCTTTCTTGTTCCCTTTCTTACCAAGAGCAGCTCCAGGACCAGCCTGTAACCATCATATGACCTGCAGAGCCTAATTTGAATGTCTGCAGATTCCTGCCCCCTTGCCTTCATCTTGGGACTCTGAGCATGCAGATATTATGACTGCATAATCAAGTCAGGGTGTTTTTCTCCCCCGCCCCCGCCCGCCGAAAACCTGCTTTTGTAACATATTGCCTGATGACGAAATCTGGAGATCTAGAAAACTTGCACATTTTTGTGATCTTTTGGTCGGCCTAATAAAGGCATTGCCCCAATATGGATTTTGGAATTTTACATATGGTCAACACAGCTACTTTTTTTGGTTAATGATTTTAAAAATAAATAAATCAGACATTGGTTCATAGTATGGAATTTATGTATATAATTGATACCCCACTTTCCTACATTAACGTGTATTCAAAGGGTGACATGACAACCCAACCTGCAAATAAGCTACGCAGTGTGGGTTGTTTGTGGAACAACCCATGGTGCGCCCAACAGATGATTGGGTTCACTGTGGATTGTCCCCCGCTCCTTCCCCTTTGGTCCTCCTGTGGGTATCCCACAGGACTCCACCACAGGACCCATCCGGTCTCCTCTCGCCACATTGAGCATGACCCCTTTTGTGGTTGCTGTGGCTTTTTTTCTGGAATCAGGCTTTAGCCTCACCCTCAGTTTAGCACAAAGTTAGGAGTTGAAATCTATATAGCACATGCAGCCCTGTGCTGGATTGTGGCCCATCTCAAATTAATTTTTAGATCTTTCCGAATCAAAAACCTTTAATTTAACAGGGAAAAAATTGTGTGTGTAACAAAGACTTCATTGAGTTATGTTCTTGCCCCTGATCACTTGGTGTCCCAGGATGACCTTATGAAAGGCTACATTGAATTTCAATATTGAATTACTCCCATACCTGTTTGACAGTGTTCCAGTAAATCAGCCTTTATTGCATACTTCAATTGGAAACATTCACTTTCTTGAATTCAGCTCTGGTCTAATGGTATGCTTATGAACATAAAGAAAGAGAGACAACCAACCAATATTAGAAAACCCCTTTCTTTTTCGCAGTGCCTGCAGAAATGTGTATCTCTCTCGCCTTAGGCAGGGTTTCCAATCATCCATTATTGCAGTGGTCCGGCCAGTACAACTGCCTTCTGGCAGGTAACCAGTATCAGGGGCTGAAACGTCAATAAACCATCACAACCTAAAGAACTTTTTTCCCCCTCTTGACCCCAGCACCCACCCCCTCTGGACCTACCAAGCTCTGCCTATGACCTGCAGATTTAGTGATGACACCAACATTTGCAATTTGTCCAGTTCAGAATGAGCTGTATGACTAATCAAGCACCACTTCCCTGAAAAGTTCCGTTTTCGGCCCAACATGTTAATTAGATTCTGGTCATGGGCAGTCCATTTTCAGCAGACCAAGAACCCGAAACCAGTTGCTCTGTATGCACATATGCAGACCTTTAACATTCACCCTTTATTCTTGATGAAACAGTTTGATTACTGTGAAACAACAGGTGTGTGTGTGTGTGTGTGTGCAGGACCGGCCCTGTGTGTGTGTGTGTGTGTGCGCACGTGCACGTGTATGTGAGTGAGTGTGTGTGTGGGGGGGCTACCTCAAATCCCTTCATGCATTCTTTCAATGTGGGAAGGGTTGTGCTCTGCAGCCTGAGTGCTGCCTCCTGCCCCGCCCCCCAAACAGGAGGCTGCCCATGCACCCCACCAGCCTCACATCGGGCTGCCATGTGAAGGGACTCTACACGTATACCAGTGCGTATGTACATGTGTATGGCTTCTCCATGAAAGGGGAAATCCTGACTGGACCTGGGGAGGAAGCCGCACACATGTACATCTGTGTATGTACGTGATAAAGCCCCTTCAAGCGGTTGCCAAAGAGGGTTGTGTGGTGAGGCTGGGGCTATCAGCAGAATACCTACCCTCCAAGTCCTTTCAATGCATGAGGAGTCAAAGTGAAATCCTGCAGTTCAGCCTTCTCCAACCTGGTGTCCTCCAGATGTTTGAGACTTCAGCTCCCATCAGCCCCAGCCAGCATGGCCCAGGAAGATGCCATCTCAACTAGGTCTGCTCAGTTGCTTCTCTTTCCTGGAAAGACCAGGGCCAGATGAGAAGATGCCACTCAGCCAGTAAAAAGCAGAACCAGAGAATATCTGGTACCAGACCTGGTAGAACTCATAATGGCAAAAAAGGAAGTTTCTCTCAATGTATTTTCTTTTTTTTAATGTTCATGTCCTGTGCTAGAAAAAAAGGTTCTCACTTCTCACCTTCCAACTGAATACAACTGTCCTGTATACAAATGAATTTAAATGAGCACAATCATCCCCACGTTTAAAACGGCATTAAAAAATAGTAGAGCTGATGGATCCTGATTGAACAAAGTAAAGCAGTCTTCTCCATCCTCGTGTCCTCCAGATGCTTAGGACTACAACTCCCATCAGCCCCAGCCAGCATGGTCAATCAATAGTCAAGTACAATGGGAGCTGCAGTTCTAAACATCTGTTAGGGTGATGTAAAGCAGCCTTTAGGGAGGAAAAACACATTACAAAGACCTTACTCCTTTGCAGGAAGCAAAACCAAGCATGGGGTGGAAATATTGCCTAGGGCAATAGGAATAATTAGGAGACCTCTGATTTGGAGTGTGTGTGAGTGGGGGGGGGGGTTCCTAGCAGAGGAAAGAAGCTGGGTTGAGCCCTTTGATACAAATTAAATTCTTCCACAGCCACATATCCTACTTCCTAGCTGACTGGGGCTGGTTGTTGAATTCCAGGGTGACACCTGCTACTGGGAAAAATTGGATGATACTGGTGGTTGCCCTAGAGAGGACACAAGTGATTTGTCCTCTTATGTGAAACCCATGTGATTTCTTCCCATTCCTACTCTTTCTAGGAAGAGGTTAATGTTAGCCTAGAGATATTAGCCTTATCTGGCTGTGAAGTTAGTGGCCATGGTAGTGCGGATCGGGGGTGGGTGGGGGTGTCAAGGTTCCGCTACTGCCGGGACCCCTTGACCTGCTTTTTGAAGATCTCTGTCTCTTCTTAAAGCCTCTCCTGTTCCAGGAGACCAATCCTTTGCCTGTTACTTTCCTGTTCCCAGTAGCATGAGAATAGACTTCAGGCATGGTGAATAAGTCACTCCAACAACTCAGGGTAAACAACAACACTTTACTTATTGCATTAGGGTATTTACATAATAGAGCAGTTATAATTCAAAAGCAAGTATAATAAAATTAAACAGACAAATAATGCAAGGTTCTCTAACTTAACTCCTGTCTGCCTCTCTCCTCTGCAGTCAGTCTCTCTCTGGCTCTAGCTGACCACATCCCACACAAATAAAGCCTTCCCAGGATTGGAAGGTTATAACCATGTGACCTTGAACAGGAGAAATAATACTTAACTTCTATTGGGTGAGCTGAAACTCACAAATGCCCCCTCCCATCCTGAAATGTTTGGGCCTTCAGGCTTCAACTAATTTAGGGAAGTGTTTGGCCCTACAGGCTTCAACTAACCTAAGCCTGTGTAGGCCTCAATCCTTCACAGGGGGTGGGGGTGGTAGAGTATAAGGCACAGTGAAGTCGCTCCCCCCAATACACACATTAGTAGTGCATGGTTAGGGAGGACCACATTGGAGATCTCTTGAACTGGATCCAAGCGTGCTTGATGCTAGGCCCATCATGGAGGTTGCCTCCTCTTCCTTGTATCAACTAATAGTGTACAATGCCTGTCATGATGTCATTGCTTACTCGGTCACGAGTGATCGCCTACGACTTTGCACTGTGCATCTCCCTTGACATGTCTCTACCTTCTCGACCGGTCATGTTGTTCGAATGCCTGACTGCCGTCTCCCAAAGCAGTTACTTTACTCCCAACTCAAGGATGGAAAGCGGAATATCGGTGGTCAATATAAGAGGTTTAAAGATTTTCATAAGGCTAATCTAAAAAAATGCAATATAAACATCGAAAACTGGGAAGCTCTGGCCCATGAACGATCTAAATGGAGGTTGGCCTTTCACAAAGGTTCCATGAACTTTGAAGAAGCCCGAGTGCAAGGTGAAAGGGAGAAACGTGCTAAGCGAAAAGCACGTCAAATGAATCCTTTACAGGACCATCTTCTATCTGGTAACCTGTGTCCTCACTGTGGGAAGCTGTGTGGATCTAGAATTGGCCTCCACAGTCACTTACGGACCCATCGCTAGAGTCTACACAATCTTCTTTAGAATTTCCTCCTTTTATCCCGGAAGACAATCTTACTCGGTCACGAGTGATCGCCTGATGATGATCTGGCAGGGAAGCAGAGATGCCCACATGATGGCATCATATCATGTGTTGTGCTGCGCTGGATGTTATGGAGAGGAAGAGAGAGCAAAGAAACATGCAGCAGTGGCTCTTATAACTGCTAGTTCCATCCCAATTATTACACTCAGTGAAGGTCTCTTTGCCTTGAGGGGGCATGCTGCACTTCAAGAGTGCAGCTAGAACAAGAGCAAACAGCAGCAGAGGTCCTTGCTTTTCATCCAGTTCAGTTGTTGTAGATGCAATCCCCCTGCCTCAGAGTTATGGCCAGCCTTTGTGCTTTCAGAAATGGAGATTAGCCTTTGCTTTTCTATTCCAAAATGCATTGCTGGGTGTAATCTGATACATGCAAAACCTACCACTGACTAATTCATTCAGACTGCGAATCTCCATTTTGAGACTGTGTCTATATAAACATCAAACCTCATGGCCACAAATTCTGGACAAATTTGGGGACTTTTCTGTTTCTTCCCCCATCCCCTGTTCATTGTACCACTTAGCCTGATAAGAGTTCTGGAGAACTCAAAAGCTTGCACATTTTGGTGAAATTTTGGTTGCTCCTAATAAAGGTAATGTCCAATGTGGATTTTGGATTTCCCACCATACCCCCATGGACCAGCAAGACTATCTTTATTTTTTGTTGGTTTTCTACCTGTCTCCAAATGTATCCAGTTAACTTCAGCTGCCCTGGTATTACCCTGGTGAACACTGCACAATTATAGTCTCACAACATTCCTTCTCCAAAGGGAGGCAATGGCCAGCAATGAGGCTGTAATTATTGTGCATGGACCCAGACTCAGGCTGACTACCAAGTATGCTCTATAAAAGAATCTCTGTCACAAACAGGGAAAGGAGACGGAGTGACTCCAAGGCCTTTCTGCTTTAGAGACAGGTCTTTCTTTCAGTCTTGTTTTGGTTTCTGCAGTCTAAAGCCAACCATCCTTTCTCTGCACAGATGGTTCTGTCAATGGACTGCTAGATATACCATAGAAATAAATAAAACTCTTATGCGAACAAACCCAGCCCGCCCACATTGTTTCAGATTGTTCAAACCAATGGGGGCACTTCAGCTGCTGTTTGCATGGCAAGTGAAAGCTGGACAGTCAGTGCTGCAAAGATAATTTTTTCTTTGTGTTCTTCTTGCCCCGTTACAAGCATTGTAGGCCAGTTGGCAAAAAGAGTCCACTTTACATCATTATACAACTAGAGCTACTTTGGACTGCTCATGAGTACTCTGAAATCATGACCAGTGCTCATATAATGGGGGGAAAGATGGAGGCGGGGTGTCTTTAATGAAATTTGCAAACTGCTCCCCTGACTTCCCCTAATTTTAGCTCTATTATTCAACTGCCCCACCCAAACCTTCTAGAAACAGTAACAAAGGGAGCCAGAACAAACGTTAAGAGGACCCCCCCCAGTGGACCACTGTAATTGAGTGCTGATAATGATTGCCTTTCTTTACCTACATAATGAAAGAATAATGAAAGAAGCTGAATGTATGGACTCCATGGGAGGAATGGACAAATCTGTCCATTTCAGTTTCTCCAGGTTTCTCATTTTTCCAAGTTCAGATTGTACTGGATTTTGAGAATTTTTCCAATCTTAAATTTGGTTCAATCTGAAGTTTGAGGGTGTTTTTAAAAAAGTATTAAAATTAATACCCCTTTAGTGAGCATATAATAATAATAATAATAATAATAATAATAATAATAATAATAATAATTATTATTATTATTATTATTATTATTATTATTATTTTAAAAAAATATTTCTTACCCGCCTCTCCGTCTAGATCAAGGCAGGGAACAGCAAAAAATATAAAACACATAGACCAATCAAAACACAACACATACCATTAAAACATCTTTAAAACATCTTTAAAACATTTTAAAAACATCTTAAATATTTCTCCTAATACATGCATTTTTGTATACAATATGCACTTTTTTGTTGATGTGATTTTTGCAGAAATCCAATAATGCATTTTAAATGTTATTTTCACAGGAGAAGTGTGAATTTTGAAGGAGAGCTGAGTTTTGGTTTGTATATTGATTCAAAAGTGTGAAATTAGGTAAGTTTGCATTAAAGTGGGAACCAAAAGAATTTCTCTCCCACCCCTCCTCCATGACCATAGCCGTGAGAAATGGAGAACCTCTAGCCTGGCCTTTCTCCCCTCGCCCACCACATACACATAAAAAACCCAGAAAGAATTCTGTCTTAAAGGGACCTGCCTGTCACTTTGAAAATTGTGGTTAGGAACAGTCCACCTAACTGTAAATAGATATTCAGATCAGGTATACTGGAATAAACCAAGAAAACGGTATGTTATCACCATTAGGGTGCTAACGTCCATTTCATTAATAAGGTCTTTACAGATCTTGTCTTATTCATTATCCTTCCAATATGTGAAGCAGAACTACGTAATGATTTGCCCAAGGCTGCCCACTTGATTGATACTTGAGCCAGGGATTTGGTTTCAAATGCTCTGTCCACTGGATTATACAGTTGCCCAGTTCAGACAAATCCCAGCCCCCATGCAAGAGCCTTGGTTGTGTGTGCTGCTGCAATTGCAAACACCACTCCCATGGAAATGCTATTTTTATTTATTTATTTATTTATTTATTACATTTATATCCCGCCTTTTCTCCTCTTGCAAGGGACCCAAGGCAGCTTACATGGTCCTCCTCCTCCTCTCCATTTTATCCTCACAACAACTCTGTGAGATAGGTTAGGCTGAGAGTCAGTGACCGGCCCAAAGTCACCCAGTAAACTGCATAGCCATGTGGGGACTAGAACTCAGATCTCCCAAGACCCAGTCCAATACTTTAACCACTACACCACGCTGGCTCTGTGTTTGTGAAAACTTCCATGTGGCAGGTGTTCATACCGTTGTCAGAATCTGTATGAGTGCAACTGCAGCAGCAGCAGCTTAAACATTTTGGGTAGATTTCTAATTTGCTGATGTTATTGTTCTTTGGAAGCTGTACACTTTCCCTGTCTAGTGCTGAAACAAACATCTAGTCATCTTTTATTTATTTATTGTTTAAAGAAGTGTGGAGGAAGGGGGGGCTGGCTGGCCTGCCACACCCCCACCCTTTCCTACTCTAAAGGAACCAAGACTCCCAGAGATCTCAAGGTACTAGATTGCCAACCTCAGCTGTCTGCAACCCTACTTGAATCTCTGTTCAGGGACTCGCCTTCAATTCTGTAACCTGGATTTAGATACTGAACTCACAGAGTACTACAAAACCCATGTGGGGTAAAACCACGACAAGGTTTATTCTGGTAGCATTTTACAACAAGATTAGGGAAATGAGAGAAGCACACAAAATAAAGAGAGAGACACTTTAGTACACAGTAAAGCTGCAAAACAATAAAACCTGATTCCTTAATATCTCTCAGGCATACACCTATGTTATCTGAGGGTATTCTCTTCAAGGGTTAAATCTAGCACAGCCTTGCCGCCCATTTTCTCCACAAGAAGAGATGAGTGAAAGGAGATAGCAGTCTCATGGCTATCTTCCTTTCCCCATTTCTTACCTGCGGGAAGCTTATTGTGTTCTTGCAATTAAAAATGGAGTTGGGCAAGTATGATGCAAAGGTTACAATGATATGGTTGGCTACACTTTGACTCACAGTACTGAAAGATCAAGAGGTTTGTATGGCAAATGTCGCTGAAGTGAGTTAAGAAGAGATGTTTTTCCCCTGCTCTTCACTTGAGTGATCACGGTTTACCTTGGGCTGTTGACTTCTGCATGACTTAGTAGTCAGAATGAGACCTCTCTTTTTTGAATGAGTCACATCATTTATCAGGGGAAGAGGCTATCTTAAATTCATGTGTTTGTCATAGGCTGCAAACTGATTCTAGCTAATGAATGTTGGCAAAAGCAAAGATTTTCTACCCCAAGACTCTACAGGCAAGAGCTGCATAACTTGTGTGGTTGGATGAAATGTAAGCATGAAGGATGGAGTCTGATGATCTCCTTCCCTCAGACAGTTTTGCAATAACTAGGGTCTAACAGCTGTGAAGAGCTAGCCTGTAAGAATAGATCCATCCAGTGGCGTAGTGCTGGCATTTTTTTTATTAGCAGGACTGCTGATGTCATCGGCCAACCCCGCCCCCCTCAGAATTCCCTGTTCCCCTTAAGCTTCCCTGCAATCCTCACAGTAGCTGGGGTGGGGGAAATAAATCTTCCTAGCAACAATATATTGTTCATTGCTGCAATGCAAAGTATTTGGGGGTGGTTTGGTCTTGAGTGGAGAATTAAGACCCATTAGCTTTACAAAAGACCTGCTCCTAGCAGATGATTACTCCTAGAACTGGTTTGTTGATATGGAACATAGTTGCCTGAAATTCTGGACTCTCCTTGGGGATGTGTCTATGGGGACTGATGAGCTCCTGCACTTCAAACTTACCACTACACCACTGGATCCATCCAAGATATGTTGGACTTTTGGCCCACTGCATATTGGACAAACAAGAGTTTGAACCTTTCCCAAAGTGGCCCTGCAGACAGCTGCATGCTGATGGTTTCATCCAGCCGGCTGGATCTCACTGTGTGGTGCCAGTCAAACATCTAACACAGTTGTTGACAGCTAGGAACAAAGGGTAAGATCTAGCTAGGGCACTTGACTATACATGTTTACTTGGAAGTATGGAAAGTCAATGGGGGGGGGGGCTTACTCCTAAGTAAGGGCAGTATCCAATGCTGGCATTCTGCCAGCTCTAACCATGTTGCAATAGTGGTAATGACCACTAGCACAACAGGAAACTAGCCCTTGCTAGCACAACTCAGAAAACTATCCAAAACTACCACTTCCGGAATGAGATGGGTCAGTGGTGCTCCCTTCTGCAAGTTCCGCTCCGCTGACTTGTCCCATTCCAGAAGCAGCAGTTTCAGCTAGTTTCCAGTTGCACTAGCCAGAGCTAGCTTCCTGTTGTGCTAGCAGTCATTCCTGCTAGTGCAGCAGCAGCATTGGATACATTGGATAAGTATTTATTTCATTTTTTTTTCTAGGTTCCTTTTCTATTAAAACAATACCCAAAGTGGTTTTAAAAACTGTTTCAAGAACAAACAGCAACAGATACGATAATTAGGAGGTTTAAATTTAAAATAAAGGGAACTGATAAAACATATTTAATCAAAATCAAAACAGCAGCAACAAGACTCCACACCAATAAAAGCTATTTTAAAAATGCTAAAAGCCTTGAAGAACAGCAAGGTCTTAACTTGTCCTCTGCATGATAAAAGTCTTGATGCTTGTCACACCTGTTGGAGGAGGACAGCATTCAACAGAAGGTTGCCAAAATTGAAAAGGCCTTCTCCACAGTCACCTCACCACCCATCTTACCTCATCCATTGGGAATACCTGGAGAAGGGCCTTTGATGAAGATCTTACATTTCAGGCATGTTCATAATGGAGAATACAGTCTTTTAACTACAGCAGTACCAAGCAGTTTAGGAGTTACTTGGTATTTGTGCCATTCCAGCCATGTTTTGGGGAAATTGGAGCTTATCTCTTGACTGGTTCCTCACCTTGGTAACAGCTGATCACTACTCACGCATTTTATAGTAGTAGAATAATTGGGTATGATCCAGCAAAAGTTAAGCATTTTCAAGTCCTATTGGTTTAAATGGAAGAGTTAGGCATGTGATTGAAATCCCATTGCACTCAATGTGAAAAGCATTTATCTTTGGCTGGATCATTTCTATCATCCTGGGCTTTCTTCTCACACTATGAACACATTCTATTGAACTTATGAAAAGGATAATCATCATTAACTCAGGATGCTTCTACATGAGGCTTTTATGGTGCCTTTGCCCTGCTCCATTTACCTAAGACCCTTGGATCACCCAGGGGTAAAGGGCAGTCTCAAAGAGCTGCAAAGTATCCCAGTAACTGCAACACGTCACCTTTCCCGGGTGGGAATAAGCCCACCTGACACGAAGGGGGCAGGAATAAGCCCACCTGACCGGCAAGGGGCGGGAGAGCGGGAAGGACGTGGTAGAAAACCCCTCTCCCCATCCCAAGAGGGTTGTTGGGAACACGGGTGCACTGACAACATCCACGTCCAGCTCCAGCTGGGTGAAGCAGTTCTCTTCCCCGGGCCAGGCAGGCTTGGAGTCAGACTGGAAAAGGGACCGCATAAAGTCTCAGACCTAAGGTAACTCCTTGCCGCAGTACGCTAGCCTGGGAACCCATTCATTCATAAATCTGAGGTCACGCTCAGGTCTTGTTGATGTTATAGTATTCCTAGAAGCCTATTAGTTCCGCTCCATTTAACCTATAGTAAATAAATGCCTATTCTTGGTACAGAGAGGCTCCTGTGCTTTCTTTAAGCCGTGTACGAGTTCTAGTCAATTACACTTGCTTGGACGGGCTGTAGCTCAGTGCCGGTTAACCCGTTAAGTGCCAAACTCACGCAGAAGACCCAGCTGCTGGTCTTCCACAGCTATTAAGAACATTTTAAAAAGCCATGCTGGATCAGACCAATGGTCCCTCTCATCCAGCATTCTGTTCACACAGTGGCCAACTAGCTGCCTGTGGGAAACCCACAAGCAAGGAGTAGGGCATGAGTGCAACAGCACCCCTTTGCTCATGTTCCCCAGCAAGTGGTGTACATAGGCATACTACCTCTGATACTAGAGGTAGCATATAGCCAGCAGGACTAGTAGCCACTGATAGCCTCATCCTCCATGAATTTGTATAATCCACTGTTAAAGCCATCCAAATTGGTAGCCATTACTACATCTTGTGGTAGCACATTTGATAGTTTAACTATGCGCTTTGTGAAGAAGTACTTCCTTTTATCTGTCCTATCTCCCACCAACCAGCTTCATGGGATAACTCTGGTTTCTGGTACTATGGAGGGTGGGGAAATGTCTATCTACCCACTTTCTCTACCACCATGCATGATTTTGCACATCTCTATCATGTCTCCCCTTACTCTCCCTTTTTCTAAGTGAAACAGTCCCAGAATCAATCCCTACTGTCCAGCCTGAATTGTATTCATGTATTACAGGTTACTGAATAAAAACATCATATCCCTATCTGATTGCTCATGCATTGATCCACGCTTGTTCTGTAAAAATGCTGTATCTGCTTTGAGTCTCATTCCTTTGTTATGGGTTGAAGTAATACAGCAGTAATATATTCCTATACCACAACACTGTAGCTCTAACAGAGGAGGTGTCAAGGCTGCCAAAACCACTTCAGAGACTGAAGATGCAGTGCCAATAAAGTAGTATCTGGCAACAACACTTCAGCCTTGAGTTCTGCACTGCTCCTTTTTACCTAATGTATTTTCCACCCAAAACCCAAATCATGTTGTTCTCTTTTCAAAGCCAAGACATTTTTCCATAAGTTCAAAGTCACGTTCATCCTTTTCGATGCACTGCGATCACTCACATATTGAGCAACTTTTAAATGAAGGCCAGCAGAAATACTTCTGTGTTGCAACCAAATTAAAATGGAACCCTCCAGATTATTATTCATAATAGTTTCAGCACCCACATTCTTTTGCTCTCTACTAGTCTCGTTTTAAGGCAGTGCCAAAAGTTACATTCCGAAAAGTCCATTTGAATTTGATTAACCTTGTGTTGAGAACCGGTGGTTCTTCCACCAAATCAAATGTTGTTGATAAACACTGCCAAAATTTGCAGCTCAATCCAGAATTTTTTTTAAAGCTTCTATAGAACTCACTTTTAAGAAAACATGTTTAGGGTTGCAGTCTTAATGGATGAAGGAGGGGTAGCTGTGGTGGAGAATAACAGCACTGTCATTCACTCCATCTCAACTCCTGATCATCTTCACTGCCCTTTTCACCAGGGGATCCTTCAGGGGGTCAGAGCATTTTCCTTACAAAGAAATGCTCATATGATTTGGGGTTTTTAGTTTAGAAAAAAGCAGGCAGGGGAAGGAGGAATAGCAGCTATCTCTCTCCCATCCATAACATGTGGTTGGATACTTTTATTTAAAATATATAACTTGCTTTTCCCTCTTCAATGGAGACTTCCAAGCAGCTAACCAAATATACAAAGCAAAATAATAATCTGATTTTTAAAAAAGGTAAATACATAAAAATAGCAACACCTTAACACCAGGGATGGGGACTCGGACTCGAGGACTCGACTCGTGAGTCGGACTGAGTCCCCCCTCTGACTCGACTCGGACTCGAGTCCCAATATTTTTAATGGGACTCGAGACTCGACTCGGGACTCGAGACCAAGGACTCGTCAATATCCCTGCTTGATGCCACCTGCAGGTGCTGTCTGGACCTAGTTGCAGTAACAATCCAAGTTTATTTTTTAAAATCATTTTACTAATGCAACCTTTCAGGCATTTTGGGTTTGGCTGCCTCTGCCTGCCTGTTTGGGGTTCCCTGCCTCCTCTGCCTGCCTGGTCTCTTCTTAACCAGTTCCACAGTTTGAATTGTCCAAGACAAAGGCCTCTGCCTGCCTGTTTTGGGGTTCCCTGCCTGGTTATTTTGGGTTTGTCTGCCTGGTCTGTTCTTGTCAAAATCAGTGGCAGAGTTTTGAGATAAAAAGGCACACTTGTGCCTAGAATTTATTTAAGCCACACATCTGAAGTAGCCTTATTTTGTTGGGAAAACCGCCCATTGATTTTAATAGGGACTCGTGGAGTCAGCTTTGGGAGTGACTCGGGAGTCACCATTTTGGACCAAGGACTTGGACTCGGACTCGAGACTCGGGTCCAAAGACTCGTGACTCGACTCGTGACTCGAGACCAAGGACTCTTCAACATCCCTGCTTAACACTAAAAATAACATTTAAAAAACACCAAAATGAATGCATAATAAATTAGAAACAAAGGCTTGCTGACAAAGAAACCTCTTCAAAAGCTGACAGAACACAAGCAAAGAGGGAGATGATCTAACCTCTTCAGGCAGGGAGTTCCACATATAGGAAGGCCCTCTAGCCCATTAGCACCAAGCTCAGATATTATTTTATTGTTGCTGGATCAAGGACTGCAGCTGATAAAATGCCGCTGGGTTATTGTCAGTAGAGTTGTCATGTGGGCCAAAGAGCTAAGTTTTTCCTGGATTGAAGGGGACACTTTTATTTTATTTTTAAAACTTCATTAAAAAGTAAGTCTCTAGACCTTGTTTTTCCATATACCTAGTATTGCGTCTTTGCAGTAATTATGTAGTAGTCAATTACCATGACTAATTATGTAGTAGTAGTCAATGGCAAGGGCTCTCCAGGGTTTCAGGCAGGACTTTCTCCAGCCCTACCTGGAGAGGCTGCCGGGGATCAAACCTGGGACCTTCTATGCCGGGAGCAAAATCAACCGCTTTATATGGCATTTATTGATTTGGCTAAGGCCTTTGATACTGTAGACCGAACGGCTCTCTGGACTATCCTTCTGAAAATTGGATGCCCCAATAAATTTGTGAATATCTTGCGACTTCTCCATGACAACATCACGGCAACGGTTTTGGACAACAACGGCTCTCATGGTGGTCCATTTAAAGTGGGATCAGGTGTTAAACAGGGATGTGTTATTGCCCCAACATTATTTGCCATTTTCATCACCATGATTTGTTGAGGGGAAACTTCCCACTGGTGTGGGAATTGTATATCGAACAGATGGAAAGCTTTTTAATCTCAGTAGGCTGAAAGCAAAAAGTAAGGTAATTACAACCTCCATGGTGGAACTTCAGTATGCTGATGATAATGTGGTCTCCGCACATTCAGAGGATGATCTCCAAACTATCCTAAATGCTTTAGCAGAAGCATACGAAAAACTTGGTCTCTCACTTAACATAAAAAAACCCAAAGTGCTTTATCAGCAAGTGCTTCATCAGCAAGTGCAAGTTAACCCTTTGGTGATGCCATCTATCCAGCTTGGCGGGGCAATACTGGAAAATGTCAATCGTTTTCTCTATCTTGGCAGCTATCTTTCTGTTACAGCTAACATTGACACTGAAATCCAGCATCGTTTGAGCTCTGCAAGTGCCGCATTTTCTTGAATGAAACATAGAGTGTTCGAGGATCGGGATATCTGTAAGGAGACCAAAACGCTGGTTTATAAAGCCATTGTATTACCAACTTTATTGTATGCCTGCGAAACATGGACTCTCTATAAACGTCACCTCCAACTCCTTGAAAGATTTAATCAACGTTGCCTCTGCAAAGTCCTGCGAATTACTTGGGAAGATAGGCGAACAAATGTCAGTGTACTGGAAGAAGCAAAGACTACTAGCATTGAAAAAATGAGCCTTCAACACCAACTTCAATGGACCAGTCATGTTGTTCGATGTCTGACTGCCGTCTCCCAAAGCAGTTACTTTATTCCCAACTCAAGGATGGAAAGCGGAATATCAGTGGTCAGTATAAGAGGTTTAAAGATGTTCTTAAGGCTAATCTAAAAAAAATGCAATATAAACATTGAGAACTGGGAAGCTCTGGCCCATGAACGATCTAAATGGAGGTCGGCCTTTCACAAAGGTTCTATGGACTTTGAAGAAGCCCGAGTGCAAGGTGAAAGGGAGAAACGTGCTAAGCGAAAAGCACGTCAAACAAATCCTTTACAGGACCATCTTCCACCTGGTAATCTGTGTCCTCACTGTGGGAAGCTGTGTGGATCTAGAATTGGCCTCCACAGTTACTTACGGACCCATCGCTAGAATCTACACAATTTTCTTTAGAATTTCCTCTTTTTATAATTTTCTTTTTGTAATGTTATCCTGGAAGACAATCTTACCTACTAAGTCGTCAATTATGTAGTAGTAGTAATTATGTAGTAGTCAATTACCCTGACATAGATTGGCAGGTTCTGGTCGTGACAAAGAGGTAACATTTCTTGATACCCTGGAAGAGCAATCCTATGGCCCCTAGATATCATCTGGGGGGGGCATAGGATAATTCAGATTCCTAGATCCAAGGTCAGAGACAGAGCTGCATGTGCAGTCTAGGCTTTGCTTCCTTGGAGGACATCACACTAAGGAAGAAAACCAGATCACCCCACTTCCAAACAGTAATAACAAGGAATGAGGAATGCTGTTTATTTGGTACAACTGAAAGGAATGAAGATGACCTCCCTGCTGTTATCCCTTCCTGGAATCAAGCCCAGTGTTAGATAACAAGAAAACTATGCTAATAATTTTCTACCTAAACAGGCAAGTATTCTTCAGGATGAACATATTTCTAACTGGTGTCTTTTATATAGCCAAAGCTGAACAGGTATACATAATAATGGCAGCCAAGTCAGCAGCCTTGAAAGCTTTTGGATAAAATGTTTAATCATGAATAAGTGCATTTCTGAATGGGGGAATTTTCACTTAGTGGAAAATGTGCATATAAGATAAGGGGCCATCACCAAAACTACAGGGATTGGCAAGTACCCATGCTAATAGGTCTCTAACAGCAGAATTCTATGGGTGTATTCCAGGGCTTTTTTTCTCAGAGAAAAGGTGGTGGAACTCACCCCCCTCCCCTGGCCACGCCCCTACCCACCCCTAGGACCGCCCCCTAAAACCGCCCCTTTAGAGAACAGGGATGCAAGTAAAATTTGGGGGGGCTATAAAAGTAAATGTATGGAATTAAATAAAAAGCAATGCAGTAAAATGTGCAAAAAAAATGGAATACTTACCAAAAGTAAACTCAGAGACATTTCCTTTTTGAAAGGTGTTTATTTATAAGTTTTGCAATTACACATATTAATCACAGTTTAGACACAACCTGTGGTGCCGAACCTATTTTGAGGCCAGGATTCAGAACCATGGATAGCTCCTTAAAAGTTCAGGCTGAAACTTGGAGTGGATACACCCCCCCCCACTGACATTGGAGCCACCGGCACCCACTTCCCCTGAATGGTGAGAGGCCTCGTTGCTTTGGGAATCTTTTTTTCCTGCCTTCCAGAGAGTGGTGATGGAGAAGATGATGCACTTAGGTTATTTTAGATTCTGGACATAACGGTTTTATGGTGGTTCTGGTGGAGGCCCTCTTTAGAGGTATATTATTTCACACTTCGCTCAAAATGGGGTGAGGCACCTGCCCTAAAGTCCTGCCCTAGGGGCACCTCTGATTACCACCGTGTTACCCCATGATGAGGCCGACGCCATTAACATGCAGCAGCAGCAGCGTTTTAGAGAGCAGGGCAAGGTCCCTGCCCCGAGGACAGTCCAAAGCAGCAAACAAGCAAACAACACCAGGGACCTGGGGTGAAGTGGAGTGGGGTGGGAGAGAAAGGAGGGTGGCAAACGCTTCTCTTAAGACTTTCCCGATGCGCCCGGGCTCCCCAGATGCGTTTGCCTACAACTCCTATCACCCCATGCCGCGGGGATGATGGGAGTTGTAGTCCGTGGGGGGAAAGGCAGTCCTAAAACAAACAAAACAAGAAACAAACTCACCCCCTGCAGCGGGAGGGATTCAGGAGCTTGGATAGCGACAAGCGCTTGCTCACTCGCTCTTTGGACGGGCGCGGTGGGAGCGAAAAGCGCCTCGTTCCCATGGCAGGGGGGAAGCTAGATTGGGAGCGATGGGGCGAGCTGTGTGTGGGTCAGAGAGGCTTGTGTGTGGGGCGGAGACTTGCCGGGCGGGTGGAGGGGTGAGAATCCACGGACTGCCTAGATCTGGCCCCACCCTCCCCAGACGCCCGCCGGTTACCTGAAATCGCTGTAGGGGTGGATGATCCAAAACCCGGCGGACTTGACCCTCTGCTGCTCGATCTCCACCGCCTTGTGGCTGCCAAACATGCGCAGGGAGAACTTGTTGACGGCCGGCTGGAGCATGGCACCCAACTGCCGCTGCACGAAGGTGCCCCTGGGGTTGTCGGGGCCTGTGGCGGCGGCGGCCGCTAAGTCGGCGGCCACGATCTGTTCCGCCACGGTGGCCGGCGCCATCTCTGTTTTGCCCGTCGGCGGGGCGGAGGAGCCTTTCCGGGTGGGGGGTCCCGAGCCGCCGTTGGGGGGCTGGCAGCCCGGCCGGGCGCCTCCCAAGGGCCTCCCAGTGGCCTCGCCGTCCAGCACGGGCGCGGGAGGAGCAGGGGGCACCTTGGGGCGAGGCTCTTGGGGGGACGGCTGGAGCGGCTGGCGCGCCCCCTCCTGGGTCTCGGCGGCGGCGGCGTCCATGGTGGCGGCTCCGCTCGGGGTTAGGCGGGCGCCTTTCCTTCAAATGCCCTTGCCCGGGCGGCGCCCCTCCTGCCCTCCGCCCGCGGGCGCATCCCTTCCGCGCCCAGGCCCGGCGCCACGGGGATGGGTGCACGACGCCTGGATGGCGGGTGGCTGGGTGGGGCGCGGCGAGGTGGGCAGGCCAGGGGCGCACGAGGCGAGCATCAAGGGTGAGGCCGGCTGCTGGGGGCGGCCAGGGGCGGCGGCAGCCTCAGCGGGGTGATGACGGGACGCTCCTCATGGCCTCCCCCGCCTCGGACGAAAATAGGTGGCGGAATGCCGTTCCGGTGCGTTCCGCCAGAAAAAAAGCCCTGGTGTATTCACATGTCACACTAACCACCCTGGCAATAAGCCACGGTGGGTTGGTTGTCATGTGAACAACCCACGATGTGCCCGACAGACACTTCTTGGCTTACCATGGGTTGTTGGTGTGAGAGTAAACTAGAGTAAAAGCTTTGCCTGCTTAACTCTTAGTATTACGCACGGAAGGAAGAAAGCGAAAGCAATGTATTGATAGTAAAGTGTTTATTCAGTTGTAATACTCTTACGAGATTAAGGCGTGTCACACGCAGAAGAGAGGTTCTTGAAGATGGTAGCACAACACCGTGCTCACCCCTACTTTATAGTATTTAACTATAAACAATAGGAGGGTTATACAACGGTTACGCAACAATTACATAACACGTTGACTTGCAGACTTGTTGACTTGCATGTGTCACCAGACCGTGATGTATAGTCACCTTGAATCTAAGTCAGGAGATATTTTGCACTCCATTCACTTCTGCACCCCCACTAAACCTAACATCCCCCTGCGTTTAGTGTAGGTGTAGAACGTGGTATCCATCTAATACAACAGCAACAGTTTTGTCAGCTTCTGGTGCTGTTCTTTTCCAATTGGCTTTGACAAGAGATCTGCTGGGATATCTCTACCAGCCAGGAACTGAACTCGCATCAGACCACTTCTGATGTATTCCTTTGCATGTCTCAATTTTATCTGCAAATACTTTGTTCTTTGTTTATTGCTATCTGTTTTCAAAATAGCAATACTGGCTTGGTTGTCCTGAAAAACTGTGATAGGTTTTTCCACATCAATTCCAACATCTTTAAACAATTGCAATAACCATTCAAGATTTACAATGGCATAATTCAATGCATTCAGTTCAGCTTCAGTTGAACTCAAACTTACAGTAGATTGTTTCTTGCAAGCCCAATCAAACAATGCATTATTATAACAATAACAAACTCCAGAGGTGCTTTTGTTGTCCTTACTATCACTACCAAAACTGGCATCTGCATGAATCTGTAAGCCACCTGTGCTTTGAGATGTGAAACATAGTCTGAAGTGCAATGTTCCCTTCAGATAACGCACAACTCTTTTCAGAGCTTTCCAAGCATGTTCTGTGGGGTTAACAGTTTGCCTACTCAATAGGTTCACACTGACAGCAATATCAGGCCTTGTTGCATGTGCAATGAAACTTAGCTGTCCTAATATGCTTCTGTACAGTGTTGCATCCTCAAACTATTTTCCATCAGCATGTGCTTGAAAATCAACAACCATTGGAGTATCTACCGAGTTAGCATGCTCCAAATGCAGCTTTTCAATCACATCCATGATTTTCCTGGTTTGATGAAGCAAAATACTGCCTTCTTTATCCCTTTCCACTTCAATTGAGAGATAGTTGGTCACATTGCCAAGCAATTTCAATTCAAAATGAGATTTCAAATCCAGTATCAGTTTATCATATTGCTTTTTGTCTTCCCAGAAAAGCAATAGATCATCAACATAACAAAGTACATACAGTTTATGTCCCTGTTCCTGTTTAATAAACAAACATTGATCTGCCACTCCCTGTGCAAATCCCAAATCCAGCAATGTTTGAGTTAAAACAGAATTCCAGCACCTTGCTGATTGCTTAAGTCCATACAAAGACTTCTGTGAATGACAAACCACGTCTTTTTTCACAGCAACACCATCCGGTGGTTGCATGTAAATGTCCTCAGACAATTGACCATACAAGAACGCTGTGGTAACATCCAAATGTGAAATATTCAGATTTCTCTCAGCAGCAATCTTAAACATCAGTCTGATTGTTTCAAAGCGAATTGTAGGTGCAAATACCTTGTGGTAATCCAAACCCTCAATTTGCGCGAAACCACGTGCAACTAATCTCGCTTTGTGACGTGCCACCTTTCCGGTGTGGTCAGTTTTCACTTTAAAAATCCATCTGCTATCAATTATTTTCATGGATGGCTGTTTCTTTACCAGCTTCCATGTTTTGTTCTTATCCAAAGAATTTAATTCAGCTTGCATAGCCTGAAGCCATGGTGTAGCTTCCTTAGCAGACAATTCCTCTACCTCCTTGTAACTCTGAGGTTCAAAAATGGCTTTTCCTGCAAATTCATCCTGATATCTCACAGGTTGTTTAGTAGGACGTTTTGATCTACGCAACCTTTTCCTTTCCTCATCAGAACTATCAGTTTCCTGTTTCAATGAACTTGCACCAATGGTGAACAATGGTTTCTGTTCAGTTTCATCCTCTGAACCATGTGGTGTTTCAGTATCAGAGGAGTCAGATTCACCTGACTGTCTTGGAGTACTTTTAATGCTTTTGTATTCTGATTCTGTATCTGAATCTGACTCTGAACCTGAATCCTTAGGATCAGTAGTGCCTACAGAATAGGGTTGAAAAATCCCAACCTTTTCCCAATTAGCATTATACTCAACACTTCTAGACAACCTTACAGTCTGGGTGTCAGACATGAGAACACGATATGCACCTTTCTCATTTGCGCGGGTAAAGGGGGAAATGAAGAGACGAGACAACAGTTATGGTATGAAATCAGGGCCACATTTATTGAATCGAAGGTCTGCGAAGGGAGAAGTGCGGGATTAACTAAGGCCGGCCCGAAGGCCAGTGGAGCATGCCTGGGCGAAAGCATCCCGAACTCGAGGGCGGCGCGGTGACTCGCCACCCTCGAATCCTGCACTCGGAGTGCTGGGGGATCTACACAGGATCACCGTCCCCTGGCGCCACGGGACAACCGAGGAGGGTGAGATGGGTAGACCCCAAAGGTGACCCTACCTCTCACAAATTGAGCCACAAGGCATCGACATTTGTGAGGCTCGGGTTCTCGCCAATCACCTTAAAAGGTGCCATGGGATGCACACCGTAACCCTAACCCCCACTGCCTATTCACCGCACTTACCGCCTAACCTAAGGCCAATGTGACCGAATTAACAAGTAACCCAAAATAATAAACCCACCGCCGAGTCCACAGTATGGAGTAGGCGAAACACGCACGTTGCCCCGAGCCAATTAGGACAACGAGCCAAAATTCCTACTCGGCCCCATAAAAGGCGACCAGAGGAGCCCACACTGCTTCATCGGGAGTGGAGGGAGGGAGCTGCAAAGAAGGAGGCTTGGGGTGGGGTCTCCTGTGCATAAATACTGCCTCAGGGCCCCACCCCTTGTGCCTCACCCCATCGGGCAAACAATTTGCCCGAGCCCTGATTGGAGGTGAAATCACCTCATTCTGGCTCTCGCTCTCCCCTCCCCCTCCCTCGCAAAATCCTCCCCCCCCCACAGAAGCGTGGGGTCCGAAGGGAAATCCTAGAAAAATCCCATGCAAGCCTCTTTTTCCTAGCTTCTGACTCTGAGGTGTGTGTACCCACATATCAGACCCAAAAATCTTGAAGTGTTTCACAGTAGGTTTCTTTTTATACAGCTTCTCATAAGGTGTACAATTCAACACAGAACTGAAACTTATATTGTGTACATAATTGAAACAATTCAGTGCTTCTGCCCAAAACACATCATCCAAATTAGCATCAGTTAAAAGACATTTCAATCCATGTAACAGTGTCTGATTTTTTCTTTCACACAATCCATTTTGCCATGGTGAGCGTGGACTGGCTACCATGTGTTCAATACCACGTTTCGTTAGAAATGCGTCAAATTGCGCTGAATTGAACTCCCCTCCCATATCTGTAAACAAACAAGTGATATGGGTATTATGCTTGTTTTCCACCCAAGAGCACAATATTCCTGGAATCTGTCCAATGCTTCAGCTTTATTTGCTAGCATGTAAGCAAACGTGTATCTCGTGTATTGATCAACCAACACCATGAAGTAGTGTGCCCCTCCTCTGGAAACTGTCAGAGGACCTACTAGATCACCATGAACAAACTGAAATGGTTTTTCAGCTTGTCTCCCACTTTGCTTACCTTTAGGTGCTTGCTTTACCTTGTGTTGCGCACAAGAAATACATTTCATGTGAAAATTACACTTTTGCAAGTGCATACCTTCAACCATTGTCTGCATTTTCTTCACAGCCTGAAAATTCAAATGACCATACATTCTATGGTATGCATGTATACAATTATCATGTACAGGAGCATTGACCTTTGAAGTAGAAACTTTACTACCTTCTATTTCTTCTACATCATTACAAACCCTGTATGATAAAAGAAACAAACCATTTTGTAGCTTTCCAAACAAAATTACTTTCCCATCTTTCAGTATTTCACATTTAGCTACAGAGAATTTTACAATAAACCCTTGATTAGTCCGTTGAGAAATGCTCAGTAAATTTTCTGATAAGTCAGGGGCAAATAACACATTCTTGATTGTTGTGTTCAAACTCTCAAGAAACACAGTTCCAAAACCATGACTGTCAAATACCTGACCATTGGCAAGATGAATCTTCCCCTTTTGTTTAGTAAAAGTTGTAAACAAATATCTATCTCTGCACATGTGTCGGGTAGCTCCACTGTCAAAAACAAAGTAAGAAGTTCCCTTTGTTTTGCCTGTTTCAATTAACAATGCTTTCGCCCCAGAGGTCGGCTTGGAAGCCCCCTGCTGTTTTCCAGCTTTCTTTTTCTTCTTGCAATCTTTTTTAAAATGTCCTATCTTCCAACAAGAAAAGTATCGTTTCGCTTTTAAAGCTGCCGCTGATTCTTCAGCTGAAATCACACCCCTGCTGATTGGTACAGCTTTCTGTTCCTCTCCATGGTAACTGGCAGCGACACGGCGATCCACTTCCGCCATAAGCCTCGCCTGAATCAGTTCCACGGTCAGCTGTGCTGCTGGGATGGCTGCCAGCTGAGAAGCGATGCCTTCAAAGGAAACATCCAAACTGCTGAGAACAACATAACAGAATTGTAAATCCGGTATCTCGACTCCTCGAGATAACAATTCGTCACACAGCAACCTCAGATGCCGTAAATGAGCACATACGTCACCATCCTTGGTTAGCTCAGCCCGATATAACTTCTTAAAGAAAACAACTGTAGATCCAGTCTCCCGCCGGAGATGAATAGCTCGTAGTGCCTCCCACTTGAGTTTAGCAGTTCGTGGCACTCGAACATTCACCAGTTGCTCATCAGAGACACCCATAGTTATTAGAGCACTTGCTTTTTGATCAGCAGTTGTCCATGCAGCCGTCACTTGCGCTGGTGGATCATTTGTTACAGCATGCCATATATTGTCCATGCGTAGCTGTGCTTCCATACGCTGAGACCATATTGAGAAATTATGATCTGTCAGCTGTGGAAAAGTGAAGCCTCTGTCTCTGCGTTCTTCTGCCATTCTGCTGTACTTTCAGTCAAAGAAGTGCTGTAATCCGAGCCGCTGTTATCAAAGCTCTAGCATTCCAAACTGCACAAACAGCATTCAGTAATCATAAACGTTTACTATAAACATTGCCTTTCTTATCTTATCCTGGGCCCATAACCGATGTGAGAGTAAACTAGAGTAAAAGCTTTGCCCGCTTAACTCTTAGTATTACGCACGGAAGGAAGAAAGCGAAAGCAATGTATTGATAGTAAAGTGTTTATTCAGTTGTAAGATTCTTAGGAGATTAAGGCGTGTCACACGCAGAAGAGAGGTTCTTGAAGATGGTAGCACAACACCGTGCTCACCCCTACTTTATAGTATTTAACTATAAACAATAGGAGTGTTATACAACGGTTACGCAACAATTACATAACATGTTGACTTGCAAACTTGTTGACTTGCATGTGTCACCAGACCGTGACGTATAGTCACCGTGAATCTAAGTCAGGAGATATTTTGCACTCCATTCACTTCTGCACCCCCACTAAACCTAACAGTTGGCCCCCTCCTTCCCCCTTCAGCCCTCCTGCGGGTATCCCAGGAGACACTGCAGGAGGGCCGAGTTGTCTCCCCCATCCCCGCTGCGATCATGAGATGTTTTGGGCTCACCGTGGCTTTTTGCCCCCTTTAAACATTTCCCCCCCTTCAGATAGTGAAAGCCAGCTGACAAGCTAGCTTTCACAATCCCTGTTTTGACATATACAGACAATCCCTTTAAAGTTTCCGAGCAGCACCTGGGAGGGGCTGCCTGTGGTTGCCAAGCATTTTTAAAAACTATTTTTGTCCCTCTTAATTTTCGCAAATATTTGCGAAAAATATATTTTTAAATTTTGTTTGCCTGCACTTGGGCAACTGTGAACGTTTGCAGTTGCATGGGTGTGGGAATGGGGAGCGTTGGGTAGGCAATGTGGGGTGCCTGCTGGCAAAGTCCAGCAGCTACCCACCCTGGGCATTGCCCCACAGAGGAGGCAGATAAGTTTATTTTTCCCTTTGGTTACATCTGACAGCTGTCAAAAGGTGAGTGATCTTAGCTCACGAAAAGAGGGTGGTGCAACATTCACCCTCTTCACGGCGAGATTCTCAGGCTTTTGAGGGTGGACTCATGTGTCCCAAGGCTGCCCTCACGTTTTCACTTATTCCCAAGAATCTACCACCTCGGAAACATGCAAAAGTACAAGCCACCCCATTTTACTGGTGTGATTTACCTTTACCAGCCAAAGGTAAAGCTCCACATTTCAAATGGGATTTAGAAAGGGTTAAAAAAAAAAAATTGGCAGGAAAGTACACAACTATATATATTCTATAAAGATACACAGGTATATAAACTCGATATAAAGTATATAGTCAGTCAGTCAGGCGATCACTCGTGACAGAGTAAGATTGTCTTCCAGGATAAAAAGAAAATTTACAAAAAGGAGATTTTAAAAGGAGGAGAATTCTAAAGAAAATTGTGTAGACTCTAGCGATGGGTCCATAAGTGACTGTGGAGGCCAATTCTAGATCCACACAGCTTCCAACAGTGAGGACACAGGTTACCAGGTGGAAGATGGTCCTGTAAAGGATTTATTTGACATGCTTTTCGCTTAGCACGTTTCTCCCTTTCACCTTGCACTCGGGCTTCTTCAAAGTCCATAGAACCTTTGTGAAAGGCCAACCTCCAGTTAGATCGTTCATGGGCCAGAGCTTCCTAGTTTTTGATGTTTATATTGCATTTTTTTAGATTAGCCTTAAGAACATCTTTAAACCTTTTATATTGACCACCGATATTCCGCTTTCCATCCTTGAGCTGGGAATAAAGTAACTGCTTTGGGAGACGGCAGTTAGGCATTCGAACAACATGACCGGTCCACTGAAGTTGGCGTTGATGGATCATTTTTTCAATGCTAGTAGTCTTTGCTTCTTCCAGTACACTGACATTTGTTTGCCTATCTTCCCAAGGAATTCGCAGGATTTTCCGGAGGCAATGTTGATGAAATCTTTCAAGGAGTTGGAGGTGACGTTTATAGATAGTCCATGTTTCGCAGGCATACAATAAAGTTGGTAATACAATGGCTTCATAAAGCAGTGTTTTGGTCTTCTTACAAATATCCCGTTCCTCGAACACTCTATGTTTCATTCGAGAAAACGCGGCACTTGCGGAGCTCAGACAATGCTGGATTTCACTGTCGATGTTAGCTGTAACAGAAAGATAGCTGCCAAGATAGAGAAAATGATCGACATTTTCCAGTATTGTCCCGCCAAGCTGGATAGATGGCATCACCAAAGGGTTAGCTTGCACTTGCTGATGAAGCACTTTGGGTTTTTTGATGTTAAGTGAGAGACCAAGTTTTCCGTATGCTTCTGCAAAAGCATTTAGGATAGTTTGGAGATCATCCTCTGAATGTGCGGAGACCACATTATCATCAGCATACTGAAGTTCCACAACGGAGGTTGTAATTACCTTACTTTTTGCTTTCAGCCTGCTGAGATTAAAAAGCTTTCCATCTGTTCGATATATAATTCCCACACCAGTGGGAAGTTTAAAAATAAAGTATATAGAGTATAAAGTATAAAGTATAAATAAAGTATATAGACACCAGTGGGAAGTTTAAAAATAAAGTATATAGACTCTATATAGACTCGCCTTTTGACAGCTGTCAGATGTAACCAAAGGGAAAAATACGCTTACCTGCTGCTTCTGTGGGTCAATGCCCAGGGTTGACCCACAGAAGCAGGATTTTGCCAGCAGCCCCCCCCCCTCTGCACATTGCCTACCTGAGGCTCCCCATTCCCACACCCATGCAACTGCAAATGTCCGCAGTTGCACAAATGCAGGCAAAAACCCATTAAAACAGATAAATAAATAAATCCGCAAATATTTGCAAAAGTTAAGATGAGCAAAAGTCTTTTTTTTAAAAAATCTTGAAAACCATGGGCAGCCCCTCCAAAGTGCAGCTGGGGCACTTTGAAGGGACGGTCTGTAGCTGTGAAAACGGGGATCACAAAGCCGCTTTGACATCCAGCCTTTGTGATCTGAAGGGGGGGGGAGTTTAAAGTGGGGGAAGCCACAGTGAGCCCAAAATGGCTCATGATCACAGCTGGGAGGGAGGAAGCCAATGCCAGCTGCAACCAAGTGCTGCTTGGGCACTTTTAGGGCGGCTGGCACTGGTGGTTGCCCAGGAGCTGCTTGGCAAGAGCGGCAAGGTTTTTTTTTGCCGCTCTTGCCAACTGGCTCAGTAACCAATTCCCCGTACCCACGATGGGCTTGGCCGCCCAGGTTCAGATGACATGACAACCTTTCATGGGTACAGCAACCTCTACAACAATCCATGGGTTGTTGAGGTGGCTTGTTGCCCATGTACAAGCCACTCTAGGGAAATTGGTCTGGGTTCTCATGACACTACAACCCCTCATGGATAGCAACCCATGAGGGGTTGTCATGTTGTGCGAACCCAGACTATTTGTTTCCTTGGAAGTAAGTCCCATTGTATTCAGTAGGACACTGCCTAATAATCATGTTTAGGGTTCCAGTCTAAAGTTCCAACCCTCTATTCATTTCCCTGAGAGTAAGCCCCATTGAAATTTGTGAGTCTTTTTAATGTTATTTATTTATTTATGCATATGTTACCTTTTGGACCAGATAGGGTCCACAAGGCAACTTACAATTACAACTTAAAAGCAATTTAAAAACTTTAAATATAATTTTTAAAACATCACAAATAGCAGAATTAAGAGGAGAAAATCTTTAAAACTCAGTGAAGACCTAATACTCTTAGAACGCAATCCTGTTGCCCCCGCCTTTGATATATGTAAGAGTGGAAGACCGACAACCTGGTCCTCTGCACGGGTTCAATGCTAAGGGGGTAGCGAGTCCTGGGGCGGGCCTTCTCCGAGGTCCCCAGCGACTATCACCCTTAGCCCAGAACAAAGGGATAACTTATAGCCACAAAAGTATCTTTTATAAAACAAGTTTATTTACAAAATTACCTTCACAAACCCAGACACACGCCAGCAATACAGCTTATCAGTACGGTACAAAGTAGCAAGCAAGAAGTCTCAAGGACACCGTGATTTCAGGGCTCTCAGCTAGTTAGTTCAGCTCGGGCTCCAGCAGAGGCCCGGTCAACCGCACGCTGCTAGCTGGGTTCCCGGCGGAGGTCCGGTCTACCCAAGCAGCTAGCTGGGTTCCCGGCGGAGGTCCAGTCAACCCAAGCGGCCAGTGATTTCAGCTTGGTTTCCCGGGGGGTCCGGTCAACCCAAGCGGCCAGTGATTTCAGCTAGCTGGAGCATGCCGGGTGCTGCTACCCAGGGTTGCCGATCCTTCGTTCCCTTACCCCAGGCATGGGGCAAGATTGCTGATCAGGTCCAACAACCCAGTTCCCTTGCGCAGGGTGCTTTATACCTTGGTGTTTCAGGCAACCCACCTCCGTAATCAGGTGGGTTGCCACCCTTCCTGAGGGGCGGCCTTTTGGGTCAGGTGGGGTGACGCCTTCCCCCCGTGGGGTGGGGTCCCTTTGAAGCCACTTGCTTAATGGTCTCATCCTGTGGTGTTGAGTGGTCCTTTCTTATGGGTGCCGAAGTGTCTGCTCTGGGGAGGTATTCAAGTCTTATGTAGATGGGGCTGATATACGAAGCATTGACAAACCTGGCGATGCTTCCTGTCTTCCCCCCTGGGGTGATTCTATGCAGATGTTGTTTGTCCCCTTTGGCCTCTGTGGAGACTGGCTGTCTCCCCCCCCCCCGGGTCTCCTTCCCCCCACTTTGGTGAGTGTGTGTGTGTCAGAAAGGGGGCTTAGGTTGACTTTCTCCACAGTAAGCCTCCGAACTCAAGAACCCACAGTTCAACAACAACCCACACTTCAACAACAACCCACACTCAACCCTTGAGTGTGGCTTATCATGTTGTCTGAACTCAGTCATATACATAGGACTGAACCATAAGGGAGATAAAGATAAATATGCTGAGTTGTCTTTGTAAAGTGTATTAAAGTTGATCATGTTATGAGGACCACAGTTACAGTGAAAATAAATCACACCCATCATTGATCCAAGTGCCACAGATAAGAGTTCTCATATCTCACTTGACATCACCCCTAGCACAGTATGTTAAGTGGAAGGACTTCACATGTCCCAGTGCAAATTATTGGGTGATTTCTGGATGAGTGAGCTTTTATTTCCATAGCATGTGCTTCAAAGAAACGTGCAGGTTACATTATGCGGGTTCTTCAGAGTACATTATGCGGGTTCTTCGGAGGGCTAATTTTGGTTATAGCTTAGGGCCCGGCAAAAGAGTTCTAATTGCTGGGAATGGGAGTGCTTTCAGCATTCCTGATTCTTGCAGTCCAAGTTGCACAACCCACACACCTGGTTACCTGCTTCCATTGCTGATGTGTTCCAAGGGAAAAGGAACTTACCTTCCCAGGATGCTAAATCAGAATCTTGGGAAACCACTGCTGTCTGGATCACCTGTTAAAGTACAGCTCCAGCTCTAGCTCTGTGCAAAGGTTAATATTATGCATATTTACCATTCATGTTTGAATGAAAAAATGTACTTATGTTGTAAATATGTGATGTGCACAAACTAGTTATTCTACATTTTATTGTGTATTTTTGATATTTTATTAATTTTGTTAACCACCTTGACAGAACTTTTGGCAATCTAATTGGAATGGCAGCATTTCAAGCAGTTGTGATTGAACACAAAAATTTGATTAACAGGGGTCCCCAGCCCTTTTGGGCTGGTGGGCACATTTGGAATTTTGAGGGGCTGTCATGGGCACTCTCACAAAATGGCTGCCATCAGGGATTCGTCCATTCATAAAATGGTTGGCATAGTGAGCATGGCCAGTCACAAAACACTCAGGCAAACTGGTGAGACTACTTATTATTTTATTTTTATTTATTATATTTATACCCCGCCTTTTTTCCTGAAAGGAACCCAAGGCGGCTTACATAGTCCTCCTCCTCCTCTCCATTTTATCCTCACAACAACCCTGTGAGGTAGGTTAGGCTGAGAGTCAGTGAGTGGCCCAAAGTCACCCAGTGAGTTTCATGGCCAAGCGGGGACTAGAACCCGGATCTCCCGAGTCCCAGTCCAGCACTCTCACCACTACGCCACACTGGCTCTCACATCACACTGGCTCTCACGCCACACTACAAGAAAAATTACTTGCCCAAGCACCTAAATACAAGACAGAGGTGAGGTTTGAGCTCCAAAACACAAAACCACTTTTTTGAACCCATATAACATTTCCGCTAAAGGGCAGCACCTCACTCTGCAACATGCTAGCCTCCCAATTATTTTTTTAATTACAAAAATCATTAGAAAGAAAATAAAAGTGAGGAGGGACAGGGAGCCTGGCGTCACCCAGAGAGGTACCTGCAGGCATATTGGTGCCCGTGGGCGCCACATTGGAGACTCCAGAATTAACAAAACCTGGCCAAGGGTTGAACAGTTTTGTGAATGGGTTTGTGGATTGGACACAGGACTGACTGAATGCTTCTGATTCCCAAAATAATCACCTGAAAAGCATGCCTGCAAAGCGAGTTCTTTCCAGTCAGGCAATTACCCTGTGATCATTTGGTGACATGGGGATTCCAGTTTACAAGTAACCTGAGGTGGATTCAAAGGAACTTCTAAAAAGATAATGTTACAGGTGATTAAAAAAAAAACTTATTTCAGCCATACCTGTAGGGGACACAGACTCTTTTCGCCCATAATGGCACCAGCAGCTTCATATTTTCTCCCCTAAGGGAAATTCATGGGCCAGTTTTTCCAGGCTGGCGAGTGAACTCAACTCTCTCATCAGGTCAGGGGATTTTACGGTAACTATTAACAGGTCAGTTTGCCCTCAGTGTCATTCAGTGGGAAAGGGAAGGAAGAAGAGATGTACGTGTTAATTGAATGGGAGGCCAGACAAACAATCTCGAGCTCTGTGCTAAGCACGGTTAATTAACTCAAGTGGTGCCTCAGTATGAAGAGCTGCAAACCCATTAACACAGTTGGGGGGGGGGGATGACTACATTCCACTTCATTATATTTTAGTGTCATTCTCAATTTATCTGTAGTGGGTTCCACAGCAAAAGGGCTACATGGAGAGGGACATTAAACCGAAGCGCATAAATACAAAGGTCTGTGCTTTGCAAGCAACTGGGGTCCAGGCATGCCTGACTATTTGTGGAATGAATTCAACAGGCCCATCCATTGTGGTACTTACCCACCTCTCTGTGGGAATCTCTTCCCTTTAATGTGTATTAGATCTATAGAAGGAAATAGTAAATGATGTACTTATATGTCCATGTACTTGTATTTTGGGGGGCAAAATGGGAACGGGGGGGCATGCTTGCATCACTGTGTGTGCAGCCAAATCCCACACCTACATTCACTGAACAGGGAGTGGGATCCTGCCTCCTAGCCCTGCCCCTGACCCCAGTTCTGCCATGCCCCTCTGGCTCTGGCAACTGCATGTTCAGTGTCAGTGAGAAAGGGCCGGCCAGATGCTGTACTCCTGTAGGGCTGTTCGGCACCGTCAGGTAACCTGGGCCAATCAGCGCGTACAGCTGCAGAGCCCTTTCTCACTAATGCAGCATGCTCTGCTGCCAGAGGGGTGTGGGTGGCCAGCAGGTGCATCAGCATTGGGGCAGGGCTAGCAGGCATGCTGACACACCCACACCCCACCAGCATTCACCGAACTCATGGGGGCGGGTCTCCCCTGTGCAGTCCTTAGGTCTGAATTGCTTCTCCACTCCTTCAATTCACTGGCATGTGGTTGGAGTCGGCGCTAGTTTCTCTGAGTCTGGCCTGTCCCAGCCACCCAGCTAGCCATACTGCATAGCATGCCAGCCTCCCAGTTATTTTTATTATTGCTCCAAAAAATTATAAGAAAGAAATTAAAAATGAGGATGGACAGGGAGCCTGGCGGTGCCAAGAGAGGTACCTGCAGAAATATTGGTGCCCATAGGCCCCATGTTGGAGACCCCAGAATTAACCAAACTTGGCCATGGGTTGAATACGTAGTTTTGTGAATGGGTTTGTGGAATGAACACAGGACTGAATGCTTCTGATTCCCAAAATAATCATAGATTTCATAGAGTTGGAAGGAGCCTACAAAGCTACCGGGCGCTGCTCAATGCTGGAAACTAGAGGAAGGGTCTCCCATCCAAGTAATAACCAGGCCTGACCCTGCTTAGCTTTCCACGCTCAGACAAGCTGAGCCAGCGTAAGCCACAGGCCTTAAAGACATGCCCCTGAAGCCAGTTCTTTCCAGTCAGGCGATCCATTGGAGATGTAGCAACTTACCCTGTGATTGCTTGGTGACATCCGGGATTCCAATTTACAGGTAGCTTGAGGCAGATTCAAAGGAACTTCTAAAAAAAGTTCTGAGACTCTCAAAAGACAACTGGTATAAGAGTGAAATCCTGGTGTTCTATCGCTGTTGCTCCTATTGAGGTGGCATTGAGAGCACATAATGCAGGCCACATGCTGAAGCTAAGCAGGTATGAGCCGGGTCAGTGCTTGGATGGGTGACTGCCTGGGCTGCCCACATCTGTTCTCCTGCATTGAGCAGGGGGTTGGACTCGGTGGCCGTATAGGCCCCTTCCAACTCTACGATTCTATGAGGTGGAGTAGGGACTGGGGACCAGAACAGGAACAGAGCAGAAGAGGAAGAAAAAGGGGAATCTGAGAAATGGGAGTGTACCGAGACTTGCAGAGTGGGGAAAGAGAAAAGAGGAGGTAAGAAAAGGGGGTGCATGCCTAGTGTGACCTACCGTAGTTTATTTTATTTTATTTATTTATTTATTTATTTATTATAATTAAGATTATTTTTAGGCTGCCTTTAAGAGTAAAACCCTCTCAGGGTAAAAACTTTTTCAATTTTAGAATGTGGTTCAAATAAAGGTATAGCCTAACTGTGGATTTTAAGCTTTAAAGCAGCCTTCCCAAACCTGGTGCCGTCTACATGTGTTGGACTACAGGTTAGCTGGGAGATGGTGGGAATCGTAGTCCAACACAAGGAGAGCACCAGGGTCAGGACGACTACTTTAGAGCAATGCAGAATATGTTGTCTGGACACTGTCTCCCCGGTTGGCTGCCAGAACAACGCAGAGAAACCACTATTATGTCAAAGATGGGAAGCTTGCTTCGGCTGTAGAGAATTACCATCAATGTGCCAGGCATCCAGTTTGTAATTGTTGCGCCTTTTGGTGTTAAGTTTGTTGATAATGGAGTTCAGTAACTGGGAACTGAAATCCTCCTGGCTGCCTTTCAAAGGCAGAACTTACTTCTGATGTGGCTTTGCTCTGTGGAACTGCTCACCATCAGCCCCAGTTGTGTCATCATTCCGGGATGTGCTGACAACGGCCTAGAGGCAACAGGCAAACCGCTGCTGGAGAAGGCAGAGAGTGAAGGGATGTGTGGTGGAAGAACCACAGGCAGCTATGCAGTTCAGAAAAATAGTTTGTATCTTTATCTCCTCCCTCGCTTCCCCCACCCTATCAAGGAGTTTCAAAACATGGGCTCTTTAGGTAAAAGTTAATGTTACAATCAATGCAAGTCCTAGAATTTTGATATTTATTCATTCATTTATTTATTACATTTCTACACCGCCCAATAGCTGGAGCCCTCTGGGGGTTCACAACAATTAAAACCGCAAAATACAACATAAAATACAGTATACAAATTTTAAACTCCAGTATAAAATAGGAGTAAAACTCGAAATCAAACCGATCAGCAGTACAGAGATTTAAAATAGGCTAAAATATTTAAAACAATGGAGGCTAAAAGACTAAAATTTCTGGGAAAATAAGAAGGTCTTCACCTGGCACCGGAAAGAGCATAATGTAGGTAACTCTTACCTACATCGGTAACTACCGATGTAGGAAAGGTACCGTAGTTCCATATACAGTCCTAGAGAGTGGCTGTTTCAAGGAAAACACTGGGAAAGCTGGATTTCAGAATGTATTACGGTAACTGTTAAGTTATACTTTGAAAAAGGCCAACAGTTTGGTTCCTCATCCCTGCAGTATAACAACAACCGTGCCCCAATCTTCAGCTTCAGGAATGAGTCTATCGAGACACAAGGAAAGGAATCTTTCACAGCCCTAGTCCAGGGGTAGGCAACCTTTTTGTGCCATGGGCACATTTGGCAATTTGAGCAACTGCCCTGGGCACTACCACAAAATGGCTCCCTTAAGTAGGTGACAAAAGACAAGTAACCTGCCCAAAAGACTGAGCACAAGGCAGAGGGGGGGGGGGCTGAGTCTCAAAACACTAAACATCTCCTTTAAACCCTCAGTTTTCAGCACCTATTTCACAGCATTCCCAGATGCTGGTAAAAAAAATGTGCTAATTAAAAAAATACTGGGGGGGGGGCAGGGCACCTTGGTGGATGCCAAGAAAGGTGCCTGGGGGTGCATTGGTGCCCCCCTGGGTGCCACATTTATCTAAAATTAGTTTTAGGCTGCCTTTAAGGATGTAGCCTTCTAATTGTCTACCTGCCTCATTCTAACTTCTGGAGAATTTCTACCTACAGTGTGTAGGCTCCCACCCTGTACCCTCTTTTCCATTGTGTGAGTGTCTTACAATCTGGTCTATCTTTTAAACAGCATTTGGTCAGGAATCCTGCCTCTTTGGTGCAAGCTTTCCCCTGGTCAGCTAGTGAGAAGAGTCACAGGTGCCCCTCCCTTTAGTTCGGGGGTTTCTCCTGTCTCTTTATTATCATAGTTACGATTCTTGAGAGGTCATCCCGGAGCACAACTTTTCTGGATAATTTAGTCCTTGGTGGGAAGACAGGAGAAATAGCACACAAGGCACTAGAAATGGGTGTGTGTGACACAGCTGTACCTTACCCTCCTTCTGGCCTCCCCTTTCATCACAGTGGCTGTGCACCAAGGCCCGTCTTGATGCACAGCCCGCTCAAATAGCCAAACCCCCCCAAGATCATTCTCTCCTCTCCACGCTTGCAGGCGTGCCCCCAGATCTTTCCCACCCTCTCTTTCGCTACCCCAGTAGCATTAGAGGCCTCTGTTTGCCTAGCCCAACCTCCTCCACAACTCCCCTCAGAACCATGGCGTAACCCAGTTCAGCCTGGACAATCCATGTATGTCTGCATCCTAGTCCTCCTTGCGTATCAGCCCTCGGTTTAGACCAGTGTTCTCCAACCTTGGGTCCCCAGATGTTTTTGGCCTACAACTCCCAGCATGCCCCAGCCAGCTATGCTGGCTGGGGCATGCTGGGAGTTGTAGGCCAAAAACATCTGGGGACCCAAGGTAGACTCTAAGCATATATCAGAGATACTTTCTCCACCGTTTGAACCTGCTGCATGGACATTCATACTCTCCAGTTTGCAATCCTGCTTAGAATTTTACTCTGCGTGTTTTTGATTGTCCTCTATGAATTAATCACTGATATTTTAGAATTCTGCAATGAACAATTTCCCCCAAAGTAGCACTGTACATTTTAAATGGTTGTGTGTGTGTTTAATAAAGTTCCCCATTTTCGAAGAAGCCAGTGCTGTGTGCATGTGTCAATGTGTCACTTCAGTCAAGACGTGCTATTGCCAAAGTCAAAAGGTCTCTTAACAAGTGTGTGTCTTGGAAGTTTGTACACATGGCTAGGAAGCAGAGGATACATCTTGGAGACTAGCTTTTTCAGAGATCTCCACAGGCACTTTTAGTAATACTGACCCCTGAAGAAGGCCCATTTATACTATTCAGGGCCAAAATGTGTACCTTACAGCTGTACCTTACCCTCCTTCTGGCCTCCCCTTTCATCACAGTGGCTGTGCACCAAGGCCCGTCTTGATGCACAGCCCGCTCAAATAGCCAAACCCCCCCAAAGATCATTCTCTCCTCTCCACGCTTGCAGGCGTGCCCCCAGATCTTTCCCACCCTCTCTTTCGCTACCCCAGTAGCATTAGAGGCCTCTGTTTGCCTAGCCCAACCTCCTCCACAACTCCCCTCAGAACCATGGCGTAACCCAGCTAGTGAGAAGTTTACTATTTCAGTGTTTACTCCCTGAAATAAAACAACATATTTGTAGAAGTCCAACAACTGGGTCTTTGGCGCGAGTTCGGCACTTAACGGGTTAACTGGCACTGAGATATTACCCTTCAAGGGGATATCAAGCGATTTAAACCCAACCGCGTCCTAAATATCACACGTAACCATATTTAGACTAAAGAATAGACTTTTATTTACTACAAGGTTGATGGAGCGGAACTAATAGACTTCCAGGAATGTTACACCATAAACAAAACCAGGTCGTGACCTGAATAGACGGAAGACTTCAATCCAGAGGCATAGCATATTGCAGTAAGAGAGTCACCTCGCATCAAAGACTCTGAACTTACGGACTTTGCGTAGTGGTCTGCATAGCCTGACTCCGAGCCCGTCCGCGCTCGGGGAAAGAAGCTGCCTGGTCTAGCCGGAGCTAGGGTTGGAAGCTGACAACTCGTCCCGTGTTCCCAACCACCTCATGGGGACTGGCAGAGGGGTTTTCTACCCTATACGCCCCCCTCCCCGCCCCTTGGTGATCAGGTGGGCTTATTCCTGCTCGAGAAAAGGTGGCGCCTTGAGTTTACCGGTGCCCTTTGGGGATACTTGGCAGCTCTTTGAGACAGCCTCTCACCTCGGGATGGTCCATGCTTCTTCTTGTGGATTGAGGCAGATGTGCCCCATTGATGGTATGCAGATGCAGTCACATATTACCTGTCTGGCCGGAATGGTATCTCCTGTCCCCCTGGTGGGGATTATGCAAAAGAGGGTTGCCAAGGTACAAGGGAAAACTATGTCAGGGTTCATGTCACTGTGTGTTTGTGTGTGTGTGTGCTCAGGCTTTCTCCACAATATTTTTTCAACATCCTGAGACTTCGGATGGGTTCGCATGTCACACGAACCCGCCCTGGCAATAAGCCACAGTGGGTTCATTGTTTCATGAACAACCCACAGTGTGCCCGACAGATGATCGGGCTCACTGTGGGTTGTTCTCTCCCTTCTTCCTGCTCGGTCCTCCAGCCAGTATCCCACGGGACTTGGTGGCTGAAGCCGCCTTGTCTCCTCTCCCTGCTGCAATTGTGAGCCATTTTTTTGCCTTGCTGTGGCTTTTCCCCTTTACTCTTTTTCCAGCGATCACAAACAGCAGTGACACGTGGCCATGCCAGATGCTCTCGGACACCGTGGGAAATTTAAACGGCAACCCACTGCTACCACCACCAGGAAAGCTCACCAGAGGGCATTTTGCTGAGGGTGGCATCAAATCTGGAGCTGACCTGGGAGTTTCTTGCTGAAAGGTCAGAGAATCCAGATTTGCGGAAAGCAAAGAGGTATTCTGCTCAGTCTGGCAGGGACTGTCAACAGTGTGCCCATCAAGTGGGTAGTAAAAGTGGATTGAATACCAGCTGCCCAGACCTTTTCATTATCAAGGACAAAATATATTTTGAAGGAGAAATGACATCGCACACCCCTTTCTGGGTGAAACTATATCTAGAGAGTCTTGTTTGTAGGCCAAACAGTGAGCACTTAACATGAAGCTTAAACACTGTGGCTTCCCCAGGAAAGGGAAATTACATTTTAATAGTTGTGCAGCGTGGCCCTGATTATCGACTGGCTCAGCAGTTTCTTATTAGGAGAGGACTTGAACTGAATTTCAGAGAAAAGACAGAGAATGGGTGAGAATCATTTCAATATACATGCAGACCCAAAGGCCCAGTTCGCACGATCATGGCAGCTAGCTTGTTGCCGCTGCCATGCCATGCATGCCAGGCACATGCTGGCCAGATTCCCCTAATTATCCACACTGGTGCACCTTGCCATGTTGTCCAAACCCAGGAACATGGCTTGTTTGGGGTGGGCAGCAACCCTCAAAAAACCCAACAACAGCCCATGGGTTATTTGAGGGTTGCTTCCTACCCCAAACAAGCCATGCCACCTGGGTTTGGATGACATGACAAGCCATGCCAGTGTGGATCATTAGGGAAATCTGGCCAGCACGTGCCTGGCATGCATGGCATGGCAGCTGCAACAAGCCAGGGTGGCTTGTTTCAACCAGCGTGATCGTGCAAACTGGGTCAATGATGTCTGGAAGGCATAACCTTTTGACTCTATGCAGATGTTATACAGAACAGACATATTTGCGGAAGTGTTTATGCAGTAGAGTGTGATGGAGGAGCCGCTGAAGATGGCCAACCCTTATCTGATCCCCTAAAAGGGTCATCTGAGAGTCGTGATGAGAGCAATGCAAAGAAAATTAAGAACAAAAAGGGTTGAATACAGATGTAACATTTTAAGAGCAGTGGGACTGGTTGATTTAATTTATTTAAAAGGTGTAAACACATTAACAACAGCATAATTACTGGGGGATGTGTTGCTCCTCCCCCCACCCTGCGTTTGCTGTTGTGCAATGCCAGGTCCGTTACCCAAAAAACATCTCTCATCCATGACTTGATCATGGATGAGGGTGCGGACCTGGCATGTGTTACGGAAACCTGGCTGGACGAGGCCGCTGCTCCAACTCTGGCGGCCTTGTGTCCGGCCGGTTTCTCGTATGCCCAGCAGCCAAGGGTTGGGGGACGGGGAGGGGGAGTGGCTGTTATCTACCGGGAGTCCTTGGTCCTCACCAGACTCCCTCTCCGGGAGACCAAGTTTATTGAGTGCATGTACTGGAGGTTGGGTCCAAAGGGCAGCCTGGGGATTCTGCTCGTGTACCGTCCACCCCGCTGCACGACAGACTCCCTGGCCGAGGTGCTGGAGGTGGTCTCCGATGTGCGTGTGTTGTCCCCCAGGCTAGTGGTGCTGGGGGACTTCAACGTGCATTCGGGGGATTCCCTCACTGGGGCACCTCGGGACTTTATCGAGACCATGGCTTCCTGGGAGCTGCACCCTGTATTAACTGGACCTACCCATGTAGCCGGTCATGCACTGGACTTGGTTTTTGTTTCCGGAGAGGGGGGAAATGATCTGGAGATCGGGGGTATATCCACCACCCCCTTGTCATGGTCAGATCACTATCTGGTGGGGTTGGATTTCTCGGTGCCACAACCCCTCTGCAGGGGTGAGGGACCTATTAGAATGGTCCGCCCCAGGCGTCTTATGGATCCGGATGGATTCCTGAACGCGCTTGGGGAATTGGAGCACACAAACGGTAGCTCGGTCGAGACCCTGGTGAATGACTGGAATGCTGCAATCACCAGGGCATTAGACCGAGTTGCCCCAAAGCGCCCTCTTCGCCTAAACAGAGCTCGCGCGGCGCCATGGTTCACTCCGTCGCTGCGAGCTCTGAAACAAGAGGTGAGAAGGCTAGAGCGCCGATGGCGAAATTCCCGCTCCGAAGACGATCGAACACGGGTTAGAGCTGCATCTTCAGCCTACCGGGTGGCGGTGAAGGCAGCAAAAAAGAATTTCTATGCTGCCTCCATTGCATCTGCAGAGTGCTGCCCCAGGAGGCTGTTCCAAGTGGTCCGGAGTCTGGTCGGTCCAGTCGCTCCAGACCCACTGGAACAGTCAAAAGCCTCCTGTGAGGCTTTAGCGAAGCACTTCGCAGATAAAATCAGTTGGATTAGGAGTGGGATATCGTACGTCGTGGACACAGGGAGTGAGCGGGAGGAGGCCAATGGCAGACCGGTTTTGTGGGATCGGTTTCAGCTTCTTCCTTCTGATGAAGTGGACAAGGTGCTTTCATCTGTGAGGCCGACCACCTGCTTGCTTGATCCTTGCCCGTCCTGGCTCATCATGAGCTGCAGGGAGAGACTGGGTGAGGGGATCAAGGCGGTGGTGAATGCCTCCCTCGAGGAGGGAGTGATGCCATCAGCCCTCAAGGAGGCAGTAATAAGACCGCTTCTAAAGAAGCCCTCCTTGGATCCCCAGGATTTAAACAACTTTCGCCCAGTCTCCAATCTACCATTTCTGGGCAAGTTGATCGAGCGGGTGGTGGGTGCTCAGTTGAAGGCACACTTGGATGAAGCCGATTATTTGGATCCGTGCCAGTCGGGCTTCAGGTCTGGACATGGGACGGAGACGGCCTTGGTCGCCTTGGTGGATGATATGAGGAGGGCTTTGGATAGGGGCGAATGCTCCTTTCTAGTCCTCCTCGATCTCTCAGCGGCTTTTGATACCGTTGACCACGGTATCCTCCTGGACCGTCTGGAGGGGTTGGGCTTGGGAGGCACTGTATTGCAGTGGTTCCGGTCCTTCCTCTCTGGAAGGTATCAGAGGGTAGTTCTCGGGGAGGAGGCTTCGGACCCTCGGCTGCTCACTTGTGGAGTGCCGCAGGGTTCCATCCTCTCCCCGATGTTATTCAACATCTACCTCAAGCCGCTGGGAGCTATCATCAGGAGGTTTGGGGTGCAGTGTCATCAGTATGCGGATGACACGCAACTCTACCTCTGTTTTAAGTCCTCACCGAGGTTGGCCGTTGAGACCCTGTCCAAGTGCCTGGAGTCAGTGGCTGGCTGGATGGGAAGGAACATGCTGAAACTGAACCCCGACAAGACCGAGGTACTTCTGGTGGGGGACAAGGGAAGGTTAGGGGATGTTGACCTGGTGCTGAATGGGGTACATCTACCCCTGAAGGACCAGGTCCGCAGCTTGGGGGTCATTCTAGACTCCCAGCTGTCCATGGAGGCTCAGGTGGCAGCTGTGAGCCGGGCGGCGCTGTATCAACTCCATCTGATACGGCAGCTGCGCCCCTACCTTCCTAATCACCTGCTCCCATCAGTGGTTCATGCCTTGGTCTCCTCTCGCCTAGACTACTGTAATGCGCTCTACGTGGGGTTACACTTGAAGATGGTCCGGAAGCTTCAGCTGGTACAGAACGTGGCAGCTCGCCTGATTAAGGGCAGCCGCCGGCGTGATCACATCACGCCAGTGCTTAATGAGTTGCACTGGCTACCAGTTGCTTGCCGAGCCGAATTCAAGGTGTTGGTTTTGACCTTTAAAACCCTACACGGCTCCGGCCCAGCTTATCTCAAGGAGCGCCTCCAGCAACATCAAGTAGGCCGCTCAGCAAGGTCTGCCACGGACGGCCTTCTCCTTATCCCATCAGCCAGAGCAGCCAGGCTGGTGGGGACTAGGAAGAGGGCCTTCTCTGTGGCGGCCCCCACATTATGGAACTCCCTCCCTAGTGACCTTCGCCATGCCCCCTCCGTGATGAGCTTCCGCCGTGCATTAAAAACATGGCTGTTCAGGCGGGAATATGGGGTGGGTTAGGTTTTTAATGAGAATTTTTTATATTGTTTTAATTATTATGTTTTATTGTGTTTTATTGTATTTTAATTGTACATCGCCCAGGGTGGCCGGGTGACCGGCCAGATGGGCGATTGATAAATATAATAAATAAATAAATAAATAAATAAATAAAATAATTAAACAATCCTATGGCTGCTGGGCGCAGTCTAGACAGCCATAAGAAAGGTCGGTGTTCCAGCTACGACTTCAGAAATGGGTTCCAAGGTCGGAGCTGGAACTCTGACTTCGGAGCGCCCTCCCTCCGCCCTTGCGCCTGGCGTGGTTCTTTCCATGCTGGCTGTGGCTCCGAAGTTGGAAGACTGACTTCAGAGCTGGTGCTGGGTGGATGTTCCAGGGGGCAGGGCGGGGCGGGGAGGAGTGAGGCTCCGCCAGGATATGATGTATCCCGGCAGTGCCTAGGCCCCTCCTTCTCACGAGCAGGGGCAAACACTTAGATGGCTGAAATCAGCCATCTAAGTGTTTTACGGGACGGGAGGAGCACAGAAGTCACCTTTGCCTCTGTGCTCCTTCCTTCTCGATTGGATGCTGCTGTAAAATCATCATCATCATCATCATCATCATCATCATCATCATCATCATGTTCATTGCTTAGCCACCTTTGAAGACTGCAGTATTCCCAAAGTGGCTTACAATATTTAAAAAATATATACAATTCTACATGAATATAAAAAGTTCAAAAATCATACATTTGAAAACCAATTTAAAAAAACCAGTAACAAAAGCAGCATATATTATCAAAATCTTTCAACTAAATGCCGAAGAAAACAAGTACATTTTAAAAACAGCAACAGATGGAGTCAGTCCTGTATCTCTTGGGAGGGAATTCCGTGTGTGTGTGTGTGTGTGTGTGTGTGTACACACACATGCAGGGCAACGAAATGTAACAAACGTAAAATGAAATAAAATGTGACAAAGGTAAATCACCACTGGAATTACAAATCTAAAAACTCAGGGGCAAACTCCTTGTGCTTGTAATGTACATGAGTCATGTGTCTGAATAAGCATGCTTAATCTGGCTGCATTAAAAATATATATATATTTGGAGAAAAGGCGGCTGAGGAGGACTCCTGCATCTGGGTTTCTCGACATGAGGCTTTTAACCCGCCACTTTACCGAAGCTTCTGCTTCCAGATTCTGTGTGGGATTAAGATTGGTTCCCCCCTGGGGGGTTTCTTTCTCTGCCTTTTTATATGTTCTATCACACAACCACAAGTGGCGCTGCAGTATAGCAGAATTGCGAAAATACACAAGCTTCTCATTCCAGTTCATTCTGCCATTTACAGATAATACTACACTTTCCTTGATCTAAAAAAGGTGTAGAAATGTTTGGAAAGCACGAGAGACGGAGAGAGGCCCTGGAGGATGGTAATGTCATGCAAAGCACCTGCAAACTACCGGGAGTGAGGAATCACGAGCAGACAATAAATGCCTCATGCAGAGAAGCCCTCCGAATGTGCTCCAGATTGGAATTGGAACCCTGCACCAATTTTATGGTGAAAATTGCCCCCTACTTGGCTGCCATTTGCCTCAAAGGTGCTGTTGATTAAGGCATGAGCATACATAATCTTCCTCCTCCTCCTCCTCTCCATTTTATCCTAACAACAGCCCTGTGAGGTAGGTGAGGCTGAGAGTCAGTGACTGGCCCAAAGTCACCCAGTGAGCTTCATGGCCGAGTGGGGAATAGAACCTGGATCTCCCGAGTCCCAGTCCAACACTCTCACCACTACACCACACCGGCTCTCACAGAACTGGCTCTCACAGATGAGGCGATCACAGAACTGGCTGTCCAGGGGATCCCCGAATTCACAAAATTCAGCAAGAGGATGGAGCTCCGCCACGTAGCTTTCACCAGCTTGCTAAGCACATTTTAAAAAATGAAACCTCTGTAGGGTAGCAGACGCAGGGCCGGATTAAGATAGGGGCTATTGGAGCTGCAGCTCCAGGCTCCTACCACAAAATAGGCCCACCAGGACCGGTGCAGGGCAGTTTGGCGCCCCAGGCGAAATAATATTTAGCGCCCCCCCTCTCATGCCGTGGGGGGGGGGCTCTGGAGCAAAGCAGCCCTGCTCTGCAAAAAAAAAACCCTGCACTGCCGCCACCAACCTACCTTCCCCCCGCCCTGGCTGCTGCTGCTGCTGCTGCCGCCACCTCTGAGGAGGAGGAGGAGGAAGTGACGCGACGGGACCTCCGTGCTCTGTTTTTTGCTAGGGAAACCAGGGCAACAGGGCTGTTTAAGCGGCGAGTGGGAGGGCAGGGGGGAGGCACGGTGGCGGCGGCGAGCGGGAGGGCGGGGGGAGGCGTGGTGGCGAGCGGGACGGGAGGGCAGGGGGAGGCGCGGCGGCGAGTGGGACGGGAGGGCGGGGGAAGGCGCGGCGGGCGGGCGGAGAGGCGGAGGCCTGGCGGGGGCGGCGCAGCGGCAGCGAATAGGGTCAGCCACGCGCCATAGGCAACTGCCTAGTTTGCCTAGCGGTAGCGCCATCCCTGAGGCCCACAATATAGCCGCGGGATCCGTGAAGCGAACAAGGAGCGGGAAGGGAGGGGGCTCCCCCCCACGCCGCCCGCTCGCCCGCAACTTCTCTCGGCTTTCCCCGGCTAGCCCAGGCTCGGCGTCATGTGGTGGCGATGCGAGGCGGGCAGCCCCCCAGCCCGGCGGGGTCAGCGAGGCGGCGGGCAGCAGGAGGCAGCCGCAGAAGCTCCATCTCCTCCACCGGCGCCGGCAGTCGCTCCGGGCGCCGTGACCGGCGGGCTTCCCCGCGATGGGCGAGCTGAGGAAGGACGTGCCGTCGCTGCCGCCCCGCTACCGCTTCTGGGACCTGCTGCTGCGCGACTGGCAGGTGGAGGACAGGTAAGAGGGGGGTGGGGGGAAGCCGCTGTGGGAGCCCCTCTTGGACGGATCCTGCTTTTTGGAAGGGAGAGGGATCGCTGGCTCCCGCAACAGGCTGGCTTTCAGAGAAGAGTTCCCCTGACCATGTGCAGAATTCCTCTTGCCCCCACTTGATGGTTAGCTGTTGATTTTTAGATAGTCGTGGCCCTAAATCAGCCTTCTCCAGCCTGGTGCCCTCCGGGTGTTTTTGGACTTCTGCTGCCCTCGGCATGGCCATGGGCCAGGAATGATGGAAGTTGTAGTCCAAGACACTTGGAGCGCACCAGGTTGGGGAAGGCTGCCCTAGTTAATCAGGGCCATGGGGAATAACTCCACTGCACCCCACCTGGCCTGAAACATATCCGATTGTGCTGATGCCCTTAAGCGCCCCTTCTCATCTCCTGCCTGGTCTCTCTTCTGCTGTATGACTGTGGCAGAATCCCATCCTACATTAAGTCTGTTGGGTACTGGGTTCAAATCCCAAACCAGCCATCCATTTCCCAAAGTGAACCATACTGCTGGGAAGAAGAATCAAAGCCACTCGCGTCTGCCTTGGAGACATGGGAATCTCAGTTAGTAGCATATTCACATACTTCTCTGTTGTCCTACTCCTGCTACTTTCCAGAAGAGTTCCCACTTCCAGGGTGATGTGAGGGAATAGGCAGAAACAGTCATTTCCCCAGGCCCATCCCTCCCATCCAGTCCTGCGCAGAACCGCACTGCCTCCAAGGCTGGAAGGAGCTCTGCTTCTAACTGGGGCCAGGTCCCTGATGCAAAAGTTCTGTTCTGCCAAATTACTTTGTAAAGAGGTAGGCCTTGGGGTGTCACACTTGAGGGATGCTGCCTTTGTAGACTGGAAAAGTGAAGAGGGAAGTGCTGTTTACATGAAGGAAAGTGGCCTTCCTGGTGCCTGGTGCCCTCCAGATGTGTTGGACTACAACACCCAGTTGGGAGTTGTAGCCCAACACATCTGGAGGGTGCCAGGTTTGGGAAGGCTGAAATCCACACAGACTTTAAACACGGAGCGCAGTTTAAGCCAACAAAATATTTTGTCGCATATCACAGTTGATCTGTGGAACTCTGTTAGCAGCAGCAGCAGCAGCAGAGATGCCCAGGTATGGAATTTAGAGCAGTGTTCTCCAACCTTGGGTCCCCAGATGTTTTTGGCCTACAACTCCCAGCATGCCCCAGCCAGCTTTGCTGGCTGGCGCATTCTAGGAGTTGTAGGCCAAAAACATCTGGGGACCCAAGGTTGGAGAACACTGGTTTAGAGGGCATGAGGTATGTAAACTTTTGCTAGGTGGGGCATCAAGGCTTCTGGCTTAGCCTGTTAACCTGAAGCAACGAAGGATTGGTCTGGAACAGGGAGCAGAACCTCCGGTTCACTCGTTTGCAAAAGAGAGAGCGCACAATTTTGTGAGAGTTGGAGACAAGATATAACACCTTGGCGGGATTGTTCGGCTACTAATTTTGGCACCGGCTGCCCATAACTGAGATGGGGCAGTGCAAAGAGCCCTGACATTCAGAGTGACTTCTATTTCTGTCCCCAAAGAGAGACTTCTCTAATTAAAAGTAGCATCCCCAGCACATTTAACTGGCATGTGGATAAAAGAGAAAGTAAGGGAGAGTTGGGTGTGTAATTGCTGCAGAGAAAAGGTGAGCGTTCATTTTCAGCATTAAAACGTGTGAAAAATGAACTAAGGTCTTCCATGGGTCAGGAGCGTTTAAATGCGCTCTCTCTGTTGTGCATTGAAAATGGTTTGCTGAACGAGCTTAATCTTGATTCTACAATTGAGGAATTTGCAAGTAAAAAAGCAAGAAAAGTTAATGTGTAATTTTATTTTAATCTACCAGCTTGATTCATTTAGTTTAAATGCAGGTTAGAGTTCAGTGAATAACCTGTTTGTGTGTTTAAAACTAGTGGTTGCTATTTATTTCAAGAGTTACTCTCTGCACCATAATCATAACGCAGGCTGTATTGATTATGATGCTTTAATAATAATACTAATACTAATAATACTTTAAGGAACAAATTTTTATGAGCCAAACATCATACACTTATATTTAAATTGTTTATATGGTTTATGTTTATTTAAAAATGGTTGTTGTGAATGTTCTATTTATAACGGTTTTATTGAGTTAACAAGCTTATTGTTTACAAAAAAAGAAATATTTTCAATATGTTTCTGTTTTGGCACTTTAATGGTAATTAAAATATTTAATTTGTTTTAATATAAAATTGTGTCTTCATTTTATTTATTTCCATAAAAAGGCTCACCAAAATCCTCAGCACCAGGGCCATAATGCTCTTAATCCAGCCCTGAGCAGACGGACTTGGGCAAAAATGTGCTTCCAGCAGAGCAACCCGTTCAGCAGGGGTCTTGCGGTTCAACTACACAGTGCATTAAATGCATTGTGTGCAGCTGACCCTCTCTTTGTTTTTTACTTACAGGTAAGCATGCAGGACCCCAATCTGCATCGGGCCCACCACACACAAGGAGGGGAGTTTTAAACCTTTCCCCACAACCACTTGTTTTCCAAAATTCCCCCCTCCTCCCCTCTGGTGGGCCTAAAAAAAGAAAAAAGCCTCCATTGGTGGCAATGGGGGATTTTTCTCTTTTTAAAAAACTGTATGTGTGGTATAAACTGGAGCACCACATCCTTACTTGCAAATAAAAAACACAAAAGAGGGTCAGCTGCACACTACATATTTATTGTGGAGTTTCACTCCTGCACTTGGAGATGCAGGTGCTGTAAGGGAACAGGCATGTCACAATCATCCACATTTTTTAAAAAAATTGTTGGTAATCATGAAAGAAGCGGGCTACCTGACCACCCCTGCTACAAGCAGGAGTAGCTAAACAAACCACAGTCCATGGTTTGTTTAGTCCACTGGTGCAGAACCATTTTGAGTTGGGGGGGCAGATGACCCTCCCACCAGGCAGCCCTCCACAGGCCTTATGCTGTCAGGTGGGCATGGCCACCCCTGCTGACATCAGGGGGTGTGGTCATTTCCACCTGATGCCATTGGCTCTCCAGCTGAAGTGCGGGGTGCATCCTGCACCCGGCACTTCCGCCGGGGACCAGGCTTCACTGTCTGTGGGCTTAGCCCCTCACACAGCAAAACCATCACAGCTAAAGCACCAGGAGGGTGATCCACCTTGTCCCTTGGCCATGGCGGCTTCGCTTGCCCTGCACCTTTCCCCCATTGGGGAGGACACAGCGCAGGCGAAGCCAACCCAGCCCAGTCTCCTTCGCTCCTCTGTCGGAGGAGCAAAAGGGGCTGAGTTCGGCAGAACAAAGACGGAGAGCCCAAAGCACCAGGTGGATGATCCACCTGCCACCTCGGTGGCTTTGCTCTGCCTGCACCTCCCCCCTTCACCCTGAGCCGTAGCCTACTGGGGTGGATGCAAGGCCGGCTAGGGAAAGCCCAGGTAGAGCAAGGCCTCCCTGGCCGAGGTGCTGGTTTACACATAACCAGCTTTTTATGCGTTTGTATGCTTTTTATTTTAAGTTCTGTGCAAAGCGTGCATCCTTTTAAAAACTTGGGACATTCGCTGGCTTGGGGGAGTTTAAAAAAATGGGTTGGCCATCCTATGGCTCACATTTGGAGAAAAAGAGACTCCGAAAAGTTGCCTTGATTAAACAAACCATGAATGCAAGGTCCGTAGTTTGTTTCGCTGCTCCCGTTTACAGTGGGGGTGATCGGACAGCATGCACCAGGATGCCGCCTCGTTCATGATAACTCACCATTTTTAAAAATGGTGAGTTGTCATGATGTGCAAACTGGCCCAAATGGCAAATGTTCTTCTCCCAGAGACAGTCAGCAGCACTGCATGCTTCTCTCCTGCACCTTCAATGTTATTAGCTTACATAAGAGTCCCAAGATGCTGGTTGACTCATAAAATCCTTCAATATAGCTCAAACGAGCATTTTAACCACAGGAACAATATGGAGAACAAGTGTGTCAGGAGGAGAGGGGAAGGAGGTCTGGTCTCAAATTGTTCTCTCAGATTCAGGGAGTCAGCAGCGCATGACTGCACTTTTGTCACCACAATATTGTATATGTGAGAGCAGCAGCATGTACCAGACGTCTTCCAAAATTTCACTATTTATTATTATAACTCACTGGGAAACCCCAGGGCAGAAAAGCTTGGATCTGAGGAAAAGAAAAAAAAGTACAACTTACCTGATAAGTGTCCCTGGGTACTGATCCATCTATGCCCAGGGTTGTTCTGACTCCTGAGGGGAATATTCAGGCCCAACCAGTCATACAGGCTTCTGCTCCAAAATTGAAACTGTTTTTTTCAGCTCACTCCCATGGACTGATCACCCTGAGTCCTTCTGGGCTTGCCTCTTCAAGAAGCTGTACGCAATGCCAGGAGGGAACTCTCCCGAGAGAGGTTTGCCTGGCGCCAAGTTTGGTGTCTTTTCAGTGCCAGATGAAATCCTTTTTTATTTTCCCAGACCTTTTCGATTTCTATTCTTCATTTGGATTGTATCTGGACAGGTTACTGTTATGTTTTGTTTAGTACTGTCGTGGTTTTAATTTGTATTGTTTTGATCTGTACAAGAAACCACCTGGAGATTTATTATTATTTTTAATTGAAAGAGGGGTATCAAATATCCAAATAAATGAATGGAGCCTTGATAGTGCTCTGCTGACATAGCCTTTTGCATCCCTCATATCAAGTTAGTGAAGTTTATAATGCCATCGATGGCAGCTTCCTTCCTAAGGCAAATAGGCTGAGGGGAATTATTCAGATTGGGACTGCAGGGGCAGATGGTGAAAGATCACTTCCCCCCTTTTATTTATTTATTATATTTTTAAATCGCCCATCTGGCTGGTCACCCTTGCCACAGTCCTGATCCAGATAGCTTCCCATGCCCCATGGCTCCTGGGAAACTCCCTCCAAGCATACGAGGACCAATCATATGATTAAAATCACATCTAGTTTGGCCCTAGTTTTGCAATATGTACTAGTGCCATCCACGCACAGAGAATGCATAATTATAGTCTAAAGACGTAATTCATCCCCCACTTTTAATTTTAGCCTAGTTTTTGTTTTTTTTTTGCACAGCCCCCCAGCACTGTGCAACATTATCAATAACCCATTCACTTGTGGAACAATCTAATCCTCAGGGGGCTTGAAAAGTAAGCGGGGGAAATGCACACTGTATCTTTTTGTGTTATTCCTCATGTGATCTGGATCCCATACCACATTCCAGAATGTCATTAAAAACAATAGGATTTCAAAGCATGCCATGTGCTCTGTATTATATGTATCTTTAGAAAGCCAGGACACCAAGTCTTGTGTGTTCACAGGCACTGACAAGTGAGATTATGTTCAGTAGAATTTTGGAGATGGGTTTGGTAGGTTTAAGCCAATTTGTAACACATGTGGTGAAAGAACATGTGATTCCTTCAAGAACTACTACAACGAAGAGTTGTGTAGTACCTTAATGACTGACCCATTTATTATGGCAGAAGCTTTCATCAAGGCTGGCTCTATCATTAGGCAGAGTGAGGCAATTGCCTCAGGTGGCAGATGCAGGGGTGGGGAAGGCAACGGTGGGAGCATCCCAACTGTTCCTCCTGGGCTCGCTGGCTGTTCCCCTCTGTTGGAGGACAGTGCTGTGTATGCCACACAACCTGTCCTAGACTCCATAAACTAGCCTGCTGCCTCAGGCATGGTGGAGGTCATCATCCCATCACCAGTGTTGAAGTAAGATTCCACTGCCAGTCCAGCCAGCTTCTGTACCATCTTGTCCACCTCAGGCAGCAACATTTCTTGGGCTGGCCATGGCTTTCGTGGACTAAGGTCCACTTCATCATGTGCATGAATTTCATCCTCAGTTGGCAGGGATATACATGGGTGTGGCGGGTGTGTGTCAAATGGCAATGAAAAGCCTAACCATATGCAAGACTAGCAGAGTGAGCATTCATTAATGGCATTAACTGGTGGCAACACAGCAGGAAATTGTGTTAAGAGTTCAAAATCCAATCAATCTCAAAATAAATTTGAGTGGGGAAGGTGGAGGAGCTTCTTTCTATGGAGCCAGGGAATTCTGCAAGAACAGGTATCTTACTACCTCATGCTACAAGCTGTTCCACCGTGGAACAGGCTGTGCTTCAGAAGGTGGCAGACTCTCCTTTGCTTGAGGTGTTTTAAGCATTGAAGAAGCTGGATGGCCACTTATCACAGATGCTGTAACTGTGTATTTCCTGTATTGACCTACATCAAGGGTGCAGAACCTCTTTCAGCCCCAGGGATGAATTCCTTTTCAAAGAAGCTCTAGGGGGCTGCATTCAAGTGGTGGGCGGAGTCGAAGGCAAAAGGGGTGGGGCAAAAACTACCAGCATATTTTAGCTTAAAGTTCTTACTGCCAGCAACTAAGCCTTAGGAGAGGCATTTCAACCTTTTAGAATGGGGGGGGGGGACTGCACAAAAGCCAAGAAATCACCTAATGATCAGCGGCTGGGGGAAGGGCTGGCGGGGGCTTCTGGGGAACCCCCAAGGGCCATATTTGTCGCATGGGACTGAGGTTCTGCACCCCTGGACTACGTGACCTTTGAAGCCCCTTTCAACTATGATCCTACTTGGACGAGGAACGCCAGGCTCAAATGGTTGCTGCATGTGTGGTTCCTCCCTCAATCCAGCTGCTCGGTCTGCGTGGATGCCCCTGGTTAGTGCTGATCAGCCATTTTAGGGGAGGGGGAAGCTGCTGGATTTATTTATTTTCATATTTATTATATTTAAACCCTGCTTTTCAGCCAAGATTGACACCCAGCGTGGCTTGCCATTAAAATGTTTACAAAAGGTACAATATAATTGGTGTTGGGAGGGGGGGGTCATAGTCCAGGTTCCAGGGTCTTACCTCCAAAGAGAGGGGACAGAAGAAGCAGCAAATGGACTCCAGGGCTGGCTAAGAGTACAAATGCCATGATACACAGAAGCAGCCCTACTGGCGCCTAGCAGTTGGTTATGGGTTCCAGACTACTCCTCCACAGGGAGGAGGTTGACAGAGCTGCAGATAGACCCTGGGGCTAGCAGACGGTAGAAATGCCCATCGACAGAAGCAACCTTTCCATTGGCCTGCAAGGTCTTCTTGTCTCTGTATTTAATCCCCCCCCTTCCGTGTGCCCTCTCCCACAAATAGCCAGTGATCAGGCTAATACGTGTGGCATCAGTGGATGTGCATTGTTGTAGTGAAGCCAGGGCTCACAAGGTCAAAGTGCTGGGACTTTCTAACTGGCAGGGACGATGACATCATCTGTCACACCCCTCAGAATTCCCTGTTCCCTCTGAGCTTAGCAGCACCACTCACATTGCCAGCCCATATTGGTACAACTAGCAACTACTCAAGTATGGCAGCCTAACAGGATGGACTTGTCCCACTTGCCTCATGCAGGCTGCTACTGTAGCGATGTCAGTGAAAGTCACCGCTGTGTTCTGTCACCGCTCTATACAGCATTCGTCTCAGGGTGCCTGGGACTTGTATATGAGAAGGCCATTTTGCACTTGAATTGAACAGCAAATAAAAGACGAAAAGATGGTATGGCAAGCTTTGTGAACTTCTCCAGGTGTGGATTTTCTTGCACTAAGATTATTTGCATTGTGCTAATACTGTGGTTTTCAGGATCTAGGTGAAATCCTCCAAATTAGTGTAACTGTTTTGTGGTGCAGGAGATGAGAAAGGGTTCCCCTTAAAAGGTATTTGATTATCTTCTATCATGACTGAAAATATTGACCATCCACCTCCTTGGCAATAAAATCTCTCTTGGGGAAGGGACCATAACTCAGCAGTAGAGCACATGTTCTGCCTGCAGAAGGTCCCTGGTTTAATCTCCAGGGATAAAAGTATCTCAAGTAGCAGGTGATGTGAAAAACCTCTGCTTGAAACCCTTGAGGGCCACTGCCAGTCAGAAGAGACAATACTAGCCTAGATCAACAAATCATTTGGCCTGATAGAAGGAAGCACAAATTTGCATATGCTAATTTACATATGCCCTAAAAGCCTGTGTGTGTGCATGTGTGTGTGCGTGTGTGTGTGTGCTTAAAGGACCCTGCCTCCTAAGGGCACCCCTATTTGTAAAAAGGGATGTATGGAAAAAACCTCAGGCAGAAAAATTCAGGTGGGGTGGGTATCAGGAGGTGAAGCACATGTGGGCAAAAAGGCAGCTAATCCAGGGGCATAATATACAACAGAGATCATCAGGGCCCCTGTAACTTTATTTCAGCAAGTCCCCATGGACAGTACAGCAGGGTGGTGGGGCACATGGCCTCCAAATGAAAGATTCGGGGCTCCAGCCCTAGTGGCCACCCCCTAACACTACCTCTCATTGCCTTCCTCCTCCTGGATTTTTTTTAAAATGCCATTTGCCTCATTAGGGGGGGCGGGGGGAGAATCAGCTCTCCCTAAGTCACAGATCATCTCATCTAATTTGGCCTTTAGTTTGGCCAGCATCCCATCTAGTTTGGCTCTTGTCAGGTGGACTGCAGCTCCATGCCATGCTGGCTGGGGATTGCCATGCTGGCTGGGGATGACCAATGCTGTAGCTCAGCCCATCTAGAGGGCACCAGGTTGGGGTAGGCTGTTCTACAGAATCAATGAAATGGGTAGAATATTTTGCAATGGACTCTCCCCTCCATTAATATTCACAAGGTGCTAGGATCAGCACCAACAGCTGACTAGGTTTTGCAGGCACTTGCCATTCCCCAACTGATGTGGTGGATCTGATTGATAAATGCCGTTTCCATTCCCATCTTTGTTTTGGAACCACATAGTGAGTTTCACAATGGAAAGATCTTAGGATCAGTGAGCCATGCCATCTAAGAAGGACGTCACAGAATCTTTTGAGGTTAGGGTTGTTTTATGTGGAGTTGGTGGTTTTAGGCACTTGCTACATTTTAGAGTTAAAAGCCTTGTTGAATGATGCAATGAAAAGTCAGCACTGCAAGATAAGAGGAGCCAGGCACAGATCCAACACATGGATGTATGTCAGGGGGTATCATATTCCACATATTAAAAATCGTTACCTCCTCACCAGCCCAGCAACATTTCAGATTTCTGTACATTTGGAAACATTCACACATACTGGGAGAAAATTCAAGTCACTGGAGCTACCGCAGGGATAAATTTAGCTTGTTGTTAAAAAGCCACTGCATGCCTCATGGAAAACAATTTCACAATAAACTTGGCATCTATATAAGAAGTTATATTTCAAAACATTGAATAACTCTCACAACAGTGGCAGCTGGTGACATTCAAGACAGATTGGGCAAACTCGCCATTTCACTCCGTGACATGATTTTGCCCACTTTATAGGCTGTGGGGAGCTTGTAGTAGATACCACAGAAGTGGAGGCCCCGGTAGGGCAGCATCTTTCTGCCTGTGTCTCTTCAGAAAACACTGGGCTCTTAATGATGCTGGGGTGTTGATGGTCTAGATGGGCAAGTATGTAGTCCAACTCATCCTGCCACAAAGGATTCATTCACACCCTTCAGAAAAAGAAGAAAATATTGATATACCCGTATATACTCGAGTATAAACCGACCCGAATATAAACCGAGGCCCCTAATTTCACCCCAAAAAACTGGGAAAACTTATTGACTCAAGTATAAGCTTAGGGTGGGAAATGCAGCAGCTATTGGTAAATTTAAAAAATAAAGATACTGTAGATACCAATAAAATTACATTAATTGAGGCATCAGTAGGTTAAATGTTTTTGAATATTTATTTCAAAGAAAAACAGTAAACTAGCTCTGTAAGTGGAAAAGGGGGTCAACAAAAACAATATGGTATCAAAAATACCGTAACTTTAAAAGTACAACAACCTTAGCTCAATCAGCAACCAAGCTAAAACACAGGAGCTAAAATCCTTCAAAACTGGAGTTCTCCTCATCATCATCTGTATGTCCAAACAGAGCTTCAGCTTCAGTAACTTTACCGTAACTTTAAAAGTACAACAACCTTAGCTCAATCAGCAACCAAGCTAAAACACAGGAGCTAAAATCCTTCAAAACTGGAGTTCTCCTCATCATCATCTGTATGTCCAAACAGAGCTTCAGCTTCAGTAAAATGTAGGAATGTACCGGTAAGTCTATATTTTCAATCTAGCTAGCCTTTCAATCTAGTAGCCAGAGAGGCAGAGGCTGTTAAATTAGCATTACAAATCCTAGTGTTTGTTAGTAGGATTAGCATAAGTGCATAGAGGTTTTGGTTTTCCTCAAGTTGGAGTTAGAAGAAAAAAGTTTATGTAGATGTACCACCAATTAAGAGACAAAAGCTTGAGTTTCTGGCAGCTATCTCTCAAGCCAGCTTCAACTTCAAGCAAAGATTTTGCTGTTCGTGACTCAGCGAGCAGGGAGGGGGGCTCTGTAAGTGGAAAAGGGGGTCAACAAAAACAATATGGTATCAAAAATACCGTAACTTTAAAAGTACAACAACCTTAGCTCAATCAGCAACCAAGCTAAAACACAAGAGCTAAAATCCTTCAAAACTGGAGTTCTCCTCATCATCATCTGTATGTCCAAACAGAGCTTCAGCTTCAGTAAAATGTAGGAATGAAAGTCTATATTTTCAATCTAGCTAGCCTTTCAATCTAGTAGCCAGAGAGGCAGAGGCTGTTAAATTAGCATTACAAATCCTGGTGTTTGTTAGTAGGATTAGCATAAGTGCATAGAGGTTTTGGTTTTCCTTAGTTGGAGTTAGAAGAAGAAAGTTTATGTAGATGTACCACCAATTAAGAGACAAAAGCTTGAGTTTCTGGCAGCTATCTCTCAATTTCAACTTCAAGCAAAGATTTTGCTGTTCCTGACTTTGCTGTTCGTGACTCAGCGAGCAGGGAGGGGGGAGGTGATTTGTGAGCCAGCTACTGAAGACTTGCTCCAGACGCTGACTCGAATATAAGCCATGGGGGGCATTTTTCAGCACAAAAATGTGCTGAAAAACTCGGCTTATACTCGAGTATATACGGTAGGTACTTTGGTAAGGGGATGCACGCCCAGTACAAAAAACATTTTGTGGCCTTATGTACATTTAACTGTGTTCATACAATTCATTCTCATCCCCAGTGTTACAGGGCTGCATCCAGTGGTGTAGGTTCCCCACTGGATGGTGGCGAACCTTGGTAGGTTCACCACCAAAGTTCACAGAGATGTAGTGCTAGCACTTTTTTTTATTAGCAGGCCTTCCATCTTCCCCTCCTTCACAAATTTTGTGCAGGAAGAAAGAAGATGGAAGAAACAGTGAGAATACACGGGAAGATTACAAATGGAAGACAAGATAATTTGGATCCCTCCTGTAAATTTTCTTGAAATGAGTCTGGGCAATTGCACAATAAAAGCCTAATAAAAGCACACTTTGGACAGGTTCCCACAATCACAGGGGAAAATCAGCTACGGTGGCTTGTTTTCCCTCCCTGCTCGTGCCAGTCGTGAGCCACCTAATTATCATAATTACTCTTGCCGGGAGCAGGTTGTCATAAGGTCCAAACCCAGTGAGGGTGGGTAGCTGGGGTGGTTTACAAGCCACCCTGAACCAATGGCTTTTCCAGGGTTGCTGGGTCGTTTGTAAACCACCCCAGCTGCCCACCTTCGCCAGGTTCAGATGTCATGACAACCCCCTCCTGGCGAGGGTAATTATGTTGATTAGGTGGCTCATGACTGGCATATGCAGGAAGGGAAAATAAGCCAGAGGAGAGTGGGGAAAACCTTGCTGCTCCCATGGTGTACCCTGGGATACTTTGTGGGAGGACAGAGGGGGTAGGAGGTGGGTCCAGACCCCCCACTGTGCCTGATCATCTGTCGGGCACAGTGAGGGCTCCAGGCAAAGGACCCACAGTGGGCGGTTTATAAGCCATGGGGGGTTCTCGTGTCCTGTGAACCAGCCCAATGTCCAGGGCCCATAGGATTGTTCCCTTGTCTGTTTTGGCCCTTAGCTGCATAAGAACATTCAGCAGGTGCTGTTTCTCATGCTACACCAGCTACAATCCACTTGTGGCTTACTGCCAATTAAGTTCAAGTAGAATTACAGCTTTGAGACATTCTTGTGATGGTCCACTGGTCAGATTATGAGTGCAATACCAGATTGTTCTGTGCCAGCTTTCTTATCTACTATTTCTTTACTACTAGAGGAAACAATGTTCGGCCTCTGAAGTATTATTTTTAATATATGGACCAAGAGTCTCAAGCAGCATCAGCATGACTGAATGGTCCTCTTATCAAGTCACTAATGCTTGGTCTGGCCTACTTATTAGGGCTCTTTTGAAGTACAGTCATGCCTTGGATTGAGAGCATAATTCGTTCCGGAATTATGCTTGTAATCCAAAACACTCTTATATCAAAATGAAATCCCCCCAAAAAATCTGTACAGAGATTTTTAATTTAAGCCGTACTACAATACTTGTATTGCAAGACGTCGCTTGTATATCAAGTCAATAAATAAATAAATACATATTTAAAAATTTGCTTGTCTTGCAAAACGCTCTCAAACCAAGTTACTTGCAATCCAAGGTATTACTGTAGTGTGATAATTCCATGTATGCCCTTCATTCTGCTGTCTGGTTAAATTAAATTGGTGATAGACATAAATTGTGTATGGATGCTTAAAAATACATTATAAAAGACAACAAGTAAGCTTTATTTTAGAAATTGTTTCCTGACCAAATGCTGACAAACTAGGGCTGGTGTCAAGGGGTAGGCATGGCCGGGCACTTGCCGAGGACCCACATTGTTTTTCTTTGACAACAGAGGGTTGTTGTCATGTTGGACAAGATTAGTATTTAACTTAGGAAAGGAAGGGCTAAAGAGGGAAGGTCTGTGGCTAGAGCTCCCTGTGGCTGCTTTTAAGTAAGAATTAAAAGGCAGGAAGATCTTATCATGGATTGTCTGTCTCATGCAGTTTCTATCTATGGCTTCATCTAAATCCAGGTTTGCAGTATAACCTTCACAGTGGATAGCACCTAGGTACTGGGTACTTTCTCATTATCAATATTGGCCCCAAATGTAGTTGTCCAGGGAGTGTTTTGATTAAGGAATGCAATTTTTAAGAATGTGCTGAACTCAATCTTGGAGATCCTGTTTGGAAAGAACATCAAGTTCTCTCTTCAGCAAGCTGTAATGAACTACCCTCCCCCCCCTCACAATCTTCTGTTTAATCACTGGGCTTTCCTCCCCACCTTATTGCTGTATCTACAAAAAGCACACGGCATGCTGGGCTACCCAAGAGTCCGTTCTGTCTGTGTTTTGCTACCTCAATCAAATGTAAAATAGATCTGTGTATGACTTTGGGATTTAATATTCATCTCTTCATCAAAGCCCATGCACCCAACCCACACACATTTCTCTTAAATGTATCTTTCAATCAAAGTGTGTATGAACACACCTACCATTCATGTAGATGACAGTATGTCTAAGTACACCCCCACCCCCGTTTAAAAAGCAATGAGTAATTGTTTGGTTGGAAACTCAAGCACACAACCCATCACCTAACTTCATTTCCATCCTCTTCACCACTGCATACCCTCCAACATTTCACAAATGAAAATAGGGACACACATGTGAATTTGTAAGAGGTATGGTTAAGCAACATGAAGGTGTGATCGAGAGGGTGTGTCCAGGCAACATGAGGGCGTGGCCAAGGGTATGGCCAGGCAACCAAAGGGCATGGTCAAGTACAAAAGTGATTAGAGGAAACACACAAAATCTTATATATTATAATTATTACATTATTATATTATATATTATTTTATAATATTTTATAAGTGGCTTTTTATAATTTTTTTAAAACCTTGCTTAAACCCTTAACCCTTATCCGGTGTTTTTCATGGGGTGGTGGTGTCAGTGCTTGCAGGGCAATCTCTTTCCTTTTGTTTTAAAATTGTCAGGATTGGCACAAATTCAACAGGTGAAACTTACCCACCCACCCCACACCCCCAAACATGGAGCTTCAGAGAGAACGGGAATTTCCTTGCATTTCCTTCTGACACTGTACCCTTACCTGTTGGAAGTTTTAGTTTTAGCTGCAATTTTGCCCATGGCCCCTTTAAGAGCATCTTAAAGTAGCTTGCAGGAGGCAGAGGAATTTGGGACTCTGCATAACATTTCGGGGCAGTTGGAGACTATGTATCTGTTGTCAAGAGTGCTGGCCCCAGGTTTTTGTGGGCCCTTGGGCAGGATACCCTCAATGGGCCTCCTCCCTCAGCCGAGTCATTCTTCTCACCACCGTCATCACCAGCTGCTATTGGTCCTCATCCTCTCTCTTATTATTGCTACTGTTGGAAACTTATAAGGTATTGTAATTGAGCTTATTTTAAGGCAAACTTCTATATGAAACTGCCATACGGTTTTTGCTTATATAATAAGAATAACATAGATAGTATAAGATAGGTATAGTATGGGATAGCTAAGAGAACCAAAGATTACTAGGCCTGGTAAAGTATTGGTTCAGTAGGCCTAGTTTGTGTCAGAGTAAAATTTCAGGAAGTATTTGTGTGGGGTAGTAAAGTCATTTGTACTTTGGAAAAGAGAGAAGTTAAAGAGAACAGGCTGCAGTTCATGCATGTTTTTAGATATGTTGCATACCACAAAGTACAGAAACTGGATGGTTAAGGAGGAGTTAGGGACTTTTCAAGTTTCTTTGGAATTAGCGAAGTCATTAGTATGACATTTGCAAGAGGGAGGCACTAAGATTTAGAGTAAGCTAGACCACCTTATAATAACCAATCAGTAAGCTTGTAGCTTAATGGATACCAAGTGTGGTATTAGATATAAGGGTGGCACAGGACTTACGGGTACAAAATAAAGTTTTACCTGGGGGACGAGGAGGTTCCTGCCTTCTATCCTGACTCTAAAAGAACTTCTTTTTGGTGGGAGAGGGGACAGTGCCTCTGCCGGCAGACTTGTTGTAACTCTAACTCTTTTCTTTCTGTTTCTGTATTAAGTAATGCCTTAGACAACAGCAATAAAATCCAAAATGATCTTGATAGGTTCAAAAACTGGGCAGAAAATAACAGAATGAAATTTAACAGAGACAGGTGCAAAGTTCTTAATTTAGGAAAGAGAAATCAAATGCACAGGTACAGTAATACCTTGGATTGCAAGTAACTTGGTTTGAGAGCGTTTTGCAAGACAAGCAAATTTTAAAATATTTATTTATTTATTTATTTACTTGCAAGCGACGTCTTGCAATACAAGTACTGTAGTACGGCTTAAATTAAAAATCTCTGTACAAATTTTTTTTGGGGGATTTCGTTTTGATATAAGAGTGTTTTGGATTACAAGCACGTTTCCGGAACGAATTATGCTCTCAATCCAAGGCATGACTGTATAAGACAGGGGCCCTCAAACTTTTTACATGGGGGGCCAGTTCATTGTCCCTCAGCCTGTTGGGGGGCCAGACTCACTGGCACTCCCCTGTGCCGCCTCCTTCATGCTGCCCCCCCGCTGCCGCTGCAGGACCGCCCCGCCACCCCCGCTGCTGCCGCCACCGCAGGACCCCCCCGCCGCCATACCCCCCGCCGCCGCCGCCATCCTACCTGGTCCCCTGTGCGCTGCTGCTGCTGCCGGTGCCTCCGCCACAGCCTCCGCTCGAGGCCGCCGCCGCCGCTCCATTGTGTCCATCCTGGACTCCACCCGCGCTCAGTTTTGAAAAACAACGCGGGCAGGGTCCAGGATAGACGTGACGGAGCAGGGTCCCGTCGCATCACTTCCGCCGTGCTGGAAGTGACGCGACGGGACCAGCGGGCGGCGAGGCGGATGAGGTAAAGCCCCCCCGGCCCCCCCCACCATAACCCGCCGCTTCCCGCCCACCCACCCACCCACCGTAACCCGCCGCTTCCCGCCCACCCACCCACCGTAACCCACCGCTTCCCGCCTTCATCCCTTCCGCCGTCCTACATGGCCTCCACCACCGCCCGAGTCCGCCGCCGCTGGTGCTGCTCTGGCGCGTCCATCCTGGACTCCGCCCGCGCTCAGTTTTGAAAAAGAGCGCGGGCGGGGTCCAGGATGGATGCGCCGGAGCAGGGTCCCGTCGCGTCACTTCCACCGCGCCGGAAGTGACGCGGTAGGACCAGCGGGCGGCGAGGCAGATAAAGTAATGCCCGTCCGCGCCCCGCTACTGGCTAAGCCGCCCCTCCTTCTCTTCCCCCCCCGCAGGAGATGTAGGCAGGCAGGCGGCCTGGCAGGCGGCCCATGCCCCCCGCCGGTTCAGCCGCCCCTCTTCCCTCACAACTCTAGATCGACTGCTGGGCCGGATGAAAAGACCCGGCGGTCCGGATGTGTCCCGCGGGCCGTAGTTTGAGGACCCCTGGTATAAGATGTGGGATACCTGGCTTGACAATAGTGTGTATGAGAAGGATCTTGGAGTTGCAGTCAATCTCAAGCTGAATATGAGTCAGCAGTGGGATGGATGTGGATGCAAAAAAAGGCAAGTACAATTTTAGGTTGCATCAATAGAGGTATAGTTTCTAAATCATGGGAAGCAATAGTTCCACTCTGTTCTGCTCTTTTCTACTATATCCCCCTTTCTCTGAAAAGGGTTTGAATGTAACAGAAACTGTGTTCGAACTTTGCTTGTGATCATGCCAATTTCTTATTCAGAAGAAAGCCCCACTGCATTCAATGACTTCTTTGTCCATGCTTCCTTATGGGGAGGGGGTTCTAGAAACCTTGTATTGGAACACTCTTTAATATTTACTGATGTACATGTCCTCTTAAATTATGTACGTGCTTCCTGGAAGTTAACGCACGGTCAGTGTAAATGGATTCTCTGTGCCTTTTTATGGCTTTGATTTTTGTTGTTGAAATTTTACAATAAAAAAATTAATTTTAAAAAAGGAAGCTGTTTGAAATAGAGCACGGTCTGAAGTAAAAGAGAATACCTGGAAACCGTGTGTGTGTGGGCAACTCATATGGGAGAAGGCTTTCTCTTAAGAATCCCAGACCCTTTAGGGCAGGGGTGGGCAATTTGTAGCCCTCCAGCTGTTTTGGCCTATAACTCCCAGCAGCCCCTGCCACCATGGCTAAGGGTGAAGGATATTGGGAGTTGTAAGCCAAAACATCTGGAGGGCCACAAGTTGCCCACCCCTTCTTTAGGGCTTTAAAGAGTAAGGCCAGTACTATGAATTGCTACTGGAAGCAAACTGGAAGTCACTGAAGGTCCCTGAGAATTATTTTCTGTGGTCTGTCCCAGTTAACAGCTGTGAGACAAAGGTATCATTACCTTCTGCCACAGCAATTTCAGTGCTTATGTGGGTGACTGACTGACACACTGATCTGCTGGTATGCCATGCATGTCAAAGGCAACAAATATGCTGCTGATTCCCTATGCCAATTGCTGCTAGTTAAAAAGTGCTAACAAGGGGAGAGGAGGAGGAGAAGGCTCTTCCAAATGTATGCTTTAACCCAAGGCTTCCTGCTATTCAAGTTGTTTTATGTCTCTTCTTTAGCATTCCTTTTAAACTGTCAATTTATAGCAATGTGTTTTATTGTTTAACTTGTATTGTTGTAATTTTGCCAGTGTGGCGTAGTGGTGAGAGTGCTGGACTGGGACTCGGGAGATCCAGGTTCTAGTCCCCACTCAGCCATGAAACTCACTGGGTGACTTTGGGCCAGTCACGGTCTCTCAGCCTAACCTACCTCACAGGGTTGTTGTGAGGATAAAATGGAGAGGAGGAGGAGGATTATGTAAGCCGCCTTGGGTTCCTTACAGGAAAAAAGTATAAATATAATAAATTTTTAAAAATAAATAAATTTTGTAACTTGCCTTGGAAATATGTTATTGCAGAGTAGAAATGTTTAAGGGTGCAATCCTATGCATGTTTAGACAGAAAAAAGTCCTACAATTCCCAGCATGCCCCAGCCAGCATGGCTGTCTAAACATGCATAGGATTGCACCCTAAATAAACATTTTCTTTTCCTGAAAGTGGAAATACCAAACACTTGCCAAAGATTTAAATGTATTTCTGTACATTAATGTCAGACATGTTAACAACCATTTACAGTACAATCCTATATAGGTCTACTCAAAGGTAAGTCCCATTGAATTCAATCCTATACCTATACTGTTTGTTACTGTGCCAATATGTGATAAATAGGTTTGTTTGACCTTCTAGTTATATATTTTAATTTGTTATTAATTTATCCTCGAGTTGTTTTATTTATTCTTTTAATTGCTGTATTTTATTTGATGTCTTGTTTTCTATGTACAATGGATGTTGTGTAACTACATGCAGCATGTAGTTCAAGCATCAGCATGTAGCATATGTGAGATTTTTGTATTTTTGAAAAAACGATGAAACATAATGTTTTTTTAAAAATAATGACTACAAAGAAGGAAACATAACTTGTTGCTCCTGGCCCTTTAAATTCCATGTGAGTCCATCCTTCCTGATGCTAAATTTAAATGTTTTATAAAAGGAGATAATCTTCAGCTCAGAATAAAAAATGGAGATAGGTGGGTGTTAATTGTGACAATCAACACATCCAACATTTCCTGGTAATTGGCTTCCATAGCCTTTGGTCATTAGCCTATTAAAACTCTTAGCACTCCAGCTGGCCACCTTCCTTACTACAGTAGGAAATGGTAAGAGAACATTAAAACATGGTACTTTCTGCATATATGTTGTTTGTGGGGTGGGGTGGGGGCGTTGCACTGAATTATCATAGTTTTTAATCTGCACATTGTTCCTAGCAGCCCAGCGGACATAAGGTTGAGCTTGGGCCAGGGATAACCAAATTCCAGGGTTCAAAAGGATTTGTGCATATTGGGTAAATTGTGCATGCAGCAGGGATGTTGAAGAGTCCTTGGTCACGAGTCGAGTCACGAGTCTTTGGACCCGAGTCTCGAGTCCGAGTCCTTGGTCCAAAATGGTGACTCGTGAGTCACGAGTCACTCCCAAAGCTGACTCCACGAGTCCCTATTAAAATCAATGGGGTTTTTTCCCAACAAAATAAGGCTACTTCAGATGTGTGGCTTAAATAAATTCTAGGCACAAGTGTGCCTTTTTATTTCAAAACTCTGCAACTGATTTTGGCAAGAACAGACCAGGCAGACAAACCCAAAATAACCAGGCAGGCAGAGGAGGCAGGGAACCCCAAAGCAGGCAGGCAGAGGCGTTTGTCTTGGACAATTCAACTGTTGAACTGGTCAAGAAGAGACCAGGCAGGCAGAGGAGGCAGGGAACCCCAAACAGGCAGGCAGAGGCAGCCAAACCCAAAATGTCTGAAAGGTTGCATTTTAGGAAAATGATTTTAAAAAATAAACTTGCTGTACTTCCTAAAACTTATCCATGTTGCATTTGAGGAACATGATTTTTTCTAAATGTTTGGCCCCCCATTCTGGAACGGTGAGATCTCATCACAGTTCCACCCTCACTGAACACCCGCTCCACTGGTGATGAACTTGCTGGAACCAGAAACACACTCAGAGCAGCCACACAGAGTAATCTCAGGTCCTTCTTCTGCCTCTCCCAAGTACGCAACACATCAATCAAAATAAATCTTGACACACTGTTGGGGCTGCACTCCTGGTAGCCGTCCATAGTGGCCGAGCAGCGGCACACCTCGCTTCCATGCGCCCTTCGCCAGCAATCACGCTCCTCTCCACTCCTCCTGGCACAGCCCAGAGATGTTGAAGAGTCCTTGGTCTCAGGTCCCGAGTCGAGTCTCGAGTCCCATTAAAAATATTGGGACTCGAGTCCAAGTTGAGTCAGAGGGGGGACTCAGTCCGACTCACGAGTCGAGTCCTCGAGTCCGAGTCCCCATCCCTGGCATGCAGGGATGATATACACACTGCTGCACTGCTCACACAAGTGTATGTACACCTGAGACTGTCCTCGTCCCTGCCAGCTGGAAGAGATTCTTAACTTCTGATGCAGCTCGATTGGTAAAACGGATGTATATTCAGCTAAAGCAAAATAGGGAACCTGGTGTTGTTGGTCTCCAGGCCCCATCAACCCCAGACAGCATGGCCAATGGTCAGGGATGATGGGGGTTCTAGTCCAACTTCTGGGCCTGAGCATGACCCCTATACCCTCTCTGTCTGACTGGCCCCCTGCCTTGTATTCTGAGTCCTGGCTCTGTATTTTCATGCTCTTCTCTAATAAGGACGGATGCAGTGGTGACCAGGCTGATGCAATGGTGCCTCCCTTCTAACCATTTGCAGCAAAACCAATGAAGGGTCTTGTTGTGGCACCTTAAAGACAATCCAGAGGTCTACCAACCAGACACAAGTGTAAAATAATGGCTCGGAGGGGTGTGGCCAAATACATACTCCACCCCCCATGAAACTTCATATACAAGTAGAAATCTATATCTGAGTTACTAAAGATCAGGGATGCTAACACCAAGCTCTAAGGCTGCAATTCTTTACACCAGGGGTGCCCAACATTTTCAGCCCCAAGGGCAGAATGTAATGTCGACTCAGAGGTTGGGGCCACACACATGCACACATGCACAGAAATACACACATGCATGCATGTGCGCACCCATCCCAGCGGTCTGCATGAGGATCTCTGGGGGAGGGAGTACAGAGCCTCCTCTCCACCCTCCCTCGGTGACTCTGATACAGATTGCGCCTTCCTCACTGCTAGCAGTGGTGGGAAAAAGAGTGATCTATATGAGATCTTTAGGGGAGGGAGTGGAGACAGTACAGGCAGTGGGGAATTTGGTGGTGGCAGTGGGTCCAGGGCACCCTTGGGGGACTTCAGTAAAGCTTAAGGGGCTGAAGGTGGCCCCCAGACCACAAGTTGTGCACCCCTGCTATACACACTTGCCTGGGAGTAGGTCCCATTGAACTCCACTGGACTTACTTCCCAGTAGAAATGCATAGGACTGCACTGTAAAATTGGACTACAGCGCTTCATGAATACCCTGGTCCAAGGCAACCAACTGATGCTCATATTTTGCAGCTGAGGAACACTGACATGACTCTGAGAGAGGAGTGATCAGTACAAGGTCAGCCATGGCAGGGAATTTTTGTTTTCTTTTACTTGCAGTTTTACTTGCAATTTTTAAACCATTTGAAGACAGAAATCTTGGAGATCTACTGAAAAATCACTCCAAGATCTACCAGTAGATCCTGATTTACCTTCGACCTGACCCTGCTCTGGATAACCAAACTGTCCAGACCACACTTCTGCTTCACTGTCAGATAAACCTATGTTCTTTATGGGCCTGTCAGCATTTTCAGTGCAAGCTCTCAGGTAGTCAACAAAATAATAATCAAAGTATTTAGTCCATAGCAGGAAGCAGTAATCATGGCAGTCTCCAGAACTTCTAACCAGAAAATTATGCAACTGAGGGTTGTAGAGATAAACAGCAGGCACCATACAAGCCTGTTCTAAATTGTCATTGGGCATTATCGCCCAGAGTGGCCGGGTACTGGCTAGATGGGCGATTTAAAAAGACATTAAATAAATAATCTCACAGTGTAGAAGTAAATTTTGTCCAGACTTCAGTTTTAACAGAAAGGCCTGGAAGGGCAAGTCATCTATTGATTGAGTCTGGCCTCTTCTGTGTTATGCTAAAGAGTACTGAGTCATATCCCCCTTGCAAAAGACTGTACTGATTAGCTTATGTAAAGCCATGATGACTGGAAGATGGGCAATGTCTGATCTTTGATCTTATCTTGGAGTTTCCTTTGGAATTCTCTTGTTTAGTTGTACTGACTCATTGTTACCTGATCTCTATGTGATACTATTCAGTATAAATGGAAGTGTCTCCCTTTCATTCTTGTTGGCATTCCTGACTGTGCTCAGATGCCATCCAAGAATTCACTAATAAACTTTCTAAGAACCTCTCCAAACACAATGCAAAACAAAAGATCATTTGGTTTAAATTGCCTTCTGCTTAAATTGGCCTGATATGCAAACATGAAAATATATACTGGCTATCATGTCTTTCAGGGTGCTTCTGCTCCTTGTGCTACCAATTTTTTTTTTATTTATTTATTATATTTATACCCCGCCTTTTTTCCTGCAAGGAACCCAAGGCGGCTTACATAATCCTCCTCCTCTCCACTTTATCCTCACAACAACCCTGTGAGGTAGGTTAGGCTGAGAGTCCATGACTGGCCCAAAGTCACCCAGTAAGTTTCATGGCCAAGCGGGGACTAGAACCCGGATCTCCTGAGTCCCAGTCCAACATTAACCACTACGCCACACTGGCTCTCCGAAGGCATTGTGCAGCTATTCAATATTGCCTTTCATGACAGATTTTTTTGTGGAAAGAAAAAAGATGGAAGTGGTAGGATCAAACATGGGATGCTTGCAAGTGGAAGATGTCATGATCTGGGGGCCCTGTAAACTTCCATGAATGAGACAGGGCCATTGCCTGAAATCCTTGCCTGGAAGCAGGACCATTTCCTGCGGAGGGGTGTGTGAACAGGGTGACTGCAGTGTCTTGAGCACCAAATTCGGGGGGGGGGGGAGCAAACAACCCTCTGAAGGTGGCAGCACCAGTGACAGTCATGTAATGCATACCCCCCTGCTGCTGGGAGGGCCATGCATGAAGTGGCAGGCCATTGCCTCGCTCTGAGGGGTCCTCAGAGTGAGGCACTGGCCCGCCCAGCACTCCATAGAGCCACACAGGGTGTTCTTCAGCTGGAGAGTGCCCAGCACAGCTCTCTGGAGTGCCACCTGCCCAATGCCTAATTCTGAGAACCCCTCAGAGCTAGGCATGCAGTAGGCTCTTCGGGAATCCCCACCGGGCCGGCAGCTTCCCTGCTATGGCAAATTCCATAGCAGAAAAGAGCCCACCTGGAGGCTGCCCAGATGCCCCGCTGGGAGGGGCCCTTCCCCATAGCAGGGCATTCTGTGTGAGGTGGGCTTGGAAAATTGCTAGTGCTGTCATGTCAGAGGTAACTTCTGGGGCCACTTCACACAGAATGACTTGCTAGGGAGGACCCTTCATGGCAAGTGCTAGGCAGTCAGGAAGATGGAAGAGTGGATGGCGGTGGCCATGGGGGATGCGGAGGAGGAGGAGGAGGAAGACACAGTGGCAGTGATGGCTAGGGGGGAATGGAAATGCATGGGGGAAATGCAAGAGCAGAGGACGAGGCAGCACTGCCAGGAGATAGGTGTGTAGGAGGGAGGTGGGTGGTGGTGATAGTGGTGGCTGGTGAGGAGAAGGTGTGGAGGAAGAGGGCATGATGGTGGTAGCAGTGGTGGCAGCTGCCACTGGGGTGGGCAAGAGAGGAGAAACGGTGGCAGCATGTCTGCCTGTGGGGCACCAAATATCATAGAATCATAGAATAGTAGAGTTGGAAGGGGCCTATACGGCCATCGAGTTCAACCCCCTGCTCAATGCAGGAGAACAGATGTGGGCAGTCCAGGCAAACACACCCATCCAAGCACTGACCCAGCCCATACCTGCTTAGCTTCAGCACGTGGCCTGCATTATGTGCTCGCGATGCCACCTCACCTTGCCTAGGGCACCAAAATAGGTTGAGATGGTCCTGACTGGAAGCACCCTCAGTTTAAAAATTGTTTGTCCCTCATAGTCAATCCCATATTAAAAACTTTCATACATGCACAGATTGCATGTGAGAGGTGCAAAAGCACTGTTTAGTGTATCCAGTCTTAATGTAAACATCAACACCTAGACTTGACTATGGGTCACTATTCCCAAGCCTTCAAGATTATGGTCAGTCTAATGAAGATGCTCAAGCTTCTGTTGCCCCAGTTCATCACTGCCTAGTATTGGACTGTGGAAGAAAAGTCCCCTTGTTTTATGGCAAGTGAACGAAATGGTAGAGACCGGTGCTAATAGACAAACATTTGAAAGTCAGTGGCAGGATCCAACTGTGCCCCAACACTGCTGCTAATGATGTTGCATTAAAGTAAACCAACGTTGGCACCGCATGCACAACATAACCAGCACGTGCCATGGCAATGGGGGGAAAGTGGTGATTTGCTGCCAAAATTCATTAGTTATGTTGCACACCATCATGAGTGCTGAGGCACAGTTGGATGCTACTCCAGCAGAAGAATTCACACAATGGTGATGCTGATGGTGCAGGAGATAAAAGTTGAAAGTGGAATGGGATTACCATAATGCAGCCTACGCCAACGTGGTGCTCTCCAGATGACCTGGATTTCATCTCCCACCAGCTCCAGTCAGTGTGGCCAATGGTGGGGGATGATGGGAGTTGTAGTCCAAATCATCTGAAGAGCACCATGTTGGAGAAGGCTGCCATAATGTAACAAACTGGTCTCTTAATCAGAGAAGCATTGCCAGGTCAAGCAAAGGTAGTGCTTCTACACCAGGGCTCTCCAACCTTGGGTCCCCAGATGTTGCTGGCCTACAGCTCCCAGAATCCCTTGCCACTGGCCATGCTGGCTGGGTATGCTGGGAGCTGTAGGCCAGCAACATTTGGGGACCCAAGGTTGGAGAGCCCTGCTCTACACTGTTGAGCAGGGAATCAGCCAGGCTTTGGTTCTGTAGGTCATTTCTTCTTTTCTGTATGCTTCCCTTTGGAGGGAGGGAGCCAGCTGTGAATGCAGCACCACAAAAGCATCATGGAAAAATTGCAGTGTGAAGACCTTGGCACTCCAGGAGGGGGGAATTAAACTTCCCTCCTTCACCCATTTCCCCCCTGAAATTCCACACCCACACATGGGGGAGGGGTGTTAAAAAAGAAGAAAAAAGCCTCCATTGGAGTCAATAGAGAGGGGGGGTCCCCCTCTTTTTTAACCCTCTGTGTTAAAAATTTGCAGGGAGGGAGATTTCAGAATAAAATGGGGGGGAGGAGGTTTAATGGTCTCCTGGAGCACCATGGTCCCAATCCAAGTTGGGACTGCACACACTTACATGAAGGTAAACGAAACTACGGAGCTATGCGTGATTAGATGAACTTTCTGTTTGGCCCTGACGCACTAGCATTTGTGATTCATCCAGTTTTCAGATGTAATCTTGCCCTGAACAGAGCAAGTTTCTTCTTCTTGGCAACAAATATTTAAGTTGCTACAAAAGCCAAAAAAGGAAACAGTTGTCGTGTAAAGGTTTGGAAGGACCAGTTTGGGCCGTTAGCCCCTTTCAGCCACATCCCTCTTAAGATATTAATTTTCTCTGTCAGTGGCCAGATTTATCATCATGAGAATTCTGGGGATTAAACATTGGTTGACCAATAAAGCCACACCATCAAGGGAAAGAATCAATGCTATGTCATGAGAGGAATAAGGAAACTTCAATTACGGTATTTGCCCTCAATATTTTGGACCTCATTCAAGTTCCTGGTTCATGTGACGGATACGGACTGAACACAAACCCAGAAATGGATTACATTAGAGGAAATGAATGAATACCATATGCTCCATTCGAAAGGCCATTGCTACCAGTGTAGAATCATTAAAAAAAAAAAAATGGTTCAAACAACCATTCGAGAACAGCAACCATTTGGAATCACTTAATGGCATCCCAAATTGCTGCCTGTGTGTTACCATCTATGCTAGCGTTAAAATCCACAACATGTCAGTGAGCAAAACACAAGGCCATTTTTGACATTGCTTTAATGTGAAAGACATGGATGCACATTACAAGCTCTGTGTAAATGTAATGATCAAATTCTGCTTCAGAGTTCACACACCTGTCTCGGATAGAAGACATACCACCCTCCAGAACTATTTCTGATTTTGTTTTCTACAGCCTGGCATCGGAGGTCTGTCTGGGGGATTTCCGTAGATCTGCATACATGTGTGGACCCCATTTTTCTCCAGCAGCTTGCCCCTAGCTGGGGTTCCCAGAGGCATGTTTGGCAGATTAAGTGGGGAACAGATGGGGATGGGGGCAGGTGGGAGAAGGCCCCCCCACACACACACTCTCTGCTTCTTCCCTGCAAAGAATGGAGTCCCTGAGAGAAACAATGACATTGCACTATCAATGATTACAAATATTAACTTCAAAGATAATGTTTTATCCAGTCATATGGGAGGCATGTGCTGCCCTGCAGAGAACAACCTTTCTATTGAGTGTCTTGTGTTGACTGATAACATTTCTGAGAAGCAGTTCTCTCATGAAGTCATGGAGCATAGTTTCAGTGCTTTGTGGGGCTTCTGGGAACTGGGTAGAACTTGGTTAGGGGATCTTCTTGGGGAAGCTGCTCCATGGAGAACAAGCAGTTCAACATAGTTCTTGCAGTATTTATCGTGACAAGTTTCCTACAATTGTATTGGGTGGGGGGTTGGCTTAAATACAGGAATGAGAGAAAAGCAGGGGTGGGGGGTGTTTCCCTGTGCTTTTTTTGGCCTGTAATCCAAGGGCTGCTTCATACATTATGTTTTCCCTTTTAAGATATTATGAGTTCTCCCACTGCCATGAGTGATGGAAAGTTCCAGGGGCAATGTTCCTGGGCTTAGTTTCCTTTAGAACAGGGCCGGCCCTATCATTAGGCAGAGTGAGACCTCAGGCAGCAGGAGCAGGACAGGGAGTGGTGGTGAGGCATTGGAGGGCAGAGCTTGTGTGATCCTAAGCTGGCCTTCCTAAGCTGCAGGAAGAGGATGTCCCATCACTAATTGCTGAAATAAGGCTCAACTGCCAGTTCAGTCAGCTTCTGTGCATGAAAGGGAGCAGTACCTTGTCCTTTGCCTCAGGCAGCAAAATGTCTTGGACCAGACCTGCTTTGGAAGAGAGTACACAGGAGACTTATACCCATATTAGTGTAATACCTTTCTTAGGCCAGCCAAAAGATCACAAAAATGTGCAAGCTTTTGAGATCTCCAGATCTTTTCATCAGGCAAGATGTTATAAAAAACAGGTTTGGGGCAGGGACTCTTCCGTCTTGGGACTCTGAACGTGAAGACATTGACTTCAGCATCAAGTCAGATTGTGCCCCCCCCTTCCCCTATTCTTCCCACAACTTGCTTTTTATAACATCTTGCCTATGAAGAGATCTGGATATCTTGAAAACTTACACATTTTTGTGACCTTTTGGTTGGCCTAAGAAAGTGATCACACTAATATGGGTTTGGGAATGTGATTTATGGCCAACACAGCTATCTTTGCTTTATGGAGACTGTGGAGGAAGGGGGGGCTGGCTGGCCCGCCACACCCCCACCCTTTCCTACTCCAAAGGAACCAAGACCCCCAGAGATCTCAAGGTACCAGATTGCCAGCCTCAGCTGTCTGCAATCCTACTTGGATCTCTGTTGAGGGACTCGCCTTCAATTCTGTAACCTGGATTTAGTTACTGAACTCACAGAGTACTCCACAAACACCATGTGGGGTAAAACCAAGACAAGGTTTATTCTGGTAGCATTTTACAACAAGATTAGGGAAATGAGAGAAGCACACAAAATAAAGAGAGAGACACGTTAGTACACAGTAAAGCTGCAAAACAAGAAAACCTGATTCCTTAATATCTCTCAGGCATACACCTGTTACCTGAGGGTGTTCTCTTCAAGGGTTAAATCCAGCACAGCCTCGCTGCCCGAGGGAGATTACCACACCTACCCAAAGGGCCGAGGTGGGTAAAACGCCCACAAGGCTTGCCTTTACTAGAGCCCTCAATCCAGCTAATTTCACCAGGAGCTGCCTGGGGTCCTTGGCTTACCGCCATTACCACAGCCGGGTAGAACAAAGACCAAAACCCACGCTTTGGGAAATATACCTTTCCCCCCCTCCCCTTCTCCTTGTAACTCTGCTGCCTCTCAGCCAATTAGATTGAACTTCACCTGGCCAGTCAGGATGAGGGAGGCTCATGAGTCATGCCTCATGGGTTGAACTATTTACGTATGAAAGCCCTATCCGAGGCTTTCGTTTCCTCCCAACCCCCTCAACTGGCCCCACTTGGCTTACACATGAGGAGGCGTGTGTGTGTGTGCGTGCGTGCGTGCGTGCGTGCAGGAACCCCCAAGGGCCCCTTTCTCCACATGCTAACTATGCACACCCCACCCCAGCCGGTTCACACATGAGGGTGTGTGTGGGGGTGTGTGTGAGAACCCCCCCAAAGGCTCCTTTCTTCACGCCCTTTCCCTTGGGAAAAGATGAAAAGAGGGGGTTAACCCTCTCCTTTCATCTATACTAACTAAAAAACAAAACAAAACAAAGAAAAGAGCTTGGCTAGCATTCTACCACTAGTGCACCTTTCTTCACTTTCACACACACGCAAAAACAGAACAACACAAAAAGCATCAAAACATCAAACACCTTAACTATAGTCTTAACACAGCTTTAACATCTTAATTCTTAAAATCTTTAAACATCAAAACAGCAAAACAACAAGCAATAACTATCAACCAGAAGTTTACAGGTTTGCTAAAGCTCCTTAAACATCAAAACAGCAAAACAACAAGCAATAACTATCAATCAGAAGTTTACAGGTTGGCTAAAGCTCCTTAAACATCAAAACACAATCAATAACCATCAATCAGAAGTTTACAGGTTTGCTAAAGCTCCTTAAACATCAAAACAGCAAAACACAATAACCATCAATCAGAATTCAAATGAGAACTTCAACCTTTTTGTTGCCGGTCTGGCACTCTATCTAAAAAAAAAAAAACTTTTCAGGGTTGCTGTTTCTCACACAGCCTGTAGGGGGCAGATTGCTGACTGAAATGTGATTCTTCAATTCGCCTTTGTTTGCTTTTACAGGCTTGCTTCTGCTACTCTGTACCTAACAACGTGAATACCATCACCCCCCCCTCCAAAGGCCCGATGGGATGGCTTCTCACCACCCAACGACATGAATGTACCACTCCCTTTTCCCAAAGGTTTGCATTTGGCACTTTCTACACAATGACTTGAATGGGATGGCTTCCCACCCCCCCCTCCAAAGACCCGCCGGGATGGCTTCCCACCACCCAAAGACATGAATGCCTACTCCCTTTTCCCAAGGTTTGCATTTGGCACTTGCTACACAATGACTTGAATGGGATGGCTTCCCCCCACCCCTCTTTTCCCAAAGGCACCTTCTAGAACACACAGCCTGGCAATCTTCCAGCCCCTTGGGCTTGGCTCTTTTAGCCCACCACCCAAACTTGCATGGGATGACTGTTTCTCTCAGAATTGAATGCTTAGCTTTGGAGGCTCTATTCAGTTTCCAAAGGCCCCTTCCAGAACACACAGCCTGGCAATCTTCCTTTTAGCTGCTAGAGGGCTTTCTCTGCCTCTAACTTCTTTGTTCTTTGGCCTTTGACTGATTTTTTCTCTGGCAACTGTTCCTTGCCCCCCTGAGGCCCCTTTGAAAACTTACAGGTTTCTGGCTTTACGTTAGCATTACATTCAAATTTCAAATTGACCTGATCCAGTCTGGACTAATTTTTTCATTTGGGGACAAAACAACAATGGTTCAACTTCTTACCTGGGATCACCCGTCCCCCGGGGCCCCCCCAGCAACAATCCAGATAACACAAATACACTTGGATCACCCCCCTCCCTTCGAGGAACAATTTAGCAACTTTTATTGGCTTTAATCATCAACCACCAATCTCAGTCTTCTTTTCTTCTCGCTGGAGACACTTGAAGGGGAAATTCTTCTGTCTGGGCTTCTCTGTCAGCTAGGAGGGAAATCCCCTTCTCTCTCTGCTCTCTTCAGCTCTCCACCGCCCACACTGGGATCGCCCGCCCAGCAACAAGACAACACAAAGACAACTTGAATCACCTGTCCCCCCTCCCCCTCCGAGGAACAAGTCAGCAACATGTGTTGGTTCTAATCAAACAACCACTTAATCTCAGTCCGTTGTCTTCAGGTGGCAGCAGAAAACGCCTGGGGGGAAATCCTTTTTCTGTTTCTGCTTCTTTCAGCCCTCCACTTCAGCAGCACAGGGACAAAGTCTCTTTTTCGGGGGGGGGGTGTTTTCTGATGTCCACCCCCCCCCACTGCTTGCTGCTGCCCAGCCTGTCCATTCACCATGCCCCCCCCCAGAGCAACTGGACAGTCCAAATTCAAAAGTCTCAACAATTTCTCTGGGGCACACAGCACAACTAAAATCACTCATCAAACGCTGTTCCAAAACTCAACGTTTTGCTCACCATTCTCTTAGGAGAGGTTTTCTGGTCTTCTCCCTCCTCCTGGAACACACGTGCGCGCGCACATACTATTTCTTCTTCTCTTCCCGGGGTCTTCAGGCCCCAAACTTTGGGATCACACAGCTGCCATCTGCTCACCCGCAGACTTCTTGCACGCGATGGGGATGGTAGGATCTGGCTCTGCTTACTCACTGGCAACTGCTACTCCCAGCCTCTGTTGTACTCAATGGGTAGTTTCTTTTGCTTGTCCCCTTGGCCTCTCCACGCCTGGAAAAGGGAACCCGCCCTGCCTTTTCTGCTGGTACAACTCCATCCAGTTGTCTAGCATGGCAGCTTTTTTCCACCAGTCTACAGACATCAAGATTTCTTGCCTTCAACGCTCTCTGCTGGGAACTAGGCTTCCCCAGACTGGGGTAGCCTCTTTCAGCAATCTGAACGTTTTCTTTGAGGCTCAATCTCATCACTTGCTGCCCTTTGCCCACTTGCTGGGCACACAAGCTGTTCTGGAACTCTTCTATAGTTGACATTTCTTGCCTTCAACGCTCCCCGCTGGCGCTAGGCTTCTACCGACTGGGGCAGCCCCTTTCAGCAATTTGAACGTTTTTTCCTTAAGGCTCAATCTCACACTTTATTTCTAAAAAATAACAAACTCTCTATTCATGCACTAACGTCTCTCTAATTTCTCTCATTTGCCCACGTGCACACACTCTGTGGTTCAGCTTCGAATCCCACCGCTGACATATACTGACCTTGTAATATTGGCTTTATTTACAAATATGAAAGGAGAGCATATTGGAAGAACTCCTTCAGCAGGTAGCAAATCCCTGGAGAAAGCCTGTACACACCAAGTCAACTGCAAGACAGGCCTGTGGTTTACGCTGGCTCAGCTTGTCTGAGCGTGGAAAGCTAAGCAGGGTCAAGCCTGGTTATTACTTGGATGGAAGACCCCTCCTCTAGTTTCCTGCATTAAGCAGGGGGTTGGACTTAATAGCCTTGTAGGCTCCTTCCAACTCTATGATCTATGAAAATCTATGAACTTACCACTCCAAAGACTGGTCTATGACATCCAGTAGTTCTCTCTGTCGATTACATCCAGTAGTTCAAAACATCTGTTTCTCACACACAACATGTCTACCAAATGTCCATTCAGGGAACGACCCATAGTCATAAAGAAACATGAGTATATTTTTGCCCACTCTCTGACCACTCACAGTGATCAAGCCAACAAAACTCACAGCAATATGTAACATGGAAAACACTTCTGCATAGGAAGTAGTGTGGAAGTCATTTGTAGATTACTGCCACCTCTGACAACCTTGCCTATATGTTTCTCCCTGTGTGTACGTTGTGGGATTGTCACACGAAAAGCCACACCCAGATTTCATATTTTATTTTATTTATTTTTATTTAATAGATTTATATACTGCTGAACATATTTTAAAATATCTCTAATCGGTTCATATGCTTTTCTGTGCAGAAACGGTTTCTGCATAGGACCCCTCCCTCCCCCAATAACATATGAATTGGATCGAAGCCCCATAGCTATTTTATTTATTTAGGGCACAATCCTATAGCCACTAGATGCTATCTGGACGGCCATAAGATAGGTCAGAATCCCAGCTCTGATCTCAGAAATGCGTTATGAGGTTGGAGCTGGAATTCCAACCGCGGCACGCCGACATGCCCTCCCTCTGCCCCTTGCAGCCGACATGGTTCTTTCTGCTCCGGCTGCAACTCCAAAACTGCAAGTGCAAGTGCAACTTTGCAGCCAGTGATGAAGGGGCATTCCAAGGGGTGGGGAGGGGTATTTAACTAACCAAATGTTTGGGGTTAGCTGCTCTCTTTCTTCTTACTCTTTCTGTTGTAGTGTGTATGCTAGTACTTGCTTTGTGTATAGATTAAAGGAGAAATCTTTCTTATTTATTTATTATATTTATACCCTGCCTGTTTTCCTGCAAGGAACCCAAGGAGGCTTACATGATCCTCCTCCTCCTCCTCTCCATTTTATCTTCACAACAACCCTGTGAGGTAGGTTAGGCTGAGAGTCAGTGACTGGCCCAAAGTCACCCAGTGAGTTTCACGGCTGAATGGGGACTAGAACCCGGATCTTAGTCTGTTATGTGGGAGTCGTGATTATGACCAAGCCAACTTCACAGAACCCTTAAAGGACGAGATATTACAAAGGTGATCCAGTGCCAGTCTAAGCCCAGCATGGCACCAAGTAATGGTACCATAGGATTGGGCTTCTTACCTACGTGGAGTGAATCTGAAAATTGCATGTACCTGCAAGAAGTGGAGGATGGTAACATTTGTCACTTGTGCTGGGAGTGATTTATTTTTCAGATATAAAGGTTAGAATTTCGTTATGAGATGGGTGTGTGTGTGTGTGTGTGTGAGTGTATGTATGTATGTAGGTGTGGTGTGGTGTGGTGTGGTGTGGGGGTAGGGAGGCTTGTCTCAACTTGGATAACTTACCATGTAACCAGTGCATGGACTCTGCAAATATAAAGTCAATCTTAACGGCCCTAATCTGCTGCAGCTCTGTACTCTACTATTATGCTTTCAGCTCCAATGCACATAAGAGATCCTACAACAATAAAGAAGAAAACCAGAAGAGGGATATAATATTAGGCAAGGAAATATTTATTTTTTTTAAAGTTCCTAAAAATCCCTTTTAAAAGGATAGAAGGGGAAAGTGCTGTTAAATCTTATGAAAACACCCCCTTTCTGTGAAGAACACTGTTTTCTGTCCACTCATTTCTTTGAGTTCCAGCATCCCTGAACAGAAAAAATAAACCTGGTCAGATGATGATAAATGCATATCATCCGTCTCTATTTACCAGGTACAATCCCTATTTTCTTAAAACCTGTCCATAGTAAAGCATTGTTGCTCTTTGGTTCCTGTTTTGCCTTTTGGTGGAGATTTGGGGATGTCTTTTTTGTTTTAAAACATTGTTAATGTGGAACACACTGTTGACATTTTCATCATCAAATTTCTGAAAAACCCACAGGGAGGAGGTTTTTCAGAAATTCAACCAGAACTTCAACAACCTCTACCCCACCATCATCCTGAATCACAGCATTTTCACATTCTGGACCCTTTATGATGAAGTGGTCACCCTTTAACTCAGATAAGGACAACGAGGACCAACTCGGGTTAGTGGAAAGAGGTTTATTGTGCACAATTGGTCCTGCGGACTGTGTCGCAAAGCAGAACCCCGGGCGGGGCTTTTACAACCACTTTTATAGCATACCTAAGTCTGGTCATTTGGCAACAGTTCTTACATTGGTCAGCAGGTCAAGACAAAAGGGGGTTTGCTTTAGGGGAGGGGGATTTCCTTACAAGGAGACAGGAAGATGATCTTACAATCAAGCAGCTGCTAGGTATTTTCTTATCTTGATCACGTATGCAGGGTGAGACAGCAAAACACCTCAATATTTGTGAATCAACAAGAGCCATTGACGGCCATTGTCAGTCATTGCCACAGTCATTACTAGCCATTGACTACATTCTTTTAGTATTAGTCATCACCCTGGCAATCTGTCTACATGCTTGGCTAAAATCTCTTGTAAGGTTTTATTTTAACTATTTCGTTTCCTTCAATATTGGAAACCCACTGAAAACTGCATATACCTACATGCTTCCAGCTATCAACCAGCCCCCTCACGTCATCCATTTGTTCGGGGTGAGCAGTCAAAACCTCAAGCCTTGCATAAGGCATGATGATAATTGGGACCAAAGAGTCTCTGTCTAGCTCAGACACCTGTGGAATGCTACCCCAGACCTCCTGGGGCAGGCTGGGGCGTTGGCCAGTGCCTTCTCTTCCTTCTCCCGGGAAGAGTCTGCGCCATGAACTGAATGAGAAGCATTTGTGAAGATGTAGCCTAAGATAGTCCTGAACTTTTCCCACGTTTCAGAACACAGCAGTATCAAAGATTCATAACATGTGTGTAAATAACTTTCTTAGGACTGCCTGTAACCATCTGAAAGATCTGAGGAGTACGCATTTTAACTCAAAAAGACTGTTTGTCTTGTTGGTAGTATAAAGGGGGGGAAACCAGGTGAAAAGCCCCAGTCTGCCCCCTCAAAGGGACAGACTGTGTAATTACCAATTGCTGCTACTGCCTAAACGGGCAGCTCCACACATATCCACGCTTTTCCGCTGCAGTTGGGGTAAGCTCTGCTGAGCTTGCACACGCAAGAGGGGAGAGATAATAACTCTTAATATCCTCTCCCAGCCCTTTTAGCAATCCCCAACACCATTGTCCACAGTTAAGCCCTATGAAATAACCACATTTCAGCCCTTCCAACCAAAATCTAAAATATTCAGTGGGGAAGTGAAGGAACTGATGGACAAGGCCAGTTGGGTACTCAGGGGCCACTTACTACAGGACAGACCCAGCAGAAAAAGGAAGAACTTTAGTCAGGGTGGCCAGTTAGGCATTACCAATAAAGAGGACAAAAGAGGATGCAGATTTGCATAACATTTGCATATGCTAGTTTATATGTATAGATGCAAATTTAGATATGACTATTATTTAAATAGAAATACAATATATTTGAGCTTAGTGGGGAAGACTGAGACCAGGTGACTTGTGCGCCTGCAGTCTGCTGTCCATGTGGTAATTGTTGATGGACAACTTCAAGGCTCCCGCTCTCCCTCCCTTCTTATGGTTCTTTATCTTTAAAGAGGCTTCGGACTGGGCAGCTCTTCAAACAGAGGACGCAATCAAATAGAGGACTGTCCTCTGTAAAGTAGGACACTTGACCATCCTAGTTGTCACCTACAGCTGAGAGCTCTACAGCCACTTCTAGAAGACTATCCTTCCCTCTCACAGGACATGTATGGTAGGTGTTTTCTTGGTTATAACCCTCCTCCTTCCCCAAATCGGAATCAGCTGCTCGGCAGGAACAGGCCAATAAATAGAGATATCAACCCAGGAACTAACCATGCAATAAACCCCAGTGCCAATTCTGTCACTATATTTATTTGGGTCATGCCATCGTGGGGCCACACAGCCCCAGCCACCCATCAGGGGAATAGATTTTCCCAGCAACAGTCTATTGGGCTGGTTCACATGCTCATTTTCAGCCACGGTGACTTAAAGAAGCCGCCATGGCTTGTGACACATGCCAGGCATCTGTGGGCGCCTGTTCCGTAACCCAACCCCTGCTCGCAGCTTGTCATGTCATCTGAACCCAGCGAGGGTAGGTTGTTGCCGCGGTTAACAAAGCACCCTGAACCCACAGGCTGTTTTAGGACTCTGGGTAGTTTGTTAACCATGGCAACAACCCACCCTCACTGTGTTCAGATGACACAACCACCTACGAGTGGGGGTTGGGTTATGGAACAGCCGCAAACCACTGTGGCAGGAGCTGCTTAAGCGACTGTGGCTGCAAATGATTGTGTGAATCAGGCCATTATTTATTTATTTATTTATTTCTATGCTGCCCAATAGCTGAAGCTCTCTGTGTGGTTCACAGCAATTCACAAAACATAAAACAGATACAGTAATAAAATAAAATAAAATACAGTAATATCATTGTGTCTTTTATTGATTGTTGTAAACCGCCCAGAGAGCTTCGGCTGTTGGGTGGTATATAATAAACGTTTATTTATAACGCCCCTTATACCAAAGGGCGGGACAAATAACATATACAGTAAACATAACAATACAATAAAATAACCAACACCAACTACTTACTATGCAGTATCAAATCCCAGCAACCACCACATTAGCCCAACCACTCATTCTGGCTGACTAAAAAGATAAGTCTTTAATCCCGTTCGAAAGCGGGAAAGATCCTCCTCCAATCGGAGGTCCATGGGAAGCCTGTTCCACAAAAGTGGAACCAGGTCCTGAAAGGTTCGCAGCCTTGACAAGGCAGAGCGTGTCGGTGGGACTGCTAATAATCCCTGGCCCACTGATCTTAAATTCCTACCAGGAACATACCAGGAAAGCCTAGATGATAAGTAATGAGGGACATTAGAGCGCAAAGCCTTGAAGGCAAGAACCAATAATTTAAATTGGGCCCTAGTCCGAATGGGTAGCCAATGAAGATTCCTACGGGCTATAGTAATATGGGAGTATCGGGGCAAGTTCAGAACAACACGAACAGCTCTGTTCTGAACTAGAACCAGTGGAAGAAGCACAGAAGAGGGCAAGCCAGCTATTAAGCTATTACAATAGTCCAAGTGGGATACCACCAAAGCCTGAACAAGCAGATGGGCTGTTTCAGGAGACAAAAACTTGCGAATCCTGCGAATGTTCAAAAGGTGAAAATTACATGCCTTAGCAGTCCTATTAATAAAAGGACGCAAGGACAAACGATTATCCAGCAAAACACCAAGGCTCTTGGCAGCTGAAACCGGGGCCACCACTGAGCCCTGGATATGCAAAGAAGGACATAATAAGGGAGCTGACACACGATCAGGTTGAAATACCAGAATTTCAGTCTTATCCATGTTCAATTTCAGATGATGTGCGGTCATCCATGAGGAAACGCCTGACAGGCATTCCGTCACGGACTGCCACACTGCAGTATCAATGGATGCAAAGCTTCGATATATCTGTGTATCATCTGCATAGGTGTGATACTGAAAACCCCGATCAGAAACCAAACGTCCAAGAGGACAAGTATACAATGAAAAAAGAAGAGGACCCAAGACTGAACCCTGTGGAACTCCCACTAATAATGGGAAAACATCTGAAACTGAACCCTGAAACAAAACAGAACAAGAGCGATTAGAAAGGAAGGAACCAAACCAAGATAAAGCATTGCCCTTGATTCCCAGTGATGCCAACCTTGAAAGCAGAATATGGTGGTCGAGTGTGTCAAAAGCTGCCGTAAGATCCAGCAGAATCAACACAGATGTTTGACGCTGAGCTTTCGCCACTAAGATATCATTCATCACATAAGTTAAGGCTGTTTCTGTGGAGTGGCCTGAACGAAACCCCGATTGAAAAGAATCTAGGAGATTAAATCTAATTAAATAAGTCATCAATTGGGAGAGAACTACTCTTTCTATAATCTTAGAAAGAAAAGGAAGAAGTGAAATAGGGCGGTAATTAACACAAGCTGAAGGGTCTAAATTAGGCTTTTTTAACAAGGGGCGTACAGAAGCATGCTTGAAACATTCTGGAAAAATACCCAGTGAAAGTGAAGAATTCACCAGATAAGTTATATGAGGCAAAAACAAAGGTAAAAGCGTCAAATAAAGAAAGGACGGGAAAGGGTCAGCAGGACATGAGGTAGGAGGAGAGGAGGAAATAAACTGTGCCACAGTTGACTCAGTAACTGGAACAAAGTCAAACCCAGTCTGAAGAGACGGGTCTGCAAACTGAGCTGAAGGCTGTGGCAAACCTGCTGACAAAAATGTTACCGTATTATAAATAATAATAACAATAACAATAATATACAGATACCATAAAATACAGCATAAAATTTCAACATACAAAATTTAAAACAGTTTAAACAGCTAAAACAATTTCAATTAAAAAAAAATGCCTGGGAGTAGAGGGCATTAATCACAATTATCCATAAAATATTTTCATAGGACACCATTTGTAGTTAATACTTTTCACTGTTGTTGATGGTGGCTTTGTGAGCATAATTTGCCCAGGAGGGGCCTAATGGCTTGGCTTCCACAACTGGATGGTAGAGAGCAACATCTTCCAGAGTTAAATGCACAGCAATATTTTCATGTCGGGCAAAGGTAATGATGCTGCATTTCTGATCTTCAGCTATTTCAACAACATCTTTCTTTTGTGTCAACCTTTCTTTTCTTTTCTTTTGGAACTCTGAATATTTTGGAGACATCCTTATGATGCATTTCCTGCTGCTTTGCACTACTAAAGACAGAACTGTGTTTCCTTCTATTATTGTTTTGTTGTGATTCACTCCAGATCGTTCATGCCAATTTGGAAACAAATATTCCATCAGATCATGGGCACTCTGCTCTTTTCTGGCATCTGAAAACTGGCCATTTTGCTCTAGGAGCCTCTTGGATAATGCCATGTTAAGAAGGGAAAAATAATACATATGGTGCAAACAGTGAAGATGCTGTTCATATTTCTTTCTTCTTTTGCATGTTTTGTTTTGATGAAGATTAGCTGAAGAACTCACTCTCACCACCTGTTGAGTTTTGAATGGCTCTCCCTGCCTTTTCTGCACTTCAGAAAGCTAAGAAAGCAGCAACTGGGGAAACATTTGCTGTTTCCTGATGTGTCTTCATCTGTTTACTCATAAGATGAGTTAGGGCTTCTCTGCATGAGGTATTTAATCGGTGTTTAAAGAAGCAGCTTTACCAAGGCTTCTTCCTCTGTTTTCTTTGTGGGAGTAAGAGTGCATCCTTTACACGGTTTTTTCTGGGGCGTTTCTTTCTCTGTCTTCCTATATGTTCTATTACACAACCACAGGGTGGCGCTGTGGTATTGCGCAATTGCGGAAATACACATGCTTGTTTTAATGTGATAGCAAAATAATAGCTCATTATTTTCATTCTAAAAAACAGCGGGGAAATGCTTGGGAAGCCCAGGAGAAGGCCTTGAGGATGGTGATATTGTGTAAACCCCCTGCAAACTACTGTGAATAAAGAATCACGAGTGCACAATAAATGCCTTGTGTAGAGATGCACTTAGAGGCTGGCAGGCATCTGCAGACTGCAGCAAAGAAGCTTTTTTTCAGCCTGCTACTGTTTGTAAAGCCATTAACAAGTTGTGGTAGATTTGTTCTCGCTGAGGTACAGACAGGCAAAGACTTAGTAGCAACCATTTTTGCTTTTATATCTGGAGGCTTTTCTTTGAGCTATGAACCATGAATGCCCTTCTGGGCAAATTTCCAAAAGTTTTCATAATCTTATCTTGCTGGTTCTTTGATTCCAAATTTAGTTAATTCATTTTGCAATTCAATAATCATGTAACTACTGGCTTGTGGAATGGTCTCCAGGTACTTTGTATCATGTGACAATTTGCAGAAGGGTACTTTATGACTGGGGACACACTTTTTTGCTTTGGGTTTAAGATGTTGTTGGAATCTGGGATGAGACATATTTGATCTGAACTTGTGGCTTTTGAACTTTCTCATTCAGCAAAGTCCTGTAACATTCACACAAGATATTTCTCAGTTTGAACAGGTTCTTGCAGGTTTCAAGAAGATTCTATTCTTGCAGAGCTTGCTTGATGAGCTTATCTTTCTCTTCATCAATCCTTACAAAAGACCTGCTCCTGGTAGAGATGAAAAATGCTAGAACTGATGTATTGATATGGCTCACCACAGCTGACTGAATTTTTGGACCCTCCTTGGGGGGGGGGAGCGTGGTTACGGGGACTGTCGTGATGAGCACCTGCAGTTCAAAGTTTACCACTACACCACAGGTCTGCCCAGCGGAGAACATGTGATGGATGCTTTGCCTGTGAACAGCTACCATGCACAGGGAGTTTCAAGAGAGCCCAGCACGGACATGCCAGCTTCGCTACTTTCAGCAGGAGACATTCCTTTCCCTCCCACCTGCTTTAATATTTATTTATTTTATTTATTATATTTATACCCCGCCTTCTTTCCTGCAAGGAACCCAAGGCAGCTTACATAATCCTCCTCCTCCTCTCCATTTTATCCTCACAACAACCCTGTGAGGTAGGTTAGGCTGAGAGTCAGTGACTGGCCCAAAGTCACCCTGTGAGTTTCATGGGCGAGCGAGAGGGGGACTAGAACCTGGATCTCCCGAGTCCCAGTCCAACACTCACCACTACGCCACACTGGCTCTCTTTTATAAGTATTCCTTCTTTGCTGTGTTTCCTGTGATTCTCTCCTTCTGCCCATTTCTACAAACACAGTAAAGTCTGGGTCCCCACAAGGAGCAAACTTCATCCACACCAAAGCAACATCCCATCCAAGCACTCAGCCAAGCCTCCCCCAACCTGGTGCACTCTTGATGTTTGGACTTCAACTCCTATCAGCCCCAGCCAGCTTGATAAATGGTCAGGAATTCTGGGAGTTGTTGTCCAAAACATCTGCAGAGCAAGTTGGGGAAGGGTGGCTTAGCCCATGAGCCTAAGCTCATTCTGGACTCAAACAGACGCAGTTAACTCCTTTTCAATTAAAGACAAATGGTTACAGTGATGTTTGACAACAACTCCAGGTTGATGCTACGGTACTTCATTTTTAACAGCTATTTATAGTCAACATTGGATTTTAACTCCTCCCTGGTGATACCATCTCAGGAATGCAAGAAGCACTTTACCTTTAAGTACCCTGCTGGAAGGACAGCTCTCCATGTTGCAAGGCAACCGAGATAACAGTTATCAGATGATGTTGTCTCCAGATGCTGGAAGCACTGGATTGGTTTGAAAGAGCTGGAAAATTTCCACATCAAATGTGGAGAACAAACAGAAAGCAATCCAGACCAGCCAGATTAAATGAAGTTAAGGGAACTTCTTTTTCTTTCTTTTTTTAACGTTTAATGTGTTAAAGCTATGCAACCAAGGCCTGATGTTTCTATTTTGGGGCAGAGAGAAGGAGAGAGAGAGAGAAAATGTTCTGCAAAACCTAATCTTCAGAGTTCAAGGCATAAGAGTTGGCTTTGAATTAAATCTGCTGGTGAAATAACGTGAGTTGTCTGTGTGTGAAACGAGCACCTGAGGGTTTTGTTTGCACAATGTGCTTTGCAGATATTGCTTTACAGTAAAAAATTATAATAAATATAAATCGATCAGAGTAATATAATCTGTAGTAGGGGTACACAAGAAACCTTTTTTTTTTTTTAAGTTTTGTGACATCATTTGTTGTCTTTTTTTGTGGGCCACATTTCCCTCTATTCATGCAAAATACATGAATTTCATTATTCATTTGTTGCAGTCCTATTGGTTTTCATTATTCACATTTTTGGTGTGGGCATGTGCCTTTCTTCAGCTTGTTTTTGGCTGGTGGCTGTCTCCTGGTGTGCACTATTTTATTAACACACAATGCCCCAGATGTTGCATTGTTCCAGGCCATTGTAGTTAATATGGCAGCTACCAGGAAACAGTCACTAAGGGCACAATCCTATGGCTGCTAGACAGAGTCTAGATGTCCATAAGAGAGGTTGGCGGGCGTCCCAACTCCAACCTCGGAAATGCACTCAGAGCTGGGACGCCGACCTCAGAGCACCTTCCCACCACCTTTGCAGCCACACTTGATTGTGCTGGCTGAAGGCTTCCAGTGGCTCCCGAACAGGTAAGACCCAACCTCTAAATGGCATGAACATCTGGGAATGGAGGTAATGAAAAGTATACCTAGTATTCTTTCTAGTTGCTTTCATTTGAAATGAAGGAACATTTAACCAAATAGCCCCCATTCGGTTCAATTATACCTTAATTCTGAAATGAATACCCACCCCTGCTCTGTATATCTGAGGGTGTTCCATGTGCTACCTTTTGGAAATGACAGTATTCCTGAGGAGGAGGAGGAGGAGGAGGAGGAGGAGGAGGAGGAGGAGGAGGAGGACTGTTTCTCATTTAAAGAAATATCAGTCAATTAATCATCTGAGTTCTACTTAATTAAAGTTGCATTCATTTGCATATGCATAAAAGCAAAATTTAGGGAAATTTTAAATAACATAATAAAATAATATCGACTTGGATCCTACTCCCACTGATGGAATGTGAGGGAGGTGATTTTCACTGATTTCCCTTTCCCCCTGCAGCCCCCTGTACCTTCCAAAAATCTGCTCCAGAGTGTTAGGAGACCCACAGAGCACCATGGGAGGTGGCATTGGGGACTGTAAGGGAAAAGGGGAATCAGTGGCAATTGCCTCCCCTATGTTCCACCAGTGGGAGTAGGGAAAGGGGTAATTGGCAGAAATTGCCTCCCATCTCACTCCCACCAGCAGGAGCCTCTGTTGGATCAGAGTCCCTTCCATAAATGGAAAGAGCCCTGCTGGTGGCAACTGAAGATCCCAGCCATAATAAATAAAATACCTGAACAGTGGCTATCCAGTTCAGGTCCACAGCCAGGTCTTCCAATAGCCCCCTTCAGATGTGATCCTCCTTACAAACATAATTGCATTGAGCAGGGGTTGTACTCGATGGCCTTATAGGCCCCTTCCAACTCTACTGTTCTATGATTCTATAATAATTGGGTGAAGGAACGGAGTGGGGCCATGACGGCTGACCGCACCCTTGCTCCTTCCTACCATCCACGCACTGAGAGAATTCTGAAGAGGAGAGCCTTCAAGAGAGAGGAGAGGAGAGTCTGAAGAGGAGAGCCAATTCTATTTGTGCATGGTCAGGGTTCTCAATCATGGGGGAGCTTATGCACATAAAACAGCACCCCTTGTCCAGGCATTCCCATAACATGTGGATGATGGGGGAGCCATAGTAGCAGTGGTGGTGGTGGGCACAAGACAGTGCACGGCTTCACTCTCTTCACCAATATTGCAGGACCCTCTATGGTGACTGCACATTTCCTGCAGTGGAGGGGGGAAGGTATCTGCCAATCCAGGAGTGGTCAAGCCACAAAGAAGAGAGCTGTGAGGGCTTATTGAACTGGGGGTGATATATTGATGCTTGATTTAGTGGACTTTATCGTTTAGCTGAGCATTCAGCTGATTAATCTATCAATGTGACAGTCCCCATAGTGAGTATTCATATAGAGCAGGGGTGAACCTCAGGCCCAGGGGCCCAATCCAGCCCACCAGAGGTCCCCAAATGGCCCCAGCCCCCTTTCCTCCAACCAACAAGGTTTCCTGGTCCTTGTGCATCTTTTCTCCCATCCTAAAAGGTCAAAATGCCTCTCCTAAGGCTTTGTTCCTGGCAGTAAGAGCTTTAAGCTATGATAGGCTGGTACTTTCTGTATTTTGGTCCCACCCCTTCTGCCTTTGGCCCTGCTCCCTTTGTTATCAGATGCACCCACCCCTGAAAGCTTCTCCAAAATGGAATGTGGCCATCGGGCTGAAAGAGGTTTCATAGATTTCATAGATCATAGAGTTGGAAGGAGCCTACAGGGCTATCGAGTCCAACCCCCTGCTCCATGCAGGAAACTAGAGGAGGGGTCTCCCATCCAAGTAATAACCAGGCCTGACCCTGCTTAGCTTTCCACGCTCAGACAAGCTGAGCCAGCGTGAGCCACAGGCCTGTATAGTCTGAACCCCTGAAATAGAGGCAACACTATACATATGACACTTTGCACACTGACATCTGCAAAAGAGGAAGGTCATTCCCCCTACAACAGCAGGTCTCAAACTTTTTATTTTTGTGGATGGCTTGAAAATTGTTGAGCGTCTCAGTGGACCGCTTAACCTATTTTTCCCCCTACAAATCAAAAGTAAATGCAGAACTTTTATATTGATATCTCTGTAGTTCTGCCTTTCTAATGCAATGGATGTGCCTGTTTTTGTGAGCAAAGTTCTGTGAACACTGGTAAATATTTAGGAGGAAATTAGCAGACTGCTCAGTTTTTTGAAAATCACAGGCCCTAGGCTAGGCTTTGTTAGTCTGTTCAATAATCTAGCCCTGGTCAAAATGGCCTTGATCTCTCGGTCATTGGGGTGGGGGTGAATAAAGTGCAGGGCCAAATACAAATATTCTCAACTGTTCTGCAACCTTTCTGTGGACCACCTCAGTGGAGCTTGCAGGTCACCAGTGATCCACAGGGCTTTTCTACCCAAGGCATTTCTTGAGCACTCGTGATCCCCCAGTCACGGAAGTTTGCAGGGCCTTTTCACAACATTTTCATCCTCCAGGGCCTCTCCCATGCTTTCCAGCCGTTTTCGCGACTTTTTTTTTAGAGAAAGGAAAGTCAGCTTTAAATTTTAAACCGGAAGAAAGGCCTCGTGTACAATGGAAAATCCGCTATACTGCAGCTATAGCACAGCGCCACCTTGTGCTTGGTTAATAGAATATATAGAAAGGCAGAGAAAGAAAAACCCAAGAAAAAAGTCACGGGTACCTAGGGCAGTCTTACTCGTGCAAAGAAAATGGAACAAGAAGCCTCAGAAAAGCAGTGGGGTAAGCACCTCACGTAGAGAAGGCCACAGACTAGTTTGAGGACTTCTGCCCTAGGAGACAACAATCTACATTTCTGTGGTAGAGGAAGCAATAAAAGAAGGGAAGGGACCAAAAGCAGTTAAACACAGGCTTTGTTTAAGGACTGGTTATATCCAGAGTAGGGAAACTTTCCTGTTGAAGTCCACATAACCTTGGTCAAGACCTGTTCCTTCACATTCCAGCAGTGGGTGTGACCAGAGGCACAACTGGATGGAGTTAGTTACTCTTACCTTGTTAAGTACACAATGGGGTGGGGGGGAGGGAGAGAGAAACATTTACATCCATACATGTTCCTTCCACAACTTACTTAGATATTTTATTTTGTCATATTATACTTCTTAACTGCCCAATAACCTAAGTTCTCTGGGTGGTGTACAATACATTAAAAACATAAAATACATACAATAAAACAATGAATAAAAACGGCATGTAATAAAACCAAGATAAAACCAATAGCAAAGAATAAAGACACTCCATCACATAAAACCAGCAGGAAGAAAAGTACAGTGACCTAAAAGCACTAAAACTAAAACAAAAGAAAACAAAAAACACGAGAATAAAAAAAGGTCTTCACCTGGCACCGAAAAGAACTCAACAAAGGCGCAAGGTGAGCCTCTGTGGGGAGGGCATTCCACAACCGGGGTGCCACCACTGAAAAGGCCCTCGTAGCCACCTGCCTCACCTCATTTGGCAGGGACAGCTGGAAGAGGACCTCAGATGATGGCCTTAGTGTCCAGGTAGTTAAAGGTTCCTTCCATCAGCATTATAACTGGAGGACAGAGCAGGATGGAGTAAATCATCTTAATGATCTGCAGCAGGGTTCATGAGGGGACATGGCCTGGGAAAGAGTCTGGAGGTCTGGACTGTGAGGTCTGGGGGTCCACATTCACCCTGTGAGGGAGAGGTTTCCCCATCCATGGGTTAGGGAATAGGCTTCATGGACAGGACAGGTTTTGAGGAGTTTGAAGAGCAGGGAAGAGATGGCCCCATGTACTAGGAGGCAAATTGTTACTTGGCATATTGAACTGGAGAAGCTGCCTGTCTATGAAGCTGCAGAGGCCCAGAACTGTCCATGATGACTCAGAGCAGCTCCCCAAGGTCTCAGAAAGGGGCCTGCTACCCAAGGTCCTTTTTAACTGGAGATGGCAGAGATAAGACTTACAGTGAGGAAAATGTGTTTAAGATTGTAGCCTTAAGGCACAATCTTATGTATGTTTAGACGGGGGGGGGGGGGGGGGGACGACGGACCTACAGCTCCCAGCAAGCAATGCTGGCTGGGGCATGCTGGGAGTTGTAGGACTTTTTTTCTGTCTAAACATGCATAGGATTGCCCCCTTAAAGGCTTAAAATGACTCATACTAGCATGGGAATATGTATGGTTGTATGGATATATGTGATATGAGTTATACCTCAATCCTCAACAGGCTCCCAAGGCAGCTTACAAAAAGTTAAAATTACAAACAAAACAAATAAAAACAAAAATACTAAAACCACAGAATAAAAAGCACAGTAAAAATGCAGTGAGTGGAATTAAAAGCAAAAGCCAAGTCATATACAAGTAATGTACAGAGGATTTAATAGCCTTGGAAAATAAAAAGTTATTTGCCCGGCACTGGTATCACAGCAAAGTATGTATCAGGCAAGCCTCCCAGGGGAGAACATTCTTCTACAGTTGAGGTGCCACCACTGAGTAGGCCCTTTCCAGTGTAGCCACTCACCACACTTCAAATGGTGGGGACACCCAAAGAAAGGCCTCTGTTGAAGTTCTTAGTGTACAGGAAGGCACATGAGGAAACAAGTGGTCTTTCCAGTATCCTGGTCCCAAGCCACAAAGGGCTATAAAGCTTTAAAAGCTAGCACTTTGAATTGAGTTCAGAAATGAACTGGGAGCCAGTGCAATTGGTGAAACACAGGTATAATGTGATCTTAACACCCAATCCCAGTTAATAGCCTTGCAGCTTATTTACATATTTTCAAAGTCCAATTGCAGTTTCCAAGCCCTCTGATGATCATGATGATTTCATAAGCTAGTTGCTACTTTCTCACCTACAGGTTTACAGCAAAAATGCTGGAAATATGAACTGCTATTTGATTAAAAGGTTAAGGAAACAGTGTACCTATTGAAAACCTAACTATACTTTCCTTTGCATCCACACTTCTACCATTTTGTTTGCTGGTTTTCAAATATTCGGTGTTGGAAGCCGTGTGCATTCATAATCTGTGTTATGTGTTACCTTCTGCTGAGCAGAAACATCTACTGAGCATGTAGCTCAGTACACTTACCTGTTTTTAACTGGTAAGTGGCTCTCCTGAATCCGAGGCAGAGGTTTTTTCCATACCTGCCCCTTTGACTGGAGGTGCCAAGAGTTGAATTTGGGACTTATATATGCAAAGTGCATGCTCTTCCACTAATCTATGGCCCCTCCCCATACTGAGCTAGCATCACCAGCTCACAGGTCACCCACTGTGTACTAACTGTAAACCAAGCCAATACTGTGCAGTTATGCACGTCTCAACCAAAATTCGAGTTTGCTAACCCCAAGGATTAATCAGATGGATTCCATGCCTTGCTTGGGAATTAAATAAAAGTGGGCCAGGCTCTGAGGCTCAGTTCCTATTGGTGGCTCTAAGAACTGCCCGTAGACAAAAGATCAAAGACTTTCGGCAGGGAGGGATAGACCAGGCCAGCCTAGCCCAAGCAGTATTCCACTCCTTTTAAAATTTGCTTGTCTTGCAAAACGCTCTCAAACCAAGTTACTTGCAATCCAAGGTATTACTGTACAGTAATACCTTGGATTGCATGTAACTTGGTTTGAGAGCGTTTTGCAAGACAAGCAAATTTTTAAATATTTATTTAATTTTTTTTTTACTTGATATACAAGCGACATCTTGCAATACAAGTACTGTAGTACGGCTTAAATTAAAAATCTCTGTACAAATTTTTTTGGGGGGATTTCGTTTTGATATAAGAGTGTTTTGGATTACAAGCACATTTCCGGAACGAATTCTGCTCTCAATCCAAGGCATGACTGTACTGGGTTTTGCACCCACAAAATTATAATAGGCAAATAGGTCTTGTCTGATACTGTTTTGGAAATGCACTCTGGTATGCAAAGTATTAGATGTATTCCTTTGAAATCCTGTCTGACATTTACTGCTTTCCTTGGAGAAGCAATCTTTCACTTGAACTCTAAATAACTAGGGCATTAATCTCTTGGCTGTGTCCTAACTTGGAAATAACCTCAGTGGTGCAGTAGTACATTTTGAAGTGCAGGAGCTCATCTTCACAGCCCCCATCGCTCCAAAGGAGAATCCAGGATGACTATATTATGTATGTCTTATACTCTAAAATATCCATGTTGTATATTGCTTTTCTATTATAGTGTTTACTTCTGACTGCATAGATTCAACTTGTGCCCAGGACCGGTGCAGGGCAGTTTGGCGCCCCAGGCGAAAAAATATTTAGCGCCCCCCCCTCTCCAAAGCAGCAAAAAAACCCACCTTGCGCCGCTACCACCAACCTACCTTCCCCCCCGCCCTGGCGGCGGCGGCTGCTGCTGCTGCCTCCTCCTCCTCGTCCTGAAGTGACGCGACGGGACCCCCGCGCTGTTTTTTGCCGGGGAAACCATGGCAACAGGGCTGTTTAAGCCCTGTTGCCCTGGTTCCTCCAGCCAAAACAACGCGGGCGGGGCTCCGGAAGCGACGCGATGCGGAGAAGGTAGGTGACGGGGGGGTTGGGGGGGTGGCGATGGCGGCGGGAGGCGCAGCGGCAGCGAGCGGGAGGGCGGGGGGAGGCGCAGCGGCGGGCGAGCGGGCTAGGGGAGGCGCGGCGGCGGCGGGCGGGAGGGTGGGGAGGCGGAGGCCTGGCGGGGGCGCCACAGCGGCGGCGGAGGCCTGGCGGGGGTGGCACAGCGGCAGCGAAGAGGAGCGCAGCGTTTCCGCGCCCTCTTCAGCCGCGCGCCCTAGGCAACCGCCTAGTTTGCCTAGCGGTAGCGCCGGCCCTGCTTGTGCCAAACCATAAGAAGACTTGAAAGCTTTGTTGTTGCCTCATTCATTTGCTGGTGCCTGAGCAGATGACATCATCACTCCTGCTCTGAAAGAAGCCCTGGAGCTGCCCTCCCCTTTGTTCCCTCCTCCACTACACCACTGACTGATCTAGCATCCATTGTCCACTGCGGTCCTGAACTCTGCTTTTCTCTGCTTTATATATTTTCTTACTTGGTTACTAGGCTTTGCAAAGTTGGTCAGTGTTTTAATGTCCTAACCTAAGGCTTATTGATTTAAACTCATGTTTGGACAGCACTCTGTTTATTCATTCTGGTGCAGGGATTCTTCAGAAGTTGTGAAAATATTCTAAATGGGAAGATTAGGAAGAAAAAGCAGCGAGACCATAAATTCAATCGCACAAAAAAATATACAGAGAGATCACTGGAACTGCTTTATAGTTTTAAAGTAATAATAATTAATTTTGAGTCCAGGGTTGTAACAAAATCTAAAATCTAAACATGTATAGACTGTACACATTAATGACTGAGGAGCTGTTCTGGAATATTTGGGGGGATATTTTGCTGACTCCTGACCCTTCTAAAAGGGCTCCTGTACTATTAATAGCTGCAGGGTAAGCATAATGTTGTACTGACTAAATGTCTTTGTCCTGTGCAGCTATTCAAAGCATAGGAGCGCCCCCAAGGCCCTAAGTTTACAACTTTAGAGCACGGGAGGTACTCTTAATTGGGAACCATTTTTAAAAAGTAAGCTAGCATGCTATAGCTTAAATTCAATGTTTGCCCTACTTAGAGTAGACCAATTGAAATGAATTGGGCTTGTTAGTCCTGATTAATGTCAGTCTTGTGTACTCTAAGTAGGATTAACATTGGATTTAACCCTACATCTTGAATTGATGTTGCTGGGGCTAGAGAGAGTGGTCTGAAGAGTCCTGGAACAGGTGTACTACGAAAGCCAAGCAGGGCTGGCCTTGTAAGCCGACTAAAAGGGAGACTGTCTGGGAAATAGCAGCCAGCCACTCTCTTTGGTGGAGGAAGGCATTAAGGTATTAATGCTCGTCCTATGCAGGCATTATCAGAGGCTCACACTCATCCTATGCAGGGCAGGAGCAGTGGAGGCTTTTTTGCCCATCTAGCAAAAGTGTTTCGGAGGGGGAAGGAAGAAGGCTGGAGAGGCCCCAGGACAGCTCATATCTTGGCCTCTCCAGTCTCCTCCCCTCCCAGTCCACTGAAACACCCCCTTTACCCCCTCTCTGGGGTTGTGTTTCCGACCATGGGGAGGAAGTCTGTGGTTCTTTCTGCACTGGCTGGCTGGGAGAGGGGGATGACTTACGGATTCCGCGCCCCCCCCCCGAGGTCAGAGCGCTGTTTTGACCTCGCATCTGGGGAAGCTGAAGTATCCTATGGCCCCTCAGACACTGTTTAGAGGCCATAGGATTGCTCCCTAAAGAATATAGAGGCCTATGGGTAGAATAGAAAGTGGAAAGAGTTGGAGAAGAACCTTTACTAATCAAGATTTCCCGTCACAAGCAGTAAGGAAAGGACATGCTTGTAAAATGCAAGAGACATTAGCCCTATGCAGGCATTCTGCCTCCTACTTATGTGAGGGCTAAAAATGTGATGGGGGCAGAGACACACAGGCAAGCCCCACCCTGAACATCACCTTCACCACCTGCTCAGTCCCTGGCTTTCCCATGTTGAGAGGGAAGGTTTGAAGGGGTTTCTACATGTGCTCAACTGGACATTTATTTTATTTATTATATTTATACCCCGCCTTTTTTCCTGCAAGGAACCCAAGGCGGCTTACATAATCCTCCTCCTTCTCCTCCATTTTATCCTCACAACAACCCTGTGAGGTAGGTTAGGCTGAGAGTCAGTGACTGGCCCAAAGTCACCCAGTGAGTTTCATGGCCAAGTGGAGACTAGAACCCGGATCTCCCGAGTCCCAGTCCAACACTCTAACCACTTCGCCACACTTGAACAGGAATCCTGGGTTCCCAATCTTGTGGAGACCTCTACTCACATTCAAGCGTACATGAGTATAAGACCTCATGGGTCAACACATGACAGTCAGGTACTGAGTGGGTGGGGACGGCAACACTGGGGTCAAGGCTTGTGTGCATCTCCTTGCCCTGCCACCCTTTTAGTCCTCATGTGAACAGACTGAACATCTGGATAGAGTGAAGATTTATTGAAATTGCCTGATTCTTGGTAGTGGACTCTATTAAGTGTGAACAAACGGTAGTATCATTACTTATTTATTATATATTTATTACAAAGAATTCAGCAATTTTACATTTTATAATAATAAAATCTTTAGAGTCATGATACAAAAGGGTAAACGAATGGGGAGGGAAGAGGAAAATAAGCAAACTCCGGTACCAATTCTTGCATACTGTTACATAATCAAGTTACATAATGACTAGGCGGAACAGCTGTTGATGGGAAGGAAAGAGCCACATGGCTGATGGTCCCAGCTGAGTGCATAGGCGAGGTCTTGTTGTGTCATCACTTCCTAAGATGCACCCAGGTAGATTGGTGCTAATGAAGATTGTTCTGGGAGGGACAAACCAAATGGGCAGATGGAGCTCACAGAGGGGATCTTCCTGCGTCAGCCTGAAAAAGTAACTGCAAACTCACTTTCCAAGTGTGGACCGTTATGTAGCCCAAATGGCACCATCTACACACAAGAGGGAGGTAGCAACAAGCTTGCAGGAACCCTAAGGTTTTCAAAACTATCAAAGAAGAAAAACTTTAGGAAAAAACCTAAAACAGGGGAGACCCAAAAATAGCCCAATAAGGACTGAGCATGCTCAGTCGGCACAGAATGCTGGCGGACTGTTGCAGGGGGGAATGGGAAAAAATGGAGGGGAGGGGGAATGGAATGGAGTATCCTGGAAGAGGGCTGGCTGGCTGGCTGACTGGCACCCTGAACAGGAGCACTCTGCATTGCAAGATGTTGTTGCAGGTCGCACTTGGCTCTCCCCATGATGTAGTCATGCAGAATGGCACTGATGGAGACAAATCTGTAAGGGGAATGAACCAAATGGCAACTGGTCCCAACCAAGCTGATGAAGAGTCTATCTTGCCTCTCACTATTGGAAATGTTTTAGTGCAATACACTTTGTTCGATTTAAAAGTGCTTTGGCAATCTAAAAAGCTGTTAATAGTGGGAAACAAGTATTTGAACTTCCTTTGGGTCACTTGTTTCAAATGTAATGTATATATTTTGACAGAATGTGAACTATTCAGTTGGCCTTGAACTCTGAATAAACATTTTTTTAAAATTAAAAAAAAATGTAATTGCATGATTCTTTAAGCAAAGCCACATACATCACCTCAGAAGAAACCTTTGAAAGACCTTAACATATCTCCTGTAATTTTCCAACGCAGATTGTGGAAGAATCCAAGCCATCTGCGACAAGCACGATAGCAGCAGAGCGGGCATGTTTTTCTTTAGTCACCCTTGAACGAATAACCTTCCATGTTTTGGCAGACAACCATTCTGTGGGTGATGGGTGTTTTCTCTGTGTTACAAATCTCCTTCTGCTATTGCTACCTCATCCTGCCACAAAGTCTAGACTCAGCAGAAACTTTCAGAGGAAATGATAGAAAAGCCAAGATGCTGGAGGCATCTTTGGAAATGGATTATTAGAAGGAAGGTGATCAAGCTACAATGGGGGCCAAGCCTAACAGTATGTAGATGCTAGAATTTGGGGAAGGCTCCAGAGGTTGTTAAGTCCATTCAAAATCTTCACCAGCACAGAATGCCGTGAGTGTACTTGTGCAAATGGGACAAGGGTGTCAGTGTTGGAAGGGGTGCATACAGAACAGCAGTAGAATGGAATAGATTCATAATGTTGTGATGCACACCAGCAGGAATTGCTTTAAGATGAATTAGAAATGTATTCCACAAATTTTATTCCATCAACTATCAATGATGCTTGGAAAGGGGGCCTACTGGCCTCTGTCAGGTGTTATTCTAACACTCTTCCTTCCCCCCTGCTTTTAGATGTGGCTCCCTAGCCACACCCATTTCCTGCCTCCTTGCCTTGCTCATTCATAGGCTACTACTCATGAGCATGCATTTACTCGCAAGCAGACTACTGTCCACGAAGAGTTCCCTCTCAGGATCACAGGAGCTAGACCACAGGAAGAGCCAAGAACAGGGGAAGAAAGGGTAATTTCTCTTTCCATGCCTGCTGCAATCCTGATAATTATCAGTCTCCACTCCCCCTGCACTGCAGCCCATGCTATCTGCATTTAAAACACACACACACACAAAAACACCTGCATTTTAAATGCAAAGATGCATAGAATATGTTGTGTCTAATTTGTCCCTGAAAGTTCATTTAAAGCTGTCGTTTCTATTTACCTAGGGCTGCAGGATACTTCCTCATTCTTTTAGCCTGGCAGAACAGGACCCATATATTACACTAAACAGCAATGTGTGAAATATAAAAGCCAGATTTTTGAAAATGAACATTTTACATTGCCTGTAAAACAGAGATAGTGACTGCCTGGAGCAACAAAGCCCCATAAGCAGAAGTGAAATGCAGTTTGTTCCAGTACATGCAAATTGCCTTGTTAGCTCCTCAACTCCCTCCTGGGATTTCACATGGTGTTGTTATAGCTACTGCTCAATAACAATAAGGGCCAATAAGGTGCTAATCAAGGCAGATCCCCCCCCCCCCCATCCTCAAATAGCTAATTCCCTATTGCAGACACCAGAAGCCACACTGGCCTGTGGAGAGCAAGGTAAAGTTCTAGCAAATGTTCTTAATACACAGACACTGGCCTACTTTGGTGGGAGGTTATTTAGCTAAAGAATGCATTAGCAGAACTGACTTAGGTAACGTCTGTGCTTCAGTTCCAGTCTGGCAGAGTAGGACTAGTCACCTGTATGTCCTCCTTCAGTAACATCACCACCAGCCATTACTTCAACACCGAGAGTCATTTAGTCATGGGCTCACATTCAATGCCCAAACATATGCTCTAGGCAAGCAGTCGCCAACCTGGTGCCCTCCAGAGGTGTTGGACAACAACTCCCATCATCCTCAGACAGCATGGCTGATGCTTACTGGGGATGGTGGGCACCGTAGGGTTGGGCACCATGTTGAGGAAGACTGTCCTAGTACGGAGAAAGTCTTAAACCAACGTTCCACCCAACATCTGCTAACATTATTCACCAGACACAGCATTCTCCAAGATGGATCACTTATTGAAAGGATGGGGAACATTTGGGCCTCCAGGAGCTGTTGGACTGTATCATCCTTCACCATTGCCTATGCTGGCTAGGGCAGGTGGCAGTTGTAGGCCAAAACATATTGGCATTGGTGGGAGTAACGGAAAGTGTTTTGGCTGTGTGGGGTGTGTGTGTGTGTGTGTGTTAGCTTGTCTGTCTGTTTTGGTGCAGTCTGCATTTTGCCTTGGTTTGTTGTGTGTGTTGTGTCTAGGTTTGTGTGTGTATGTGTGTGTTACTTGGAGTTTTTTTTGTATGGGATGTGGATGTCTTTTGCTTGGGTTTTTTGGGGGCGGGGTGTCTTTGTGGTGTTGGTGGGCATCTTACCTGAATATGTTAGCTCAGACCCTGCTCCTGCTTTGTACTTGGGCTCTTGGGCAAGTTACTTTTCTTTTAGAACACACACTCAAAATTCCAAATGTTCCCACTGACCCAAAAATGTTGGGGATCCCTGACCTATCCTAACTTCAGGTATGTGACCCCTTCCAGATACTGCTGGTAATTGATGCTTGAAACAACAGTACTCAGTGATGTGCACGTTATAGCAACTGCCCACTGAATCCAAATACGGTATGTATGCACAGAATTATGCTGTTGCCCCTGTAGTGCACAGCACTATAACTATTTTCTTGCTCCAGATTCAATGAATCTCTGAGCACACAGGTACATAGAATATTGCATTGAATATACAACGTCAGGAATGAAACCTTTTTTTGCAGCCTTACCCAACCGTAGGGGATCTACGCCCAGCCAGCATGGCCAACAACACAGGGATCCAAGGTGTGGGTGTGGGTGTTTTAAAGCAACATAATCATCAACATTATAACACTTTCATCAGTTTTTTTTTTTTTTTAAAGGAATGCTTCATGTTATCTATACACCTTAGCAACTGCCAAGCTTTCTTTGGGAAAGTACAAGTGTTCTGTATTATGCACAAGGGCAGCACCTATGCTGAGTTCAATCAGACAAATATCCATATAAAGTTAGCATATTACAATACGACTGAAGCGGCCTTCTTAGCATTGGTTTATAAGCAGGAACCTCTTCACCCTCACACTTTTCCTACACAGAAATAACCTTAATATAGGGAGTGGTGATAAGAAGCTCCATATACATTGCCAGCTTCAAATACAGACAATCGAATGGTGATGTTCATGGTTTTCCAACTCATGTGCCCACAGCAGTATAAACCCTCGTGCTCATTACACCCAAGATAGGCCATACTCTTTTATTCCTCCTACCCAGAAAATTGTTTTTCCTGTAGAAAATATGTCACGTAGAAGGCAGTTCTCGGCCAACCCAAAGACCATACTTTGATTTCCATTGTGGCGTGAGCATCAAGTCTAGCAAACTTCTGCTAGTGCCAACACATGGCACACCAGTGACTGACTGTCCAGCCAGATGTTTCCCTTCTGTGAAAACCAAAACATGCCAGTGGATCAAAATGTATATGCAATTCAATCTGGACCTGCAGGCTTTTTGTCTTTCATGCTGCAGTTCTGCCCATCCTCAGTGCCCGAACTCATATTTTGGTTGCCATGTATTAACTCCTGCTCCAACTCTTTGCTCTTCCTCTTGCAGCACTGGCAGAAGCCACTGGAGTTCTCTACCAAGCTGATGCAAAGATTGATGATCAGGGCTAGCCAGGCCATCCCAAAGAGAATCCACAGAGACACCACGTTCTTATACCAGGATGGGTAAGTGCGCTCCGGGTTCATGCCTAAGGAAAAACAACATTCAAGCTATTCATAGGTACAGAGCATCACTCCCTTAATTCGTAAAATTAGCAGTCTGATACGAAGCATTTTATGATGAACTGGAGCAAGCAGGATTTAAGCAGTTGCTAGGATACTTTCACAACTAAAACGTAAGCCCTACAATGTCTGGAGAATCTGAGAGTGGATGGGGCACTGCCCAGGTCAGAGACCAGCCAAAAGAACACACTGAACTGTGACTTCATTACCCAAGGATAGGCAGTACAAATAAACAATGAATGAGGGAGCTGTAGCTAAGAGACATTGCCCATACACATCATTGTGAAAAAGTAGCAGAAGAATGCCCATCAGGTGTGGGGAGAGGTTTAGTGCATTTTTGTGTGCTCTGCAAAAAGAAAACCTATCCCCTGCTGTGATATCCCTATCTGCGGATGGGGGGCGGGCACACAATGTCAGGGATGGGACGGGAGACTCTTCCCTCATTGCAACAGTATGTATTTTCCACTTTCTTCTCTTCCCCGGAACAAATGACAACCATTCACATACACTCATGCCTTGGATTGAGAGCATAATTCGTTCCGGAAACGTGCTTGTAATCCAAAACACTCCTATATCAAAACGAAATCCCCCCCAAAAAAATTTGTACAGAGATTTTTAATTTAAGCCGTACTACAGTACTTGTATTGCAAGACGTCGCTTGTACATCAAGTAAAAAAAAATTAAATATTTAAAAATTTGCTTGTCTTGCAAAACGCTCTCAAACCAAGTTACTTGCAATCCAAGGTATTGCTGTATGTAGGAGGAACTAAGGAGATACAATTAGGGTCACCATTGGGGTGGGGGATAAAATCAGCCCTTCATGACCCCAGCCATGAAGACACAGTCCTGGTCCCATCTGCATAGCCCCAACCTGGGTTCTCTTTCTTGGTCACTCTAGTGCAGTGTTCTTCACTGCAACACTCAAGGGCCACACTGGCAGCTCCTGATCATATCAAGTGCAGCTCTATCTGTTTCGCTCCCTCTTTGCAATAGCTGCGCAGCAGGCACTCCCTAGCTTTGCCTTTTCGTTTGTCTTAGTTGTGGGTCATCTGCTGCGATCTGGGCTGCCAAAGGAAGCCTTGGGGGTTGGGAGTCAGGAGACCTGCCACCTTGTCAGTTGTACGGTGGCTGGGGGTGGGAAGGGCAAAGAGAATGCAAAAGCAATTAGCCCATTAGCTGTGGTGCGGGAGGAGCCCAACAGGCAAAGAGAAACAGGATTGGCCACCTGCAGTGGGGCACTGCGCAGGGCCCCACGTGGCCTCGGTGGCGGTGCCTAGAACCCAAGTGGCTCCCGCTTGAGAAACAGTGAAGATGACTGCTCTCATGCGCCAGAATGTTGTGAAAGTGAGACCGTTCCCATAAATATGCAACTGTTCATATTTAGCCCTCTTTCTATATCCAATATTATAAGGCAGGTATCTAAAGGTGTGGCTACAAACAAGGCCCCCGCTCCCCAGGGCTAACTGACATCAACGGCCCCGTGGAAAAGAAGGAGGGAGGGAGGCAGGAGCAGGCAAAGGGAAACACCAGGGCATGCTCCAGCTGGACTGTCCTCCACCCCTTCCTGGGAGACCAGAGGGGGAGCAGGGCCACAGGGAAGCCAGTGTTTTTGTGAACTGTTGTAAACTGCCCAGAGAGCTTCGGCTCTTGGGCGGTATATAACTGAAATAGATAAATAAATAAGTCCGCAAGCTAGAATTTAATCCAGGTCTTCCAATTCAAGGAATCGAATGACAATTCCACCCACTTCTAGTTCTACCAACTAAGTTGCCCTGGCTCCTATTGCAAATGTAACCCAAACTCCAATCCTAAATCTAGTGTTACGTATTTTGTTAGGACAGTAGTATTTGTTTTCAATTTGACTTCATTTTGTTATGCTCATATTTCACCCAAGAAGAAATGATTCACTGGCAAGGGCATCTTGCTAAACTACAGGAATCTAAAGTAAGCAAGCGGCGGCAGCTCTGCGCATAGAAGATCAGATGGATCAGAAGATTAGATCTCACTGCCATTTGTTAACAAGAGTGAAATTAGTTAGGTAGGTTGCAGTGAATATCCAGGACTTGCCTATACAGGGAAATGAAATATACTTATACCATGTCAGCTAGTTTAATGTGGTCTAGTTAACCTGTATGAAATATCCTACACCAGTCTTCCCCAAACTGGTGCCCTCTAGATGTTTTGGAGTACAACTCCCAGCATGCCTGACCACTGGCCATGTTAGCTGGGCCGAAGGGAGTTGAAGTTCAAAACATCTGGTGGGCACCAAGTTGGGGAAGGCTGTCCTATGCTGTGCTCTTTTCTTCAAATACCCTCAAATTACTACCCCACAGGAATGAAGGCAGTGTTCCATGTGATATACCATGCATGTACGGCCTCTCTCAATTTAGAACTGCTTATGGTTCATTAGGAAAGGGCAACTTATTTCTTATATTTATTAATTATATAACTTATCTCTGATTGGGTGTGTGTACTCACACGGGTTGTGTGAGAAACACCTCTCACATAGGAATGGCTTTAAAACCTTTTCTTTGCTGCTAAATGGTTAATTAGGCACTTGTGTTTTGTTTTTGTTTTTACAAAGTCAACTGGAGAATTAAGAGCTTCCCTCACTGACAAGGAAGGGCACCACAGCAAAGTGCAATAAAGTTGTTTGTGAAAGTGAAGCAAAAAGTCCTCTCACAAACCAAGTCTGTGTAAACAAGCATAAAAGCGCTTGGGGCAAAGGGCTCTTCACGTTCAAGTAGGGCTACCTCTTTCAGTTAATACTGGAGAAGAAGCAAATGTTTACACTTCAGATTTAAATGTATTGTTGTTTTTGGACTTACACTTGGAAATCCCTCATTTTTTTGTCCATAATGAGAACATATACATGGGAATATACTGAAAAAAACAAACTAAATAAACCTTAGACTATCCAAGTCCAAAAACATTCAGTGTATAATAGGTCTGGACTGCTTACCGATTACATAATCTCCAAAGCCTATTGTGCTAAGAGTAATGAAAGAATAGTAGAATCCTTCTTCATAGGTCCAACCTTCTATGGCCGTGAACAACAGAGGAGGTAACAGAAGAAACAGTAAAAGACCAGCAACCAGCGCACAGGTCCGTGTCAAGACAGCTGCCCCTCTCTAGTAAGACATAAGGAAACAAACAAACAAAAAATGCTTGAAGTGAATGGGCAGAGGGACATAGACTCTTGTATATTACAAATGCTGAGGTGGATAGGGATTGACAAGCTTGCCCTGGGAGTGGAATGATTCTGCAAAACAGGGATATATTCCTCCTGGTTAAACACATGGGAAGAACATAATGATCACGGTCCAGAGAAGGTTTATATTCAAGTTCACTAGGAACCATCTGTACTTAATGGACCATTTTGGATGTAATGCTCCCAGCTTTCTAAACCGCAGCTTAGGAAGCCAGGAATTAGGGTCAGAAATAAGTGTTGGGCCCATGTGCTCTTCCCTTTGCACGCCAGCTTTTGTGTTGTAATCCTGGTCTCTTAAAACCACAGAATAGGGTGGTTTATGCCTGATATGGGGAACGGTGGATTAATGTTGGTTTATGAGCCAGGGTCTTAAACCACCATTTGATTCTAGGTAGTAAACTGACACTAAACCACAATTCTCCATTTCAAACACAATGACCTGGTTCATATGTAATGACAACCAAGCACATCAGTCCAACATTCATTCCAGGCTTAATAACTACCGGTACATCCAAACTGGCCCAGTGACTGTGGCCAAACCTGTGGTCTCAAGACTCTAGTCCTGAGAACACTTAAGGCATCAGTTAAGTGTTAACACTTACACATGAACAACTAGCTGCCTACAATTCCAAATGGCTGTGGACTGCACTTCAAATAGTTTTATATCTAAAGTATCAGCACAGCATCTGATGTTTCTCTCAGCTCCCCAGAGGATCTCAACTCACATTTTAAAAACATACCACATTTCTAACCCTCATGAATGTTAGAAAAAGCCTTAAAAACAATAGCATGCTTTGCTCAAACCAAGGAAACCTGGGGTGGGGTGGCTTTGGATGGTTTTTCTAGTGCCTAGGAAATGGGAACTTCAGCACACCTCCCCATTAGCCCAAGTCATCTGCTCTGTAAGCACCTTGCTGCAGTGGACCTGACCTCTGCTCGTGATGCATCACTGTGGTTTGGACTCCATAAGATGGTTTGTGGAGGAGGGCTGATGGATCTGTTGTCTGCCTTTTGATTCCTTACAATTCTGTGGGTTTGGCCTAGAATTATCACCCTGTGATTCAGAGACCTCAATTTACAGATGAGAAACAGAATATTATTCCTCCCAGTAGATCATGGCTTAGCTTAAATTTGATCTCAGGTCTTCCAGGAAAATTCAGTGCTACTCAAGGCAGATTTAAAAGATACGTGACTAATGAGAAGAAATTGCCACAAAAGTGGGTGGAAAGAAGGTTCTGACCAATTAAATGAGACAGCACTATCAATTTTAGGACAGATGTTTTTGATGTTCCCTAGCTTTCATTTATAATATTGCTACAGTATACTTTATTTTATTTTATTTTCATATGGAGAAGTAGGGATAGTGCACAACTGAAATTTCCCTACTTCTCTCCCTCTTCAGGATAAGTGGACCTTTCTGGGCTCTATTTTTTTAAAATAATTTTTATGCTTAGGAAACCCTGTTTATTTCATGCTGGAGAAAAAAATGTCCTTGACCAATACATACATATTCTCTTTCACTGACATAATTTTTTGAGCTTGGAATAAATACAGAGTTTGGCATTTGTACATGCAAAGTTTTGGATTTTGACTTGCAATGCATACAGGTTCCTGCCAAATGGAGGCACAGTAAGTGGAACAGAATCAGATCCATAACCTGCTCTGTGTCTGGGGCCTATCTGTAAAAGCTGACGTGTTGCAGTGTTTAGGCCTAGCAGAGCAAATGGGAAAGTTGCCCAATTTTTCATGAATACTGCGCACATTACTCCATTCTAGCCTCCTTCAGATAGTGGGACAGGGCTGTGTACATGCGTCATGTTTTCAGGATACTTGGGAGCTAGAGACGCCAGTAGATAGCTTGAGGAATGTGAGGCCTGTCCAGACATAATATGAGAGGAACATGGAGGGGGGAAAGGCAACAGGTAATAAATCAACCTTTTCATGAGAGGAAGCAACAAGGACAACTGCTAAGTAAGTGGCATTACATCTGGTCATTGGTATTACATTTTGGAGAGGTCTCCCTTTTGCCCCTCCTGATATATTTTACCCCAAGGTTTTGCTTTTTTTAGTGAAAGCTACAACCTACTCAGTGTTACCTTTCTCCTTTATATTGCAGCAGCAGGACAAAAAAAAAGTCTCTACTGGGAATGGAAATCCTTTATCCTCATCTCCGAATTACCCTGGAATTACCCTGCTAGTTACATTTTTGATACTTAAAAAAACAAATGAACAGTGTATTTCTGAATTCCACACCAGCAATATAACAATTTGATGACAGATACCTGAGAAGAAAGCACGGACATCTTCTAGATGAGTTGGCAAATGATGGTAGGGGAGAGTTAGAAAGCAGCAGAAGAGTTTTATAGTAATTTATTGGAGAGCAAAGGTGTATGTTTTTTCCAAGGGAAAGACACACACACACACACATACACACACACACTCTGCTACTGCGTCCTCATGTGCACCATGAGGTTCCACATTGGAAGAACATCAGGAGGGAGGTGGGGTTGCTATGAGAAATTCCAGGGCACTATCCAATACTGATGCTGCACCTCCACTAATTCTGCTGTGCCAGTGGGCCCCACCGCTAGCACAACAGGAATTAGTGCTTCCTAAAGCAATCCCACCTGCTGGCCTGCCCCATTCTGGAAATGAGCATTTCTGCTCATTTCTGATTGTTTTGCACTAGCAGTAGGTCCCACTAGCACAGAGACAGTGTAGGATACTGCCCATAGGATCTAACCAGGAGGGAAAACTCCATACGTGTGGTGAGCAACCCACATGGCTAGTCCAGGGCATCATGGAGCTAGAGGGGCAGTAACCTTTAGTTCACAACTGACGGTTGAACAGTGACTGGGTAACTAACTAGCAATGGTAGGTTGCCAAGTCGTCCCAACCCAGACCACTTCCCGCAGGGTGGCTTCTTTTGGGACAACAAGCTACCCTGACAACCCATGGTTTGTTCTAGGGGTTGTTGATGGGTTGGTATGTCATCTGAACCCGGGAGACCAATCCCTGGGTTGCAGGAAGCGGCAAGTGAGCTGCTTGGCAAGAGTGGCAAAAAACCCTTGCCACTCTTGGCAAGTTCGCTCGTGCCGCCACCAGTGATTGCCACTCTACCGATGCCCAAGTGGCACTTTGGCGCAACCATCACTGGCTCCTTACCCTAAAAAAAAAAAAAATTGGCAGGCACAAATGTGTGCAATTTCTTTCATCATTTTCTTTTCCTACAAAGGACCAAAATGTGGAGCCTTGCCTGGTCAAAGTCCTGGTAAGTGTCTGCTATCAAAGTGCAGTAGGCAACATCCATGGACATTGACTAGGTGAGGCTGAAGAGCTTGCTTTGCACACACTTGACAGCTGTCAGTTGGTGAGCTCTCAACTGAAAAGCAAAGAGGCGAAGGGCTTTTTCTCCTGAAAGGGGGTGGCAAGTACATCTCCCACTTCCGGGCCTGATCCTCTAGTTTTTTAGTATTGCCCTGATTGTTATCAGTCCTCTCCACCTTTTCCACACTTCCCTTAGTCTCCAGGTACTCCAGAAAGGGGAAATCTACATTCCACCCTGTTTTCGAGAGCACTTTCTTTTGACATCTGTCAAAAGAATGGGTTCTTTTCTTTCAACCTATCTAGCAAATTGGAGCATTTTCTTGGGACAGGAAAATATACACAGATTTCACTCCTAAACATGCTCAGGATTCTGCTCCTATTGGTTTTAGAGTGTATATATATATATATATATATATATATATATTTCAACAGGCCACTTAGAATGCCATCCTATGCATGTTTAGACAAGAAAAAAATCCTACAATTCCCAGCATGCCCCAGTCAGCATGGGAGTTTAGGACTTTTCTGTCTAAACACACATAGGATTGCACCTTTAAACATGGAGAGAAGTGAGCGTTAATGGCTAGATTCTGGAGGCTGTATTGCAAGAAGAGGAGCTATGCAGCACAATCACAAGCTAATCTGTCAATTAAGACACCATTCTGTTACAGTATCGGGATAGCAGACTCACCTGCAACCAATTTAAGTCAAAGCAGAGAAATCAGTACCACTTTTATCTCCCTGCATTAACTTACTAGAGGCCCATATGGGTGAGTTGGCTACCAGACAACTCACCCATGCTGGCCAAAGTGACACATAAAGCATCTACATTGCTTACCTGCCAGTGGAACTTCTCACCCAGGCGGATGGCACACAGCTGAACACCAGAGAGCATCAGCTGTCCAATCCTGTTCAGGAGGACAAGGTTCAAGGGGATCCCAAAGAGGGCAAAGAAGATGCACAAGACTTGCGCAGCCACTGTGCTGGGACTCAAGTTACCATAGCCTGGAAGGGGAAGGGAAAGGCGGATAATTAGTTTAATAGGAATTATCCCAGTCAGGTGGCTGTAATAGCAGGAACCTGTTTCAGTGTTTTCTGGCAAAAGAAGAGGTCAAAGGTTAAGGGAATGGGACACGTGGCCTATATGCAGGCCTTGAAGCACTTCCGCATGACTTATGTGCTCCTGTCAGAGAATTACAGCTTTCACTGAGTTAAAAAATTCTTGCCCATCCTGTCAGAGGTATGCTGGAAAATGAGAAACCAACATACCATACTAAAAGCCCAGATACAAGAAGATTATTTGATTTTACTCTGTTTTAAACTTATGGTTTTACATTATGTTTTACTATGCTATTGTATTTTATGGTTTGAAGCTTTGTCTTGGAAACTGCTCAGACAGCTTGGGCTGATGGGTGGCATAGAAATACAATACAATAAATAAATAAATAATTGAATACCAGAAGAAATAGGTATGCTGGAGGGGTGGCGGATTTTAATTCTAGGATTGCAGGAACAAGGGGAGGGGAGAAAAAGTTTCACATTTAGGATTAACAGCTTTGCATCTGAGTGTAAATACTGCATATTCACCAGCTATGGGCATAGCACCTACCTGGTATATTCAGAGAAATAAAACGACTGATGTTAACTAAGGCTGAATCAGAAGCAATACGTACTGAAACATAAAGTACCACTGAAATACTGATGGGACCTACTTCTGAGTAATCAAACTTAGGAATGGTGTGCACACTATTTCATTTTATAAATCTGTATACTGCCCTTCAAGAAAAATACAAACAGTGAAAAAATTAATTTAAAAAAATCAATACTATTAAGCAGAACAAAATCAATAACAATAAAATCAGCAATTAAAAGAAGCAGTTAAAAATCAGGAGCTCAGTAAACCTAGTTTAAAATAGTTACATTGGCCATAGCTCATTGGTCCATAGCGCATTTCACAGGCGCAAGGGCACTGGGTGCTTCAGATGGGGCCAAACTCATAACATAATAGGCCAGTTTATGTGATTCTATGACAGCTGGACACACTGGCCAGGTTTGCTCATAATGCTATCCCATGATTTAGCATTACGAAGATGAGCCACAGCAAGCCTCAGGGGATGTTTGCATGTCATGACAGCTCACTGTGGGTTATTTAATACATGGTGGGGCTGCAGCACGTGTGGGCACCATTTTGAATATGCAGCCCCTGCTTGGGGTTTGTTGTGAGCATGGGTTATGCAAGAGTTAATCCTCACATAAGCCATGGTCTGTTTTAGGGTTAAATAACCCATGACGAGATGTGGCATGTTGTCCGAACCCAGTCTCATGGAATTTCTCCTCTTCCAGCATGGCCACAAGGAGATTAGAAGCTTCCCCTTCCGTTTTAAGATTTACCACAGTTTAGCATTATATCCAAACCCTAAATTGTAGTTAACCTTAACTATGGTTATTAAAACAAGCCAGCTTTGTAAACTATGGTTTGAATTTGATTTATTCCCACTAGACATAGTAAAGATTAAGTTTGTCCTGGTTTGGCGCTCACAAGTAGTTATGGTTCTGAACTCCTCTCTGCAGCCATGCCAGAGGGGGAGGGGGTAGCACAGGAGCCCAATGCTTCTCTTCATATGCTAAACTGAAGGAAACGAAATAGTTAAAATAAAACCTTACAAGAGATTTTAGCCAAGCATGTAGACAGATTGCCAGGGTGATGACTAATACTAAAAGAATGTAGTCAATGGCTGGTAATGACTGTGGCAATGACTGACAATGGCCGTCAATGGCTCTTGTTGATTCACAAATATTGAGGTGTTTTGCTGTCTCACCCTGCATACGTGACCAAGATAAGAAAATACCTAGCAGCTGCTTGATTGTAAGATCATTTTCCTGTCTCCTTGTAAGGAAATCCCCCTCCCCTAAAGCAAACCCCCCTTTTGTCTTGAGCTTGCTGACCAATGTAAAGAACTGTTGCCAAATGACCAGACTTATGTATGCTATAAAAGTGGTTGTAAAAGCCCCGCCAGGGGTTCTGCTTTGCGACACAGTCCGCAGGACCAATTGTGCACAATAAACCTCTTTCCAATAACCCGAGTTGGTCCTCGTTGTACTTATCTGAGTTAAAGGGTGACCACTTCATCTGGCGACCACGAAGGGACAAAGAGGAAGCTTTGCAGCTTGCTCGGGGCACAGCCCACCGCTGCCCCCTAAGGAGAGGCCTTGCGGAGCTCCCAGCGCGCATCACAGCACTTGGCTGTGAGGGAATCCGAACAGGGGGCCTGACGGGGCAGTGGTCGGACGGTGACTCCAAGAACCAACAAAACTCGGTTCGGAACTAGGACCAAGGGGGCCGGACCGGCGGAACAGGCGAGTATACTCTAGGGTTCCTACAGGAGAGAATAGGAACAAGGGGAGGAGGATTTGGCCATCCTCCGGGGATTGGACCTACGAGGCAGCTGAAAAAGGCTGAACTGGTTCTTTCCCTTTTGGTAAAGGAATACAAGAGATCTCGGGAGGGAATGTGTTGGTATGTGTGGTGAAGTGTGAATGCCGCTGCAGTTCCCGTAGGTGACCGTGGAACGTCCGGGGCCGCGGGTCAGCGGAGCGTGTGTGTGAAATCCCTTAACGTCTAACAGGAGAGACCCCTTACTCTCCTGTCCGTACCCCACCCTTCTGTTTCTGTTCTTGTTGTTGGTCTTAGAATTAAGAGAATGGGGTGGGGGTGGGGAAGCAGCGTCCCAAGGACACAGCTTCAATGCATGGAAAGGAATTTCAAAGCAGGGTTTGGGAGAGACTACGGGTGAAAACTTGAACGCCAAACTCTCCGGACCCTGTGCAAGGTAGAGTGAGTGGCCATTCATGGGAGTGGGGTGGCTAGCACAAGGCTCCTTCAACCTCAATATCATCAAGCAAGTACACCAAAAGGTGGCTCAGACTCCAGGAGGACACCCAGACCTCCTACATAGACCAGTGGCAACAAAATGTAAAAAAAAAAAAAAAAAAAACCCACCCCATGGTTAAAAAGGAGTGCAAGATGGAGGCGGCACACATAATGATTGCCTGGAAAGGGACCCTGCCCTGGCCCAGAAAAGAGGAACGCGCCAGACCAAAAGAAAGGCAGAAAGAAAAAAAAAACAAAAACAAGTGAGTGCAGCTGTCCCTTTAAAGTAAAACCTCTGCCTGCTCGCCCAGTTGCCTAGGAAAGAAAAGCACAGACTAGCTAATCACATTCCTAATAGGTTAGAAGTCAAACACAAGATCTAAGAATGGCAAGAAGTACTGGTACTCAAAGAACCCTGTGTTGTGTTAAAGAAATACAACAATAACAAAAATGTTTGTGAGCTTTTTGTGCAAAGAGTTCCTGACCATACACAAAGTTTTGGTGCCTTTTGGAGTCTCCACCAGTCCTGTGTTTAGTGAAAAGAGAGAGAGTGTGCTCCTAACCAAAGCACATACTTCCTCAGATCTGAACTAGAGTCGAGAAGTCCCAAAATAAATATATATATATATATATATATATATATATATATTTGTTATAGCTGCTAGCAAAATCAAACAGTTCTCCAAAGAAATGGGCAAAAATGAATTGAAATACCTCCTTTTCATTTTCTTCTGGTTCTTGATTATTGCATTTTGTTATTGATATTGTGTTATTGTTATTGATGTTGAAAGGTTTAAGGTTTAGAAAAGAGGGAAACCTTCAATAAGGGTAGTATACATGTGCGTGTGAAAATGTCTGTGTGCATGAATTAGATTCATAAGCTGTTGAAAGACAGACAGGCCCATCTCGCTCTCCTTCGCTTATTAGAATTCATAAGCTGTTGAAGCTGGGGATTGTGGGTTCGAGTCCCACCAGAGTCAACAGACAGGGACACCCCCCCTTCTTTCCAAACCTCCCTGCTGATGAATGCATATAAGTCGCTGAACAAGATCTGGGACTAAATCAGGTCAAGACGCCCTGATCTCTGTTGCGGCAGAGTTTCAAAAGCAAGTGGGCCTGATTGAACCCCCCCTCCCATGATCTAGTGACATGCGAATGTTGTGTGCCTGTTTGTGAATTAAACCAAAGCACTACACACACACACAGAGTGAGGAGCTCAAAAAGGTAGAATTCTGTGCCACAGTACATCATAGGTGGGAACCAAAATATGATGCTTTAAGAACTTTAAGAACTCAAGCAATTGAAAACAGTTAAAGAATGCTTGCAGTTGTCAGCAGAATCTCCAGCACAATTTCTGTACTGGTGAAAACAACAAATCTGCTTGTTTAGAGGGGTAGATCCTGAGGGCCCAGCAAAATGAGCCTTTAGTGATATCCATTTGTAAAACATTCTCAAAGGGGGAAAAAAAACATGTAAATGAGATTCTGGCTACTGCAAGCCATGTGTGTAGCCAAAAAGAAAAAAAAGGGTTTATGTTCAAGTTAAATGTTTATTCTTCCAAGTGGGGCTAGTTGATGGTGTAAATTGAAAAGGTTTTTATTTTGTTTTGAGTGTGGGTTGAATCTCTGAAGTAAGAAAAAAAAAATGTTGCTCATGGTTATGCAATTGCAAGGATGCTTCCACTGGTATGGCAAAAGCAACTGGAGATGTGAGAAGATTAAGATTTTAATCTTAAACGAATTGCAAAGATTTTAAAGTGGAAAAGAAGGTTGGGAAAAAAAAGTTTATCCCTTGCACCTCGAAAACAAACAAACAAAAACCCTCAAGTGACTGCAGGTTTACTGGTATGCAAGAATTGGCCAATCACGCTCCCAGAGAATCAGCAGCTAACCACTAGAGCGAGAAACGATACTAAAGTGTTTTTTAAGAACTGTAATTGAGAGAGTCTGAATATTGAGAATGCAGGTTTTCTGAGCATAAACAAAGTGTTAGTGCCTTTTGAGAATTGAACTGTGTTAGCTTTTAAAAGGTCAGAAAGAGTCTGCCCCTGATCAAGGCAGGCTTTTTCTCTGAGACTACAGCTGATGCAAGATAAGCTCAAAAAAAAATGGTTAACTATTTTTCACAGAGGATTCAAGAGCTTCACCAATGAGTGGAGCCAAAAGGTTTTTGAAAAAAAAAGAAATGAAATGATTATTTAAAGGCATGTAGACTGTCCCCTCTGCCCCGAGGAGCGGGGGGGGGGGGAGAAGAGGGCCGTAGAGAAAGAGATGGCAGGTAGAAAGTTTAGGAAAATGTAGAAAAGAAAAAAAGATAAGGAAAAGAAAGACTAGGCAAAGAGAAAGGTTGGACAAGGGCAGATGCAAAAGAAACATTAGAATTGCAAACAGAAGGGCATAGAAAAAGAAATAAAACCCTCTCTGCCCAAGGTATGCAGGCAAAAAAAAAGTTGTAAAAAATGTGATAAGAAGTAAAGATTTGGAAAAAAAAAAGCTATTTGAAAGAAAGTTGTGTGAAGCAGTGTCAAAAACATAAACAAAAAAGAGAATGCATATCTTTAAATATATGTTGAGAAGTAATGTGCAGTTCTGTTCTTAACAAGGCAGATTAGAAATCAAAAGTTTTCTTGTCTTCTTGAAAAAAAAAAAGAGAAATGGTTCTGTTAAGTCATGATGGATTGTGTAAACTAAGGGCTACAATAGAATGTAGTCCCAATTCTCCTGGCATTTGCTGAGTCTCTGGGGAATGAAAAAAAACAGGGCTTTCCGCCAATATTGGCTTTGGTACCAGCAGAATATTAGGCGGAAAACTAAAAGAAGTAAGACTCTTAAAAGTCTGCTTCTCTGGTTCAAATAGAAGAAAAAGAGATATGCTGCAATATCCCCTCCCTCGAGAAGCAATAAATGCTATAAGGCTCATTAAGTAACTTGGAGTCAGTCACAGACTCTCAGCTGTACCTACCTCAAAGGGTTGTTGTAAAGAGAATAAATCCAGAAAAAATTGTAAAATGCTGTGTCACTTAAAACCTTTCCACCTTGCTGCTGCTCCCAACAGAAGAAAAGGGTAGGCAAGGGGAGGGGGGCATGATTATTTACCAGCAATAAAAGAAGTGATAAATCTAAACTACTAACTCAGTTTCTGTACGTTTTAGTGCCCAGTTTTGTTGAAATGGGCTTTCCTGAAATTTTACCCTCTTTATTGTCTTTTTTAAGATGTATGCTTAGTTAGTTTTTGCCAAAGGCAAACCAACAGGGCAGCTTTGGTAAATTTGAACAGTTTAGTTGCAAAATGTATGCTTGTCTAGTGGCTTTTATAGCAAGCTAACAGAGCACTTTTGTAAAATAAGTATTTAAGTGTAGCATAACACAATGGCACCAAAATATCAAAAGAATTGCAATCCTTCTGTTGTTGTTAAGTTAGTTTTCAAAGAGTTGTACAAATGACTTGTTGTGTTTTATGTGATTTTCAAAAAGCTTGGTTTGCCTTGCTAAAGATAAAAGTCTGTGGCTCATGCTGGTTCTCAGCTTATCTGAAGTGTAGAAAGCTGAGCAAAGTCAGGCCTGGGTATTACTTAGATAAGAAACCCCTCCTCTGGTTTCCTGCATTGAGTGGGGGGGGGGGTTGGGCTTGATGGCCTTGTGAGTCCCTTCCAACTCAAAACAAGTCAGTTTCTCCTGCATTCTTTATAGCAATGTCACAAATTAGTAAGTTGCTTTCCTGCTAAAGACTGTACAGCGTCATTCAGAAAAGCAGATTTAGTTATTGGTTTGATTGTTGACAAAAAGAGTGGTTTGAATTGATTTTTACATCTGCAATGACTCAGTACTTTGCCCAGTGTGCAGTGTGCCAGGCTCATAATACTGGAAAACCTGTGAAAGACAGGGTGAGCATACAACCTCACCCTGGGGACCTTTTTGTAGTGTACAATTTGATTTTGTTGAAATGCCTAAGTATTGTTCCTATCAATATGTGTTTGTAGTTGTTTGTATGTATTCTAAGTGAGTAGAACATGCCCCTGTGTGAGAGCTAACGCCACGGCAGTGGGCAGAGAGAGAAAATCCTTTTTGCTAAAATATTGAAAGACAAGCTGGCCAAAGTATGCACAGAGATGAGACTGATGTGGCCAGATGCACCTTCCATGGCCCTTGTGTGTGTGAGATCCAGGCCAAGTCGAGTGACAAGACCTGACCCCTCGTGAGATGTTGATGAGACATTCAATTCAGAATTACTGCAAGGCCCTGGTGAGATGTGTGATGACTCTTCATTCACGGGTGAAGGCGGCTCAGCACCAGCCCAGCACGGAGGGACACTCTGTCCCAGGTGAATGGATTCATATTCAAGTACAGCGAAAGGAGGTGTACTTAACGCTGTGAAGTGCCAAGGACTTCAGCCATAAAAAGCCTCTAACCCCAAACAAGAATGAGGACATAATAACGCCTCCAACGATTTGGGGTGAACGTGCTAGAAACCTCTTCTCCTGAAACAGAAGAATTTGTGCCAGAACATCAGTATCATCTCAGACCTCGGACGGGACGACCATCAAAGACAACACCCAGAGGATCGGACGAGATGAACTGATGTCAACTCCAGCTCAGTCTGAACCAGCCTTACCTATCAGCCCTTAATTAAAAGTGACCCTCAGTGTGCATTCACTTAGAATCAAAAGGAGAGAATGTGGTAAAGTGTAGTTTCAAAATGTGATTTCTATATTGTATAAACACATAACCTGTAGCCAATGTTTACTATTGTTATTCTGCTTGAATGTAATCCTATGGCTTACATATGCATCCAGTCCAGACCTAGAAAGGGCTCGATCTAGGAGAAGCTTTCTCTAGATGATTCCCCAAGTTACCAGGGTTGCAAGCGATAGGGCTAATCGCGATGGGTTGCATCCTGCTCCCTTGTGTCCTCCCTATTGTGGTCCGGACAATCCAAAATAGCCTGAGCCTATTGGCAGAAAAAAGGGCGGCTGCCCAGGTCCTGGCTATGTGGGAATATCGCCCCATCCCCCAGGTTGAAACTCCAGATAGGTGTTGAAGTTTCAAAGGGGAGGAGTGAAGGAAACGAAATAGTTAAAATAAAACCTTACAAGAGATTTTAGCCAAGCATGTAGACAGATTGCCAGGGTGATGACTAATACTAAAAGAATGTAGTCAATGGCTGGTAATGACTGTGGCAATGACTGACAATGGCCGTCAATGGCTCTTGTTGATTCACAAATATTGAGGTGTTTTGCTGTCTCACCCTGCATACGTGACCCAAGATAAGAAAATACCTAGCAGCTGCTTGATTGTAAGATCATCTTCCTGTCTCCTTGTAAGGAAATCCCCCTCCCCTAAAGCAAACCCCCCTTTTGTCTTGAGCTTGCTGACCAATGTAAAGAACTGTTGCCAAATGACCAGACTTATGTATGCTATAAAAGTGGTTGTAAAAGCCCCGCCAGGGGTTCTGCTTTGCGACACAGTCCGCAGGACCAATTGTGCACAATAAACCTCTTTCCAATAACCCGAGTTGGTCCTCGTTGTCCTTATCTGAGTTAAAGGGTGACCACTTCATCACCACATGCTAAATGTCTTCATATGCTAAACCATGGTTCAACCTCTGTATAAACACTATCCTCCAGTCATAGTTCCCAGCAAGCTAAACCTCTAGCCTTTTCCATGCAAAAAATAGGATAAGAACATCCTGCTAAAGGGAATGGACCAGCTCTTTTTATATCAACATTTTCATTACTCTGTAAATACTTTCTTGGAAAAGATGGAAAATAAAACTGCATTTCCTCCTTTAACTTTTTTTAAAAACCTCTATTTTAATTTGCCAGATCCTGGATTTCCTCCAGTGGCCCACCACCCTAGCTAAGCATCTCATGAGACCCACTCAACTGTTCACAAGCAAAGAAACATGATAAATGCCATCATATCTAAGATGTGTTTGGCTGCACAGAGGCAGGTGCCAACAGCACTCTAGATTACAGAAGTGTCCTAAAATTAGGTTATGTTCACTTTTGCATGTTTCAGCAGACTCTGTACTCCATTGCAAAGCCACACTAAATTCACACCACTGAAATTAATGTGAAGTTTGCTGTTAGCCACTAGGGGGGAGGTTAATTCTGCCCAGTGGTAAAAATATGTATACAGTGTACTTCCTGATAGCATAGCTTGCTTTTTCTTCTGCATGTCCCCATGTATGATTTAAATAAAGGGGGAAAGCAGTAGGCCATTTACAAAGAAGATTTCAAGCCACAGCATTCAATATAACCACAATGATTATTGTCAAAAACCATTTGGCTTAATAGCACACTATTTACTCCTGTCAGTCCTGAACACTCTTATGGCAAACACATTTACAGAGTTAAAGACAATTAAGCAAAATGCAGCATTAACTTGTAAGTCCTTAAACTGGAATTCTAGGGGCCTGAGTGAGAATTCAGAAGGATGGTGCACAGTCCTTTGCACCAATGGAGCAATTTTTGGAAGTTTATTGGTGGGGTCCTGTGTAACAACGTTGTAATTGGCACCATGCAAGGGACTAGATTATTAGTGTGCTTTTAAGCAAGTCCCCTGATATTGGCTTTCCAAAGATCACTAGCTGTTTCTAGGTGCCTACCCTTTTTATTCTGGGTAATATCACAACAGGAAGCATAAATGGCTCATTTTTCTTGGGTTCACAGCAATTTAGAATGTTTGGGGCAGGAGTGTTTGCAAGACTGTATCAAAATCTCAATTGCCCGTGGAAAACACGCACAGGATTCTAACCTAGCCAAAATGCTAGATTTGTAGGTATAGAAAAGTGTTAAAATAATGTGTGAGAGCATTCAAAGATGCAACCCTCCACCCACTTGCATTCTGAAACAATATTGTCCACAGGAGACTGAGCCACCAGCTTTTTTTTTTTCTTACCACATAAGATCAGCTTACATTGGCTCCGATTCCATTTAACATCCTGAAAAAATGTTAAATGGGTCCCATGGAGCTCTCTAGGAGAGCAAAATGAAGAACCGTCTGCACTACTACACCACAAGTATGGTTTTCTTTGATCAGCTTGGTTTATATTGGCATGACCATTTGTTAGCACAAGGGGTGAAGATGGCAAGCCCTGCGCTAAAAACACATATTATGACATCAAGCCACAAGATACGAATAGAAGCAGTTCTAAAACAGGATTATGTGGAAAGAAGGCACAGTCCATTAAAGAAAGCTTTACAAGCAACCTCAGGGTGCAAAGAGATGATGCATAGGGGATGTCCACAAAATCCCAAAGCACAGACCAGTTTAACCCGATGGCACTTCAACTACCTCTTTGATGACTCAACCAGACCAGAGGTTAAAGTGACACTAAAATGCTAGCTGTTTTCTCTTTATCTGATCTTGAAAGGGGATTTGAAGTGGCAATTGTGAGCAAAGAGCCATGGAGTATATTTAGAGTTTAGACCAAACTAAAGATCTAATTGGGAAAAAAATAATTTTATCTGAATAACCCTTAGTAGTTAGGAAGGTTGACATCTGTCAAGATACAGTCATGCCTTGGATTGAGAGCAGAATTCGTTCCGGAAACGTGCTTGTAATCCAAAACACTCTTATATCAAAACGAAATCCCCCCAAAAAAATTTGTACAGAGATTTTTAATTTAAGCCGTACTACAGTACTTGTATTGCAAGACGTCGCTTGTATATCAAGTAAAAAAAAATATTAAATAAATATTTAAAAATTTGCTTGTCTTGCAAAATGCTCTCAAACCAAGTTACTTGCAATCCAAGGTATTACTGTACTTATTTTTGTTCCATTCCTGGTGAAGAGCATGCCCAAGTGGCAGTTTTGGTACTCTTGGATATTTAAGGAAATCCTGGTGATGACCATGAAACCACTGAATTAAAACTTGATCAAGAAGTTCAGCTCTATCACCTGTGGCCTGAATCAATATAATGTGATCTTTGTGTAGTTTTGTGTTGAAAAAGGAAAAAAAAATATCTTTGTGTTGTTTTGTGTTGGAAAAGGAAAAGGAAAAGGAAAAAAAATGCAGCACCTCCCTCCCTTCTGCCCTGCTGCTGTGAACTTGCCAGGGATTTTGATAAGGCAATTCCTCTGACTTTGGATCTCTCCCCAACTCTTACTCCCACTGATTGCTCTGCTCAGCTTTAACTTAGCTGTCTATAGTTTTTGCATTCCCCTCTGACCACACTGCTCAATATTTTTTTTCCTCCTCTACATCATCATCAGGCGATCACTCGTGACCGAGTAAGATTGTCTTCCGGGATAAAAGGAGGAAATTCTAAAGAAGATTGTGTAGACTCTAGCGATGGGTCCGTAAGTGACTGTGGAGGCCAATTTTAGATCCACACAGCTTCCCACAGTGAGGACACAGGTTACCAGATAGAAGATGGTCCTGTAAAGGATTCATTTGACGTGCTTTTCGCCTAGCACGTTTCTCCCTTTCACCTTGCACTCGGGCTTCTTCAAAGTCCATGGAACCTTTGTGAAAGGCCAACCTCCATTTAGATCGTTCATGGGCCAGAGCTTCCCAGTTTTCGATGTTTATATTGCATTTTTTTAGATTAGTCTTATGAACATCTTTAAACCTCTTATATTGACCACCGATATTCCGCTTTCCATCCTTGAGTTGGGAGTAAAGTAACTGCTTTGGGAGACGGCAGTCAGGCATTCGAACAACATGACCGGTCCACTGAAGTTGGCGTTGAAGGATCATTTTTTCAATGCTAGTAGTCTTTGCTTCTTCCAGTACACTGACATTTGTTCGCCTATCTTCCCAAGTAATTTGCAGGATTTTCCGGAGGCAACGTTGATGAAACCTTTCAAGGAGGTGGAAGTGACGTTTATAGATAGTCCATGTTTCGCAGGCATACAATAAAGTTGGTAATACAATGGCTTCATAAACCAGTGTTTTGGTCTTCTTACAAATATCCCGATCCTCGAACACTCTATGTTTCATTCGAGAAAATGCGGCACTTGCGGAGCTCAGACGATGCTGGATTTCACTGTCGATGTTAGCTGTAACAGAAAGATAGCTGCCAAGATAGAGAAAATGATCGACATTTTCCAGTATTGTCCCGCCAAGCTGGATAGATGGCATCACCAAAGGATTGGCTTGCACTTGCTGATGAAGCACTTTGGTTTTTTTGATGTTAAGTGAGAGACCAAGTTTTTCGTATGCTTCTGCAAAAGCATTTAGGATAGTTTGGAGATCATCCTCTGAATGTGCGGAGACCACATTATCATCAGCATACTGAAGTTCCACAACGGAGGTTGTAATTACCTTACTTTTTGCTTTCAGCCTGCTGAGATTAAAAAGCTTTCCATCTGTTCGATATATAATTCCCACACCGGTGGGAAGTTTCCCCTTGACAAGATGTAAAACCATGGCGATGAAAATGGCAAATAATGTTGGGGCGATAACACATCCCTGTTTAACACCTGATCCCACTTTAAATGGAGCACCATGAGAGCCGTTGTTGTCCAAAACCATTGCCGTCATGTTGTCATGGAGAAGTCGCAAGATATTCACAAATTTATTGGGGCATCCAATTTTCATAAGGATAGTCCAGAGAGCTGTACGGTCTACAGTATCAAAGGCCTTAGCCAGATCGATAAATGCCATATAAAGGGGTTGATTTTGCTCCCGGCATTTTTCTTGGAGCTGACGTGCAGTAAAAATCATGTCTACTGTCCCTCTAGAGGGGCGGAAACCATATTGAGTTTCAGGAAGGATCTCTTCCGAAATAGATAGAAGACGGTTTGCGAGAATCCTAGCAAATATTTTACCTGCGGTTGCTAAGAGAGAAATGCCCCGATAGTTTCCACAGTCTGTTCTATCACCCTTCTTAAAGAGGGTGATAATTATGGCATCCCTGAAGTCTTCTGGGATCTCTTCTCTTATCCAGATTTTTTCGATGAGTTTATGAAGATGTTGTACAAGTTCGGGGGCCCCTTCTTTAAAAATTTCAGCAGGAATCCCATCTGGTCCACTAGCTTTGTTGTTCTTCATTTGATTAATGGCTTTTTTTACTTCATCCAAAGTGGGGAGTATTGCAAGTTCCTCTTTAATTTGTTTTTGCGGGATTTGCGAAAAAATCTCATTATCCACCTTAGATTTACGATTTAAAAGGTCATAATAATGCTCTTTCCAACGCAGTGCAATAGACTCTTTGTCTTTTAAGAGTTTGGTGCCATCTTTTGATTGTAAAGGGTTTGTACCATAGGTTTTTGGTCCATAAATGGCCCTTGTGGCCTTAAAAAAGCCCCGTGCATCATGAGATTCTGCAAGTTGTTGAATTTCTTCAGCTTTCTTTTTCCACCAAGCGTTCTTAAGTTCTCTTGTTCTTCTTTGGACCTCAGCCTTTGCGCTAGCGTAGGTTTTTTTCTTGGCAGCGCAGTTAATATCATTTTGCCATATTTGGAAGGCTTTCCTTTTTTGGTCAATTATATATTTAATCTCATTGTCATTTTCATCAAACCAATCCTGATGTTTCTTAGTTTCATATCCAATAGTTTGTTCACAAGCTGCAGTAATGGAGGTTTTCAGCTTAGACCAATGGTCCTCAATGTTGTCAGGAGGTTCCGTAGGTAGATGTTCCTTAAGAAGTGATTGAAGACGAGTTTGCTTAATAGGATCTTGAAGGACTTGGATGTTCATTTTACGCCTTGGTTTCCTTCCTTGAAGCCTACGTTGGGGAGCAATGTTGATAACCATTGTGGACCGGATTAGTCGGTGGTCTGTCCAGCAGTCGTCGGCACTCACCATGGCCCTAGTAAGAAGTACATCGCGGCGATCTCTAACACGGACAATTACATAATCCAGAAGATGCCAGTGCTTTGACCGTGGGTGCTGCCATGATGTTTTAAACTTATTCTTTTGTCGAAAGAGCGTGTTTGTGATAGTGAGATTTTGCTCTGCACATATAGACAAAAGTAAGAGTCCGTTCGGGTTGCTATTACCAACTCCGTCTTTTCCAATAGTTTCTGGCCATAAATCAAAGTCACGCCCAACTCTTGCGTTAAAATCGCCCAGGAGGATAATTTTATCCTCCTTAGGTATCTCTGACAGGAGAGTGTCCAACTGGCTGTAAAAACTTTCCTTGATGTCATCGTCAGCATCTAATGTTGGTGCATAAGCGCTCAAAATAGTTACCTGTTGGTTATTGGCGAGCTTTAATCGAAGAGTTATCAGACGTTCGTTAATGCCAGTAGGAACTTCTGACAAAGAGTTCACTAGTTCATTTTTGATGGCAAAGCCTACACCATGTATTCGTCGGTCCTGCTCAGGTAGTCCTTTCCAGAAGAAGGTATAACCTCCTTTTTCTTCTTTCAGCTGTCCCTCTCCTGCCCTTCGAGTTTCTTGAAGTGCTGCTATGTCAATTTTAAACCGTCTCAGCTCCCTTGCAATAATAGCAGTCCTACGCTCAGGGCGTTCACTATCTATGTTATCCAGCAATGTCCGTATATTCCATGTTCCAAAATTCAAATGTCTTTTTCGACCGCTAAAATGGTGACCCCACTGGACGCGGTAATCCAGTCAGGGGAGAAAGAGGTAGACTATGTTTAGGGCACCTTTTCTAGCCCCCTCCCCATTTACGGGGTGAGCAGAGTGGATCCTAAATAGGGCTGCTCAGTCATGGATACAGCTGCCGAGCTGCTCGACTACCTCGTTCCTTGAACAGGGCGACTGAGTCTGCATCCACCGCCCATGTGCTGGTCCATGACTAGGGGCTTCCAGATTCACAGTCCTGCCCCCGTTGCCATTCGCCAGTCGCCATGGGACTTTTTTTGTTTGTTTGTTTGTTTGGGTTGGGTTGGGTTGGGTTGGGTTGGGTTGGATGGGTTGGGTTGGAAGACGCCTCTGCGTGAAACTGTTTTATGTGGGGAGATCGGTGCACAACGAATCACCACACAAACTTGACAGAGTATGGCAGAGATCCAATGGCACGGTTACCCTGACGATTGGAAAACCATTCTCTGCTGCAGCCTTCATCCGCCTTCACAGCCGTTGTAATTTAGGTTTAATTATCTTCCGCCTGTTCTGCCGTTGAGGACTTTATGTTTTGGATCGTTCTTTGTCTGGTTCCTCTCCCCGGACCTTACCGCCATGGGTGACCCTACTGGGAGTACATAGCTCCCGACGGCATTGCTCACAGGATTCATCGGAACACGCAAGCCCACTCACCACTTCAAGGTGACGATCCGGCGAGGGGCCTCCTCTACAACCATGAGTATAGTTATGCATGTGCATACCTGTCAATTTAGGCTAACACTTCATAGAATCATAGAATCGTAGAGTTGGAAGGGGTCTATACGGCCACCGAGTCCAACCCCCTGCTCAATGCAGGAGAACAGATGTGGGCAGCCCAGGCAGTCACCCATCCAAGCACTGACCCGGCTCATACCTGCTTAGCTTCAGCATGTGGCCTGCATTATATGCTCTCGCGACGCTATGTATCTGATGAAGTGAACTCTAGTCCATGGAAGATTATATGCCATATGAAATGTGTTAGTATTTAAAGTGACACAAGACTCTTTGTTGTTTCGGGTGGTGAGCAGTTAGCCAGGAACCATGTTTTGTAAATCAAGCAGGAGATGTTTCTGGACCAGCAACCTGAAAATGTACCGGTAACTCTAAGGAATGAATATGTAGCTTGGACTGCACATATATGGTGGAAGTGGCAAACAGTAACAAGATGAATGGCACATGCCAGGGGAGATTGGAATAAACTGAACAAGCCAAGATGGAAATATAAAGGTATACGGTCAGCACTGAAAGTTCAGTGCATAGAAACAATATTTATCTACTGATGGACAGAACCCCCTCACCCTCCAGTTTCATATTTTTCTCTAAATGTCATGTTGGTAGGGATGAGGATCAAGCTGATGAGTAAACATGAATCTGGGAGAAGATTTGGGAAAGTGGAGCTATGTCCTCCCTCACAAATTTGAGTTAATAGCCTTCCCCCCCCCCCCAATGGATCTGTGGAAATATTTGCAAAGGAGGCAGGAGGGAATATGCGAGGATATGTTGAATTTTCCAGAAACTGGAGGGATGCTTCCCTTCAAACTTTTCAAACATAAAAATTTCTGCTTTTGTAAAGAGGAAAGCAAGATTACTAGTTTGTGTGTGTATATGGTTAAAACTGAGTTGCTGTCCTTTTAGGCTCTCCCCATTGTAGCCTGTATCTTAACTTTCCCCAGACTGGTGTCCCCTAAATGTATTGGGCTACAATGACCATCATCTCCAGCCAACATGGCCATTGGTCATGTTGGCTGGGGACGATTGGAGTTGTAGTCCAACATATCTGGAAGGCACCAGGTTGCGGGGAGGTTTCTGTAACTAAGCTGCTGTTATGTCACATTGACCCAGTTCCCATGATCGCAGGGGTGGTTAATACGCCATCGTGGCTTGTTAACGACCCTGCGCATACCAGTTGTGTGCCAGGGGGATTTGCATAATTACCCTCACCTGCACGGCTTCCTGTGTCATGCAAACTCAGCCAGGGTGGCTTATTGCCATAGTTAACAAGCCACCCAGAACTCACAGGCTGTTGCAGGGTTCTGCAATGGCTTATTAACCACGGTGACAAGCCACCCTTGCCGGGATTGCACAACATGGCAAGCCTCATTGCTGAGGGTAATTATGTTAATCCCCCCCCCAGCATGCGACCGGCACACACGGCAGGAGAAATAAGCCACCAGGGGAAATAAGCCACCCTGGCTTATTACTCCCCTCACCCCCACCCTGTGATTGTGCAGACAGGGCCACAGTGTGCTCATGAACTTTCCATCATGGAGGGAAGTGGGGGAGGGGGGGAACCAGGAAGGAGGGAGGATTATTCATAGATCATAGAGTTGGAAGGGGACTACAAGGCTATCGAGTCCAACCCCCTGCTCAATGCAGGAAACTAGAGGAGGGGTCTCCCATCCAAGTAACAACCAGGCCTGACCCTGCTTAGCTTTCCACACTCAGACAAGCTGATTAGTCCACAGACTGCTGACAAATAAATCTAGCTCACATTTAAGCTCCGTTTGGAAGGGGGGACACTACAGACAGGATCTAGAGATGGGATGAGTCAGTGTGGCGCAGTGGTGAGAGTGTTGGACTGGGACCTGGGAGATCCGGGTTCTAGTCCCTGCTCGGCCATGAAGCTCACGGGGTGACTTTGGGCCAGTCACTGACTCTCAGCCTAACCTACCTCACAGGGTTGTTGTGAGGATAAAATGGAGAGGAGGAGGAGGATTATGTAAGCCGCCTTGGGTTCCTTGCAGGAAAAAAGGCGGGGTGTAAATGTAATAAAATAAATAAAATAAAATAAATAAATGGGAGGAGCTGTGTGTGACTGGGAGAGAAGGCAGGGTGGGAGGCAGAAGACTGAGAAGTTGAATGGGAAGAGAGCTGGCAGGATCATGGAACCAAGAAGACAGTGTACTAAGGAGAGTGTTAAGATGGAAAGTTCCAAGTGAAGAATGGGTAGAAAAGGCAGAGTTCTGGGGGGAAAGTGGTGTAGAAGAGCAAGGAGTTAAGGAAAGGAGGAGCATCCAAGACTGCTGGGGAAAAGTCTCTCACACAAGGCCAGGACAAGACATTAATCTCGGTAGGGCTTTTCCCAGATGTGTTATTATTGAGAGAATTAGTTAGTGCTAAATCAATTGTAAAACAGAGGCTGTTGGACATTGATCTACAAGAATTACAGGGAGCTGCCAGGGCCCCCCCTGCTCTCCTCTATCCTTGGGTCTATCAGCTGTTTTTAGCAACGAGGGGCTGCCTTATCTACGCTGGCGGACAATTCCTAAATTTAGGAGAGCATTTTCATTAGCTAGATTTAATGCTCTCCCTTCTAAATTGCTGGATGGCAGATATAGCAGAACCCCACTTTCTGAAAGATGCTGCCCATGTAACGACTCTGAGGTGGAATCTATACAGCATGTTTTATTGTCTTGTAGCTTTTACCACAGGGCCAGGAATGATCTGATTCATCCCATTTTATGGTCTTTCATGGGCACCCTATGGAATTTTTTAATAACTTTAGTACTTAGCAGCTCTGATAAGTTAATCACTGAACAAGTGGCCAAATTTCTGAACCAGGCTATCTCCACTAGACTATATTTGATTTCCCGCTCTCACGTGTCTAATTAACTAGTTGTGCTTTATGTATGTACTACTGTATATTGTGTGAGGAATGGTCTATTGACTGCAGTAAAGGATTGTTGTTTTCAAGACATTTTGCTGTCTGGGACAAAGGACAAGAGGACGCCACCCCGTTCCATGTACAGAAGCTACTTGGCTGGCAGCTAAATCTGACTTCAGTCATGGCAACAAAACGATGTCCTCCACTACACTTAAGAGAGCAAGCTAGCTTAAGGGGTGCAGGGCAGGCTGCATGGCACAAACCGCTCCGTCCTCCAACACCTCATTGCAACTTCCTGATCTTCCTCCTCAGCATATGCCACTTGAGGCTGGGCTGCCCATCTGCTTAATGGCCCTGCTTGAGGTACCAAGAATAGAAGGGGATCTGTTGGCAGGAAGGGATGGGCAGGCAATGGAACTTTAGAACTTATGGGATGGTGGGCCAGGAAGTCAAGGGACACGGTGTTGTGTTGAACTCAGTTTTGAACATATTAAACTGAACAGTTCCTAAATGAGAGAGTTGAAAGGCAAAGGTTCAAGGTGAAAGGCAAAGGTTCAAGGTGCAAGGCAACCAGGGTAGTGCAAAATGAGAGATGTGCAAGGAAATGAAAAAGTGTCTGGTAACTGTTGTAAGAAACATATTGACTCAAGAGAAGCTGAAGACAGTTCCCATGTTATCTGGGAAGTGTTCTCATATAGGAATTCAGATTCCTTGTTTTCACAGTCTGTTCTCCCATTAAGTTAACTCAGGGTGTTAGCTGGTTCTGAGACAAAAGAATGAGGTGTTTACACAGTAGAACCAAAATCTACAACAGGTCATGGTGACCTGCTAGGCAAATATATCAGAAGTTACTCTCCATTGAAAATTAACAAATACTTAGTATTAGCTTGGCCAGGCGCTTTGCTAAATACATATATATTAGTTTAGTCCAGTGGAACTCTATAGTTCATAAATATGGGGGTGGAATTATCACTCGGTGCTGACAACAAGGTCTTGACAAATCTGAGCATATCCAAGCAGGGCTGAGTATGACATGCAATTCTTTTTTTAATTAGAGATGACTCGGAGCCAAACTACACATTACACTAATCGCACAGCTGAGACGTGCCTTTCCCCCCCTTTAAACTCTAATCTAAATGTGCACAGTCCTGATTCAGATCAGGAGCAATGCATTCCAGGAGGGAGGAGAAGGTTAAACTCCCCCCACCCCCATTTTCCACCCACTAAAAGATGTTAAAAAACCAGTCAGCTCCACATATTCGTAATGGTGGGACTGTAACACTGGTCTACTTTTCAGGGTTGTTTATTGTGATGATGTACGTGAGCTGTTCTGAGTCACGAAGGGGAAATTACTCTATTATTCATCGTACTAGTTATGGGCCCATAAAAAGTCAAGGAGAAAGTGTGCTTGCAAACTTCAGGGAAGGGCGCCAGTAGCAGTAGCTTCTATGCTGGTTCTCCCGCCAGTCAATATGTTAGGAGGATTTAAAACAACAACATTAGCTCCTAGTGTTCCTGTCAGCAGGGCACACTAAGCATATTCTGCAGAGAGTTAGCAAAAGTTTGGAAACAGCCCTTGGCTTCCATTGGTCCCCCTATCTGCTATTTTTCTTCCCCCTCTGCCCCCCACCCGCCCTGCAACCTGGTAATGTTGGGTAAAAGATGGGTGGGCAAATGTAAATGGGCAGATAAGAGGGCTGGCAACAGTAAGAGGATCAGGATCAGTTTTTCCAAACTTTGCTGAACTCTTGGGGAAACCTGAGCTCTTTTCCTAGGATTCTCCAAAAAGGCTCAGAAAGACCAAGATGAGCATGTTTCACTCACACACACACTCTCTCTCACACACACACAGAATACCCAATACATCTGGCAGCTCCGTATTTGATATATTACTATGCCATGGGCGGTTTGTTAATGTAACCAATTCAATAATTCATTTGTTTGCAATTTGCTGGAGGTAATCATATGAAGATGGGCCTGGCTAGGTGAACTTCCAGAAAAATCACATCCAGATAGGATCTCAGTTTTCTAAGCAGGGAGTGTGCTTGTATTAAACACACACACACACTCCAATTGCACAGAAAAAAATAAAACTGATTTCCCCCCAGATCCGAAATGTGATTTGGAAACACCCCCGAACACTAATTTCAGACTTATTTTAGATGCATGATCAGCAGGTCTAGGAGTAATGCTTCCCACTTCTATACTATGTACTGTTTTCAAAATGTATACCAGCGGCAAGCAACCTGGTGCACTCCAGGTGACAACTTCCATAATCCCTGACCATTGCCCGTATTGGCTGGGGCTGATGGGAGCTGTTGTCCAAAATATCTGAACAGCACGGTAGCATGTTACTTACATCTACACTCACAGTAAAGAGAGTGTTAATAATGAATGTACTTGATTCTGGCAAACCCTTCCCACTGTTCATGTACTGCCATCTAGTGGCTAATAATAAAGCCATATAAGTGTGTCTGACGCCTGGAAAGAAACCCAGTTTCTATATTGTGCTCCAATCTTTTTTTTATATCACCTTAAAAAAAACAGCCCTATAAATTAAATACATAGATTCCTAAATACAACAATACCTTGGATTGCAAGCATAATTCGTACAGGCCTGTGGCTTATGCTGGCTCAGCTTGTCTGAGTGCGGAAAGCTAAGCAGGGTCAGGCCTGGTTATTACTTGGATGGGAGACCCCTCCTCTAGTTTCCTGCATTGAGCAGGGGGCTGGACTCGATAGCCTTGTAGGCTCCTTCCAACTCTATGATCTATGAAATCTATGAAAATCTATGAAACCGTGCTTGTAATTCAAAACACTCTTATATCAAAGCGAGTCTCTGGTGGGCGTGAGTGGGGCTGATTTCGGCCCGCTACGCCCGCTCGAGGCAAGCAGTTATACCCCTACACTACTTGTCTTGCAAGACCTTGCTTGTTTATCAAGTCAAAAATTTTAAAAAATTTTTTGCTTGTCTTGCAAAACACTCTCAGACCAAGTTACTTGCAATCCAAGGTATTACTGTATAGGAATATGTCCTAGAGCAGTATTGGAGAACATGTATACAGGCCTGTGGCTCACGCTGGCTCAGCTTGTCTGAGCATGGAAAGCTAAGCAGGGTCAGGCCTGGTTATTACTTGGACGGGAGACCCCTCCTCTAGTTTCCTGCATTGAGCAGGGAGTTGGACTCGATAGCCTTGTAGGCTCCTTCCAACTCTATGATCTATGAACCCCCATCAGCCCTAGTCAGTATAGCCAAGGGTGATGGATGATAGGAGTTGTAGTCCAGCAACATCTGGAGGGCCACACATTTTGCATCCTTGCCTGATAAAATTAAAAAAATAGTTTGTAGAGTTGCAGGGCAAAGAGTATAATATTTTTCTTCCTTTTACCCTCCCTCCCTCCCCTCCCCACCCCCCTGCCAAGCTTTTCATCCCAGTCCGACTAAGGATGTAAATGCACATCTCAATATGACTGGAGAAGCACATCTGCATCCACATTCCATACAAAACAAAGCATCCTGTCCTCCCAACGGGGAGGGGCTGATAACCCTAATGAGCAATGGAGCTGAGCAGACACGTACCTAGATGTAATTTCATGTCTACGTAGGTGTAATTTCACGTGTATGTAGCTGTTACTTCATGGATCAGGAACTACTGCTGTAAATCAGATGACCTTCTGAATGCAGATGCAGTCACCTTCACATATTGTCTTCAAAGGAATATGCATGCACATCTCAATGTGGCTGGGGAAGCACATCTGTGTACACATTCCATATAAAGCAACACAATGCAGAGGGTGCACCTACACTTGGATTCCCATCTGATTTCCTCCCACGATCCCCAATACAGCAAGTACTACTCGGTCTTCTCCCAAAAGAAGGTCTATGACCCCCCTGGCAAACCTGAAATGCAGACTGAAGGGGCAGAATTGCAGCTTGAGATTGATAGGCAAATGGTCAAGGAGCACCTGATTACTCTGAACGAGTTTAAATCTCCAGGGCCTGATGAGCTGCATCCTAGAGTAATAAAGGAACTGGCAGAAGAACTCTCAGAACCACTGTCTATTATCTTTGAGAAATCATGGAGGACAGGTGAAGTGCCAGACGACTGGAGGAGGGCAAATGTTGTTCCCATCTTCAAAAAGGGCAAGAAGGAGGAACCTGGGAACTATAGGCCAGTCAGTCTGACATCAATCCCCGGGAAGATTTTGGAGCAGATTATAAAGAAGTCAGTCTGCAAGCACCTTGAAAACAATGCAGTGATTACTAGAAGCCAGCATGGATTTGTCAAGAACAAATCCTGTCAGACTAATCTGATCTCATTTTTTGATCGGGTAACCTCCCTTGTGGACTGTGGGAATGCTGTGGACATTATATACCTGGACTTCAGCAAAGCTTTCGACAAAGTGCCTCATGATATCCTGATTAGTAAGCTAGCTAAGAGTGGGCTAGATGGAACAACTATCAGGTGGATCCACAATTGGCTACAGAATCGGACTCAAAGAGTGCTTATCAATGGTTCCTTCTCAAACTGGGGAGAGGTAACGAGTGGGGTACCACAGGGCTCGGTCCTGGGCCCGGTGCTCTTCAACATTTTTATTAATGACTTGGATGAGGAGGTACAGGGAATGCTTATCAAATTTGCAGATGACACAAAGTTGGGTGGAACAGCTAATACTCTGGAAGACAGAAACAAAATTCAAAGTGACCTCGATAGGCTGGAGCGCTGGGCCGAAAACAACAGAATGAAATTTAACAGGGATAAATGCCAAGTGCTGCACCTAGGGAGAGGAAACCAAATGCAGAGTTACAGAATGGGGGACACTTGGCTCAACAATACTACAAGTGAGAAGGATCTTGGAATTGTGGTAGATCACAAACTGAATATGAGCCAGCAATGCGACGTGGCTGCAAAGAAGGCAAATGCAATTTTGGGCTGTATTAATAGAAGTATAGCTTCCAAATCGCGGGAAGTAATAATTCCCCTTTACTTGGCACTGGTTAGGCCTCATCTTGAGTACTGCATCCAGTTCTGGGCACCTCACTTTCAGAAGGACATAGACAAACTGGAGAGGGTTCAGAGGAGGGCAACAAGGATGATAAAGGGACTGGAAACAAGGCCCTATGAGGAGAGACTGAAAGAACTGGGCATGTTTAGCCTTCAGAAGAGGAGACTGAGGGGAGATATGATCGCACTCTTCCAGTATTTGAAGGGATGTCACACAGAGGAGGGCAAAGATCTCTTCTCGTTCATTCCAGTTTGCAGGACACGGAATAATGGGCTCAAGTTACAGGAACCTAGATTCCACCTAAACATCAGGAAAAATTTCCTGACTGTCAGAGCAATAAGACAATGGAATCAACTACCTAGGGAGGTGGTGGGCTCTCCCAGTCTGGAGGCATTCAAGGTGCGGCTGGACAGACATCTGTCAGAGATGCTTTGACCTGTATTCCTGCATTGAGCAGGGGGTTGGACTCGATGGCCTTGTAGGCCCCTTCCAACTCTACTTTTCTATGATTCTATGATTCTACTCCCACAGACCCCTTTTGCTGGATTGAGGGGCTTGGATCCATGGACATAGTTCTGGGGAAAGCTCTGCTTGAGCCAGGAAGAGTCTACTCTGGTAGAGGGCTTGCAATGGGTCTTCCAGAGCTCAGCTTCATGGAGCTGGCTGAAGGGACAGCCCCCACTGCTGCTGTTTGAGCTGGGGAATGCAGCCTGACTCAAGCAAAAGGGCTCTGGTGGCTTGGGCAGTGGGATGTGTGTGTGTGTAGAATTGGGGCTCAGAGGACTTGCATCTGAAAGTACACATTTCTCAACAGGCAAAATTGCTGCCCCTTTCCTTTAAACTACAAGTGGGCTGCTCCCTTCACAGTTTGAAAGGATCCCATTGGGAAGTGTGTGTGTATGTGGGGTGGGGTGGGGGGAATACTGGGCTGAGAGGATGCATGGCTTTAAGCCCCAGACTGGAGGGAAACAGACTATTTCCTTTATCTTAACTCCCTGCAGCAGATAAGAGAAAAGCTTGTGCCTGCATGCTGCCTGCCAAAGTTCGGAGACAGCATGAGGGCAGCTTGCATGCACAGCTGTAAGTCCTTGCCGGGGTGTGTGTGTGTGTGTGTGTGTGTGTTAATGTGGGCTGTCTGTAGACATTGGGGCTGTTCCCCTACTATGCAGGAAACTATTCCTGGCCGGTCCCCCCTCCCATTTTCCACTCAGCACATCTCCACACAGAGCCCCACCTTCCTATTATGGTTCTCCAGCATGTTAACATACCCAGTTAGAAGAATTAGCCAAGTGGTTGCACTATACTGCTATACTAGATGGAAACCTAGTTTAGCTGTCTACTTGTATGCTAGATGGAAACCTAGTTCATGCATTTAGCTGTCTGTGGATGTGCATAATTTTCAGTGTGAGACGTGCTGCACACTTCCCCTTTCAGGCCCAATAAATATATACATTGTGAAAGTGGAAATTGGCAACCAGATGCACACATTGGCCCGAGAACACACAAGCACACTGTACGCAACTATGTTTACAATGCAGAAAGCAAGACAAGCAACTCAGGCTCAAACTACGCTTGCTGGCAGCAGGACTGTTTCAATCCTATATAAAGGAGGGGAGTCCTCCAGATTTTTTCCAGCAAAAGAGGTACACTGTTTGGGTGCTAAATGTCCCCCATTGCAGCTTGCTTCCTCATAGCTTTCCCCCAATATTACTTTCCCCCAGCTTGGCTCTAATACTGGAAGTGAGCCTGGCTGGAAAGAGAAGAAAAGCACCCAGGGGAGAGCCTAGAGGCACCAGGCGATGGGAGGGTTTGGCTCTCCTCATCCATCTATCCCTTTTGCCCTATAGGTACAGTAATACCTTGGATTGCAAGTGACTTGGTTTGAGAGCATTTTGCAAGTCAAGCAAATTTTTAAATATTTATTTATTTTTGACTTGATATACAAGCGACGTCTTGCAATACAAGTACTGTAGTACGGCTTAAATAAAAAATCTCTGTACAAATTTTTTTTGGGGGATTTCGTTTTGATATAAGAGTGTTTTGGATTACAAGCACGTTTCTGGAATGAATTATGCTCTCAATCCAAGGCATGACTGCATTTCCCCAGAGTCCTATTTTATACAGGATTAAGGCAGACGCAGATTGATTTGATACCAATGGGGCTGCTACTGTTGTGCCTAGTCTGACACACAGCACTAGTACCCACATGCTCAGCTTCAAAATGTAAGACAGACATCAGACAGACAGCACACGCAGGGGCCAGCTGCAAGACACATGCGAGAATATTGGCTTTTTTTCTCAAGCCCAGGCAAAGTTTTCTTTAGGCTGGCTGAGCATTTCTGATGTCAGGATTGAATTAGTGAACTGAGCAACAACAACGTTTGGTTTGTGTGTTATGTGTGTAAATTTACATCTAAAAAGAAAATAATAATAAAACAACAAAGAGATCTAAGTAGTATGATGCAAAGAGGGGGAATGTATTACCACCCCTAGGCAATCCCTTCAGTGAATGACTGGCCCTCTGTAGCCCACATGAAGGCTACTGATGCATGATCTCAAAAAGAAAAAAAAAGGAAAGAATGTCAGAGGCAAGGGTTGGCAGCCAAGGGCTGCAGCACTTTAGTTATGAATAGAGATAGTTGATTTCTTTATTTATGAAATTTACATTCCACCCCATGGCTCCTAAAGGAGCCCTCAAGGCAATATACAAAGACCATCCATAAAACATCTAATAAAAATACAATCAATAAAGCCATAAAAATCATGGCTATAAAACCAGCAGGACAAAGTAGTCTCAAGAAAGCCTAGGTGTAATGTGGAAAAACTAATTAAAATCCCCGAACTATTTCCATAAATCTTCAAAAATCCAATAGCATGGGGCTGTCAAGCCTCTTCAGGGAGAGAATTCCCCATCCCAGGAACCACAGGTGAGAAGGTCCTGCCCCCTGTGCTGGCTAGTCTAAAATCAGACAACACTGGCTGGAATCCATTGATAAAGCAGTGACTGAATGCACAGATGGGAGTTAGGACACAAAATTGGAACCAACGTCAGCAAGCAATGATCAATATTAGTTACCGGTAATGCAAGTTTAGGCCATAATTTTCATCTGTCTTTGCTATCTGCTCCTCAGTGATCTTCAAAATCAGCATATAATGCAGATTGTTTTTTTTGTGGGGGGAACTGAAAAAAACACCATCAGCCACTGCCCCTTTCTTCCCAAATCATGTTGGGATGATGGGGCTGTTGTGAGATCAGTTACCTCCACAAAATTAGTAAAGGTTGTTTGTCAAGAGGCTCAGTGCGCCCTGGTCTCAGCAGATAGAAGGAAAGCTCAGTATTCTTTAAGTTTCTCTTCCTTCCTCAAACTTCATGTCACCCCCTGGTTACCTGCCAGACAGGTTGAGGAATCAGGCATTATTGTGTTGTTTCATTCCAATGATCTGCGATCTATTGTTTCTGTGTGGATCCCCATACAGGCCTGTAGCTCACGCTGGCTCAGCTTGTCTGAGTGTGGAAAGCTAAGCAGGGTCAGGCCTGGTTATTGCTTGGATGGGAGAGCCCTCCTCTAGTTCCCTGCATTGAGCAGCGGGTTGGACTCAATGGCCTTGTAGGCCCCTTCCAACTCTATGAATCTATGAATCTTCAGAGGGCCTCCAGCTTCTGAGCTGAGGTGGGCAGTAAAACAGACTGGGCCCTTTCGGACGTGGTGCCTCATCTCTGGAGCTCACTGCCTTTGTCTATCCATCAGTCTCTCTCTAGGATGACTACTGGGAAATTATGAAAAACAGCTGGTTCCCCCGCCCTTCCTTTTGGCTTTTAATGGGGTTTGCTGTGTGCTAATTAGGGTGCAACGTAAATGTAAATTTAGACAGAAAAAAGTCCTACAACTCCCAGCATTCACCAGCCAGCCATGCTAAAAGTCCATAGGATTGTGCCCTTAATTGAATTTCTTGACTGCTTTATCAGTTATTTTGTACTTATAGTGTTATGATACTGTTAGCTACCTTGGGAATCCCCATGACGGAGATGGTGGAATATAAATATTTCAAACACAGATAAATAAAATATCTTCTCAGTCATACTCTACAGGAGATTTCTTTTCAAGAGAACACATGAAGGGAAAAGAAACTTTCTACACAGTAACTGTTTCCAGTACCTTCTGAAGATTGAAACATTATGTGCCCCACCTTTGCCTGTCAGCACTAACATTCCCTGTTCCTTGCAGCTTAGCTCCAGGCAACAATGCTTCACATGTGCCTGAAGACTTCAAACTTAAGGGACACCATGAAGATATGGGATTGTTATTTATTACAGTGGTCCCTTTCACTGGAGAAAAGATAATCACTGAGCAGTGACGCCTATACTGCTGCAAAACTAATTGAGGGCTAAACTACACATGATGTTAAATGTGACTCTGAATTTAATGTGCAGGTTTTAAAAAATGTAAAGAGTATGGTCGATAATTTGCCTACATTTGTAAATGTGTTTAGACACATTCATGGAAGATAAGGCTATTGGTGGCTAGTAGTCATGATGGCTATATGCCACCTCCAGGGTTACAGGCAGCTTGCTGGGTGGGCTTGTTTGCCTTGTTTGTGGGCTTCCCTTCCCATTGGGGCAGCCAGTTGGCCTTTGTGGGACACAGAATGCTGGACTATAGAGGCCTTTGGCCTGATCTAGAAGGGCTCTTCTTATGTTCTTAATTACTGGGATCACACCAGGTGCAGAGGGGGAATTTAACTCTTTCCTCTCCAGCTGTGGTCCTGAGGAAAATCCCTCTTCTGAAGCTCCTAATTGCTTTGGGGGGAAACCCCCATTGTCACCTGGGGGGGGGGGATTCCTCCCAATACAAATACTAGCTTCAGAGGAGGGATTTTCTCAGGGCCACAGCAGGGGAAGAAACAATTAAATCCCACCCACCACCTGTTTGGATCTCCATAATAATTATCCCCCCATCCCAGCTGATGCTACTTGATTTTTTAAGAACCTGAAAATGCAAAGATGCCTTTAATGTCATGTTGAGTTTGGCCCTGAGTAGAGATGACTTTGTTTGTTTGTGATACTGTGCAGATTAACAAACATTCAGCCTAAGAGGGCAAAACAAAGCAGTGGAGGGAGGGAGCAGTGGCGTAGCGTGGGTTGTCAGCACCCGGGGCAAGGCAAGTAATTTGCGCCCCCTAACCCGTGGATTGCGCCCCCTAACCCAAGAGCCGTTACGGCCGGCGGGCAGCCGCCTCTTGCTTGCGGCCCCTGCAAGCGGTGCCCTCCAGCGCCGCCGCGCCCACAGCCCGGACCGCGGGCGCTCCTTTGCCAGCTGGCCACTTGCGACCTTGGCGGATCCAGCGGCCGGCGGAGCGAGCAGAGCAGAGCAGAGCAACGGCGCCACCGACCGGGCCCGGCCCGGCCCAGGCCGCGCAGGAAGGCGAAGGCGCGGCAGGGGCGGGCGGGGCGCTCTCCAGGGCCTGGAGAGCGCACCGGACAGGCGCTTCCTTCCCTGCCTCCCCGGCCCGCAGCCCCGCGCAGGAGGCCCTCTGGGCTGGGGCTGCCGCGGCAGCGTAGCCCGCCGGCTCACCCGGCTCACCGCGCTCGAGGCTCTGGCGCACCGCCTCCCGCTCCGGTTCCGTCGCGACCTTGCCGATCACGGCCAGCAGCGCGCGGCGCCTCCCGCTGCAGGGCGCGGCCGGTGTCTCCATAGTGACAGTCCCGGCCGGCATCCCCATGGCAACCGGCGGCCCACTTAAGGAGACCCCGGGTCGCGCAGGGATTGGCTCTCGGAAGTGCACGTGAACTGGGCAGCCGGCGCCCGCCGCTCCCCGCGGGGCGGGGCTCCCTGCCTGCGCTGGCTCCGCGCGGGGCGCTCCGGGGACCTGCCGGCGCTTGTGCTGCGGACGGGTGCTGCGGACGGGTGAGCCAGGCAGGGGCAGAGAGCTGCGAGCGCGCCCCCCCAGATGTTGCGCCCGGTGCGGCCGGCCCCCCCTGCACCCCCCACACTATGCCTCTGGGAGGGAGGACTACCTGTAGGAATCTTCCCATACATAAACCCACCTTGTTTCCTCAAGGTGACATTTCCCCACTAGGGAAGGAGTTAAAAACTAGTCTTTGTTTCTTTAACAGTTTCGCAGAATAACTCCTACCGATGGTTGTTACTGCAGAAACAGAGAAGAAGAAGGAGCCAACATAGTCCCAACTGCCCAGACTTGTATTTCCCTTAAGGTAAAGTCCACTCTTGTAGGCCTGGATGATACCCTGCAAAGAGAAAAGAAGAAGGGATACGGATGAGAGTTTCTGCTCATATGTAATCCTATGCACACTTTCCTGTGAATACACGTCACTGAACACAACTGGGACTTACTTCTGAGTAGATTACACTATAAACCAGCTTATGCAGCCTACCTAGCTGGCATGATGTGAATGTAAAACTTTAACCACTTTAAAGAATTAGCACAAGTTCTGCCATTGAGTTTGGCAGCGGTGAATATATTAAAATAAATATATATTTACAGTAATACCTTGGATTGCAACCATAATTCATTCCGGAAACGTGCTTGTAATCCAAAACACTCTTATATCAAAGCGAGTCTCTGGCGGGAGTGAGCGGGGCTGATTTCGACCCGCTACGCCCGCTCGAGGCGAGCGGTTACATCCCTACACTTGTCTTGCAAGACCTTGCTCGTTTATCAAGTCAAAATTTTTCAAAATTTTTTGCTTGTCTTGCAAAACACTCTCAGACCAAGTTACTTGCAATCCAAGGCATTACTGTATATACTAGTGAATGTACCTGGCTTCACATGAGTTTGTATAGCCCTTAGTTTGATACAGCAAAGCCTTCAAGCAAAGTTAGGCAGCTGTCAATGTTGGACACTGTCTGAGTGAAGCCACGGCCATTGGCACCCCTAGGCACAGTCCCTGCCATGGTGCAGCCCTATATCCCCCTGAGGGAGGCGTCTGCCCAGTCCATTCCCCTGGGGGGGGGGAGTATAACTCTGTCCCTCGGACTACTCCCCACAGGCTTCAAGCTGCAAAACTATGTGCTGGTTAGGGAAGTCTGCCACCTAGTGGAACACAGGAACATAGGAAGCTGCCTTAAACTGAGTCAGGATGATGATGATGACATTTAAATTAATTAAGATTAGTCCATGCATTTTAACAACCAAATAATTCTGAGGTGCACATCCCTAGGGTCTTCTTAGTACAAATGCCAAGTTTCATGTTCTTGGAGCTACAGCGCTGACCGACACACAGACGTCTTTTATTATTATTATTATATAAGAGATAACATAAAATAGAATACTACATCCCTTCCTCACATATGTGGGCTCCAGGGCAGTGTACAAATAGAGAAGAATACAATAAAATACAGTAAAACATCAATCCATACAAATCAAAATGAGAGGGACAAAACAACTCATCATCCAGCTAAAACCAAACCACAAAACCCAATTAAAATGCCCAGGCAAATAAAGAATAGTTTAACCTGGTGCCTCAAAGAATACAACATTGGCCCCAGGCAAATATCCCACAGGAGGGCATTCCAGAGTGGGGGGGGGGGCGCACCACAGAAAACACCTTCTCCTTCAGTACTTTCCTAATGCATTTATCTTAACTGCTCCCCTCCCCTCCCCCCCTGCCCCCCCACACTTTGGGGCTCCCTGAAGGAAAAATGGGGTATAAATATAATAAATGAACAAACAAAGAAACAGGCTCATTTGTAGGGCACCCAGAGTTCCTCTGCAACCTCGTCATTTAAAGCAAGCTCCCTGCTGACAAGGGCAGAAATGACATAAAGCAAACACAGGGCCAAGCTAGACCCTACACAGGAGACACATGCAACAGTCTCTCCATCGTTTCCCCTCTTTTTAATGGAAATAATCCATAGGAGAGTGCCAGTCTCAGCATATGATATGAACACCGGGGGAGGAAAGGCGAGGTCCTGCTTAAAGCAGCCTACCCTGGCCTTGTGCCCTCCAGATACATTGGACCAACCACTGGTGGTTTCAGGTTAAAAGAGAAGCACTAGGACAGGCCTGGTATTAATTGCCAAAGACAGAAGAGACCAGGACAGGAACCAGCATCTATCCAGAGCTGAACAGTTGAATCACCACCAATATTGGGACGTTTAAATCTATCAGTTCCTTGGGGAGGAAATTATTGGGTTTTTCTAGAGAAGCAGGTGTGCAACAACTAGGGATGAAGGATTTTGTTAAATCCATTCTGTCTGTGTTTTGCGGATTATTGTCAGACATCTTTTGTTCCATTGTCTGCCCAATGACAGAATCTGATTTTTTTATAGGGATGTGTGAGAATTTCGTTCCACTTGCACAAATGCACATTAGTGCTAATGTGCATTAGCACAAGCGCTGTGACAAGCATTTGCCCCAGAAGCCTTTGCATCTTGCAAGGCTCTTCCACTAACCTGCATAATAGGCTACCTTGCAAATATTTATCCAAAATGGAGTTATTTGGTCTTCCGCATTTTTCTTATATGCGTATCTCTCTGATAAGTTTATAATTTCCTAGGGAAACAAAAGATTTATTCCTGTATTAAGTTTGAATCAGTTCGATTCTGATAGAAGCATTTGTGCTGACATGCTGTGACTTTTGACTGAACCTTTCACTGACCTAGGAACCTGCTATGGGAAAATTGAAATTTTCCCAGCTGAACTCAGGAAATTAGCAAATGCTTTTTTCAGATAAAAAAAAGTTGGGATAAAGAAAAATAACTGTTAAATAATGTACATGTTCAGCTTATAATGTAAATGACATGAAAAAGTATACCCGTATATACTCGACTTTAAGTCGGCCCTAACATAAGTCGAGGCCCCTAATTTCACCCCCCAAAACTGGGAAAACTTATTGCCCCCAGTATAAGTCTAGGGTGGGAAATGTACGAGGGGAGACTCCCGCCGCCACCCCCAGACACCCCCCACCCCCGTACCTACACCCACTGCCGCCGAAGCCCCGCCACTGCCAAAGCCCCCCCAGGACCCCCACGCCACCCCCAAACACCCCCACGCCACCCCAGACACCCCCCCGTACCTGCACCCGCCGCCGCCGAAGCCCCTCCCCCGTCGAAGCTGCGCCGCGCCGCAGCCCCCCCAGACACTCCCATGCCACCCCCACGCTACCCCCAGACACCCCCCGTCACCGTACCTGCTCCCGCCGCCGAAGCCCCACTTCTTGTGGATTCGCGGAGCGTAGCGGAGAGGGCGCGTGGTGGACCGGCGGCTCCGTCTGCGTGGCGCTGAGGCGAGCGATCCGGCCAAAGGCGAGCGATCCAGGGGGGCGCCTGAAGTTTCCTTCCCCCCCCGCCTCTCTCTCTATTTTTCTTCCGGCGGGGGGCGGCATTTGCTTTCCCTGGATCTAACACCGTCCCCGCTTGCCCGTGCGCTGCTTGAGCGGAAGGGAGGAAGGGAGGAAGGACGGACCGTCCGGCTCGTCCTTCCTCCCTTCCTCCCTTCCGCTCAACCAGCGCCCGGGCAAGCGGGGACGGCGTTAGATCCAGGGAAAGCAAACGCCGTCCCCGCTTGCCCGGGCGCTGCTTGAGCGGAAGGGAGGAAGGGAGGAAGGACGGACCGTCCGGCTCGTCCTTCCTCCCTTCCGCTCAAGCAGCGCCCGGGCAAGTGGGGACGGCGTTAGATCCAGGGAAAGCAAACGCCGTCCCTGCTTGCCCGGGCGCTGCTTGAGCGGAAGGGAGGAAGGGAGGAAGGACGGACCGTCCGGCTCGTCCTTCCTCCCTTCCGCTCAAGCAGCGCCCGGGCAAGTGGGGACGGCGTTAGATCCAGGGAAAGCAAACGCCGTCCCTGCTTGCCCGGGCGCTGCTTGAGCGGAAGGGAGGAAGGGAGGAAGGACGGACCGTCTGGCTCGTCCTTCCTCCCTTCCTCCCTTCCGCTCAAGCAGCGCCCGGGCAAGCGGGGACGGTGTTAGATCCAGGGAAAGCAAACGCCGTCCCCGCTTGCCCGGGCGCTGCTTGAGCGGAAGGGAGGAAGGACGGACCGTCCAGCTCGTCCTTCCTCCCTTCCTCCCTTCCGCTCAAGCAGCGCCCGGGCAAGCGGGGACGGCGTTAGATCCAGGGAAAGCAAACGCCGCCCCCCGCTGGAAGAAAAATAGAGAGAGAGGCGGGGGGGGGAAGGAAACTTCAGGCGCCCCCCTGGATCGCTCGCCTTTGGCCGGATCGCTCGCCTCGGCGCCGCGCAGACGGAGCCGCCGGTCCACCACGCGCCCTCTCTGCTGCGCTCCGCGAATCCACAAGAAGTGGGGCTTCGGCGGCGGGAGCAGGTACGGTGACGGGGGGTGTCTGGGGGTAGCGTGGGGGTGGCATGGGAGTGTCTGGGGGGGCTGTGGCGCGGCGCGGCTTCGACGGGGGAGGGGCTTCGGCGGCGGCGGGTGCAGGTACGGGGGTGGGGGTGGGGTGTCGGGGTGGCAGCAGGGGTCCTGGGGGTGGAGGGGGGTGCCTGGCGGTCCCTTGCGGTGGCGGCGGGGGTCCTGGGGGGCCGCTGACCCACGTATAAGTCTAGGGGGCATTTTTCAGCACAAAAAATGTGCTGAAAAACTAGACTTAAAGTCGAGTATATACGGTATTTAAAAAAACCCCAAACAAACAGGACCTATGAAAGAGAAACAGGTAGCATCCTGTTTTGAAAAGAAGTGTAGCTTAGAAAAGCTGACGACAAGTACTGGAATAAATATGTTACTTACCAAAAGCATAGCTGCAAATTTTGGGGGGAAAATAACTTTTAGAGAAATTCCTGTTTCATAAGAACCATATGTAAGCAGTTGATAAAAATCATTTAAATATGAAAGACAAAATGCCATAGAAAGGTACCATAGAAAGGAAGAACAGATATGTCATAGAAATGACAAAATGCATGCTATTGGACTCTGGCTTGCCTAAGAAGTGGTGGGCAGAAGCCATGGCAATGGCAGTTTACCTCCAAAACAGACTGTCAACCAAAGGGACAACAGATACACCATACCACCACTGGCATGGTAAACCACCAGAGGTGAAGCATTTGAGAACATTCGGATCCACAGCTTACAGCTATGTCCCAAAGGCAAAAAGACTGAAGCTCCATGCCAAGATGAAACCAACAATCCTAGTTGGATACGCTCCTGGAACCAAGTGATATCATGTATTGTACCCAAGGACAGGCGAAGTGCAAGTGATTTTGAAGAGAATGCACCTGTAAGAAGGGGGAACACACAACCAGTTGATGCAAGACAGGAACCTGATGACCTGCACCTGACCTTCAACTTGGAGCCATCCCTGAACCTCGATACTCCAGAAGAACCTTTGCCGGCAGATGCACAGCCTGATGACGCAGACACTGTAGCTGTCAGTCCAGAAGCTGATGAAATCGCAGAGGGAGAAAGAGAATTTGACTACCGTATTTTTCCGTGTATAAGACACCCCCATGTATAAGATGACCCCCACTTTTCTAACCCAAAATTCAGAAATCAATATTTTGGGTGGGGTGTTTGTGAACGGGCAATTCAGCCCATGTTCGGCTTCCCAGAGGGCTGCTCGGGCCGGCCTGTTGGTACAGATCCGCATGGCTGCCGGCGCCTGGGCCGGCAGGACTGGGCCGGGCGGTGGGCACGCCCGAGCCGCTCCCCTCGCAGGCTCTGCTCGGCCTCGCTGGCTTCTCCCCGCGCCCGCCCCCTCATGGCAGCACGGGGCTCGCCTGCTCAAGGCCCTCTGCTCTCTCTGCGCCACGGGGCGGGGATGGCGGCGCTTCACGGGGCGGCCACCAAGGCTGGCATCCCACCGCAGATCCCCGACACGCGCTGCGAGCTCACCAAGCTGGTCGAGCGCAAGCAGGAGCTGTCAGTGAGAGGCCGGGTGGGGGCAGGCGGTCGGGCGAGGCCTAGGCTCCCGCGGGTGGCCTGCGCAGTGGCCCTCGATGCCCCCGAGCACGCACACAGCCTCCGCGGTGGTCTGCACTGTACAGGAACACCGCCTGCCCTGCAGGGCTCTGGGCGGGCGGCCCGCGCCCCGCCACCAGCTCAGCCGCCCCTTCTCCCCTTCCCCCACAGGAGACGCTGGCCAACCTGGAGCGGCAGATCTACGGTACACCTTTGAGGGCAGCTACCTGGATTAAAAAAAAGAAAATGGGCAGTTTCGCAACCGCGGGTTCTCTCCTGGGCATACTGTACTTCCGTGTATAAGACGACCCTCAATGTTTCGTCTAACGATTTTAGGGAAAAGTATTGTCTTATACACGGAAAAATACGGTACATCTCAGAGGAAGAATGGGAACTTGATGACATCACAGAGACAGAAGGAACCAGAAGGAGCAGAGGCAGACACAATGGAGACAGCTGGGACAGCTGACCAAGATCCAGAGACAGCCCTCAGACGCTCTTCACGCCCCAATAAAGGCATTCCTGCAAGTCGCTTTTCCTACCTTGTAAGGTCAGCGTTGGCAGCAGAACCTTCAACTTGGAAGCAAGTGGAGAAGATGCAACCAGCCGAGGCAAGCAAGTGGAGGCAAGCAGCACAGGAAGAGATAGATGCCCTAAAGAACAAAACCTGGACCCTGACCAAACTACCAGATGGCAAGACAGCAATTGGCTCTAGATGGGTTTTCAAAACCAAGTACCACGCAGATGGGACAGTAGAACACCATAAAGCACGACTGGTCGCCAAAGGTTTCCAGCAGAAGTATGGAGAAGACTTTGATGCCACATTTGCACCAGTAGTTCGGCACACCACCATCAGACTGCTTCTAAGCATATCAGCTTCAAGGAACATGGAGGTGAGGCACCTGGATGTGAAGACGGCATTTCTCCATGGTGAAATTGAGGAGGACCTTTACATGGAACAACCACAAGGCTTCAAAGACCCAAAGCATCCTGAATTAGTGTGCAGCTGCACAAAGGACTGTATGGACTGAAACCGTCTGCACATGCTTGGAATTGTAAGCTCGACACCATGCTGCAAGCACTAGGCTTTGTACAGAGCAAGCATGACCAGTGTCTGTACACAAAGCAAAGAAATGGACATCTCACTGTTATTCTAGCTTATGTAGATGATTTGACTGTAGCTTCACAGAGGAAGCAAGATGACATGGAATTAGTTAGCCAGTGTGGCGTAGTGGTGAGAGTGTTGGACTGGGACTCGGGAGATCCAGCTTCTAGTCCCCGCTGGGCCATGAAACTCACTGGGTGACTTTGGGCCAGTCACTGACTCTCAGCCTAACGTACCTCACAGGGTTGTTGTGAGGATAAAATGGAGAGGAGGAGGAGGAGGATTATGTAAGCTGCCTTGGGTTCCTTGCAGGAAAAAAGGCGGGGTATAAATATAATAAATAAATAATAATAAATAAAATAAAATCTTAACAAAGAAGTGGAAATCAAAGAACTGGGTGATACTACGTTTTATCTAGGCATACAAATTGAAAGGGAGAAAGATGGGTCATATCTCCTAAGCCAGAAAAACAAAATTGTGGACTTGCTAGAGACTCTTGGACTGAATGAAGCCCACACTGTAGCCACACCCATGATTGCAGAGTTCCGGAAAGATATCCAAGAAAGTAAGCCCTTGCCGGCAAACAATATACTGTACAGTAATACCTTGGATTGCAAGTAACTTGGTTTGAGAGCATTTTGCAAGACAAGCAAATTTTTAAATATTTATTTATTTATTTTTTACTTGATATACAAGCGACGTCTTGCAATACAAGTACTGTAGTACAGCTTAAATTAAAAATCTCTGTACAATTTTTTTGGGGGGGATTTCGTTTTGATATAAGAGTGTTTTGGATTACAAGCACGTTTCCGGAACGAATTATGCTCTCAATCCAAGGCATGACTGTATACAGAACTGCTATAGTAAAGCTTTTGTATATAACCAACAAAATATTGTTCCTTCTGTGGGAACAATAATCCCACAGAAGGAGACTTGGTTGCAATAAAGAGAGTAGCGAAATACCTAAAGGGAACCATGGATTACAAATTAAAGCTACCAGCCACCAGTAACCCGAAGTTAATAGGCTACACAAATGCCGATTGGGCAGGAGACAGAACAGACTGCAGATCCACACATGGACACTTGTTCTTTTATGGCGGAGGACTAGTCTCCTGGTCCAGCAAAAGGCAAACCGCAGTTTCACAGTCTTCAACTGAATCTGAGTATGTTGGAGCATCCTACACATGCAAAGAAGCCCTATGGCTAGACAAGTGGCTCAGAGATCTTGGCATAGAAGAGCAAAAGCCCATCCAGCTTCATGAGGACAACCAGAGCTGTATTCACATAGGCTTCGTTGCAAATCTGAAGCACATACGGTAGATGTGAAGTACCATGTCGTTCGCAAAATTACTCAGAGGTGACAAATCCAGATGGTATACTGCCCTACCAAGGAGATGCCAGTAGACATCTTGACAAAACCACTGCCTCGAGACCATTTCCAGGAACTAAGAAACAGACTAGGTTTAGTTGATTAATGCATGCAATATTAAGAAGGGATGATGGAAATTGTAATGTTGCCTGCTTAAATCAACAAGGTAATGTAACCACTAGTTACAGGGGAAGGAAAGGGTTCATTGAACAATCCACAGGGTGCATGTTTTGTAACCCCTCTCCCTACTTCTGACCTCTCTGTGGCCAGCTCTCTCTCTCTCTCTCTCTCTCTCTCTCTCTCTCTCTCCAACCTGATGGACACATAGTCTGAGCTGGCTTCCAGCCAGTGATCTCCAATGAAGCGGACTCTTAACACCCAAGACTCTAATCTGCCTATATGCATCCTACATATATGAATAAACGAATTGTAAGTAAAACTAATAATGTCTATTAGTTTTAAACCTTGTTTGGACAATCCATTTCCTTTTAAGAGTCTTTTAGCAGGCTTTAACAACCCATGTGGTGATAACCAGTTTCAGTAACCAGACTGTGCATAAGGGGGAAAACTCTGCTTTGTCCTAACCAGTATAGGACTGACTCCCTTCCATATCCTCCAACAAATGTCTCAACAGAAAGAGAGGAAGAAAATGCCTTCCTGCCCATACCACCTTAACAATGGTACTAGACCATGGATTACTACCATATGGAAGTGTGTGGAGCTGAAAACTATGTTGAAGTAAACTGGCATCTTAAGACAGGGCAAAATTATACATGCATATATCAATTGAATATAGTTTATCCTGAATGTGTGTTTTTTTCCTTTTACAAAATGTAGCTATTGAGGAAGATTTTAATCTTGAGCTTGACAGGAGCAGTGGGGCTGTTGATCTTGTTGGACCTCAGCATGTTTTGATAGTGTGGATTATTCCATTTTATTACAGCGTCTCCAGTTCTCTACTAGTGAATTGGGGTTGGCTCTCTGTGTTGGTTTCAATCTTTTGTGTCTGGACATGGGGAGAACACCTGCTTGGGATAATCTGATGGAAGGGAGAAGGTTAAGAAACTTCCTTACGCATATTCTCCCCTGCAAATACTTGTAGCCTAGGAATAACATGAGCTGCTTGGGAACATCTGTTATGTTTCACAGCTAGTTCCATATACGCCTAATATGGGAACTCTTTAAATTAGCATAACATGTAAGGATAATAAATATGCAGCAAGGTGAGAATTGGGTGATGGGTAACTAAACAGCAGTATTCATTCCAGAATTCTCCAAAACTAAGTTTTAACACAATCAAACTACCCTTTCCCCCCCTGCACATAACACTGTAACATGCGGTTAAAAAAAATCAATCCTATGAACAGATTTAATGCAGACTTTGCACTGTTTAAAAATAAACCTTCCCCCTCCTTTATAGCCTTTTTAGCTTTGGGAATTGTATACTCTGGTATAATTTACCATTAGACACCATAATAAAACATAAAAGGGAGAAAAATTAATGCGATAGACATGTGACTCTTATATTCAACCAGTAGATACATACACTTACAGTTCAGAGAAGTTTTAGCCTAGGGTAATTTCTGCGCTCTCTCTCTCTCTCTCTCTCTCTCTCTCTCTCTCTCTCTCTCTCTCACACACACACACACACACACACACACACACACACCATGCCACTAAATCCACCCATGGCTGTGGTGGGCAGTTGGAAACACTTGTCACTTGGCATAATAAATGAACATGTAATCCTCCCTAAAATAAGGAGAAGCTTCATTCCCCATCTGCATGTGATACTTTTTAGCTATGCTAATATTTTCACTTTCCAAGGCTGCAACCTCACTCACACTTAGCTAGGAGAAATTCCCAGGAACTCCGTGGGGCTTACATCTAAGAAGGCAAGCATGGGACTACAGAGGCAGTGTTAGGGGGCGGCCCACTAAGGCTGGAGCCCTGAATCTCTCATTTAGAGCCCTGAATCTCTGGGAGGCCATCTGCCCCACCACCCTGCTGTCCATGGGCACTTGCTGAAATAAAGGGACAGGGCCCCTGATGGTCTCTGTTGCATCTAATCCTCCTGAATTAGCTGGCTTTTTGCCCACATGTGCTTCACCTTCTTATGCTCCCCACCCTTGAATTTTTCTGAAATCAATGCCCTCCTCTCCCCTGTCCGTACATCCCTTTTTACAAATAGTGGTGCCCTTAGGAGACAGGATCCTTTAAACACACACACGCACGTGCATTTGAGCATATATGAATTAACAATGCAAATTTGTGCTTTTTTGTTTTGTTTTTTTGGTCCTGTGGGCCTGAGCCCAGGATCTTTTCAGGACCTAGTACCTCCCCTGTTGGATCATATTGTAAATCACATCTGAAATCAACGTTTCTTTGTAGGAATACCTGCAGTTGAGTGCCAGGTTATGAGGGTGGTGGAGGCAAAGATGATGTTTGCTTTGAAGTTAGTTGGACCTTGTTCTTTTGAAGTGAAAATTCTTATTGCTTTATCTTATTGACACAGGTAAGTGTGGATGTTAATCTTAAAATGATTTTTCAGGTACATAGGTGAAAGATCAGAAATCCTACTTGGCTCCTTATCAGAGTTTGACCTCAGAAAAACTTATCTCCCACACTGATAATGTGAAAAGGAAACAAACCTGGGAGACTGTATAAACAAGGATCTACTGAAAGTATCCTTGGGTCTCTAAATAAACTTGAAGGTTATGAATACAATCCTATGCACACTGATTTGGGATTAAGCCCCACTGGAATCCATAGACTTTATTTCTGAGTAGGACTGTGCTGTAAATTACACCAGCTGTGCTCACACAGAATGGTAACCATAAACTGCATGATTGTGCATGCAGCCTGTTTGCTCTCACTTGGCTCCTCCCACAAGTACAAGAAGCTAAACACCACCACCACCAAAACAGTTTGTTTAGTGCGTTGTCCAAACCAGGAATCCTGGCTTGTTGCTCCCAAAGAAGCTAGGATTTGAAAATCACGAACTAACCTCTGTTGTACCATATTCACCTTTATTGATACTGTATCATTTCAACATTTTGTAAACTGCTTTGGGAGGTTGTATAGCTTTAGAGTGGCATATACATGCTTAAGAATAAATATATATATAGATATACCTTTTGGGCATTCATTTTTGCAGTGTCTCAGAAAGGCATTTGAGTGGCCTTATTCTCCCTTCCTTTTCCTTTGATTTCTCCCACTGATGAAGCCAGGACAGGTTATACCCTCCAGAGATGCAGTCTGGTGGTAGCAGAAAGTAAGGGCAGCCAAATCCTGAGCCGCAGATGGCTTCTGTTTTTAAAGAGTTTAAGGACAGAACACACTCTACAGATGTGTTTTTCTGTACCATAGTGACCAATTTGCCAACCCTCCTCTCCCACATGCTACTTAGGGCCAAAGCAGACATTAAGGACATCACTAGCAGCTATGGGTTTTTCCATTTTTACTCTAGTGTAAGCACAGGGCCCCCAGTCTAAATCAGGACCTTAGCATGGGGTAGGGGGGGTCTTTAAACCTTTCCCCTGCTGTGGGCCTAATCCAGACTGGGGGCCCCACACCTGCAATTTATATTGCAAAATGGCCCTGCACTTACACTACAGTAAAAATGAAGGGGGAAAGGCAGCTGCTAGCTACATCTTTTATCCTCTGCGAAGCTGAAGTTACTATTCAAATCCCTCTTCGAGATTTCATTTGGCTTCCCAATTGACAACCTAAGTGGCAAGTGGGGATATTATTTATGACAGATAAATAGAAGTGACCTATTGTATAAAAAGGAGAGTTAACATTCAATGCACTTCATAAACCTATGGAATACCTAAATATAATTATGGATAAAGCTACTCACAATATGTTTTAAAACTTCTGGCAAATAGAAACTAAGCATAGAGAGGATGTGCACCCAGTGAAACATACCACATGAAGACCACGAGTAAACTAAATTGTTACCAAGCTACAGGATTAGGGAAGAAGTAAGTAGAACAAGGGTAACTAGCCTGATAATGAAAGCCGCCCCCAAAATGTGTTACGAGTTGAATGGCTGCAGCCAATTCAGCTCTTTTAGCAACATGTGAGTTGATGTCATGCCCATTATTTTCATGTACATCCTGTACACACTATTGTGAAACCACAGCACTGAAACAAGCACAAGGCTTAGAAGAAGTAATACATCCGGGAGCCTTTCAGTTTACAGTAATACCTTGTATTGCAAGTAACTTGGTTTGAGAGCGTTTTGCAAGACAAGCAATTTTTAAAATATTTATTTATTTATTGACTTGATATACAAGCGACGTCTTGCAATACAAGTACTGTAGTACGGCTTAAATTAAAAATCTTTGTACAAATTTTTTGGGGGGGATTTCGTTTTGATATAAGAGTGTTTTGGATTACAAGCACGTTTCCGGAACGAATTACGCTCTCAATCCAAGGCATGACTGTATCTTCTTTTATCCACAAGCCTTGCACATAGAAGGTTACACGTTCAATCTCTGGTGTTTCCATTTAAAGCAGAGGTGCAGAATCTCAGACCCATGGTCCCAATCTTGCTCTCTGGGGCTCCCCAGATGGCCCCACCCCACCCCATCCCCTAGTCCTGCTTCTGCCCCTTCCCTCTGATCGCCGTTCATGTCATAGTTCCTGGCTTTTGTGTGTCTCTCCCCTGCCCCCCCAAAAGGTTAAAATGCCTCTCTTAAGGCTTAGTTACCAGCAGTAAGAGCTTTAAGCTAAAAGATGCTGACATTTGGGCCCACCCCCTTGTCTATGGCTCCGCCTCATTCACCTTTGGCCCACCCACCACTGGAATGTGGCCGCCAAGAACTTCTTCAAAACTGAATTCAGCCCTCAGGTTGAAAGCAGTTCAACACCCCTGATTTTAAGCATTTCAAGTAGCAGCAGGGCCTATGTGAGAGGCCTCTTCTTAGGATCAAGTTAAGCTACGACCAGAGTAGGCAGCACTGGCATAGGTCATTGGTTTAATTTTTTATAGAAGAAGCAGTACAGGCCACCACAACATGCCATGGAAGTTGCATACTGCTACCCCATGGCAAGAAAGTTTGAAGGAATTTACTCACCACAAAGTCAGTGGCAGGGAATTGTGTGTGACACCAAAATGTACATTCATCTTTGCACTTTTAAAGGGGAGGGACTTAGCAGCATTGCTGATACTATGCATGTATGAAGTCTCTAGACTGACTTCTTTGGAATTTCCAGTAAAAATGTTCTGGGAAGAACTGGAGAAAACTTCTGTTGGTGACTCTGGGGACCAGCTGATAGTGGCTAACCAGTCTGTCAGGATCTTACATTATTCAACTTTCACTTCTACATGTGACATACTAGACTCCAAAATATATACCCAGGATGAGTAATTTCCTGCCTGTACTATTTTAAAGTTCCACATATTGTCCATGTTGTAGATAAGCCTGAGAAACAAATAAAAATTAACATGCCAGCCCACATTTCATAGAGCTACTCTCTTTGAAGAGATATACTCTCTGCTTAGGGTGTAGGAACCTGTAAGGGCTTTTAACCACTGCATTTGTAATGCAGGAAGTGCACAGCTGTCACTCATTTGTTGTGCTGAAACCATTTATTTTCTCTTAAGATTGCAGTTTGTATGGCAAAATTTAATTCTCGCTTTCCCTGACAATGTAGCCACGCAATTGCCACATGAAATGTGGATGTGCAAGTATTGTGGACACCTGCTGGAAGTTGCCTAGTACTATGAATGTTGGCGAGTAGTCAGTATTCTACAACCTACTGCTTCAGAGCCCAAGTGCTCCCCTACTGTGCTATTCAAGCACCAGAGAACTTATCTGATTTTTGAAAACTAATGAACACCAGCAAGGCTCAGCCCTCTTTCCTGGAGCAACGCTCCACCAGCTTCCCCAGTACCCTCTCTAGTACAAGAGTGCCCACCTACAGCTTTTAATGGCTCACCCACCCCTTTCCAACAAAGCTATTCTCCACCTCTCTTCAGCTGATTACATGGGAACCAGAAATCATGCTACTGATGTTGAATCAGGATTTGTAGAACTATTAAACAATATATGGTTTAGATACAAAATTTTAGATCGTCGAAAAGCAAACTGAAAAGCAGCAGCTTACAGGAGACTGCTGGAGTTTTGAATACCGTAATTCCCAGAAAGGTTCCCCCCCCCCTTCTATTTAGGCTATGTAGGATTTTTTTTTTTTTTTTAAGAGAGGTAAATATTCCCACTCAGCAAGTGAAGCCCTTCATTTTGCATTATCATGGAAGTTACTACTCAGTTAAGTTCTCAGAAGCTCTCTGGTGGAGAAGAGACCATAGAAGAGTAAGTAGGGTGGGAAGAAGCCACCAAGTCCAACACTAATCAATCTTTCTCCCCTCCCAGCAAGATTCTCCTAAAGACTAAAGGTGCAATCCTATGCAAGTTTAGACAGAAAAAGGCCAACAACTCCCAGCATGCACCAGCCAGAGTTGTAGGTCTTTTTCTGTCTAAACTTGCATAGGATTGTGCCTGAAGCCACAAAAACCAAGCCACATGGTGCCAGAGGTGGAGTAGAAGCCAGCAGGGCAAAGCGCCTGCCATATCAGACAGCTCCAGCTGACTCAAAAAAAGTGAGCCAAGCTTGTAATTTCTATGATCAAAAGAATCAGCAGCAAAACCACAGTGGAAAACAAACTTGCAATTCTCTGAGCTTTTTTTTTTTTTTTTATTGATCCACTTTCTATAACCCTTACCCTTCCTCATCGATTCACTGTGCCGTTTGTTATTTTCATGTACCAAATCCTATCTAAACCCCCACTTATACTGCAAGTGCTGCGCTTTTGTATTTATCCTGCAAAGCAAGTGGAACACATTAGGTGGTGCATCAATGATTTAAAAAAGGGGGGGGGGAGAACATCAAGTTCAGGAGGACTGATGTGAAATGCAAAACATGACTTAACACCTCTATATTCCACTTCATTTCGACTACTTACGGTAGTTCAAAAGCCTCTGAAACAGAAGCAATTGCCCAAAGAGATCTGGGCTGTTCATTTAGTCTGCCAGCAGCTGTCAGAAACTAGCAAAAGTCTTCTTTCCCAGTAAATATTTTAAGGTCTCCCACGGATACTTCAGAAAAGTTCACATCTAAATATGGGGATAGTATCTACATAGTCTAGCACTGAGAATATTTTTAAATTTCTTGGTCACTGATCCTATTCATGATAACAGCTAACATTTAGATAAGTTTCTCAGTAGCTCTTACAACAGTCTGGTAGGACAGCATCTCCATATTGCAGAAGGGGAGCTGAAGCCAGGACCAACCCATTGGTTCAGGCAGCTTGGCTCAGGCAGCAAAACATGGCATGGGGTAACAATAAAGGGAAGTAAACGGCTAAATATTTTGTTTACGATTGGATTTTTACTACGTACCTTGAATTGTCCACATCAGACACCAGATATTGCCTAAGGCTGAGATATAATGACTTGCCCATAGTTTTTCAGGGCTGAGGCAACATCTGTACTAAAGACTGCCTGCTGAAACTTTTGGGCACTATACTACTTCAGCTCGCAAGAACAAAAGGAGAGCCATGCTGGATCAGACCACAGGCTTATCTGTTCCTGAATTCTGTTCGCAGAGAGGCCAACCAAATGCCCACGAGAAGCCAACAAGCAGAGGTGGTGTTAGGGGGGCAGCCCACTAGGGCTGGAACCCCAAATATTTCATTTGGAGCCCTGAATCTCTGGGAGGCCATCTGCCCCACCACCCTGCTGTCCACAGGCACTTGCTGAAATAAAGGTAAAGGGGCCCTGATGATCACTGTTGCATCTGATCCCCCTGGATTAGCTGGCTTTTTGTGCTTCACCTCCTGCTGCTGTCCCCCCTTAAATCTGCCTGAGGGTGTTTTTTCCCCTCCCTGAAAAGTGAAATCAAATGCCCTCCTCTCCCCTGTCCATACATCCCTTTTTACAAATAGGGGTGTCCTTAGAAGACAGGGTCCTTTAAAGACAGACAGACAGAATGCAAATTTGTGAATTTTTTTTGTCCTGTGGATATTTTCCGTACCTAGCACAGCCCCTGCCCACAAGCAGGACATGAGTGTAATAGCACTCTCCTGTTTGTGTTCCCCAGCAACTGGTACTGAGAGGCATACTGCCTCTGGTATGTGAGGTGCTAGACAGCCAACATGACTAGTAGCCATTGATAGCTTTATCCTCTATGAATTTGTCTAATCCCCTTTCAGAGCCATTCAAGCTAACATGGATTCAGTATCTCAGTGACAGCCCGGTTAAGTCAATGTTTTAATTTGCCTGGGGATCCTGTCCCACTCTCCATTTTTTCCTGACAGCGAGAAGTTTTCCTGATGGCTTGCTTAAGTGAATCATCCAGGACTCAGCTACTTGGCATTTCCATCACTCCCTGCAGTCCACAAGGCAGCTTCTGAATTTAAAAGCAAGAGCGCACTCTCAGGATCTCTCTCAACAGTTAAGACACAAATAAACATTGCCAAAGTATCCCAATCCCTGAAGAAGTACCTATCAGACCAAGGTCCAGCTCGCCTCTCATTCACTGCAGGAGTCCCCACAACCAGCAGGTGCCAAGGAGTCCTCCAGAAACTGGACAGTGTACCTTCTGCCCACCATTGGTCTACATACCCTGCAGTTACTCCCTATGAAGTTTCAGGCGTGATGAGGGATTCTCCCAGTCTCGCTTTTCTATTGGCTGCTTCCCTGGTTTCCTCAGAAAACTCCCTATTGCAGAATCCTTTCTGTGGGAACTCTCACAACTTCTACAACCAAGAGATAGTGGCACAGCTACATGATCAACTCTAGCCAAGTGTTCAACCCAGGACTTAGACGAGTTGCAAAGGGGCCCTGGCCACATGCTTATAGTGCGCTATCTCAAGGAAGTCTTCCAAACTGACCCCTTCCTTCCCTGAGTCCCAGCTCACCCAGCCACCCAAATATCACTCATGGGATTAGGCCCAGACCCCTTTTCTCGGAGGGATGAATTCCTCCCAGTCAAGGCTCTCTGAGCCAGCCAGCCCCCCACAAGTCTGCTTTGAGGGCCAGGAACGATCAACTTTGGAACATGTGAAGAAAAGTGTCCCTCTGGGCATGCACAAAGTGCCTTATCACGGCACCAGGCATCTTCCACACCCTAAATCAGCCTTCCCCAAGCTGACGCCCCCCAGAAGCCTTGCACTACAACTGGCCATACTGGCTGGGGATAATGAGAGTTGTAGTCCACATCTGGAGAGCACCCGGTTGGGGGTCGCTTTCCTAAATGGCAGAACGGGGGGGGGGGGGGGCGAGCTGGGCTTTCTTGAGTTCCCGCAGTTCTCACGGGATCTGCCAGCCCAACTACCCCTTCGCCCCTCCGCGGGATTCCCCACACACCCACCCACCCACCGACAGACCGACTCCCTTTATTCCCAGACGGTTCTCCCAGCGGCTCGGGGAGCCCCTCCCTCCTCCTTGCCTGGGCTGGGCTCGTCTGATCCGTACCTTCGCGAGGCGCTCGAGGTCCTCCCTCCCGAGGCACGTGTAGTTCTCCAGCAGGCCCCACTGCTCGTGCAGCAGCCGGTTCGCCACGTCGCGCTCCGCCGGCGATTCGAGCGCCCAGAAGGCGGTGCTGCCCAGCAGCAGGTAGCTCAAGTAGGCGAGCAGCAGCACCGGCGTGGCGGGGATCCGCCAGCGCCTCGCCGTCGAGGCATCCCCCGGGGGCGCCCTGCTGCCGCACATCTCCTGCCTCGCGGCGGCACGTCTGGCCGGCGGACAAGTCGGAGGCGGCGCGGCGCTGCTTGAGAAGGCGGGGAAAGCGAAGCGGCCGCCGCAGGGGTGGCTCCGTCTCCGAGGCGAAGGTGTTGCCTCCTTCAAGAGGACACCAGCCGCTATCTCTCCCGCCGCTCATTGGGCGGAGTTAAGGCGACGCAGCACCTTGCGTTCTTCTGAGCAGGGCGAGCAGTTCAACTTCCAAACGCTTCCCGTGGTTTTGAGGAGGCCGCTCCGGGTCTAATGCTGGAGTCCGGGTTTGCTAAGGCCTTAGCTCCACAAGAGCATCTGCAGTAAAAGTCAAGAGGGGAGAGCGCCTCTGAGCGAACTGCAGAGTCTGTTTCCCTCACCACTGAGTAACCACCTGATTTTGAGCATGCAACTCGGAGTTTAATTTCTGAGCCAAGGTTTGATCGGGGCCAGCCCCGGCCCCATAAGGGATGAGCAACTTGTGGCCCTCCAGATTTTTGGCCTACATCTCCCATCAGCCCCAGCCAGCATAGCCAATGGTGAGGGATGATGGGAGTTGTAGGCTAAAATCATCATCTGGCGAGCCACAAGTTGCCCACCCCAATATTACATGTGGTGAAAAGAGAAAGCTTCATCCTCTAAACTGAGGGTGGGCAACTTGTGACCCTACATATTTTGGGGGCCTACAGCTCCCAGCATCCCTCACCGTTGGCTATGCTGGCTAGGGCTGATGGGAGTTTTAGGTAAAAACATCTGGAGGGACAAGAACATATGAAATAAAGGTGAAAATAAAGGTAAGAAAAAATGGGGAGGAATGGTTTGAGTACATTTTAGTACATACTAGTACATTTTCTTAACCCACTGATCATTGCTGCCCAAACACATTTGAAACCAGTCCTTAGCTTCTCATGTTCAAAACTAAGCACTGGTGCCATGTTCTTTTCCACTGTGGAGGGTGGGCAGAAATGACTGCGGGTGGCTAAGACGTGGCCTTCTGCTGCCATAGTTGCTGACTTACTGCCTCTTGACAATGTCTACATTGCCTGCTACATAGCACAATGGCTGCCCCTTTGAAAGTGGATTGGCGACCACTTTGGAGAGGTAACTAGAAACTCAAAAGAGTTGGAGGGGCCTCAGCTCAGTGGCCAGGCATATTATGGGCATGTATAAGATCTCAGGTTCATTCCCTAGCTGGTTTAGACTATGATGGTGGGGTGTGTGTTTTTAAATTTTATTTCTCTTTATTGTACTTATGCAAATACTCAAGACTAGCACAGATAATTCTTCAGGATGAGAAATAACACGAATGCAAAATAAGCTCATATGCCGGCTGGCTCAGCTACTTCCAGCAAAGACCTTGTTGCAACTTTGAGAGAGTGAGGCTGCAATCATATGCATACTTCATCTAGGAATAAGCCTCATTGAATGAACACAGCGGGACAGGGACTTAACTTTCAAGTAATCATCCATAGGATTTCAGTGTGAGAAACCAAGCCACACTTCCCTTAAAGGTGGCCTAAAAATCATTTTATTGAATAAATGTTCTGATTGTGGATTTCCCCCAGGTACCTGACTGGCCACTATGTGGACAGAATGCTGCACTAGACAGGCCTTTCAGCAGGACTCATGTTATTTAATAAATGTCCCCAGGGATAGCCATCTTGTCTTGGTACAACTCAACACATGCAGGCATTAGAGACTATAAAGAAGCAGGCAGCTGGTACTAAGGTTGCTTCCTATGGCTCCCAACTGTGTGGAGTAAAAATGCTGTTTTGGATCCGGGATGATCCTGTTAATAGCAGCTGTTCAGGATTGTCCTAGACCAAATGGGGGAATGTATATATGAAGTAATGGGGATTACTCCTGGGGTTGTACAGGACTGCAAAATATACACTGAAAGCCACATATTCATGTTTCTTCCTTTCCCTTACATTGTGGTACATCCACTAGACAAGCTTTGGATGAGTGGAAACAGATCTGTAGGTGCTCCCAGATGAGGCTTTTATCGTGACATTGCTCTGCTACAAACATGGAATGTTATGGGAAGTCCAGATGTCATCTTCCATTTGAAACCCTCCTGTGTTTTCCCATTGATTCTTCCGTATTTTTTTCTTGCCAGGCAAAAAATCCTTTAAGGAGGAAAAGATGGAATAGGAACAAAATACCTTTTGATTGGTAGCATTAGGAGCCATCCATCTGGAAGCACCCACACCCCCTGTCTCACCCCCACCCCTGTGGCCCCTTGTGATGAACTGATGCAACTCTGAAAGAGTCTTCCATGGCACATCCTGTACCAGGAGTCAGGGCTTGGGCTACCACTGAAGCATAAAACACCAGCACATGTCTGAAAATTCTCATCCCCAACAGGAACCAAAGCCACACAGCAGGATGGGCAGGGGGAAGTTACAGTTTGCAGTCACAGTTCAGAATCACATGCTTTATTGGCCAGCAACTAGACTGACTGGGGAAAGAACAGGACTTACCATGAGTATTGGAACAGTAGAGCACCCTGTCGCCTGCCTTGGAATAGCCCAGAAGCAATAGAGAAATATGGCCCTTGCCCTTTCCCCTTCTCCTTTGAACCCTGTCCTAGATGATGCTGCACAGGTAAAGCAAAGAAGAAGGGACTGTTCTACAGATGTGATATACAAGAGTTCCTAACTACTAACATATGCACATAAGTACATGAATGTAGGGGTATAAATGTCACAATCCACAGGGGCTAGAACCAGGAACTTTGGGCTCTCTGTGCAACTTCCCCATGTGTTGACCTATATTTGAACATCTGTAGAACAGCACCTTGGAATGTTTTCCTGGCAGTGAAGCACTCTCAGGCTCTTGACTGGCCCCACTCACCCAGGACAACCATTGTGCCCTCCTGGACAGGAAGGACTACTTAAAAAATGTCCTGTTTGGCATCGGACCTTGCTTGAGCAACAAGGTCTTCCTGGCTCTGGTGTGCTCATTGGTTCCAGTTCCTTAGCCCTATTTGGGAATTCTCCTCAATCATATGTGGGGGGGAAGCAGGACTGCACTCACTGGTCCCACCCCTCGGTCATGTCCCCATCATCCATCCCGAGTGATCAGGGTTCGAAACCCTGCAAGGATCCTACAATGTAGAAGGTGGCAGGGATGGGCAAAGGGGCATATGAGAGAGAAGCCTGAATAGGGCTCTTGCCTCAGCTCCGATAGCTCAACCCTGGCAATGTGCTTGTAAAAAAAATAAAAATACCAGCCCAGTATAGTTAAAGAATAATGGCTTGAAAGCTGCTTGCTTTCTACTGATTTTGAGAATTTTGTTACTTATGATTTTATCTTAGCATCTGAACATGGTGGAATACATTCACTTCATGGTGACTTTTCCCTGTAAACATGGTCATGTCAGTTAGACATCCATTTAGGAAAGGGGCTTTGGATTAGGCAGGAAGAGAATAAGCACGCTGTGAAATACGGGGTTGAGCTCTCTGGATCTGTATATTAAAGGTACCTTAAGAAACCCCTCATCCCGATTTGCTAATGAAGTTAGCACCAACAATTTATTGGCAGGTAAAGTATTCAAGCAACTGCAACAGCCATACAATTTATGAAAGATTAGAAAATTAGTTACACAGACTTTCAACTTCCTCTTGTACAATGTCTACATTTCTGTTTCAAGCATGACCTTTTACAATGCAAAATCAGGTCAGCTAGAGAATGATGGAGGGATTCATGTCCCCCCACACACACACTTTGGGAGGCAGCTATAATGGCAGTATCTAGAATGGAGCTGACACATTAGAAGAATCAATACAAAGCTATCTACGTACATAGAAATCCAAGTCACTTATGCAAGTGATAGAACAGCTCAATGACTTCAGATTTTGTAGTAAAGGTAAATTCATTTGCAAGTTTCAAGAAAGATTAGGAACGTGTTTTTCAAGGGAGACATTATTTTTCCACAACCAGGTGGTATATACTGTATCAAATAACCTGTTGGAGATTAATATTCTGCACTGTATGGACGTAGTATTTGGTGTCTTTAAAACGTTCTGGTCCAGGAGAAGGATCAAGTGGTGGTGGATTTCTACATTTGGTGAAAGGCAAGTGAATTTGGTATGCTGTTGAATGGCTGATGTCAAGGCACGGGTTTAGGCAGTGGGATGGAAATTACAAAGGCATCTTTATTCAATAGTACACACTAGAACAACTTTATTCCATTTCTGGCAGGACCTTCTTGTAGAAAATGCAGGCACAAAAATAATGTCTTGAGCTGTATAACATAATTTTAAAGCTTTGTGAGACCCTTTGAACATTTAGATCAAGCGGCATATTAATTATTATAGGCTGTTCATCAAATCTGATTTTTAAAATCACCTCTGATTTAGCTATAATTATTGAAATGGTCAGACAAGCCTCATAAGTGTCTGAACTCCTTTCTGTTCTGTCTATCTGTGAATGCGATGTCTAGGCCAGAAGTTGGAGGCTGCATGGGCCACGCGTCCCTATACTTCTCTTGAAATAGAGACAGCATTGAGAACAAATGTATTTTCAAGGATAAGGTTAGAAGTTTGGTTGTAGCTTAGCCTAAAGCTCTAGAGGCTCAGTTTTGTCCTATTTTAATGGGCAAAGCTCATAAACATTACTTTTATGGAAAAGTTCCTGGGGAAAGTGTAGTAGGCAATCTATTACAAATCAAACCCTTTCCCATAAAGGTTTTTTTTAGGGAAGAGGTCTAACAAGATTGAATGCTAGGGCAAACCCACCCACCCCCATTGCTTTTTGTGGAGTTGCCATCAAGTTATCATGCAGTTTTCAACCAATTTTGGGGGGATAGGAGATTGAAACATTGGTTGCTTGGCAACGCCAGTATCATGAACTGCAGGTGGTGTCAGAGCACATAAAGCAGGCCACATGCTGAAGGCAAGCAGGTATGAGCCAGGTCGGGTCAGTGCTTGGATGGGTGACTGCTTGGGCTGCCCACATCTGTTCTCCTGCCTTGAGCAGGGGGTTGGACTTGACGGCCTTATATGCTCATTCCAGCTGTACTATGATTCTATCCAGATGCAGTTAGATTCTTGGATCTATGCTAGTTTCATTTCTGACAAAGTTATAGACTGGAGACTGTGCCTGGGGGTTTTATTTGCTTGGAAATAGATGGGGAAATCCCACCCTGTTTAATATACTAGATCTCTTGGCAGCATTTGTTAATGTTGTTCATGAGGAGTTGTTGGTTTGGTTGGCATTTGCAATTGCAACATTGGCTCAACCTATCCAGAAGATCCTACAGGTGGCAACGTGCAATAAGTAGCTCATATTCATTCAGCGGTCTTCCTTGTAAGGTTCTGCAGGGTCTCATCTTGCTCTCCTTCTGAGCAATGTGTACATGCAGCTGCGTGAGAAGATCCTAAGGAGCTTAAGGGTGCAGTGTCTAAAAAATTGCAGAAGATGCATACAAAGTTGGTTCCTACCTTTGCAAGTAGAAGCAGGGACAGAAGGAAGCATGCATTCCACCCTTTAAAATTTCCCCTCTCTACTCAACACATTGTGAATAGAAATCTGTTTGTCATTCATTCATTTCCACTGTTGGTTTAACCTTGTAAACATTTCAAGTTGTGTCTTTGCTTTGTGCTCATTCTGCTACCCAGTAATCACCAAGCCCAATCCATACTTACCAGAAGGGCAGGGGGAAGGAAATCCCTTGAATACTACTTGGTATAGCCCAGCTGGGCTCCCAAAATTTTGATCTCTGCCCCAGAGTATATTGGGAGAGAAGACAGTGGGAGTGTCCAACGGGCCATTGTGGATTTAAGGAAGCCTAAGTGGGTAGGTTAGGCATGAGAGAGGGCTTAAATAGCAAATTGCCACACACTTCATTGAGATTTAAGAACTTGGGACTGTGACCTGCCTGAAAGCTTCTTCACAGGTGCAACTAGAAGCATAATGCATATAAACCTTGTTCTACAACATGACCACAAGGGTCAAAGCTGTTTAAGAGATTTCAGACTACAGTTTGCTTAAGGAAAATGGTGAGAAGTGACTGCTTCTTGTATCAGCTTCTTGTATCAGCTTTGTATCAGGAAAAACTGATCTCTACAAATGATCTACAGCAACCTTGATAGTGTCAGCTATTTCACTCCTGCTGGAGACAGGGGTATCCACAACAGCCCCAAAGCCAAAATCAACCATACATGATGGTCTGATCAAATGGTAGGCTGGAGTGATATTTGCTCAAGGTATCAGGTGCATAGAAAATGTATGGCAAATTTCAGTTCATTTTCCTCCAAGGGCTTAATTTAGCTGCTTTCTGTAAACACTCAAAGGGTTTCTTCTCTTCTGGGAAGAAAAATCTCCTTTCCCTTATGAGATTACCCACACATTATGGGTTTGATACAATATGTCTTACCCACAAACCTTGCTTTGCAGGCATAAGGAAAGGGATACAGAAGTTCTCCTCTTTTGAAGTTGCTTATCCATGAGTCACCCTCAGCTGGGGATATGGATCCTGGGTTGATCAGGGTTATCTTCTAATTTGGTGACAGCTGTCTCTGCAGTGCCTGGATCAGGCTTTTGCCAGTTCAGCTGTAGGAATTTTTCCATCAGGTCAGCTCCTAGGTTGAAGATCAGAGCGAGCCAGGCTAAGCCAAAAACAATCCAAATTGCAGCCAGGCTTCTATAGACGGAGATGTAGTGCTTGTTAGGATCTGTGCCTAGGGGGGGGGGGGGGGAAGTCCAAGAAGACCCATACATTAGATTTAGTTCCCCTGTAATCTGAAGGAATATGCCAATAAGATGAATACAATGCACATGTACACAACTCATGGCACACATGTAGAAAACCATGCACGGTAAAGGGTAGGCATTCCACCTACATAAGCCAGTGCATTTGTCCACACATTAGAGATAGTATGACATTTTCCAGGATACTCTGAGCTGAAACTATAGATTTTTCTTCTGCACATGCACAATAGGTTCAGTGGAGGAGGAGGGGACCATTGCCCTTTGCAAAATATGTGTGGTCTGCCTGGTTACATCCATCCTGCATTTCTCTTGATTTGCAAACACTGTCAACTTTCCCAGGCTGCTACTTTCCATCCCTAGCCTTACCACTGCCAACATGAGTTGGGTCCATATGGAACTGCCGCTACACTTAGCCACGGCCTGTACGCATATCCTCCAATGTCCCTGAGCCTTGCTACTCTGATAATAGGAATGTACGAAGCTGCCTTATACCAGGTCAGAATTTTAGTATATCTAGCCAAGTATTGCCTGTTCAGGGTGGCAGCAGCTCTCCAGGGTGTCAGGCTGAGGTGGGCATTTCCCATCACCTGTTACCTATTCCTTCTAACTGGAAACACCAGGAATTGAACCTGTGTGCTGCCACTGAGCTATGGTCCCTCCCTAATGGACCAAAAGCGAGTGAGCAACCTGGTCCTTTAGCTGAATGTGGGGGGGGGGATATTATTATGTCTGCAGCATAGTTTCATGTGTTGCTGGCTCAGCATTAATGTAAAGCAGAAATGCAGGAAGCAATACCCGAAGAAAGAGGAACTGTTGAGTCTTGTGCATGGTGCTTTTGTCTGTAAAATGTCATTCACTGCCCACATCAGTGGGAATTGCAGTGTCAAAGTGCAAGTGGATGCAAAAGTGGATGGGCAAAAGCTACCCCACTGAGATGAAAGTTATTTTAACCTGAGGAAATCCATTCTGAACACAGAATGTATTCCTTTCCTTCCAAAGCAGATACAGTGGAGAGCAAGAACAGTTATTTGTGGCAGGAAGCAAAGAGAAGACCACATAGAGGGAAAATAAGCCACCGTGGCTTATTTCCCCTCCTCAAGTGTGCTGGTCACGAGCTGCCTAATGATCATAATTACCCTAGTCAGGTACAAGTTGTCATGACATCTGAACCCAGTGAGGCTGGCTGGCTGGGGTGGCTTACAAACCACCCTGAAAACCATGACCTGTTCTAGGGTTGCTGGGTGGTTTGTAAACCACTCCAGCCGCCAGCCACCCTCACCGGGTTCAGATGTCAGGGCAACTTGTACCCGACAAGGGTAATTATGATCATTAGGCGGCTCATGCCCAGCCCCTGCAGGGAGGGAAAATAAGCCACTGTGATTTATTTTCCTCATGACTGTGCAAAGCTGCCCATAGTGCTGTCAGACTCAGCCCCTCCTGAAAATGGTTCCTTAGCTCCTAACAGAGCTAGTTAAACACTATTTAGTGATTGAAAGAATTTGACTGAACACATTTAGCACAGCGTTGACACTTATTAACCGCCTTGGTAGGGGAGTCATGCACGATCCAGATGTAACATGCACTGATTACAACAGAGCTCCTCCTCGTAACCAACACTGATGGGGGAGGGCTCTCAGTCAGAATGTGTCACCACCACCATTCTTTCCATTACCTACTACATAGTCTCCAAATCCAATGGTGCTGAGGGTGATGAAGGTGAAGTAGAAGCCTTCTCCATAACTCCAGCCTTCAACATAACTGAAGATCATGGGTGGGAAAACCAGAAAAAGCAGAGACCCAGCCGTCAGAAAGAACACCATTGTCAGAGCCTGAACCATCTGAGAAACAAAAGGGGGGAAATGGCAATTCAGTAGCACTGTCCTTCTGCCCGAGATGACTTGGTCTGGCTGATAGAGCTCAGAGTGCTCTCATACCCATGCTATCTAAAGGCTGCCATCATAGGTTACATAGGTCCCAAGTGCAGGCTACCAAAAACGTCCTCCATATAGTAGAGCTCCGTGTAAATCGATCATGGTTGTGATATACCATTGGTAAGCCTCTTACCCTCCCTCATGCCCAGGAGTGTGACCCTCACAAAACAAAAAGAGAGAATTAACAGAATGCAAGCCCCTTTCCATGAACAGATAGTTACCGTAGATGCTTGCATTTTGTCTAGCCGCAAGCATGTTAGGCCTAGAGAAGGTTATTTTTTTTAAAAAAAAATAATAATTTAATTAAAATAATAGTAATCTTGAGGTTTAGAATTTCTCTTGCTCTTTCTTAGTCACATTCCCTGTGGATTTGTTTTCTTTATAAAGTGTAGGTTATACATCTTCTTCCACAGACTCTTGGCACACTTATGCTGGTGAGGATCCCAAGTCTGACATCTAGAAAACATTTTATGGACATGCATATGCAAAGATTAATTAGGAAGGCGACAGACAGATGGTTGATACAACCAATGTTGATAACATCAGTATGTAGGGGTTTTTTTTTGGTAGTCTGGATAAAGTTTGTGATTTGTGAACAGGGTGGTAAGAAGCAAAAATGACTGGGCAGTGTAGGAGAGGGAATTGCCTATAGCTCATGCTGGCTCAGCTTGTCTGAGCGTGGAAAGCTAAGCAGGGTCAGGCCTGGTTATTACTTGGAAGGGAGACCCCTCCTAGATGGCCTTGTAGGCCCCTTCTGACTCTATGATCTATGAACCTATTGCCATGCAAACTACGGTACACTGGTTGAAATTCCCTCTTCTCCACAATTTTTAAAGAGGCAGGAGCCCTGTCCTCTTTTGCATCTGAACTCCTTTTCTGGAAGACACCTAGAACAAGTTTGAGATGTGCAGTTCCCATGAACCCTGGTGGACAGGATCTTTGTCCCTACTAAATCAAAATAAAGAAGAAAAACCTGTTTGTGGGAAACACCAAGAAGTGTCCTTCACTCTGAATTATGTCCTTAAACCTAGAAATGTCAGTCTTGCATCCTGTTTCCAGAATTTCAAAACCTGATGCAGCACTGAGAGATTAACAGTGCAAGCCTCTACATGTCTACTTAGAAGTTAAGCTCTCTGGAATTCAGTGGGGCTTACTCTCGGATAAGTGTGTATGGGATTGCAGCACCAAGGGCCAAATGCAGAGAACCCAAAGTGTTGCGTGATTGCTCTGTCTTCATCCTGATTTGTAATTCAACCAAACTTTGTGGGGGGGTACATATGACCCTGCTTTTGTGTTCACCCATCTCGTGAGGGGGTACTTGCACAGGCTAGTTTCACTGTCGGCTTGCCACAACCTCTGCTAGCCACACATTCAGCGAACGTGTGTAGCAGAGGCATAGCTGGTGGCAGGGGTGGAGCATGCATGCATGGCCCCATGATCCCCACACGAACTGGATGAACATTGGAGGTGGTTGTGTGTGCCCCCTATTGCTGGGGTGCAGAACCTTAGGCCCAGGGGCCAAATCCGGCCTACCTGGTGCCCCAGTCTAGCCCTTCAGTTTTCCCCAGATGGCTATGCCCCCTTCCCCTGGATCCACACCCTTTCCCCCCAACCACCCATCTTGTGATGGTTTCCCAGCTTTCTGCAGCTTCCCCCCACTTTAAAATATTGAAATGCCTCTCCTAAAGCTTTGTTAGTGGCAGTAAGAGCTTGAAGCGAATGCTGGCATTTTTGGCCCTGCCCCTTTTGCCTTTGGCACTGCCCACCTCTGGAATGTGTCGCCCCCACTATTGGAATGCATATTGTATGAATTATTATTTGACTTTTCAGTGGCTGTTTTCTGTGTCACATATCTCAGTGAAGATATTCTATATTTCTTTTTAAGTTACGAAACCAGTTTTGCTCAAAACTCTTGGGAGGGGCAAACTCCTCTACTGGGTGTGGGCCACCAGTTCAGAGGGAGCGCAAAAAACCTGACACGTCATGTTGTTAATATTCATACAAACAGTTAAAGCTCAGGGCAGGTGTCCACATCTGCTGGCTCGTGGTTGCCAGTGACCCTGAACCAAAACCAGGCCCCTGAATTGAGGGGCAGGGTAGATTCTTCTCTCTAATGTCACATTGGGCTTCAGAGCACTAGGAAGTAGCAAGATGTGTTGCCGCTTCTGAGTGTATTTGAAGCCTAATGCAAGGCCTGGGACAAGCCTCTGCCCTTATCCCAAGTTCCAGACTGGGAAGAAGAGTGTGGTCTTATCCATGAGGTTACACCAGGAGTCCCTAACCTTTTTGGGTCGGAGGGGAAATTTGGAATTTTGAGAGTGCCATGGGTGCTCTCACAAAATGGCTGCCATGGAGGGGGCTTGCTCATAAAATAGCTACCATGGTGGGCATGGCTGGTCACAAGACACTCATTTCCCAGAAGGCAAACTGGTGAGACTAAAAGAAAAGTAAGTTGCCCCAGAACCTAAGTACAAGGCAGAGGTGGGGGTCTGAGCTCCAAACCACAAAACCACTCATTTGAACCCAAATAAAGATGGCACTGGAAGGCAGCACTTCACTTTGCAGCATGCCATCCACCCAGTTAAAAACATTTTTTAATTAAAAAAATATCTTAAGAAATAAAAATCAGGAGGGGGCAGAGAGCTTGTTGGTCACCAAAAGAGGTGTGTATGAGCATCAGAAGCAGCAAGATTTTTTGTAGCTGTTTCTGAGTGCTTCCAAAGCCTAACATGAGGTCAGCTCAGTTCTCACTTTGTGTTGGGGCAAGCATTCACTAGATGAAAAGATATGGTTGCCACTAGTGGCTTGGTGAGCACATTTGTGGGCCATTGGCTGAAGGTTCCCCATATCTCTTTTCCAGGCCCAGTTGCATCAGATTGGAAGCGAAGAAGTATAAGGAAAGTGTGTGGCAGCTAGGTGAGTGGGAACTGGGCAGATGGTGTCTGAGAAACACTGTTCTTTAGTGTCTATCAGCTCTGTAAAGGTGCCTGTCATATATTCAGGGCCAGGCATCACCCACTGCTCCCCAGAACAAATAGATAATGGAAAAGGGATGGAGGAAGCCACAGGAAGTTGAGGTGACTATGTTGTTCTTGCTCTCTTGGTACCCAAGCTGAGGCCTTCTGGGCTTTCAGTTAGGACCCTCTGTTTCTTCCTGTTCATGTTTGCTGCCCCAGTTGCCTGCAACCCAAACCCTTTAATGGTGAAGTGGTTCCGCCTGTTCCATGAGAATCCTCCACAGCTTCATCCCATGACAAGTGCAGTATGTCTCCTAGAGCTTTCAGAAAGGATGGACAACTCAACATAGGTTGTGATATTGTCCTCCCCAAGTCCAAAACCAGTCAATACTCCTGACCTCCCTGGACCAAGGAGAGTAAGCAAGAGCCCTATGAGTTGGAATGAGTCGAAAGCAACCCCACCTGCCCTAAGATGATACATGAAAATAATCTCTAAAAAGTAATAACAATGATAAATGAGGAATGGTACCCGGGCTCGGCCTGGCTTGTGGACCCATCTCTCCAGGTTGATCAGGTGAGCGCTGAGCCCTTTCCCCAGCTGGTTGAGAAATGCCAGGTTAAGGGGCACCCCAAACAAGGCATAAAATACACAGAACACCTGCCCAGCCACTGTACTGGGGGCCAAGTTCCCATAACCTGTAAGAAAAGTGAAAAGAAAAGAATCACATTCTCTTAATGGGGCTCAACGTTTGCTTTACCCCTCTAAATAACCATATCAGCTTATATCTATATATCTATACACACACACACACACACACACACACACTCCTTCTGTATCATGGAAACTAATTCCTACTCTGATGAGGGCCACAATTCATCCAAAGCTAAGCACTCCCATTGATTCCTAGCAAATTTGTCAACATCTCGTTGAAATCAAGGGGACTTAGGGCACCTTGATTTCCCAGCATAGTTGGCTGGGGCATGCTGGGAGTTGCAGGACTTTTTCCTGTCTAAATACACATAGGATTGTGCCCTTAACATACTTAATTTTGGTTGGTTCATGCTCTATGTTTAAACAGCAGGCAGTTTTAGACTTCCGTGTGCATGTAAAAAGTAGATTTTACACATGCAAAACTGACAGTTTTTCCCATTCTACAGGACTAACAATTAGTCATGGAAAAGGTACACATAAAAATGGGCGTTGGTTGAATATATGGCTTTTTAAATACACCTTTTGATTTCTGAGACTCTTCTGATGCAGATTTGCCAGGACTGATTTGTACCATCAGTCACACATGATTCAGCTCTTCCCTGAAAATATTGTGAAAACCCAAAGAGGGAAGATTCACAGAAAAAACAAAAACAGCTCACCTTACCTATGGTGGTGACAACTGTCCCAGCAAAGAAGAAGCTATTGCTAAAGTCCCAGTTGCTGGGATTGGTTGAGTTCCCTTCAGGGTTGACACCTTTTTCCCAAGCTTCCATAATGACCTGAAGTAGAAACATTTTAGATAAAGGGAAAGAAGAGTGTCATCCTATCAGCAACTAGGAGAGTGTAGTAGCTAAGTAGAAAAGCACATTTATAACATCATAGGTTCACCACCACCCCTGCATTCCCGGTTTACAGGTTCAGTCCTTCATATTCCCAGGTTGAGAGACCAGTGCAAATCAGCCAGTCAGTGTAAGCAGTACTGCTAGATGCACCATGGGTCTGCTGCAGCTCAGTAAGGTGTGAAAGATCCTGTGAAAGATCCTAAGATGGCTACAGTATGGTCTGGGGTGGCTTTCTCTGCATGACTAAGCTTTCTTACTTGAGACCAGAACTCTTTGGACAACTGCAGGTATACCTCTAGTCTGCATTGCATCTGTTCTCTACTTGTAATACATTGTGGTCTAAATTGTATGGGCTGATGGAAGGCGGGGGGCACCTGCTAAGGGTCAGGATGGATTGGGGAGGAGATGAGAAAACATACCTTTCAAATGCTGATAATTCGTAGTTCCTAGTGTTATCATGAAGTTGTGTTCCAACTACCTGATTGATGATTGATTGCATTTCTCATGTCTGAACACAGTGGGCTCTGGGCTGAATCCAATGAAGGTCTTCCATTCACAGAAAGGTTAACAGTCTAGAGGAGGTTCCCATGAACAGAAAAGGAGAAGCAACTTTTGCCAATTCCCCTTCCCCTCTCTACCCTTCAATCTCCTCTAGAAGGTTGGTGGTGGATCCTCCTGAATAGCATGGGAGGTGGTACAGGTGGCTACAGGAAGACCTGGTGAAATTGCCTCCCTGCTTTTGCTCGTGGCAACCTCCACTGGGTAAAGGCCTTTGCATTCATAGAAGGACTACTTCTGGGAATGGAAGGGCACCTTTGGGCCCAACCCAAATACTAGTAAAAAGAATGGAATCTTGATGAGGGCTGAACAATCAGGAGGAGCCAACAGGACTTTCTGAGCTAATGTGGAATTCCAGAATGGCTGCTTGGTGGCACATTGAGGAATTTGGTGCCAATCAATCTGCCTCCTTGGGCTCATACACAGAGAGGCATTAATTATGTTTTGAAGCAACCAAGATAGAAGGACAGAAACAGAAACAGACTATCCTGCCAACAGCCCCAGACACTGGCAGTGATGTGATTGCAGTGTGCTTCACTCAAGTCTAAGGTTGATGAAATGGATTACTGACAGCACACTTGCCACCAACACTGTGATTGTTCAGAGATTCAGCTTTAAAAACAAAATCAGCATATGAAGATATTAATTATGTCTTACATTGCAGAGCTGCATCTGAACTTTGTATTCTTGACGATTTCCTAGATAACTCGTCATCTCAGCATCCAGCCTAATGAAGAGTTTTGATGAAATGAAAAGCTTATTTCTTCGTGACTTATTAATCAGTCATAATAAAAGTTTTATGCTACTGTTGCCTTTGTATTTTGTCCAATGGACTGACACAGCTGCCTGCAATTTTGTTATCTATGTGGAGTTTGTGATTAAGCAGTCCGACGCTGTGTCCTCCTGGCTGAGCCAAGGTTGGCACTGGCTGTGGCCCAAGAAAAGGCCTTTGCTTTCTGAAACCACTTTATTGCACACCACAAAAATTAAAGAAGTGCCAACAGGGTGACCCACCAGATAGGCTAGATGCTGCAGTGGTCTATCTTTGCAAATTCAAGGAGGCTGAGAGAGGGCTTTGCAAAAGCCAGGACCACAGCAAGCGAGTGTGTTGGTCAAAGTACAATAGCATAAAGTCAAGGATGGTGATAAGGATTCCCATCATCTGACATTATATAATAGGGTTCTGGATGTTTTCTATTGACAAGTGAGAGATATTTTTAAAGGCTGTTATGTTGTAGCTGAAATGTTGGTGCCCTCTAGCGTTTCCCCCCCAGTACAGTCAGCACTAGAGAAAATCTACTAATCCTTGCAGCATGGCTATGCCACAAAGCTGAATTTCCTTTTAATGACAGCACCCACCATTGTAAATGTCCTGGCTTTACTGAATTTTTATTTATGCAACAGAGGAGAACATGCTCCATCTTTCAGAGGCTGAACTATATCACGTGCCTTTAGACAGGAATGTGCTGGGGCCCTTCCATTAAAAATGTAGAGTTGGAGAAAATGAAATGGTAACTATTTGGAGTTTGATTAATGTGTTTAAAACCACTGGTTTCAAATGAGAGCCCAAGTAAATGATACAAAATCCTTTGCAAACATTTCCAGGGTGAAGCACAGCCACCTTTTCTTCCGAAACCACCAAAATTTTCAAAACTCATGGCAAAATTGGGATGTTAGAATGACGTGTAGGATTTCATCGCCTATTATTCCTTGTGTCACAGAATTGATGTTTACTATTTCATATGCAATCCTTTCCCACACTGATTTCAGATTGAGACAAATATTCTGCATAGTTCTGAGCATTCATTCAGTATCAGTAATGAACTGGAAAGCCAATTGTCAGTTGGATGTGCAGAGCCATTCATGTTTTTTTTTTTTAACGTCTATACTTTCCTCAACTGTTTATTAAACTACGCTTATTTAATGTCCGTTGTTGTTGTTGTTGTTTTTTAAAAAAATATTTTTAATTTACTTTTCAAAACAAAATATAACAAAATACAAGAATAACACAAAAATATAACATAAACAGCATACAATAAATCATAAAGTGCACCCCCCCTCCAAGGGACCAATTAATATACTTCCATCCCCTTGATCAAATGAATTCCAAATTCCAAAAATATAACATATCCTGACATGGCATGCTCCCTTTCCCCTTTATTAATACATACTCTAGTAACTGATTCCATATATCCATAAAATTCTTCTTCTTTAGCAATCCTTTTTTGCATCCATAGTTTTATCTTAACCAAGGAAAGGCATTACTGTTGAAGCTTATTGAAAAGGGGAGTCATATGGAGAGTAGTGGGTGAATGCTCTGAGGATGTAGCAGCAGCTCAGCTTAGAATTTATGGGGAAAGGTGGGGTGTTACTGGGTCTAATGATAAACAGATCAGAAGAATAAAAATTCCCCATCATTTTAATTAAATCTCTAGTTGTCAGAGAAAGAGAGAGAGATTAAGCCCTTCAAGGTGCAATCCTATGCATGTTTAGGCAGAAAAAAGTCCTACAACTCCCAGCTTGCCCCAGCCAGGACTTTTTTTCTGTCTAAACTTGCATAGGATTGTGCCCTCAGAACCCAAAACTAAAAGCTGGAAGGCAAGAGTGCTGTACACATGATGTGGCATATACAGTCAATGCATGGAGAGGAGGGAAGAGGCATGATCATACTTGGCTTTGCCCCCTGACCTGTGCATTTTGAATACAATTTGTGAACAGGTCTTACACACACACATAGTGCACATACGTAGGTTTTCCTGTGTGACCCGTTTCCTGAATTTTTGCAAAGCTGTTGGCAGGCTGCTGGGCACAAAACCCTGGGAGAGACACCTCACCCCACTCTTCTTGAATATTGTGCGAGGTTCCTTTAAGCAGGTCAGCCTGCCCCCCATGTAGAAGCACAAGCATGAAGGACTGACAGTGCTAGTTGAAATAGGTACGGTCACGTACGCAGGTCAAGAGTCAACAACATAAGCTAATTCGCCACATTAAAAGGAGTGCAGTCACATTGGGAATGGAGGCACCGCAGGTGTTAGGTGTGAATACACCCAGTCAGAGTGTTGCATGCCCCCAAGGACAGGGTGTTATATAAGTACTGTGAAGTGTGATGGTCTGGTGGAGATCACCATCCTTGGTTGCAGCACTGCAGGAAGAGTCCATTTTGATTAGATTTGGCAGGGGAATCCACCCAGTTAAGGCTATTTCCCCCTATTGTTTGGTTTTGCCTAGAAATATTATATAAACCCCGGGGTCTAGTGTCCAGTGTTCCATCATTTGGATGGGTCCATCACTCTATCATCCAATTTGTTCCCACTGTTGGCTCTCAAACCCTCACTTCTTGCTGAAATCACTTTCCCAGTTCTATAACCCAGGGCTTTGCCAGAGAGCCTTACCAGTTACCACCCTCTTTTCCTCATTACACCCAGCTCTGGACACCTGAGCCCCACTTCTGCTGAACAACAGCTGGGAGCCCCTTTCCCACAGTAGCAAAAAAAACCAACCCTCCTTTGCACCCCAGCAATATCTTCAGGACGATCCATTGGGATCCCTGGAAAGGTATCTTTTGAACTCTGTGCTAACCTCTGGAGGTCCTTTCCCTACAGATTGTACGCTCCATCTCTGCTACCCACTTTTCTGCTGTGTGAGTGCTTGGAGAGCCTTGTTCTATCTTTGGACCTAACTTTTGGTTGGAAAGTGCAGCTGTACCCTGGTGTACCAGCGGAATGGATTGCAGCCAGGCTTCCTTTTGTCCTCTTTTCCATCTCGCCAAAAGCCTTTAGAGGATTTTGATAGGATAGGAATGGTTCAAAATAAAGATCTGGAAGGGGAAGGAAACAAGGAGGACTAGGAAACTGGCCCATGGGAAGTCAGGACCTTTGTGTATGTGTTAGATTAGCTTTCCCTAGAACTCTACCCATCCCCTTGTGTCACTGTGACCCAGCACACATGCTAGACTCCTGACTACGTCTGTGCTGCAAAACGCACTGCTGTGGAACTCTTTTCTTCTCTTGATTTCATAATTTTCTTCCCTCTCACAATTTCTCTCCCCCCCCCCAGAAGCCTTAGAACCCCAATTTGCTTAGCTCCAAACTCGACAGCACTCCAGAACCACAATGCAACCCATCCAGGACATGCGTAGCTGCGGCCTAGTTTCTAAGAACGGCAGCCCTCGATTTATACACTGAATCAATGCTCCTTACACTAATTCCCTCACCTTTGAATCCTGTGTGTATGGAGTTGTATGCTCTCTATTTGATCTTCTGCCTGGAGTGCATAGTTATGTCAGTTATATAGGAGCTAATGAATTCCCTGTTGGAGTTCATATAGTGCCTATTACCAACAAGCTAATGCTCAAGGTAATAATTGTGTACATTTTTAAAATTCTTGTGTGACCAATAAATGAATCCCGGGTGTGTGTGTGCATGCGCCAAGGACAAATCTGCAAAGAAGCACTACTGCCAAGGTTAAAATATCCTTTTTACACATTTATCTCAGATTGTGTGCAAGATTGTACAGGTGTCTGCAGAAGACATGCATTCACAGAGCGCCCATGTGTACAGTTTGTATATGTATAGACTCCGTTCACTAGGGTCTGCACACAGGAGGCAGTGGGTGCAACTGTGACACCCTTCCCTCCATGCTTTCAGTGTACGTGCCATGTCACATGAACAAGGCTAAGCTTTCATTGATTTAAAGATTTCTAACCATGATTATTACAGTCAGTTAATGAGCCACCGATAGCATTAGAAAGTTTTGCACATAACCCTTAAACTTCACAATAGGAAAAGGTGCTTTGCGAGTGGTTTTACTGTGGCATGAGCCACAGTCATCTTCAGACATTTGGGGGATATTCCACACACATTTGTGCCACAATTACATTTGTGCCTTTGTGTAATATTCACACAAATCCCTTTTCAATTATAGTAGTTCAATATCTTGCCTACACAGAATTGAGGGGGAAATGTTGCTTCGCAGGAGATAGCCCCACTCTATTAGCCTTATATATCTGCTAGTGCACTCTAGTGCAGGAGGAGGATACACAGCCAAAATATGGTAACGTGACACATTCACAAAACAGCAAGGCAGCATTTGGGGGGCAGAGATAGCTTTACAACTACCTCTATTTAGAAAGAAAAAAGAGCTGCCTGGACATTCCTGCATTGTATAGGAACATTCAGGATCCAAAGAATTAGAGATTAAGAATTTATTAAATTATTAGAATTTAATAAATACTATAATATCTGAGTAACAAAAAGGATCAATAGTATAATAAATTGTAAGCATTCACCAAGTGATGCTGTATGTGACCATGACACAGACACAACTGTATTCTACTTAGCTGTCACAGTCGCAATGAATGCACTTCCCAGGGGTCAGGGAGGGGTGAGGAGAAAGAGGAAAGAATAACATTTTCCCACCTAGGAAATATTGAAGTTTGAATGCTGAGGAACTACAATATTCACCCAGCAGAAGGTGCACTTACTGCTCAACAAAACAGAATATGGAGAGAGGCCTTTGCTGTAATAAAACACCTATTTTGGGTTGGTTTTTTTTTTATTTTACAGTAAACATTATTTTCATGGGATGAAATGGGATAACTGGGATGATTGTATTATTTCAAGGCAGACATTACGTGCACTGGCAAACATTGAATAAGAGTTAGGAACAGAGAGAACAAACTAAATAAAGCCATGAAACATTGCCAGTCAGGAATGAGTCAAAATGGCTGCTGTGTAAAAGTGGTTTCCACAGCACCAGTTTCTTGTTAGTGTATTGCCTTTTTAAAACCTTCCGGGCATTTTCTGCTGGCTTTGGTTAACTGTTTTCAACCCTCAAAGCCACAAACTCTCTCTAGAATGATAGCCTCCATGGGCCGGAAGGAGTGGAAGACCAAGTCCAACCCCCGTCCCAAGCCAAGATTCTCTCCACACATCAGCCATCCATCCCACAGATTAAGTTACATAATGCCGACGTCCACAATGCTGGCTCCTTGAGTAGGCACTGGATCCTTCCTGACTGCTCTTCTTACCTGCACAAACTGCTCCAGGGCTTGTCGGTCCAAGCATGTGTAGTTTTGCAGAAACTTGAGCTTCTCCATTTGGAACTGGTCCCGAGTCTTGGCTTCTGCCTGCTTTTCCAGCAGCTGAAACACCATGGCCCCCAGGAGGAGGTAAAAGAGATACCCCAGCACCAAGGTCAGAGTCCAGCTGAGCTGCCGGTTGCACACCATGAGGTGGGGCATGGCTGTTGGTGGGAAGGCAGAGCTGACCTAGTGAAGCTGAGTGCCCACTGGGTTAATGTTCCTGTTCCAAGAGGCACAGAAGAATTGCACGGCTGGAGTTTCAGCTCACGCTGCTAAGATTCTGTTTAAACAGCTTTATGAGCATCAGGTCTGGACAACATGAGACTAATGCAAACAGATTTCAACCCCGCACCCCAACCTTATCTTTCCTTCAGCTGGGAGCAAAACACAGCTAACTATCTACGGTAACTCTTGATGTAGTAGTTTGTCATCTGAAGACATTTGCATACTTTTAGGTTAAGTGGGACAACTCTGATTAAAGTAACCCCTAAAGCTGTTATTTTCAGTTATCTGGATGGGTAGATTGCAGTCCAATGTTACTGATTGACGTACCCAAAATTACACACATTTGTGGCATAACCAGTGATAAATGGCAGAGTTCTGATGCTCAACATTTTGGTGTAACTGCTAGACAACACTACAAGGATACTCTGTAATCTTTCTTCTTATGGAAGGTTTCCCAAAGCAAAAAGACTGTGTTGAACGTCCCCCAAAGTCAGTAGCTGTGGCCTACAGTATCCAGTGCCAGCTCCAGGTTTTTACGAGCCTTTGAGCAAGGCACCCTCAATGGGCCCCTCCCTCAGCTAGTTTACCTTCTCACCGCCATTGTCACCAGATGCTATTGCTCCTCATCCTCTTTCTCATCATTACTACAATTTGCTTGCTAAGCCTTGCTTGACAGGCAGAGAGCCAGAGAGCAAGCAGGCAGTGGCATCTCCTGCTCCCCCATCTCACCACCACCCTTGTCTGGGCCAAAGCGAGAGGCAGGTGAACAAGCAGATTGCAATGGTGAAGAGGAGGAGCCACTCCAGGGGGCTCTTGTCAGAGGGCCCCTGCTGGGGTGTGGGCCCTTGGCAACTGCCCAAGCATGCCTACCCTTGACACCAGCCCTGGAAAGATGGAGAGCCCCACTGTACACAACATGATAAAGTTCACAAGTGTCCTGTATTTTGCCTACATTCAGGGGTAGGCAATCTGGTGTCCTCCAGATGTTTTGGACTACAATTCCCATAAGCCCTAGACATCATGGCCTATGGTTAAGGGTTATGGAAATTGTGCTCCACACCCTCTGTGCTTAACCTCAGCAAGTTTACTGTCCAGCTGTTATGCTTCATTATTCTTTACTACTACCTGTACTGTACATTTCTGGTAGGAGCCTTTCATCTTTGCTGCTTCCCATATCTAGGTTGCCCTTTCAATCTGTGGGGTGGGGGGAACATTAGGAAGCAGGCTAATGGTTCATTATTAGCTTGGATGATACTAGATTTGCCTTGAAGGAAGCAATGTTTTTTCATTGACAGAAAGGGACAGATAAAATTACGTTAATGTTAGAAATTGTCTTATGTCCCAAAGGTACATGGTAGATACTTGAAAAAAAAGCTATGGCTTGGTTGGATCCAGACTTAAGTCAGATTTAGACACATCAAAATAAAGGAAACAATGGATTAAAGGGCCAGTGTCAAGGGTAAGCATGGTTGGACACCTGCTGAAGGCCCACATCCCATCATTGCATCTTGCTCCAGCCAAGACAACAGCGGTGCTAAGGAGGAGGGGCACTAGATTGTACTGCCTAGTTGCTCACCGGCCCTCTGCCTGTCAAGCAAGCAAGTGATGGCAATGATGAGAAAGAGAAGGAGGGGTAATGGTAGCTGTTGACAACGGCACTGAGAAGGTAGACTCACTGAGGAAGGGAGCCCACTGAAGGCATCTTGCCCAAGGGCCCTCAGAAACCTGGAGCCGGCACTAGGTATAAGGCTGCTTCATATGTTCATCATAATCTGCTACTGTGATGATGATGACAATGTTTTTGACTTTATGAAAACTTAAAGGACAGGCCACCAGGTTTCTTTCTTTGCTTCCCCCCTGCGCATCACTGCAAGCTTGGTTGTTGTGTAATCTCACAATTGTTTCCCAGCATCAGACAATCCCATCATCATCACCACAATCTATATATATAAAAGAAGGTGTCCTGACTGACTGACTCATCAACGCCAAGCTCAAACCGTTTAATCTAGGAACGTGAAATTTTGAAGGGACATTGCTTTTATGACGTAGATCCCCACTAAGGAAGGATTTTGGGAAATTCCGTCCCTAAGGGGGTGAAAGGGGGCAAAATCGCCCCACTCATATCTGCAGTTCTGCAAATAGGCCTCACCTCATAATTGCTGCAGGAGCCAACTTGCTGCAGGAGCCAATAGCAGCAGTTATGCAAATAGCCCATACTTAGAATGTTCATATGAATTCCTGCAAGGGCCAATAGGGCTGGGTATGCAAATCTCCCCTAGGCCATTTAGAATGTTCTCTGAGGGGGTGAAAAGGGAGGGCATATTTTTACATGACAGGGTGAAAAGGGAGGGAAACTTTTTAAATGCCTGACTGACTGTTGTGTGTGGGGCATCGTCGCATAGGCTCCATCACGTTTAGACGGATCTACCCAAACTTGGCATGCTCACTCTTCATCACCTGTAGACTCTTAGGATTAACCTGATTTTTCTTTAAGAACAGATATTTCTGTCACAAAAGATTTCTGCTGCCAGCACCCAGCCTAAACGTTACACTTTCAGTCAGAGACACTGCATCTTTTCCATACATGTTTCTTTTAAAAACAATTATACCAAATCCTAAAATCCACGCGAGCGCAGCCACGGGCAACAGCTAGTTTTGTATATGAAAAACAGCAACATACGCCAGATGTCTTCCAATTCAACAGCTATTTACTATAAAAGAAACACAAAGCAACCTTATTTGACTTATAAGAGGAGATTAAACAACTTAACTGGACAACTCTACCTTCATAACTGTCATATCAACCCAGGATTGTCCTGGCCTCTCAGTGGATTATGAAGGTCCAACTGCTGCCAGTGACTTCTACCCCAAAATGAAAGCATTCCCTTCTATTCCTCTCACATGGCCTACTAATGCTGACGCCTTCTGGGCATGCCTCTTAAAGAGGCAGTACATGACACTGGTAAACTCCAAAATATTCATACAGGATGTGAGGAAGTACGAGGAGCAGGGCACAGCACCGCCACCACCAGTGATCCTTGAAATGGAGACCAAGGATCTCTTCAATACTTGCATTAGAAGAATTCACACTGTATTGAAAAGATGGCACAGAAGTACTTTCCGGCACACGTAATGGAACTTCAGAAGGTTGAACAGAAGTAGCTTTGAGTGCTGTCAACAGAAAAGTAACTCAAAAAGTCAATAAATAGGTGGCTTGCTGCTTGATCTTGCCTCCCAATTTGTCCTTTGGCCCTGAATGCTACTCATCCCACTGCTCCTGGTTCCTGGCTCCCCTCACAGCTGCTCACAGCCCAGCGATGACATAACACTGGACATTAATATGGGAATGCCAATGAGTAGTGAAGGTGCAGGACATACATTTTAAAAAATACATATATGCAAATACATGTTTTCACAACCAGTTGCTTCACATGCTAGATATTGTTATTTTATATTGTGAACTACCTTGGGTATCTTTGGATGGAAAGGCAGAATATAAATTGAAATAAATAAATAAAGGGAGGGAGGAGGTTATCAAGCTCAGGAGAATGGGTGGCACCAGAGATCTCTTACTGAGGTGAAAACCTGCTTGTTCAGCTTTCATCTGCCGTTAAAAGCAATAAGTAGCTTCTCCTGAATTCAACAGCAAGTCCATGTTCAGGTTTGGACATCACACTACTGGAGGTTTTCATGGCTGAAACTAATGACTGCTTGCTGATGCAGAAACAAACCCATTTGGTTAGGTGAAATGCAATGATTTCTAATGACTTTTGACAGGATTATTATCTCTAATGGCAGGGATAAACTATCACGTTAAAAGCATATTAAAACAGCAGGCACCACAAATCAATTAATGGAAAATAAAATATACCACACAGATAGGTGTTTTTTTTTTTTTTTTTAAAGAACCACATAGACTCCCAGATAAGATATGCCCGGAGATGGCTTAACAATCATGTTTTAGTAGAAAGAAGACAAGGAGAAATATTTATTTTGAAAGAATCAATTGTCCATGCAAGAAAGAAAATGAGCATTCCAGCTGAATGGCCCAAGAGGTAAATTAACCATGCAATCCTATACATATCTACTTAGCAGGGCCAGTGCAAGGCAGTTTGGTGCGCTAGGCAAGATCAGATATTTAGTGCCCCCCCTTCCCTCTTGAGCCCTCCCTCCAGCCCTATGCTCCTGGCGCCCCCTTTAGCCCAGCACCCTAGGCAGCCACCTGGTTGGCCTAATGGTAGCACCGGCCCTGCTACTTAGAAGTCCCACTGATTTCAGTGGAACTTACTTCTAGGTAAGAGGGCATTAGATTGCAGTCTAAGTGACAAACCCAAATTATGTCTGTGATAGAGACCTTCAAAATCTGCATTTGTATATACATTCCAGACTGACTCAGCATTATGCTAGGTAGGTACTAGAGAAATCACCTGGACAATGCATGACTAGGTCCTCCCAGGCTACTAATTAGTACATATTTTGAATCTCCCTCTCTGGGAGCTGCCCAGCCCCCCACAGCCCCAAATACCTGTGTCTGAGAAGGAAACTTATTTTGTGTCCCGTTGGTTGGCAAAGAGTGACGACAAGTCCAAGCCAGGCCTCATCCCTGGCCCCACCTGTAAGTTGCTTTGGGGAGTTACTCTTAGGATCCTGATAAAGAAGTTTTAGTGAGGTAGTTTGAGGTTTCATTATATTTTAAAAGCAACAGACTATTTCTCAACCTTTCTCTGCTTGGTTCTTTAATAAATAGATTGAATTGGAAGTTGGAGTTGATTTGATTCCCTTGCCTAGTCTGAAGGGTGGCCTTACCCATGCACTGGACTGCTTGGCAAATATGCTAACCTCATTATTAAGGGAGCAATCCTGTGGCCCCTAGACATCGCCTGGGCAGCCATAGGGTACATCAATTCCCAGATCCGAGGTCAGAGACAGAGCTCTGACCTTGGAGCTGGGAATCCGTGCTCCGCCCCCTCCCCCCTCACAGCTGGTGTGGAAAGAACTGAGCTGGCTGCTTCTCGGAAGTTGGGAACTTGACCTCAGAGAGGGTAAAGGGGGAGTTCTGGGGGGTGGGAGGGGAGGAGGAGACTGCAGAGGCCATGGTATGAGGTATCCTGTGTCCCCTGCAGTCTCCTTCCCTCATTCCCTGAAGCGCCTCAGCTAGATAGCTGAAAAATGGCCGTCTAGCTAAAATGCAGAGCAGGAGGTGCAAGGAGGCGAAGATCGCCTTCACCACTCCTCCCGCTCTGCATAGGATGCTCATGAGCCTCCAAGGTCGGGGGCTTATGAGCATTGAGGGCACAACCCATAGGACTGCACCCTAAAGAAAGCTCTGAAAAAAGGGGGCTATCCTTCTACATATAACAAAGCCATAAACCTGGATTCCCATGTATCCTGGGTGTGAGTTATTAATATTAAATACAGTATTAATATTTAATCCATATCTCCACAAAGATATCCATAAGGATATGAATAGTATGTGCGTGGTGGGTGGCAGCACTACCTCTGAGGAATATTTTTTTTTAAAAGAGAGTGTCGTGCAGCCTCTCCTAACCTGCAGGGTTGGAGGTGCAGATTGTAGCTCAGTAGAAGATCACATGCTTTGCATGCAGAAGGTTCAATCCACGTAATCTCTGGGTAGAGCTGGAAAAACCCTTGCCTGAACAACCTGGAGAGCCTCTGCCAATCCGTGATAATACTGGGGTAGATGGACCAATGATCTGACTCAGTATAAGGTAGCGTCCTATGTTCCAGGCATGCTGGTTTGTCACTGAGGACAACTCCCATCATTCCCTGCCAGCATATTTATAATCTATTATAAGCCAGCCACTCCCACAAGGGAAGCACCATAGGGCACAACCCACCAGGATGCTCTCTTGTTTCTTTAAAACAGGGGTGGTAACCTCTTTCACCCTGAGGGCCAAATTCAGTTTCGGAGAAGCTTCCCCAGTGGGGAAAGCCAGCACGCAGCAAAACTAGCCCCTGGCTGCAGTGTCAACTCGAGCTCCAGCCAGTGCTTCAGCCGGGGACCGGATGATGGCAGGGATGGCACGGGTGGGGGTGGTCTGTGGTCACCCCCGATATCATTCAGCCCGTGAAGGTCTCTGTGGGGGTCCTTTGCCCCACTATGCCAAAACTGTTCCCCATCCCTGCTCTAAGTGCACATTACACATGTTCCATCTAGAGGGGCTTGTCCTGTGGATGAAGATGATTCCGTTGACCTGAGTGGTGAAGTTTTTATTGCATACCATGCCAGCACTGTGAATCGGTCCGGCATTAAGCAGCTAAGACCAGATATGGATATTGGGGTTTTCGGGGGTGGGGGCAGGAAAGTATTATAGTACTTCATACTTGGGTTCAATCTCCTAGGTAGCTGTGGACTCACTGAATGGCTCTAGGTAACCCACTAATTACATATATTTATAAACCTTTAAACTGAGGGGAAAAGATGGGGTATGTGTGTTTTAAATAGATTTTAATTCCCCACCCCCTACCAGTTGGCTCACAAAGAGGGTCTATCACTTAGTCTCAGTTCCTCACCAGAAGAATGAAAATAATAAATAATCATGAAATATTGAGTGGCCCTCTTGTGGCAGTGTCTGAAAACAAGAATTATCAATGATATCATCAGGCGATCACTCGTGACCGAGTAAGATTGTCTTCCAGGATAAAAAAAAAAATTACAAAAAGGAAATTTTAAAAGGAGGAAATTCTAAAGAAAATTGTGTAGACTCTAGCGATGGGTCCGTAAGTGACTGTGGAGGCCAATTCTAGATCCACACAGCTTCCCACAGTGAGGACACAGGTTACCAGATGGAAGATGGTCCTGTAAAGGATTCGTTTGACGTGCTTTTCGCCTAGCACGTTTCTCCCTTTTACCTTGCACTCGGGCTTCTTCAAAGTCCATAGAACCTTTGTGAAAGGCCAACCTCCAGTTAGATCGTTCATGGGCCAGAGCTTCCCAGTTTTCAATGTTTATATTGCATTTTTTAAGATTAGCCTTATGAACATCTTTAAACCATTTATATTGACCACCGATATTCCGCTTTCCATCCTTGAGTTGGGAATAAAGTAACTGCTTTGGGAGACGGCAGTCAGACATTCGAACAACATGCCCGGTCCACTGAAGTTGGCGTTGAAGGATCATTTTTTCAACGCTAGTAGTCTTTGCTTCTTCCAGTACACTGACATTTGTTCGCCTATCTTCCCAAGTAATTTGCAGGATTTTCCAGAGGCAACGTTGATGAAATCTTTCAAGGAGGTGTATATAAAAAAACACCTGTCGGTATAAGACCAGAGTTAAGGCTATTTCATGTTGGCTCAAGCTCCGCAAAGCCAGGAAATTGGAAGCTTAGGCTGATGCTTTAACAGACGTGCCCTGTGATCAGTGATGATGCTGTGCAATGTCAGAAATCGTGCTTGCTTACAACTTACCCTCCATGCACCCACACTCTTCCTAGGTCTTTCAGACCCAAATCCAGATGGGGAGGATGGAGTGCCAGGGACCACCAGTCCCTCACCAAAGACTCCTTACCTGAGCGAACTTGGCAGTCACGGAATAAGAGGGGAGGCCCTCTTATGGATCAGTAACTGGTTAAAGATCAGAAAGCAGAGAGTAGGAATAAATGGTAACTTCTCCCAATGGAGGGATGTAAACAGTGGGGTCCCACAGGGATCTGTATTGGGACCAATGCTTTTCAACTTATTCATAAATGATATGGAATCAGGAGTGAGCAGTGAGGTGGCCAGCTTTGCTGATGACACCAAAGTATTCCGGTGGTGAAAACAAAAAGGGATTATGAGGAACTCCAAAAGGATCTCTCCAAACTGGGAGAATGGGCATCAAAATGGCAAATGTAAGCAAGTGTACAGTAATGCACATTGGGGTGAGAAATCCCAACTTCAACCTGATGGGATCTGAGCTAGCAGTGACTGACCAAGAAAGATCTTGGGGTTGTGGTGGACAGCTCAATGAAAATGTCATTGTCAACCCGGTGTGCGGCTGCTGTGAAAAAGGCAAACTCCATGTTACGCAAAATTAGGAAAGGAATTGAAAATAAAACTGCCAAGATCATACTCCCCTTATACAAATCTATAGAGCGACTGCACTTAGAATACTGTATACAGTTCTGGTCACCACATCTAAAAATGACATTGTAGAACTGGGAAAAGTGCAGAAAAGGGCAACTAAAATGATTAAGGGGCTGGAGCAACTCCTCTATGAAGAAAGGTTAAAGCAACTGGGATTGTTTAGCTTAGAAAAAAGGCAATTAAGGGGAGACATGATAGAGGTGTAGAAAATTATGTGTGGTGTGGAGAAAGTGGATAGGGAGACATTTTTCTCCCTCTCTCATAATACTAGAACCCTGGGGAAATCCCATGAAACTGATTGGTGTGAGATTCAGGACAGATAAAAGGAAGTACTTCTTCACACAGTGCATAGATAAACTATGGAATTCACTTCCATAGGATGTAGTGATGGCCACCAATTTGGATGGCTTTAAAAGGCGACTGGACAAATTCATGGAGGAGAAGGCTATCATGGCTACTAGTCCTGGTTGGCTATGTGCTTCCTCCAGTATCAGAGGCAGTATGCTGGGGAACATGGGTGGGATGGTGCTGATGCACTCATGTCCTGCTTGTGGGATCCCGTGGGCAGCTGGTTGGCCCCTGTGTGAACAGAATGCTGGACTAGATGGACCATTGGTCTGATCCAGCATGGCTATTATGTTCTTACCAGCAAAGATGACCCATGTTATCCTGTTTTTCTGGTATTGCTTTATGGAGCATCTGAACATTACTGTACTGCTAGAGCAGGGCTCTCCAACCTTGGGTCCCCAGAACTTGCTGGCCTACAGCTCCCAGCATACTCAGCCAGCATGGCTAATGGCAAGGGATTCTGGGAGCTGTAGTCCAGCAACATCTGGGAACCCAAGGTTTGAGATCCCTGTACTAGAGGAATCTTCCTATGTCTGTTGCTTGTAAGCAACTTTTCAGCACTTTTAAACTGGATGTATTTGTGGTAATTTGTATCAGATGAGTTTGAAATTTTTCACAATTGTAGATCTCATCAGGTAGATTATGGCCACCAAGTTTCAAGTTATTAGCTCAACAAGTGTCATCGTATAAGTAATAGAATCTTGAGGCTTATAACAGTGGAACCTTTATTTATGTATTTATTTATTTTGCAACTCACCTTGAGTAAATGGGCGATCCTGTGCCCCTTTAGAATCATAGAATCATAGAAAAGTAGAGTTGGAAGGGGCCTACAAGGCCATCGAGTCCAACCTCCTGCTCAATGCAGGAATCCAGGTCAAAGCATCCATTTAACAAACATCCACTCTAGGGAAGACAGAAGATCGTGACTGAGCCAGCCTTTGACTTGGAAGAATGTCCTTCTAGTTGCACTCCACGTCTGTGTTAACAAATTTTGAGTATGATCCACTAGGTCTGGGCTGGGCTCTTTTGCAGTGGCAAGTGTTGGCAGGACTTTTCATCACCATGTTCCAATAAGTGACATTATGCAAACTGAAAGATCCACCCAACAGTCTGCAATTCTGCTTCTGGGATTGTTCTAAAAATACCCAGGCCACATGGAGCACAGGCTTACACAGGTGCAAAAAGAAAAACACACCTACAAATAGAGCTCAGGAAGCTTACATTTGCTTGGTTAGTTTAAGGTTATTTACTGGAGGATAAATAATGTTGCCTATGATCGCAGTTTCCTGACCTGGAGGTTCCACTGCCAACAAAAACATAGCAATGAAAAGCAGAGCAACAGCAGAACAGTTTGGGTTTGAGGCAAATTTCAGAATGAAAGTAAAAGTGCAATGAGGGCTTATCACAGCTCTGTAGGTTTCTGATGTCTGGAATGAAAGGACATTTGTCTAGGCTTGTAACTGGCCTCCTCTGAAGGCAACAACATCCCAAAGTCTGGTTAATGTGAGTCACGTCACATCCCATTTTTTAAAGCATACAGCTAAAAATGTATAGTGTGCATGTGACACAAAATTATTTACCAATACATGTATCCTACACTTGGCACTGCCATCATTCACTGCAGTGCCATAAGCATTCTATAGTTCTTGGCGGCAAACCTATGTTGCTTCCATACTGACCTTTTCTCTGGAATTTCCTTCCGTTGGGCAGTATCCAGTCAGATACTAGCACTAAAATAAATTGTGTCGCACTAGTATAAGGGACCTCTAGAACAATGCTAATAGCGTTAGCAGGCGTGATGGGTTTTCTGGGGAATTCCATCGTGCCAGCTAAACCTATTGGCATTGCTCCGCTGGCTGGGGCATGCTGGGAGTTGTAGGCCAAAAACATCTGGGGACCCAAGGTTGGAGAACACTGATCTAGATGCCCCTTATACTAGTGCAACAGTTTACGTTAGCACTAGTGTCCAATTGGATACTGTTCTTTGATCTCCCACTTGTTACAGAGAATCCAGTCAGCACTGTTGCCAAATTGTTGCAGTCTGGTGTTTTCTGTGTTGTCCACCTGTGTTTTATTTTTTCTTTCAAACCGTCTTCTATCTATTTCAGAAGAGATCCTCCCTGAAACTCAATATGGTTTCCGCCCCTCTAGAGGGACAGTAGACATGATTTTTACTGCACGTCAGCTCCAAGAAAAATGCCGGGAGCAAAATCAACCCCTTTATATGGCATTTATCGATTTGGCTAAGGCCTTTGATACTGTAGACCGTACAGCTCTCTGGACTATCCTTATGAAAATTGGATGCCCCAATAAATTTGTGAATATCTTGCGACTTCTCCATGACAACATGACGGCAACAGTTTTGGACAACAACGGCTCTCATGGTGCTCCATTTAAAGTGGGATCAGGTGTTAAACAGGGATGTGTTATCGCCCCAACATTATTTGCCATTTTCATCGCCATGGTTTTACATCTTGTCAAGGGGAAACTTCCCACCGGTGTGGGAATTATATATCGAACAGATGGAAAGCTTTTTAATCTCAGCAGGCTGAAAGCAAAAAGTAAGGTAATTACAACCTCCGTTGTGGAACTTCAGTATGCTGATGATAATGTGGTCTCCGCACATTCAGAGGATGATCTCCAAACTATCCTAAATGCTTTTGCAGAAGCATACGAAAAACTTGGTCTCTCACTTAACATCAAAAAAACCAAAGTGCTTCATCAGCAAGTGCAAGCCAATCCTTTGGTGATGCCATCTATCCAGCTTGGCGGGACAATACTGGAAAATGTCGATCATTTTCTCTATCTTGGCAGCTATCTTTCTGTTACAGCTAACATCGACAGTGAAATCCACCATCGTCTGAGCTCCGCAAGTGCCGCATTTTCTCGAATGAAACATAGAGTGTTCGAGGATCGGGATATTTGTAAGAAGACCAAAACACTGGTTTATGAAGCCATTGTATTACCAACTTTATTGTATGCCTGCGAAACATGGACTATCTATAAACGTCACTTCCACCTCCTTGAAAGGTTTCATCAACGTTGCCTCCGGAAAATCCTGCAAATTACTTGGGAAGATAGGCGAACAAATGTCAGTGTACTGGAAGAAGCAAAGACTACTAGCATTGAAAAAATGATCCTTCAACGCCAACTTCAGTGGACCGGTCATGTTGTTCGAATGCCTGACTGCCGTCTCCCAAAGCAGTTACTTTACTCCCAACTCAAGGATGGAAAGCGGAATATCGGTGGTCAATATAAGAGGTTTAAAGATGTTCATAAGGCTAATCTAAAAAAATGCAATATAAACATCGAAAACTGGGAAGCTCTGGCCCATGAACGATCTAAATGGAGGTTGGCCTTTCACAAAAGTTCCATGGACTTTGAAGAAGCCCGAGTGCAAGGTGAAAGGGAGAAACGTGCTAAGCGAAAAGCACGTCAAATGAACCCTTTACAGGACCATCTTCTATCTGGTAACCTGTGTCCTCACTGTGGGAAGCTGTGTGGATCTAGAATTGGCCTCCAGAGTCACTTACGGACCCATCGCTAGAGTCTACACAATCTTCTTTAGAATTTCCTCCTTTTATCCCGGAAGACAATCTTACTCGGTCACGAGTGATCGCCTGATGATGATGATGATGATGATGACAATTTTGTTTTGTAATAAAATGCCATTGCAGTGTTCAGTGTGGACAAGCACTACTGAGGCTTTTAAAGCACCTGTGCCTTTAATTAAACACTTCTGATTGCAGAGCCTGTTTTATTGTTGCTGTTTATCAGGGCTGACAATTAGTCAATTGCCCCTTGAATAACTTCTTTATGCCAGTTTCTCTCTCCCCCTCCAAGTTTAATTACTGATCTTCACTCATTTTCTTTCCATATATTTCATAGTGAAACAGTGCTATTTCTCCATTAAAAAATTATAAGGACCAAAAAAGACAGAAAGATCCTCTCCCAGCAGAGACGTTGAATTAATATTGGAAGGGGCTTTTGATGAATGAGATTTATTTGAGAATAAACATTAGAAGAATTGTCACCATGGGGAAGGGCATTGGTGGATAATGTAGCACTAAATTAAGTGCCATATGAAACCTGTATTTTTACTTCCAGCTAACCATGGAAAACAGAGAGAGAGAGAGAGACTGGGGAAACCAAAAATGACGGAGTCTTGTGACACCAGTCTTATGAGACTGGAAATGGGGAAACCCAAGTCAGCCTTCTACTGCCCCAGCCTAACACAACGTGGTGCCCTCCATATATTTTGGACTACAATTCCCGGTATTCCTGACCATTGGCTATGCTAGTTGGGGCTGATGAGAGTTGAAGTCCAAAGTATCTGGAGAGCACCAGGTTAGGGAAAGCTGCACTCCCTCTTCTGAATAGCTCATAGCCAGGATTTTAGACTTTTAAAAAAGTGCTTCCGGCATGCAGCTCCAGCTACTGATTGGAGAGGGAAAGCTGTGCAGAGCACCTAGTTGTGAATGCGGTCATCCATCCAGTTAGATATATGTGTGTGGAAGCCTGTTTCTACTCATGTAGAGAGAAAAGTGATTCCCATTAATTCAACAGAGAATAAAGGCAAAGTGTTTTTGGACTCCTGCACTGAAATCTGGGTTTGGAATGGTGATACTAATACTGTTTTGTTTTTTTTTTAAACTTTGGGCATTTGTGTGTGACAAAAATTATTTTAAAAAGATTATATTTCAGAGTCAGGGAGGGGAGTTTGTGGAAAACATAACTAGGCAATCATCTGATGGAAGAAAAATGGTTTAGAACTACAGTCATGCCTTGGATTGAGAGCATAATTCGTTCCAGAAACGTGCTTGTAATCCAAAACACTCTTATATCAAAATGAAATCCCCCCAAAAAAATTTGTACAGAGATTTTTAATTTAAGCCGTACTACAGTACTTGTATTGCAAGACGTTGCTTGTATATCAAGTAAATATATATATATATATATATATATATTTAAAAATTTGCTTGTCTTGCAAAACGCTCTCAAACCAAGTTACATTGCAATCCAATGTATTATTGTATTAAAAATAAAATACAAATTGGTCAGTCTAAATTCATATGTAAAAGGTTGGCTCAGTTTTATTTATGTTGTCCAAAATTTAAAAAACCCAAAACTATTTTTCTCTATTCAAGACGCTAGTTATTTTAAACTGTGGGCAGACAAAACCTCCAGAAATGCTTACAATTAGCATTTACAACAATACTTTATTCTGCAGAAGTGACAGGTGAGGTGACATAAATACCAACTTGCTATGGTTGACTAAATTAGATAAGACCTGCAAAAACCACCATTGGATTACTACTACTACTACTACATAAGGCATTGATGTTGCCTGAGAGTAGATTTGATATTGTTATTCCTGAAGGGAACATGTAGTGAAATCCTGTATATGTCTACTCAGACATAAATCCCATTGAGCCCAATGGGACTTACTCCCAGCTAAGTGGGCATAGGATTGCGGCCATACTCTTCCTTTGACGTGGTGCTCTGGACCTTTCTGATAATTAGTATTACAATGGAGATTATGAACAGAAAGCCACCATGGCAATAGTTATCTTTGTGCTGATTCCAGGTGATCTTAGTAGGCCTCACTATGGCTTTTGAGGTCCTTTCCAGCTATGGGGGAAAGTGACACACTCATTTCAGAAAAGACTGATGTTTTTTCCAAATTTTTACTCCATCAAGCCACCTTTTGTTTCTTCCCCATACACTGTTTGAGTATGAGCTGACAGAGTCAAATGAGCTGTATTGCAGGAAACAATGTTCTGAGAATGGTGCAATAAAGTAACGGGGAGGTAGATTTCTTAAATAATGAGCCTTCCTGCAAGCAATTCCTGATTCATTTTGCAGCAGCCGATGGAGGACACCGAGGACACCAAATTACCATTAGCTGTGCCTTGTTCCAAGTGGAACAGATGGAGCTGGGGACCCACCTGAACTACCCAAGTAATCTGCCTCTCACCCCTTAAGCCCCTGCTACAACTATACAACCCTCTGCTGATGGCCCAGCTGCCTGATGTCTGCATTGGGAGTGAAGTGATCCCTTCTAATCTTTTGTACTTTATACATTTTGGGTTTTTGATGCAAGTGTTGATTTCTGTGGCAGAAAAAAAAAGTGAGATTAGGAGACTATAAACGGTGGGCAAAGTCCTTGCCACTTCTGGGGTTTGGTGGTGGCTGGCACTACATGCAGAGACCTTCACACACACTTTCTCACAATAATTACTCTTGCATTGATCTTGTTACCCCATCATCAGATTGCTTAAAGTAACTAGGACCAGGCCTCTGCCATTGTGGTACAATCGGCAACATTTAATGAAATAGAATAATCTTCTCGGAGAGATGTTAAGGTCAGCGGAAGCTGTGCCTAGCTATCTGCGCTCAGTAATATTATGTGTGATGTTCTTGCACTCACTGGGGAAGTCAGATGCCAGGGCCTTTTTAGAATAATTTTCACTTGCATATGGACATCTACGCTAAGCTTGGCGTGGTTGCCCTCACTGTGCTCCCTGAGTCCACTTCCCCTCCCCCCTCCCAGCATGAGGCTCTGCCCTGCTACTTCCCTATCCCAGTGGGGTTTCCCTCCCGGTCTAGCAATGCTTCTAAAAGAAGCATTGGGACTTCTGGAAATCTGCCTGGGACTCCGGGGGATCTGGGTTGTAGCCCCCACTCAACCAAGCTTACTGGGTGACTTTGGGCCAGTCACTGACTCTCAGCCTAACCTCCCTCACAGGGTTGTTGTGAGGATAAAATGGAGAGGAGGAGGAAGTTTATGTAAGCTGCCTTGGGTTCCTTGCAGGAAAAAAGGTGGGATATAAATATAATAAATACACACATTTTTTATAGTGATTTTAGTACTGTCTAGGTTAGATGTTTTATTGCTGGTGTTTTGGGATTCTATTAATTCTTGCTGTTTTCTCATTGTATGGGACTCTTATTTTGTAAGTTGCCATGGGAGGTATCTTGACCTGAAAGGTGGCCTAAATTTTTTTAAATAAAATAATAAATAAAATATTGCAGAAGGGGTGCTTCCTGTCAGGGCATTTTTTAGCGCTATCAGTCAAAAGGTTTTATGTAGCTATGCTGCCTTTCCCTCCTTAACAGACTGTTTGCGGTAAGAAAAAAAGACAGGATGCAGTGGGAAAACATGGAGCAGGCTACAAATTGAAGGCATCATCTGCACACTGTAAAATTCCATGAGACAGGGCGATTGGACAATAAAAGCACCCAAGGTCTCCAAGATGTGAGGAAATGGCTCCTGTAATAGACCACTGAGGTTTCAAAACCATAACATCTAGAATAATAGTAAGAACTGGCTTTCCTAATATGCCATGCCATGTTCCATAACATCCTATCTGGAACTTACTCAAATTGGGAGATTCCTTTCTTTGCAATATGATTGCTGGGAGAGAAGAACTGGCTCAAAGGAGTGATTGTTCCTCCCCAAAGGAAGGAAAGAAGGAATTAAAATTACAGATAACAGATAACTAGGTATTTATTAGAACTATGGTAATAATTTTTCACTTTGCATCAATCTAAGAGAAAACTGCTATAAAATAGTGATACTGTGGTGGTATATAACATATTGTAATCCACTGTGCTGGAAGTGCAAAGAAGACAGGCACATTATATCAGTTATGGTCAGTGATGTGGAGTGGAAATTTTTCAAGTGCTTTATTTTTCTGCAGAAAGAATTCCATTTCATAAGTTCATTAGTAACAATGGATGCTAATCAAAAATACAATATTTGGCAGAGCTTGGCAGTTTCAAAGTTGTAGATGAGTGATCGTCAGGATATTATGCACAGTTCTTTGGGTTGTTAAGGGTGCAATCCTATGCAAGTTTAGACAGAAAACATCCCAGCGTGCTGGGAGTTGTAGGGTTCCCCCCCATTTTTCAGTACCCCCTTCAATTTAAACATACTTTTGTCTTTAAATTTTTACACATATTCCAATTTTTTTTAAAATATATATAACATAACATTTACATCATATTAAATGTGCTTTAATTTACCCCCTCAAATATTTCAGGTCAAATACTTGTGTTGTACTGGGAGAAAAAAATAATATGGTGTACGGTACTTTTTTTTAGCCTCGTTGTTTACGAAGTACAAGTAAAATAAACATGCTAAATTAGATCACTCTAGAGCAGGGCTCTCCAACCTTGGGTCCCCAGATGTTGCTGGACTACAGCTCCCAGCATACCCAGCCAGCATGGCTAATGGCAAGGGATTCTGGGAGCTGTAGTCCAGCAACATCTGGGGACCCAAGGTTGGAGAGCCCTGCTCTAGAGCATCAGAAACATTCAGCATAAATTCTGGAGGGATACATTATCACTTGAATCTGAAATTGTATTATCTGCATCTTATTATTATTATTATTATTTATTACATTTATACCCGGCCTTTTTTCCTGCAAGGAACCCAAGGCGGCTTACATAATCCTCCTCTCCATTTTACCCTCACAACAACCCTGTGAGGTAGGTTAGGCTGAGAGTCAGTGACTGGCCCAAAGTCACCCAGTGAGTTTCATGGCCGAGCGGGGATTTGAACCCGGATCTCCCGAGTCCCAGTCCAACACTCTAACCACTACGCCACATTAAATGAATATAGACTGACCTAGGTTGTACCTGTTTATAAAGTTATACTAAATTTTAAAAGTTATTTTAAAAAATCCAATGCAAACTGAAAATTACCCTAATTTGCATCAAAAGGTCCCCCCCCCCCAAAAAAAAACCAAATTCAAAGTTTCCAGAAAACCCACATCACTAGTTATGGTAGATGTGTCCCATTGCTACAGACATATTAACAAGATAGCAGAAATGCAATTCATAAATGGTTTCATATATGATTAGTGCAGAATTAATTGTATAAGCTAAACAATGGAGTTCATAAAATATTCCTAATATGGAACAATTGGAAAACAAAATGCATGGTTATGCAGTTCTCTCTGAACCAATTTATTACATTTGAACCAATGAAGGAAATCTTGCATTATTTAAAAAAAACCACAAACCTGGAATGTTTTTGGACTTGAAAGTTAAAATCCATTCATGTGTAAATATGGACAAGGCATTTGATTTGCTATAGTGTGGCATAGAAGTATTTCAAGAAACAAAAACGAGGAAAAAATCTTTTGTATTGTCTTTATCATTTCAACAGCCCTCGAGAGACCCCAAATACCTCCTGAGTGCCCCACTTGTTTGGTCAGTGGAAGAAATTTCTCCAAGACTCACCAGCTATATTAGCTTGAATCTTTATAAACCATCTTAATAAACTAGCTTTGTTGAAGTGTGTGTGTGTGTGTGTGTGTGTGTGTATGACTGTGTCGCCTGGTAATCATTGCTCATTTCAGTACTCCACGTCTTCTCACCCAGGGCTTCTCTGCAAACAAAGCAGTTGGAGTCAGAGTAATTTGCCCTGGCTGGAAAGGATAAATAGTATTTACTATATTGACAAGTTTACACAGCCACTGGTTTGATATCATAGTCACTGGTTAGTATTCAGCATGCATGAGAGACAATTTACCTAGGAAAACTTTTCCACTGGCAATTAGGCAGGCTGAAATACAATCATAAACCTATGTTCAGAACTGTAGCTTCTGCTTTGTAAGCACCAAGTCATTTTTCCAATGAGTGTTTGTGATCATTGAAGTAGTTTCTGTATAGCAATCCTATGCACATTTACCTGGGACTATTAAACCAAGTGGGACAATTTCTGATATAACATGCACACTTACTATGGAGGAAGCCCTTCTGAAATCATTGTGACTTACTGCTGAGTAAATACACACACACTAGGATTGTCCTTTGTTGTACAGGAATGCCTGAAACTATGGTGTGTGCATTCACTGAAAAATGGGGAACAAGGCGTTTTGATCTAGAATTTCAAATACCTCTCCTTCCCTCCTGGAGCAGGCTTGCACAGCCTGCGGCCCACGGACATGCAGCCCTAGACAGGTGTTGTGTGGCCCCTATGCTCCCCCCTCACAGCCAAATCCCCCCTGCCAATCAGCATTGTTGCTTCTGCACTGCTAATGGCAGAGCAAAAGCTGCAACACCTGCTGGGGTTGGGGTTGCTGGGAGGGGGAAAGCCTTCTCCTCCTCCCGCCAGTGACCCAGAAGCAGCCAGCAGCTCCACCACTTCCGTGCCATTAATGTCAGTGATGTAATAGTGATACCAGCAGAGGTTGCTGGGAAGGCGAGAAAGCTAAAGTCTTGTGGACAGTAAATGGGTGGCAAGACAATATTCTACACTCTGTTCGTATTTATAGCCCCAAATTCCTTGTACAAAGCGGTCATAGTGTTCTATAACTCAGAACCAATATTTCTTCTAGGGCAGGAAGGGAACACAATCAACACTGATGACTACAGTGAACATGAACCCCTCAAACACTTGGCATATCCCATTAATATCCACTTAATATAATTTGTAAAAATTTTATATGAACTTGGTGAGCAGCAACGTAGAAACTGTACACGTTGCACTTCTGTTGAACCCCACTGGCATTTGTTCATATCATGTTTGCGCCTGTCTTGATTCGAGTAGGAGATGAATTGTTGATCTACCTCCCACACAAGTATCTATGAATGGCTATGTGAGCAGTGCACCCCCTAGCCACATGGCCACTGTTCTGTCCAGAACCATGCACTGTAGTTGACCACTGGGCTCACGGGGTGTTGATGGAGCCAGTAGCTAGCTAACATCACCATTAATGGCAGAAGGAGGTGCTGGACTGATGGGCAGGATGAACATACTCTGTGACTTTGGTGCACGGGGCTCAAAAGCTGGACCTGAATAGGAGGTGAACAATGTATTTGTCTTAACTGATTCCGCTGAGATACATAGACAATTAGCGGAACATGAACCAGCAGTGTGATGTAGCTGCAAAAAATGGCTAATGCAATGTTAGGTTGCATTAGTAGAATCGTAGTTTCTATGTCATGGAAATAAATAGTTCCACTTTATTCTGCACTAGTCAGACCGCATCTGGAGTACTGTGTCCAGAAAAATGTTGACAAATAGGAATCGTTTCAGAGGGTGACAACAAAGATGAGCAGCAGCATGGAGGGTAAGTCCTATGAAGAAAGGTTGAGGAAACTGGGTATACTTAGCGCGGAGAAGAGAGGACAGAAGGGGGGGGGGACACACAATAGCATTCTTCACATACCTGAAGGGCTGTCATACAGAAGAGGGCAAAGACTTGTTCTCTGCTGCCCCAAGAGAGCAAGACTAGGATGCAAGCTCCATCTCTATGCATCCTCTTTATGTCAGCCAATGGAGCTTTTTAGGGTTGTCCTGGGCTTATTATATGCTGGTCCTAAGGAGACTGTGGAAGCATCTGATGCCCGCTGTGACAGGTTTGCGAGGCACTTCCAGGATAACATATCTTGCATCCAATGGGACTTAGATTCCATTATTATAACAGGTGAATCAGGTGAGGCATCCAGAGTGCTGTCTTGTCCTGTTTCGTTGGATGAGTTTCATTTGGTAGAGCTTGGGCATGTTGACAAGGTGCTTGCTTGGACAGGTTCATGCAACCACATACATATTGGATCCTTGCCACTTGTGGCTTATTAAATCTGGCAAGGAGGGAACAGCTGGCTGGGCAGAGGAGTTGATTAATGCCTCCTTGCAGGAGGGAGTGGTCCCAAGCTGCCTGAAAGAGGTGGTGGTGAGACTACTCCTGAAAAACACTCCCTGGAATCAGAAGGTCTTAACTTTAGGCCAGTGGTGAGTGTTCCTTTCCTGGGCAAAGTCTTGAGCGGGTGGTTGCTGACCATCTCCAGATGCTGTTGCATGGAACCAATTATCTGGATCCATTTCAGTTGGAGTTAAGGCCAGGTTTTGGCACAGAAACATTCTTGGTCAGCCAGTGTGGCGTAGTGGTGAGAGTGTTGGACTGGGACTCGGGAGATCCGGGTTCTAGTCCCCGCTCGGCCATGAAACTCACTGGGTGACTTTGGGCCAGTCACTGCCTCTCAGCCTAACCTACCTCACAGGGTTGTTGTGAGGATAAAATGGAGAGGAGGATGAGGATTATGTAAGCCACCTTGGGTTCCTTGCAGGAAAAAAGGTGGGGTATAAATATAATAAATAAATTAAAAAATTGGTCACCCTGCATGATGACCTATGTCAGGAGAGAGACATGGGGAGCATGACCCTGCTGATATTCCTTGATCTCTTGATGGCTTTCTATACAATTGACCAGGATATCCTTCTGCAGAGATTGTCTGAACTGGGAATAGAGGTGGGGCACTGCATTGCTGTGGTTCCGCTCCTACTTGGGGTGAAACAACTGGGATTTGGAGCAGAGAAGCGGCAGGCAGGCAAACAATTAAGCCACAAACATACTGGCTGCTTCCAGACAGAAGGCTCCTAGCACTATCAATCAAAAGACATTGTGCACCTATTCCATCTTTTCCTGCTGGAAGGATTGTTTTCATGTAAAGAAAAAAGATGGAAGAAGTGGTGGTAAAACATGGCAGGGTTACTTACGAGTGGAAGATGATGACGTCTAGACCCCCTGTAAAATTCTGTCAATGGGGCAGGGCAATTGCACAATAAAAACCTCATCTGGAAACACCCACTCTTTCTGAGTGCCAAATTATACCAGCCCAGAGCTCCTTCAAGGCTCTAATATGTGTATTTGCACATAATTTGTTCTTAGCACTTCAAACAAAGCATTAGTTAATCTAACTGCATATGACCGGTCCTTTTTCTTTTAATCTCTCCCTGAGTGTGTCTTTAATTACTCCCACAAAGAAACACATCAAACACATGCAAACACACTTCGAAGTTCGAGGGGCCCCCATTACAAAATTTAAGAACCTCTGAGATAAGGCTCCTTTCCCAGTGGTTTTAGACTATGGATTTTACTAATACAAGGAAAAGAAAAATCAGGATCAAACATTACATGCTGATTAATTCTCAGGTTGTCATAAGTGATGTAATTTTCTGATCCTACTATATTTAATAAAATATTATGTTCCAATATACAGCAAATTATTTAAATGAGACCTGGAAGAGAAACTGATTTTTAAATGCACAATACTCAATGGTGATAAGTTATGTCTATGAATAGAAGAGAAGTGGGTCCATGCAAATACAGGAACCCAGCATCTCAAGGACAACCACAGTAATAGTATATTTAGAAAAAGACAACAGATTTTGGAAAATAATCCAGCAGTTAAAAACATAGCAGAGTCTAGTTAACCAGCTAGTACTCCCATGGACTACAATTTTTGCAACCATCTTGTTCTTATGTAAAAACTGAGTTATGAAAATTTCATTTTATGATGAAGATCAGAGTTTGCAATCTAACACATGTTCTCCAAATATGTGAAAGTTGGCTTTTCACATTTTTTAAAAATGTTGCTGGCATTAATTAATAGCTCTAAATGAAATTATTCGGGTCAAAAATATTTCCTATTTTTGCACAGTACTGCCACAAATCAAAGCCAAGAAAAAGTCTAACAAAATTTGCAAGTTGAACCTATTGAGAATTAGACAATTCTTTCATAAGATTCCAAGCAGTGAAAAAATATATAACCCTGGCAAAAATTCTTCTGCTTGTGCTAGGCATGGAAAAGTGCTTTTAGCAGTGCTAAATAATAATGACTTTTACAAGCTACATAAAACGGCCACCACATTTCCACTAACACATATTAGGGTTTCCTGTCACATTGTTTTGGTTTTGCTTGTTCTTTACTATTACAAAGTGAAGACACAGGTTGAATGCCATTCCTTGGAGAAAACCAGTGTGTGTGGGTTTTTCCTGTAAATTCAGCTGCAACACAAAGGTCCATTTGTTCTGGCATTATAGTTACTCTGTACTGCTTTAATTTTGAAATGACAGCCTGCTATGTAAGACAAAATTCAGTTGTTCCCCAATCCTGAAAGAAAGAAAGATAAGGTTATCAGGCATGAATATAATAATTAGTTTTAAACTAAGAGGCAAAAATGTGGATTTAAAGAGAAAATTATTTGATCTAAGGGCAGTATCCAATGGTGTCATTCTGCAAACTCAAATAGTGCTAGCAAAGCTCTGTTGAATCTTTCCACTGTGCAAGCGCTTCCGTATTCCACTGTGCAAGTGTAATGCACATCAGTTTCACAATTGCTTGTGCAAGTATAATGCGCAAACAGTTGCACAACCACTTGCACAACCGTACTTGTGCAAATGTAACTTTAGCTGGATTCTCTTCTTGTGCATAGTTCAGAACCTAGCTTTCACTAGCGCAACATCACTTGCATTAATGGAATGACACAGTTGGATACTGCCCAATGAATTTTAGGGCAACTGATGACCGGTCTTCTTCTTTGCAGACTGGTACCATGTGGGCTTATTTGAGATCTCCTCTTCATCAGAGCTGCCACCCAGAGAACTACCCTTGATACTGCAGAATACAGATTTATTGATTTATTTAAAACCGAATGCTCAAGGCACACAACAGAGAGCTGTCCTCCAGAGAGCACAATAAAGATAAAAGCATACATTAACAAATTAAAACAACCCTTAAAATGTAAGAATAGAAGACTAAAACAGCAAATGACAGAATACAGCAGTAATAAAAATTATTCAAAGCCCAGAAACAGTTAAAAAATCAATTTAATTAGACAGCAATTTGACAGCCCAAATGCCTTCCTAAAAAAAAAATTACCGGTATTTCTTTTTACCATCTTGTGGAAGGCCATTAGAACAGTTCATCAATCACGAAGACCAAGACACTTCCCATGCCAAAATAGGCCTGAGACCAGATTAAAATGGATCTGGGCATCTGGTTGGCCACTGTGGGGACAGGATGCTGGACTAGATAGGCCTTTGGTCTAATCTAGCACAGTTTTTCTTAGGCTCTGGTACTCAGTTTCATTCATCTGATAATACATTGGTACAGCTCTCTAGTTATCCAGGCAGCCCTGAGGCCCTGAGCAGGCCCTGACAAGACAACCCCATGTGAATGCTGAGCAAGTTGGCTACTTGAAGCTATCCAAGATCCTGCAACTCTATCCTGACCACCTTCAGGAATCCATGGTACCTTCTGGGCTCCTGGTGCTCATTATCAGGACAGGACAGCAACCAAACACCACTCAGACTTTCCTACTCTAAAAAAAATGGTTTGGATCCTAAGATTAATTAACTCAATGAAGTTCATGGAAGGAAAGTTTCCTGTCCCCTCCTCTCCTTCACTTCCCCCAAAAACCTCTTTATAGGGCCTGGGTGCCCTACTGAGTAATGTAGGATGGGCTTCTGGGGGAGCAGGAATTGCCCAAAATTGTGTGGAGGTCTGCCCAATTTAGGGTAATCTCCCCTTTCCCAATAATCCCCCATGCTCCATCCCACATTGTTCAAGAGACCCTTCAACCCTCCAGAGATGCTTTTTTTGGGGGGTGCAGGTGGCTGTAAGGTGGGGGTGGGGAAGGAGGGTGTGATGCCCCCACACTACTGATTCAAACCCGAAGCTTTATACAGTCAAATCCCAATTCTGCCACCTCCTGTGACGCCCCTCACCGCTTACCACCACCTGTCAGACGCCCAAAATCCACACTCTCTTAATCTCCTCCACTGCCACCAACCCCTTCAGGGTAACCAACTCAGACCACTTCTTTTAAGTTTTAAAAAAGAAACAAGTTTATTTATTTACAATCAAGGGTAGGGAAATAGATCATGTTAATAGGTTCTAAACGTTGACAACTCTCTCTCTCTCTCCAGACCCCCCATCAGACTTCTCTCCAGACTCTCCTCCAAGTCCTTCAGACTCCTCAACAGGTCTTCAGACTCTCTCTCTCTCTCTCTCTCTCTCTCTCTCTCTCTCTCCAGACTCCCCCCCCCAAAACTCCCCTCAGACTCCTCAACTGTCTCACAAAAACCCACTCTCTCCTGCTCCTTCTCTCTCCTCCTTCTTTCCCCAGCCTCCTTGAACAGCACCGCCCACTGTTAAATATCACAGGCCTCACCCTCCCTTCTCACTCTCTCAGCCAATCACTTTGCCCATGGGCAGGGCATAACAGAGGGTTTGGGAAACTTTCCTTCTGGGAACTTTCTTAAGTTAACATCTTAGGATCCAAGCCAGTGGCTGTTGATTCACTCCCCCTTCACTCACTCTCACACTGTTTTCATGCATTTTTCTATGCACAAGTAATTCCTTGTATGAAATTGGTAACATTTGAAGTAGCCGATAGGATCCACTCTAAGATCGCCCAATTATATATTGGGTGCTTCTTTAACCATACAGCAATAGGTGAAATGGCCTCTGAATGATGAACAGGTGTTATTGTTTAATGTCAGAAAAGGCCCGGGCAGATCAAACTTCTTTCCCAGCCACCATCTGCCCAGATCAGTCAATCTTATGTAGCTACTCAAACTGATCTAGAAATAGCCCCACCAGGATTTTGTAAGGGCATGAGTGTACCCTTTGTTATTTTTCTGTTGATTGGGTTTTCTAGCTTGTTGACTGGGTTTTCTAGCTTCTTGACTGGGTTTTCTTGGTGTACTGAAATTAGATGACAAACTCACGGTCAGGTGTGCTTTTGTCACTAAGATAGATGGGCCCTTTCAAACTATAAATGAGCTGGTTTAAAAACCAAGAGAATCTCTCTTAAACTCACTGGTTTTATTTCACGAAGGTTTGCTGCAGAATAACAAACAATTCAACCTAATTATATCTTCAGAAGGAGCCTGACAACCAGTTCACTAAATTGAGGCACATGACATCTCAAAGCCTAATTGTGTAGAATGTTTACTCAGGATGGAGGAAGGTGGCTGGTTTTGCAGCCTCTCTGTTTACACCCGACAATTATTACTGATAACCTAAGAGATAGACAAAAGCTCCACTATGGGATAATGCTAACACCATCTGGCAGGTGCTGATAGCTTGCTGAGTAATGCTGTCATCAGCACTTGAGTGGTGATGGAAAGCTATTGCTTCACTAATCACAGCTGCTTTCATGTGCACTGTATAATTTGTTCCTGTCTCTACAGAACCACTGCTACAGAGAATCTTTCTGTTTTCTTTACTAAGATTAATAACTTCCTTGTTACCTTTAGGTGCCACTGTTGCCTATTTATTACTGAATGTCTTATACTCCTTGCCATTTTTAGTTATCTTCCTAAGAGAATGAAATGTAAAACATTCATCATCTAGACACTCACAGCCTGAGTGTGTCGTGTATGCATGAGATGGAGTTTGGGGATTGAATCCCAGCTCAGGCATCTTCCTCCACTGTACGAAGAAGTTGACCGTGAACTGGAGCCTACAAGTGTAAGTTTCTTTGCACATAAGCCCCACTCACAGAATCTGTCCACATCTTTTTCACAACGGATAAATTGCATAAATAGCATTTACATTCATAGACCACATTTCACATTAAAGCAGGGGTAGGGAACCATTCTAGCCCTGGGGCCAGATTGCCTTCTTGTTCACCCTGGGGGAAAGCCCCACCCTTCCCCCAAAGCCCTGTCCCTGATGTCATAGGGTTCCCTTTCTCCATGCAGTGAGAGGCATGGAGAGATGGCTCCTTCCTCTCTCTGCGCAAAGGACAGTACCTCTCAGCACTAGATAAAGGTTTCCTTTCTAGCACTGGGAGAGGAAATCTATGCCGTTATCTCCAGTCAGTGATCAGAGATAAGAGAAGGGTTTCCTCTCCCAGGCTGGCTGTCTCTAGTGCTAGGAGTCCCTGGTCTTACCTTTTATCAATGATAGGAGATAAGAGTGGGTTTCCTCTCCCAGCTTCAGAAAAAGGCTGCCTTTCTCTAGCTCTAAGAGAGGCGGAGGGCATGGAAGGGAACTTCCACAGGCTGGACAATCCCTATCCCTGCATTAATGCTTAAGTGCAGCATGAGAGGGTGCAAGAGACTGAGGGAGACTCCCACACCCTGCCAGTATGCATAACACTGAGGCCATATGTAAACTGGTGCTAACACTAGCAAGATCACTATCAGAAGGTGGAAATGTTTATGGAAATATATTCTAAGCTTGGGTGAACCCTTACACAGTGGACAACCATTTTCTGTTGATTGACAACCACTCTGGAGAACAGGGTCCTGCTTCCTCAAGTCCTGCACTATCACTCAGTTCTGTGTAGCTGCTTCTTTTCCAGGCAACCATTACTCAGCATTACTCAATATCCTTCCCCCTGGTCTGTCAGCACCTGAGGCAGAAAATCCCAATGAAATAATAAACACAGCAATTGACTTTTGTGGATATGCCAAAATCTGTTGCCTGAGGTGGTATGCTCTGCCTCACCTTGCCTAATGGTAGTGCTGGCCCTCTTCTCACCATATCTGTGCCATTCCTCCCTATTAGGAAGGGGCAGGTTATGGCAAATAGGGAAAAAGAGAAAATCTGCTTCCAGTGGGGGGAATGGTGGATTGACACCTTCAGAAATAGCTGAAGGCACACAACCCAGCTTAAAAAACTGGCTAGGAGCGGACTTCCAGGTGAACATGGAGCCTTGAAGTCACACAGAATTTCTGTGAGATAACTGATATAGCGTTCCTGGCCAGATAAATTCTGACTGGGGAGTCTACTTCTGATAAGAAGCTAAGATTTGATGTTACCCCCAAAATATCTCGCAGGGTTATAAATTGCTTTCTGTTTGCCTTTCGGCGGACAGATTGTGGCTGTAACCTGAGGTGGGGGAAAACGGCGCCGTATTCAGGAGATCGGCTTTTACTGATCATTAGAGGTGTACGTGTTCGCTTCCAAAATGATGGATTATATCTGGACTGGCCGATTTGGAATCTTTCTACAGCACAGTAGGAATTATAATTAACTGTAAGTTGAATGTGGGTATATCTGGGAGGCAAAGAAGATAAGAAGTGCTAATTGGAAGGAGGGCTATAATTCTTTTATGTGCAGTGGAATTTTGGAAGTACAAGGGCAATATGACTTCAGCATTTATGTTGCTCTGGAAAAAGTTGGAAAACAATATTCTAAATAAACTGGAAAGAAGAATCCAAGGTTGGGATGTAAACTTTGAAGTAGACTTAACAAAAAAAAGACGGGAATTGGACACTACACAGGAGGAGAAAGAAGTAATTAAGGATGTTGGAGACTTTCCAGAAATTCACAGAGGCGTTGAAGTTTTAACTGGACTGAATTTGTTTAAGGAGAATGCTCGGAGAAAAGTTATGATGCAGTTTTTAAAACTCAAGATGGCGAATGCTGAGATTCACAGAGGCTTTGAAGTCTGGATTGGACTGAATGTGCCTGAGAAGAAGATTCATGAAGCCGGTGAGCAAGATCCCTAGAGTAGGCTTGCTTTGTTTTTTGTTCAGAATCTGGAATTTAATTATTATCCATTTGACAGAGGGAAATATTAGCTTTTTTAAAAAAATCTGATTTTGTTTTGACTGGGAAAAGATAAAAGGCTGTTGTTTATTGAATTATTCAGATAAAGGGATTGCCTATATGATTTGTATGGACTTTAAACATTAAAGAAAAGGGATTGCTTATATGATTGTTTGGGATTTCAAATATAAATGGTGATGTAAGAGAAAATATTATTATTATTATTAAGATATAAGCATATTAGGTCTGTTTGGAAATATTTACTTAAAATGTCTTTTTAATCTTGTGCGGAGTATTTGACATATTGAAGGGGAAGGTTGTTTTTTGTTTTTGTTTTTTGGAGTTGGTTTTTTTTTGTGGTCTTTTACAAGTAGAATGATGACTTATGTGCTTCTGTTGTTTTGTTAGCTGTTACTTATTTTTTAACTTTCAAACTTTTCTTTATAAAAAAAAAGATATATTTAAAATTAAAAGTGAAGTGATTTATGGATAGATAGAAAGAAACAAGGAGTAAATGTACTATACTAGAGAGGGCTTCTTAATATTCTTAATAATGGGATTTTAAATTGGATTAAAATGTTGTTTTGTTTTTGGTTTGCCGTAACTGAATGTGAGGTTTTGTTAACAGAAAATGTTGTAAGAATAACTGTGGTTGCTTAAGCTGTGGAGAAGATTGGAAGTCCTTTTTAATTGTGTATATTGTTTGTTATATATGTGTTTTTGTGTTTGTATGAAATGAAATTTTAAAAATTCACAAGCTAAAAAAAACACAAAACTGGCTAGGAGTGATCCCAGCCAGTGTATATCTTCCTGGACCTAAAAGTGATACTCTAAGGGTTGCTTTTTGGTGAGTATATCTGCCATTTTGACAGTTTGCTCATGGGAGAGATCTGAAGTGAAGGGTTTACAGCTTGCTCGAATGCTGCAGTTGGAGACCTGAAAGGGCATAAAGTCTGTCTACCCCCATTTCTCCAAAGATTTAGTGCCTATGATTATCTAGGAACACGAGAGGTTTTCTCTGCAGCGAAGCTGAAACTCCTTACAGTGAACTTTTATTTTTTTTTCTTGAAATGGTTAGGAGGGTGGGGGGAGAGAACAGAAAGCGATATTGGATGGATTTAAGGACATAAGACTCAGAACTAAAAACTTTGCTAAATTTTAAAAGATATACATTGTAAAAGAAGTTTTCTAAGTTGTTTATTTTAATAACTTTTGATTTGATGAATGTGCTTATGTGGTAAGGCTGTTACTTGAAGGGATTAGCTCATTGTGGGATTTTCGTTTCTGCTTATGTTATTAGTCTGCTGCGGTCTGGAAGACTTGCCATAACATCAGGTAAAGTGAAGTTCAGTCTGTGATTGCCGTTGCTATGTGGAGATGTAGACTGTGACTCCCGGATTGTATTGATTGTATTGAATAATGGCGCAGTTTAAGAAAAATGTCACACACACTCTGTTTTATAACCTACTTTTACAAATGGTGAAAGAATTTGAAAACAGGACTGATATTTTTGAAAAAAGACTGGATAAGAGGCTGGCGGAAACAACAGTGGAGATTATACAAGAGGTTAAATCACTGGAGAAACAGATGGAAATGGAAGATTTTGGAAACAGGAGGGATACCTTACAAGAAATTTTAAAAAAAATGGCTACCCATCCAAAATAAATATCTGATCAGGGGAAAGTCACTTTGACCTTGTTGGAATTGAGAGATAAAGATTACTGCTTGAGATTTAGAGATATCTCTGATCTTGATGATCCAAGGGTCATATTGGCTCATTTCACTGGAAAGAAAACAGCAGATCAAGTCCTCCACCAATATTCTTTTACTAGAATGGAGGCAGGGGATAGGGTTACAGATCAAGCATTCCAGCAATACTTGTTTATTGGAAGAGATCTGAATGGTAAGGACAGGGTTCTATTGAAGCAAAACCTCAGTGTGATTTCCAAGAACACAGATTCTGCCTTCTTCACTCTAAAGTTGAAACAGAAAAAGATTGTTTTTGATAGAGGAAGAAGTGGATGATTCTAACAAGAAGCATGGTGGATGAATGTTGGACTGGACAGATATAGTTAAATTTATGTTATGATTTCCTTACGTTTGAACAAATGGAAAAAAGAAAAAAAAAGAAATAAGAATTCTTTCTTGGTAACTATAAAGCAAAAGAAAATATTGTTAAAAGAAGGTCATCAATGTCAATAGTTTTTTACTACTTATAAATGTTAGGAAAATTTAAAGTATACAAAAGGTTTTAAGAGATTGAATAAAATAAGTTTGGATTTGAAAGGGAAGTATGATAACTTCCTCCTACAGAAAGTGGAGGAAGGAACTAGAGGATTGGCTATCCTTGACCTGATTCTAACCAACAGAGACGAGTTAGTGGATAAAGTGGCAGTTTCGGGAACTCTGGGGGAAAGTGACCATGTTATACTTGTTCTTGATTCTAAGGGGAGCAAAAGCTGAGTGTAGCCAAACACGTACCCTGGATTTTAGGAAAGCCAATTTTAACAAACTCAGAACAATGATAAGTAAGGTCCCGTGGCAAGTGACTCTGATGAGAAAAGGAGCCCAGGATGGGTGGGAATTTTTAAAAAAGGAAATGTTAAAGGCACAATTGCAAACAATTCCCACAAGGAAAAAAGGCAGATGGCAACAGAAGAAGCCAATGTGGCTTCACAATAAACTCAAAGATGACCTGAAAACAAAAAAGGACACGTATAGGAAGTGGAAGGAAGGGCAGGCTACAAGGGAAGAGTACAGGCAGGTAGCACAGAACTGCAGGAATAGTGTCAGGAAGGCTGAGAATGAGCTAAGGTTAGCAAGGGATGCTAAAAACAACAAGAAAGCTTTCTTCAGATACATGCATAGTAAAAGACAGAGGAAAGAAATGGTGGTTCAGCTACGCAATGAGGATGGCAAATTGATAACAGAAGACAAAGAAAAGGCAGAAGTGTTCAATTCCTACTTCAGCTCGGTCTTCTCCCAAAAGAGGGTCTATGACCCCCCTGGCAAACCTGAAGTGCTGACTGAATGGGCAGGATTGCAGCTTGAGATTGATAGGCAAATGGTCAAGGAGCACCTGATTACTCTGAACGAGTTTAAATCTCCAGGGCCTGATGAGCGGCATCCTAGAGTAATAAAGGAACTGGCAGAAGAACTCTCAGAACCACTGTCTATTATCTTTGAGAAATCATGGAGGACAGGTGAAGTGCCAGATGACTGGCGGAGGGCAAATGTTGTTCCTATCTTCAAAAAGGGCAAGAAGGAGGAACCTGGGAACTATAGGCCAGTCAGTCTGACATGAATCCCTGGGAAATTTTTGGAGCAGATTATAAAAAAGTCAGTTTGCAAGCACCTTGAAAACAATGCAGTGATTACTAGAAGCCAGCATGGATTTGTCAAGAACAAATCGTGCCAGACTAATCTGATCTCATTTTTTGATCGCGTAACCTCCCTTGTGGACTGTGGGAATGCTGTGGACATCATATATCTGGACTTCAGCAAAGCTTTCGACAAAGTGCCTCATGATATCCTGATTAGCAAGCTAGCTAAAAGTGGGCTAGATGAAGTGGGCTAGAGCAATAAGACAATGGAATCAACTACCTAGGGAGGTGGTGGACTCTCCCACTGGAGGCATTCAAGGTGCATCTGGACAGCCATCTGTCAGGGATGCTTTGACCTGGATTCCTGCATTGAGCAGTGGGTTGGACTTGATGGCCTTGTAGGCCCCTTCCAACTCTACTTTTCTATGATTCTATGATTCTATTGGTAAATGATTATGTCTAGGATTTTAATAGAAGAATGGTTGATGTAGCCATTGGAGCCAGCAGAATAAAATAAGGTTGTATGTCTTATATGCTAAGGGTCTTTTTAAAATTATAAATCCTAGAAAGGTTTAAAGTAGATAAAATGCTTTAAAATATACAAACATTTGGCCAGAAGGTCTGAATCTATAGTAAGTTTTAATTTTAATTTTAAAGAGAAGGTGGATAGGATGATGTATTTTTGTTATTCGCTACTGGAGAAGTTGGCTAAAATGTATAAATGCAGTTTGGGTGCTTGTGGAAAATGTGACTAACAAGATGGTATATTGTATATTATGGATGAATGGTTGGAGAGCCATTTGGGCTTAGCAGAGATAAACTGTCATTATTACTTTAGAGAAAAGTTAACATCTATGTTGATGATTGAGTGGAAACCTCTAGTAGATCTTTTGTAGAAATTAATCTGCTTACCTGTGGGTCTGATAAATAAGAAGAAAAAATTTGGACAAAGAAAAAAGAGAAATTTCTTTGTAATTACAAAGTAAGAATAATTATTGTTACTTATATTTGCTGTAGAGGAAACCAGAAGTCAATTTTAGTTTAGTTTTGTTTATTGTTGTATGTTTTTGTAGTGTTGGTTTTTTTTTAATATAAAAAAAAATTGGATGAGAAGAGAAAGGAAAAAGAGAACATCTCTGCTTGCTTGCTAAGCTCAAGGTCCTGCAGCACAAACTAGTGTGCACACTACAGCAGCTGAAACACCATCATAGGATCAGGATATGCTGCAATACTTCCAGAACCTGTGAATATTCCCATCTTCCTCAAAGCACATAAATTTTTTTCATATTGTGTTTTATGCGAATTTCAGACAAAGGTTGCTTCTACAGGAGTCTTTTACTCTGGAATTAGAATGAATTCATACTGTGCCATCCATATTCATGATGTTATGAGAGGATGGGTCCCTGCCCTGAGGGGCTTACAATCTAAAGCAGGACATGGGAGACAACAGGGGAAAGGGAGCGAAGTGGAGGCAGGGGTACATCAAGAAGAATGTGAAATTATTTCAGTTACATTTACTTAGTTACAGTATGGCTAAGGGACTGCGACCAAGAGGTAGGTTTTGAGGAGGTATTTGAAGGAATAAAGGTGGTATCACACAGATCCTCCCTTTCTCCTGCATGAGAATAGAATGTGATATTAAGGGGTAATTAAAAGAGGCTATTTAATTTGTTCATAACTGATCTGGAGGTATGGGTGAACCGTGAAGTAGCAATACTACTCCCCTCACAGCCCATGCCATCAACCCATTGCAAAAAGGATATTGACATTGTAGAGCTGGAAAAAGTGCAGCAAAGAGCAAAGAACATGATCATGCGCTGGAGCATCTTCCTTAAGAGGGAAGGTTAAAACATTTGCAGTTTTGTTTTTGTTTTTTTTAGTTTAGAAAAAAGATGACCAAGGGGAAACATGACAGAGGTTTATAAATTAGAGATTGTTGTGTGGAGAAAGTGGATAGAGAGAAGTTTCTCTCTCTCGTATTATTCGAACTCAGAATCATCCAGTGAAAGTGATGGACAGTGGATTCAAGACAGAGAAGAAAAAGTACTTCTTAACACAACATATAATTAATTAATGGAATTCACTGCCACAAGATGTAGTGATAGCCAATAGCTTAGATGACTTATAAAATAGGATTAGACAAATTCAAGGACGATAGCTCTATAAGCAGCTATCAGGTTCAAAGGCAATATGCTTCTGAATACAAATTTCTGGGAAAAGAATGGAAGAAGCTGTTGTCTCCAAGCCCACTTGTCGATGTCCCAAAGTCATCTGGTTGGCTACTGTGGGAAACAAGATGCTGGACTAGCTAGACTATTGGTTTGATGCAACATGGCTCTTCTGAGAGACTTATGTGCTAAGGCAGGCATGGGGAACCTCTGGCCCACAGGCCAGATATGGCCTATGGGGGTTCCACATCCAGCCCATCAGCTTTTTCCCCAGGCCCCATTGCCTATCCTCAGGCAGGCAAACACCTTTATCTCTGATTAGCAGTTGCCTGGAGATAAGAGTTCCCTCCTCCCCACTGATAAGCTCATATCTCTAATCAGCCAGTGATCAGAGATAAGAGCTTTCCCCTGTTCGATGCTGAGAAAGGGAGCTATGAAATACCCCCCTCAGCTGAACTGCATGGCTCTGCTGAGGAGGGGAAGCTGGGAAGGGTGTACATGTTTGAATGGCGTGTGTGTACGTGCGTGTGTGTATGAATGGTGTGAATGATATGTGCATTTCCATATGAATGGTGTGAGAGAGTGAGGTGGCCATGCTCACTGCTGGCACAGTACCATTTTTAGGGTGGCAATCCAGCCCAACTGGCCAAAAGAAGTTCCCCACCCATTCTAATCTATTTAATGAGTAAGGACAGGTTCCCTACCTGTAACTGTAGTTCTTCGAGTGGTCATCTGTGCATTCACACACATATGGGTTCTCTGCGCCTGCGCTGAGATCGTTCGGAAACTTCTTTAGCTGAGGCGAGCCGAGCGGGAGCCCCTCCTCCATCGCGCGTGCTCCTTAGCGCGGCTCCCGCCCGTCTCTTCAGTTCCCTGAGACCGCCTATTGCGACGCTTGAGACCGAGGATGATTTAGAATTTCAAAGACTCTTCTTCGATCCCAGTGTGAAACTCAAGACTGAGAATCAAACTTAAAAAGCCCATTCCATTTCCACTTGGATATCCATCGAACTCGATGCAGACACCGAGAGGGGAAGGAGGGTGGGTTGTGTGAATGCACAGATGACCACTCGAAGAACTACAGTTACAGGTAGGCAACCTGTCCTTCTTCTTCGTGGTCTCTGTGCATCACACACATATGGGTAGATTAGCAAGCTAACTTACCGGAGGTGGGTCGGTGTCGTCAGTCAGATGGTGACTGAAGAGAGAACCGCCCTTCCGAATGCATTCTGCGCCCTGGCTCGAACATCGAGGCGGTAGTGCTGCATAAAGGTGGAAGGAGTAGACCAAGTTGCTGCCCTGCATAAATCCGGCAAGGAGATCCCTCTTCCGAATGCTGTCGAAGTCGAGTGAGCCCTGGTAGAGTGAGCTCTCACGGATCCTGACAAAGTGCGGTCAGCGAGCTGATATGCCAGTTTGATAGTGTCCACTATCCAGGAAGATAGTCTTTGCTTCGACACTGGACAGCCCAACTTTGGAGGACCGTAACATACGAAAAACTGTTGGGTTTTCCTTAGTGGTTCCATGCGGGCTTTGTAGAAAGCTAGAGCCCAACGGACATCAAGGCTGAGTAATGTTCTCTCGACAGGTGATGAGGGAGATGGAAAAAATGCTGGAAGAATAATGTCCCAGGTGAAACGCAGAAATCACCTTGGGTAGAAAAGTTCTATCTGGCCTCAAAACGACTTTGTCCTTATGAAAAGCTGTGTATGGCGGGTCGATCCTGAGCGCAGCTAGTTCACCGACTCGCCTCGCAGATGTAATTGCTACTAGAAACAATGTCTTAAATGATAGCAGACGTAAGTCCGACTTCGCCATGGGCTCAAATGGCGCTTTCGTTAATGTTTTAAGACCAACTGGAGGTCCCAGCCTGGTACTAGGTTTCGGATTGGAGGTTGTAAGTTTTTTAGACCTTTCAAGAATTGCTTCACCAATGGACTTCCGGAGGAACAGGAATGGCGGTTTGAAGCTTTTTCGCAGGGCTCTCACCCAGGGAAAAGAAGCAGCCTGGTTTCTGGGGTAACCAGATAAAACTTCTGGCTACCAATCTGCCTCGGATAAGAGACAGATCGAAGGATTAACCTCATATGCTCCGTAAGTGCAAGCTCCTTGTCAGAGGCGGGATTTTTCGACAGAGAGATTCTTCCTCCGGCAAGTTCTGAGCGGCAGAGGAGTGGCAGGAGTTAACAACATCCTCGAACCAGGCTCCGTATCTCTGAATTAGGGCTTATGCTCTGATTTATGAGACAAGATCCGCAAGCCTCCTTGTAACATCTTTTTAAGAAGAAAAATTTCTGAGTTAAAGACCCCAGCGTCTGGCAGACTCACCATTCCCAGGTCAGTTTCTATTTTCTGTATCGGAGAAGAAGGGGGGTGAAGAAATAAAACTGCTTAAACCAAAACCGAAATAAATAAATGGTCAAGAAGTAATTAAGAAATAAGGAGGGGAGTTCCAGAAGAATTAATTGGACTGTGTATTTTTTTTTTTTTACTTAATGTCGAATGGGCGGTTGCTAAATGTGAACAATTTTTGCCTGTTACGCTATGGGAAAGAAACTCTGCTTGTTTTGAAATACCAAGAACAAGATAAGAGCAGGCGAGTGCTGCCGTAAATCAGACAGAAGCGGTAGCAGTGTTAAAAAGAACATATATATTGCATGATGCCACCAAAAAAAGACGCAAAGCAATTGGAAGAAAGAAGGAAATCTTCCCATGTGGAAGAAAATCAAACAATGGCTGAGAGTTTTAATTTAATGATGTCAAAAATGACAAACATGATGGATCAATGTCAAAAGTCTTCAGAAGAGCAAGCAAAAATTTTTAATGAACAAAAACAATCCTTTGAGAACTTAGAGAAAAAACTTGATGAAAGATTGACAAGTTTAGAAGTAACAATTAATAAAATGCAAACATCACATGAACAAGTTTCCCAGGAGTTGGGTTGCACAAATCAGAAGGTCTTGACCTTAGAAGTTAAATGTCAAGAGACAGAACAATATCTTGAAAAATGCTTAAACGATCTGGCGCTGATGGAGCTAAGACGAAATGAGTGTTGTTTAAGACTGAGATCAATTCCAGAACAACAATCAGAAGACATTACAAAGAGGATTACTGAATTGTTAGCAGATTTTTTGAGTATGGAAATGAAAGACATGCAAGCAGAAATTGATAGAGTTTACAGAATTAACTCTCGTTTTGCTGTTAAAAAATAAAGTCCCGAGAGATGTCTTGATTTGGTTTGTCAGGAAAAGTTTAAGAGATCAAGTTATTCAACAACACTATAAGGAGAAAATGATGCTGAATGATGAGGGGAAAGACGTGGAAATAATTGTTTTGAAGGAAATTCCACCAAGGATTTTGCAAAAAAGGAAAGAATATATATTTTTGACTGAGAAGCTTAAACAGCAAAATATTCGATATAGATGGGAATTGCCAGGAGGAGTTAGTTTTACCATGAACCAAAGGAGATATAAGTTCAGTACGGTGGAGGAGGCGAGAAATTTTGTGGAAAAGTGGGAAATAAAACCACAAGGGTCTCGGGATGAGACTGGAGGTGCAGTTTAGAATCCTATGTGGATTACAAATTAATCTGATTAAAAATGGATTACAAATTTTTGTCTTGGAATATAAATGGTGCGAATGCACCATAAAAGAGAAGAAAAAAATTTCATTATTTGAATAAATTGAAGTTGGGTTTGATTTGTTTACAAGAGACACATATAAATAAAAGAGATTCAAAATACCTGATACAAAAGAAACTTGGAGAAGAATTTATTTCAGCTAGTACAAAGAAAAAAAATGGTGTGGTTTTATATGTAAAGAATAAACTTTCTCCAATATTGATCTTTTCAGATGAACAAGGTAGATACGTTGGAGTAGAAGTTAATATTTCTGGAAAGAAAATATTGGTAGTAGGGGTTTATGCACCAAATGAAAACAAATCTATGTTTTATAAAGGTCTTGTGGATAGACTTTTGGAATCTACATATGAAAATTGGTGTTTAATGGGAGATTGGAATGGAGTGGTGTCACCAAAACAAGATAGACATTCGGAAAAAGATATAAGAAAAAATCAGGGAAAATTGCCAAAAAGATTTTTTGAATTAATAGAAAATCTGGAGTTGGTGGACATTTGGAGAACTAAAAATGGAGACTCCAGAGAATTTACATTTTTTTCTGATAGACATAAATCACATGCAGGACTTGATATGATTTGGTTGTCGAAAGCTATGGCTATGGAAATCTATAAAGCTGAAATATTGCCAAAAACGTTTTCTGACCATAATCCAGTTTCTGTGACTTTCAAAAGGAAGAAGGGTTCATTTAGATGGAGATTTAATCAATCATTATTGAAACAAGAAACGGTGGTCCAAGACTGTAAGCATAAACTGAGAGAATTTTTTGCAAATAACCTAGACAAAGGAGTGGACTTACAAATAGTTTGGGATACAAGTAAAGCCTTCATCAGAGGACAATTTATACGACATAACTCCTTTCTTAAAAAAAAGAGACAAGAAAAGACAGAAAAGATTTTATTGGAAATCAGAGAGGAAGAGAAGGAATTAGAAAGATCTCCAAATAATACTACCATTTCATGGCAAATTAAAGCACTGCAGAGGCAGTTATCTATGTTGACGACGCAAGAACTGGAAATGAAATTGAGTTATGCCAAGCAAAGGAATTTTGAATTTGCTAATAAACCAGGGAAATGGTTGGCATATAAAATAAGGAAAGAGAGAGAGAAGAGAGTAATACTTAAGCTGTTGGAGGACAACACTGAAATAACGGATAATTTGGGTATGAAAAGAGCGTTTTTTCAATTTTATTCACAATTATATAAAGGGGAAAAAAATTCTGAAAAAAGAATAGAAGATTATTTGCAACGGCAAAATTTGCCAAAGATTCCAGAATATCAAAGACAAATTATGAATGGCCCTATAACTATACAAGAATTATCTGAAGCAATTAAAAAATCTAAAAAAGGGAAAACACCGGGCCCTGATGGACTGTCAGCAATTTATTACAAATGTTTTGAAGATGAATTGTTACAACCACTACAAAGGACTATGAATAATATCCTACAAAATGGGAAGTTACCAGATACATGGAGAGAGGCTAACATTGCATTGATACCTAAAGAAGGACAAGACTTGACTTCTGTTAAAAATTACAGGCCAATTTCACTACTGAATAATGATTACAAATTATTTACAATGATTCTATCTGAAAGATCAAAGAAAAATTTACAAGAGTTTATTCATCAGGATCAATGTGGTTTTCTGCCTAAAAGACAATTAAGAGATAACATTAGAACTGCGTTGGATGTGTTGGAATATTTAAATTGTCATAATGAAAAACAAGCAGCACTGATTTTTTTGGATGCTGAAAAAGCCTTTGACAACGTGAACTGGAGTTTTTTATTTGGAGTAATGAATGAAATGGATTTTGGAGAGAATTTTATTAAAGGAGTAAAATCGATATATTCGACACAAAAAGCACAAATAATTGTTAACGGTGAATTGACAAAGCCCTGTATGATACAAAAGGGAACAAGATAAGGCTGTCCATTATCTCCACTACTGTTTATTTTAGTTCTAGAAGTTTTGCTTAGAGATATTAGGCAAGATGGAAGAATCCCGGGAATAAAAATTAAAAAAGAATCATACAAGTTGAGAGCTTTTGCAGATGATTTGATGATAGTCTTGGAAAATCCACGACAAGGAGTGCAAACTCTGTTGGATAAATTAAATGAGTTTGGAGGGTTAGCAGGATTCAAGGTAAATCATGAAAAAACAAAAATGTTGGTGAAGAATATGAGAGCGGAAGACCAACAGATATTGATGCAAACATCGGGTTTTAAAATTGAAAAAAGAGTAAAATATCTTGGTATCATAATGACAAATTTGAATTCCATGTTGTTTCAAAACAATTATGTTAAGATATGGTTAGGAATTAAAAATGATATGTTGAAATGGGAGAAATTAAAATTGTCTTTGTTGGGTAGGATTTCGGTGATAAAAATGAATGTTTTACCAAGAATGATGTTCTTATTTCAAACACTACCGATTTTAACTAATGATGTGACCTTTAAAGAATGGCAAAAGGACTTATCTAAATTTATATGGCAAAGAAAGAAACCACATGTTAAATATATAGTTCTACAGGATGCGAAAGAAAGGGGTGGATTGGGTGTACCTGATTTGAAATTGTATTTTAATGCTTGCTGTTTTGTTTGGTTGAAGGAATGGGTGACATTGAGAAATAACAGACTTCTAGAATTAGAAGGGCATGATCTAAGGTCTGGATGGCATGGATATTTGTGGTATGACAAAGCTAAGGTTAATGTAGATTTTAAGAACCACTATATTAGAAGGGCGTTATTAAGAGTTTGGAACAAATACAAGCCTAGGTTATGCCCAAAATTACCCTTATGGATATCACCCCAAGAGGCATTATACAGCAAAGAAATGACAAGCAATGAGAACTGGTTAAAATACCGAGAAATATTGGAATTGCGTCAGGGAACACACTGGATTAAAACACGGGATTGTTTAGTAACACAAGGTTATAACGTACACTGGTTTTCATACATGCAATTATTAGAGAGTTAAAGTGGATAAAAGAATGTATGATATAGAAGAGGATAAGTCTGAATTTGAAATACAATTGTGTACAGGTGATGATCATGTAATTGCAAAAATGTATACATTTTTGTTGAAGTTTGGGACAGAAGAAGAACAAGTTAAAGATTGTATGGTTAAATGGGCAAGGAACTTTGGATATAATATAATGATGGAACAATGGGAACACATGTGGACTAAAGGTATAAAATTTACATTGTGTTCTGATCTTAGAGAGAATTTTTACAAGATGATGTATCGTTGGTACCTAACTCCTGTGAAATTGGCTAAGATGTATAATAATGTGTCAAATGTATGTTGAAAATGTCAAAGTCATGAAGGAACATTTTATCATGTTTGGTGGACATGTAAAAAAGTGAAAACATATTGGGTACAAATACACACATGGATACAAAAGATTTTAAAAGTGAATATTAAACTGAAACCAGAAATGTTTTTATTGGGTATAATGGACTTACAACTTGAGAAAGACTATGGAACATTATTACAATATATGATGACAGCAGCAAGAATAATCTATGCTCAAAAATGGAAAGAAGCAACTATACCAACTATAGAAGACTGGTTGTTGAAAATGTTGGACTTCGCAGAGATGGCAAAGTTGACTTCTTTAATTAGAGAAATTTTTTTAACTTCATTCAAGAAAGACTGGAAACCTCTGGTGGACTTCTTGGGGAGGAGGGAAAGTGACTCAATAACTTTTGGTTTTGATTTTTGAATATTGGTAAGGTGATAGAAAATTCATTCTGTGAAAATAGAAGAAACTTAGATTGGATAAGGATTGGCAATGTTTGTCAGACAATGAGGCAGAAGCCAAATGTTGTTTTGGAAAATACAATTTAAAAAAAATTCAAAAAAAAAAAAAAGAATTGCTTCACCAATGGATGCACAAATAAAGACGTTCCGGTCAAAGTCGTTCGATAAGCTGTAATTGCAGCCAGATAGACTTTGATCGAAGAAAATTGTAGGCCACAGGTCATCAACGAGTGAAGGAAGTCGAGGACAGTCGATATTGAACATGTGATGGGATCCTTGTTTAAGGTCGATACAAAAATGGAGAAAACCTCCCATTTCCTGGCGTAAGAGAGTCTGGTTGAAGGCTTCCTTGCTGCTAACAGGACCTCTTTCACCGCCGAAGAGCGGTCTGTATCTTTTGTTATCTGATCCTCCAAGCCGTCAGGCTCAGAGAATGTAGATTGGGATGTAACACCTTGCCTTGATGTTGTGTCAATAGATTTTCTTGAATCGGTAATTGGAGATAATCCCCGTGAGACAGGTTGAGAAGGTGAGAAAACCAAGGTTGTCGGGGCCACCATGGGGATATCAGAATGCAATTTGTTTTGTCTAAGGATATTTTGGCGAGAACTCGAGTCAGAAGTGGAATTGGAGGGAATAGGTAGTAGAAGTTGTCGCTCCAATTCAGAAGAAACGCGTCGGTCATCTACTCCGGGTCCGACGCCGCTCTGCTGCAGAATAGAGGACAGGCCGTATTTTTGCTGGTTGAGAACAAGTCTATGTTCGGGTGACCCCAACGCTGGAACAGGGAAGCTAGCACTTTCCGGTCCATCCTCCATTCGTGTGACCGCATCGACACCCTGCTCAATGTGTCCGCCAGCATGTTGGATTTCCCTGCGATATGGATTGCTACGAACGACATCCGTCGAGGTAGAGCCCATTCGTAGAGTTGCAGCATGAGCTGCGTGAGGCACATCAACTTTGTGCCTCCTTGTTTGTTCAAGTACGCAACTACCATGGTATTGTCGGTCACGATCTGGATGTGGCAGCTCATTAGATGGCGTTCTAATGCTTGCAGTGCTTTCCAGACGGCCATCAGTTCGAGCCAGTTGATGTGTCTGGTGCATTCTGCCGACGTCCAGGTGCCTTGTACTCATGTAATTCTCTTGGTCCAATTTGTACTGTATAATTTAATAACTTGTAGTATTTGGGTCATATGACCGTAATAAAGTAAAGTAAGTAAGTAACCCGAGTGCTCTTGGAGGAAGTATCAACCCTCCTTCACAAAGGGGCGATACAACTGGTTCCCACAGAAAACTTGGAAGACGGTCTGTACTCCAGGTACTTCATCGTGAAGAAAAAGGGAGGAGGACTCAGACCAATCCTGGACCTTCGGACTGTAAATCTTTTCATTCCACCAAAAAGATTCCGCATGGTCACATTCCAATCAATCCTGCCTCTACTTCGAAGGAACGATTGGTTTGCATCCATCGACCTCAAGGATGCGTACTTTCACGTCGCCATCCACGAGGACAGTCGAAAATACCTTCGGTTTTGGGTGGGAGACGACACCTACCAATTCATAGTTCTTCAATTCGGCCTCTCCCTCGCGCCGAGGGTATTCACGAAGTGCATGGCGGTGGTGTGTGCAAGTCTAAGGGCAAGAGGCATCACCATCTTTCCGTACTGGTTGCTAGTGGCGTCGTCGAGACTCGAGCTTCAACATGCACTCGAAGAGACCCTCCACCTCATGCACAAATTGGGGCTCTGCCTGAACGTTGAGAAGTCAGTCCTCCAACCCGTGAGGGAGATTCAATACGAGGAATAGACTCTATGGCCGTAGGAGTCTAATGTCTTACCCTCTTTATCTGCCGGCGTGGTGTGCTGCTTTCCTCCTTGAGACTGCGCTGATTTTACAATTAGCGAGTTCGGGGTCGGATGGGAAAACAGAAGCTTTGCTCCCTCTTCCTGGGTTTTGTACATTGACTCCAGCCGTCTAGCTGTTGGCTTCGTAGAGGCTGGAGCTTTCCAGGTTTCTTGCACCGTCTCCAGCAGTGTTGGCAAGAAAGGAAGGAGCAATTGGTTGGACTGGGTGGTTTTCAGGATAGCATATATGTCATCTTTTGCTTTTCCCTTTGCTGTCTTAGCCTCGACTCCTAGAGCTGTCACCATTCGGCTGATATGTTCTGCTAAACTCCCCATGTCCTCTGATGGGGAGACCGCGTCCTTAGATTCCACTTGTGCATCTGGGGAAGTGGAATGGGAGGAGGAGACCACCGAGTCCTGAATCCGACACGTACGCCGATCCCAAAGAGGAATGGCTGACAGTAGTAGTCGCGGTAGGCACACGCGCCAACGTTTGCGACGGGGCAGTTGAAGTCGAGGCAATAGGTTGTTCCACGATATCGACAGGTGCACGAGATACAGCTGCATCTCAGAGTGGAGGAGTATACCTCTGGCAACGGTGTCGGTCTGGAGAAGAGGAGCGTCGGTGACGATGAGACAAATAGTGTTCAGCCCTCCTACACTCTGGCGAGTCTCGGGATCGAGAGCGGTAGCTCCTCGAGCTCGAACCCGAACAGTATGAGCGTGTCCTCGATCTCTCGTCTCGGTAGCGTGAGTATCGAGATCGAGACGTAGATGCCCTGGAGACCGAATCACGGCCCCGGTATTGATGAGACCGTGATCGGTGGCGGTGTTGCACTCATTGCTCTTGGGCGTATTGTACAGAAGGGGACAGTTGCGGTGGAAGACCCCTCAAGCCCGAACGAGGTCTCTCCGAAGCTGACTGCCCTTATGGTTGGATTGGCGAGGCTAGGAGCTCTCCCTCCGACAGGGACGCAGTCGCAGGTGGTGGCTCTTGTGTTTTAGAATCCGTATCTTGGCCTCGAGGAGACGTCGTCGAGGCCGGAGTGGACTGGTGGGCAATCGGTCCCATAGCTCGATCCCGAGCACCAGTCAGAGCCTCCACCAGGCGGGCCATGTGTTCAGAGACCATCATGGTGGTCGATCTCGACGGGCCCACGACCTCGCCACTTTCCTCCGCCATCTTTTCTTTAAGGTGTTTTGCCTTGTCCATGCAGGCTTTTTTAGCCAATTTCTTGGCCGTCTAAGAGTCTTTTGATGGTTTTTTGGCTATCTGGGATCCCCCAGATTTTTCCACTGGAGTGGGGCCCTTCGCCAAGAGAGATTGCTCCCAGAGGAGGGCTCTCAGTTTGGTTTGGCGGATTTTTCGGGCCTGCTTTGTGAAGGCCTGACAATGCTGGCAGGTCTCAACCTTGTGTTCCTGCCTGAGGCAGAGCAGACACAGCGAGTGTTTGTCAGCGGGAGGGATTTTGGTCCCACACCACTGACATTTACGGAAAGGTGCCTTAAGAGGCATAGTTAGAAATTGGAGTTATAGAACAACGAAGAAGGACAAGAATGGGGGGAGAGATGAGGTTATAGGTAGGGTTTTTTTGAAGATTTTTTTTTTTGTTGAAAGAACGAGAGTATATCGAAAGAGAATTAAGAATAAAGAGATTTCTGAGAGAAAAGGTTTTAGTAGTGTAAGAGACAAGAACAAACTCAGCTGTAATACACAGGAGAAGAACCTAACGACTCGTCGCAAAGGCGGTCGAAGAGGAACTGAGGAGACGGGCGGGAGCCGCGCTAAGGAGCACGCGCGATGGGGGAGGGGCTCCCGCCTGGCTCGCCTCATCTAAAGAAGTTTCCGAACGATCTCAGAGCAGGCGCAGAGAACCTATATGTGTGTGATGCACAGAGACCACGAAGAAGAATTAGCAGGCTGTTTATCAGTAATCCTGCTAATTACTGGTGCAACAAGCAGCACTAAAAGGGGCAGAACCAGCAAGCAGAAAGTTTTCAGTTAATGCGGGATGGGAATTTTGTTGAATGGTACTTACCTGCTGAATGCATAAACATTACAGAAGGATCTTGGCCATGGAGAAGGGCATTACTGGATGATATAGTGCCATGTGGAATATTCCTTTTAATTCCACTTCTAGCTGATCCCAGAAAAGCAATGTCTCAGTAGCACTGAAATAGTGTGGCAGCAACCCTGGAAGGACATGTGAGAGCAACCCCATGCCACAGGAAAGTAATATGGGAAATAGCCCCAAATCTGATCTTTAGTAAGAGGAAATACAGTCATGCCTTGGATTGAGAGCATAATTCGTTCTGGAAACTTGCTTGTAATCCAAAACACTCTTATATCAAAACGAAATCCCCCAAAAAATATTTGTACAGAGATTTTTAGTTTAACCCGTACTACAGTACTTGTATTGCAAGACGTCACTTGTATATCAAGTAAAAAAAATTAAATAAATATTTAAAAATTTGCTTGTCTTGCAAAACGCTCTCAAACCAAGTTACTTGCAATCCAAGGTATACTGTATGTTTACTATACCACATAGCCCTTTAATCAATGACAAGTCATATCAAGCTTTTGGATTAAGAGTATCCTAACTGGTCAATATATCATCATCATCAGGCGATCACTCGTGACCGAGTAAGATTGTCTTCCGGGATAAAAGGAGGAAATTCTAAAGAAGATTGTGTAGACTCTAGCGATGGGTCCGTAAGTGACTGTGGAGGCCAATTCTAGATCCACACAGCTTCCCACAGTGAGGACACAGGTTACCAGATAGAAGATGGTCCTGTAAAGGGTTCATTTGACGTGCTTTTTCGCTTAGCACGTTTCTCCCTTTCACCTTGCACTCGGGCTTCTTCAAAGTCCATGGAACCTTTGTGAAAGGCCAACCTCCATTTAGATCGTTCATGGGCCAGAGCTTCCCAGTTTTCGATGTTTATATTGCATTTTTTTAGATTAGCCTTATGAACATCTTTAAACCTCTTATATTGACCACCGATATTCCGCTTTCCATCCTTGAGTTGGGAGTAAAGTAACTGCTTTGGGAGACGGCAGTCAGGCATTCGAACAACATGACCGGTCCACTGAAGTTGGCGTTGAAGGATCATTTTTTCAATGCTAGTAGTCTTTGCTTCTTCCAATACACTGACATTTGTTCGCCTATCTTCCCAAGTAATTTGCAGGATTTTCCGGAGGCAACGTTGATGAAACCTTTCAAGGAGGTGGAAGTGACGTTTATAGATAGTCAATATAACAGTACAGTACAGTACTGTACAGTACAGTACAGTACACTTAAGAACACTGAGTAGGACAATGGTGAATACAGATGTTGTATTAACATGGATTAATGTAAAAATGTTCCATATTTGGCCATGTTTATGGAATGTTCATGGCTTTGAGTCCTTGTTATAAATCTGGTTGAGACCATATAATATGCCTAAATTTATAATGCTATAACACAGATCACAACTGGGCCAGATAGTACAGTTAGTCAGGCTTACCTTTCTTGTGTAGCAGATTCTGTCTGGCTCTAATGAAAGCTAGAATGTCAGCATCAGTTTGACGGTCTCCTGTGAATGGGATGGACGAACTTGCAACTGGTGAAATCCTGTAATAACCAAGTATTGTAAAGCTTTCTGATAAGTTATCTACAGCTCTGATTTCACCTTCATTCTTTTGGAGAGGATTGTATATTGAGCTTCCCATCTCCAGGATATAGGCCTACTGTTAATCTACAGAACAACCTGGTTCACACGACACGCCGCGGCTCACCATGGGTTATTTAACCCATGACAAGCCACAGCATCAGTGGGCACCATTTTGCATATTCAACCCCCAACCTGGGTTTGTTGCGTCATGCAAACCTGGCTGCCTACAACAGACCATGGGTTATGCGAGGGTTGTTTAACCCTCGCATTAGCCACAGTGCCCAGGTTCACATGACACGACAACCCCAGTCAGGGGTTGAATATGCAAAATGGCAGCCAGCACATGCTGCAGCCTTGCCGATGATTAAACAACCCACAGTGGACTGTTTTGTCATGTGAACTGGCCCATCCTCTATTTATTTATTTCAGCTCGGCTTATGCAGGGCTCTTGGACAAGCCTGACTGAAATGAATGGAGGTTACACATCAACAGCACCGGGTAGATTTTGCTCTATGCTTGCAGCAATCAGCATAATTTGAGGGAACAATCGATTTGTAGATTATATGTACTTTTTAAAGCTATTTCAAAATAAACATGTAATCACTTCATTTACTTAAAAATATTCTAAGGAGAAAAAACATTTTCCAGACACTGAAAACTGTTGGGAAAGCACCAAAAGTCTTAAATAGTTAGTGCATTCATTTATTTAAAAGTTTTATATACAGTAATACCTTGGATTGCAAGTAACTTGGTCTGAGAGCGTTTTGCAAGACAAGCAAATTTTAAAAAAATTTTTTGACTTGATAAATGAGCAAGGTCTTGCAAGACAAGTAGTGTAGGGATGTAACCACTCGTCTCGAGCGGGCCGAAATTGGCCCCACTCATGCCCGCCAGAGACTCGCTTTGATATAAGAGTGTTTTGGTTTACAAGCATGGTTCCGGAACAAATTATGCTTGCAATCCAAGGTATTACTGTACCACCCTTCAGCAAAACTTCCTGGTTTTTTTATGGAGAATATTATCTAGATTGCTTGGAGCGAAGGAGTAACCACTGCATACTCCTTGGGCAAAAGCCATCTGGACATGAAAAGCTCCTAGCTTCAAAACCCACAGGTTTATTACATGGCTTTGGGAAATACTTAGCTTCTGTTGCAAGAATGATATAAGGGTTGTAAAGCACTTTGCACATTAACTCCTCAAGCCAAATAAGCTATATGTGCTCATAGATAACAAGTGCATGTGCAGCAGGAATTTTCTTTGAGATTTTCCTTACACTGAAGTGATTCCGACAGTTGCTTACATTTTTTTCCAAGATATGTTGCTGAAGAAAAGGCTTCAGAGAAAAGAAGTTTCCTAACTCAAGAGAGACTTTGACATCTTTGTTTTCAATTGTATTTATTAAAAATATTTTATATACTACCTTTCCTCCACCAAGGGTCCTCAAGTCAGTTCACACACACAAAATAAAATCCCATAAAAACAATGTATTAAAAACATGAGTTATAATTAGCAGCAGCAATAAGTTAACCAAGACATTCTCACTGAAACTTGTCAAACACCCAGGAAAATAAAACCATTCTAATTTGGCAACTAAACAACATTGGAGAAGATGCCAAATGAATGTTTCTAGTGAGGGCATCTCACAATCGGGGTGCCTCCACAGAGAAAGCCCTATCCCTAGACATCATTCACCTAACCTGTGAGACGCTAACCTTCTGGAAACAGACGGCAGGTTCACACATTGTATTTCTTGGCTGAATCTTTCCATTCAAAGGATGTATGTTGGAAGTGCTAATAAAACAGGGCCTGTTCAAGGTATTACTTATCTTCAGTGTCTATGCTACTTGCAATTCATGGGGAAAACTGTGAATTTCTATCCTCTTTCACTGTACCTCTACTGAAAATGATGGAAATCTCTGGCTGACTGGAAAGGGCTGTGGAATTTCCTGCTCAAGACTTAAGGTCGCTGCCAAATCCAACGTTATGCACACCACAGTGTGTGAACAACAACAGAAAATTGTCAAGGGAAGATGCAGCAAGCCAATGCGGTAGAGAGAATGTATGCCCCCCTTCAGAAATTAGAGAATGTGTACAGAAGAAAACAGGGCCATATACGTCAGCCCAACCTGCAACTTCGCCACCCCTGATGGCTCCACCCCCAGAGCTTCACATATTGGATGGTAAGGATGAAGGGGGAACCAAAGTGCATTCAGCTGAATGCTCATAGGCTCCTCCATGTGATTAGAAGCCCCAATTGCACAGGGCTCCTGATAGTATGGAGGAGTCTATGCATGTTCAACTGAACACATGAAGGCCCCACTCCTGCCCCATTCAGACCTTCCTTCTGCCAAACATGCAAAGGTCTGGAGGATGGTGCCAACAGGGACAGCAACGTTGGAGGTGCTCCCCTTTCCATGTATCCTTTGAACACAGACAGCCAAATTAATGATGAGGTCTACAGTGTATTTGTAGGATTATCTGAACAACTTGGAATTGCCGCATACCTTGCTTTTGAAGCTGAGTTGCTGAGCCTGCTCACACTACTCTTCAAGGGAATCTCTTCATTGAAGCTGGCTCTGCTGTTATTTGGAACCCTGGGGAGAAGAAGAATATCTGAGACTGCTACAACAATGCTGTATTTTACAGATGATATTACTTTTAACCCATAAAAAGCTAATCAAAGAATGAAATATTCAATTCAGATGGTATACAGAGAATATGGTCACTAGTGGTTCTTTTAGGACTTAAAATCCATTCATATTAAAACAGTGTCCTTTAACCATTCCAAACCCCTATCTTTAGCCCCATCCTCAACATTGGACCCATTTTCTTTTCTTTATTGTATACATTTACCTTATCTAATTCTGGCTTTCTCTCTTTCTTGCTTATTCTTTCTCCCTCCCTATGTCTCTTTTTCTCCTTCTCTCTTTCTTTCACCTTCTCTTACCAAAATATGGCTGTGGCACTGCTGGTGCAGCAACCCACTGAAAACCAATGGATCAGGAGAATGTCACATAGCATTTCATAGCAAAGCTATGTTCATATCACACCGTTATTTGTGCAGTCATTCAGACAGGTGGCAATGGCATTACCTCTGCAATACTGTGCCCGGTAGCTGGAAAGATTTCTTTGCATGGAAACGTATTTGGATAATGAATATTCTAGTGGGTGCCTATTTATCTATCAATATTCATCATACTGTTATCAAGTGATAATTTTGATAGTGTGAACATTCCCTGATGTTATCATGCAACCAAATCTTTAGGGCAGGTGTGGGCAACCTTTTTTCTGTCAGGGGCCACATTCCCTTGTGGGTAATCTGTTGGGTGCTGGATTTCAGGAGCGGGTGGGCCAAAGTCAGTGGTGGGCAGGGCCAGACCCAAAAGTGGATGGGTCACCCCTTTTCTCTTAGTGCCACTCTCTTTTCTCTTGTTTTCTGCCACATCTTTTCTTTCTCCCTTTTCCTTCTTCCCCAGGAGGCTGCCAAGGAAGGGACAGATCGCTCTTGCCAGATGTCTGAACTGAATGCATGCAGAGGGCTTTTGAAATTAGGCTGAGGACCACATGTGGCTCCAGCCCAGGACCAGATGTTGCCCACCCCTGCTCTTGGGTAAAGGTAAGCATTAAGATATAATTTGCCTACATGAGAATTTGTACTATTTAAAAAAATACAGTAATTGTCAGCCTAACCCTAGAGTTTTTACTATGAACTCAACCTCTAATAATGCCCAACTTCTATTCAAATTCACAAGGAATGAAGACAGAGAAAACCCAAATTCTTTTATTTTGATAGCTAAAGTCATATCAAACAGTCTTGGCACTTTCCATCTAGATTATCAGTCTTACATTAAAGAATCTCTTAGGGCTGAAGATTTAGTTATCTTTCTTGACTCTATAATGTAGTTTGAATGCCACCCTAATCCACCTAAGGAGATTTCTGTGCATGAGTCCATACAAATATAACTTGCTGGATCAGTAGTGGTGTGCTTAATTAGATGTACATCCAAAAAAGCATTGGAATGTATATTTGAGTGTGGATACCATTTATTTTCATTGGATTGCTTTCAACAGGGCACATATTCTAATGAGAATTTGAATGCTTATTCCCATCCACATTCAACAAGTAACGTATAAACAGCTTTTAAAAGTATGGCTAGACTAAAGATGGATTCAGACAAGTGTCCTTTGGATTAACATATGCAGTATTATTTGTATCAGTAACCTAATAAAGGAAACAGTAGTCCTCATCATTATTAGATAGTTTAACATAGGGGTGGAGAAGCTGTAGCCTCCAGATGTTGTACTACAACTCCTATCATTCCTGATCACTGGCTGTGCTGGTTAGAGCTGATAGGTGTTGCAGTCTAACATCATCTAGAGGGCCACAGATTCCCCATTCCTGCCTTAACAATATGTCCAATGTCCAAAGAATCTGTCTACATGAGATAGTGAATAATTAACAATAAAAATATAGTGTTAAAGAGAATAAATGTAAAGTAAGCCACTAGAATAAACTTGTCCAAAAGGATAGGTCTTGCACAGTTTCCTGAAAGTCTGCAAATGAGGACTGTATATAACCAAAGTGGTCAAATAATGTTATACGCGTGGGCCTTCAGCAGAAAATTATTTGGCTCTTCAAAGATGAAATTCTAGTACCCTTTGCAGGAGTGCTATGGTTGACTGTAATTCCTTAACATCTGGATTGACACATGATTTGCTGTGTCATTATTTCAAGCATTAACTTGAAATCTGAATGTATCCTGAGCCAAGATTCAACCACTAGATGGCAAGCTTGGGGTGTTCTTGTTTTTCTGGGCTTAAATTAAGTCCACCTACTCTGGCTTCCAGACTGATACCTCTGGCAAAAAAACGTTTGAAGAGGAAATGGAAAATATCATTTCTTAATATTGTCACAACAGCCAAGAAAGCATCTCTTCTTGGCTGGAAGGCAGGGTCACAGACTTTTGACTCCACCGAGGCAAAAGGCTTCCTGCCCATGCAGCTGAGAAAGCAGGAACAAACCAAAGTCCCTTAACTCTGTATTGCCCACGAGTCATTTTGTAATGTGGGAGGCTTCATCACTAGTCTACAAAATGTCTGTAAGCTAGCACCACCTATAACATTTGGAAAAAAAAGCCAGGTCTGTAAATGCATGGTAGACATGTGCCAAGGAGCTGCGGCCAATCATAACCTCTTGCCATGTGTCCTCTCTTTGTATATTGCATGAAAACACTGCAAGACAGCAGCACAGATGGGGTGAGAAGGGAAAGGAAATGAAGAGTGTGTCCCTTCAACTATAATGAGGTTTACTGGAAGGGATGCGATAGACAAATAGCAAACTCAGCTGTTCATAAAGTGTAAATTGACACTAAGTAGTAGAATAACACCACACTGCATGGACAAGAACTTTTTGACTATTGTAGCAGAAAAAATCAAATAGTGCGTGCTGATCTCAGCAATCAGAAGGGAGGGAGAGACTGTTCTCCTGACACCAAAAAGGAAAAGAGAAAGTACAGTGGATAAAAATAAGTGATGATGATTATTTTTAAAAATTCAAATTCTATTTTTTTTAAAAAATTAAATTATAAACACTGGTCCTGGGCCCAGTGCTCTTCAACATTTTTATTAATGACTTGGATGAGGAGGTGCAGGGAATGCTTATCAAATTTGCAGATGACACAAAGTTGGGTGGAACAGCTAATACTCTGGAAGACAGAAACAAAATTCAAAGTTATCTCGATAGGCTGGAGCACTGGGCCGAAAACAACAGAATGAAATTTAATAGGGATAAATGCCAAGTGCTGCACCTAGGGAAAGGAAACCAAATGCAGAGTTACAGAATGGGGGACACTTGGCTCAACAATACTACAAGTGAGAAGGATCTTGGAATTATGGTAGATCACAAACTGAAGATGAGCCAGCAATGCAATGTGGCTGCAAATAAGGAAAATGCTATTTTGGGCTGCGTTAATAGCTTCCAAATCGCGTGAAGTGATAATTCCCCTTTACTCAGTACTGATTCGGTCTCATCTTGAGTACTGCGTCCAGTTCTGGGCACCACACTTTAAGAAAGACGTAGACAAACTGGAGAGGGTTCAGAGGAGGGCAACAAGGATGAAAAAGGGACTGGGAACAAGGCCCTATGAGGAGAGACTGAAAGAACTGGGCATGTTTAGCCTTCAGAAGAGGAGACTGAGGGGAGATATGATAGCACTCTTCAAGTACTTGAAAGGTTGTCACAAAGAGGAGGGCCAGGATCTCTTCTCGATCATTCCAGATTGCAGGACATGAAATAATGGGCTCAAGCTACAGGAACCCAGATTCTGCCTGGACATCAGGAAAAATTTCCTGACTGTTAGAGCAATACGCCAATGGAACCAACTACCTAGGGAGGTTGTTGGCTCTCCCACTCTGGAGGCATTCATGGTGCAGCTGGACAGCCATCTGTCAGGGATGCTTTGACTTGGGTTCCTGCATTGAACAGGGAGTTGGATTTGATGGCCTTGTAGGCCCCTTCCAACTCTACTTTTCTATGACTCTAAAGCATCTGAGTGGCCACTGTGGTATGCTGGACTAGGTAGGCATTTGGTCTGATTCAGCAGGACTCTTCTGGTGTTCTAAATAGGCTCTAATTATGAACCAAGGCTTTCAGACATGCTTAACTTATAATATGGACATTATTTCCATTTGGATATTGTCTTGAGGATGTCCAAAATGTAATAATTTCCTCCAGTGTGTACTGAGCAAAATTACTGCATTCACACAACCTGCCTGTAATTTTAAAATTGCACACACCAATTTCCCCCCCTGCATCTATTTTCAATTAATGGTGGCTTTTGATGTTTCCTGTTTTTTGCCATCAGCTCCTGTTAATAGGCTGCTAGCAGTACCTTGCCCTTATTTACTGCATTCTCAAAGCATTTAATAACAGAGCCTGTGGAGTTCTGGGAACATGGTTACCAAGTATTTCTTGAATTATTTCCACTACTTCTTTCCAAAAGTGTTGAATAACTTTACAATGCCACAAAATATGCAAAAATTAAGTATATTTAGTATGATATTGCCAGCACTGATATTTAGTAAACTAAATCTTTTGTATCCTGGAGGGCATATGATACCATTGATATAACATTTTATAGAAATTATCTCTTATTGTAACATTAGAGGGAATTGTAATTCAGTCTTAACAGGTATCCCACCCGGGAAACCTTAACATATGTCTTTCAATCTTTCCCTTTCACACCTTTTTGATTAACACAGAAGGATATAACTGTCAATTTTCTGAAGCCACTCACCTCCTCCTAAAGCACTAAAGAGGGCAAGTAGAATTATAGCCCTAGTTTTGATTTTATGGGTTCTTTAATTGTATAGAAATATCCAATTGTTCAAAATAACAGGGAGCAGCATCAATAAGAAAAACATCTGGGAATGGGTAGAAATTCCACTGGAAGCTGTGTTTGCAAGATTACATTAGATCTCTTTGAAGAAGGGCAAATTTTCCTAGTAAAGTATAGCAAGAATTAGGTAAAGATGGTCATCCATATGGGTGAAAGCTCAGTGGTTGAGCACATGCTTTTGATGCAGAAGATTCCAAGTTTGATCCTCAGCATTTCCAGGTACAGCTAGGCAGGAATCTTGCCTAAAACCCTGGTGAGCTGCTGCCATTTAGTGTCAACAATACTGGACTAGATGGACCAATGGTCTGACTCAGTATAAGGCAGCTTCCTATGTTCCTAACCTTGTACTTTACCCTTTTGGTTGCTATTTTTGAACTGAACAAAACCATGGTCTGTCCTTCTGCTCTCAGTTGCCTTTAGTCTTTTAATCAGACTGATCACCTGCCCTGGTGATCAGCTAACAGACAAGCCCATTACCTACCATCTTCTCTAGGGGATTGCTGTGGGGAGAAAGATCTGGAAAATTGCCATTGTGTTCATATTGCATTCCTTTGAACACTGCCACAACGATGACAATCATCATCATCATCATCATCATCATCATCATCATCATCATCATCATCCCCCACCCCCAGGAAGCATGATATGTCATAAACCACGATGATATAGCCTACACACACCAAACTATGAAAATAGTATGAGTGCTATGTATTTAGAATGGCTAAAGCTGCAACCATACACTTATATCCATAGTTTGTGACATGCACTAAAACATACATTCCATTACTCTGAGTTCTAAAAAAAGGATGTAAGTATTAACCACCCTTTCCAGCATAGGTTGCTATGAATAGCTATAATGTTCTGGTTACTGTGTTAGTGATATATTCTTATGATTGTCATATCAGGTCTACTAGATTTTTAGCTTTTATATTCACTTATACATCTGCTATCTAAATTCCTTCTTACAAATGACGTTTAGTTATACTGACCTATATCCATTGTTACACACCATATAATTCATGTCAGCTTTCGCTATTACTGTTAGTTGACTGATGGGATATGATGGTTAGAACCCTTTCTATGAGTACATTACCAGTTTGCTTCTGGGTGGATTTGGTAACAAAGAGGTTTTTGTGCTCCAGGGCCATGGAGTTGAGGGAAAATATAAAGCCAAAAGGTCTCATCCTATGCAATTATGGGAATGAATAAGTAAGGTTACTGTGTCATTCAGGTTCAATGGAATCCTTGGGAAGTGAGCATTTGTTATTTTATATTCTTAAATGTAGGAAACTAGAAACTTTGCCTCTGAAATGTTAATGCCTCAAACAGGCTTCAAGGGGACAAGAATAAATTTTCAGCACAGTGGGATATAAAGTTTGCTGTTCCCTCTCACAATGTCAAGAGCTCCATTACAAATTCGTCATGCATCACATTGACAACATAGCTGCATGAAATGGATTTAACAGGCTTAACACACAATAACACTAAAGTGTCTTGAATATCTGAAAAGAAAAAGGTCCATGGAGAACTTAAAAGAGCCATTACAAGTGTAATGCCATAGATGATATCAGATATCCGCAAATAAAAATAGAACTGCACAGTCTCTTCCACATAGAACGTCACATTTTATTCATGCTCTTGGCTTTTTATCTTCTACATGCCTCATAATCATAACTTCCAGGCTACCGGACAATCTAGCAGCCAAGAATGAGAACCAAAGTCAACAATGGAAGAACCTAGCTGTGAATACATTTGCTGAAGTAAGGGTTAGTTCTCATAGTAGACCATTGAAATTTATAGTTATGAAATAATATGCCTATCAGTTAATACCCAGTCTCCAATAGAGAATCCTTGCAATTATCCTATCAGAAACAGACATATGAGCTGGCCCAACACTGGAACAAATTCCACAAGGAATGGTGATTTGTCTGCATTTATAGCAATGGTCCACTGTTATTGATTCTGATTTTTCTTGTCTCAGAGTGCTCATGAGTGAGCACCATGAGTGCATTAGAGCTCTTGGGAATTGGCTTGTATGAGTTTATTCTGAGACTGTGCTGATCTGAAACATCTACTAAAACATGGGAACTGATATATGAACACCAGAAACTGTGTTTGCACAGGCCAAATTACACTTCTTTGCAGTGTGACAAATGGTAAAGCTTAATGAGGTACAAAACACAATGGTGATCATGGATGCCACAGGTTGGCTAAGTGTACTGCATTTTTGCCTTATCTTCTTATTCTAAAGGATGGGAGGAAGAGGTTGGGAGCATGGTGTGGTATTCAATGGGATTTAAGGAAAGTAGACACTAACAAAGCTGTGAATCAGCCCGTATGGGATGGGATGTTATTTGCCAACAGCTTTTAACACCAATAATACAATTCAAAGCTGTGGAAGATCTACACCAGGGGTCTTCAAACTTTTTAAACAGGGGGCCAGTTCATTGTCCCTCAGACTGTTGGGGGGCCAGACTATAGTTTGAAAAAAATATGAATGAATGGATCAAGTAAAAAAAAAAAGGACCCGGGTCCTTTTTTTTTACTTGATTAAATGGAAAGTTATTATAAATTAATAATAAATTAATTATATATTAATTTGCTGTCTAAAATTGAAATACATTAAATTTTAGAAAGGTATAGAAAGACTTGATTTGCACACTGCACATAACTTATTTGTAGTGCAAAAAAACAGGAAAAAACAATACAATATTTAAAATGAAGAACAATTTTAATCAACATAAGCTTATTAGTATTTCAATGGGAAGTATGGGCCTGCTTTTGGCTAATGAGATGGTCAATGTCCAGTTCCATATTTGTCACTGCTAGTCGTAACAAGTGATGCAAGTGTGCATCAGTTAGTCTGGATCTGGTTGGAGATTTCAGATGTTTCATTTGGGAAAAAGTCTGTTCACAGACATAGGTGCTGCCAAAGATGGTTGCCATTTTGAGTGCATGGTTCCTGAGATTAAGATATGTCTCAGAGGGGAGAGATGCATAGAAATTAGTAAGGCTGCTTGACTTGAATGCGTCTTTTCACATAAATGTGCATAAGATTGCAGCCTTACAGCCTCATCTTATGCATGTCTACTTGGAAGTAAGTTTCACTGAATTCAAGGAGACGTTCTCCCCAGGTAAGTTTACAAAGGATCACAGCCTTAAAAGTACAAACCCATTCCCTGGGATAGGTCAGGAAGACCTGGTACCCAGAGAACATAGTGAGAGCCAGTGTGGCATAGTGGTTAGTTAGAGTGTTTGACTGGGACTCGGGAGATCCGGGTTCTAGTCCCTATGAAGTTCACTGGGTGAGTCAGCCATGAAGCTCACTGGGTGATTTTGGGCCAGTCAGACTCTCAGTTTAACCTACCTCACAGGGTTATTGTGAGGATAAAATGGAGAGGAGGAATTTTATGTAAGCCACCTAGGGTTCCTTGCAGGAAAAAAGACAGGATATAAATATAACAAACAAATAAATAGTGAGTACAACTCAAATGATTGTCATTTCAGTCACCTCAATGGCACCAGATTGTCTTCTAGATGTTTTGTAGCCTGATCCTAAGGATTTTTACTCAGAAGTAAGCCTTACTGATTTAAATGGGAATTATTGTAAGTGGTTTGTGTTTCAGCCAGGCCCAGCAATCCTACCGTATTGTTCCGAGTATAGGCCACTCCTGAATCCTGATTATAAGCTGCACCCTTAAAGTTTGGTGCTATTTTAAAATTTTGGCAATAATTTTGGCAATAATTTTCTCTCTCTTTTTATAATAAGAAAGCCAATATATTATTGTTTTAATATGATAACCACTGCCTTCTGAATATAAAAACAACAACAACCTTTGATTCCAGGTCATTGGTAGATACTCAGATTCTCATGTGTTTGTGTGGTTCCCCTGTCTCTTTCCTTCTCCTTTTCCGATCAGTCCAGACACAACAGAGATTTAAAGGTCATAATACAACCAAAAGATAATGGGAAACTGTCTCTCTTAATGGGAATAATGATAGGAACAGGAAAGTATACAAGGGACCTGCCCAAGGTCACGCAGGGATTTGAGGGCCAATAAAGGTGTTCAACAGCATAATCTTAGTCAAGTCTACTCAGAAGTAAGTCCCACTAATTTCAATGAGGCTTACTGCTGGAGGCTTATTCCCTCACATTCCATTGCGGAGGTAGAAGGGAGGTACTTCACCTGCAGTGATTTCAACAGGGAAGCTTCTGTGTGTGTGCTCCCCGCAATTCAGCTTGGCTCTCTTCCACGGTCGCGAGGCAGCTTGGTTAGTTGAACCGAGAGCTCAAGCCAGGCAGCGAGCCGGCTGCCTGTTGTTCTGTTGCTACTGCTCCCCTTTTTCTCACCTGCCTTTCCCAGCTTGTGCGGAGCCCCGCACGATGCTGGGATGAGCAGGACCGGTGCAGGGCAGTTTGGCGCCCCAGGCGAAAAACTATTTAGCGCCCCCCCCCTCCAAAGCAAAAAAAAAAAAACCCTGCACCTACCTTCCCCCCCCCGCCCTGGCTGCGGCGGCGGCTGCTGCTGCGGCTGCTGCTCCTGAAGTGACGCGACCCGACCCCCGCGCTGTTTTTTGCCCACGACGAAGGTAGGTGACGGGGGGGGGTTGGGGGTGACGGGGGGGGTGGGGGGGTGGGTGGATGGCGGTGGGAGGCGCAGCGGCAGCGAGCGAGCGGAGGGCGGAGGCGGGTGGAGGCGCAGCGGCGGCGAGCGAGGATATCGCTGGGTGGCTACCCTCGCCTCGCGCCCACCACCGCCCGCCCGCGGGAGGGACGCGCCGCCCTTTGTGCTGGGGAGCTGCGGCGCTCCAGCCGCCGACCACGGCCCGGCCGAGGCAACTCCTCGGCGGCGGCGGCAGCGCCGAAGGAGGCAGGTGCCCCCATGGCGCTCGGCAGCCGCGCCGCCCGGCAGAAGAGCCGCGAGCGAGGGCGGGAGGAACCCCCACCCCACTCCGCGCGCCGGGAGCGGAGCCGGGAACGCACCGCGGATGGAGGAGATGCCCGTCGAGGGCGTCTGGCGAGGGCTGGCTCTCCTCGCTGCTGCCGCCTCCACGGATCAGGATCGAGCTCTGCTCGCTCGCTGCCTCAGTGCTGTGCGGCGCGGCGCCTCCAGCCCGGACGCGGCGCCTGCCCATTGGAGCGCCCGCCAGCCACGCCGGCCCCGCGCGCACCCATTGGGCCGCGCGCACCCCGCTGCCGGCCTCCACGGATCCTCTTCGGCCGTGCGCCCTCTTCGGCCGCGCGCCCTAGGCAACCGCCTAGTTGGCCTAGCGGTAGCGCCGGCCCTGGGGATGAGGGAGAGGGAGGAGGAGGAACGAGGAGCTGCCGCCGCCACCGCCTCAGTGAAGGGATTCGAGGCGCCTCTGCGGACACCGAGAGAGCAAGCAACTGACTGAGGGATGCACTGCAGCAGCGACCCTTCTCGTCCCCCTCCTCTCCTCCTCCCTCCCATCCCTTCTTCCCCCGCCACCTTGCTGCTGCCTCCGCCGCTGCTGGGTTCAGCCACCCCCTCCCTTCCTCCGCAGGAGACGCAGGGAGGTGGGAGGGCGCCCACGCCCCGCAGCCGGTTCAGCCGCCCCTCCTCCCCTTACCCCCCAGCAAGGAGACAGCGGGCGGCGCCCGCGCCCCACCACCCTGCCTCCCCTTACCCCGCAGGAAACGCAGGAGGTGGGCGGGCGCCTGCCAGACGCCCTCCTCTTCTCCCCCCCCTGGCAGGAGGACGCAGCCGTTGGCGGGCTGGATTTTAAAAGGAAGGGGGCAGGATGGGCCTTGGGCCTTGTTTGAGGCCCCTGATCTACACAATGGCACAATCCTTGAATCAATGAACTGTGTTGACAGCAATTGTGGATATGAATAACGCATGAAGATTGCTAAGGTTTTCCTTTAAGTAAAAATTCAGCAGCAGGGGCAATTCAGCATTGCAATGCTGAAGGTCTTGGAAAGGTGTTCCTCGTTACCATATCTAGATGTCCTTTGCATCTGTAGGAAGAAAGTGGGTGGTATAAATGACAGTTGCTATGCTGTCATAGCCTGTCTAATTCCCATTGGTCTCAAGCACAGCTGGGCTGTGTATGTTTGCTGTGCTTGCTTCTTCGCTGTGCTTGCCTTCTTGCCTTCTTCTTCTTCTTCTAATTTGGATGTATGTTATGTGATGTTTCTCAGAACTGTATGTTGTAGTGTATAATTGTTTTATGAAGTAATAAAACAATTAGAATAGGAAAGCCTCTGTTTCCTGATTGCTGCAACAGAGCAGGAGAACTAAAAGTTGGACTGTGGCAGAATTTGATCTGTGTTTGCTGGGAGCTAAAGCAAGGTTGCAGTTAGCAGGCACACAGGTGTACCACAGGACTTTGGGCTGGCATGTAAATGCCAACACAAATGTGATAACAGTCAGGGTAGTTTTGACTGCTCAGATAAGCCATGGAGCAAGTAGCCTGGGAGGCACAAAATGCCCTGTTTGAACAGCCAACTATTGAATCCCAGAGTGGCTTCACCAGTGTGTTCAGCCCCATGCCTCAACTGAGGAGGTAGGCATAAGAGAGAGAGAAATCATGGCAGCAACACCTTAGACAATGAGGCTACAGGCAGCACAACATCCAGTAGTGGCTGGCAGCTTTTCATTTTAGCTGTGAGTGCCACTGCCTGCTGCTGTTGAACACTCTATGCTATCTATGGAGCTTACAGATCAGAAAGGAAGGAAGAAGGAAGAAATGGCTTGTTCCAGAAGCCGTGTAAATGCTCTGGGCAATGGTGCTTCTAAATCCAGATTTACAATCTACAGTATAAGGAGGGGCATGCAGCCCAGCATAGGTGAGGAGATGATTAGAGAACACCTAGCTACTTTGAATGAGTTCAAGTCTCCAGGTCCAGATGAATGATATCCCAGAGTGCTAAAGGATCCTGTGGACGTTATTTTAGAGCAGCTGTCTGCAGTCTTTGAGAATTCTTGGAGAATGGGCGAGGTGCTGGAAAAGATAGGAAAATATGGTTCTTTCTTCAAAAAGGGAGGGAAAATGGATCTGGGAAACTATAGACCCACTAGCTTGATGTTGATACTGGGAAAAAGTCTAGACTAGATGATTAAGTGGTCAGTCTGCGAGCATCTAGAAAAAAATGCATTGATTATCTGTAGCAAGCATGGATTTATCAAGAATAAGTTATGTCATATTAACTTTATCTCTTTTTTGATAGAGTTATTAGTGTGGTAGATCATGAGAATACCATGGACACAATATATCTTGATTTCATCAAAGCTTTTGATAAAGTCTCCCATGATATTCTTTTTGGCAAGATGGTATAATGTGGCCTGGAAGATACTACCATTAGGCGGATCCACAACAGACTGATCAACTGTACTCAGTGACTGCTCATTAATATCTCTGAGACCTCCTTGAGAGAGGTCTTGAGTGGAGTGTTGCAGGGCTCTGTCCTAGGCCCTGTGCTGTTCAATATTTTTATACATGATTTAGGTGAGGGTTTAGATGCTTATAAAATGTTCAGATAACACAAAGCTGGGAGGAATAGCTAACACCACAGAGGACGGAATCAAGAATGGGTTGGAACACTGGGCTGAAACCAACTAGATGAAATTCAACAAAGATAAATGTAAAGTCCTGCATTTAGGTACAAAAAAAAAAATCAAAGGTACATTTATTGGATGTGGGAGATCTGGCTTAGCAGCAGTACATATGAAAAGGATCCAGGTGTATTAGTTGATCACAAGCTGAACATGAGCCAACACTGTGATACAGCTGCATAAAAAAGGCTAATGCAGTCTTAGGCTGCATTAATGGAAGCACAGTGTTCAGATCACAAAAGATAATAGTTCCAGTCTATTCTGTGCCAGTCAGGCTGCATCTAAAGAACTGTGACTAGTTTTGGGTGCCACATGTTAAGAGTGACAATGACAAACTGGAGCATGTCCTGAGGAGGGTGACCAGGAAGATGTTGTGATATGAATCACATTGACCAGCTGTAGCACAGTGTTTACACTTGGAGAGGAACAGAATGGCAGGTAAACAAGTATGTTGTGTCTTTCTACTTTCCCGTGTTCTTTCTCATGGGAAAGCTAGATCCTGGGATCATTATGAACTAGTCACATGATTTGTATGTTCTGATGACATGCTAACTTGTTTTTTCTGTCTGAAGCCATTTTAGAGAAGAGCAGGACTGCTTTCTCTATTCTTTCGCTCTTAAGGCTATTGCTTGCTGGACTTTGCAACAATGTAACGTCTTTGCTGAAGTGGAGTGAAGCTCAATCTACTCCACTGGAATTAATGCTTGCTATGCATTGTAATCTGCACATGGACTGTAACTAGGAAATGTATACTCTGTAGAACTTTACTTGCTAAGTGAATAAACAGGTAGAAATAGACCTGTGGTCTTACAGAGTGTTTCCTTGCTACTTGCTACTTGGATTAATCTGCAAACCGGGGAAGCTACAAGCTGGTGTCGGATTACAGGCAAGCTGGCTGGCAGCTGCAAACTGACACGCTGGAACGCTGCGCAGAGGGGGATGAGATCTGTAGATCTGTGTGTAGAATAATGGGCCTCTATGCACAGACAGGATTTTAATTCTCCCATCCAGCACATGCGGAGCTCTGCTATCACTCACGCGCCTTCAGGGTTATGGGCCCAGAGTGGAACCAGCAGAACCAGCAGCTCCAGAACCGAACGGAACCAGTTCGGGACCAGGCTGAAAGTCAGCACCAGCAGCAGCAGCAGGACCTGTTTTCCAACAGCTGTGTCAACAACTTCGAATCCGGGATTGCGATGATTAATGGCAGAGAAGGGAGACGTCAAAGAAGAAGAAAAATCTCCTGGGCCTTCGTCCGGTAAGGAGGGGGAAGAGTGGGAGGTGTTCGCTGAACGCTTGCAGGCTCTGTTCAAGGCCGAAAGCTCAGAAAGTGAAGCCAAAGTTTCTGGGGGGGAGGAGGTAGAAAATCCCCCGGTCACAGAAATGACGGCAGCACCATCTCTGAACCCACAGATAGTAGAAAAACTGTCTGGCTCGAACTATGTGTTATGGAATTTCCAAATGCAGCATTATTTAACCCATGCGGGACTTTGGAATGTTGTAACACAAGATGCAGTTGCAGTGGGGGATCAAGCTTATAATGAATGGAAGGAACGGGATGAAAAAGCAAAGGCAATTCTTTGTTTATCTGTTGAAAGTTCTCAAGTGCCATTTATCCAGTTTGAAAACACTGCAAAACAGATCTGGGACACCTTGAAAAATATGTATCAGATGCAAACGGCAGGAAGTAGAATTTTGCTTGCACGTAAGCTGTACAAGTTGAGCTTGCAACCAGGTGGGTCTATGCCTGAGCATTTGAGTACTATCCGGGACTTGTTTAACAGATTGAGAGCTCAAGGGATGACAATTGATCCCTTACATCAAGTTTCCATTCTGTTATCTAGTCTGGACTCATCATATGATATAATTGTTACATTGATGGAAGGGCAACCAGATCAGAACCTGACAATGGAATATGTGTCAGACAAACTTCTCTCTGAGTGGGAGAAACTGGCAAGGGAAGAAGAACAATGCTGGACGTAAATCAGCAGACAGCTCGGCTGACGTGGGGCACAGCCAAGCTGGGAATAGCAACAAGCTGGGAGTTACCCAGGCTACAGCTTTAAAAGTGAAAAAATGTTTTTCTTGTGGATCTACAAATCATCTGAAGAAAGACTGCAAGGTCAAACAGAAAAAGAAAAGAAACAAACAGGAAACTACAAATGCACCTAAGGAGGCAATTAAAACGGGCAAAAGTTTGATTGCTACGGTGGGAGTTTCTAATAATAACGTTTGGGTTCTTGATTCTGGAGCCAGTCATCACATGGCTAATTCCAGAGACATATTTCAATCTCTGGAAAATGATGGATATACAAATCAGCACGTGAAATTAGCTGATGGGAAAAGAATACAAGTTTCAGCAACAGGAACAATTGACTTTGCTACTTTGGGTCAGCAGAGGGCACTGTTCGTTCAGGAACTGGATACGAATTTGATAAGTATTTCTCAATTAGCTCAAAATGGTTTTGAAATATGTTTTTCAGACAGCAAATGTGTGATTTCACGTGAAGGGATAGTCTGTGCAAAAGGTGATTTGCAGAATTCTCTGTATGTTATAAATCCATTTGTAACAAATGATGAGAGTGCAAAGTATGCAAATTGTAAACCGCATGACAATTGTTTACATATTTTCCACAAACGTTTTGGACATGCCAACTACAGGAGCATCGAGAAGATGCCAGGTCTGTGTGAGGGTATGAAAATGAAACCTTGTGCTAATTATGTGGAATGTGAAGTACGTAGTAAGGCAAAGTCACACAGAACTAACATTCAGAAACACAATGATAGAGTGAGCACAAGAATATTTGAGCTAGTACACTCTGATGTTGCTGGGCCATTTGAAGACAGCTATGAGGGAAATAGGTACGACATGACTCTTATTGATGACTTTTCTAGATTTGGTTTTGTTTATCTTCTGCAGCACAAATCTCAGGTTCAAGAGAGATTTGTATCATTTGTGAAATGGGCTGGTAACAGATACAAACAATACCCAATAGGTGAATTGCTCACAGATGGTGGGGGAGAGTACATGAGTACAAAATTTAAGAAATTCTTGGAAAGTGAGGGCACTGGACACAAAGTCACGGCCCCATACTCCCCTTTTCAAAATGGCGTTGCTGAGAGAAGGAACAGAACACTCCAGGAAATGATGAGGGCTCAATTAGCTGACTCACAGTTGGGAAACCGTTTCTGGGGGGATGCACTGTCAAATGCCAATTATCTGCTGAACAGGTTACCCAACACCACAACTGTGAAAACTCCATATGAAATGTTTCATGGGAGGAAGCCAAAGATAGCACACATGCGAATTTTTGGGTGCAAATGTTTTGTTCATATACAGGCTCAAAACAGAACAAAGCTGTCTCCAAGAAGCTTTGAATGTTTTCTGCTGGGGTATGATGCACAAACAAAAGGGTACAGGTTGTGGTCACCACACCACAACAAGGTAATTCTGAGCAGGGATGTGATTTTTCACGAGCAAACACATGAACAGAAACAGCTGGTGGAATTGCCAATGCATGCAATGTCTGAAACACAGCAGGAAGTTTCTGAAACAGAACAAGCCACTGGGCAGATATCTGGGGAACAGGAGGGAGGTGAACAATCTCTAAGGCGTTCAACCCGAGAACGCAAAACACCTGTTAGATATCAGGATGAATTCCAAAGTGGGAAAACTGTTGTACATAAAGCTCTCAAAATAGCTTTAGAACCTCAAAGTTTTGAGGAAATTCAGAGCATGGAACCAGAAGTGAAGAATGATTGGTTTGAGGCCATGCAGGATGAAATCAATGCAATGCATGATAACAAAACATGGAGTCTGGTATCTTTGCCTGTAGGGCGAAAGGCCATCACCTGTAAATGGGTGTATAAGGTGAAAACGAATCACCAGGGGCAGGTGGAAAGGTACAGAGCAAGACTCGTTGCAAGAGGGTTTGCACAAAAACATGGGGTAGATTTTGATTCCGTGTTTGCACCAACAACAAGGTATGCAACTGTCAGATTGTTGTTGAAATTGGCAGCACAAAGAAAAATGATGGCATTTCATTTTGATGTAAAAACTGCTTTCCTATATGGTGATTTACAAGAGGAAATCTACATGGTGCAACCAAAAGGTTTTGTAGAAAATCCCAGTCTTGTATGTCGTCTGCACAAGTCCATATATGGGTTAAAACAAGCAGCTAGGTGCTGGAACCAAAAACTGGACAGAGTTTTGATTAGTTTGGGATTCAAACAAAGCAAGGCTGATCACTGTCTGTACACAAATTACACAGAACCAGGACATTGGGTGTATTTGTTAGTCTTTGTTGATGATATATTACTGATAACAGAATCAGTAAGTCAAAAAGACAAAATTGCAAAAGGTTTGGAAAAACACTTTGAACTGAAAGATCTAGGTTTGGTGAAACATTATCTTGGAATGCAATTATCCCAGGATGAGGAAGGTTCTTTCATGGTTGAACAAAGTGGAAAAATTCAGAAATTGCTGGAAATTCATGGATTGGAGAATTGTAACCCAGTTACCACTCCAATGACTCTTGAATATCAGAAACACAGAGATAACACTGAATTTGAAGATATTGGAAAATATCAAAGTGTTATTGGAAGCCTGCTATATTTGGCAAATGTGAGTAGGCCAGACATCAGCAATGCTGTGAACATACTTAGCAGGAAAACAAAATCCTTCTATGTATGATTGGCTAGCTGTGAAACGTGTGTTAAGGTATTTAAAAGGTTCCATGAATTGCAAACTGAAATTGTCATCACACACAGAGGGAGGTTTTTGTGTATATGTACACTGATGCTGATTGGGGGTCTGCAACAGATAGGAAGTCCACAAGTGGGACTGTGATAATGTATGACAACAGTCTAATTGACTGGTACACACGAAAACAATCTTGTGTGGCTGTATCTAGCGCAGAATCTGAATTCATCAGTTTATCTCAAGCATGCAATGAGATTGAATGGTTCAAGCAATTGTTTACTGATCTGCAATTACCAGTAGGCAAGGCTGTTACAATTTTTGAGGACAACCAAGCTTGCATAAGCATGGCACAAAATGAAAAATGTAAGCCAAGAACCAAGCACATTGATGTTCGTTACTCTCCTGTAAAGGACTGTGTGCAGAAAGGATGGGTACTCCCTCCTCTAGTTTCCTGCATTGAGCAGGGGGTTGGACCCGATAGCCTTGTAGGCTCCTTCCAACTCTATGATCTATGAAATCTATGAAATACTCAAATACTGTGCAACAGGGGAAATGGTGGCAGATCTTTTCACAAAACCATTACCTGTAGTAAGGCACAGGAAACTAATGACGGCACTAGGCCTCATTGAGTAAGTATAAACAAGATGTACTACAGCTTGTGGGGGGATGTTGTGATATGAATCACATTGACCAGCTGTAGCACAGTGTTTACACTTGGAGAGGAACAGAATGGCGGTAAACAAGTATGTTGTGTCTTTCTACTTTCCCGTGTTCTTTCTCATGGGAAAGCTAGATCCTAGGATCATTATGAACTAGTCACATGATTTGTATGTTCTGATGACGTGCTAACTTGTTTTTTCTGTCTGAAGCCATTTTAGAGAAGAGCAGGACTGCTTTCTCTATTCTTTCGCTCTTAAGGCTATTGCTTGCTGGACTTTGCAACAATGTAATGTCTTTGCTGAAGTGGAGTGAAGCTCAATCTGCTCCACTGGAATTAATGCTTGCTATGCATTGTAATCTGCACATGGACTGTAACTAGGAAATGTATACTCTGTAGAACTTTACTTGCTAAGTGAATAAACAGGTAGAAATAGACCTGTGGTCTTACAGAGTGTTTCCTTGCTACTTGCTACTTGGATTAATCTGCAAACCGGGGAAGCTACAAGCTGGTGTCGGATTACAGGCAAGCTGGCTGGCAGCTGCAAACCGACACGCTGGAACGCTGCGCAGAGGGGGGGTGAGATCTGTAGATCTGTGTGTAGAATAATGGGCCTCTATGCACAGACAGGATTTTAATTCTCCCATCCAGCACACGCGGAGCTCTGCTATCACTCACGCACCTTCAAGATGAAGGGTCTGGAAGCCAAGTCCCATATTTATTTATTTTTATTTATTTATTTATTACATTTATACCCCGCCTTTTTTCCTACAAGGAACTCAAGGCGGCTTACATAATCCTCCTCCTCCTCCTCTCCATTTTATCCTCACAACAACCCTGTGAGGTAGGTTAGGCTGAGAGGCAGTGACTGGCCCAAAGTCACCCAGTGAGTTTCATGGCCGAGCGGGGACTAGAACCCGGATCTCCCGAGTCCCAGTCCAACACTCTAACCACTACGCCACACTGGCCACATATGCAACTGTTGAAAAAGCTGGCTATGTTTAGCCTGGAGATCAGAAGATTAAGTGGGATATTATAGTGGTCTTTAAATATCTGAAGGGATGTCATGCAGAAGATGGAGTAGACTTGTTCTCCTTTGCTCCAGAAGGCAGGACAAGAGCCAATGGGTGGAAACTGAAGGGGTACAGATTTCAGCTGAAAATTGGGAGAAATTTCCTAATGTTTGACAGTGGAACTGATTACCTTGGGAAGTGGTGGGCTCTGCGCTGGTGGTATTTAAGCAGAGGTTGGATGGTCATCTCTCAGGGATGCTGTAGTTGTATAAGCTTTGCAGAGCCAGTCCTTTCCAACTCTATGATTTGAATCTCATTATTTGAACCCACAATATGGATTCGCTGCATCTAATGTAACTGAACCCATTATGTGTCAGTTTGGGATATCTATCTATTAGATACAGATAGATATATTTTCTCTCCCACCATATTTTTTACCCTACCCATATAACTAATGCCCTCAGTAACACTGAAATATCAGAGGAGAGAGCACACATTTACAAAAAGATACTCAACTTACCTCGTACCAGATGCATGTGGCTGGGTCTCAAGAAAAAAGGGAGGCATCTTTAAAACACTGGTTGAATTATGCAAAAGTGGCTTTTCTTCCTGCCTCTAAAGAAACATTACATAGGTAGGATAGAATGGTCAAAATGTAAAACAATGGGCAAACCCCTATCCCATTAAAGTCAAATGCTGAGTGCTTCTAAAATCCTATGCTATAATTTTAACCTTCGACACCATTTTATCTACTTCTCTAGCACCCTTCCTCCCATCCTATCACTGGATTCAGAAATTCCTGATGCATTACAATAATGTGTTGAAGATTGGTTTCAAAATGTCAAACTCAAGTTTCAGGCTTTCAAAATGGATCAGTAGGTGTTGGCTGATTAGAGTCACTTATGGAGCTTAGAATTTTATGCAGGCTAAATCCAGGCATTTAAAGTCCCATATTGTGTTCATCAGCAGCTGAATCCTAGACTGCTCCTGTGCTCACATATATGCCAAAATAAGATGGAGGGAAAAATGGACTCAAATTCTCTGTCATATCTGGATATTTCAACCATGTTTTCAGCTAGCAAAACTGAGTCTAAATAATGAGAATGAAGACATCATAATACCTGCAAATTTGTTGCCTCCTCAGACCACCAAACTTCAAAGTCTTTTTGCAATTTCACCTTTGCTTTTTCCAGAAGCAGCTGCAAGTGTTCAATCTCTATCTTCAGCCCCTTTAAGCGAGTAAACATTGTTTTATAACTGCAAAAAGAAACAGCAGTTCACTACAGAAGAATAATTCTGATGCTAATAGAAAGAAACACTGTCAGGTATTGTGTAGGACTGCATTGAACTGGCTGTTACACAAATACCTAACTGGCAACCAATACCATCCACATAGAATAACAGAGTTGGAAGGGACCTTGAAGGTCATCTAGTCCAACCCCCTGTCACAGGTAAAACATTTTAAAGCATCTTTCCTATTAGCTGATTAAATGAGAGAATGGATAGGACAGAGGCTAACATTGCGCTAGTACCAGCACAAGATTGTGCATGGAGATAATGTGATGTTGCGCAGTTGTGCACTCCAGATTTCGAGCAGCATTGTGGCAATCCTTTTCTGTGTCAGGGCCTAGCTCTGTAATATACAATCCATGAACAAAAATGATCTTTGAACATGTGCAGAATGGAATTTCCTGCTAAATGAGTCACCAGAAAACCTTGCCAAGTAGGTTTTCCGATCAGACAATGTAGCTTCCTTGCAAGGTTCTGAGCCCCAAAACGTGTTTGTTTGTTTGTTTAAAAAAGAGCAGACACACCGTTTAGGAACAGGAAACCAATTTGAGTGTACTGCTGTTTCATTTTTCATACATTGTCATGGAGTTTGTTCCTTTCCAAGCTCTATAGCCCCTTCCTCAAGTTTTTTCCCCTTTCCCCTGCTCAGGGTGACATTATGATGGAGATCAGGATTACAAGGAGAGTTTAGGAAGAGAAATTCTTACTACTTATATAAATTATGTGCAGTTATTCAGAGTCCTTTATATACATTGCCGTATCTAATTACTTAACAAGGCAAGACTTTTTGCTAAGCGGCCAATGACACAAAGTAAGACTGTAATATTATTCTGGAGAGCTACTCTGACAAACCCTGGTCTTTACATATAGCTTAAATAGGACTAAGTTTGCATTTAGTTACGATGCAGTTCAGTAACCTATGAAATCCAAAGCCTGAATCCTTCCTGTACCGTAAACTCAAAAAGCGTGTAGAAGTAAGGCACCCTCCTTCTCTCTCTCTCTCTCTCTCTCTCTCTCTGTTTTTTTTGCTCACCCTACACTATGGGGAAATATTAACCTACTGTACAGGATTTTTATTTCAGGATTACAAAACTAGTCAAAGCCCTGTGCGGGAGATGTACAGAAGGAGTAAGGAGGAATGCTTTACCTGTGGCTATCCTGCACTGAGCTAGATGACCTTCAAGGTCCCTTCCAACTCCACTATTCTATGTGGATGATGATGGTTGTCTGCTGGGTACTTGCAATGTGGAATGGTTGCAGGATAACTTCAGTCGCATAGACTCCATGTGTCTATTCCAGTGAACAAACAACACTGGGACTTAGGTCCACCACACTGCCACTGACAGCCATCTAGTCAAGCTGGAACTAACCACAGCATAGGATATCACACCATATGCATACTGCCTAAATAATGCATCAGTTAAATGCATGACCCTTAACAACTGTAATTTCCCAGCATATTGTAGCTTGAGTGAACATGAAAAACCCTTAATGTAACCTGTTAAACTGAAAGTTTTTTTGTTGTTGTTAACTGAATAAAGCATATACGTGTTAATCTTAATATCATATAGGAAACATAAACATGTAAGCTGAAGTTTTAAAAAAGTGATAATCAAACTGAAATAACCTTATCTTCTCCTTTTCAATTTGTAACCGAAGTGCCTCTTCTACTGGATCAGGTTCATTCATTTCTCGAGGACTGACAAGAGCTGCAAGATATAATCAGTATTAGCAATTGTTATAAAATGCAGGGCTAAAGGAAAATGTTTATACACTGGAATGATAATTGCCTTATATGTCTCATACAAAGGGATACCACACAACCTTTCCACCTAGGGAGTCCAGTTTCTAACAAAGGAATAGATTCTGAACTTGCTACAGCAGATTATCTTTAGTGAATGTAAAGAGTTTTTCCTTTTGGATTTACCTCAGGGCAAGATCAAAATCTCATTTCTAAGTAAAAATGTGCCTTATTTTCAAACATGTGTGTGTGTTTTAAAATAGTAGCCACCAAATGGGGAATCAGGATCAGGACTGGGGCATGCAGGGAGCGAGGGTTAACCCTTTCCTCCTGTGTTGCAGTCCTAATAGGGAAAGTGTAACCTCCCCTCCCTACACTCCATGTTCCCAATCCTGACTCTTCTCCCTCCATGACTTTAAAGAACCCCCCACAAACCCCAGACATGTTAAATGTGATCATGCATTTAATGTAATGTGTATTTAATCCTCATACTTTGTGTCAAATCCTGACTTCCTGATACTGAGGCTCAGGTTTCAGTAAAGCTTTTATTGCTGTAATTCCAGTACGGTAATTGGCTTTCAGCCTTTACAGTCCCAATAGTATCAGCAGAGAACAGATTACAACCTAGTTCCTTAACCAGGACCAGTTTAAGGGTTTCCAAACAAAAGACCCAAATAGACTTGGGTCCAAACAAGCTTATAGTTCCATCAAAGAAGCAAGACAAGGAAGCTTTCCAGGTTAGAAAGATGTTGCTTCCAGCAAACTGTACTGTCTGTTGCTCTTGTTTAAATACAGGGGAGTGTCCCCTATAGATCACTATCGGACATTTGATCCTGGCAGGGAAACCTACCTTACAACTGTGTGCTACGCCTCACCGGACACCTCTGTTCCCCTTCCCCCCCCTTTAGCAGACGACACATTTTAAGACGCACCTCAGAAGTCCCCTCCCCTGCAGAAACCTCCCCTTGCTGCCCTGTTTCCATGGAAGACATCCTTGTCAAGAAACAGGACACTCCATCAAGGTCAGGTCTCCCAGCTGTGGAAGATAGGCCATATCAGCATCCTGAGTCTCACCCTCTCCCGTCCCGGCTTGTAACCAGGTGGGTGGTCTGGTAGCACTGAATTCTCAGTCATCTGGCTTCCCGCAGCTGGGCTTGGCTCCACAGCATTCCCCTCTGACTCAGATTCAGTCACCGGCTATAGCTCCACCTTGACTGGGACAACGTCTGACACTTTGAGGCTCAGTGTATGCAAGCTTTTGAAACAGAGACCTCTGAGACATGCCTATAGGGATGGCTACAACCCTCCCCGTTCAAGCTGAGTGGTGTGGGCCCCACCCTTAAGGCAGATCTTTCCACTGGGTGGCCTCTCTGACTCCCAGTCTCTTTGATCATCAGATTACACTGCATTGCGCCTCCCTTTTCATCTGACGCCTAACCCTTGCATCTCTGATTCCCACCTCCTCCTCCCCTTTTCATATCAACTTTTTTTCATGCCACTGTAACCAGGGATGTTGAAGAGTCCTTGGTTTCGAGTCACGAGTCGAGTCACAAGTCCTTGGACCCGAGTCTCGAGTCCGAGTCCTTGGTCCAAAATGGTGACTCCCGAGTCCCGAGTCACTCCCAAAGCTGACTCCACGAGTCCCTATTAAAATCAATGGGGTTCCCCCCAGCAAAATAAGGCTACTTCAGATGTGTGGCTTAAATAAATTCTAGGCACAAGTGTGCCTTTTTATTTCAAAACTCTGTAACTGATTTTGGCAAGAACAGACCAGGACAGACCAGGTAGACAAACCCAAAATAACCAGACAGGCAGAGGAGGCAGGGAACCCCAAAGCAGGCAGGCAGAGGTCTTTGTCTTGGACAATTCAAACTGTGGAACTGGTTAAGAAGAGACCAGGCAGGCAGAGGAGGCGGAACCCCAAACAGGCAGGCAGAGGCAGCCAAACCCAAAATGTCTGAAAGGTTGAATTTTAGGAAAATGATTTAAAAAAATAAACTTGCTGTACTTCCTAAAATTAACCATGTTGCATTTGAGGAACATGATTTTTTCTAAATGTTTGCCCCCCATTCTGGAACGGTGAGGTCTCATCACAATTTCACCCTCTCAATCTTTTGTTTCTACTGAGTGTGAGAAGATCTGCTCTGTAGTGTGGAGCCACGCTGGCTTGTCTGTAACTTTTGCATAATAAAAGCTAATTGATTGAGCTTCCAAGTTACTGGCTTGTCTACAGAGAGAGGTGGAGGTGGCATCTAGCATGATTGATACAGGGATTTCATATCCTAGCACACAATGACATTTCCATAGTCCACAATTCTCCTAACATTCTGGAAGAATATTTCACCCTTACTTATAACAAGGGGCTTTTCTACATGAGGCTGTTAATCCACTGCATCTACTTCTAGTTTTGTCTCAGAACTGAGATCCGAGCTCTACATGAGGAGCATTTCCTTTCCTGCTTTTCTGCTACATAACCTCTAGGTGGCACTGGGGTGTAGCAGAATAGCACAAATACACAAGAGGAATTCCTCTTTCTTTCTAATGGCTTTCTTTCGCCATTAGAAATAATGCCACATTTCCCCTGCTCTAAAAAAACTCACAAAGTGCTGTTTTTACAAACTGAAGTGAAACTGGAGGATCACATCATTGTCTAAAGAACCCATAAACAACCTTGAGTATGGAGTGAAAAGTGCACAACAAATGCCTCATGTAGAAAAGCTGTAAGACATATAACCAACGAAATTTAGGAAATAACAAGGAAGCAAAGGTCATACAGAATGCAAATGGAGCCTCTATTCTGGCATTATATGTTCCTCAGGAGTACCTTCATACATACGAACCCCACCATTTGTTGAAATCTGAAGGGGTGGCATGGTTTTGTGTACTATATTGATGAGGTTAGATTAGCAAGGATAAGTGCTAGGATTTTCTCTTATACTGCATAATCTCTGGAATGGTCTTTCTAGAGAGGCTTGATTGAACTCCTTCTTGCAGCTTTCTAGCAAGCCAGTAAATATCTTCTTTGATTATATCAGCTGTTGTACTGTGAATTGTTAGCTGATTTGCTGTGCATTGATTTTATGGCTATTCTGCTTTTTATTTTTTATGTTGAATTGAATTTTAAATGTATGCTATTGGTATTATTGTACATTGCTTTGGGTGGGGTACTCCCCAGAAAAGGCAATGATTATATATACATTTCTATACTACCCAATAGCCAAAGCTCTCTGGCCAGTTCACAAATATATATGTCACTTACACACACACACACACACACACACACACTGTGTCTGAGCAGCACAAGCACCATGAGAAGCTAAGTGGTAGTACTCAAATTGCACATTTGTCACTCAAAAAAGGTTAAAAAAATTGTACTCAGCAATGCAAGGAAACATGAAGTCATATAACGACTTAAAGAACATCAAAACCAAAGTTTTAATTCGAATATTAGTGCAAATGATTCTAGATTTTAAAGAAACATATTTGGTATTTTCAGCTAAAGAAAAAAAAATGAAACAAAAGCTGTGTGACAGGGCTGTCCCCCTTTCACCAATCTTATTTGTGTTAGTTATGGAGGTTTTGGCAAATGTAGTTAGAGAGGATAGTAATTTAAAAGGGATAGGGATAAAGGATAAGATAAAAATTAATCTTTTTGCAGATGATACTTTGTTAACAATTGAAAATCCCATGGATTAAATGTAAAAGGGGACAATTAAAGAAAAATAATTTTAAGGAAATATGGGGGTCATTTTTAGATTATGTTTTAGTAAAGGGGAAAGGGAGTAAGCCATGTCATGATATGATGTATTTTTGGAATATAGATTAATAATGGATTATGTGGATAGAATTGGTTTTGGCCCCGGGGTGACGGGTGCACTTGTAGTGTAGGTTTATGTTTTTTTTTGTGTATGTGTGTTCTTTAAAAATATAAATAAAAAATTTTAAAAAAAAAAGAAACAAAAGCTGTGTAGTACAATACAAGTTGGCTTCCATCTCCATCAGTGCTTTAGCCAAGAAAATAAATTATAAGTAAACCTGCTACTAGGTCAAAGAAGTATATTCTGGCTAGAAGACCAGGCCAATAATGATCCCTCTTTGCTTGTCAACATGCCAGCTACAACCATTAATCTTTACTTATAGCTCCCAGCAGCTTAATCAAAAAAAGAGATCAGTTTATAATTTCACTGAAAGTGCTTTAGTTCAAGGCCAAGAAGAGTGCCACCACATACAGCACTTCCATTCCATATGTTAACAAAATTACCAGGATTGGGCAGCAGGACTAGAAACATCGACCTCAGAGAGGGGGGAAAGGGGGAGGGGAAGGGTGGGGAGGGGAGGAGACTGGGGCTGCTAGGATATGAGCTATCCTGATGGCACTCTAGCTTCCTTCCCTCCCCCCCCCCTCCAAAGCACCACATCTACAGCCAAGATCAGCTTGACTTGCAGAGCAGGAGGAGCAGGGAGGCAAAGATCGCATCCACCACTCCTTCCACTCTGTACTGGATACTCGTAAGCCTTAGGATATCACAGTGGAATTCTTGTGTGATGACCAACTTTTTGTTAGTTACGGTACATGCCTGTGTTCACTATGCTGCAAGGGAATTATACAGCTGCTTTGTGAAGCCTCATTCAATACTGCCATTCTTATGGTATGGTAAAGGGGGTCCTTATTAGTAAATGTAGTATCACATCCAGCTTCCACTTGCTCGCTGTGCACCCAGCCTATTTTGGTCTGCTGGGTTTTGCCTTTGAAGGGGAATTTTATATTGATCAGGCTCTTCCTATGGGATGCTCTATAGTATGCACTGCATTTGAGTGCTTTACCTCATTCAGTCCTGCAAAGTAAGATAGGACTGAACAACACTGAGCACTCTCTGGATGATTTTTTGTTCACCAGGCCAAGGATTCTGATCATTACCAAATGCTGAGGCTTGAATTTGACTAAGGAGCTTGGTGTTCTCCTACCCATAGAAAAGATAGAAGGGCCCCTTCCCCATACTGACATACCTGTGCATAGAAATTGATTCCTTGGCTTAAAACAGTAGGTTACCATTACAGAAGCTTTGTAGGAAAATCCTGCAGGTTTGTAAAGCACATAAAGTCACCCTTAGGTCATTGCAGGAAATTTGGGGGCACCTCAACTTTGCTTGCTGTGGTTGCCCCAGTGTGAATGTTCTTTAGGCATGACACAATGCAGAATTTTTGGCTGCCCCATCACATGGTGAGGGTCACTAGGGAGATTAGGGAAAAATTAGCTGCATGGTGCAACTTTTTGGTCTATTTTAGAAAACAGATCTACCGTCACCAAAATAGTGGTCACCTTGCCAAGGGGGCAGGTCCGTGATAAAATCAAGTGACAGTAGTTTCCAGGGGTGCAGGTAATGGTTTTAAAGTCCTGAGAGCTGATTCATCAGCTGTTTTGCTCATTGGCAGGTTTCACAGGAGTGCACATACGTTTGTACATTGTGGTGCTCCCGAGGCCATCAGAATTCCCTGGTGACTGCATGCAAAGTTTTGTAGCGCCGAAAATGTCCTGCCATGGGGGAGTTATGAGACCATAGCAACTCCTTCTCCCTTAGGGATCTGGAGGGGACATACACACACTGCAAGTGATAGAGAAGACTGTCGCTCAAAGAGAAGGGGGATCCCAGCTTGACTCCCCCTCCCTTCTCCAGTTCTGCCTGTTTTGCATGCACAAAGGAATCTTGGGCTTGTTCTTTTTGTAGTTCTTCCACCTAGGCCTGGGGTTTGGAGAGAACTGCCAGTGTCTCTGGGTGAAGGATGAGGGATGTTGGTTGCTTCTCCCCACCATCTGTCTGGTATTCAGGTTTGCAAGAGAAAGCATCGGCCTGTCGGTTCTGTGAAGCCACAATGTATGTGATGGCAAAATGGAAATGGGAAAAAAACAAAGACCATCTAACTTGTCTCTGATTCATCACTCTTGAGGTTTGTAAATGTTCCAAATTTCTATGATCCATTCTGAGTTCCACAGGGTGCTCAGCCCCTTCTAACAGATATCACCACATTTCCAGTGCTGCTTTAATGGCCAAAAGTTCATTTTCCGAAATAGTGTAGTTTTGTTCTGAAGGTGTTAACTTTCGGGAATAGTATGCAAAGGGACATAGCTCCCGCTCCTCACTTCCTACTTGAAACAGGGCAGACCGGCAGACTTCTGACTGGAGGCATCAGTTTGGAGAACAAAAGGTTTCTGCGGATTGGGATGCTGTAAAATGGACTCAGAGCTAAACAATCTTTTCAAATATGAAAGGTCTGTAGAGCACTATCTGGCCACTGAAAAGGTATTTTCTTACCTTTAAGAAGGTCTGTTCTATATCCCCCCAAATCCCGTGATTCTAAGTCAAAAGTGCACTTATCTAGTTTGGCAAACAGGTGATTTTCATGGAGCCTGTGCAACACAGCTTTCACGTGTTGCTTGCAGCTACTGGAATAGATGAGCAGGTTGTTCAGATGAGGACAATGAGGAACCAGTCCATAAAATCACAAAAAATATTGTTCATAAACTGCACAAATGTAGATGAAGCATTGACTAAGCCAAACAGCATTGCCAAATATTCAAATTTTTATTTATTTATTTATTTAATACATTTTTATACCGCCCAATAGCCGAAGCTCTCTAGGCGGTTTACAACAGTTAAAATCATAAAATATAATATAAAATATAAAATTTAAAACCACAGATTAAAAACAAACATCAGAGCTAGCAGCAGCAGTTACAATAATGGAATTAAAAACTACAAGATTAAAATGATTAAGATGATTAAAATGCCTGGGAGAAAATTGACCAGTATCTGCTTTAGAAAGTGGTTTTCCATTCGTCCACCTCTTGTATTCTCACCCAATTGTAAGCTCCCCTGAGATCCAATTTAGTGAAGATTTTGGCGCTCCCCAGCCATTCCAACAGTTCAGGGATGAGAGGGAGGGGGTATTTATTTTGTACGGTGATTTTATTAAGCACTTGATAGTCATTACAAAGACATAGCTCACCTGACTTCTTCTTCACAAATAATTGGGGGGCCCTGCTGGGGATGTGCAGGGTTGAATAAAACCACACTTCAGCTTTGAGTCCAGAAATTCCCATAAAGCTGTCAATTTAGCACCCACCCAACATGGAATACATTTTCCTGATGGGAATTGGAGCCCCAGGGATCAAATCAATAGCACAGTCATAAGATCGGTGTGCAGGAAGTTGATCTGCCTCCTTCTTGTCAAAGACATCCTGGAAATCAATCTATTTTGCAGGCAGGGATGGGAGGGGTGGATTGCTGCAATTAGCCTCTGGAGGGTCTGGGAGGGCCGCCGCTTGTGCTGCCAGTGGTTCCTCAAGAGTATGGCAGAATTGCTGACAATAGAGCAGTGTTTCTCAACCTTGGGTCCCCAGATGTTTTTGGCCTACAACTCCCAGCATGCCCCAGCCAGCATAGCTGGCTGGGGCATGCTGGGAGTTGTAGGCCAAAAACATCTGGGGACCCAAGGTTGAGAAACACTGCAATAGAGGGATGGAAACTGCACTTCCCCATGTTCCCAGGAGATGTGGGGACCATGCTTGGCTAGCCAGGACATGCCTAGCACTACAGGATATTGCGGCACCTCCGCCAAATAAAACTGAATTTGTTCTACATGCCCCTGGGTGCTCAAAGTGATAGGTCTGGTAATTTGAGTGATGGCCCTACTGTCACTGGCTGGGCAATGGTAGGGCTGCCACCTTGTGTTGTCTGGCAAACATAACATCCATGAAACTCATCGTGGCCCCAGAGTCCGCCAGGGCTACGGTGTCTACCTGTGGGGTATGCAGCCTTATGTGCAGCAAAAGGTGTAAGCGGGATGGGGGTTTGGACTCAGAGCTCCCCCCGGTGCCTTTTCTCCTCCCAAGCTGGCGGAACCCATTCCGGTGACAACTTGGAGGATTGAGAGAGCAGGCACGCTCTCACCAGTTGCCCCTTCTTCCCACATTTGAAACACTGACCCTCAGCTCGGCTGTACTCCCACTTAGCTGGCATCACTTGGAGCTCACAGCCCCGAGTTGCATACGTTCCACATCAGCAACAGTAAGGGGGCTGGAGATGGGTAGAGGCAGCACTCAGGGTGAGGTAAGGGGGTGCATTCTGACTTACTTCCCTTGTGGGCTTGCTGTCGCCCCTCCAACCAGCGGTCAATCTGGAGGCACTATATATTTCAGACAATTCAAAATCAAAAAAGTTCAAGAGCCAAATACTTCCCAATTTGGAGTTATAACCATGTATGTGGAATCAGATGGTGTCCAGGCAGCATCTGCCAAAAGTACATTTGTAGTTGTCAGCTGTAATATATTAAATGGAGTTTCCTTCAGCCATATGTAAGAACCAAATATGATAGCGGTTCAATAAGACATCAGAAATTAACAAACAGACTGCTCTGGATTGGAACAACTGCTTGGAGGTTCAGCCTGCTTAGCGCTGCTAGAATTCGAACATTCTTGATGAAAGGCATATATTTTGAATTGTATTGCATTCTTTGTGACATTATTAGAACTAAGCCCAGTTTCTTGCAGATGGTTTCCAGATACAAGAAAAATGAGAAAAGTGAGACAAATTTAGTAACACTATTAGCCGCAATAGGAGCTCTGCTGGAAAAGATCCGAACAAAGCACAGAGATGACAATTTTATAGTGCCGTTCCAAAAAAAGGTATTAAAAATCAAAGATCTAGCCAAAGTGAAGATGTGGAAACTTGTTGTTCCTAGACTCAAAAATCACACTGGGTTAACAAGACAATGCAAAACTGGAAACATGCTTGGCAAGGGAGCCTCTGCTTATACTTCCCACAAGCTAATGCCAAACATGCACTTTGACAGGCTCAATCCTGAAAAATCCCACTTACTTATAGAAGTGTTGATAGACAGTTGTTTCCCAAGGTCTTTAATACAACACTTTTTGTAGCTAAGTTATATTTCAGCTGAAAGCAAAGCAAAGCAAGGGGGTCTTTTATGGATCATAATAGCTCTACCTATTTCTGAGACAGTTTTAACTAGGTAAATGATTTCAAAGAGCTTAACTGGAAACCATCTGGCATGCATGGACCATATAGGCAGGCATGGCTCAGTGCAGCATCGTAAGCATACAGGAGACAGAGTTTTGTAGAGGTAAAAAGAGTGTATTGCTCATGTTTTCACATTTAGACAGAACATCCCATAAAGTGGGCTACAGACTGAGGGTCTAAGAAAAAAAGCAGGTGAGCCTTCCACAAAAAAATGAATGGAAGCACATGGGCCTGGGATTCTGTAGATGAGAACTAGATAAGAAGCAGCAATATGCTACAGGAAGACTCAAAGCTGTGCCTTGAAAGCCACTGTCTATATAACAGTGTCTTCTGTCCCAAGAAAGGTGAGCAGTCACAAAATGCCACCTGAGTTTACATTGGCCTGGTTTAGATTATTGTTTGAAGCTTCATAACCAAGAAAATAAGCCAGGATATTAACTGACATTAAGTAAGAATTCCCCACTTTGGATATAATGGGGAACTCTAGCTTAATATAAGCCAGGATCTTCATACCAAACCTGGTGCATGGTGGAAGGAGACTAGAGAGGAGGAATGCTCAGCCCCAATGCTCATTCATGGCTTCATAAACCATGGTTTACTGGACCAGTAAGTATAACAGCTGACAAACTTATACAAAAAGTTTTGCTTTAGCATAGGGAAGAGTTATGTCAAAACTTCATATACACACCGGTATGGGAATTACACTATGGCTGAATGTGACCACAGTTGCTCGCAGAGCAATGTCAGGGATGGAATCAGGTTCAAGCAAGGTGTCAGCTGCACTTGAAGAGTAGGCCAAGTAACCTGCTGTTCCAATAATGGACTGTAGGCAGCCCTGCAAGAATTTACATTCAGCAGGAGTTTGCAAGGGCTATTATCTGCCTTGGAGGTGCAGCCATGGCAAGCGGCATTGTCACTACCTCAGAGCCTCCTGCTGGATCAAATCTGTGGCTGGAGTGGAACAGGATAATCTGCAGCAGTCTGTCAAGGATGAGATGCCACTTGAAGCTCCGGTGTCAGCTGCTCTGTGGTGCTATTGACAGGCCCTCTACAGACTTTATTCATTTGCTATTCTAAGTTGTGTCCTGATCTGCCTGCTATGCAGGGCCGGCATCACAGGTAGGTGTGGTCAGGCACTTGCTGAAGGCCCACACCCCAACAGTGCCCCTCTGAGAAGAATGCCCTGAAGTTGCTTCTCTTCTTCATCACTGCAAACTGCTGGTTCACCTGCCTCTTGCTCTGCCCCAGATAACGGCAGTGGCGAGAAGCAGCAGCACTAGTTGCCACTGCCTGCTCGCTCTCTGCCTGTCAAGCAAGAAAGTGGTAGCAATTATGAGAAAGAGGATGAGGAGCAATAACAGCTGTGAAAATGGCAGTGAGAAGACTCACTGAGGGAGGGGTGGTTTTTTTGCCCAAGGCCCCTCAAAAACCTGGAACTGGCACGTGCTGCTATAAGTGACTCTGCAAGGGTATTTCTTCCCAGGAGACACCAAGGTCTCTCAGGTGGTAAAGATCACGGCAGCAATCCCAGGGTGCTGTTACTTATCCATGGCTATTGCATTTGGTTGGACTTTATTGAAAGTAAAATATAACTGGTAACTAACCTGTTGTGCCTCCGTTTGGAAGACATGGGGCAGCTGTGCCAGAGTGTGTTTGGGGTGGGGCCAGGCACGTGTCATCTGCAGCCTGGCCCAGCTGTGCTGCCTTGCCAATCAGGGCCTGTTTAAAAGACAGGCCCCAAACACACTTCGGACGCTGGAAGCAATTGTCATTGCAACTTGACTGTAGCCAGATACTCCTGCCAGCCCCTGGACCGAGACTCATGCTTTCTTGACTTTGGAACACCCCTGACCACGCTTCAGCCTGCTCCTACACTACTTCATTTTATTTTGGTTTCGGACATATCTCTTGGCTTTCAAGTTTGGACTGTGTTAACGACACCAGCTTATCTGTGGACCGGACTGATTTACGACATAACCTAGCAGGCTGAAGACTAAGCAAGTAGACTAAGGCATAAATGGGCATAAATCAACCTTTCCTCTTTTGTAACACATTTTAGGCTATCTGTCTCCAACTAGGAGAATTGTCTCCTCCCAACTGAGCCTGCCCTCACATTACAGTTGTTGTGGGAGGCCCTCCTCCATGGACCTCCACTGGGTGAAGTGATTTCATGTCCCTGCTGGAGGACTCCTCCTCTGAGGAAGAACTAGAGCTCCTGAAGATGGATGCCACTGAACCATCCATGGCAGAAGACCAGGAGGAGCCTGGGCCCTCGGGGGAGGGAGGAGATGGCTGCAGGTCCATCCCAAACAGGAGGAGGGACTTTTCCTCAGAGGCAGAGGCTGAGCAATCCCCTGACACCCAGAAGTGTTGTTGCCTCAAGCAGCAGTCCAGTAGGGCTCCCATGAGGAGGAGTGCTCACTTGCAGAAAAGGACTCCTCAGAAGAAAGTGACTCCTCATGAATATGGCTCTGACCAGAGAGCGTTAACATACTGCAGCTGAGCCCTGGGTGCTGGAAACAATACTATTCTTCAGTTCCATTGCCTTCTGCCTTGTTTCCTGGACCTTGCCATGATGATTGCATGGCAGTATTGCTCTGTGATACTGACCTTTGGACTCCTGCTTGACTCCGCTTCTGGACTGTGTAATGTATCTGACTGCTTAACTGCTTTGACCTCTGCTTGTACTTTGACCATGCCTGCTTGCTCCCTTACTGGACTAAAACCTTGGTGCTTGATGGTTTGCCTGTGTTGTGACCTCACTTTTTGGATTATCCCATAACTCAGAGTCTGCTTCAGTCAAAACAGGACAAGTGCAGAAGAAAGAAACACAGCATAGGGCCTTCTCATCTGTGGTTCTCTGGCTGTAGTATTCTCTGAGATTAATTTTTAAAGTGCTTTCAGGGATTAGTTTCAGACAATCTTGATCAGATGTATATTTTATGAAAATGACTTTTGAGTTTATTTATCTTTGGTTTAGCTTTGGTAAATTGTTTGACTATTTTATGATAGTATTGTTAGCCGCCTTGACAGTCCCATATGAATGGAAGGTGTGCAATGCAATACCTTCTATAAACAAACAAACAAACAAATATAAAAAACTAACATAGCATACTCACTATGTATATGTATTTCAATTAACATCAAATAAATGTTACAGTTTTAATGAACAGTGATGTATTTACTAATTTTGACATTTAAATTAATACTTTTGGATTTTGGGCAGCTGCTGAAATTAATATGAAAGGAATACCATAGTATAGATTATACTATACGTATTTTAGGAAGTTAGATATTTTAATGTTATTTGTAAACAATAAAGATGTCTGATTTTTCACTTTCCAAGACAAGGATCTAGAATGCCATTTTCAGCAGTAAAAACCTGTCTAAGCAAGGTGGGAAACTGCCAATTACATGGTCCAATAGATGAAATGTCCTTGATCTTAGAAAACCAAAGACTCAGCATAAAATTTCAATAACGACTAAGTAAATATGGGGTGAATTAGTGCTGCTGACACATCATGAAGATCTGCATCCATGCTCTTTTCATGTCTAGAAAGTAGGAAAATTAATCTTGGCCAAAAATCTTTTTTTTCTCTCTTTCTTCTTTTCATGTTCTGCTAGACTTTAACATGGGACACAAAACTAGCTTTTAGTGCTGTATTAATACTGGCTTTCAATTCAAAGGAAAAAAACAACAGCCAGAACAATTAAAGGCCAGAACAATTAGAGACCTAGAAGAGGAAATGTATCAGCATGTTCATTCTAGGATTATTTGGCATTATGCCAGAGGTCTACTACTGCACTACAACCACTATGTTTGAATTCATACATACATGCTCATCTCTTGATGAATACAACATCCAGTGATGATCTATCACAGATCAATCAGCATAGACAATGTTTTCATTTCTCTTGACATAATCTCAAACACAATATTTTCAATCGAGACACTTCATACATCCAGCTACAAATACTCAGATTATGTACATGCATGTGAGAATTATCCCTTAGTAAATACAGTTTATGGACTACAGTATTTTTCCATGTATAAGACTATACTTTTTCCTAAAATTGTTAGACTAAAAATTGAGGGTCATCTTATACACGGAAGTAAGCCAAGGAGAGAACCACACGGTTGTGAAACTGCCCAGTGGGGGGCGTCTTATACATGGGGGCGTCTTATAGACGGAAAAATACGGTAATATCAGGCCAACTAAAAACAGAGAATTAATAACATGCATGATCCCAAATATGGAAGATGTGGAAAGATCCTTTCTGTAATTAATCTATTCTAAGCTCTTTGAACAACCTACAAGAGCAAAGGGGGGAAAGCTGTTCTACTTTCAGATTAAATGGAATTAAAGTGCACTCCAAATCCAAATGAATAGCAAGATCTCAATATTATTTGCATTGCTCCTGCAGGTTAACAATGGGAAAACTTGACAAACATGCCCACAGCTTTAGCAGGTGTTGTCACCAGATAAAATAAATCTTACACTGATGAATGGTATGGTTTCTATACTGATTAGTCATTAATTAAATCTTAATAAAATTACATATTAATGAAACAGGAGCTTTGGGGCAAAAGCCATGCTTTCTTTGTTTTTATGTTATGCATATACGTGCAATAGACACTTGGTCAAAGCAAGACCTACAAATGTATTGGTTTCTACCCTGATTTTTTTCTCAATGATCCTCATCTCAGTGAAAATGAAACCAAGGGCATAACAATAACCTTGCTAGAGAAGACTGAGGTCCATTGTCCAGCATTCTGATTCCATGAGCAGGCAGCCAGATACCCCTGGCAAGCTCTCAGGGCATGTAGGTAACAGATGCTACCTACTGCCAGCATTTGGTATGCAGAGATAGGCTGCCTCTGAATATTTAACTATCATGGCTAATAGCTTTTGTCAGAGTAATCCTCCATTAATTGTTCTAATCACTTAAGAAGTTGTCTCAGCTAGTGACCATCACCTCATCTTATGCATAGCTAAATATGCATTATGTAAATAACTTCATTCTCTTTGCTCCTGAAATGCCAATCAACTCTTCTATGCAACTCTGAGCTCTAATATCATGAGAGTGAGAAAAAAGATCTATCAGCTCTCTCTCCAGTCATTCATAATTTTTAGGACATAGGAGCCTGCCTAATACAAGGTCAGACTATTTATTCAATTTGCCCAGTATTGTCTGCTCTTGTCTGAGAAAGAAGAGTTTGAGGAAGAAGAGTTGGCGGTCCCAACAGAGGATGATGATGCCCAGGCTCAGCCAAGGCACATGCTGTGGAAGGGGCCTGAGTCCTTGTGGGAGTCCACTGAGGTCCCAGCCCCTTGGGAAGAGGGGGAGTCTGCCTCAGAGGAGGAGACTGAGCTCCCCCCATCCATGTCCCAGGGAGCAGTGGTGCCAGAGGAGGCAGACCCAACTGAGAGAACCGCGATTAAGTGCCAGGATGCAGTAGAAGTCTACTTGGGTGCAGAGGGGCTCCTCATGAGTAGAGGGCCCTCCTCATGGGGAGGACTCTTTGAATTGAAATTAACGACTGCAGCTGGGACTTGGGTGGTACTCTGGCAGCTCCAGGGTAGAAAGCTCAGTAGAAACTTTCAGGAGCTGCTGGAAATAATGTCTGTGTTTGACTCTAGCTCCAGCCTGCTATCCTGTCTGTGGACCCTGCCTTCTGCTTGAACCCTTCTCTGTAAGTGATCTTGTCCTAGATTTGACTACTCTCCTTGCGTAATCCCTTTTATCTATACTACCTGGCTTACTATTTGTTACTCTGGCTCTGACTCAGACTGCTGGTGAACTCTGGCTCTGCTTGCCCTTCTGTTGTACCTTCAGCCACTGATTCACCAGACCCGCCTGAGCACCGGGGGAAATAAGACAGCTCTGATTAGCAGTGGCTTTCCAGGGTATCTGGCAGCAGTCTTTCAAACCGCCTGCTACCTGATCCTTTTTAATTGGACCTGGAACCTACCTGCCAGATGAATTTTATATCTTTTTTTTAAAAAAATGCATCATTAGCTTAGTAGAATGTGGGAATACTATGAATTGAATTTATCTTGATTGCAGAAAAGCTATTGACAAAGTTCTCCATATTTTGGTTAGAAAAGTAGTTAAATGCAGGCTAGGTAATAGTACCATTAGATGAATTCACAGCTAGTTGAAAAACTGTACTGAAAGAGTGTTCATCAATGGTTCCTCATGAAACTGAAGAGTGGTATAGATTAGGGTGCTATGGGGCTCTGTCCTGGGCCCAGTACTAGGAACATAGGATACTGTCTTATACTGAGTCCAACTATTGGTCTATCTAGTCCAGTATTGTTGATAGTGACTGGCAGCTGCTCTCCAGGGTTTCAGGCAAGAGCTTTTCCTGCCCTAACTGGAGATTGAACTTGGGACCTTCTGCATGCAAAGCATGTGTTCTACCACTGAGCTGCAGGTCCTGCTCTTCAACATTTTTTTTTATCAAGAACTTAGATGAAAGGGTGGAAATCCTTATCAAATTTGCAGATGACATCAAATTAGGAGCAATAGCTAAAATTCCTGAAAACAGGGATAAAATTCAAAATGAACGGAATATTGGCTCAACACCAACAAAATGAAATTAAACAAACAAATAAATGCAAAGGTGTGCATTTTGCAAAGAAAAAAGAAGCAGCAGTGATCCTACACATGAAAGGGATCTTAGGATTGTATGATCATAAACTGAATATAATTCAACAGCGTGATGTTGCTGCAAAAAATGCTAATGTGATTTTAGGCTGCATTGACAGAACCATAATTTCCAAGTCACAGGAAGTAATAATTCTACTTTATTCTGCACTAGTCAGACCTCATCTAGAGTAATTATGATTAATTTCTTGTTCAAAACAATTATTCTTTTTTACTCTGTCTGATGACTTAAAAAAAAATACCATTGTTGCAATATTCTCACATCCAGATGCAACACTGCCTTTCCCAAAACCAATGAAAGAGACAGAGGGTGCTTCCAGACAGAGCTTCTAGTGCTAGCAGCCAGAAACACATCGTGCAGCTGTTCTGTCTTTTTCTCAACAGATTTTCTGTGTTAAGGAAAAAGACGGAATAAGTGGTAAGAAAACATGGGAGAGTCATGAGTTGAAAACATCATCGTCTGGACACACACACCCCATAAAATTATGTGAATGAGGCAGGGCAATGGCGACATAAAAGCCTCATCTGGAAGCATCCAGAGAGTGCCTAAGAAAAGGTTGCATCTGGCTCTATAGTTTAGAGACACTTTTATGGCTACGTTTGCAGAAGCAGAATTTGGGAAGTGATTAACTTTCTCTGGATCAGGACTATTCTGTATAGACCTAAGACCTTGGAGTCCACAGTGTATAAGAGTCCTGTGTTGTTGTTTTCTGTTCTGGTTTTCATTTATGCCTGATTTAAAAAAAAACCCGCAACATCGTTATTAGATTTTATCTCAACTATTTTTCAAGTGCTACAGCAGCAACATTCTTAGTACTTGGCCAATCACCAAGTGAAAAGGATATTTACTTAGAGAATACTATGCCAGTAAAGTGATGTTTAGCTTCACTGAGTTTCAACTTCAAGAGTATTATAAATTAGACCTGTATAACCACATGAGACCTGCAGGCTGATTGAAACACACACACCCTGCCCTCCTTTCAGTCTTTCTGCCCCATGAGGGAATTTCAAATTCCCATTGAGAAAACCTAAGGCTCACCCAACACCCCATTAAAAAGAGTGTGAATGGGAGAATGCCTGTGTATCACTATGCCTGAATTCTCTTCTTCTTTCTGGATTCAGGGAGATGCAGTGTAATTGGCATCAGGTTTTCCAGCTTCATGCACAGCCTCCCTGCTTCAATCAGTGCTTAACAACCGTCCACTCTTTTTCTTTTGGAAGCAGCCGCAGCCCCCTCCCAATCAATGGCTACTAGTCTTATCAATGGCTATATTACCTCCAGTATCGGAGGCAATATGCCTCTATATACCCATTGCGGGGGAACACAAGTGGGAAGGTGCTGTTGCACTCATGTTCTACTTGTGGGGTTCCCACAGGCAGCTGGTTAGTCACTGTGTGAACAGAGTGCTGGACTAGATAGGCCTTTTGTCTGATCCAGCACAGCTCTTATGTTCTTATGTGTCAGGACTGATGTAGAGGCAGGGGGTAGCCATAGCACTGGGGGCAAATAGCAATGTCAGGAGTGATCTCTGGCGGGAAAACGTAGCAGGGAGGAAAGGGGTAATCCCCATGCTGTGGTCCTGATCCAGACTGGGGCCTCATAGCTTTTGTTTGTTTGTAAAAGTGAACAGTTGTAGGCATGCACTTTAAAGTGTGTGCTTGATGTAATGTGCAGTTTGACCCTCATTGTATGAATCACTGGAAATGTGGAAGCCTATTTGCTTTTGGCATTGAATCCAATGATGATGAGTAGAGATAATGGGAGCAGGGGGGGGGGGAGTTGCAGAATAAGAGCATAAAGAGATTGGAATTAGGAAAAGGTAATGGAGAGAGATGGGGGTGGCAGGTCAGTAGGAATGAAGTGAGAAAAACGGGGTATAACAGGTGGTCTGCAGGGCCAGCTTACCACAATGCCTCACTCAGGAAATCCTGAGGGGACTTGAGCTCTGCAGCCCTCCTGAAGTTTATACCCTTGGATAACAGGGAGTGCAGAGAGACTTATGGGTGGGGAAGCAGAAAAAGAGTTGGTAACTGAGGCCTAGTTAGTTCTCACAAATGGCAGACAATACAATAAAGCAGTGTCTGGAAAGTGCTACTCCAGACTGCCAGTGAGGGCTATGAGAAAGAAAAAAAAGAATAAGAGGGGGTACTGATAAAAATACAAGCCTGTGGTAGAGAGAGAAGAGCAGCGCACTATGGAGCGCAGAGGGAAAAGGAAGGAGGTCTAAAAGAGGTTGAGAGACACCAGGGGTTGGAAAGAGGAAAAGGGCATGTAAAGCAAGTAGATTAAAAAGAAAACTGAGTTAAAACTGCAACAAAAATACTTTGCCATGGTCAATATAATAATGTAGCCCTCTTTAGTCAAAATATAAAAGTGGCCTGCAGAGTGACTTCAGTTCAAACTCAATCTAAATTTATATCCAGGAGAAGCATGAAAAAGGTTCTTTGTCCAAATATATGATGTCTCCTGTTTAAATACCATTGCACGACTGGATTTCTAGATATACTTGGTTCAAAACATCATCAATGAGCAACTTACATAGGTGACAAGTCTGTATATCCATAGCAGCCATTCTATTCCATTCATATTTACATCAGAACTGGTCTATTGTACATGGATGAAGCTGATTGGTCTACTTAAAATGTACATGGTTTATGTAACATTAAGTATGTGCAACCTATAGATTTGCACCCCTTGAGATTATTCACTCATGGAAAGACACTACAGTGTCTGCCATCAATGCCAGAAGCTGCGAGCAGCATCAGCAGCCCGGTGAAGAAGCCCTGCACCGTGAGGGATTAACGTCTGGTTGCTCTGACAGCCATTTCTAGGCTGGGGTCCTTCTCCTCCAAGACCTTCTGTGGCCCAAAGATTCAGAAGCAGAGTGGCAGTTGGAACAGGTGAGGACTAGGCAGGAGCACTGCCAGGATTGAGGGGGCCCTGTGAAAGGCTTTTTGAGCATCCCCACTTCACTGACTGCTCCCTCCCCCCCACTGTGGCAGCCCCACTATCTTAACCTGGCACAGCAGCACGACAATGAGGCAGTGGCAATATTCCTATTCCTCCTCCACCGTGCTGGCTGTGCCTGCAAGCACACACTGTAAAAGAGAGTGCTGCACCAGCCAGTCAAGTGATGCTGCAGCCACGCATACACCATTTTAATTTAAAGTCTTTTGATTTAAAGAGTGTGGGAGTGGCAGCCAGCTGAACCAATCAAATCCTGCCTTTGGGGGTGCTTGGTCAATGAGGGCACTGGAGTGGAAAGAGACCTGCCCCTTGGTACTGCAGTACTCTCTTTGGTTGCAGCACCCCCAAAGGCTGGTTCCAGTCACTGCCATTCTCACACTTGAAAAAAAAATACTTTAAAATGGTGCATGTGTGGCTGCAGCCTTGGCTGGCTGGTGCATTGCTTTCTTTTACAGCACATGCTGCAGTTTGCTGCCGCCTCTGGTAGCCTCACAGTTTGCTGGTGCTGTCTGGGGATAATTTGGGGACCCTCCCAAACACGGGACCCTGGACTTGTGCCTGTGCGGTCCAGCCCTAGAGCACCTCTGGGATTGGGGGAAGGCTTGTAAACACATTTATTCCACAGTGCATCTGCCACCAAGAGCCCAAGCTGCAAGAGACATCAGCAGACAGAGCCCAGGTGAGGGCCTAACGTCTGGTGGCAGTGGCTGCTGCTGCTACAGCCATTTCCTCTGAGATCTGCTACAGCCCAGAGATTCTGAAGCAGCTGGGATATCTGAGGTCTGGAGAAAAGCTTGTATACACTTTTGCCCCTCCCTGATAACTCATCTATTTTATTATATTTTAAATGTATTGTAAGCTGCTTCAAGTACTTCAGTTACTAGGGATATAAACACGACAAATAAATATTCATACTCCTTAATATACTATGAAGTATGATAACTACATTTGTTGATATAACATTTGCACTGGAAGTAGACAATTACTGATTAAAACAATTGAAACCTTTATAGTGAGATAAAGAGACTGTTAATTTAACCTCTCATTTGATACTGTCCAAAAATACCAGTTTTCTGATATTTATTCATGCTATCAAAAATACTGGATAACATGCTTACTATGACAAATTCTCTCATTTTCATGTGGCTAATTGAAGTAGATAGTTAGAATATTTATCTAGCATTGCCTGGACACATCAACATATGGAATTGTTTCTTTCCCCAATTAGATCATGAAGAAATATTTTCAACTCAGGCTTGATGCACAAGCAATCATTTTAATGAGCAAATTTACTTTCTATGCCTATTTATTTTTCCTTATGTTGCTGTTTTTGCAGATTCCCTGCCAATAAACTCATTTGCCATGGCATTGAAGAAATGTGAACCCCAAAAGATTTAAATCAGTCAAAAGAAATTCAAAATTTCCCCAGGGCAAATATTCATGGAATGTTTTTGAGATACTCATCCAGATTTGGTACCAAAATCTTGTTTTAAGATTAATGGAAAATCTATGCTCAACATTTGATCAACCTCTTTTTAGTCTCAGAATTCCAAAAACAACCCTCAAGGCCAAATGATGCTAATTGTTTTACCCTGAATTCATGGAAACAAAGGAAAAATGAATTTCTCTGTAACCATAGACAGGGCCTAAAGTACCACTAGAGGTCACTCTAGGAGGTAAGTCAAAAGCATTGGTATATGGTGGTCTGAATACTCAACTCACACAGACAGATGTGGATTGTTATTGTTTCAAATTTGAAACACAAATATTCAGAAGAGCAGAAGGTACTATAACACTGAAACAAAATTAAAGATGTAAAATACCAAGAGAAATCCAATTCATGTTCAATTTTCATTCACACCACACCAAGAAACAGTTTTGCCTGTTGTTGATTGGTAACATGTTTCAGTGTCCCACAGTTACCGTACTTCTCTGTTGCATCAGAGTCATATGTTGTTCTTCAGATCTCTTCACTCATCCAACAAAAATCAGAAACCTCTGACTGCGTTAGCACAACTGAAAGAGACCACGAAGTCTTCACAGAGGAAGGAGCATGAGTGAAGTTTCATTGTACCAGATCCACAAAGAAAAAAAATATTAAGACTTATCAAAAAAATGGCCTCAAACAAATTAATACAGCTCTAAGCTGCAGTAACTCTATTTGAACAAAAGGAGAGAGAAGTCCTGGTAGGCACCCCACCCTTCACCTTGATATAATTCAAGAAAATGCACAGTGTCTTCTCTCATCCCACAATGGATACATGCAAGTTACCAAAGGGTGGGAGTACAACCCATCGTTCTTATGAAGAATACAGCATCCTCTCCACAAGGGCACACAACACAGACACAAACAGCACACAACAAAATGTGATACCAATGAGAAGCACACATGGTGGCACAGTTGGGTCACCCCCTCCCCTGAGGAAGAGATCAGAATACTACGTTGCCAATGACAAAAAAGCGGAACAAAAGTAGAAATTCAAAGCAGTATGAACAGCAATACCATCAGCCACAACAGCACCATTTGTAATGAAAAAAAGTCCTTTTCCAATGTCTGTGACAGTGCACTGGAGCAAGGTATCCACACACCCTACAACAACCAGCCAACCACATATATCTAAAATAGAAATGTAGTATTACCCACACCAAGTGACTGCACATGCTCTAAACAACCACCATGGAAGTATTAAATCTCAGTATTTATTAATAACAAGAAGATGAATAACAACCAACAACAATGGCTTGTTGTTGCAGCCATTTCCAAAAATGCACACATGAGCAATGCTACAAACATAGCATTTAAAATGCATAAATATCCTGAGGCTATATGAAAACAACTGGTATCAGTGTGTGTGAGAAATGTGGCAAGTAGGGGGATGGAATGGGAAACCCAAATCATAAGAATTTAAGAAGAGCCATGCTTAATCAGACTAAGGGTCCATCATTCTGTTCACTCAGTAGCCAACCAGCTGTGGCCACACAGAAGGAATGGAAAACAGTGAGCTGCATGTGGATGTATTGTGTTCTACTGGACTTCACAGTTGTGAAAGGACAACCCATTAGGCATATTTGTGCAGTTATGATCTGCAGATGTAGGTAATAAATAGGATGTCAAGGTATCTGGTACACAGAAGGTAGGTAACCTACTTGTTCTGCCCATATTAACTGATAGCCAGAGCTAGACAGCATGGCTCAGAGGTGTCAGGATCAAATGCACCATATACCTAGGTTGTCCAATAGTAAAGAGCCCATCCTAAGTGTGTTAGATTGCCAGGCACCAAAACCCTGAATTAAGGCCCATGTATTGGCCCAAACACTGAAGAAAACTGGGATGGTCATCAGCAGGGGGGCAATGCTTAATTGATTCGTCTGTTAGAATAATCAATTTTTAAAACTTTGACACTTTATATGCTTCTTGGAAATCTGATTTCTTGTTGGCTTGCAATATCACTGTTACACTGACGATATCCAGCTATATCTTTCTGTTCCCTCCTTCTCCCCTCTGTTCTTACCAATACTTCTAATTGTCTTACAGCTGTATCTGCTGGGATGTCAGATCATTATCTCAAATTTAATATAAAAGATCATTATTTCCCCCCCTAAACCTTCACGTTTATCTCCTCTTTCTCTTTCAATTGGCAACATCACCTTTCAATCTTCTCAAGAAGTTATTTAGTTAAGCTTTTGGGTCTTATCTTTGAACCATCTGTTTCTTTTACAGCTCATGTTTTTGCTCTAGCTAAAGTCTGTCAGCTCTTCCTCTATAATATTTCCAAAATTTGTCTCTCTTTAAATCTATCAGCTCTAGTAAATTCAGACCCACATTCAATCTCATGTTGACTTTGCCAGTCTTCCTCTTTACCACCTTGTGCAAAAAAAATCCCCTTTCTCTCAAACTCCCCTGCAGGCAGGAGCTTGCTTTTTATTTATGTACAGTGCCTAGCACACATTAGACATGTTATAAATAATAAACGATTATGATTAATTAATAATAAAATAATAAAAGATGATGATGAATAAAACATGCGTCTGATTAATCAAGCTTCAGAGTGGTTATTTGAGGGGGGGGATTAATAGAAGCAACTATAAAAACTGAAGATGGCAAGGACCGTTTTAAAAGGCATTCCCCCTTCTCTCACACACAAGGAATATCCCTTCTAAGGGGATGCCTGCTACAACACATGCAAGCATCATCTAAGAGTCTCCAATACTCTGTTCTTGGGCAAGGTGCTAGAGTGTGTGGTGGCTTTTCAGCTTCAGGGATTTCTGGATGAGATGGATTTTCTAGATCCATTTCAGTCTGGCTTCAGCTCTGATTATGGGGCAGAGACTGGTTTGGTCCCCTTGGTGGACTATCTACGCCAGGAACTGGACAGGGGGAGTGCGTCCCTATTAGTTCTGCTGGACCTTTTGGTGGCTTTTGATACCATAGATCATGGTATCCATCTGAGGCGTCTGCCTGAGATAGGACTGGGAGGCACTTTTATACAGTGGCTCCAGTCCTTCTTGGAGTGGCGATCTCAGAAGGTGGTGCTGGGGGGGATTCCTGTTCGACACTGTGGCTGTTGGCCTGTAGTGTCCCTCAGGGTTTCCCTCTCATCCCTCCATGCTATTTAACATATGAAACTGCTGGGAAAGTGTCCGGAGTTTTGGCGTTTGGTGCCACCAGTATGCTGATGACACCCAGCTCTTTATCTCTCCTTTCCATCTAAAGCCAAGGAAGCTGTTCTGGTTTTACATCGGTGCCTGATGTCGGTAATGGACTGAATGAGGGCAAACAAATTGAAGCTTAATTCAGACAAGACAGAAATGCTTTTGGTCAGTTGAAAGGCAGATCAGGGGATAGGAAGTCAACCTGTGCTGGATAGGGTTACATTCCCCCAGGCTCGCAGGTCAAGTGTTCTTCTGGACTCAGCCTTGAATCTGGATGGCCAGGTTTTGGTGATGGCCAGGAGTGTGTGTGAGGCTAGTGCACCAACTACACCTGTTCCAAGAGACGTCTGATGTCAAAACAAAGATGTCTAAAGCAAAAGCAAAGCAGGAGGACAGGGCAGCAAAGATTGCCTCCCCCACTCCTGCCCCGCATAGGATGCTTGTAAGCCTCCAAGTTCGGGGGTTACCATCGAAGACACAACCATGCGGTTAAGACTTTTGAGTTCATGAAGCCAGAGTATTAGATTGTTCCTCTGGTGACTTCAATTACCTGGGTATAATACTTTATCTCACAATGCCATAAATTATTGCACTCACTCGTTTTTTATTTTTGATAGAAGTGATTATCGACCTTAGACTTCTTTGAATTTATATAGGAAAATTCAAGACTTTTATCACCTTCTGTCATTTTGCAAGTGGAAATATTTATATGTCCTCCTTCCTTCAGATGGAAGCATTTCTTCTTTATGGGAAAAAGACTAAAATGGTATCTTGGGGTGAAAGAAATCAGTTCAACTTAAGTTGTGATAATATACAATTATTACAGTAGAAGGACTAGAGAGAATCTGGTCGCTAGTCCAGATGGTAAAGTGTTTTCCATTATTCTTTAGAGTCTAAAATTTAGATACGGTATATTCTGAACTAACTACCTGAGCCTGCCTAGCAACCAATAGTTGTGGCATGCTAACTCTAGGAAGCGAGGCTGAGTCTTTGACACATGTCATAGAACCATGGTAGCTGGGTAATTTACTATAACAATGGCTGGGCTTTCCTTGCTTTCCTTGGTCCAAGCAGCTGCAGCTTTTTTAGACAAAAGGATGACAACATTGGATACTACCCATCTTTGTTCTGCTATCAGTGCACACAGGGCTAGTACACTCTTAGATCCTAGCACTAACCCAACAGCAGGAGTACTGTGTGTGTGTGTGTGTGTGTGTGTGTGTGTGTGTGTGTGTGTGTTGGGACTCTAATAAGACCCATCTAGTTATCCATAGCAAGGCCTTAGGAGCCCAAAGTTTCCAAACTTTGATATAGTTTGCAGCTTGGTCCTGTGCCTTGCAACTGACTGGGAATGGGAGCATTTCAGAGGCAGAGCTCCCAGGGGGAGGGGAGCCAGCCTCCATGCCAGATCCTTGCGAGCAGCGTCACTTACATAGGCAAGAGCAACTGACATCTCTTCACCACTCTGCTTGGTTGGCTAACAAGACTTTTGACCCCCCCCCCAGGGGCGGAGTGGGTTCTCTGGTTTGAGGGTGGGAATGCATTAAACGCCTCAGTGCGGAATCAACTGTTGGTCATTCCTGACCTTCCATTGACGGCTTTCTTTACTTTTGTGTAACACTGTTCTGCAACCACCTGAGTTGCCCTGCTTTTGCTTAATAAAGCTTTACAAAGAAACCCGTGAGATGTGCCTGACGTTCTGGCTGGAGAGAGGGGAGTAGGGGTGTGTGAGATAAATGTAATAAATAAATAAATACATACATACATAAATAAACAAACACCTAGATTTCAAATGGAAATATTTTTCATATTTGGCAGAAAGGCATGATATAAATAAAAAATAAATAAAAATTGATTTTTCAACAGGGTCTTAATTAGGCTTGCTAACAATAGTTTTCTTTCATGAATGCCCTGATGCCTTTATGGTTATCAAGGCAACTCCTTAGGAGAACCGACAGCTGTTCTGACAGAAAATAACAGGCAAACAATGATCCTCAATCCACATAGCAAACATCAGGCCACAATATTACAATTAGGGCTGTGCACAGCCCCTCCGATCTAATTCCGATTACGATCTGTGTAATCGGGATCAGGCCCGATTACAATTCCGCCTGATCTGTATCTATCCCAATCCGATTACGATTACAATTATGCGGAATCGATTACAGTAACGGAATCGGTTCTGTCTAGTTTTTTCCATAGACTTGCATTCGGGGAAATGACATCTTTCACTTCTTCATTTTAAAAGGTAGAAACATGAAACCTGGTGAGATTGCAGATGTCCTCGAGCTGCTTATGCACCCCAAATTCATACACATGGGTCTTGTGGTTCCCCTGCAGCCCTCTCCCCCAAAACAGGAGATCTTTCACAGGGAACTTTTTTGCACTCTCTCTGTCTGCAGCTATACTAAGCGGCTGCACTAATCCTTTCTTTTGGCATGCAAATTTCCCCAGCCACCTGACAGTCAGGTTAGCAGCAACAGGGGCACAGCGTGAAGCCAGGAACAGCAAGGATGCAGGAAAGCTGACAAGCACCATAAAGAAAACAAGGTGGAACACACAGACTAATTTGGGGGCAGGCATTCCACTTCTACCCATTCACCCAAGACCCCAGCAGGGACTCCAGACCAGCAGACAGGCAGGCAGGTAGCCTAGACAAAGTGAGCAGTCACCCTAGCCCCCCCCCCCCCCCCCGGCAGGGACTACAGAATAGCAGACAGGCAGGTAGCCTAGACAAATAGGGGGGAATAACTCCGTCTTCAGGGCAGTCACCATAGCCCCCCAGCAGGGACTACAGAACAACAGGCAGGCAGGTAGCCTAGACTACTGGCAGGACTTTGTGTCAGAATAATAATAATAATAATAATAATAATAATAATAATAATACCACCTGTTCCTAATATTTCTCAAAGTGGCCAGACCAAGATTTAGAGAGCACTGCTTGGGCCCCCAAAAGCCACTGGTACTGAGCACTGGTGTGCAGAAAAAAAGTTTAATTGCTTTTGAACTGAAATGCAACTTCTAAACAAATGATTGTTTAGAAGTTGGGATGCCCAGCGAGTCAAATCTGGAAAGTTAGAAAATTTCAGGGCTATGTTTTCCAACTGCCCAGGTAGAACCTCCCTGGTTCAGCACACAATTATGACAGGGGATTTTGATTTTTCTGTTGTGCACATTCAGGGCAAGGAAAATGTGTTGGCCGGCAAGTTGTCCCAAGCTTTTCTTCAGGGTAAAAGTGATGAAATGCAAGGGATTTAAAATCCCAGATTTCATCTTCCCAAAGGGGGGAATGTGAAGAAAAATGTATGTTCTCCCTAACAAAGCAAATGTAAATAAGTTCAGACTCAGCCAGAGGCTGAGAATCTCCTGTAAATGTACATAGTTTCTCCTGGGGGCCCTGTGTCGCCTCAGAGTCTGCCACACATTAGTATGCAAATGTCCACCAAGCACTCTAGATTCCATTCCATTCAGAAAAGGGAAAAAAAGGAGCTTCCTGCTCACCCAGATTGGACTTAATCGCCTGTAATCAAATGGAACCAATGACAGGTGATTATATCTGATCTGGGTGTGGGTCGATCTGATTCAAACGTAATCAAACCGTAACCTGGATCAGGCCGATCCGATTCCAATTCGAAACACAATTACATGCACATCCCTAATTACAATATATTTCAAAGGATGACTAAATAAAGAAAAAGTTTGGAAGATATTCTGTGCGGTCCAGTGTTAGCAAACAATCACTAATCTGTTATAAATGTGGTTTATGAAAATCGATGGCATTCCCTCTATACAAAGGAAATGTATTAGAACTTGCAACGTTGTCCGTTTCAGCTGATAATCAGAAACTCTTTTCTGTTTCACTGAAATTAAGACCATGTTGATCACTTTATTTAAAGCAAAAAAAATAAAATAAATAAAATTATTTAATGCAAAATAAATAAAATTATTTAATGCAGCATTTCCCACATCAGCTTCTGTGAGGAAAGAACAGTAATTAAATATCTGAGAGGACTCCACATTTTCCTGAAGATGTTTGGAAACATACAGAGCACATGTGTTTTTGTATCTGCTCTCACAAGCTGTGGTGTCACAGTTCATTCCAGGACAACTTCTAAATAAAACAAACCCAGGCATAAATCAACATGGCTCAACTGAAGTCAGAAGACTAGATCCTCAGCTTGTGGAGAAAAGTAGCCCCAGTGAGGTCAAAAGGGCTAAATATTCAGCTGCTATCACATCACTAACCATGGTGATAAATTTGTTTATGATGAGAGAGGACCATGAAAATGTTGCTCCATGACCCTTGAACAACATGAGGGAAAAGCATCCAATACCGTGTGAAATACATGCCAGGAAAAGGAGCCCATGACCAACATCATAAGACGTGGAGATCACAAGTCTTGCATGGAGGAAAAACGTTGTCCTGCAGAAGTCTGAGTACTACTGCAACATACTCACCTTGAGCTGCTTTTTGCATGTGCCGCTGGGTTATCTCTTCTTTCAGATGGTCTGTGCAAAAGGTAAAGGACAGTTGGTTAAAGAATTTTCAGCATTTCAGACATCAATAATTTAACAACTTCTCAGTTCTCACACTTTTTACTCCCTTACATAAACAGCCAGCACTGGTATATTCCATATCACTAGAAAATAGAGCTAGCGAACCCTCTTTCTTTACCTTGTTAATGTCAATATTATCAACAATAATTCTGTTCTTATACACCTCAGATCATTACTTTATTAAGTACACGGCTCTGAAAATGGAGTCCTAGGATAGTGGCACAGTCACTGTCATGGAAACATAGTGTGCTGCTGTTAAACACACATGTACCCTGAAACTCTACGAGTCAAGCAGAGTGGAAGACAAACAGACTTCCAAGAATTCAGTCATAAAACAAGTACAGTAATACCTTAGATTGCAAGTACCTTGGTCTGAGAGCGTTTTGCAAGACAAGCAATTTTTTAAAAAAAATTTGACTTGATAAACAAGCAAGGTCTTGCAAGACAAGTCGTAGGGATGTAACTGCTCACCTCGAGCAGGCGTAGCGGGCTGAAATCGGCCCCGCTCATGCCCACCAGAGACTCACTTTGATATATGAGTGCTTTGGATTACAAGCATGGTTCCGGAATGAATTATGCTTGCAATCCAAGGTATTACTGTAATTCACTTTCATTTTTACACTCAATTCAGTTTTACTAATAAAACTGATTAGTAATTCAGTTTCATTACCAGCATTTCCCTAAATATTGGAATGTTCCAAAGGTAGTTGTAAATGTCTGATTTGATAGAGGCTCTAAAACTTCAAGTGCTTAATATAGGTATACACAAACTCATGCATGGGGAGCCTGCACATCCTGTCACCAGTTCTCCCACACTGGTCAGTGGTCTACTCCTTGGAGTCTTTGTATGAAAGTTAGGACTGGTTCACACCCATGGCTCATAGCTGCTCTGACCTCAAACAGAGATTCTGTTTGTATTGTATGAAATGATGTTGTGGAGTCTGCCCAACTGCCATGAGGCCATGGCCAGCCTGTGACACCTCAATTTGCGTTTGCTACCACCTCTTAAATCACTCTAACTCCTGAGTAAGCGGAACTCCCAAGAGTTGCAGGTTAATTTTCCCCAGTCGCTGCTGAGCAAGTTCAGCCTGTCCCCCCCCCCCCATGTTGCATAAAAGTACAGTCTAGTACATAGGAGAAAGATCCTTGAGTTGTTAAAGGTATATAGTCAAACCCCAGATTCCAAATTAAGAGGTTTTACTGAGATTAGGGATGGAGATTCAAGGGATGAGGGGGGAAAGAGAAAGGTAGCCCTCGCAAAAAAGAAACAGAACAGTATACTCTCTAAGCAACCTAAGCCAGACAGTCTTAAAGAGGAATCTCAAACTTACTTCTGAGAATAAGGCTCACCCAAGATGTTTAGTAAATGACAAATTTTCATAGGGAATAATTCCTTTTTAAGCCTCTAGAATTAAGTGAGAGGGTTGACGCAAAAGAAGTCAGGTATGAACATGGGCATACCACTAGGAGCAGAGTTTTGATATTTGGGACATGGCATGTCCGATACAACAAATAAACATAGGGATGCCTGGGGAGATGGGCCATTGGCACCTTTTGACAATCCAGGAAATTAGAAGTAAAAGCTGAGAACAGGGAGAGATTTTCAATCTATAATTGACAGAGAGGTTCACCGGAATAATTGTCTGTGTGCATAGAACAGGGGTGGGCAATCTGTGACCATCCAGATGTTTTGGCCTATAACTCCTATGATCCCTCACCATTGGCTATTCTGGCTAGGGCTGATGAGAGTTTAGGGCAAAACATCTGGAGGACCACAAGTTGCCCACCCCTGGCATAGAGGATGCCTGAAATGTGACAGGCTGATTGCTATGTAGTGGGAAAACTATGTCATTGTGCCAGATGTGTTGGATTTTTAAAGAGACAGGCAGTTTATTCTCGGGCATTTCTCAACAGGTTTCTCTGTGTACATGGCACAAATGCATCTGCACTGATATCTGTGATGGGGGCCACGCTATTTTCCAACAGTCATCATTGCAAAAATTGGTGCAGCTGCCTATGCACCCCCTATGTGCTTCATAGGAACATTGGAAGCTGCCTCATGCCTGGATAAACTAGTTGTTCAACTAACCCAATATTGTCTACTCTGGCTACACTTCGCCAGGGTCTCAAGTAGAGATCTCTCCCATCATCTGCTACTTTAACTGGAGATGTTAGGAACTGACCCTGGGACCTTCTGCATGCAAAACTCCACACACTGCTGAGCAGTTTTTTCTTCCTCTGTCCCATTGTTCCCAAAGATATTCTCATGCCAATTTTGAATTCCTGCCTTATCAAGTGTCTTGTCCATCTATGACACTGATTTAGTACACTAATTATTTGAAATACCAGTTGTAGAGATAACCCATAATTTGTAGCAAAAAATGAACTTTAGAGAGGAAAAAACCCTAAAATTTGAGCCCGTTTGCATGTCATAAAAACATTAAGAGATTTTCTGTCTTTCAAAGAATTCAGATAAGTGTCTGGGTGCTTTCATACTTGCACTCTACACTGGATTGTTGCTGGATGAGAAATACTCATACCACGATAGGAGTCAAAACTATACCTTGGTAATTTCATTTTAAATCAATTTTTGTCAGCACTGGAAGACCCACACTAGTTGCAAACTTCTTGGGGGAAAGTCATGATAAATGTGAGAGCACAAAAGGATTCCAAGATAGGTTACTATGGCTGTCCTCCTGAAAAGAAACAGTTGACTCAAACTTATTTTCTATTCTGTGTGTTACATGTGGATGAACACATTTCATAACAATGTACACATGGGAATAATTTCATGAGAATCTATACATGAAGTATAAAAAATGGAAGGAGGCCAAAATGAGGAGTGGTCTGAGAGGCTATTCTGTGCATGGGAATATGGTATATCCATAAGGTTTTCACAGCAGAATGTGAGAGGATAGTTCAAGTTGAATCAGTGAGAAATAACTGTATTGTTAAGAAATAGGCTAGTAAACAATTCCACAGTGAAACAGCTACTGTTCTGATAATGAAGAGGTAGTTCTGAAGCATGGAAGGGTAAGACACAACCTTAGTGAAACTTAGAATATACTTTCCATAACCACTTTTTAAAGTTATACAGCTGGAAAATGAAGAATGGAAAAATGGGGCTCATCATAATTTAGAATGGGATAGCATATGTTCTGAGATACAGTTTATGGCCTCTTCTTTGGAAATATCATATATAATCCCAGCAAATTAAACCAAATATATGTCCTCTGTCCAAGGGTGGGTGTGGATCAAAAGGTGTTACACAAAAGAAATCTCCAAGGAATTCGTGAACCAGAACAAGTTTGACTTCCTTAAGAATTAAAGAGGGTAATTTTCAAGCATCTTATGAAGTGGTGTGTATGTGTATATGCACATGTTTCTCTTGCTCACTCACTACACACACACACACACACACACACACACACACGCAATACAGGAGCTAGCAGCTACTTAAATAAACTCTAAAGATGCAATCCTGCCAACAATCCTATGCATTATCTAAGTCCCAATGACTCCAGTAGAACTTAAAACAAGGATAAGCAGATTGTAGTAGGCATCCAAGAATGCCTGCAGTTGCCTTGCCACAACCATCTCAATCACCTTACCTAAAAATGGCATGTTCATGACTAGGCAATAGTTTTCACAAATCCTTGGGCCCAGCCGCCACCCAGGGTGGGCCTCTTCAGGAGTGGTCAGACTAGCACCTCCTTCAAAATGTCAGGCAACACTCCACACAACAAGGCATTGACCACATCCTGGACCCATCCAGCCAAGCCATGCAAGCTAGTCTTAATTAGTCATGAGGGACAGGGATCAGGAGGGCATGGGGTTGGTCGCATGACTGCAGGCACTTTGTCCATGTCATCAGGCTGCAGTAACTGAAATTGATCCCACAAAACATGGCTAGATGGGGCACTGGACACTTCACTTAGATATGCTGTAACAGTGGATTCTAAATTGCTTCAGAACCAGATGACTTTATCCTCAAAGTACAATGAAAAAGCATCCCAGCAGGCCTCTGTGGGCTTTAAAAGAGTTGCATCTGGGGTTAGCAACCTCTACTGGGTGGCTACTCAAGGATGCGATGATAGCTGCGAAAGAAGTCTTTTTCGCAGTCCACACCACCACATATACAGGCCCGTGGCTCACGCTGGCTCAGCTTGTCTGAGTGTGGAAAGCTAAGCAGGGTCAGGCCTGGTTATTACTTGGATGGGAGACCCCTCCTCTAGTTTCCTGCACTGAGCAGGGGGTTGGACTCGATGGCCTTGTAGGCCCCTTCCAACTCTATGATTTATGAATCTATGGTAGACACGATTATGTGCTCTAAGCAGTGTTTGATAAGTTTTGGAGCAAGATTTCTGCCACCTGCACTTAGTCATCATCTGGCCTGCTTCATTGCCTAGGACTCTGTAGAGTACCATGGGGCATAATGGGTTCTGCAGCACTGGAGGACCCTCAGGAGTGATTGTGTCAATGGTCTCACCCTTCCACCGAGAAACAAGGGCTTTGACAGATTCACCAGCTCTATCCGCTGGAAAATCTCTCAGAGCATTCAGGAATCCATCAAGTTTCATAAGACTGCGAGGGTGGACCATCCTAATGGGTCCCCGCGGGTCCCCCACCCCTGCAGGGGAGAACTACTGTTGTAAATCAGAACTTCACCAGGAAGTGGTCTAACCATGACAATAGGGTCACTCTTACCCGCCCCCCCCTACCAAACCACCAATCATATATCCCAGAGCAAAGACTAAATCAAGGGTGTTCTGTGTGTTGGGCCAATGACAACTTGAGACAGACCCATGGTTCTTATGGAGGCCATGAGGTCCCAACCTGGACCAGAGGCAAGGACACTGAACTCACCAAGGACAACTGTCCTTGGCTTCTCTAGCACCACACCTGAGATCACCTTGGCCAGCTCAGGCAGTGAGACCACTGGGCATCAGGGTGGGCAGTACACCAGCAGCATCCCCAATCTGTCTCTCTGGCCCAACACCAGATGCACACCCTCCCATCTATCTAGTTCCTGGGCAGAATAATTACCTGATGATGTGGATGGACATCTGATGGACCACTGCAAGGTAGTCAGTCAAAAAAAAGAAAGCATGATATCCAATAATAGCAGCTTTCTTGGTTGGACTATAAGTCTGATATTTAAAAAATTATTTACAAACGACAGTCGCTCTCTTTCTTTGATACTTTTTAATATTATTTATTTATTTATTTATTTATTATATTTATACCCCGTCTTTTTTCAAATAAAAACAGATGTTTACTAGAATGACATTCAAAAACCCTGTACTCTGACTCATATGCGTTGCTATTTTTTAAAAGAACAAATCTGTTAAATTAATGCTCAGTCTGCATTGAGAGCTTTGAAATATTTAGAAAACAATTGACTTGAGAGCATTTCCCCAAAAAAGTAATAAACATGATCCTTTCTTCTTCTTCTTTTCTTTTTAAAAAACCCTGCTTATGTCTTCTCTCCAATCATTTGACATTTTTGCATGTAATAGCTCCATTCGGCTCTTCTCCTTAACTGGCATCTAGCAGCAGCCATTCCATCAAGCTACAGTAGGAGAGATGGGAAGCAGGGCCACTCCATTGGCTCTGCTAAGAGACAAGCTGCATCAGGTTCCCCCTCACTCTCAACTGTTTCCATTCAAGTGGTTGTTATAAGAACTTTCTAAGTTTATGAACTGGTGTCTGGGTTTGCTTATTGCTTTTTCCCTCCCCATCCTTTTTCCTTTTGTGTCATGCTTTATAGATTGTAAGCCTGCAGGCACAGACTGCCTTACAAACAAATCTTATGGAAGCTGCTCCATTTCAAAGTAGAGTAAAAACACTTTAACTAAATACATACATAAGAACCATATGATACTGAACAATGCAAAGACATTCAATACCCCATCTTGTGATAACTGTGTTGTGATTTAGCCAGGGAATACTTTATAAATACAAATGTTTCAGGAACACAATGATGACTATTTGTAGATAGTAAGGCTATATCACGGGGTAACCTTGAAGGCTTCTTGGCTAAGAGCATATAAAAGATTATGACTGGATTGTCTCTACATGCATAATCTCTCCTGGTCTAGTTAAATTTGTTATTAATTAAAGGTTCAGCCAAACTTGCAATGACAGTAAAGCAGGAAGTCATATGTCATTTTTGATCGATGATTTTAGTGTTATAATTACTTTGTGATTTGATTGTGCTGGAAACAGATCAGAGAGATTAAAATTTCTGGACAACCTTTAGATGCCTATGGATAATAGCAAGGCAGCAGGACTGACTCAGTTATTGCTTTGGCACAGACACTTCTCCCGCTCTTGGTTTGGCATTTAGCATCAAATTGGAAGTAAAGGAAAAGACTCCTAACAAAGGTTTGATGTGGCAAGTCTATATATATTCTACAATCAGTCTTGATTTAAAAAAAATTTTTTTTTTAAACAGAAGGAAGAATATCAGCTTTTATTTTACCAAAGGAAGTTTCTAGCCCTTAGGGCTGTGAAGGAAGGATTGAATGTGCATGTGGGCTGGGAAGACAAAGTTTAACTTGTTTTTATGACAGGTTATGAAAAGTTTAAAGTATTTCACAAAAATAGATGGTGTTTGTTGAATTTCAAAATGGTTATTGCTTTCAGTTGGTTAGCAACTGTCTGAAAGCATCCCACATCGGTCCATGGCTGGGGAATGCATTAGTGGTTGTTAGGCAGTTGTTTGACAGGGCTAGGGGGATTCCTCTTTACATACAGTCCCACCACTGCCTTCCTGATGTTATCTCTACTGTTGCCAAAGTCACCTTATCATTCCACCCTGGACTGTGAAGGAGCTGTGACCAGAAGCTGATGCCATGGCACCAGTTACAACCTGATGCTGCAAAGAAATGTAAACAGTCTCTCAAAGCACAGCTAGCTGTGAAATGAGGTCGGGGGGGGGGGGAGTTAACAAGGAAAACATCGAAGCATTAAATTGATAGAGAAATGCCTGTAGTCAATACAAATAAATGGAAACACAAGTACTCAGTAAATGTGTTTCTAAATTATTATTGCCAAAGGGCTCAGTCCTAGCTGTGCCAAGCATACTCTCAGCTGGGAGAACAAGGTCAATTCTAGCCAAATGGAGAACATTTTTGTTGCCTATTTGTCCTACAGAATATTCTGCCTGTGATAGGTTTACTTGTAGGTAAATCACTGCATGTACTTTATATGGCCCCCAGCACATGTACATGCAGTCATCATCATCAGGCGATCACTCGTGACTGAGTAAGATTGTCTTCCAGGATAAAAATTTACAAAAAGGAGTTTTTAAAAGGAGGAAATTCTAAAGAAAATTGTGTAGACTCTAGCGATGGGTCCGTAAGTGACTCTGGAGGCCAATTCTAGATCCACACAGCTTCCCACAGTGAGGGCACAGGTTACCAGATGGAAGATGGTCCTGTAAAGGATTCATTTGACGTGCTTTTCGCTTAGCACGTTTCTCCCTTTCACCTTGCACTCGGGCTTCTTCAAAGTCCATAGAACCTTTGTGAAAGGCCAACCTCCAGTTAGATCGTTCATGGGCCAGAGCTTCCCAGTTTTCGATGTTTATATTGCATTTTTTTAGATTAGCCTTATGAACATCTTTAAACCTCTTATATTGACTACCAATATTCCGCTTTCCATTCTTGAATTGGGAATAAAGTAACTGCTTTGGGAGACAGCAGTGAGGCATTCGAACAACATGACCGGTCCACTGAAGTTGGCGTTGAAGGATCATTTTTTCAACGCTAGTAGTCTTTGCTTCTTCCAGTACACTGACATTTGTTCGCCTATCTTCCCAAGTAATTCGCAGGATTTTCCGGAGGCAACGTTGATGAAATCTTTCAAGGAGGTGGAAATGACGTTTATAGATAGTCCATGTTTCGCAGGCATACAATAAAGTTGGTAATACAATGGCTTCATAAACCAGTGTTTTGGTCTTCTTACAAATATCCCGATACTTGAACACTCTATGTTTCATTCGAGAAAACGCAGCACTTGCGGAGCTCAAACGATGCTGGATTTCACTGTCGATGTTAGCTGCCAAGATAGAGAAAATGATCGACATTTTCCAGTACTGTCCCGCCAAGCTGGATAGATGGCGTCACCAAAGGGTTAGCTTGCACTTGCTGATGAAGCACTTTGGTTTTTTTGATGTTAAGTGAGAGACCAAGTTTTTCGTATGCTTCTGCAAAAGCATTTAGGATAGTTTGGAGATCATCCTCTGAATGTGCGGAGACCACATTATCATCAGCATACTGAAGTTCCACAACGGAGGTTGTAATTACCTTACTTTTTGCTTTCAGCCTGCTGAGATTAAAAAGCTTTCCATCTGTTCGATATATGATTCCCACACCAGTGGGAAGTTTCCCCTCGACAAGATGTAAAATCATGGCGATGAAAATACATGCAGTGACTCACCCATGACAACCTACGCATACAGTTCCGGTTAATTCCTACATAGAAGTGCTCTCATGGCAAACATTTTGCAATATGTCCCTAATGTGCATTTCTTACATAATATATGTATTTCTTCATACATATTTGAAAGAGTTTTCATATTTACAGAATTTGCTATGGTGGTGTCTACATGTAGCTTACACTTTTTTCCTGATACAGATGATAGAAGGGAGTTGGCTTGTTCTCTAAGTCTTTCAATCTCAGGATGTGTTGTCTGCCTAAGAGCAACAGATTCCTCTTTATCCAGCTAACATATTTTAGAGTTGTGTTCTTGTGAAGCCCCATTCATTTAAATTATGCTTGTGGAAGTGATATTCCTGGTGGACTGTACCCAATATTTTTCTTTATAACAAGCGCTGACAGAAGCTTTCTATAGATCAGGCAGATTAATGACCTCTTTAAATATGATGTTCAGCCACTAGGTCAGACGAAAGGTTACACCTTTGGCCAATTGTGCACCTCAAGAATGTAATGAGCACTTCTGCCCAACCACAGATGCTAACCATCATACTTCCCTAGGGCCCAACACTGCTTTTCTATTACATAGCTGCTAAACATGCAGCACATATCCACACAATCTCCTCCAGAGGATGAGGAGCAATACATGCAGCCAGACTAAATTTAGGACTAGTATAATTCCATCACAAAGATACACAGATATTTTTATTAAGATGTACTAAAGTTCCAGGGCAAATGTTTCGTCTATGGAACATAATCCAGTTTCCATTACACATGAATTAACTGAGCGCACACATGAACACCCACCGTTGAATGAAGGAGGCACTTGGACTCCAAATCCCCATATTAAAGTATTGATGTCAAAGTTAGCTGGGAGAATGTAGGAAATCTGGTCTCTAAGAGCACAGACCTACATGTGTCTACTCAGAAATAAATTCCATTAAGTGGGTATGGGATTGCAGCCTAAAGCAAAATTAGATGTCTTCAACTCTCCAATCTCAAATTGGGTTGGATGACCTATTAACCCATCCCAAAATGCCATATACAGTACATTTTTCAATCCAATTAAAATATCATCAAGGGTTCAGCACCATATATCTTTACCATCAGTTCTACCTCAATCACAATGAAATACTGATTCTACTTGAAAAGGAAAGTTTCCTCATATAGTAATGGGAATTGTAGAGGGCTATCATCTTGTTCTGTCTGATTCACACTAATGTTTCTTCATGAGGTTATCTAGCAACATACATGACCACAGGGAGAAAATAAGTAGAATTTACAAGTGCATAGTCACATGGCTGTGTCATCACATTGCACATCGGAAACAATGCTCCTGTTGCCACAACCTAATGTGGCATTTTATTTTTGTGTGTGTGCTGCAGCACAAATTATTGGCTCAGGTGTTGAAACAATCAGCTTATTATTTCCAAAGCTACCCCTTCACAGCTGTTCATGTGAATTGGCATATATGATTAGCAGAACCACAGTCTGAACTAATGTGGTTACTATAACCCCAGAAAAGATGTCACAACAGACAAACTTGAAGGTTTATTAGTAACAAAATTAAGAAATGATTCCAGAACTGTTGCGTGTACAGACCTTTTCATATAAACAAGAGAAAGGCTTCAACATTTTGTACTGCCAGTTCCATAACTTTTAGAAATACAAATATTTATCCAAGCAACAATGAAGTATCACATGTTCTTACAGAAATACACCTTTTGATCCCAATAATGTGAAGTGCAGACAAGGTAGCTTTTAACTGAAGCTTGCATAAAACTTAGAACTTGGCTAACATCTTTCTCTACAACTAATTATATTTTCTGAAGCCTCACCAAACAAGTTGCTAAAAATATCCCCACAGCTGATCCCAAATCATTTTTTCCCAAAGAGTCATTCTTCATTTGGAGATAACAGTACCAATAAAATGTTGAATGCTGCAGCAACTCCACATGTTCTGGCAAACAAGTGGTTTGGGGGAATTGAGGAATTCACTCAGCATGCAGCTAGCTGTCATTAGGGCTGATAAATCTGGTAGTTTTGGCCTCGGTTTCTGGACACATGTACCATCCCAAGGTATGGAAAAGAGATGAAATTAACAAAAGAAGTGTACAGACTGTTGGTAGAAGACATAAGACGTGAAGGAATTGTGAAGATAAAAATAGGAGGGCAAAACATGAAGAAGAGCAGAGTCTGTTTTCTGTTTGAACTCTACTAGTTAAATTAGCATGGTCATTGATTTAAATTTATGGATCACTTTTCAAATTACGTGTTCCTAATTAGCAACTAGTAGGAAAAGCAAGGGCTTTCATTTGATTTGGCTTTAGCTTACTTTTTGAATAGTTCTATCTGCATGGCATCATAGGCAAGATATTACACAAAGAAAATCAATACCTCCTTTCAAGAAGAGATTGTAACCCCTGATAATTATTTCAATATTACACTATATCATGTTAAAAGAATGCTGAGACTGCAGGCGAAATCCTGCAAATAAGGTTACTACCTCTGAAGCGGAAGAGACACCAGACAGTTGAGACTTGAGACAGAACTACAAATTAGGCAGTCCTTGGTTCAAATCTTATCTCTGCCATGAACTCACTAGTGGGCAGCCTAATCCTATGCATGCTTACTCTGAAGTAAATCCCCACCAAATTGAATGGAACTTATTCCCAAAGTAAGTGTGCATGGTACTGCCACCTTAGACACACCACTCTCTCTCAGCCTTAGCCCCCTGTCTGTCCCCCCAGCAAGATGGGAGTACTGTTCTACCATATAAGGTTGTTGTAAAGAAGAAAAAAGAAAGAAAACCTATAAGAACCTTTTTAACTAAGAACTGGTGCCTGAGTTTTGCATTCTTCCTCCTCCCTCCCAATCCCTTTTCCTTTTGTGTCATGTCTTTTAGATTGTGAGCCTGAGGGCAGGGACTGTTTTATTATTAATCTTTGTAAGCCACTCTGAGAGCCTTTTCTGGCTGAAGAGCGGGGTATAAATGCAATAAATAAATAAATAAATAAAGATTTAAAATGCAATAATCTGTGTGAGACACTTTGAACACTCTACCATTCTATATAGTGTGTTTGTGGAATGCTATCCTCAGAGGGGTCTCAACTGATGCCCACCTTGATGTCATTTCAGTGCCATACATAGGTTTTTGAGGTTTTCGTAATTTCCCCAGATATTTAAAATATACTTTAGGCCTGTTTTTAATTCTACATTGCTAATTTTTATCTGCTGCTGTTAGATTTTAATACTATCCTGTACTTTTTTTGGAAAGCTTTAGAATTAATAAGATGCATGAAAGATCTGCATTCACCTGTTAAGTCTGAATTAAACATGCAACATTCCAGTGTTTCACTTTTATGTCAAAACCTTTGGCTTTGTATTGTGACAGACAGGAAAGAATAAAACATATCAGGTTTTCATATGTTCAGAAAAATAACGTATCTTATTAGCCACCACCACTGAAGCCTTTTATAATGGTTTTGCAATGGGGGTGTGGTGTAGGACAGCTGGATGTAAAATGGCAAGTACATGATACATTCAACATGCAGCAACAGAAAGTGATAATTGTGTGTCTATTCCTCCCCCCCACCTCCCAGCCATCTAGGAGAACTCAATCATGTCCTGACATGATGATGTGCATTTTCCAGTCCATGAGCCATATCACAGGCTGATATTGGCTGAAGAACCTTTCTTAAACCATTTAATTCCAAATTATTGCAATCGTAGGGTTGTACCCGAAGGTTCCCTTCCTCTAATGGAAGGAGTCCTTCCATTAGACAGACTCCTTCTATCACAGGAATGTTCCTGCTGGCAGAGGAAGGACAACTTTGGACACAACTGAAAGGATTTACCATAGTATCTGCTTCTGGTAAGTACAGTAATATCTTGGATTGCAAGCATAATTTGTTCCGGAACCATGCTTGTAATCCAAAACACTCTTATATCAAAGCGAGTCTCGGCCCGCTACGCCCACTCGAGGTGAGCGGTTACATCCCTATGACTACTTGTCTTGCCAGACCTTGCTTGTTTATCAAGTCAACATTAAAAAAAAATTTTTGCTTGCCTTGCAAAACGCTCTCAGACCAAGGGCCGGTTCACACGACCCAGGCTGTGGACGGGGAGGCACCACGGGGCTGGCACCACGGGGCTGCCCATGGGGTCCGGCGAGGCGCCGCAGACAACCTGCGCCCTGCGCGCGTGGGCGGACCCCGCAGTCCCCGCACCATAGTGCGGGCCTCCCGGCGCTAGGGGGCGGGGCCCCGGGATGCCCAGAGGGGCCGTTTGCCCCTACAGGCTGGAACGGCGGTTGCTCCGGCCACCCTGGGCTGCCGCCTCTGTGGGGACCCCGTGGGACGGCCGCCCGCTGTTCGCACGGCACAGTGACCACACGCGGTAGGGGCTTACCCCTCTACCGACCATGGTCACTTTGCATGCATCCCGCCCGCGGTTATCCCGCAGGGGCACCCCCGGTCGGCGTTCACACAACACAGGAACCGCGGGGGACTTGCGGTTCCCGTGTCATGCGAACAAGCCCCAAGTTACTTGCAATCCAAGGTATTACTGTATAGCAATTTGGCTGTTAGAGTAGAACTATGTCTTGTACAACTGGCTATGGTAGATTAGGATGACACTGGAAAACAGGATGGATGGAAGTGGCCCTGCTAATCCTCTCCACAACTGCTAGTAACACTGTGTATAAATGCAAAATAAAATATGGATTATTAAATATTAACAAAATATAATAGTAAAACACAAAAATGTTAAAATAATAAAGGTAAAGTATATATAGCTTACAAATTTTAGCATTTTGATTTCACAGATTATAACTGTTTAATTGTACAGTGTGACCAGAAATGTCAGATACGAAACAGATGAAGTAATGTATTAGACAAACGCGGAGTCTCTTCAGGCAGAATAAAGAAGTATGGAATTCTCAGCTGTTACTTGAGGCAAACAGCATCCTTGTAACAAAACATGCTTTTGGTAACACAACATTTTTGTTACATTTAATACAGTAAGTCTGCAATCCTATACATACTCACCTGGAAGTAAGTCCCATTGAACTCAACGGGGCTCACTTCTGCATAGAGAGGCCTGTGGCTTACGCTGGCTCAGCTTGTCTGAGTGTGGAAAGCTAAGCAGGGCCAGGCCTGGTTATTACTACTTGGATGGGAGACCCCTCCTCTAGTTTCCTGCATTGAGCAGGGGGTTGGACTCGATAGCCTTGTAGGCCTCTTCCAACTCTATGATCTATGAAATCTATGAAATCTGTGTACAGTACAGGATTGCAGTGAAAATGAACTAACGAGTTGGCTGAAGACTGCTATAATGGGCTAAGAAGTCTAGTTTGGAGTAAAACCTTAATAAATGTTTCAACCCCTAGACATTGTTCTGATATAAAATATCAATTTGTTTAATTTTATTTATTTATTTATTTATTTTATATCCTGTCTTTTTTCCAGCAAGGAACCCAAGGCGGTTTATATATTCCTCCTCTCCATTTTATCCTCACAACAACCTGTGAAGTAGGTCAGGCTGAAAGTCAGTGAGTGGCCCAAAGTCACCCAGTGAGCTTCATAGCTGAGTGGGGACTAGAACCCAGATCCCCTGAGTCCCAGTCCAACAATCTAACCACTACACCACACTAGCTCCTGCTAACATATCCATTTGTCTAACATATCAAAACATATTGATTCTCTATTATCCTCTGGGACCAATAATTCTCCAAAATAGCTTGAAGTGTGGTTAGTAATAGCATTTATATAAGAAAACAGTAAGTCTGCAGGGTCAACAAGTGTTTGTACTCCTCTCCAAAGTCCCAATGGCCCAAAAAGAGCCATTGAGTTCTGGTGTTACCTCATTCAAAGCAAATCATTACAAGACTTTAGTCCAAATGCTATGGAATCCATGTCTATTTATCATAATTATTTGCCAATGATGCAAAGAATCCATTGACATTCTGATTGGGTTTGCATGACATGCTAAGCCACTGTAGCAGCCGCAGCGGCTTAGCATATCATCTGAACCCAGCCTGCCAAGCATGGGGTGGCTATGAAGCTACCCGAAGAAGCCATGACTTGTTGTAGGGTTTGCTTAACCGTCTGTGGCTTGCTATGTTGTCCAAACCAGTACAGCACAAGCCACGGGGGGGGGGGGGAGCCCAACAAAAGAGCCACTTGGAAAGCCCAACAACAAGTGAGCCACTCTTGCCAAGCGGCTCCCCACCATGAGCACAGATGACAGCTGCCCGGAAAGTGCCCAAGTGGCACTTACAGGCGCCTGTCACCAGCTTCCCCAAGCAGGTTATTTTCTCCTTGACCTTCTCCCAGGGAGACAGAGGAGAAAGCGCCTCCTCTCCCTCCACCCCTGGGATCACGGGGGGGGGGGCTTTCTCCTGGGTTTACCCAGGAGGAGGCCCAGGAGAACGTGCCACCTAGTGCTGGCCTGCCTCAAGAGGAGGCCCAGCACTAGGCAGCTCATGTCCCCCTCCTGTTGCCCAGTGCTGTCACTGTTCAGTTGAGCGGCAGTGGCACTTCGCAATAGGAGGGGACAAGTCGCCTAGTGCTGGGCTTCCTCGAGAGGCAGCTCATCCCTGACACTGCCAGGGAGCCTCTGACAGCTGCCCCGAAGTGCCACTTCGGCACTTATCGGCAGCTGCCATCCCCGTTCCGCTCCCCTCAGTGCTCCCACAGTGCCCCCAGGGATACTGGTGGGAGGACTGAGGGGGGAGGAGGTGCCCCAGGACCCTGGCTGTGCCTGATCGTTAGCTGGGTACAGCAGGGGGCCCAGGTTAACTTTAAGCTCAGGGTGACTACATAGCCATCCTGTGCTTAAAGTGTCATGAGAACCCGCCCACTGAGTGTCTGATGTAGTGCATAACCCTGTCCATCAGAGAGTGCAAATACACCGGTAAATCCACCAAGACCAACGAATGGTGGTGTCACTGCACCCATACAGACATTGCCACCTTGACTTGTGAGCTCCTCCCACAAGAGCAGGGAAGACCACAGCATAGGGAAGATCGTAGCTTCTTTCCTTTACAGATCCTGACTTGTCCTTGCACTGGGGAGGCCAGGCTGCGCCAGGGAGAGAAGACATCCTCTTCACTTGGTGTTGTCCAATCTCTTTTTCTCTCTCCCCAAATCCTTGCCTTGGAAGCAAGATAGCACCAATGCAAACCCGCCTTGGCACTGGGCAAAGGAAGTGGAGGAGCATGCCACAGTACAGTGTAGAATAACTTGTAATGTATATAACCTCTGTAATGAGCAGAGTGTGGGGGAATTGGAGAAGAGTGGCCTGACCCTCAACATAAGGATCAAGGGGGAGAGTGTTGGCCTAGCAGAGCTAACTCTCTGCAACAAACAAAGCAAGATATGTGTGTGAGGCGGGATTTCTGCACTATGGAGCCGCACGAAGGGCGAAGCGCCACCTGCCTCCCACACAGCATAGAGTGGCAACATTAAATACAGTGGCAGAGCTGCTTTGAACTCTGCATTGAAATACTACGACACAAACAAATAATGGTCCCAAGCATTCAAACTCAGCCAGGGGCCTATGTACATTCTGGTGACACCTATTCCCTTTCCTGGTAATAAACAGGGCGATATGTTGTCATGTTTAGATATTAACTCCCCCTCCCCTATAAGAAGTCCAAGTCATGTCATGGCCCCTGAGCAGCTGTAATGTGCCTTTCCTACTAGCCTTCTAGCCAAGCTTCTTACATTATATGGAGAGGCATCACCCACTGAAGGCCTTAAAGAACACAGCCCGCCCAGCTCAACAAAATCTACCATTGTCTGGTATAGTGCATTATTGGTCCTTCCCACAGTGTGTAGAAGGAGCAATATGGTCCAATTTATTCAGATCTGTTGGGTCTTGCCTTGATCCAGGCAAGTCAACTGAACTACAGGCCCATCAGTTTCTTTCCAGCCTTACAGTTCTACGGTTCTGCATAGGCCCTCATAAATGGTAAGCATGTCAATAATTTTCTAAAGTTAGAGGGACAGCATCTGGACATTGTCACTCAGTTGTTTATCACATCTGTTTGTCCTTGAATTAAATATAGAGTTGGCCCATTACCACAGTTTTTTTTTTTAAAAAAACCAGAACAATAACAAAACCCCAAATCCCAGATGGCTAAGGGTTCACTGTCCTTCAAGTCAATTACATCTTCATTCTGATGCCTCAGGCTAGTCTTAATGGCTCCAGATGAGTCGAGATATGATTGATTTCTATTTGCATTTTTATCCTTTGATTATTTCTTAAGAATGGTAGAAGAGAGAAAGATGCTTACTCTACCATTCTGAGCACAAGACAAACACTACATGACACAGAGTGGAAAGGAATTACACATCAATTCATTACACCATTGTAAAGTCTTTCCTAACAGCACACATGTTTAAGTGAACACCTATAGTGCAATGTGTGAATGGGACAAAAATGTGCTTGGAAACACGTGTCATCAGATAGATATACTGAGAGATCCAGGCTTAGGCGTACTTCCCTACTGAGTGCATGTGGTAAACCTGGTTTTGTTGCCATATAATGAGCAGAAAGAAACTGGATTGAAAAGTACTCCTCCCCATATTTATTTATTTATTCTTTCATTTTCTATACCGCCCAATAGCCGAAGGTCTCTGGGCGGTGTACAACAATCAATTAAAAAACAACAATGAAATACAGTTAAAAATATAAACAATAAAACATTATGAAATTTTTAAAACCAATTTTTAAAATATCCCTAAAACAAGTTAATAAAACACGGCCGCTAAAAACAATTTATCACCCCTCCAAATACCATTTAATTATTAAAAGCCTCAACGTAGAGGGCAGTCTTAACCTGGCACCGAAAAGATAATAGAGTTGGTGCCAGACGGGCCTCAGGGGGGAGCTTGTTCCACAGTTGGGGGGCTACCACAGAAAAGGCTCTCCCCCTTGTTGCTGCCCTCCGAGCCTCACGTGGTGGTGGCAGTCGGAGGAAGGCCCCAGATTTTGAAGGTAGTGTACGGGTAGATTGTGATTGGGAGAGGCGTTCCATTAGTTATTGTGGTCCCAAGACGTGTAGGACTTTATAGGTCAAAACCAGCACCTTAAATCGGGCTCAGAAGCATATAGGCAGCCACTGCAAGCGGGCCGGAACAGGTGTTATATGTTTGGACCATTTGGTCCTGGTGATTAGTCTGGCTGCTGCATTTTGCACAAACTGCAGCTTCTGAACTGTCTTCAAGAGCAGTCCCACGTAGAGTGCATTGCAGTAATCTAACTTGGAGATTACTAGAGCGTGGATTACCGAAACCAGGCTATCCCTGTCCAGATAGGGGCATAGCTGGGCCACCAGCTGAAGCTGGTAGAAGGCACTCCGTGCCACTGAGGCAACCTGAGCCTCAAGTGACAAAGATGGCTCAAGGAGGACCCCCAAGCTATGAATCTGCTCCTTCAAGGTGAGTACAACCCCATCCAGAACAGGTTGAACACCCTCCATCCGGTTGGAAGAACCACCCACTAACAGCATCTCAGTCTTGTCTGGATTGAGCCTCAGTTTGTTAGCCCTCATCCAGTCCATTGTCGCAGCCAGGCACCAGTTCAGCACATCACAGCCTCACCTGCTGAGGATGGAAAGGAGAAATAGCGCTGCGTGTCAGCAGCATACTGATGACAACGCACTCCAAAACTCTGGATGAACCTGCTTAGCAGTTTTATGTATATGTTGAATAGCATGAGAGATAAGACCGACCCCTGTGGAACTCCATACTGGAGAGTCCATGGGCCCGAGCAGTATTCCCCAAGCCCCACCTTCTGGAGCCGGCCATCCAAGTAGGAGCAGAACCACTGCAATGCAGTACCTCCCACTCCCAACTCAGACTGCCGTTCCAGAAGGATACCATGGTCGATGGTATCGAAAGCCGCTGAGAGATCCAGGAGTACCAACAGGGTCACACTCTCCCTGCCTCTCTCCCAACAAAGGTAATCATACAGGGCGACCAAAGCTGTTTCCGTGCCAAAATCAGGCCTGAACCCCGACTGAAATGGATCTCTTTAATCCCATACTCAGCTACATCTGCACCAGCTAATTTTAACAACCACAATTAAACACCTAAAGTGATCTTGGTGACATATTCTTTGTTCAAATTCCGAATGTTCCTCTTTCCTATTCCTATATCTAATATTTATCTAGAATAATTGTGGTTTGTAATTTAGACGTGTAAATAAGGCTGGACGCGCCGCCCAAGCCGTATTTCCCTGCCCCCCCTTGTTTTTTCGAGCGGCGCTGTGCGCCGCTCGAACGATTCCCCATACCTTTTCCGGCGCTTTCGGGCCCAGAAATGGACCCTGCGCAGGTGCAGAACGGACCATAGGGGTCCAGTGCGCCTGCGCAGGGTTCCGTTGCGTCATTTCCGGTACCGGAAGTGACGCGACAGACCAGACCGAGCGGCAGGGGCGGCTCTCCGCAGAGAGCGCACCAGAACGAGCGGCGGGGGCGGCTCTCCGCGGAGTGCGCGAACCGCCCCGAAGACAAGGTAAGGCCTCGCCGGGGCATGAGCGGGGCCAAATTTGGCCTCATTCTGCCCCGGCGAGGCTCGATTGCTCAACTCTAGTTTGTATGAAGTATTTTTTTATATGAAATGAAGGCTGATTTCAAATGCTTATGTATATCTGAGAGACCACCGTCTCCCATATCAGCTGCCCCAGTCTCTATGTTCTGAAGGGGAGGGATTGCTGGTGCTGACCATACCACAGTCTACTGAGATTCGTTCAGCCGTGGTATGGAGGCGGGCCTTCTCAACAGAGGCACCCACCATATGGAATGATCTCCCCATTGAGATCAGGTGGACTTCTAGTATGGAGTGCTTCCGCTAACAACTAAGACACACCTGAATGCTAGCATTGTCAGCCACCCCTGGTTATTTTAATGAGATTTTATTGTTTTTATTATTTCTTTACGGTTTTAGTTATTGTATTTTATCATGATTTTATGTTGTAAACCACTTGGGGATTTTTTGTTGTTGTTGTTTTAAAGAAAAGTGGTATAGAAATCCTCTGAAACAAATATAATAAACTTGTCCACTGTATACTGAAGTTTTCATTACACTGCATATTTAGATCCATAATCGAGTGGATATTATGTGACCAGTGGCTTTACTCCAGCTGTTGTATTAGTGGCCATGTTGAGTAATGCCTCCTCCCAAAGAAACACCTGATGCAGTTTTCTTCTTCTCGTTCCTCTCCTACCAGCAGGCTGGACATCATCATGGCTAAACCGTCTTTAGATATGGCCGCTCTAAACAATGATACATTGGCGCCAACCCATTCTTTAAGGTTTTTCAGCCAAGACCTTCTTCCTACACTTCTTTCCCCATTTATTTTCCCTTGTATAATCAGCTGCAATGGTCTATATTTTTCATTTCTCATTATACAATATGACCAAAATATTCAAGTTTTCTGCATTTTATGTATTTTATAATTTCTTGATCTTTATACATTCTCTTTAATACTTCTTCATTGGTCACCCTCTTGGTCCATGAAATTCGTAACATCCTGTGATAAATCCACATTTCAAATACTTCTATCTTTTTTATGGTAGTCTGTGTTAAAAGTCCACAATTCTATGCCATATCATAGAACTGAAAATACATAACACTGTACAATGCACATTCTCAAGGCTAATTTAAAGTTTTTGTTACATATTACATTTTTCATCTTAAAAAAGCTACTCTGGGCCATCTCTATTCTAACAGTGATTAGATGCAGCTTTAGAGCTATTTTATTATCATTTTTAAAAAGTATATTGCTATTTGAAATAAAATGAGTGCTTCTCCTCTCAACTACACGAATGCTTATGTGGACATTTAAAAAGGAAAAAATATTGCAAGGCTACCTGCTTGCCCAAAGCAGAGCACTGCCATTTCAAACATATTTCTTTATTTTTAAAAATCTATTTTTCTTTGGAATGCACATGCTTTCCCTCACCAACACTAGAGCAACTTTCTCCTAGTTTAATTCATTTTTAAAAGGAGCTACAACTGGCTCCCTCCAATACAAGGCTATCTCCCACCCTCATTACATTTGTACAGTTATCAGTCTACTGAAGCAGAATCAAGATTATTGCAACATTAGCTGGACAGGAAAGTTGCTTCTAATGCTCCAAATAAATATCTATCTATACCCAGGTCAAAGTCCAGACTTCCTTAACGCACCTGCCCCAGGTAGGTGGGAGATTTCAAGTTAGCCAGGCATACTGGAGGAAGCCAAAATTAGGATTCAGAGTGCAAACTTTCTTATGTATCTTACTTCCCACACTTGTTTTGACTGCCTAAACTAAAAGCTGTAACTTTTAGTTCAGTGCTGTAACATGAAGATGTAACAGTGCTTTGTAAGTTCATGTGTCCCCCTTCCTGGCAGCTATACTGTAAGTCCTGGGAAGGATCAGGGATCCCACCCTTTGTGTTTGGCTGTGGTACTGGGTCACAGGCAGAGAGGCCTAGCATGTGGGGAGTGGTTAGAGTGTTGAACTTTGAGTGAGGATTTAAACCCAGCTTTTCCCCAGTCTGCCACCAAGCTTACTTTAGCTAGTCCACAGAGCTGTTGTGAAAATAAAATTGTGACCAAGTGTAATGACTCCCCTGGGGGATTCCTCATCAGAGGAAGAGCTTGAACCTTGGGAGCCAGATGTCCCCAGGGACCAGGTCACCTCAGAGGACCCTGGGACTGCACAAGACAGTTCTGGGCCCTCAGGGGTGATACCTTCAGATCTGCCTCCTCAAGAGGCAGAGAGCTCAGGTTTTGACACAGAGTGGGGGCTGAGCCACCATCTAGCCCAGTGATGGCGAACCTTTTTGAGCCCGAGTGCCCAAACTGCAGCACAAAACCAACTTATTTATTTCAAAGTGCCAACACTGCAATTAAACCTGAATACTGAGGTTTTAGTTTTAGAAAAACAACTCATACAGTTGTCTGAACTAAGTAACATCTTTTGTCTTTAAAGAAAAACACAATAACAGAGCTTTCAATGATACAAACAGTTTTTGTTGGAAAAAAATCAACTCAAAAAATTATTATAGTACCACATTGTACACATAGCCTGAAGGGAATTTATATAAACTTTTTAAATAATTAGGCACATGTATTTTTGGATAAGGGATTCACAACTTGTAATATGATTATATGCCAGACTGAAATTGTATGGAGCAAGCTTTACCCCGGGTCCTTTCCCTGCTTCTACCGGTGTCAGATTAGTAAAAGTAAAAGTCAACCTGTACTAGGATGAGCAAGATAAACAAGAAAACTAAACGTGCTTAACACATTTTAAACACTTTATGTCTTGGACTGCAAACACTGCATTAGGTAAAAGTTTGCATTGGGCATGCTTTTGCACAATTAATGTGGTTTTTGCTATTGCATGCATGCTGATAATTTGTCAAACCTTGGCTCATACTCCGTTAGTTTGAGAGCAACACATGCAGCACTCAGGTCAACCGTTAGGGCTTTACATCCAAGCCATGCTCTGTGCATCATTCTTCAAAATCTTTTCAATGTGATAACAATGTAGAAAAGAATTCTGTAACAGGAATTCTAGAATAAAATCATTCTGTTCCACACTGTGAGAAAGAATAAGATCATTAGTGTTTTGCAGAAGGGGACGGTCTTTTCGCGATCTGGTGACCAATGGCTTGAGTGCCCACAGAGAGGTCCCTGTGTGCCAGCTGTGGCACCCGTGCCATAGATTCGCCATCACTGATCTAGCCCCTGAGAACACCAGCATCTAAAGATTCAGGATAGGATGGTGGCCAGGTGAAGGAGTGCTGCTTGCTGAAGAGGACTCTCCAAGAATAAAGGCCTCCTCGTGAGCAGACTTCTGACAATGTGCCTCTGACATATTGTAGCTGAGTCCTGGGTGGAGCTTATAAGCTCTCAGTTGAGACCTGCTGTTTGCTGGAACAATATCCTTCTTTCAGCTCTCACTATCTTGCACCCTAGCCTTCCTGACCTTGCTTCTTTAGACTGATCTCTCATGCTGCTGACCCTGGATTCCTGACTAGACCCTGTTTCTTGGACTGTGCTTATATTGGACTGCCTGTGCTTCTGACCTCTGCCTGCCTTTTGACCTCTGAGATGGATTTGCCTGAACCAGCTATAGCAGGACACCAAGAGGCTTGCTGCCATTCTAAATATCTCCCTGGCATCTTGACTCCTAGAAATTCTATTCTGTCTGGGAAGATTACTATGCAGATGCTTAGAAACCATGGAAAGTCACAGTGTACACTGGCTGTCCTCCATTAGCACAGAACATGGGAGCGGCTCCTACCCACTGACAAGTAGGCCTGGGATCTCTGAAATATGCCTCTCTGTCAGGTTGCTAAGGCAATCAAGTCATCTGGACACACTTACTAATTGGCTTATCTAGAAATCTGATGAGGAAAGCATCATGTAGGAAGCACTTGGAAACCCACTGGTAAATACATCATAGGTACTTAGTTGCCCTTAGCATCCATCAAAGCTAGGGGCCTACACCCAAAATAAGCACACAAACCTCCTCGTAAACTCTGCACTTTTGCACTAGCGGAAAATCAACCTATGCCCCACCTACGCCCCTCTGTCCCTCTTTTACTCTTTGGGGGAAAGTCTCCCCAAAACCAAGATGTTGGGAATGTTTTCCAATCAGAAAAGAATTCAGAAATTTAAGAGATTGTTGCCTAGAAAGAGAGCTTCACCCCTCCCATTCATTTTGACTGTTTCTAAACTACTCTCATTCTGGAAGAACCCAATTTTCTTTTGTGTAAGTTCTGTGCATACAGGGTTCAAAGGGACTTATAAGGGCACCACCTGCCCTCAGTCCCTCATCATGGCCTGGTGCTTACTCTCATCATGGTGTTCTTTGAAAATTAGGGTATCTAACCCAACCATACTGTGTGAGGAACAACCTGAGCAACCCCAGTGCTCTGGCCCCAAAGACGAACTCCTGAATCACAGCAGTCCCCGAGGAAGAGTCCCTTCTATCATCTTCACTTTGGAATAGGTAATACTTGAATTTCAATATTATTTCTCTCTCACACCTCACTAACCCTCAGTAAGCTACCTGTGGCCCCTGGGCCAGGTTCTTTACGTCTTGGCCTCTATCTCCAATGCAGCTAGGGCTTGCACATGTCTATCATACTCCTATCACCCCACCTCTTTATTAAGTATCAACCTCTCCGCCCCAATCATTCTGAAACACTCTTGTCCATCTCTCTATTGACCCACTCCCTCCATTCCCAGTCCTCTTTACAGAAATAACCAAATAGCTGTTGGTCCAATTCATATTATACATGCACTTAATTATATATGTCTGTAAAACTGTATACTCGATTATTTTAATTGCTTTTTCACCACCTGGGTACCCCAATCACTGCCACAGTGGACCATGACTCTAGGCTAAGGACCCCAAAATGTGTCATTTGTGTATGGATGCTTGTCACTGTACATGTGTAGATCAGAACACATGGAACAAAAAGGTGCATATATACCAACCTGAGCTATTTGGAGGAAGGGCAGTATAAAAATCTGATAAAGGCATTCATCTTCTGAGTGGTTTTATAATTTCTTAGTTAGAATTTGCATGGGCTCCTCCTTATTCTTCTATATTACCAATGAAATATGACTCCAAGGTTTTAACCATTTCAATAAATTCTAAAAATGGAGTTCCTTCTAAAGCAGTTACATTCCATGTAAAGTCCTAGCATAAGTACTGGAGATGTTTCAAAAACAACGGACTCTGTATGTGGATTTTAAGCCATTTCATAACTTCTAAAGTAGCACAAAAATAAAATTAAAAAAACAACTTGACTCAACCTTAGCTATAGTTCTGCAATGATGGCCCTATAATATAGGAATTTATTGTAGTAGACAGTTTTCCTACTGTAATATCCAGAAACAGCTGTGCTGACAGTGCTAATTCCACATGATTTAAAGTTTAATCAAGTTGGAAAACACCAGCCATCATATTTTATTGCAGCAATTTTGTGAATTCTGCCCAGGTCTGTTCATAGGTCACACATACAACATAACTTCCTTAAATGTTGCTCTGTCTTATAAGGATTGGTCCTGTTCAAAATGGCATTTTCATCAAAACCCAGGACCTGATTACTCATGCAAGAGAGTGGTAAGGTGATATGATACTAAGATTTACACCAGCACTTAGAAATATCCTGAACTCTCTCACTCTCTCTCTTTGGTTTTTTAAAAACAACAACAACAGCCAATGCCAATATAGTCAAGTCAATTTGATTGTATTGTAGCAGTCAGCCATTATGCAGAAAAATATTAACACTAGCAGAGAACATACATCAACCAGTGGTATTCCAGGAAGAAAAATATCTTAATGTTTCACATTTGTCCTTTTAGCCCTTGCACAAAACTGCAGAGCTAACACAAGGAATTTGGTTGTTCTAAATGTTACATATTTATTAACATAAACCAAAAAACAACAGTTTTGCAAAGGAGAACCTTTGCCAATATAACATTATAACTTTAAGCACTGGGTGCTTAAAAATATTTCAGGTTGGCAACATTTGCCCCTCTTGTGGAACATTAGATCAATGGAGAACATATACATTAGAGTTTCTAAATACAGTAATTGAGCTTCCTCTGACTCCTCACCTGCCTATCACTACTGCCACCACCAAAAAAAATTCTACTTCAGAATACACACATGAAAATACACATGAAACATGTCAGTGTCATATCTTTCTCTATGTACGATTTCCTCATGTTGAGGGCTGTTCAAGTGGCAGTTATAGACTATGAAAGGAGTATGACTATGGCCCATGAAATGAAAATTAAGTGATATCAGATGCTGATTGGTCTCGCTTGGTTTGGAAAACAGTAAAATTCATATTAGAGGCAAAGTGTCCCTGTTATTCCTCTTCCTATTTTCTCCTTTCATTTATTGCGAGTCTGTGGAAAAGCTGCCAGTTAGGTGAGATTAGGAACATAATTCCTTTAACTGAATAACTGTACTGTTTTCTAAGTAGTACTATATTAATTAAATCCACTCTTAGTGTTCTAGCTTTTGAAACATGATTACTTCTCATCAGTTATTTTGAAAGGCAGGCTGAATTCCAAGTGGAATTTGCCACATAATGAGGGAGAAACAAAACTTGATTAAAAAGTAAGGAAAGTGCATTAATTAAATACCTCTAATCAAAGTCACTAAGACTGGATTCATACCAGTGGAGTAGTTGCCACCAGAAAAACACAACTATCTGGTTGAATTACCACATATGAACCATTTGTGTGAAACTGATTCCCAGGCCGCTCAGGTGATTTTCCCCCTGCAGATCCAACTGTTCCTAAACCCCACAAAGCCAGTGAATACATGATCTGGGCTTAATTGTGTGCCCAGTTATTTTCACTGCAGTCAATGGGCTCAAGGGTATATTTGGGAGCAGGGGTGTAACCCAAATTTACTAATTGGCACATAGGCTGCAAATAATCTATAGGAAAGAGGAAATAAAGTTCTATTGTGGTCCAGAGAATGATCTGAAGGCACATAGCACAGTTCTACTGCTCACATTTATTCCACTTTCTCATCAAACAATACAAAGTAGCTTACAAAGGTTTTAAAATATTCCATAACAAGCAGGACCTCCAGTGCGGGGTGCTCCTGTTCAGAGTTCCAACTAGCCAGCCTTGCCCAGGATACTCCATTCCATTCCACTTCCCAGCCCAGCTTCTGTTTTCCCTTGTCCAAACAATCCTCAGTGTTCTATGGCCACTGAACAGGTTTGGTCCTCATTGGACTCTCTTGAGTTTTTTCTCACCCTCTTGGGTCCCCCACTACAGTATATATGTATGTATTAGATTTGTGTGCTTCCCCCAGAGGCTGTCATTTACCTGAGATATACCTTTATCATCTAGAATCATGGGCAAGAGACACTTGAAAAGTTCCACCAAGTCTTCAGTAACTTTCACATCACTAACAATCTGAGCTTAAATCAGTTCACACAGTAGGTTCACTTTCTGGACAGTACTGAATGACTACATAATGGACATATAAGCCTCACCTTGTACTGGAAATCTACTGACCACTACACATACCTACATGATTCCAGCTTCTACCCAGAACACATCACAAAATCCAATGTCTACAGATGAGCCATATGATACAACCACATCTGCTCTGACTCTTACTCACAACTTAAGGATTTACATCAGGCATTTTTTAGACTACAATATCCACACAATGAAGTGAAAAAGCAGATCAACAGGGCCACACTGGTACCCACGAATAATCTACTATAGGATAGACGTAGAAGAAAGAATGATAGAACACCACTTATGTATAGCTCCCAGCTAAAACTACTCAAGAGTCAAAGTATATTCACTGATCTATAGCACATCCTGGACAATGACATTTCCCCTCTCACAGGCCCTGAGCGGTAGGCTTGTACTTGCTTACAGACAGCCCCTCAACATAAACTGGCTACACACAGCAACAACAGGTCACGTAATAGAGACACAAAACACAGGAATCAGACCCTTCAACACACACAAGAGCCAGCTCTGTCCCACACCTACATAACCTCACAGGGCACTCCACTGCTGACCTTAAAAGTAGCCATTCTCAAACAAAGGTATATCAAAGGGAAACTCCAGCATGAAACCACTGAATTAGAATTCATCAGGAAATTCAATTCTGTTACCTGTGGCTTGAATCAAGATTTTGGACTTTTATTCCATGATGGGTAGTATTCAGTGGCATTGCTGTGCTCCTGCTGATTCCATTGAGCAAGCGGGACCCACTGCTTGTGCAACGATGATTTAACATTTCATACAGCAAGCCCTGAAACAAGTGGAAATGCTTGTTTCTAGATTGGGACAAGCTGATAAGAGTTCCAAGCTGGGACCTTACCTGGGGTCAGCTGATTGTGCTAACAGATAGTGAAGGAAAACTATCTGAGGCCTGATAAGCTACAAGGTCAATATTAAAGTTAGGATAAGTCAGAGGGGGGAATCATATTTTACATATGGTGCTAAAATCCTCAAGGCTAGATCTACTGAACATGTCATTTGGAATTAAAGTTCATCAGATACAAAATATTTACACACATGTGAAAGTGACCTTTGTGAGGATACATGCCTCTTTTAAACTCATGCATGAATACTCTAAGCCTATTTAATCATTGTGGGATATCCATTCATGCAATATTCCTGTCATTTTTCATGGCATTCTGATTCATGAGCAATTAATTCTCACTTCAAAAATTGTTCCATTCATACAGGTAAGGATGATACAAAAATAGTACAAGAGAATTTTCCAAATGTAAGTCAACAAGTTGCTTCACAATGTTACTTCACTGAGTTCTGCCACATGAAATGTAATGGTAATCTACTTTGAATAATATAGTTACAGACAAAGGCAGAGGATAGGCACTGGTTAAAAACGTATCCCAAAAATGGTATTTTATGATCCCATGGCTGTATTTACAGGGAGAAAACAAGCCATATTTATTATGGTGGACAAGACTTTTATTTATTTCCATATGACCAAAATTTGGAAACCTTCATTTCCATAAATATTCCTTTTTCCAAGTGCCACTGTACAGTTATCCAACAAACATTTCCATGCTTACTTCTGTGATCCCGTTGCTGTAATCTGCAAAGCTTTTATTCCACCCAGTCCATTCCATATTTCCATCCTTTCCCTTATTTACCAAGACACCTGCATCTTATTTTCATGATCCCAACTTTCTTATTTTCCTTCATTTCAAATCATGCTTTCACTTGAGTTCACTTCAGTTATTCCACGGAGACAATATTACTAACCACAGATTTTAATAAAAAGTACTTCTTCTGATAGTTCACATACCAGGTGGATAAAAAAAGACTAGAGGTCTGCAAACCTCAAACAGGATATTAATAGCAGGTGAAGACACCTGTGATTCATTCTTTATGATTTCTTTCTTTTGACCCAAAATCTCTCCTTCAGCACACATGTGAGAGAATGAAGTCAGTAGTGGATCCTAGGGGACTGAAATAGATGAGTTGTGTTGTTGTTTTTTCAAAACAGAGTAGGCAAAATGGGGAATATGGGGAGATGAGGGAGGAGATCCTGAAATATAAAGTCTAGAAACTGGTATATGATGAGGAAAGCATCAGGGAACCAGTGTAGAGAAATAAAAAGAGGAACTATCTTCTTTCCATCATTCTTTTAGTGGCTTCACAACATTTATGGAAAGAAAAAAAAATCTGTCTTCTGTGACTTTATTGTGATTGTGATTTATAAGGCATGGAGCCTATCATGACTAGGTTTAATGCAGACTTCTAGAAAATACACATTTCTAGACAGTGAGGTGTCCACATTATTTTCTCTACTGTTACTATTAATACACTGTATTATAACCTAGGGAATGATGTGTACAACTGTATTACAATCACACTTTTTGATCCTGTGTATATCAGCCACAGTTCTTAAATAAATAAGAGCAATGAAACCTTGTGTCATTTTTATTGACAAGCCAAGATGATTATTTCTGGGTGTCCTGTTTGAACTGAAAAGCTGGTACTCCCATGCAAGTTTGTCTTTCCTCTCTCACTCAGCTTCAATTATAACATTAATTGATTTTTTTAAACAGAATAAAAGGAACAGCTGTTTCCCTGTGGGCTTTCAAATACCATTTGGACTCATTTTTTTCCTCTTGGAAAGGTTATACCAATGAGTGGAGTAAACATCACATTTAAAGTAATGCACTGGAAATCTTTACTCAAATCTTACAGGGATCAAGTGTGTCTACCTACTGTTCCATGCTTTGTATGATCATTTCATTTGATCACTAACTCAACAATAACAAATAGCTTAGCTGACCTATTTTAAAAACCCTTTTTAGGGGGGAACATTTGGCCATGCGCTGTCTAGTACTGGGCTTTTTATTTCACAGCGGTTCCAGCAATACTTGTTTTATTGTAAGCACTATAAAATACCAGTTAAAATAAGTGATCCTTTTCTAACTTTGAATGGAGCAATCCAACTCCTGCTTGGGCTTTAAACTCCAAGGGATGGGAATGTACCACTCTAGACCAGCCATCTAGAAAGACTCTTTAAGTACCCATTCTTGTTTTATGGAACAGGGGTGGTATAATCAAGGGTATGTTGTCAACTTATTTTAAGAATGGTCATACAGAGGAGGGTAAAATTGCTTAGGTCACCCAAGCCATTTAGGTCAAAACCAGGATCTTAAATTGTGTGCTTGGAAGCTTACAGAAAGCTAATGAAAAAACTGGTACAAAATGCTTCTGGTAGGCAACAACATTATACACCACTGATAACCTCTGCACAGTCTTAGGGTGCAATCCTATGCATGTTTAGACAGAAAAAAAGTCCTATAACTCCCAGCATGCCGCAGCCTTTAAGGAGGCCCACACAAAAATTATTATACTGATACTCCTATCCTGCAACTAAAAGAACTAATGAAGTAATTGCTGGGCATTTTAGTTGATATTTTCCTAAATTCACCATATCTTGCAGAGCACTTGGGAAGTGGCTCAGCAGTTTGCATACCTTTATTACAAAATAGTGGTCACTCCAATGGAAAATTGCAACAATAAAGTACAGTCATGCCTTGGATTGAGAGCGTAATTCGTTCCGGAAACGTGCTTGTAATCCAAAACACTCTTATATCAAAACGAAATTCCCCCAAAAGAATTTGTACAGAGATTTTTAATTTAAGCCGTACTATAGTACTTGTATTGCAAGACGTCGCTTGTATATCAAGTAAAAAAAATATAAATAAATATTTAAAAATTTGCTTGTCTTGCAAAACACTCTCAAACCAAGTTACTTGCAATCCAAGGTATGTGACAGATATTCAAGCTATAGCCAACTGCTGTCTGTCACTATCACTGCAAATCATCAAGACTGGTAAAATGGATTCTACATTGCATCAAGTGGCTTACCAAAAGGTCCTCCAATGACCTTTGTGGTAGAGAGTTTTATATTATTAAGTGTTGGCTAGAAAAAATAGAAACTGATACTGATATGATCCAGCCCTAACTGTGCACATTGGGGCAGCCAGGAATGCTTGAAGGAAACCAAAACAACAATAAAAGTAAATTAAATATACGTAGCTTCAGGCCACAGATGGCTATAATGCCTGCAATCTGGTTTTCCAGCATAATTCTGGCAGGTTAGTAACCATGCATGGCATAATGAATGATGCTCTGAGTATGCACACTACAAACAAAGACATACATAGTTAAATAATGTTTCTATTGAACAAGCAGTCTAACTTTGTTTCAGATGAAGACTCTGGGCTGGGGGGAACTCTCTTGATCTAGGGTTTTATAAATTGGTTGTACTGAACTGAAATTGAGCTGAGAGGTTAAATCTGAGGGACACATCAATGGAGGGAGGGTGGAGGATGCAGAAAACAATGGCTGCATTCCTGTGCCCATTTACAATTTCTTCTACACTGGGAATATGATCCAGCCAACAATAAGCATGTAAGTTCTACTGGTTTTAATAGGAAAATTAAATGTGTGCTTAATGCTCTGTATTGAAACCAATGTGACTTGAACATGCTTATCTTTGACTTGAGTAGATACTACCCTTTCTTGCTTTTTTTTTTTTTTTGTACAATCCCTTACCTCTGCAAGCTGTTTTAGAATTCCTTTAGTACTGTATTCTAGCAAGCATCTTACATTTCTTTACAATATGTTTATGAGACGTATTGAGGATCTTCACTGTGTTCATCTACAAACAGACACAGGGGATTCCATAGTGCAGTGATGGCGAACCTATGGCATGCGTGCCACAGCTGGCACGTGGGGACCGCTCTGCTGGCACACGAGCCATAGGTCGCCAGGGGCACAGAGCTCTAACAGAGCTCAAGATCAGGGGGGCGAAGCGGCCGCTCCTGGCCGCCGCGTTTCGCCCGGCATCGCACAGGCCACCTCCTCTGCTGGGGAAGGGCCAAGAAGGGCGTGTCGCCCGGCCTCCACAGCCCCTTCCCGATTCAGAGGACGCGCCGCCGCTGGCCTGGGCCCGAGCAGGGGAGCCACGCCGCCACGCCCAGCGCTCCTAAAGCAGCGCCGGCTGGGCCAACTCCTGTGCCCGGCCGGCAGAGAAGAGGGGCCTCTGCAGTCCCTTCCTGATCCGGAGAATGTGAAAAGGCTTGAAAAGTAGCATTTGTAGCCCTTTTCTCTTTCTGCCACCCTCTTTTCTCTCCCTCCCTCTTCCTTCCCAAGGGAGATCTGGGTTCTAGTCCCCAATTGGCCATGAAACGCACTGGGTGACTTTGGGCCACTCTCAGCCTCAGCTACCTCACAGGGTTGTTGTGAGGATAAAATGGAGAGGAGGAGGAGGACTATGTAAGCTGCCTTGGGTTCCTTGCAGGTGCTTCATCTGTCTTTTTTCATAAATTTTGTGTTTTTGTAGACTCCCAAGACTTGAACAAACAAAAACATGAGCACCCTTTGGGGAAAAAAAAACATCTACTCAATTTTTTTAAATAGTACTACATTGTACAGGCAGGGCCGGTGCAAGGCAGTTTGGTGCTCTAGGCAAGATCAGATATTTAGCGCCCCCCCTCCCACTTGAGCCCTCCCTCCCTCCAGCCCTATGCCCATTATAAAATAAATTTCCCTCCCTAGGAACTGCCGAGCCCCATAGAAAAACTTTGTAGACTTTGAAACCTTTCCTTTGTGTGTTCATGTGGAAAGCAAAGAGGCAACATCAGCCCAGCTATGCCAGGAACTCCCAAGGGCCTTCTCCTACTCTCTATATATGTAAAAGCCTGTCTCCTCCTGCGGGCAGCACAAGGGATATGAAAAAAGGATGTGAGAGAGGTGTGGTGGCGCTACCTGTGAGGAATAGAGACAAAAGGGCATCTTGCAGCCCTGTCCTACCTCACAGGGTGGAGGTGCAGAAACACCGGTTTGACTCATACATCTTCTGGGTTGCGTGGGGGGGGGATGCATGTAGTAGAAACACAGCAAAGAGAGAGCCTGAGGCAGAAAAAAGCCCTACGGGGTTTTTTTCTGCCTCAACGGGCATAGGATTGCACATGGCTGTCTGGGGAATGCTGGGAGTTGTAGGACTCCCCCCCCCTCCAAACATGCACCCTAAAAGCATTTAAAACCAAAACACAGAAACAGCATGGTAAATAATTAAAACATTGGAGCTCCAGCTAGTTTAAAATACCTTTCCCTCCCTCCCTCCCTGGTTGCTGGAAATAACTGCTTTCAGGGGACGTTGAGCTGAGGAACGTGAGGCGTGCGGTGTTTGCAGGCGCATCCCCCACCCCATGGAGGTGTTTGCAGGCGCATCCCCCACCCCAGGAGGTGTTTGCAGGCGCATCCCCCACCCCAGGAGGTGTTTGCAGGCGCATCCCCCACCCCAGGAGGTGTTTGCAGGCGCATCCCCACCCCAGGAGGTGTTTGCAGGCGCATCCTTCCCTGCAAAAATACAGCATGGTAAATAATTAAAACATTGGAGCCAGAGCTAGCTGAAAATTACCTTTCCCTTCCTCCCTGGTTGCTGGAAATACCAGGAAAGTAACTGCTTTCAGGGGACGTTGAGCTGAGGAACCTGAGGCGCGCGCCAGAGGGAGGGAAGGCGAAGGAGGTGTTTGTAGGTGCATCCTTCCCTTCGCCCACCAGCCTCCCATCATTGGCCCCTGCCCGCCTCCTCCTCCTCCAGCCTGTCGCCTTCTCTGCCTCTTTTGATGCTGGTTGTGAGGAGGAGCCTGCCTGAAGCTTCAGCGGAGCCAGCTTGGAGACAGAGCCCTGAGGTGGAGGGAGGGACGGAGGGGCACGCTTCTTTCACCTCTTTCCCGCGTTTCTGGCGCCCCCATTTAGCCTGGCGCTCTAGGCAGTAGCCTAGTTCGCCTAATGGTAGCGCCGGCCCTGTGTACAGGTTGACTTTTACTTTTACTAATCCAACACCTGTAGAAGCAGGGAAAGGACACAGAGTAAAGCTTGCCCCATACAATTTCAGTCTGGCATATAATCATATTACAAGTTGAGAATCCCTTATTCAAAAATACATGCGCCTAATTATTTAAAAAGTTTATCTAAATTACCTTCAGGCTGCTATGCCATAAGCATGAAGGTAATTTAGATAAGGATAAGGGATTCTCAACTTGTAATAAAATTATATACCAGACTGAAATTGTATGGGGCAAGCTTTACTCTGATGCTTCTACAGGTGTTGGATTAGTAAAAGTAAAAGTCAACCTGTACAATGTAGTACTATTTAAAAAAATTGAGTTGATGTTTTTTTCAATAAAAAGCTGTTTGTATCATTGAAAGCCCTGTTATTGTGTTTTTCTTTTAAGATAAAAGATGTTAATTAGTTTGGACAACTGTATGAGTTGTTTTTACTAAATTAAAACCCCAGTATTCAGGTTTAATTGCAGTGTTGGCACTTTGAAATAAGTAAGTTGGTTTTGTGTTGTGGTTTGGGCACTCAGGCTCAAAAAGGTTCGCCATCACTGCCATAGTGTGATGCTGCAATCTACAGACTGTAAGGTGTGTGCACAAAAAAGTCATGTCAATTTATATCCTCATTTACCTGGGACTACCTCTTGGTGGTGCATTTGAACATAAACCTGTAATACAAGATGCTTCCCATGCAAACACAAGCTTTAGAAAGATTGCTGTTGGAAGGAGGCAGAAAAGCAACTTGGATCTCAGTCTATTCAATACTGTATACTATGAAGAATGATGCAAGGAAAGAGAAAAGGCACACCTTAGGTATGGGGCAGAGGAAGTAGGAGATGGGGGGGGGGAATCCCCCCCAAACCAGCACAAAATAGAAGCTGAAACTCTAGTAATATGCATGCTAGTTCTACCTACACCTAGAGGATTGGTACTTAGAAGGACAGGTTGCTTACCTGTAACTGTAGTTCTTCGAGTGGTCATCTGTGCAGTCACACATATGGGCTCTGCGCCTGCGCTGAGCCAGCTTCGGAAGATTCTTTAGCTGAGGAAAAATGGGCGGGAACCCCTCCCCCACGGTGCTCGCTCCTAGCACGGTTCCCGCCCATTCCCTCAGTTCCTATGAGACCGCCCATTGCGACCCCATGAACCGAGGGACACATAGTGGTGTTATTACCATACATCTATGCACCATAACAGGAATTTCGTTCCTCATCCTAAGAGGAGTTGGAGCGATGCACCCAATCTCCACTGGCAGGTCCATCGAAATCGATAATAACCCACCCATCCATCCCCGCTGGGCGTCGTGTGACTGCACAGATGACCACTCGAAGAACTACAGTTACAGGTAAGCAACCTGTCCTTCTTCTTCGTGGTCTCTGTGCATCACACATATGGGCAGAGTAACAAGCTGGCTTACCGGTGGTGGGACGGCGTCACTTGTCACTGGAGTGCCGAAGAGAGGACTGCCCTGCCAAAGGCGTTGGCTTCCCGAGCTCGAAGATCAAGCTTGTAGTGCTTGACGAACGTCGATGGTGCGGACCAGGTGGCTGCCCTACAGAGTTCCTGGAGGGGAATGCCTTTCCCAAACGCCACAGACGTTGATTGTGCTCGGGTTGAATGAGCTTTTATTGCACCCGGTAGTTGTTTGTTGTTAAGTTGGTACGCAAGCTTGATTGTTTCCACAATCCATTTGGCAAACCTTTGCCTGGATACGGGCAGTCCTTTTGATCTTTCGCCATAGCAGACGAACAGCTGTGTTGATCTCCTGAACGGGGCCGTTCGGTCTTTGTAGAAGGCCAGTGCACGACGAACGTCTAGCGCGTGCATTCTTTTTTCCAGATCTGTTGTTGGGTTCTGGAAATAAGCTGGCAATACTATATCCTGGTTGGTGTGAAACTCCGACACCACTTTCGGCGTGAAAGAGGTGTCTGGGCGGACGACCACCTTGTCTTTGTGGAAAACCATATAAGGTGGATCCTCTCGTAGCGCACATAGCTCGCTGGATCGTCTCGCCGAAGTTATGGCAACTAAGAAGGCCGCTTTCCATGTCAGTAGGCGATAGTCTATGGTGGCGAGCGGCTCAAATGGTTTTTGTTGCAGAGCGCGCAAGACTAATGGTAGGTCCCAGCCCGGTGTTAGGTTCTTCACCGGAGGGATAGTGTTCCTTAGGCCCTTTAGGAATTGCTTTACTAAAGGGTGGGTGAAGACTGTCCCTGCAGTGGAGCAGGGCCTGTTGGCCGAAATTGCTGCTAAGTACACCTTTATAGATGAAAGCTTTAGGCCCTTTAGCATTAGGGTATGTAGGTATTCCAAAATGGTTTGTATTGTGCAAGTGTTCGGGTCTTGTCTTTGTGCCGTGGCGAACTTTGAAAATGCCATCCATTTTCTAGCATAAGACGCCCTTGTTGTCGGTTTGCGGGCAGCTATTATAATGTCCTGGATTGCCACGGGCAAATTTTGTATCAGGAGCGTCGTATCCTCCATGCCATGAGTGCCAAACTTTTCAGGTCTGGGTGCCGGATCTCGCCCCGAGCCTGAGTTAGTAGAGTTGGCATTATGGGTAGAGACCGATATTCCCCCTTGGAGAGGTGAAGTAGCTGGGGGAACCACGGTTGCCTGGGCCACCATGGTGCTATCAGGATGCAGTCCGTCCAGTCGTTCCATATCTTTGAGACGACCCGAGTCAGCAGGGGAAGGGGTGGGAAGATGTAGAATAGTTGCCCCGACCACTGCATCATAAAGGCGTCTGTAATGGATTCTGGATCTGAAGCTGCCCTGCTGCAGAAATGGCGGCATGTGGTGTTCTCCGAAGTGGCAAAGAGGTCTAGCTGAGGTTGACCCCAAAGTGAAAAGATCCATTGGCGAGTGTCTGGGTCCAGTTGCCACTCGTGGGATTGTAGGGAGACTCTGCTCAGAGCATCTGCCAAGGTATTGTCCTTGCCAGCGATGTGGATTGCCACGAGAGAGATGGACCTTTGGATTGTCCAGTGGAGAATCTTGAGGGTCATCCTCGTTAACCTCATGGACCGTGTGCCTCCTTGTTTGTTGAGGTAAGCCACGACGGTCGTATTGTCTGTGACCACTTGAATGTGTTGGTGGCACAGCTTGGACTCCATCGCCTTCATGGCGTTCCAAACAGCAAGTAATTCCAGCATGTTGATATGCATCTTGCGTTGAATGGAATTCCATGTGCCTTGAGTGGTATGGCCTGCACAGTGTGCTCCCCATCCCAGGAGGGAGGCGTCTGTTGTCAGTATCCTTGTTGGTGTTGGTGGTTGGAAAGGGACTCCCTTGTCTAGATTGTTCTTGTCCATCCACCACAACAGAGTAGTTCTGACCGTTCTCGGGATATGAAGGCGAGTGGACGGAGATTGTCTTTGCGGGTTGAAGGAGCGGATAAACCAGTTCTGGAGGGTTCTCATGTGCAGGCGGGCGTAGTTCACGACTTGTATTGTCGAGGCCATGTGCCCCAAGAGACGTTGGATTGTCTTTGCTGGTGGTGAGTGAGCCTGGTAGAGACTCCTTGAGAGGGTAAGTATTTTGTGTAATCTGTCTCGTGGTAGGTAAGCCCAGCCTTGAACTGAGTTGAGAACCGCCCCTATGAACTGGATCTCCTTGACCGGAGTGAGGACGGACTTTTTCGCGTTGAGGCACAGACCAGCTCTTCGAGTAGGTGTAGTGTTGTGCGAAGGGCTGATTCTAGGCGAGATTTTGTGGAGTCCACCACTAGCCAGTCGTCGAGGTAGGGGAAGATCCGGATTCCCCTGGCCCTTAGACTTGCGCAGACCACTGCCATGCACTTGGTGAATACTCTTGGTGCTGTGGAGAGGCCGAAGGGGAGGACTACAAATTGATAGGCCTGGTCTCCTATCTTGAAACGCAGGTACTTCCGACTGTCTTGGTGAATGGCGATGTGGAAATACGCGTCTTGTAGGTCTATTGACGCGAACCAATCCGTCTTGCGAAGTAGAGGCAATATCGACTGGATGGTGACCATTCTGAATTTCTTCGTTGTTATGAAGAAATTGACGAGTCGGAGGTCCAGGATCGGGCGAAGTCCTCCCCCCTTCTTCGACACTGTGAAGTATCGGGAATAGAGCCCCTCCTGGAGGTGATGCGGGTGGACAGGTTGGATGGCGTCCTTTTGCAACAGAGTGTTCACCTCCTCCATTAAGGGTAGAGTGGGCTTCGTGGTGTTGATGCCGAGGAAGGGGGGGAGGAGATCGAACTCGATCCGGTACCCGTGTTGAATGATGTTGAGGACCCAGCGGTCCGTCGTGATGGTACGCCATGATGGAAGGTAGGAGGCTAGCCTGTCGAAGAAGGAGATTGTCAGGTCCGTTATATTTGTCAAGTCCGGTGTGTCTGCCATTTTTGGTGGACGTCCTTTGCTCCGTGTTACTGAGTCAAAGGCGCCGTTTGCCATAGGAGTTGCCCTTCCTAGGTCCCTGATATTTGGTCTGGAAGGGTCTCTTTGTTCCGGTGGGTTGGCGGTCCTGTGCCCTTGAGTCCTGGCCTTTTTGCTGGAAACGTGGGCGAAAAAGGGGTGCTGATATGTTGGGTCTAGGCCATTGTCTTGGCCTATATTGCCTTTGTCTGAGAGGGGCAGTGAGGCCCATCTTCTGTGCAGTGACCTTGGCCTTTTGGGCAGTATCAAGGGAGTCATCTGTTTTGGTATTGAAAAGGCCTTCTCCATCAAATGGCAGGTTTTCTATGCGTGACCTCGCGTCATTGTTAAGTAGCGTTGAGCGGAGCCACGCATGTCTGCGAAGAGCGATAGAACTTATGAGTGATCTGGCATGACAATCAGTTTGGTGTCTGGCATTACTCATCTGAAGGGTCGCCATGCTTAACGCTTCAGCTTGTAGTACTCGTGCCAGCTCCCTTTTTTCTTCTGATAAGTCCTCGCAGAGGTTGCCCAGCTTTTCTGTCAGGAAGTGCTGGTACCTTGCCATGATTGCCTGGTAGTTGGAGACTCGAAGGCCTAGAGCACTGGAGGAGTATACCCTCCTTGCACAAGCATCCAGTTTCTTCCCTTCTTGATCCACCGGAGTTGTGTGTTGTTTACTCGTGGTGGACTGGGCTGACTCGACAATGATTGAGTTCGGGGCTGGATGTGTGAAAAGAAATTGTGCATCCTCTTTTTTGACGCGGTAGAGCTGACTCCAGTCGTTTTCCAGTGGGTGGGATCGCTGCCGGGGCGTTCCAGGTGTTCTTTACTACCTTTAGTAGTGCTGGCAAGTACGGTACTAGGGCTGGTGAAGTCTGAGTTGCTTGCATGAGGCTATAGACTGGATCATCATCATCTGGGGATTCTATCACAGTCTCTATGCCAAGGGATGCTGTCATCCTGAGGACATGATCGGCAAAGGTGCCCAGGTCTTCTGACGGAGACACTGCCGCTTTTGATTCCACCTGGAGGTTGGGTGAAGAGTCTGGCAGGCCAGACATCACTGAGTCTGAATCTGAGTAAGGTAAATCAGAGGAAGACTCTTGGACGTGGTGTTTAGTTGGTTTCTCCAGGTGTTTCTTTTACATTGAGCCTTTCTAGGTGAGCCGTGCACTGTTTTTGTTTGGTGGCTAGTAGTGCGTCTTGGGCTTCTCTTTTTGTTTTGCTCGATCTCGAGTGGGCTTCGACTACGGGATCGATCTCGATGTCGATCGATGTCCGGTGTCGAGCTTCGATGACGATGTCGACGTCGATCGCTGGTAGGCGATGGGCTTCGATGTCGACGTCGATGCCGGTCTCCTGGTGGGGAGCCGCTACGATATCGATGTCGATGTCGATGAGGTGAGCTGCTATGTCGCCTCTCGATCTCGGGCGATGGACTTCGCCGTCGGCGTTCGGTGTCGAGTGGACTCCTACGTCGTCGGCGGTCGGTGTCGGGTGAACGGCTTCGGTGACGGCTGGAATCAATCGAGGAGCTTCGGCGGCGGGAACGTTCGGGTTGGCGCCGGCGATTGACCTCCTGAGAAGGACTCCTGGGTCCGCGGTGTTTGTCCTTAGACAGCGGACTTCGGTGGTGTCGTTCGGAGCCAAGTGTAGGGCTTCTACGGCGATAGCGCTCGGTGTCGATGGGTGAGTCTCGGTGGCGAGCGTGCTCGGTCTCAAGGACAGGGCTTTGGCGTCGAGGTCGTTCGGCATCGACTGCATCCCGGTGTCGGGGGCTGTCGACGTCAGAGTCGTCGGCGCTGCGTAGTCTTTTAGCGCGTCGCCTTCGATGTCGAGGGGATTCCTCCGAGTCCGATGAGCTGCCCCTTCTACTGGGGGACCTGCGCTCCTCTCGGTATCGTGGTCGATATCGGTCACGGGAATCTCGCCCTCCATGGGTCATTTTGTCTCTAGATCGGAGGGATTGTCTGTCGGACGCCTCCGATCGAGATCTGCTGCGGCGGTGGCTAGCTGGTGGGGACTTCTCTCTGTTTTCAGTAGATTGCACCGACTGTACAGGAGAGTCCCGTATTTCACCCTCCGATATCGAAGCCACGAGCTCATTTGTTGGGGACACGTGGGCGACCCTCGGTGTCGATGGGTCCCTGCATGTCGACGTCGAGTGTTTCGACAAGGCCGGGGATTTCACCATCTCAGTGACGGCCGCCATTTTGAGTGGAGTGGTAGGTTTGGGTGGAGACGTAGTTTTCTCCTTGGCCTTCGTCTCCTTTAATCCTCCATGTTTATGGGATTTTTTCTTTTTTTGTGCGACCTCCTCATGGCCAGATTTCGTTGGAAAAGATTTTTTGGAGGTCGTGGCACGCGGAATCGTCGGGCCCGCTGCCGACAGGGTTTCCTGCCATAAGGCGGTTTTTAGTTTTAGGGCCCGTTGCTTCCTTGTCACCTTGGTGAATTTTTTACAGTGGCGACAAGTTTCGACGATATGCTCCTGGCCTAGGCATAGGAGGCATAAACTGTGCCCATCCGCTGGAGGAAGTTTAGCCTCACAGCTTGAGCACTTTCGGAACGGGGCCTTAAGGGCCATCGTTCCTAGGGTAAAAGTTAGAAAAGAGAGTGAAGAAGAGGGACTTTTTTTTTTTTTTTTGAAGAGTGAAGAAGAGGGAGAAAGAAGGAAGGAAGATAAGTACTAAGGGGGGGGCTATAGAGGATTAATATATATAAAGCAATCTACTCAGCAGTTAGGAGTTTGGAGAACCTTTCGAAGAGCACCAGTCGCAATGGCGGTCGAAAAGGAACTGGGGGAATGGGCGGGAACCGTGCTAGGAGCGAGCACCGTGGGGGAGGGGTTCCCGCCCATTTTTCCTCAGCTAAAGAATCTTCCGAAGCTGGCTCAGCGCAGGCGCAGAGCCCATATGTGTGATGCACAGAGACCACGAAGAAGAAGTGCCATTACAAAGGTTGATAAGTACTTTTAGAACTAGTCATTCCCATGTTTATTTGTAGGTGGCAGTTATTAACCTTCCAACTGGACACCCAACTGTCTAGTGAAAAGTCTTCCTCATCTCTTCCCCTCTCCATGTGTGGATAATTTGGAACTCGAGTGCATATTATAATAGAAATAATTGAACTGTATGTATATAAAGAAGATGAAATTTTGAGACTGCTCACTGAATAAAATTATTGCCCTAGAGTGAATTAGTCTGAGTGTGAGTGCATTAGTGTGTGAGTGCATTCAGCTGAACGTACTTACACTGCTCTACACAACCAGAAACCCTGGCTTATCGGGGTTCCCAACTGTGTTGGGCTCTGTAACCACATTCAGCTGAATGTGGTTACAGGGCCCTTTGCAGACCTTCCTCATCAACATGGGGAGGTTGGGAGTGGAGGGGATGGAGCATGCATCCCTGGCTCCCTCCATGATCACAGTAAAGCAGGAGTGTCAAACCTGTTTCAGCTCGAGGACCAAATTCAATTTTGGAGCAGCTCTTGGGGACCCTATACCACTGGTAGGGCAGAGTAGAGCTGACGGTATGGGGGTGGGGCCAAAAATGCTGAATATTTAAGCTTAAAGCTCTTACAGCCAGTAACTAAGCCTTAGGAGAGACATTTCAACCTTTTGGAATGGGGGAAAAAACACGCACAAGGCAGGAAACCACCAAACAATCACTGGTCAGGGCAAAAGGGGTATGGCCATCTGGGGAACCCCAGAGGATTGGACTGGCACATCAGGCAGGCCAGATTTGGCTCACAGGCCTGAGGATCAACACCCCTTCAGTAAAGCTACAATTTTCTAAAGCATTTGTTTTCAGGGTAGAAAATGTATGTTCAAACCACTTTCCCCACACTTAGGAGCTTAGAAGAACATTTTATCTCCACGGCAATCATGTGAGGTAGATTAGGTAATTAGTGCAAAGTTACCTGTAAGCTTCATAGATGAGCCTGCAGTCTGTGGATGCTCACACTCAGCACACTAGCCACCAGAACTGACAAGGTTCAATGTTAACAGCAGATGTGCACTTTTTATTTTTGTAAAACTTAGGAGCAGCAAGATTTGCAAGAAGACAGATAGGAAGAAAAAACAGCAGCAACACAGATTCTGGTCAAGAGGCCCAACTAACTCTTGATGATGGTGATGATTCATTAATTTATTTATTTTTTGCCTGCCTGGTTAAAGGTAAGACCTGAAGAATGTTCCATACTTTCTGTGGCTTACAATTACATAAGTTCTATTTTTCCATTTTGCAGTTGATAATTTCTCAGTTCCCTTCACAAATACAGCTTTCATGGTTGAACAGAATCTAACACAATGCTTCACTATCTCCCAGTTTGCTTCCCTCTCCAAGAAACCAAAGCATGGTAGCAAGGACTTAAGAGCTGAACATGCAAAAAGACCAGTAGAAGTGGCAACAGCCAGCATAGGAAAACAACCAATTTTCTCTGATGAGAGTTGATGCAAGCTTGAAATTTAGATGTTATACTAGAACATGGAATATGCACTTACTGATTTTATTTCTTATTTCGTTGACTTTTTCTCCCAAGGATTTTGCTTCAGCAAACCTAGCAATAAAAGCAGTATAGATTAGTTAGATTACTGAAAACTAGAACTGGTGACACATACTATCCAACAGATCAATACTCTTCTCTTCTTGTAACTTACTTACCGTAAGTTAAACTGAATAGGAGTTCACTGAATAGCAAGAATGAACATTCAAACCTCTAGTTTCCTGCATTGAGAGGGGGCTGGACTCGATAGCCTTGTAGGCTCCTTCCAACTCTATGATCTATGAAATCTTTAAGATCATTGCAAGTTGCCCATTATATCTATTTGTTGCATGAGTATTTTGTTAATTCCATGACTATACACCCCTTAAGAAACCCACCACTTACACTAATTGACATGCATCACTCAAAGGTAGCCATGAAGGGGTAAAACTTGTGAAACTTCCTTCTTTTTGTTTTTTATGCAAGCAAAACCCAAGTGCTTTGTGGGACTCCTTCTTCTTCTTATATTTTGTGTCCCCCCCCTTCCAGTTTCACATCAATTAAGTAAAGCACTCTTTTCACCTTTCTATGTACTGCATTCCTTTCATTGTGCACTCTGATAGACACTGTTATAGTGCAAGTCTTTCAGGCACCCACTCCCAAAATTAACCACACACACACACACCAAAGTTGTTGCTTGTAGCTACAAGGTTCCCCCCCCCCTTTTAAAAACCATTCTGGCAGATTTATTTATCACATATTTATTTTAATGTGAGAGCAAAACAAAACTTTTTTATTGGGGGGCAGGGGGAGAGGGAGAGAAAACAACAACTAAAATCCTCCCCAAATCAATAGTCAATAATAATGCCCTGGGCAATTTTTGACGTGACTGGGCCTCTCTTCCTTGAGGCCACTAAAACCATCTGTCCTGTAAGCAGGAAAGGAGGAAGAAGCCAGTGAGATAAGCTGCCATCACTGCCTTCTCCACCTGCTGTTGCTTCACCAAGCAGGGACTGGGGCCCTCCTCCCCATTACAGCCAACTGTTCTGTGAGCAGGAGAAGAGGAGGAAGTAAACTGTCACCATCACCATCTCTTCTTTGTGTGTCATGTCTTAAATTTAGATTGTAAGCCTGAGGGCAGGGACTGTCACACTGCTTATCTTTGTAAGCCACTCTGAGAGCCTTTTGTGCTAAAGAGCAGGGTATAAATACTACAGGGTTGTTGTGAGGATAAAATGGAGAGGAGGAGTATTATGTAAGCCGCCTTGGGTTCCTTGCAGGAAAAAAAGGTGGGGTATAAATATAATAAATAAATAAAAATATGTAGAAAGACAGGATCAAAGTTTATTTCAAACGAAGAACAAATACACTGGCTGTTCTTCTAAATCATGTTCCTAACCTAATTTTGTTTTTTTCCAGAAGCATTACCAAAAAAAGAAAAAAGGAAAGAAAAAAGGAAGAAGTACCAACACCACACATTTGGTCTTCTCATTAGACTTCCACAAAAAAAGTTCTGCATGCATACTATTCTGGAATGCTTCACAGCAGGTTTGAGCCATACAAGTTCCTGGATGGAAAACCAAGAAGAAAACATGCATGCTGTGGGAAATGACACCAGTGATTTGGTAAATTGCAATTTTTCCTCCATGCGTGCACTCACCTAATTAACCCACATATTGCTCAGGAGTGCTGAAAAAGAAAAACAAGGCTTTTTCTGACCATATGAGTAAAAAATCCCATGACTGGTTCTCCAAGGTTATGGGTTACCCAAGTGGTCTGGCCAAATTGGTGCAATGGAATGCTCCAACTGCAAAACTACTCTTCTTTATAACCTTCTGTGCTAATAGGGAGCAATGTTCCCATGAGCTATTAAATTTCCCATCCTTCAGTCTGGAAGATGACTGAGTTACAATTGTGTAGACCAGAATTTCTGATGTGTTGCTACTTTATTTATTATTAATATTGCTAGACAACCCTTTTTGCCTCCAATGTGGTGCACAATAAATCTAAAATAAAACAATTAAGACCTGTACATTTCAGAAAGCACCTTTTGTTTGTTTGTTTGTTTATTACATTTTTGAATCGCCCATCTGGCCGGCCACCCGGCCACCCTGGGCGATGTACAAACAATAAAATACAATAATAAAACAGAATTAAAATACAGTTTAAAACAGTATACCGTAATTTTTTTAAAAAAAATCCTAACCCACCCCATATTCCCGCCTGAAAATCCAAGTTTTTAATGCACGGTGGAAGCTCGTCAAAGAGGGGGCATGGCGAAGGTCACTGGGGAGGGAGGTTCCATAACTTGGGGGCTGCCACAGAAAAGGCTCTCTTCCTAGTCCCCACCAGCCTGGCCGCTCTGGCTGATGGGACAAGAAGGCCGTCCGTGGCAGAACTTGTTGAACGGCCTACTTGATGTTGCTGGAGGCACTCCTTGAGATAAACTGGGCCGGAGCTGTATAGGGTTTTTAAGGTCAATGCCAACACCTTGAATTTGGCTCGGCAAGCAACTGATAGCCAGTGCACTCCTTAAGCACTGGAGTGATGTGATCACGCTGGCGGCTGCCCTTAACCAGGCGAGCCGCCGCATTCTGTACCAGCGGTAGCTTCCGAACCCTCTTCCAGGATAACCCCACGTAGAGCACATTACAGTAGCCTAGGCGAGAGGAGACCAAGGCATGAACCACTGACAGGAGCAGGTGATTAGGAAGGTAGGGGCGCAGCTGCCATATCAGATGGAGTTGATACAGCGCTGCCCGGCTCACAGCTGACACTTGAGCCTCCATGGACAGCTGGGAGTCTAGAATGACTCTCAAGCTGCGGACCTTGTCCTTCAGGGGTAGATGTACCTCATTCAGCACCAGGTCAACATCCCCTAACCTCCCCTTATCTCCCACCAGAAGTACCTCGGTCTTGTCCGGGTTCAATTTCAGCATGTTCCCTCCCATCCAGCCACCTACTGACTCCAGGCACTTGGACAGGGTCTCAACCTTGAAGGAGAGGTAGAGCTGCGTGTCATCCGCACATTGATGACATCGCACCCCAAATCTGCTGATGATAGCTCCCAGTGGCCTTAGGTAGATGTTGAATAACCTCGGGGAGAAGATGGAACCCTGCAGCACCCCACAAGTCAGTGGCCGAGGGTCCGAAACCTCCTCCCCAAGAACTACCTTCTGGTACCTTCCAGAGAAGAAGGACCAGAACCACTGCAATACAGTGCCTCCCACGCCCAACCCCTCTAGGCAGTCCAGGAGGATACCATGGTCAACGGTATCAAAAGCCGCTGAGAGATCGAGGAGGACTAGGAAAGAGCATTTGCCCCTATCCAAAGCCCTCCTCATATCATCCACCAAGGCGACCACGGCCGTTTCCATCCCATGTCTAGGCCTGAAGCCCGACTGGCATGGATCTCATAATATATAACTACCTTGACTGTTCTGGGTTTCATATATTCAATTCAAGATAACATGTTACAAATCTTATTTATGACACTACAGTTATGAAACTCTCTGTTGCTAGAGACCAGCATTATGCACTCCAAGACTTGCATGGAATGGCTGCTGGGAGGCCCTGGAAATTACAAGCTCCGTGTATTCTAGATGCAATGGATGCTCCTGGCCTTAAGGATGAGGTCTACAAGGTATCTGCTGTCATCAGTCAGCCTTTCTTGCTCTTGTGCCCCTTGCACAAGTAACTCTACTTGGGAAGGGAGTGGGAGGACTGATGGAGGGCTCTCATGGGTTTGATCTTTCAAAGCATTCTTGGAGAACCGTCAGAAAGACTCCAATCTTTATATGAGTTCTCCAAGCACGTTCAGGAAAATCTAAGTTCAGGTGAACAGAGAGCTCAGCCATCACTATTTAGAATTGTCTGTGTGGAATTATTGCTCCTGCAGCAGATTTCAAACCCTTCTCCTGGGGGCAATCACTAAAGGGTTCAATGCGCTGGTTTCCTCCCAGCTACCAGCATGTGGAGCTGGTAGACAGTTATGATTGGAGTAGTAGTCCTTCCTTCTCTGTGTGACTCTGGCATATTCCAAAAGAAAAGGATGGTTGTCTGTAAACTGCTGCTGTTTGAACTGCCAGGACTTCCAACCACTGCCTGCAGCAGACTCTGGTGCTTGTGGCTGCAGGCATAAGTTGCTGCTCTCTTAACCAGTGAACTATGCCACTAACTGTACTGGAGGAGGCACCATGGGCTCCTCCAGGCCATATTAATATACTTTAGAAACATAGGAAGTTGTCTTATACTGAGTCAGACCACTAGTCCATCTATTCCAGTATTGTTGACACTGGGCCGGTTCACACGATTGCAGCGAGGGAAATAAGCCATGGAGGGCTAGCAACCCTCAAATAACCCAACAACAGTCCATAGGTTATTGGAGGGTTTCAGCCCCCTCAAGTCATGCAACCTAGGTTTGGATGACATGGAAAGCCATGCCAGTGAGGGTCATTAGGGAAATCCAGTCGGCATACATGGCGGGGTTAACAAGCCACCATGGCTTGTTAACCATGCCGTGATCATGCAAACCAGGTCACTGACTGGCAGTGGCTCTCCAGGGTTTCAGGAAGAATTCTTTCCAGCTCTACCTGGAGATGCCAGGGATTGAACCTGGGACCTGCTGCATGCAAAGCTTGTGCTTTATCACTGAGCCATGACCACATACTTTGTGTGGGAGTGAGATAGCATGGAATGAGTTTAGTGCCTTTTGTGTCATTAGTATTCAATATGTGACATCGTCTATGTCTAATTAATGTTGGGGCATTATCTAGAGTAAAGTTGTAATTGGTGGGTGATGATGGAATTGCTTGGGATTCTGAGTGGCCTTCATTGCTACATTGCTTCTCTCTTTTTTTCTACTGCTATTATTGTGCTATTGATGTTACTGCTTGGAGAGCATAGGGTCCCAGTTAGTTACAATGGTTTAAGCTCTAGCACAGTGGTGGCCATTTTAGGACTGTCATTTAGTGTTCCTCCATGTACATTTGCATGCATGTGCTCTAGAGACAAGATGCATCCTGCTCCTAACTCTGAAATTTAACTTCTGGAGTGGGCAGAAACCTGAAGAATGGAAACTAGCAACTTACACTAACATGTTTTAAAGGCACCCTAAAATCCCTTGAAGAGACAAAGTAGGACTGAAGGACAGTGATTTACCAAGGACTAGTACTAAATAGTCAGAACTGTCCCCATAAATGGAGACCACTGTAGCACAAGGTATTATTATTTATTAAAAAAATATCCCTAGTAAAGACTTTTTAGGCTGTCCACTTTCTGCTTTTAGTTTTCATAACATTTGGGAATCCTCAAACCCACCCAAATATCCTAAAGACTAAAATAAGTAGGTAGGAAGGGATCTAGCTATTTCACCACTGAACAAAGAGTAGCTAGTAGAGATCCACTGCGGGGAGAAGCTGTCAGATTTAACTTTCCTTGAGTTTATGCTGGTTAGAAATTGGCAATGTTAACCTACCCACCTCTGTTTATTCAGTTTGCCAAGATATTTGAGCCAAACATCTTTAAAAATGTAATGCTATCCACACTTAAACTTATATAGATGTACAACAGCAGAAATAAAACTGAGGGATTCAAGGTATATTTAAAGATAATTTCATTGCAATAAATCAAGGATACCTGCAGAATGACTCATTCTATTATGGTTTTGTGGCCAGGACAGTACCCTTGTCATGAGATTTCAAATGGTTACTCAGATGTGTATAATCCTTGTTTGCAGAGATTTAGGATTAACTGATTATCTGAGCATGATTTAGTCTAGCAGAAGCTACTGGCAAAACCCACAAGTTACATTTTTGTCTAACAAAACTAGCAATGGAACAAAGCTAAGAAATCGCACTTTTCCATGTGAGGCACAACTTGGGCAGGGCTGAACCCAACAAGACTAATTAGGTCCTGCTGGGCAGGTTCAACACCCTGCTTCCAATACAAACTGGGCAGAAGTTCTGGCAACATTTGTGCTGCTTTTAAAAATACATTATTTCAGTAGTTGATTGAATATAATAAAAGGAACTGCCTGCAAGTTGTGAAAAGAAGAGAAATCCCCCCCCACACAATATTACCAGATAAAAATTTAGACCTTGCTCATAGATAAGGAGCCAGTGCAGAACTGAGATGGTTTGGGGACCATCTAGACATGACGTGGAAGATCCAGACATGACATGGAAGATTGGGACCATGGCAATGGAGGAAGAGATTTTTAACTCTTTCCCTTTGTGCCATTTTCCCAATGTGAAATGCCCCATGGAGGAAAACTTTCAGATGCCTATATGATTCCTTTGTATTTCTCTGCCAAGCTAATAGCAACTCAAGGGAGGGGGGTCAATTTGAACTGGGAAATCGGTGTGGGGGAGTTAACCCGCTCTCCTAGTGCTGTGCCCCCAATTTGAACCCTCCCCCCATGCAATTGATATTCATATCTTTTTAAATGCAGAGGATCCTGACTACAGATCTCCTGTGTCAGGTCTGGTTTAGCCCTGACTTGATGAATGCTGTGGACATCAGAGGAACAGAGGCTTTTGTGTGGCAGGGCTCACAGCACTTTTGCTGCAGTGTTGCTAGCGTTAAAAAACAGGGACGTGGATACTTTTCAGGAAAAAGAATCCTTATTCAAACAACAGTTTATGTCTCCTGTCTGTGGAAAAAATGTGGTATTCAGCACCACAGTTCATGAGTTGTTGCTGTGGTATTCAGCACCACAGTTCATGAATTGTTGCATTCTCTAGCATTTGGGAAGAGTGGGGCCAAAAATACATGAACGACAAGTGGTAGCAGTACGCCAGTTACCTTCCTATGCAGAGCCCAAATAGAAATGTGACAGGCCTTATGACTGGCACTTGGGTTTAGATGCGGGTTGGCATGATGAGTTATGTAACTAGACAAGAGGTAGGATGAACAGGAAAGTTAAAATTTTATTTCCTTGAACATACACAGCAAACCCCAGCCAATATTTTCTCCATCCCCCAGCAGCTCTTCTCTTGGCTCCTGCTGTGTTCCTCACTGGGGCAGCTCCAACCACCCCCATCTCTGCTGCCACCATGCAACACCTGCATGAAAGGGTGTGGGGACCCTCCTCCTGCTCAGTCACCATTCAGCAGTCATGTCCTCTTACTATTCTCTACAGCAACTCATCAGCCACCACTGACCCATGTATATGTGCACGTGTGTGTATATATCTCCCAACAGAAGACAACACCTTGTGCATCTTTTGAAGTGAGCTCTATGACACCAAAGCTTAGGCTACAAAAATATGTTAGGCACTTTGCACAGCTACTTCTCTGGAGTTTGTTAAGTAGTTTGGAAATACATCTCAGCTGGCAAGATTTCAAGCTGTGGATTTTATTTTGGTATGAGCTTTTGTCAATTTTATTAGACTCACGAAGGAGCAATGGATTCATTTAGGCACCTTCTGCAGTGCATTTACTTGTGGTACACTGTGGTCTGGAACATGTAAGCTGATTGTGGGAGGTGTTGGTAGAGGGATGAAATTTTATGGCAAAGGATTGGGTTGGGTGCCTTTTTGATCCTCTCCAATGCTATGATTTTATGATTAAGGATACTGACAAGTTGGAAGCAATTTGTAGGCAAACTAGAAGGAAGATAAGGTGCCTGAGGAGGTAATGCTAGTGTGGTTGGGACTGGTAGGCAGGGCCACCCTACCACAGAATAGCACAAGGAGATCTATAAAAAGCAGCTATGCAGATATCTCAACTGCTACAAAACCTTTGAATTGCTCTAGTGCTCTATCGCAAAATCTACCCAATATATTTTTTTAAAACAGAGGATAGGGGGAAAGCCAAAGAAAAGAAAATACAGTGAATAGAAATAATTGTGAACCAAATGTCAAGGATGGAATGAGAAATATGGCAATCCTACTGCAGGCATATGAAAGGTTTACATTTAGGAGAAAGTTATGTTAAGTTTGAAATGTGTTGTATATATAATCCTTACTTAGCAATTTGAACAGTGGCTGGGTCACTGAGTTTCTGTACAAGTGGTGGTTCAGCAGCTATGTTCCAAATTACAGAGTAGATATGAGAGGAGTTTGTTTTGAACAAGTGTGATGTATTTGGAGTTCCAAACCTCATTTGCTAATGTGTGCTGCAAACAGCAACAAAAGAGATTTCCTTGCTCTCTTTGTATTAGAACGTCTACAGCAATTTTCATGAACATGTAATACATTACTGTTTTTGTGGGAAACTATTCCTGCTTGTCCCACAGATGAGGGGGAGCATCTGCACTAGCCTTGAGTCTTTTGTAGAAATTAGGCTGCATGGAGCTCCACCAACTGAGGTGGCTATTGCCTACACCTTTACATACAGAGTGAAACCTCTACTTTACTAAGGTTCCGGTAAGTATGGGATTTAACAAAAACATCACAGCACAAGTACTGGAAGCAAAGTTCCAGATGTGGAATAAACTGAAGGGATAAGCAGAGCCTTGTCTTCAGATTGGAAGGCCACTGGCTACATGGAAGTTCCTGTCTCTCTGAAGACAGCTGCTGGAGCAAGAGGAGGTCCTCCTGGGGTAAAAAAGCTCCACTACTAAGGCATCCCCAGTGTTAAAGAGCCCCACTGATAGGTAGAATCTGCACAATCCCACTCAGTAATGCAGGGGCTTCCTGGGTCACTCCACTCCCTATCACCAAATCAGCCTGAACACACAGGGTGCTTTTATCCTGCTACATAAAAATATGCAGCACTATCTTGCAGAGTTGTAAGTCTCAGGCTGATCAGATACAGTGGTATTATAGGACTTGGCTCTAGACCAGGGTTAGGCAACCTTTTGGGGCCATGGGCCATTTTGGCAATTTGATAAACTGCCTGGGGCAGCACCACAAAATGGCTGCCATGGGAGGCATGGCAAAGGACAAAGTAACCTGCCCAATAGACTGAGTACAAGGCAGAGGTAGGATCTGAGCTCCAATGCACTAAACCACTCCATTGAACCCACACTTTTCAACACCAACAGAAACCTATTCCATAGCAAATCCAGCTGCACTTAAGAAAATGGTGTTAATTAAATAAAAGTGGGAGGGGTAGGGCACATTGGTGGAGCCAAAAAATGTGTCTGTGGGTACATTGGTGCCCATAGGCACCATGTTGCGTACCCCTGCTGTAGACAATGGATTTTGTGGAGTGTTCTGGGTGTATGCTAGAGGCATGTAGGTATGTGTAGCAGTCAGCAGGTTTCCAATATCAGGTAGTGCGTATATATTTATTATGTAGTTGCACAGTATAATGATGATGACTAATTTTATTTTCTATAGCTCTCTGGGCGGTTTACAACAATTCAGTAGTGTCCAGAAAATGGACCTGTTGCTTGGACTGGCATAGGATAGAATAATAGAATAGTAGAGTTGGAAGGGGTCTATAAGCCTATCGAGCCAAACCCCCTGCTCAACACAGGAATTCAAGTTAAAGCATCCCTGACAGGTGGCCGTCCAGCTGCATCCTGAATGCCTCCAGTGTGGGAGAGCCCACTACCTCCCTAGGTAATTGGTTCCATTGTCATATTGCTCTAACAGTCACAAAGTTTTTCCTGATGTTCAGCCAGAATCTGGCTTCCTGTAACTTGAGCCCATTATTCCATGTCTTGCACTCTGGGATAGTCGAGAAGAGATCCTGGCCCTTCTCTGTGTGACAACCTTTCAAGTACTTGAAGAGTGCTATCATATCTCCCCTCAGTCTTCTTTTCTGAAGGCTAAACAAGCCCAGTTCACACAGTCTTTCCTCATAGGGCTTTGTTTCTGGAAACAAAGCCCTATGAGCTTTGTTGCCCTCCTCTGAACCTTTTCCAGTTTGTCTGCATCCTTCTTAAAGTGTGGTGCCCAGAACTGAATGCAGTGCTCAAGAAGGCTTAACCAGTGTTGAGTAGAGGAGAACTAGTACTTCACACGATTTGGAAGCTATACTTCTATTAATGCAGCCCAAAATAGTATTTGCCTTTTTTGTAGCCACATCATATTGCTGTCTCATATTCAACTTGTGATCTGCAACAATTCCAAGATCCTTCTTGCTTGTAATATTGTTGAGCCAAGTATCCCCACCCTGTAACTGTGCATTTGGTTTCCTTTCCCTAGGTGCAGCACTTGGTATTTATCCCTATTAAATTTCATTCTGTTGTTTTCAGCCTAGCGCTCCAGCCTATCGAGATCACTTTGAATTTTGTTTGTCTTCCAGAGTATTAGCTGTTCCACCCAATTTTGTGTCATCTGCAAATTTCATAAGCATTCCCTGCACCTCCTCAACCAAGTCATTAATAAAATGTTGAAGAGCACTGGCCCCAGGACTGAGCCCTGCAGTACCCTGCTCATTACCTCTCCCGTTTGAGAAGGTACCATTGATAAGCACTCTTTGAGTCCAATTCTGTAGCCAACTGTGGATCCACCTGATAGTTGTTCCATCCAGCCCGCTCTTAGCTAGCTTGCTAATCAGGATATCATGGGACACTTTGCTGAAAGCTTTGCTGATGTCAATATATATTATGTCCACAGCGTTCCCACAGTCCACAAGGGAGGTGACTCAATCAAAAAATGAGATCAGATTAGTCTTGCAGGATTTGTTCTTGACAAATCTATGTTGGCTTCTAGTAATCACTGCATTGTTTTCAAGGTGCTTGCAGGCTGACTGCTTTATAATCTGCTCCAGAATTTTCCCAGGGATTGATGTCAGACTGACTGGTCTGTAGTTTCCAGGTTCCTCCTTTTCGAAGATAGGAACAACATCAGCCCTCCTCCAGTCATCTGGCATTTCACCCGTCCTCCAAGATTTCTCAAAGATAATAGACAGTGGTTGTGAGACTTCTTCTGCCCGTTCCTTTATTACTCTAGGATGTAGTTCATCAGGCCCTGGAGATTTGAACTCGTTCAAAGTAATTAGGTGTTCCTTGACCTAATTTGCCTAACAATCTCAAGTTGCAATCCTGCCCCTTCAGCTTGTACTTCAGATTTGCCAGATTTGTCTTCTTTTGAGAGAAGACTGAGCCAAAGGAACTGAACACTTCTGCCTTTTCTTTGTCATCTGTTATCATTTTGCCATCCTCACTGAGTAGTTGAACCACCATTTCTTTTCTCTGTCTTTTACTATGCACATGTCTGAAGAAAGTTTTTTTGTTGCTTTTAGCATCCCTCACTAACCTCAGCTCATTCTCAGCTTTAGCCTTCCTGACACCATCCCTGCAATTCTGCGCTACCTGCCTGAACTCTTCCTTTGTAACCTGGCCTTCTTCCCACTTCCTATATGTGTCCTTTTTTGTTTTCAGGCCATCTCTAAGCTTTTTGTGAAGACACATTGGCTTCTTCTGCTGTCCTCTACCATTTTTCCTTGTTGGAATCGTTTGTAATTGTGCCTTTAGAATCTGCTTTTAAAAAAAAAACTCCCACCCATCTTGGACTTCTTTTCTCATTAGAGTCGCTTGCCATGGGACCTTACTTATCATTGTTCTGAGTTTCTTAAAATTGGCTTTCTTAAAATCCAGGGTATGCGTTTGGCTACACTCAGCTTTTGCTTCCATTAGAATCAAGAGCTCAAGTATAATATGGTCACTTTCCCCTAGAGTTCCTGTAACTGCCACTTTATCCACTAAGTCATCTCTCTTGGTTAGAATCAAGTCAAGGACAGCTGATCCTCTAGTTCCTTCCTCCACTTTCTGTAGGAGGAAGTTATCAGCAACACAAGTCAGGAATTTCTTGGAGGGGCACGTTTGGCAGAATTTGTCTCCCAACAGATATCAGGGAAATTGAAGTCCCCCATTAACTACTACATCATGCCTCCTTGAAACGTTGGCAATTTGCTTTTCAAAAGTTTCATCCTCATCTTCTCCTTTATTGGGTGGTTGGTAGTAGAATCCGACCATCATGTTCCTTTTATTCTTTGCCCAATTAATTTTAATCCAGATGTTCTTGATGGGTCTACCAAGCTCATCCTCCTATATTTCTGTGCAGAGATGTGTATTTTTAACATATAGTGCAACTCCACCTCCCTTTCTGTTCCTTCCGTTCTTTTTGAAGAAGTTACCGGTATGTCCTTCAATTGCTGTATTCCAGTCATGGGAGTCATCCTACGAAGATCAGTTTGATGATGGGGTGAAAGTTACTGAAGGCCTGGTGGAACCTTGCCAGGGCCTCCTGTCCATGAGTCCAAATAATAAAGATGCATCTCAGGTAAAGTTTTTGGGGGGCAGGAACTGAGGTGTTGTTCTAAGTTGGCCATTAAGGCGTTGGCATACTGTGGGGCCATGCAAGCCACCATGGCAGTGCCATTGAACTGAAGATATATTTCCCTCCAATGCTGAACTAATTGTAGGTAAATTCAAAGTGACAGATATACTGCAGATTTACTGTACAGTATATCAAGATTTACTGTAGCACCATTGGGAATGATATTCTGATGGCTTGTACTCCATCTTTGTGGGAGATGTTGATGTAAACATTTTAGCTTTTTACTCTGTAGGTTGTTTTTATTATGATTAGTGGCTGACTTGAAGATCCCTTAAATGGGACAAAAAGAAAGGTATAAACTACCCTAATTAAGTAATTAAATAAACAAATAGGAAAAAATATTCCAGAACTGTTGAGTATCTACTAGTCTAGCTGAAGATAATGACTGACTAAGTATGGGATGGTTCTGAACACAATGTCTCTGGTGGACTGAAAGATGGCTATCAGAAGAAATAGTAAATTAAAAGAAGGCATAACCAGGAAGAAGAAAAATCAAAAGCAGATGGTATGGGTAGGATAAAGGAGTATAGAGTATGAGATGACTATGAAAAGAGATGTGAGACATCTGTCTAAGTACCTCTGTTTATCTCCAAAATTCCCATGCTTCTCCTTGTGTTCAGTGAGTCCTGGAGTTCTGCCACGTTTATATGCCAAATGTAGAAATGGAAAATTATGAATCATTGGCCAAGCAACCTTGTTTGGAGCTGTGATGGAATTTCCTGAAGAGTCTCCATCTGAATATTAATTCTCTCTCCTATTCTAGTACCTTTGACTGAAGACCCTCAAAGCATTTTAACTAATGTACTAGAGATGATAATAGTGTTATTTACGCAAGACGGCAATTGAAGAAGAGGACAACGTACTTCAATGAACATAATATCAGATAGGATTCCCAGACTGGAGCCAATATGCTGTGCAGAATATTAAAAAGCTATGCATTTTTACATGTGGGTGTGGCTTTGTCAAAGACGCATGAGCTATTCTAGGAGATGAAAATAGGTGTTTCTAATTATTATTCTTTGAGTTGTGCCCTGTGTATTTATTAGTCATTTATAAAAGTATTTGTATGTTGCATTTTGGCCCTAAGAAGGCCCCCCAATATGTAGTAATATATATGGAACTGTACCTGTGAAGACCACAATTTAGAACTTTCTAGAACCTGTAAGATAAAGACAACACTCAACCTCTCAACTCGTCTTGAGGCTTTTTGTGTCTCAAGCATGACATATGAGGCAAGGTCAGGTCTGTCCTGTTCGGTTCTTTACCACCACCGAGACCCACATTCAACTAGAAGCAATTATAATGTTACTCTTATGTAGGGAAAGCCAGACAGGAAGTATGACTGTACAGAGTGCCAACTGAAAAGGAACAATTGTTGTGCAGTCCCACATGTGGAGAGACTAGCAAGTTGGCTTCTCTGGAAGATGGAGAAGGATTAACAATTGTCAATTAAAGAACTATAGAACCATCCTCTACCACTGAGTACTCTTTGAATGAAAGACTATGGCACAGTATTTTATTTTTTAATTTTGATCATTCATAATGAAAGGAAGAGATGGAAGACCATGCAGTTACTTTGCAAATGTTCTCCAGAGACAGAACTTTCAAGAAAGACCATGCAGTTACTTTGTAAGTGTTCTCCAGAGAAAGAAGTTTCAAGAAAGCAACAGAAGATGTTTTGGCCCTTACCTCTAATCAGCACTATGTGTGTGGTATATAGACCCCACATTGTGTTGACAATGCAGGAAACTAATGAAAGTCTTTTTACTATTCTCAGTAGGCTTCCTGCTTCTGGTGTTCCTTCCACCGGTACCCTAAAGTATTCTACAGGCCTTCAAGGAATACACATTCCTTTTTCTTTGATCTGCTTATTCCAGATCAGAGATAAGACTATCACTTTATAAGTAGTTTGTCTTGGGTTTACTTTTATTTCAGAATGTTCAAAGTCTCCCTCCATCCCCATTTTAGGAGGTTCCTAAGACATGACTTCAAAATTTCTACTCTAGTAGAATTTCCCCCCAAAGAGATGATATACAAATGGTAATATACTCCCAGTTCTGCTACATATCTGGCAAATTGAAAGTTATATGGTCTTGAGCTATGGAGAAAATAATGCATATATGCACTTTGGTAAATAGACTATTATAAGTCTCACTTTTTATATTTTATTCAGATTTTTTTTATCATGGTCAGAAGCACCTACTGGCTAATAAATTCTCTATATATAGTGTAGGGGAAATAAATTTGGTCCAAAAATCTAGTTTAGTTGGTTTTGATTTTTATGCCTCAGAGTCCAAACAACCCTGCCACATGAGAATAGTGATGAATTCAGAGTTTGAGATCTCCTCTTTTGACTGAAAGAGCACAGTTTCACAGCAAACTTAATTAAAAGGAGATATACTTTATTGAAAGTAAAAAAGAACTTTCACTAATACAAGTACAGAAACGAAAAGAAGTTAGTCTTACCACTTTTCTTCAAGCAGCAATAACTTTGCAATATCTGTCAACAGAGGCGCTGCACTGACTCAAAGCAGGCATGATGCATTGTTTCAATTTCAGGATCAGAGACAGGACCAAGAAAGTTGGGCACACTACTTCTTATGTTGTTTGGTTTTTGTTAGCACCAACCCCATAAGCCCAAAAAAGTAAGAGTAGGATTCAAGCTCCCTCATTGGGTCTTAGGTCCCTCAAGACCATTCTCCCCATGTTCAAAGCTCTGCCCCATTTACATCAGTTGTTTTGTATTCAAGGGTGCAATCCTATGGCTGCTAGATGCTGTCTAGATGGCCATAGGAAAGGTCAGAGTTCCAGCTCCACTCTCATAAACACATTCCAAGGTCGGAGCTGGAATTCCAACTTCGGAGCGCCCTCCCTCTACCCTCACAGCCAGCGTGGTTCTTTCCACACTGGCTGTGGCTCCAAAGTCAGAAGACCAACCTTGGAGCCAGTGTTGGCTGGGGCCGTCCCAGGGGGGTGGGGAGGGGAGAAGTGAGGCTCCACCAGGATACAACATATCCCGGCAGGGCATCAGCCCCTCCTCCTTGCATGTAGGGGCAAAACACTTAGATGGCCAAAATTAGCCATCTCAGTGTTTTGCGGGCAGGAAAAGTAAGGAGGAAATCTTTGCCTCTGTACTCCTTCCATCCTTGATTGGATGCCCATCATCCTCTGAGTGCGGAGGGTAATGGACAGCCACCTTGGATGGGGCTGTAATTCTGTTTACCCTTTTCCTTTTGATACCCCCTGACATTTGTCATGTCTTTGTGGTTACAGACCCCACTTCTTCCCGATTTCCTCTGTGATCATTCTAAGGTATTCTAGGATCGTTTAAGAAATGCCACTGTCTAGCTTATTTGCTGGCATTTGGTTTTTCCCATCTGAGACAAAGTGCTCCTGCTTAGCTAAAGGCCTATAGCTCAAAGTTAGCCAAAGTCCCCTTTGCTTTCAAGGAGATCTTTATGGTTGGGTCCTATAACCTTTGCCTTTTTAAAGCTGTTGCAATACCTAAGCTCTGTTTAGCATACCTGTCCAGCCTTACAACAGCCATTCTTGTTGCTCCAAAGTTTCATTTGCAGTTTGATACATAAAATATGGAAGTTGACCAACCTACTTTACAAAAACAGTTAAGACAGAGAACTTGAATTTAAGCCAATTTCATCATCCACGGTTTAGATTGTAAACAATTACTTGAGAAGAACTTTAAAATATACGTTGTGTATAACATCTAGTGCATTTTAAGTGAATAATGGATAGTAACAAGCATACATTCATTTAGAAATTTAGCCAGCCCAACCCTGAGGGATCAGGGCAATTCAAATATTTAAAAGCACAAGCCAAATACACAACAGAATAAAACACTACCTTCAAGATTATTGACATCATAATTAGTACAAGCCACTGAAAGCCAGCCATCTTTCATCACTTTTGAAAGTTGTCTAGCCTTAAGAACAGGGAAATTACTGGTAGTAAACAAGACTGCCTCTTTACTTGCCTTTGGTGTATGGGCTTGGAACACAAAGATACTGTTCTGAGGAGACTACTGAGAAGTATGTAATGTCGTGTCATAGGGATGACAATGTGGTCTGTGAAATATCTAATCATATCAATATGCTGCATGGTTGATGTATGGTACAATCATATCAATATGCTGCATGGTTGATGTATGGTCTCTTGTGTGTGTCTACCCATCCTCTTTCATGGTTCTTTGGATCATGGGCACTTGGTATTTTTTTCAGTATCTTCTTATAACATGCGGTCATAACATTCTTGGTCCTCTTGACATGGACAGAACTGATTATCTTACCGTCTCACTTTCACACTTCATCCACATACTTGTGGAAGGTTTTGCCCAGTGAAGCTGCACCTTCCTGAGTTGCTGCACTGAAGCAATGGCCCTTGCATCCAATCGTACCCACTTCTTGCCTTGTACAATAGTCCACACAATCAGGCTATTTATTTGCTTAAATCTAAACATCTTAACTGGTTTCTGTATCCCAGCCAGAGTAATGTATTTCTGCCCACAGAGTGTGTTCTCAGTTTTTTATAGCTCAGTGTAAATCTTACCTTTGTTTAAGGAGCTGCTTATTGTCCTCAATGGTTATGCTATCAGCATAATCTCTCTTGAAGATTTCAAAGGCTTCTTGGCGTCCAAGTGACATTTCTCCTCCCACTCCTGCTCAGGGAATAAATTCAAGATGGGATCATTTGCAGAAATAATGGGATTTAATTTATTTTACTACTTTCTAGATACATTCCAACAAGACCAAATCAACCAGCACAATGAAAAATATCACTACTCAAAAGAGTTTAATGGATCTGAAAAGCCTGCTAATTTACTAACACTGATGACCCAATAAATACGTCATCTAAACCATTCTGGATCCTGTCTGTCTTTTTTGGAATAAGCACAGCAAGCATTCTGATAATAAATTAATCAGATTTCATACTCTGTGGAAACTAAAATGCCATTTATAGACTAAGTGCTAAAATGATCGACTCAGTTTTGTTTCATGTCACTTGAACATCCATAAGTCTACATTCTTTGCATGTTTTTTAAACAGCTATTAATGTCTCCTTAATTAAAACCAGAGTGTCAAAAATCAAAGCAGTGGAAATATTTTCAAAACCATTGGTATTTTTAGGCAGGAAAAGTGCATATTTTTCCTGTTGCTTCTCTTCTATTTACCATTTTGGTTTTACATACCATGCTATACAAAATGTAATCAAATGAATAAATACAGGCAGTTACCTCAGGCTGAAAAGATTACACATTAATTATTTCATTTCACAGAATCCATGGGGTCTGAGCTTCAACCTTCAAAAGTTTTGCAACATACTGTGCTGCTAGGAATCCAGACGTTGGCCTGGAATAAGAGGCCAAAGTCTGTGCAATACCTATTTTCAGTTTTTTCCTCTTCTACCCCGCCTTACTTCTAATCATCCCTTCTTACTAGTCTAGCAGAACTGGCACAAAACATATTGTTGCTGCATTCAGAGGTAGAGAATCTCAAGACACTATTAAAGACCAGTAGTAGTGCCTTATATGAGGTCAGACTATTTGTCCATCTAGCCAGTATTATCTATTCCAGCCTTCCCCAACCTGGTGCCCTCCAGATGTTTTGGACTAAAACTCCCAGAATTCCTGACCATTAACCATGCTGGCTGAGGCTGGCAGGAGTTGTAGTCCAAAACATCTGAAGGGCACCAGGTTGGGAAAGGCTGGTCTACTCTGTCTAGCACAGTTTTTCCAGGTCTTTCACAACATCTGCTACCCGATCTTTTCAACTGGAGATGCTAGGGATTAAAACTGGCATATTCTGTAAGCAAAGCATGTGCTCTACTGCTGAGCTATATTCCTTACACTAATGAAATCCCTTACGGCTAGGAAACAAACATGAAAGTTAGTTTGTTTGTCACTACTAGTCTTCCCTACAATATGCAACCTCAGAGGAATGCTGGGTATGTTTTGGGGTGCATTCTCGGGTACTCTCAATAGGCCTGACTAGCACCCCACACATTGATTGCTCCCATACCCCAATATGTTCTACAATGTACAGGGGTAGAACATCTCCATTGCAGATATTCAGGGGTTTCTCAGCAAACAAATCAATATCGAAAGGGTTCTCTGAAGAAAGAAAGTTAGAAACCACTGCTGTAAACCCTCTCCCTAAACACAAAACTGATGATGTGACAGTCTTTTAAAAGTAAAACTGATGTAATGATGGGTTCGTGGGCACATTTGGAATTTGAGTGTCATGGGCACCCTCACAAAATGGCTGCCATGGGGCATGTTCATTCATAAAATGACTGCTATGGTGGGCACGGCTAGTCACAAAACATTCATTTCCCAGAAGGCAAACTGATGAGACTAAAAGAAAATTAATTGCCCAAGAGGTGGGGTCTGAGCTCCAGAACACAAAACCTCTCTTTTGAACCCATATAAAAATGGTGCTGGAGGGCAGCACTTTGCCTTGCAGCATGGCAACCTCCCAGTTTAAAATAAATAATTTTTAAAAAATCAGAAGGGGCAGGAAGCCTGATGGGCACCAAAAGAGGTGTCTACAGGCACATTGGTGCCCATGGGCACCACTATAGAAACCCCAGACTTACAGACTAAAGTGCAGGAGGAAATAATAAAATCCAATTGCATCTCAGAGAATTGGGAAAAATGTAAAGTACAAACTTTTCACTGCAAAAAAAACCTTGAAAATATTGTCCTACTTTGTACTTGACTATGAGCACATATGATACCAATAACAAAAGATGGATGGGGAGTGGGGAACAACCCCACATAGAATGATTGAGTGGCAAAAAGCGTGCAGTAGCACTCCACCCTTTTATAGTCAGAAACCAAGAGGCAAAAACTCATTACAATATTCACATCTGTATAGGACAAATGAGCTGGAGAGGAAAGGGCAGAGATATTGTGTTTGATGCTAATTGAAAAACAGAATGTTCTCATTTCATGCCAGGCCCCAAAATAAACGATGAGTTTTACATGTGGATCATGACCAGCTTTGATCTGAAACATCAACTGGCCAGCAGATTTTTCTCCTTTTTGGAATAACTTCAACATACTTTAATTTGGTTTACCAAAAATGGCCACAATTTGACCCTACCCCACCCGTTCTCCCATGTAACACTCTCACTATCGTACAGAGCTGCAACCTGTGTGATAATTACCTCTCAGAAGGGTGCTTTAAAATGCTCCCTGTCCAGTTTAGCCCAAGAACTACTCAAGCACTACTCTATCCTGGCCAGGCTATCATATAATCCAAAGCATTGAACATATAGGAGCACACTTTAGAGCAAGTCCAGAGCTAGACCGCATGGGATGTATGTGCATTTTAAAAAAATATGTCAAGGTGTTTCCATGAGTCAAACTTGTCAGGCATTTGTCAAAAATCCCTGGAAACTTGGTAATTATATTAAGTTCCTAAACTGGTCACTGTTTAAAGCACATGCCGAATTCACTGGTGAAATGAAACGTCAGATAGATACTGGAAATGGCCCTTTCCCCATGTGGTATTATCACATCATCCCATGTAAAACCTTTCCTAGATAAAGTAGATTTTTTTCCTAATAGTCAGTTTGGCTGGCCTGTCTAAGCAGCTCCATGCATACAAGCAGTCTCTTTGCCAACTAAGAGACAGTAAAGACACTTGGCTCAGCATGGATTAAATAAACATATATGGACTCTTTGAAACTTTTAGTTCACCCTGGCCTGAAATTTAACATCTTTTCCAAAATCAGTGTATTACTTAAGTTATACCTTATTTTAGTTTCTATATATAGCATTTATGTCCCCTTTTCCTAACGAAATCCAACCTTTTAAAAAGTTTCCTTATTTGCTCCTATCTATTCAAAAGTTCTAGCCATCTGGAAGGTTTGTTACAGCTTGAAACATATTACGTTTATTATTTAAAGAGAGCTAAATGGTAGGTTGGAACATCACTTGAACTAAATAATCATGGTATATATACATTTCACCCTGCTTTTCTATGAAAACTTTGGCACTAACTATAGTGTCCTCACTATTTGTCTAAATAGAGAACCAGGAGGCAAGCTTAGAGTTGCTCATAACTCTTTCAATCTTTAATTGAAGGCTTCCAGAACAAACTGAACAAACACACAAAACAAGCACTTGCCTGGAACCTCCTGTTGGCAGCCCCGAGCAAACAAACAGGAGCAACGGATAGCAAGGCAAGCCAATCAATCAGCAACCATAACCCATACACTACACTAACCCCAAGTCTTTATTCCCTACTCATCCTAAACCTAAGCATACGTACTTGAACTGTACACTTTTATTCTTAACTTGTTTACCCTTGCCCTGCTTCCTCCCTTGTCCCTAGATTTTAAGATCCTTGGGGGCAGAGATCAACTGTCAAAGCACCATGCACATTATGGCATTATGGGTGCTCATGCACTAGTGGGACCTACTGCTAGCACAATGGGGATCTAGCAGTTTTTAAAGCACCGAGAAATGTGGAAATGCTCATTTACAGAACAGTGCACGTCAGTGGAGCTCACAGAAGGGAGCTCCACTGACCTGTCCTGATCCAGAAACAAGTGTTTCTGCTCATTTCCAGTGTTACATTAGGAAGCACTGACCCCCCATTGCGCGAGCGGTTGGGTCCGTCAGCACAACAGAATGGGCAGAAATGCAGCAGCAGTATTGGATACTGCCCTATATAAGTCGTCGTTGTCATCATCATCATCATCATCATCATCATACACTAGTTTAACTTTTACTATTGATTGTTTTGGATCCTAAGGAAACCCAAACAGCCCAGGAATAAAGGTGACTAGTCTAGAAGTGACCTTAATAAGCCTAGCCAGACTCAGTAATGTTGAAAAGTCATACAGTGTGCTTCTGAGTATCAGAACTGTGGATGGTCCCTGACAGCAATCTCTGTACTAATGATTGTTAAAAATAATTGATTCAGCAAAACACTATTTAAATGATAGAGCTTAGTTAGGAACACCACATCCCACTGTAATCAATATAACTGAGTCTGCAATCCTAATTATACTTCCTAGACCATTAACATTACTAGGCCATAAACTCCCACTGAATTTGGTGGGACCAGGGCCGGTGGAAGGCAGTTTGGTGCCCTAGGCAAGATCAGATATTTACCCTCCCCCCCCTTCCCACTTGAGCCCTCCCTCCTATGCCCATTATGAAATAAATTTCCCTCCCTGGGAACTGCTGAGCCCCATAGAAAAACTTGGTGGACTTTGAGACTTTTCCTTTGTGTTCACGCGGAAAGCAAAGAGGCAACATCAGCCCAGCTATGCCAGGAACTCCCAAGGGCCTTCTCCTACTCCATATATATGTAAAAGCCTGTCTCCTCCTGCAGGCAGCACAAGGGATATGAAAAAAGGATGTGAGAGAGGTGTGGTGGCGCTACCTGTGAGGAATAGAGACAAAAGGGCATCTTGCAGCCTGTCCTACCTCGCAGGGTGGAGGTGAAGAGACACCGGTTTGACTCATACACCTTCTGGGTTGTGGGGGGGGGGGGAATGCATGTAGTAGAAACATAGCAAAGAGAGAGCCCGTGGATCATCTGGTTCAAATTTAGGAGGGGCTTTACGAAACTTGCTGCTTCCCCTCCTCTCTCTATCACTTTATTGCAATATTTCTTTATCAGAATAATAAATATTATCCTGTCTTTCCCTTTACCAGCCTAGTGCTCAAGGCAGACAACAATATTCAAAGTACAGTAAAGCAAACATCAACAGCTCAGGGCATGATCCTAAACACGTTGAGGCAGAAAAAAGCCCCGCAACTCCCAGCATTCCCCAGCCAGCATGGCTGGCTGTTGGAATGCTGGGAGTTGTAGGACTCCCCCCGTCCAAACACACCCAAACACGCGCAGGATTGCATCCTAAAAGCATTTAAAACCAAAACACAGAAACAGCATGGTAAATAATAAAACATTGGAGCCCCAGTTAGCTTAAAATACCTTTCCCTCCCTCCCTGGTTGCCTGAAATAACTGCTTTCAGGGGACGTTGAGCTGAGGAACCTGAGGCGTGAGCCGAAGGGAGGGAAGGCGAAGGAGGTGTTTGCAGGTGCATCCTTCCCCGCCCACCAGCCTCCCATCATTGGCCCCTGCCCGCCTCCCGCCTCCTCCAACCTGTCGCCTTCTCTGCCTCTTTTGATGCTGGTTGTGAGGAGGAGCCTGCCTGAAGCTTCAGCGGCGCAGCAGTGGTGCCAGCAGCAGCTGCTGCTCCTGGTAACGGCGGCGAGGCTTAAGCCCTGAGGTGGAGGAGAGGGGCGGGCGGGCAGGTAAAATACGCATTTTAATACAGCAGCGCTATATATTTTTTTCAAGGCGTTTCTGGCGCCCCCTAGAGCCCGGCGCTCTAGGCAGTCGCCTAGTTCGCCTAATGGAAGCACCGGCCCTGGGTGGGACTTACTTCTCAGTAAACATGCTTAGGGTTTATTTATTTATTTCTCAAATGTATGCCAATTGACAATTAGGGTTGTGCTATTAAACACTTTACTTAGGGACTCTTAATAATTTTTAAAGAATAGACCTTGATCTGTTGCATACCATTATAATAGCAATAAATACATAAAGAAGCAGTAGTAGTTTTAGAAGGCAACATGGTACTAAGGTTTAACACCACACAGGTAGAAACTTGGTGGTGTAAAAACAAACAAACCCAAAGTCATCTGCAAATCATTTTAACCTTGAACATTAAGGAAAATCACAGTTTATACCGTTCTCTAAAGCACATCAAAAGAATGTGCTTGAATAGAAGGGGTGACCACTCTTTTGATTTAGCAATATTTTATCAAAACAAAATGCAGGGGGGAAAGCATCAGGAAAATGTTGCATTCTGAAAACGGAATGCAAAGAGAACTATGAGGAGGTGGGAGATGAACATCAAATCTCAGAGAGACAAATCAGCAGTGTAGGAAATAAGTGTCTAGACAGAATGTGAGTGTAAGACAGTTTGTAGAAGAATTCTACATACTGAGGATAGTGATGGAGAGACTGGGAGAAACATACAGCAGAGTCAGCACAACGCAAGGAAATGCCAAGAAATGTGGGAAACTTGATGAGCTGGTAGGAAGAGATTATTCCCTTGCTGATGAACTTGTTTTAGTTAATAATAAAGATTTATACAACTTTCACAAGGATTCCTCCCACACATGATTTTGTGCCTTCTTTCCTGCTACCCTCAGCCTGGAAAATCCTCCCAGCTCAATTAATTAGTAGCCTCTTTGTCTTTTCTTCCTAAAATCAGCAGAAGCGAGCAGACCCCTGCATCCCTGTGCAAACTCTTACCTATCAGACTACAAGTTCTTCCAACTGTCCCTTATGTAGGATACTGTTACCCCCTGCTGGGAAGAGGACTGTATGTATGAATGTGCATCAGAAATACACACAATGGCAGTACTAATAGAAATCACAAACCAGGAAGAAAAACATGTTTTGAAATTTTTCCTATTAAGTTGCCAGATGATGTTTGATGGCATTCCCACTGCCAACCATTACTCTATAGTGGTCATAAATAATTGTTAATATTTTAAAGACCCCGAAGAGAGCTAATATATAGTGTTTCCAGTTACAGTGGGCTTCAATGAAGTGTCAAAGCTTCTTCCACTATTTTTCAAAGTACTATGTTTATGAAATCTACCAATTTGCTATAAACATTGATCATATTAGGAGAGAACCGGGTCTAAAAATCACTGTAGGAAGGAACTATTATTTCACCAGCCTATTTGTAATGGGAACAACCCTGCAAAAGAAAACTTCCATAAGAAAGCGCACCTGCTTTGGCATCACATGACGCACACTGGAGAGAAACCATACAAATGCTTGCAGTGTGGAAAGAGCCTGAGTGATAAAAGATACCTCGTTTCTCACCAAAGTCTCCACCGCAGGGTGCTGAAATGAGGACCCCTGCAAAAGTAATTGGTTCCTCCCTGTCTGGATTCAGAGTGTGACCCCATTTCCCAGGACTCCAGCTCTTTCCAGAACGCTCCCAAATCGTCATTCTAATCCAGCAGAAACTCTGAAGTGTTTTACTGTATTTCTGAATGAGTAGGTCACAGAGAGCCAGTGTGGCGTAGTGGTGAGAGTGTTGGACTGGGACTTGGGAGATGTGGGTTCTAGTCCCCACTCGGCCATGAAACTCACTGGGTGACTTTGAGCCAGTCACTGACTCTCAACCTAACCTACCTCACAGGGATGTTGTGAGGATAAAATGGAGAGGAGGAGGATTATGTAAGCCGCCTTGGGTTCCTTGCAAGAAAAAAGGCGGGGTATAAATATAATAAATAAATTTTTAAAAAAGGATTTGAAGTGCTGAGCAATTCCTAGAGACATATAAATGTAAATATTAATACCAGAATACTTCAGGAAGGGAGGGCTTTGTTTTACAGAATGAATAATTGTCTTACAATCGGCAAGTTTACACATCCTGCTAAGCAACGCTTAAAATAAGCCACCATGGGTTGGTTGTTCACTCACTAACCTGACACACAATAGGGCACTCTGCAGTTTTCCGTGGCTTGTTTCCCACGTCAGTCCCCCTGCCGGCTCCCAGCATGTATCCCAGGTGCCTTTGCAGCAGAACTCCTCGTTTCCTTGGTCTCTACATCAGCATCCTTTCTGCAATTGGTCCACTGGGATTGCTGGCTACTGAGGGAAACCCTGCCCCCAGTACCAGATATTGCCAAATGGAATTAATTTTCTATGCCCTTATGAATGTAGTAACCTATTCGGAAACTTTTTTTTAATTCATGGTCTTGCGCAAGTGCACCTGCCTGCTATTTAGTCCAGCATACCGATATCCCCCTGTCAATGCCCTTGTCAATTTCATCCTCCACTTCGCCTTGCTAGCAAACACTTTAAAAAATAAAATAAAAGGCTGCTTCACATACTACCAATTACACCCACCCTGCAGCCACCAGCCACTTTCGGGCCCCCACCTTCATGCTTGTCACTTCCCCCACTGGTCTCCATTGTTAGCTGTCAGATATACACAGGGCCGGTGCTACCATTAGGCCAACTAGGCAGCTGCCTAGGGCGCAGGGCTAAAGGGGGCGCCAAAAACGCCTTGAAAAAAAATACAGTGCTCTCAAGTGGGAAGGGGGGGGCGCTAAATATCTGATCTTGCCTAGGGCACCAAACTGCCTTGCACCGGTCCTGGATATACATATGGTTTAGAGACCAGTGAAGGAGATCTGTAAAGACATGCAAATTTCAAGGCAGAGCAGAGAGTGAGGGGGATTGGCAAAGATACGCAAATGTCAAGGTAAACATATGCAAATTTCAAGTCAGAGCAGGGAGTGGGTGGAATTGGTAAAGATATTTAAGGCAGAGCAGTAAAGCAGAGGAGGAAATTATGCAAATTTCATAGCAGTGGACTTTCGAATGTGCTCACTTGCACAAGATCAAAGGGGGGAAGTTGGCGAATGCATTCAGGACACTCTTCAGTGACCTTTCTTCTCGATATTTAGGAGCACGGGGTGGAGGGCACTGAGAAAGGATGTGGGAGGATGGTGGCACACTAGCAAGATTGCTAGGAGTGACGGGTTTTTACTGCTCTTGTCGGGCAGCACTCTAGCTGTTCCTGACAACCCACGATGAAGTCGCTCACCAGGTTCTGACTGACATCATTATAAGCCACCCTGAACAACAGCAACAATCCATGGGTTCTCAGGGTGGCTTCTTTATGGAAAATAAGCCACCCAGTGGAAACTGCGCTGGGTTCAGATATCACGACAACTTACCACGATTGATCACCCATGGTGGGATGTCGTGTCATGCAAACCAGGTCAGTGTCTACACCCATTACAGAAAAACAGCAGAATGGTCTCTTGATTCTACTGCAAAAAAATTAAACAGACTTCTCATTTTACAGGAATTTCAAATCCATAATATCTAAGAACTGGCATTGTATGGAGAGCCTGTCCAGAGCAGCATAGGAGTTCAGGAGCATTGCTTTAGTTTTCTACTATCATCAGATCATCTGCCAATTTAGCAGTTCCAACAGCTGGTAAATCTGATCTCATGATATAGCTCTTGATCTAATTGTTGGACAATCTACACAGTATGTTGACTTTCTCATTCATTCATTCATTCGATTTCTGTACCACCCAACGGCCGAAGCTCTCTGAGCGGTTTACAAGGATTTAATTAATTAAAGAATTAATAGAAATGTTCAGAGTCCTGGCCTTATGTGAGTATTTACCTAAGGCTAGTAAGAGCAAGGTAACTGATTGGCTCTAAATACTTTGTGTGTAAATAGCCATCCATAGGCCCTTTTCCTCTAGGCTGGGAAGCATGGGAGTAATTAAGTACACACACAGCTATGTCTTCTCTTAACCACATACAAATAGAAAAGTCAAACTCAACAGGATTTGTCTGGAGTAGGTAGAATGTAGATTGCTGATGAAGACCATCAATAAGCCTGTTATTAACTTACTACTGCTACAACACTATGCACAGTTACACAGAAGAAATCCCATTGAACTCAGTAGGATTTCTGTACATATGCATAGGATTGTGCTGCACACTTCTTTAGAACTTTTCCACTTGCTATGAAATTTAAAAAAAACACCACACATACAGTTTTCATGCCAAGCTGAAAACAATTTATCTGAAGCTGCTTTGTAGTAAAATAAAAAGTACTAGAAATGTTTGCATGTAGCCATAATTCACTGATTCTCCACAAGGATTTCTCTGATATTATCATCTCCATCTGTTCAGAACAGAAAATAGTAAAAGTTTCAGAGCTGGAGAACAATGAACCAAGAAGAATGAAGCCTTTAAAAGAGGGGGAGAACCCAGCAGTAATACTCCCCTGCTGTAAGCTTCAGCAAATTTCTTTGCAAAGAGCATGTGTAATACATCTGGATACCTTCAGTGGGCTGTACTTCAAAAATGGAAAATGCATAAACAAGGCAGCTCATTGTACCCCTGCAGTGTTATACTGCAGAACATGGAGCCTTTGAGAAAACGCAAACCCTCAAAGGAAAAGGTGGGTGCCCAGATTCAATGAGCTGAATTAATCTTTGGCACCATAATGTCACTTCTAACACCATTAGGTTTAAACTGTTCACATGTGATCATAATTTTATAAGCAGGCAGTAAGGATATTTTAAAACAAGCTAACCACATTTTATGAGGATAACTTCCAAAACACTTCACAATGGAACTAAATGCAGAAGACCAGGCACAAGGCTTAAGAACTACTTAAATCCCATGTTGTCCTCAGCATATGCTTCGGTGGTATTTAAATGGAGTACAGGCTTTGCACTAGCCTTCATATAGAGTCTATTTCATCCAATGAGAGATCAATCTAACTATATACATATGCAAGAATCATTTCACCAACATCTAAGGACTGATCCATGCAATTAGCTTCATCTTTTCCTGCTCCCCACAAAGCTATTTTTCGGCATTCACATGATAATGACTACTGTTAGCTGAGATGGACAAGGACAGATGAGGCGATAAACCATGTAGATTTTATGCAATCACTGTGTTTTTGTGTAGCTTACTCCAAAACTGTGCAATATCCCTTAATAGAAACATTACAAAACCACCCTGCAGTTTTTAGTCACACCAAATGAATACAACATAAGAGCCAGTGTGCCAGTGTGGCGTAGTGGTGAGAGTGTTGGACTGGGACTCAGGAGATCCGGGTTCTAGTCCCCGCTCGGCCATGAAACTCACTGGGTGACTTTGGGCCAGTCACTGACTCTAGCCTAACCTACTCACAGGGTTGTTGTGAGGATAAAATGGAGAGGAGGATTATGTAAGCCGCTTTGGGTTCCTTGCAGAAAAAAAGGCAGGGTATACATTAAATAAACAAACAAACCAACTACCTCACTGGATTAGACCAAGGTCCATCCAGATTAGTATTCTGTTCCAGTAGTAGTCAGGCTCTTAGTAAATTGACAACAGGGAATATAGCCATCCCCTACTGCTTGCCTCCAGCAACTAAGCTTACAGTAAACATCAAAATGCTACTTTGTGGCATTAATTGTAGCTGTTGCTTAGTTGCTAATATTCACTTCTTGGGAAAAGAGCTTGAGATAATGCCCCCCCCCCAAAAAAAAAAACTGCAGGCATTCTTGGTTGAGACTATCTGAACCCATTTCAACCTGGTTTCAAGACTGGTTTCGGCACAGAAACTACCTTGGTCACCCTGATGGAAGACCTATGCCAGAAGGACAGGGGAATGCATGCAATCATGATTATTCTCCTAAACCTCCCAGCAGCTTCCAATACCATCAACCTGACTGAGCATCTGACTGAGTTGGGGCACAATGTTTTAGTGGTTGCACTTCTACTTGGGTGAGGGCGATTCTAGAGGGTGGTACAGGGGGAAATGCTCAGTCCCCTGTGCCACACATAGGATTATGGGCTCCCACAGGATTTCATCTTGTCCCCCATGATCTTTAACATCTACATGAAACCACTGGGAGAGGTCATCCAGAGACCTGAGGTAAAATATATTCAGTATGCAGATAACATGCAGCTTTACTTCTCCTCTATATCTGAGTCAGGTGAGGTAGTGGAATAGCTCAACCAATGTCCGTAATCTGTAATCATGGGCTGGATGAGAGCCAATAAAGTAAAGCTTGATCCAGACAACACAGAGGTACTGTGTGAGTGGGTGGTTCATCTGTTCAAGGAGATGGTGTTTAACCTCTTCTAGACTGTATTGTGTTACCTCTAAAGGATTAGGTTCATAGTCTAGTAGTTCTCCTTTGACACTGGAGGCCCAAGTAGCTTCTATGGCATGGAGAGGCTCCCATCAGCTGAGGCTAGCGTGCCAACTGGAGCCTCTCTTGGACAGAGATGGCCTGGCCAGAGTAAATGCATGCTCTGGTAACCTACAGTAATGAGTTATGCATGGGGCCACTTTTAAGACTGCCTGGAAACTGCAGGTAGTTCAAAACGAAGATATTAGGCTACTAACTGGGACTAGATGTTGGGCTCATATCTTCTGATCAGTTTCTGAGCACAATTCAAAGTGTTTGTGCTTGCTTTTAAAGCCGTATATGTCTTGGGACCTGGGTACCTAAGAAACATCTGTTCCCATATCAACCTGCCTATATATTGAAATAATTTGCAGGTGCTCTTCTCCAGGTGCTCCCACCATGTGAGATGAGACAGGTGGCAACCAATGAGAGGGCCTTTTTGATGGTTGCACTCCACTTATGGAACTCCCTTCCCAGGGAGGCTTGCTTGACATGTACTTCGTTATCTTTTCATGGCTAAGCAAAAACCTAATCATCATCATGTAGAAAGTACTGGTAATTCACACAGAAAAATGATAATGAACAATGTTTAGTTGTATTCTTGTTCCTCTGCTAGCAATTGCTCTTCAACAAAATCCTAATTTCTACTCATTAATACAAATGCCTTTGTTTGATCCTATTTTGTTCCATGATTTTAACTTGCAGTATGTGGAGAAAGCCAACCTAAGCCCCCTGCCTGACACACACACACTCACCAACGAGGGGGGAAGGAGACCCGGGGGGGGGGGGGACAGCCAGTCTCCACAGATGACAAAGGGGACAAACAACATCTGCATAGAATCACCCCAGGGGGGGGAGGCAGGAAGCATCCCCAGGTTTGTCAATGCTCTCGCATATCAGCCCCATCTACATAAGACTTGAATACCTCTCCAGAGCAGACACTTCGGCACCCCTAAGAAATGGCCACTCAACACCATAGGATGGGACCATTAAGCAAGTGGCTTCAAAGGGACCCCATCCCACGGGGGAAGGGCGTCACCCCACCTGACCCAAAAGGCCGCCCCTCAGGGAGGGTGTCAACCCACCTGATCACGGAGGGAGGGGCTACCTGAAACACCAAGGTATAAAACACCCTGCACAAGGGAACTGGGTTGTTGGACCTGATCAACAATCTTGCCCCATGCCTGGGGTAAGAGAACGAAGGATCGGCAACCCCGGGTAGCCACACCCGGCACGCTCCAGCTAGCTGAAATCACTGGTCGCTTGGGTTGACCGGACCCCCGGGAAACCAAGCTGAAATCACTCACAAGCCGCTTGGGTTGACCGGACCCCCGGGAAACCAAGCTGAAATCACAAGCCGCTTGGGTAGACCGGGCCTCCGCCGGGAACCCAGCTAGCCACTTGGGTAGACCGGACCTCCGCCGGGAACCCAGCTAGTCGCTTGGGTAGACCGGACCTCCGCCGGGAACCCAGCTAGCCGCTTGGGTAGACCGGGCCTCCGCCGGGAACCCAGATAGCAGCGTGCGGTTGACCGGGCCTCTGCCAGGACCCGAGCTGAACTAACTAGCTGAGAGCCCTGAAATCACGGTGTCCTTAAGACTTCTTGCTTGCTACTTTGTACCGTACCGATAAGCTGTATTGCTGGCGTGTGTCTGTGTTTGTGAAGGTAATGTGGTAAATAAACTTGTTTTCTAAAAGATACTTCTATGGCTATAAGTTATCCCTTTGTTCTGGGCTAAGGGTGATAGTTGCTGCGGATCTCGGAGAAGGCCGCCCCAGGACTCGCTACCCCCTTAGCATTGAACCCACGCAGAAGACCCAGTTGTCGGTCTTCCACTCAGTAGAATTAATGAGAGCTGCTAAACTAATTTTTTAAATGGATGAAGGGACAATGATGGCACTTAAGTATCCTAAACCCCTTCTTATGAAGAAATTGTTTGCAAATGTCAACAATGAAATGAAGTGGTATTATGGCAAAAACAAATGTAGGGGCATAGGAAGAGGGGGGAACCTAATAAAGTTGCTATTATGGAAAGAATGTAAAGAACTGACAGAAATAAGGCCTTTCATATATTATTAGTCAACTACTAAACTTAGAGCACAATCGAATGCACATCTATTCAGAAGTAAGTCCTGCTATGTTTATGCTCTAGTAAGTGGATTTACTAGGTATGCACACATACCTAGGAGTAAGCCATAGTGAGCACAGAGGGACCTTTAGCTGAGTAAACATGCATAAGATTGCTCTGTTGGGCTGCTTGAGATGTTCCAGCTGTTGACTTCATTATATGTACACATGTACGCGCACTTTAAAAGAAAGCCCCTAAATTAGTAGGTACAGGGAGAAAAACTGGACTGGACTGAAGCATGGCAGGCTTGGCAGAGGCTAATGGGAGTGGATACCAAGCGAAATCTGTAGTCAAAGCCACAAGAACTTTGTGAGCCCCACCCAACAGTGCCACCACATCTAAATAAATAAAAAGTATTCATTTTTTCCTCTGTGTCAGAAATCACACTTTTCCTATAACTCCTGACAAACTGGGTGTATCTCACATGCTAAACTGCTCATTTTAAAATAAAGAATGCTCATTAATAACAAGTTGTCTCTCCCCTCTAAGGTCCTATTTTGGTCCTCCTGCTTTGCTCTAAATTGGAGAAGAGTTGTGTTAGTTCATGCAATCAAAAAGATAACATCAATTATGTATGGCATAAGTATTTGGAGACAGTAGTCTTCTTCATCACATGCATCTCTACAACGAGAATGTCTCTGACCTGGTTCACATATGTTAACCCATATTTAGCACATGGTTTGTTGCAGACAATCAACAAATCATAGTTTGTTTTCTCAATCCCTGGGTTGTTTGTTTCCCTCCTCTTTCACCTGCTCCCTCCCAGTATCCCAAACGCCTTTGCAATGCTTTAGTACTGGCATGTAGAGTGACTGGTTTGTGGTTTTTTTCCAGTCTTGCCTGCCTACTCTATAACCTAGTGAACGGCCCATAAACAGCCTATGGTTTGGGTTCACATACTGACAACCCATGGTTTAAACAACCCAGAGTTCACAACCTAACAACAAACCATGGGTTCCCTTTCTGGGTTGTTCATGGTTAACAGACAATGGTTTATTAGTGTAGCTGGGTCCGCACAACAAAACAACCCATGGTATAATTAACGCATGAGTTGTTGCTTTACCCAGAGTTAACACACAATTTGGCTGCCAGATGATAGAGCAAACTGCTGATTGTTTGGTCAATTCTTGGGTTATTTGGTTCCTGCCCCCCTTCACCTGCTTTTTCCTTGTATTACAAATGCCTTTGCAGCACAGTAGTACTAGCATGTAGAGCTGCTAGGTTTTTTGGGTTGTTTTTTTTTTACAACTCTTGCTTGCCAGCCACCTCTGTAGCCTGGCACCCAGAGTTCTGGGCTTGCAGGTAATGGCAACCCATCATTTAAACAACCCAGAGTTCACAACCTAACAACAAACTATGAGTGTTTTTCGTGGGTTGTTTGTGTTTAACAACCCATAGTTCTGGGTTCGCACGTAGTGAGAACTCACAATTCAACAACCCATACTATGGGTTGTCATTACGTGAAACTAGGTAACTGTGTGGAGGGGTACATTCTTCTTACCTCCCCTTCTTCACCTGATTTTGTCCGCTATAGTTCAACCCTACTATTTATTAAAAATGTTCTTAGTCTCCCTTTATGGGTTAAAAAGAACCTAAGGCAGCTTCCAAGATAAAAATAAAAAATACACTTCAGGTAATTAATAAAAACACAGTGATAAAATCATCCACCCCCCCAAATATACAAAAATCCAATAAATTACAGCTGAAAATAATCTCACTTTCCATTTCATACATCTGATGAAGAAGGCTGTTGCCTGCAGTAATGAATGCTATTTCTTGGCCTTTAAAAGTACCCCACTTTTTGCTCTGTGTGTTCTTGTAGCTGAATACTGTTCTTGTAGCTGAAGAGGCAGCAAGTATATTGTGCCCTGTATATATAGAACTTGCATAACTATTTCTTGGGTGGGTCATGAACTCTTATCCCAAGGAGGCCTGTTTGCTCTCTGAAGGCATCCCACCCAGTGAGCTATGTGAATGCTGTATTTTGTGGGTTCTCCTTCATTGCCTGTGTGTGTTGTGCTCCAGCCTCCAGGACAGTGCTAGTCAGGAATATAAGGGGATTCAAACCCTGGCCTGGAAGAATGCCCAGGGACTGGTACTACCACAGTCATTGCTGGCTGAGGGATTGGGGGCAATATGGTGTTGTCTTGCTTGTTGTATGTTGAGCCATAGAGCTGTGTCCTAGGTGGTGTCCTCATTGTCATGAGTTCACTGGCTTCCTTTGTTTGGGTGGTGGCATCACAGTCCCTGATACTAACAGAGTTTCTATAGACACTTGGGATATTCTGCCATTTTTGCACCATTTTTGTATTTTCTAGTTGTGTGTTTCCCCTTTACCACCTGGGGTGAGCATGCACAGGATACACAGCCATTCCACTAGTGTAGCAGCAGTGTATCTCCTCACACCTGGGTTTGTTGCCCTGGGACTGGAAAGCTGAAGGGCAGAATATTCTGGCCTCATCCATCAGCTGGGGGACCAAGGGCCACCAGAAGGCTGCACCTCCTGCCTCTCAGGATAAACATCATGGTAAGGGAGAGACCAACCTGGCCTGATCCAACAGTCAGAGAAGGAACTGCTGTTCCAATGTTTGCTTTCCTCTTCCTTCCCCATTTGTTTTTCCTTTTGTACTGTGTCTAAATGATTGTGAGCCTATAGACAGGGTCTGTCTTATCTTTCCATATCTGTATAGCATTTTAGGTACTTTGTGTTTATTAATAAGACATATTTCATTTTCAGAGATGTTTCAAATCTAACAGGATAAAAAAAATAGGTTGTTACAAATACACACTTGGTTTAGGAAACTTGTTTTAAATTTAATTTTCCCCTCACAATTTTGTTTTGTGACACCTATTTCTCTGGAATTTGCTAGAAGCAAAGCCTGTATGTTCCACACACACAAAAACACAGTTTAGTGAATAAATCAGAGCAGGATCAGGGAAAACAATTTTCAATAGATGCTGGTGTTATAGTAAAATTCACAGAATGAGATGTGGAAAATGTTGAATGACAATAGGAAACAGATATAAACGATACCTTCAGTTGTTTAAGGAAGAATTTCAGGAGTCCCATGCGGTCTTGCATTTACAATAGGAGTTGCACCGATACTTCGATGTGGGAGATATATCAATCACAGTCTGTCTCCTCAATATGCAACAGTCTTTGCTGGTCAATGGCAACACTACTAACCTACTGAGACCCTACTGGTAATGCTATAGTTTATATCTGTCAACCTGAAGGAACATTTTATTATTAATCTAGATCTCAGGGATTAAGATATATAGACACATAAAGAAGTATTCCCCATTCCAATTTGCCTTTTTGCAGACACATTAAAATACAGGAAACCCTTTTATATAGGGGGATAGAGTGGTCTTCAGAGAGCTACAGCTCAAAATTAACCTCAAAGCTTAGAAAAGATCTGAAATGTTCTTATGGGTATCATGTTGCCTAAGGGTTATAGCTTGTGAAGCACTGGTGTAACTCTTTAGCTACTTTTTCTTCCTGGCATTTGCTTCAGCTGCTCAAGTGCTTTCCAACCATTTCTTTAAAAGTTTCCTTTGACTATCTTTGATTTGTTTTGATGGCAGTCATCTTTTCCCTTCAAGGAATGAAAAAGGGAAAGTCTTTGGTGCACTGTCCAAAGTAAATGGATTCCAAATACTATAGACAATTCTTTTATGTCTTAGATTCACACTGTTGCAAACAACCCATCCTTAAACAACTATGATATGCTCTCACCCATGTATAATTATTATGACTCATTGCGCTTACAGAATCTGGCAGAAACCTGATGAGCTCGAAACAAAAGGTTAGCTTTCATCTGGTTACAAAATATATGAGCATCCCTCTAGAAGGTAGTAACATTAGAGAAATAAGAAAACAGGCCTTCTAAAGCAGAGGAAAAAGCTCAGGTTTTTTCAGAGTCCATAATACATATTTTCATGTGCAAGGGACTCCAATTCACACATTGAATTATATGCAGTTGTGTCCTTCTGCCAATGAAATGGACACCACAGGCAGAACAGTTCTCCCCCTCTTCCCTGAACCCCCCAATCTGCTCCAGGGGGGAGAGGAGAACATGGGGAAGTCTCCTTGTGTGATGTTGCATGGAGCCCATTAGCTCCATGTTAACATGGGCTTACCAATATTCTCCCAATATTTAATGCTTGAGTTGGAGAGAATATGTAAAATGTAATTTGAGAAAGGCTGTGAAGCTCTCTATTTCTATGATATTATGTGTACCTTGATTGTAATGTGCTTAATAGCCATAAAAGCTATCTGGAAAAAAAGCTTAGGATGATTCTCAGGACCATATTTGATATTGCAAAGTTACTATAAGCTGACCTTTTTCTTACACTTCTGCTGCAACGATGCAGTACACCATACAATGTGTTTTCAACTCAGCAAATCCTAAAAAGGGCTTCACAAGCTTCATTCAACCACAACGTCATGTCTTGCAATTTCACTAAGTTTCAACATTCCAAAATGACTTCACACAAGTAAAACTGTAGAACAGTCAATTCATGGTGACTTCATCATGTCACAAGGATCATGAGAACTGCCATGAAGAATATTTTCAGCAAATGCTGAAACTTTGAAGCAGCCACTTTTATCCTACTACCTTGGAGGAAAGAGGTTAGAATCAAGAGGGTATATTTCCTTAGGAATTTATACCCAAGACTTAGATGGTTTGTCAGGAGGAATTCGTTTCAGCTCCACCACCCAGATTCTGTCTCATCTTCCCTCTGATGGCTCCGACTCGCCCTGGTGTGAGCCAAGCCAGCAGGTGGTTTCCACTTGCATTTTGTTTAAAGGCAAAGGCAATCTATCTGAGACCCTTGCAAACAACAGGTACCCACCTTTGTTCTCTTAATTCAAGTCAACCTTGTGGCACTGATTGGATACTCCTGTATTTTAATGGCCGTGTAACAAAAGGGCATTCTTTAGCTGGCAGGCCAGGTTGCTGTCACAATTCAGCTCAGAGCAATAGCAGCTGGTGACAATGGCAGTGAGAAGATAGACTCAATGGCTGGGTTCAGACAACAGGATTACCCACACTCAAGGGCTGAGTATGGGTTGAGTGTGGATAGGCAGAAGGTGCCTCTTTTTCTGCCCGGAAAGTATATAAAAGCCAAACTGTCACAGCCTATTTGAAAGGGAACTGTAGTGGATTAAGAAAGGATCCCCCCCAAATCAGCAGTTTCATTTTGAAATGTTGAACAACCATCATAGACCTGATCTCCGATAAAAAAAAATTGATCTAGCACAGATCCTCATGATTTCATATGATTTTGGGCTAATAGTCACTAGCAATGCAAGCCTATACATGTTTACTCAGAAGTAAGTCTCAATCCCATTGTGTTCAATGCAGCTTTTCTCCAGATAAGTGGATATAGGATTGCAGCCTTCATCTTTGACTTCTTCAACTCACCAGCCTCTTAGGGCTGCACAGCTGCACAGATGAGTTCCCCTGAGTTAAGCAATTTGCAAGCAGAGCTCTTTAGGTTAAAATCTAAGTTGGCCTTCCCCAACCTAGCACCCACCAGACATGTTGGACTACAACCCCCATCATCCCCAGCCAACATACCAACAGGCCTGCTGGCTGGGGTGATGGAAGTTGTAGTCCAACACATCTAGGCAGCACCAGGTTGAGGAAGGTTGGGGCCATGCTAACATGGGATGATGGGATCTGTAGTACAATGCATCTGGAGGGCAGCTGGTTGGAGAAGGCAGATTTTCAAAGCCAGGTCATGCTCTTCTCTAGAAGCAGACAGGAGCCAAGGCTGATATTGGTTACTAGTCCCCAGCTCCTTATTTCAAAAATTCAAAACAGCTGCATTGGCAGTGTGGATAGGAGAACCTCCTTGGAGTAACAGGAAATAGGGAGCAGAGACTCAGGGGTGGCTAATAAGCTTCAGGCTGGTAGGGCTGGACAGGTTGTCATGTTTCTGAGGGGCACCAATCTTGGGAAGGATTCTTACCTTCCCTACCCTGGGGGAGAAGACATTAATATTCAGCAACAACAGCAAAAGTCTGAGGAAGAGCTTGACTCAGTAGCAGAGCATTTGCTGGGCATGCAAAAGATCTTGGGTTCAAAGGAAAGCTGCTGCCACTCAGTGTAGAATGGAAGACAACAAGACTAGGTGAAATAGATCCTATCGTCTGAGCTGGTGTACAGCAACTTTCCATGTAGCACATGGTTTCTCCACAAAGGTAAGACCTGGCTCTCTAACTTTTTAGAGTTCTTTGAGAGTGTCAATAAACATGTGGATAGGGGTGATCCAGGGTAGACATTGTTTACTTGGGATTTTCAAAAGGCTTTTGACAAGTCACTCACCAAAGACTCCTGAGCAAACTTAGCAGTCATGGAATAAGAAGGGAGTCCTCTTGTGGATCAGTAACTGGTTAAAGAACAGGAAGCAGAGAGTAGGAATGGTAAATTCTCCCAATGCAGGGATGTAATCAGTGGGGTCCCACAGGAATCTGTATTGGGATCAATGCTTTTCAACTTATTCATAAATGATCTGGAATCAGCAGTAAGCAGTGATGTGGCCAAGTTTGCTGATGACACAAAATTATTTCAGGTGGTGAAAACAAAAAGGGATTTTGAGGAGCCCCAAAAGGATCTCTCCAAACTGGGAGAATGGGCATCAAAATGGCAAATGCAGTTCAGTGTAAGCAAGTGTAAAGTGATGCAAGTTGGGTCGAAAAATCCCAACTTCAAGTATAATCTGATGGGATCTGAGCTAGCGGTGACTGACCATGAAAGAGATCTTGGGGATGTGGTGGACAGCTTGATGAAAATGCTGACCCAGTGTGCAGCTGCTGTGAAAACGGCAAACTCCATGTTAGGCATAATTAGGAAAGGAATTGAAAATAAAACTGCAAATCATACTGCCCTTATACAAATCTATGGTGTGACTGCACTTAGAATACTGTGTACAGTTCTGGTCACTGCACCTAAAAAAGGACATTGTGGAGTTGGAAAAAGTGCAGAAAAGGGCAACTAAAATGATCAAGGGGCTGGAGCAACTCCCCTATGAAGAAAGGTTACAGCAGCTGGGATTGTTTAGCTTAGAAAAAGGGTGAGTAAGGGGAGACATAACAGAGCTGTAGAAAATCATGCACAGTGTGGAGAAAGTGGACAGGGATACATTTTTCTCTATCTTCCACAATACTAGAACCCAGGGTCATCCCATGAAGCTGATTGGTGGGAGATTCAGGACAGATAACAGGAAGTAATTCTTCACACAGTGCATAGTTAAACTATGAAATTCACTTCCACAGGATGTAGTGATGGTCACCAATTTGGATGGCTTTAAAAGCGGATTGGACAAATTCATGGAGAAGAAGGCTATCAATGGCTACTAGTCCTGATTGGCTATATGCTTCCTCCAGTATCAGTGGCAGTATGTCTATGTACTCCAGTTGCTGGGCAACATTGATGGGAAGGTGGTGTTGCACTCATGTACTGCTTGTGGGATCCTGTGGGCAGCTGGCTGGCCATTGTGTGAACATAATGCTGGACTAGATGGACCATTGGTCTGATCCAGTATGGCTCCTTACGTTTTTATGAAACCTAGCAATTTTAATTTTCTCTAAAACTTAGTTAAGACTTCATTAGAGCATAGGCATTTTATATATTTTCATTAAGGAGGGAATTTCACTCTGTGTAAATCAATTTGTGTAGGAATAAGATCATCACACGAGTGGGAAGATTTCTCATTAATGTTTTGGCTTCAGAAAAAATATGCTAGAGTGTACTTAAAATTCTTTATACAGACAGGCTGGTTGAAATATGAAAACATTTTGTGAAATTCCATGAATCTTGAATACAACATTCATAGTATTTCATTAACCATGCCTGATTATTCCCCTTAGGTACAACTGCTCATTACATAGAACACAGGAATACATGGGAATGATGCAACTAAAGCGGATTGTAGCAATTAATCTAGGTTTTAAAACATTTTAAATCCTTTAAGGCTTAAAATGGGAGCTTTAATCTAATTTAGAAATCTTAATGTTCCCAACAAGCACTGTCACTTAATGAAATGTGGAAATGTGATCTTGTTTTAGTCTCATTTCATTACATCGTTTCATGACATTTATTTCAAGGAAGTATACTCTAATACACAACTGAAAAGAGGAACTGCTATTGGTACAAATGTTGTTTCACTTTACCTTTTACCATTTAGTGTGTAATTCCAAACTGCTTCTTCAGACTGCAGAGACAATGACAGCTTACCAAGATGATCCCAAGATCAGTGTGCCAAAATGCAATTGCTTAGGATAGTGTGTCAAGAGCTATGCCGGCCAGCATTACAAAAAATGATACTATGCTAGTACAACTGAAATGTCATGCCAGTATCACATACAGCTATTTAGTTCTGCAGTGCCAAGGTGCAAATGCAGCAATGCATTTGCATAATTTTTACCAAAACATCCCAGATAGAATTCATGCCTGCTCCGGAAACATAAACTATTTCCTTATTGCAGCATTTGAGATAAAAAAGAGAAAGGTCTGTTTTTTGGTAAGTGACTATGTCTCTATGCTCAGGAGTGTTACAGTTTCTATATTTGCAAGCACACTATCCTTGGAGGGTTTAGAACTGTGGGTCCCAAACATGGTGTCCATGAGCATAGGGGCCATCAAGATAGACAAGAAGTGTACCCATTAAAGAACATGCATGCAATCTTAGCACCATGTGACTCTAGTCCTAAAGTAGGGAAGAACTATCATGGAGAGTGTTTCTTCTTCTCATATATAAACAGATCTCTTGACACTACAGTGCACTACACTATGGACATGTGAAAAGTGGAACTTTTAATGGATTGGACCCAAGAACCTGAGGGTAAAGTTCCAGTTGCAGAATGGGGCTTTCCCCTGAGGATCCTGCACTCCCAGAACACAGAGTTATTATTATATTTTATTAGCAAAACTAATAAAAATAAATAAAATTTTATTAGCAAAACAGGAGATCCTCTGGCATAGTGTGATATGTGACACGGGGGTGGGGAGCCCGCCACAAAAAATAGATTAGTACAAATTGCACAAACAGAAACATCTTCCACTCAAGTTATTGCTTTGTTGGATCCAAGACCATGTCAAAACAAACCAGGTTCACAAATAAACTGTTTGGGTGTATCACTGCTATTAAAATCAATAGGACATTTTCAATAGTCGTCTAACATGGCCATAGCCCTCTAAGTTACACTGATTTTTCAAAAATGGATAGTGAAATGTCTCACATATCCTAATTTTCAGTTATTTAGATCCATGTCACATTACTGTTTCTAAGGGTGGCCGGTTGCTGGCCAGATGGGCGATAAATAAATGCAATAAATAAATAAATAATAAAGTGGTTGTCAATCTGACAAAAAATTCTGTAGGTGTGGCAAGGTATTAGAACTGTGTATCTCCCCCTTTAAACCCTAACATAGTGGACCGGTCATGTTGTTCGAATGCCTGACTGCCGTCTGCCAAAGCAGTTACTTTACTCCCAACTCAAGGATGGAAAGCGGAATATCGGTGGTCAATATAAGAGGTTTAAAGATGTTCATAAGGCTAATCTAAAAAAATGCAATATAAACATCGAAAACTGGGAAACTCTGGCCCATGAACGATCTAAATGGAGGTTGGCCTTTCACAAAGGTTCCATGGACTTTGAAGAAGCCCGAGTGCAAGGTGAAAGGGAGAAACGTGCTAAGCGAAAAGCACATCAAATGAATCCTTTACAGGACCATCTTCTATCTGGTAACCTGTGTCCTCACTGTGGGAAGCTGTGTGGATCTAGAATTGGCCTCCACAGTCACTTACGGACCCATCGCTAGAGTCTACACAATCTTCTTTAGAATTTCCTCCTTTTATCCCGGAAGACAATCTTACTCGGTCACGAGTGATCGCCTGATGATGAGATTCATAGATTATAGAGTTGGAAATTGGAAGGGGCCAACATGCAGGAAACTAGAGGAGGGGTCTCCCATCCAAGTAATAACCAGGCCTGACCCTGCTTAGCTTTCCACACTCAGACAAGCTGAGCCAGCGTGAGCCACAGGCCTTTATTCATGTGGCTCTGAACATCCATCTATCCATACACACATCTGATTCCCATGTTCCTCTCCCCCTACATCTTAAGGGGAAAAGATGACTGAAATCATGTATATTTATATATGGATGTACATATGTATAACATGGGTCACACTGTCAGTGGGTTGGGTGCTCAGTCTTGATTACCTACATACCCAAATCTCTGTCCCAGTATTGTGTGAACTATTCTTAGTATAGAGATTCATACCCATTTTGGGAAAAAGCATGTGTGAATGATCACTTTGGTGTCCTTGTTACTCTCGGTATACACAGCTGTCGAGAAAAGTAAAATGTAAAGTTGCTCTTGGGGCTTTTTTCTGGCAAACTGCTTGGGCAAGTGTCCACTTTAAAAGCATCTTTATAAAAGTCTTCCTACAAGAAGGGGGAATTACCGTAAGCCTCTATTGTTGGATTTTTAAAAAGTACACAGACTATCAGGTTTTTCTACTAAACCGTAAGTCTTAAAGTTTTGCTAATAAAATATAATAATTATTCCCAAACACCTGAATAGTTCTCTGATGCTTTTTAAGTTGTCTATTTGTGGTAAGATAAAAAGCTATGATACATTATGGAAACTACTTATCATACTATCCTATTTCAACATGCAGCATGCTGCGAGAGATCCTACAGCTGTAAGCAATTCTGTACCAGAATCTAGTTAATTAAATAAACCTGCTTGAAGACAAAAGGATGTCTGCCTGGAAAACCCCAATGCTGACATCCCTCTCCAGTATTTCAATATACCATGAAACATTTATATTCCCAAAAGAGATGCATGACATTCCACTTCTGGTTTTAGAAGTTTCTAATGACAGTTTTGCATCCAGCTTCTTTTCCATTCCACAGCATTTATTGTTGAAGAGATCATCAATATGGTTCACTCTCACAGCACAATATTCCACCCCCTTTCTACTCCTTCTGCTTACACCTCTTTGCAATGACTTGGAGTACATAAGAGCAATTATGCTTTTGCACAATTCTTACACATGCCAATGATGGATTTGTGCACATTACATCATCAAAACAAATGACAAATAGCAATCAAAGTAGAATTCCTGGTAAATACCTGAAGGAAAAATAATCCACACAAACAAAAAATGATAACATAGGAAGACATAATTATAGAAGAAAGGTAGAACCAAAGTTCTTCCTGCAGACTTTCTAAGCAGTCTAATAATCAGTTATAAGGGCTTGTGCCACCACCACTCTGCCTACCCACCCCCCCAAGAGGCACTGAAGTTGCTAGCAGTGGAGGCTGATGGCTCCAATATCAGAGGGGTGTGTATCTGTTCCTGATTTACTCCGAACTTTTAAGAAGCTATCCATGGTGCCAAATCTGTTTTGGGAATAGTGCTCAGCAGCATGGGTAGCTCCTTAAAAGTTCTGAGTTAAATCTGGAGCAGATACTTAGCCCTGCTGACATTAGAGCCACCAGCCACCACTGGTTGCTTGTCATTCCTGCCCCCAAAAGTCCTCGATGGTGGTGTTTCTGTATGGAAACCAAGCAGTTGCTCAGCTCCAATTGGTTGCCAGGAGGCTGCCATCTTGTTTTCCAAAATGCAGTCCCCAAAATTAGTTAAAGAATTTTGCAAAATATAAGATGGCAGCTGTTTGTTTCCCATTCAGAAGTGCTGCTCCCAGGTGAAGACATTGAGGGGGGAGGGGTGACTAGCAGCTGCAGAGCTGGAAAGGGGAGCGGTGGTGGCGCTGGGGCCCCATGGTGGTGAGTTGGCAATAAAGTAGGCATGTCCTGGGGGGAGGGCTGCCAGAACCTGTGGGCCCCAGCAGCTGCCTGAGTATGCCAGGTACTGACATTGGGCCTGTCAACAATCAAATGCTTGTAATGCAGACCATGTGCAGATGCATGTAATATTTTCAAACTCCTGCCCATGGAATGGACCACAGCCTTACCCTAGCTAGCTGGCTAGGTCCCAGGTTTACTCACTCTTCCCCCAGTGCAGCTGCTCTTCAATAGCTTCTCTTCTTCTTACTCACCTGACGTTCTTCAGTAAACCACTTGTGCTGCTGTGTCTAGGTGGCCTTCTGTGGTGACAGGCTAAGGGTGAACAGTGGCCCATGACACTAAAAAAGGACTACAAGCTGAAGCAGCAGCCTTTCAGCAGCTCAGCTAAGATTTAGTGTCAGAGGTTCTGCTCAGCCGTAAGCCTCAGCAGATTCCTGCCCATGTTGACTGCTGACACTAGGCATAATTGGAAATAAGCCCCCCACCACCACCACACACACAATCAACTGTTTTGAAAACTGTTGTAATAAATATCAGCTCTGTGTTTTCATTGCTTATTTCCACACTATTGGTATTCATTTATGATATTATGCCAGACAATGAAAAATTTGTGATTTCTGATAAAAAGGAATCCATTCATCTTAGATCATTAACCACAGTTACACAGGCTTTCTTCATCCTTTACATTTCTGCCAGCAAAATTCTTGCTGCATGGAGTTTCAAGCTGTGGCTTTTCTCCTTGTAGTATTGAGCAAATATCAAATTTCACCATGAGCTCAAGTCCACACATGCCACTAACTTAGCTGGCAAGGAGGGATTGGAGCTAGCCTATAAAGCATCATCCAGATAATTGCCATTGCTTCAAGGACGCTTGATACTTCAGGTGGAAACCAAGAAAAAAAACTCGGGTCATTTGGCAACATGCACACTTAAATTTAAACAATTAATTGAAATAAAATTATTAGTTACCAGCTTTACAAAAAACCCAAATGGTCTGGGAAATAAATATCCCTCACCCCAAATTCCCCATCAGGAAAGATTCCTCAATTACAACACTGCAGGTGGAAAATATTATATAAACCTCCTTTAGGTTTGTTTTTTTTTTTAAATCAAAATATAGCATTTTAGCAAACCCATAGAAATGAAACTACTTATGACTAGGACCAAGCCAAATGAGGGAATGGTTCATTAACATTTTTATCAACTTGCTTGATGACTGCTATGAAAGAGAATGAAATATTATTGAGGGAGAACTACCCTCACTCCAAGTGGGCTTTGTTTGGCCTCATTGACAGTGATTGGTTCTGTAGCTCCATAATGTCATCCCTTTCACTACATGATACCTGTCTGGCTAGTATTACTCATGTGAGTACTCAAGGAAGTGGTGCCCTCACTTTGAATAGGCTTAATTTTCCATTGATGATGTCAGCATGCATCCAGATCTTAGTGCCTACTGTCGTAAATCCGCCCAGTGTCAAGATAAGCCGTCGTCGTTATAGCAGTCCGAGTGTCAAAGCCAACATATATTAGTCCAAAACAGAGCAAACGTAAACCAGTTAGGGGTCAGGCACAGGCGCAGTCAGGGTCGTTCCGAAGATCAAAGGTACAGAGGTCCGAGGTCAGGCATATCAAGAGCGTCTGGTGGTAGCTGTAACAAACAATTGCTTCCAGTATCTGAGTGTGTTTGGGACCTGCCTTTTGAGCAGGCGCTAATTGGTAAGGCTGCCCAGCTGGGTCAGGCTGCACTTAGCCTGACCCCACCCCAAACACACTCCGGCACGGCTGGTCTCTGTCTGACCAACTGGAGGCACAACACCTACATAGTATTGTGAAGTCAGCATGTTCACTAAATGTTCCGATTGGTTGGATTAACCCACAAAGGAAAAAGTATCAACCTAAAAAAAGATACACCATAGCAGCAGTAGATAGGGGAAACAAATGGCTGCAACTAGAATAGAAAAAGGTAGTTGTATTAAGTTTACTGCTTTTACAAGAAATATTTCATGGCTCACAAAGCAGTACTTTCAATACAAAAACTATAAAAGGAAAATGTTCTACACTGTCCTATGTGACTGACTTACTCATTTAATATATACACATGAAAAAGATGTTGTAGCCCTATTTAAGAAATTGACCTGTTCACAACTCTAAATTTTCTGGGCACTAATCAAGAGACCTCCTGTGTACCTGACCCTTCACTTTCATATTACACACATGGGCTCATCCTAATATTTACTGGGGAATTAATGAGATGCCTTGCTAATGAATCCTGTTTTTATGTGGTTTAGAAAACGAGTGAATGTGGCCCTACTTCCTCCCAGCTAGAAACAACTAGGGAGGGGAGAAGCCTATATCCTATAAAAGGTTTTAGTCCTCTAGGATGAAGTCAGACAAAAGAGGAGGGGGAGAGGCGGAGAAAGCAGGTGTCCTCTGGCCCACAATATAGAACTTTGGTTTTGGTTTGGCTGCTACTGCTATTGTCAAGACTTTTTCTAAATATGCATATCATTTAGTACACTGAAGAAGCATAATAAACTAGCTTGTTACTTTGTAATTTGTGATTGATTTTGAGTCCAGCACAACTGTAGGTTACCTACCACCACATACCTGCCACTTTGGGTGGGTGGGTGGGTGGGGGAAATGCCAGGTTCAGCGGTAGCCTTTTGCTGGCTCAGCCAAAGCCCAGATGAGTGGCCCAGCATTGAGGGGTCCCATTAACAGTGAGTTCTGTGGCAGTAGATAAGATTCAGCAGATGCATAACCATGTCTAGAAAAATATATATTCTGTTATTCAATATTTGTGGAGAAATTAAACTGCACATTCTTAAACACTGAGATTACAATCCTAAAATACTTACTAGAGAGTAAGCCCTATTTGAAACAATGAAACTTACTTGTGAGCAAACATACGTAGGATTTCACTGTCACTCTGCACTGCAGCAGGAAAACCAGTTGTTCCTAGGGCTCTCTGAACACAAGAAGTTCCCCATACTTTTCTATAAGCAGAGTAATTTCTGCAATCGGCAGTCCTTGTGCCTGCACACAGCAGTTGCCTACATAAAAGAAGATAACCCCCTATGCCCAGAAGTTTGTTCAGCCTTCTTCTTCCATGTGAATAGTCCACCCACAAAAAAGGAAGATGACCAATAATAGAAAAGCAGAATGAAAAAAAAGTGAGGTTTTGTTTTTTGTTTTTAAATTTAAGGCAGATAATAAAATATAGTGGCTAAAGTCAACAGATGATAAAGATAGGTGGTCTGCCTTTAGTGTTTTATGGATGTTGGAGAGAGTCCTATTGGCTGCTTTGTTCAACCTCCTCATTATATTTATTTCTGATCAACATGTGTAGTCAGATCTCACTGTACGTTTCTTCTAAGATTTGAAGGTCATGTTTTTCCAGTCTTCTTGTTGGATTCTAGAATAATATATTCTACTCATCTGGAGAAGTTTGTGTTCAGCGCTTTCAGTTCTTCTTTCCAGATTTTTTTTTTTTTTGCAATCAAATGAAGCCTATGAGTTCACTCTACTTTTCCTGCTTCACCCAAACTCTTGTTTTATGAGTCAATTAGAAATAGATAAGATAGATAATGAAGACAATTAACCAAGTGAGAAAGAGAACAGTAGAAATTAAATCAGTAACAGAACTCTCTTCTTTGTGCCAAAGTTAGAATTCATTAGAACACAAAGGATTTCTCTTCATTCCAGTCAAACCAGTCAGCTTGCACTTGCTTGACAGGTAGATAGTATTAAGGCATTTCAAATTTAATATTTTTTACAAGTTTACTTTTGTAATGATCTATGAGTTTTTTATATGTTGCCAGTAGCTTGTCAGACAGACTAGACAGAAGATGGCAAGCAGATGCTTTGATCTCTTAAATATTTCTGAGAAATCAAAAGCAATTATATTTCAGAGTAATTTGGTTTCATAAAATCCACCCTAACGTAAACCAACATTCAAGCCAAGCTGGTGTAAAAAAAGGTAAAAACAAATTTTGTATGAGAGGGGGGAAATTGAACATGCATTATTAGAAATACATGTCTTGCATTTAGCAGACCTGGGCCCTGATACAACTACAGTTAGTTGTGACAAAAAACTCCCATTGAAAGCAATGAGATTTATGTCTTGATAAATGTGTCCACTGGTTTTAATGAGACTTACAGTGTGATTCAGTTACGCCAGATGGCAAGCTATAAAAAAGTGACTAAGTCCCCTGTTCTGTGGAATCCTGAAGATCTATCAACATTGACATCACACTGATATATGATCAGAGTCATGATGACAGCATAAAGCTATACAGGTACAACCACACCACCAGCACAATGCTGAAAATAAATAAGCCAGCCAAAAAAACCAACCATTGTCCCTCACTTCCTGCTGCTCCACATCCAAGACACAGCATAGGATTCTAACTAATTAGGCAAACAGTCACACCACACTGACAGCAGTATATAAATTCATCAGGGTGCCCATAATCATCTACTCTAACAGGACATCTGGCATGGGGCTACATTACATGGCGTCGGGTGCGAGAGTAGGAATTTGGTGTCTTCCTCTCTGACTCTGTACATGGACTCGAGCCGTCTAGCCGTAGCCGGTGTGGTGGCCAGGGCTTTCCAGTTGTTTTTAACTGTGTCCATTAGAGTGATAGGGAACGGGAGTAGAGTAGGAGCTGACTCAGTGTCCGTGACAACATCATATATTGGATCTCGAGGCTTAGGTTGTTTGATTTTTGCCTCAATGCCGAGGGCTTGTGCCATGCGTTGGGTGTGTTCCATGAAAGATCCGAGGTCTTCGGAAGGTGATGCCGCTGAGTGGGACCCTGTCAGGGGCCCTGGCAATGGTTGATCCGATAGAGGGGAATCAAAGGATTCCGAATCGGACCTGTAGTCTGTAGAAGACGGTGACTGGCTCCACAGTGTAGATGCGTGCCATGGTGGTGGTGATCATGGCTTGTCTGGCGGCAAAGGTGTGACAATTGCCACCTGAAGGGAGCCTCTACGGGGCGGTACCGAAGGAGGTGAAGGAGATATCTCACGGTTGTGTAGAGGATATCTGAGATGCTGCTGGTCGTCTAGTGGCGAGCGTCGCCTATGGTATGCATAGGATATATCGTCTATGTATCAGTGGTACGTGGAGGTGGTTGAGTAGATGGATCCAGTCTCTAGAATGGGGGACTGGGATCTGCTACGTGAGCGACGTTGGTGGCTCCACCTTGTGGTTGGCGATCTACTGGAGCACCTGGCGACTATGGAATAGCTAGAGGGTTCAGTCCAGATCTGGCTGGCCTCTGCGATCGGCAGCTCCTCATTAAGTTGAGTGACTCTGACAGGGGAGTCTACAAGTTCTCCGTCAGAGATCGAAGCCTGGGGCGCCTTCGGGCTCGAGGATCCCCTAGGTGTCGGGGATCGGGATCGAGCGTAATTGCCTTCGATTGGCTGCATCGTAGGCGTAGGATTCGACGCCGGCCTCAAAGACACCGAAGGGCGACTGGGCTCGGGTGAATCTGGCATGTGGCGTGCCGACTCTGCGGCGCGTGCGGGTGAGCATTGGCCCTTAGTTGCTTTCGCCTTCTTCGCCTCTTTACATCTCTTTTCTCGCTCCACCTCATCTTTATCCCTATGTGGCCTTTTCTTGGCCTTAGTAGGGGATCCTGTGAGCGATCTACCCGGGATAGCCGGGTGGGCAGTCGTCGCAGTGTGGGACGGAGGAGTCTTTTGTTTCAGTACAGCCGGTGCATCAGCCGATGTCGAGGGCTGGGTTGCCTGAAGGGCTTTATGCCATAGCTCGGCTTTCAGTTTGTCCGCTCTGTGCTTGCGTGCCTGCCTTGTGAACGCCTGGCAGTGATGGCATGACTCGACTACATGTCCTTCTCCGAGGCAAAAAAAGGCATAGCGAGTGGCTGTCGGCAGGGGGGAGTTTTGCTCCACACTTAACACACTTGTGGAATGGTGCCCTGGGCGCCATTTTGTCTCGATGTTGTAGAAGAAGTGAATAAGTGAGGAGGTAAGTAGAGTATAGTAGAGTGTAAGAGATATTATTCTAATAACCTTTTTTTTTTTTTTTAGGAAATAAGAAGAGAAAAAGAGAATGGTCTCAGTGTGCTACAAGCAAGAGTAGAGAGAGAGATCTTCCTAGCGACTGTCCGTGAAGCGGTCGAAGGGGAACTGAGGGAACGGGCGGGAGCCGCAACCAGGGACATGCACGAAGGGGAGGAGCTCCCGCCCGTTTTTTGGTCTTCAGCTATTCAATCTTTCCAAACGAACTCCACGCAGGCGCAGAGAGTCCATATATGTGTGATGCACAGAGACCACGAAGAACAACTAGATATTGTGGCTGCACGATTCTAAGCATATTGACTCAGAACATGGGAGCTTATTTATTTATTTATTTATTATATTTATACCCCGCCTTTTTTTCCTGCAAGGAACCCAAGGTGGCTTACATAGTCCTCCTCCTCTCCATTTTATCCTCACAACAACCCTGTGAGGTAGGTTAGGCTGAGTCAGTGACTGGCCCAAAGTCACCCAGTGAGTTTCATGGCTGAACAGGGACTAGAACCTGGATCTCCTGAGTCCCAGTCCAACACTCTAACCACTACACCACACTGGCTCTCACACTGGCTCTCACACTGAGCTTACTTCTCAGTAAGTGTGTATAGGACTGCAGCCTTCGTGCAACTGCTTTCAGACTCAGGATAGGCAATAGGATTGTCAAATGGAACAATGCAAAACAAAACTAGGTTAATTCCAACAAAGGATGATTTATATCAATCTGATCCCAACACAGTTATTAGAATTTTTTAAAAGTTTCATAATTTAATTTTGCATTTTCCAGAAGTATAAATGAAAACAACATATGATACAAAATGAAAAATCAGAAACAAATATTTTTTTTAAACCTATGGAAAATCCCTCCTTGCCTGTAAACTGGTATCGTAAAATAAATGAAATGTGGAAAATATTTAAACCAAAAAACCCAGAACAGCTTTAATGAGCAGGTTCGTATGACATGCTAAGCCACCCTGCAAATAAGTTACACAGTGTGGGTTGTTCGCGGAACAATCCATGGTGTGCCCAACAGATGATTGGGCTTACCATGGGTTGTTCTCCCCCTCTTTGCCCCTTGGTTCTCTGGCTGGTATCCCAGTGTCCTTCACGGCAGAACCCGTCTTGTCTCCCCCTCCCTGCTCCGATCACTACACCTTTTTGTTCACCTTTTTAAAATAAAAATTTCGGCGCCTCAAAAATGTGCAATTTGGCTTGGTTTGGGCAGGGCTGCCCCCAGAAACTAGCGCGAATGTGTTCAGAATTATTATTATTATTATTATTATTATTATTATTATTGGGGAGGGGAGAGACAACTCAGTCCTTCCATGGTTTCCCCTGGGAGGACTGAGGGGAGGAAGAGGGGGTGGGTGGGTCTAACCACCCATGGTGAGTCCGATCATCTGTTGGGTGCACCCTGGGTTGTTTCGGCAACAACCAACCCACCATGGCTTATTGCCAGGATGGATTGGCATGACATGCGAACATGCCCACTATCTTACCAGCTAGCTTATTAGAAGTGTTTACCTTTTGGGGAATACTTATTAACCACTTTTCTTAGTTTTCAGTAAAAGGAATTTTTTAGTCCCAGCTTCATCACTTAAATGTTTCAGCAACTCCCAACAGCATTCTTTTCCTTCATAGTACAGTTTGGGCCATTATGCTTTGAACTGACTACAAGGTACAAGAGGTCCAAACATGCATCTCTAAAATTTTATTTTTCAAAGCTTCATAATTTCTTTATATTAAAATGATAAAATTCTTGAACTTTCATTTTGAAATGCATAATTTGTGAAAAATGAACATGCAGAGATGAATCTTTTATTTTAAAAAATGACATTGGCTTGGATCCAACAAACTACGAACTGAACTCTGAGGTCTCTCCCACCCACCACCCAGAACTGCCCCCTGAAAAGCTGAACCTGAGGATAAGCAGACATTTGGTGTTATGTCCAATGTAGCATGGGGGGGGGGGTGCAGATACAAGAGGGTTCAGCAGAAATGGTGGATCCCTTCTTCTATTTGTTCTTATCCTTGATCCAACCCAGTATATTTTTGACTAGATGAATATAAAACTTAATTTTGTCATCTAATCCTTGATGTCACTTTAAAACACCCAATTTATGGTGGAAGCATCTTAACTCCTCAGGTTGGTTGAATGAGAACTCCCAGCTCAGTTGCCTTGCATCACTCAAAGCAATTCTTTTTTTGGAATCTCAAATGGTTAAAAGATGCAATGAGTCATGTAGGGACTTCTAGGGCATTGAATAGTTCCAGGTGACTATTTAGAACACATGCTTAAGCAACATAAACACACTTAGACCACTGCTATTTTAAAGAGAACAATATGGTCTTTTTTCAGTACTGGCATTTAGTATGCAGACTTTCCCATTATTTCAATAAAACAAAGGAAGGCTTTTCAGTCCCTGCTCCCTCCTCAAATCTATCTCCCTAACAGGCTGTTTAAGTGCCAGTGCCCCAAGAAAATTATCTCCCGAACCATTTATCTCATTTTATTTCACTTTAATACAAAAATGTTCAAGAGACCAAGAGCGAGCATTTTATAACTTGTGTCTTATTAAAAAGTAATATTTACATCTTTATGGACGATGTGCACATTTCTTCTACAGACATACAAAACTGTTATTCACCTTATGTGATCATTTTTATTCTTTGTGGATTGTTTTTTTATAGAAGTTGAATTTATCTAAAATGTGCTGTCTTCTACTATAGCAGAAAACAGCAGTACGGGAAATAATATCCCTTTTGTGGGGTTATACTACAGAAATATTAGTTAATATAGAACTAAAATAGTAACTAATTATCTATATATATATATATATAAAAGAAGAAGTCCTGACTGACTAACTGACTCATCAACGCCCAGCTCAAACCGTTTAATCTAGGAACGTGAAATTTTGAAGGAACATAGTTTTTATGACGGAGACACCCACTAAGGAAGGATTTTTGGAAATTCCGTCCCTAAGGGGGTGAAAAAAGGGGGCAAAATCGCCCCACTCTCATATCTCCTATGGGAAAAACAACAGGGGAGCAGTTATGCAAATCGGCCTCACCTCAGAATTGCTGCAGGAGCCAATAGGAGCAGTTATGCAAATAGCCCATACGACACTTAGAATGTTCGTATGAATTCTTGCAGGGGCCAGTAGGGCTGGGTATGCAAATCTCCCCTAGGCCGTTTAGAATGTTCTCTGAGGGGGTGAAAAGGGAGGGAAACTTTTTAAATGACTGCCTGACTGATGACTGTTGGGGGGGGGCGTTGCATAGGCTCCATCACGTTTTGACGGATCTACCCCAAACTTGGCACGGTCACTCTTCATCACCTGTAGACTCTCAGGATTAACCTGATTTTTCTTTAAGATCAGATATTTCTGTCAGAAAAGTTTTCTGCTGCCAGCACCCAGCCTAAACTTTACACTTTCAGTCAGAGACACTGTATCTTTTCAATTGTACCAAATCCTAAAATCCATGCAAGCGTAGCTGCGGGCAATAGCTAGTCTAATATAAAGATAAATGTTCTGGTTTTACTGTATCCAGTTCAAGGGAATTGATTACCACCAAGTATAAAAGGCATTACTAAGTGCTGGGGGTGGGGGGGAGCAGTATCAATCTGATTCACTCTATCATCAACATTATGGTATAATCCTATGCTGAACCTAAATGGAAAACTTTTTTAATGGTGATCATGGGCTCAAAAAAGGATACAGACTTTAGAAACCACCAACAGAACATATCAGTCATTTTATATTATTTTTAAGAGCTTTGCAGTGCAAGACTATGCATATATATTCAAAAATAAGCTTCACTGAGGTCAGTGGGACTTGCTGCCAGGTAAGCGTACATAGGTACACAATTAACTGGCAGCAAGTCTCACTGAACTAAACGGAGCTTTCTTCTGAGTAGACATGCATCAGACTGCACTATAAAACTAAATTTGAGTTTCCAACAAAAACGCACTGGAAATATTTTCAAATACACCATCTGTGTTAAATTTATTTGGCCTAGAGGCCTTTACTGCTTTGGCCCACCAAAAATCACAGAATATATAACAGAAGCACTGAAAATAGTACATAGTCACATTTTCTACAGAGAATGCTGTATCTTAAAAGTTACTGGTGACACTGAGGAGGCTGTGCAACAAGTTTTCTTCTCAAATGAAGCAGAAGCAAAAGAATCAGAGAAGTGATGTATTTCCAGCCTTTGTCCTATTCCACATGTAAACACATTCTCTCAAGGGATGCCATGCAGTAATTCAGTACTTGAGAATACAATAAAGTCACTAACCTGTGCTCCTGGGAAGAAACCCAGATTTAGTTTCTAAAGTAACAGAAAACATTTGCTCATTTTCCACATTTTTCAAAAGAAGGGGACATTCTGAAGCTGAGATCTCCTTGGATGAAGCATTGAGCTGAAGAAGGGCATCTTGTGCTTTCTTTTTTTCCTTCTTTAACATATTTACTAAAATATCTAAAGTTTGTTATAAGGAAAGTTTTTGAAGTTACTCTGTGACAACTAGTAAAAGTCTACAAGTTTGATGTTCTCGTAAGGTTGAGGAGTTACTTCGCTAGTTTACTTCTGCTTAAAGATTCACAAGACTGCAGCTTGAAATAAGGTTTCCAAGAGAATTAGGGCACACTCCTATGCATGTTTAGAGAGAAAAAGGTCCTACAACTCCCAGCGTTCTCCAGCCAGCCTAGCTGGCTGGAGAATGCTGGGAGTTGTAGGACTTTTTTCTGTCTAAACATACATAGGAGTGCGCCCTTAGTTGTCAGAATTTGGAATTAAAAATATATAACTGAATAAACATTTATACAGTACTGACATGAGTTCCATTGTTCTCCCAATCTGCAGAAGAAGAGTTCTGGGGGTGAAAGACCACAGGAAACTGTGGCGCATGGAGGTACAGTTTTAAGTGACCAGAATACACAAGATTGTAGCACGTGTTTAATACTTACATGGCACAGAGGATATGCCCTGTTCCCTTCACTTACAAATTCACTCATGTGCAAAAAGTATGGAAATTGCAAGTGGCTTAATATTAGAATATCCTTGTTTTTGGGAAAGGAAATTAACTGAATTACACAAGCTCTCTTGGGGATTTCACTATGGCTCTATAATACTTTTAAGTACAGTAGGTCAAACAATGAAATGAAAGGAGTGCATATTCAGGCACAGGTAATTAAAATTTATTTATTTTAAATGGATTTATTAAATGGATTTATCCCATGCCTTTCAAGCAAATTCACTTGTGAGCCTAGAAGCATAGAAACTGAATGTTGGCACCGGTGCTTCATTTCCACACCAAATTCAATTCCATATTCTACCAAGATGTTCTTTGACTGCCCTTGGACAAAAATCCAGATCCAAGTCTAACTTATGTGACATAATATGCTGACAAACATAATAAAAAGTTAAGACATTTGTATATTAATATGTGAAGTGCTTGGTGTATATCAGGTTTAGTTCCTTCCTTCGCCATCAAGATTATTTGAGTGGTCTAGTAACCCTAGGCCATGGGGGGGTGAACCTTTTTTTTAGTCCAGGGGCTGGGAAGAGTCTTCCAATCTGGGAAGAGTCTCAGGGGGTGCATGCCAACAGGGGAGGAGGGACTAAAGAAGTGGGGAGTGGAGCCGAGAAAAGATGGGTTGGCCCAAAGCAAAGTGGGCAGGGCACATCTTATTCACACAAATTTGCACATTTTCCCAAGCATACATGCCACAGTTCCATTCTAGGCATGTCTACCCAGCAGTAAACCAAGAGCAACAGCGTTCAGCATGCAAAGGAAAGCCCAACTCCTGGCAGAAGTAAGTCCCAGTGCAACAACTTTCAGGCATGCCAAGTACAGCTTAATTCTAAAATTTAAAGGTATTTAAAGTTTAAATATGCAACAGGGTTTTTAAAGATTAAATTCCTTTAAATCACTGTTATCTCTGATCAGAGATAAGAGTGGGGCTTTCCTGCACAGAGCTGGGGGGAGAAGGGGTGGGGTCTCCAGAAGAAGCTCGCAGGCCAATTGGGGAACCTCCATGGGCCACATATTGCCCATGGCCAGGAGGTTCTCCATCCCTGCTCTAGATCTTACCTCTTTCACACACACATCACAAACTCCCAACCCCTTCACATAAACAAAGAAGTAAGAGACAATTAGTGGCCCCCCTTTTGTTCTGGAATGGGCCCCCTTCTCCTTTATCTGCATTGATATGAATTATCTTGGTAATCATTACAAGAACCCTATATGGTAGGTCAGTATTAACTTCATATTGAAAGAGAGAGGCTGAAACAGACTGCACCTTGCCTAATACGATCAATTAAATGCATGGGTGGGAACAAATTTGTAGCTGAACTAAGCAACTAATCTTTTGCAGATAAATAAAACTACAATTTATTTTAAAGCATACAAAGAGAAAATGATACCTGCCTCAACATAAATTGTTTTAAACCTAGTAACAACCAAACCAAGTTACCAAGCGGCCCATGGGAAAAAATTGCTAAAAACTAAAAGTAGGGAGACAACAACAAAAATAGAAAATCTGCCCTGCTTTTTCTGGAACTAGAAATAAAGACACACAGACTATTTACATGCCTGAATCATTGGGGGGGGGGAATATATGCTACTCAAAGGAGTCTACCCCACACCTACAAAAAGATCTTTCCTCTACATACATACATTGTAGGAACCTCCTATCTTTTCCTTCACAAATCCCCAAACCCTTCAAACAAGATAAAAAACTTCCCCAACCTACTTGGGAACGGCAGTTTCTCCCTTCTCAGTCATATGCCAGCCATCTCTGTTTAGAGAATAGGCTCTGCCCAGAAAACTTAAATAAAGCACTAACTGCATTGCAATGTGAACGTGCTGCCTTTTTGTGCTGGCTGGGGAGTAAAAGAAGTACCTCCCTTCATAGCCAGCACAGATTCCAAGGAGGAGAACCTCTGGGGACCAGATGGAAAGCCTCTGAGGCCCACATGTGGCCCATGGGTTGGAAGTTCCCCATCCCTGATGTAGATACTCCATGCCAAATTTCAGACAGTTTGGACAATACTTTGAAATTTTATTAACATTTAGAAACATCCAGGCTTATAATGGTAGAATGCAGTTTGATCTGTTCAGCTTAACTATACTGGCACTTGTGCTTGTATAATATATGTAGCTATTAAACAAAAAGAATGTAGTTAATGTTCTACAAGTTGATTTTTATGTTATTCCTGATTCAAACTCATCAAAGTTTTTCTCTCAGTTCAGAAATATGATAATGCTGTTATCTGCTACAATTCTATCGAACAACTAAAATAATTGTCTTTTCAATACCATATTAAAACTACAGCTAAGTATTCATTTCCTGTGAATTAATAGAAAGGGCAGCACAATCTGAAAAGCTACATTTTATATACATTATACAGAACCTCAGGTTAAATATAAATTTACATGTACTCTAAATACACAGTCCAGCAACATTTCATTGAACTAAAAATTACCATTACAGGAAATTCAATTTTTGAAAGGTAATAAATAGTTCTTTATATAGCACCACTATTTTCCATTACTTTTTTTTTTTAACCCTGCTTTACATAAGGTTTCCAGAAATCTGGATCTGGGTCAGAAGTTCAGAACTAAGCAAAGCACAAAAGTTTTTACATCCAGGAGATTAAACTAGCCTGTTATAGAATCACGGGATAATAGCAGACTTTGGAGTTTGATTTTAAGAGAGCAAGAGAGAGAGAAAGGAGGAAAAAAGTTGAAAGCTTGAGGCAAACATTTTAGTTAAAGCATGAAATGATGCGCTAGCATCAGTGGGAAGAAATCCCTTAACCAACAATACTTCCAAATGAACTAAAATCTTAATAAGTCTCCTTTCAGAAAGGATACTGATTTCATTGTCTCGCTGCTGCAAAAGATCCTTTAGCTTCTTTAACTCTTCATTCCCAATTGATCTATTAGAACTTTTGTCTCCAGGAGTGTCTGGCGCTAGCAGATGGTTTTCAGGAAGCTTTTTATCGTTAACAAATATCTATTAAACAGAACAAAAACAATTATGGGCTTATTTAATTCAGAATGCTATTAATCACACTCTATTTCTTGTTTTTTCAATAAGAAGGGGATTGTACAAACTTCTTTAGCCTAGGTAAAAACCAACCAACCAACCAATGCTACCATTGCAGACCACTGAGATTTCCTGCCTGATGGCCCTCCCTCCTGCCATCACTCTCTCTGCTTCAGTCAATTCAGAAGGCTTGTGCTACTGTCATCCCCACGTTTGGCTTGCTCATGTTATCCTTCTCCTTAAGCCTGTTGCTTTCCTTTAAAAAATGGAGTTCCTCATTCCTACATTTAAAACTCTCTGCCCCAACTCCATCTTCTCCTTCCACTCAGTTTATTTCTTCTTTAAACTCTGTTTCACACAAACTCCATTGTTACTGACCCCCTTACTTTACATCCACCTTCATGTCTTGTCCTAAATCAGTAGTCTTCAACATTTGCACCTTTAGCTTAACATGCAGTTTGGGACTCACTCACATAGGTGTTCCTGGGGGTGGGGCGGGGTGAGGCTCTGCCGGATTCTGAGGAATCCAGGTGGAGCCTCAGCCTCTCCTCCTCAAGGAGAGGAAAAACATCTACACAGCTGAATCGGGTGTCTGGATGTTTCTGAGGGTGAGGGGACCGCAGTGGATATCCTATCTGCCACACTCCTCCTGCCCTGCACTCCTCCTGCCCTGCAGGTACCCTCATAGGATTACAGTTAGATTTTAAACAATAACTAATTAATACTATTTCTGGAAGACATCCTAAAGCAAAAATTAGTTAACTATGGGTTTGTATGAACATAATGTTCCAGATTTAATAAACCATAGTTTATTAAGCTATGAACACACTTGACCTTGCTCCCTGACATACAGCTTCAGTCATAATTTCCTTAAACTGCTGCTTAAGCCATGGTTTCAGATCCAAGTTAGTAAACATTAATTAAACCACAGTTCCCTGATCCGGACATTTCATTTCATTTCATTTATTTCATTTCTATACCACCCCACAGTCGAAGCTCTCTGGGCAGTTCACAATTTATACATGAAAACAACAATAAAAACATACAATATAGTTAAAAAGATTAAGACCCAAATTTAAAAGCACAGTTTAAAATGACAATACAAAAGTTAATAAAACTAAGCCTACAGGTGACAATTCCCCCCCCGCCCCCCCTGTGCTATTTTTAGACCTTAACTGTTGAATGCCTTGGCATAGAGCAGTGATGGTGAACCTATGGCACGGGTGCCACAGCTGGCACGCAGGGACCTCTCTGTGGGCACTCAAGCCATTGGTCACCAGATCGCAAAAAGACCGTCCCCTTCTGCAAAACACTAATGATCTTGTTGTTTCTCACAGTGTGGAACAGAATGATTTTATTCTAGAATTCCTGTTACAGAATTCTTTTCTACATTGTTATCACATTTAAAAGATTTTGAAGAATGATGCACAGAGCATGGCTTGGATGTAAAGCCCTAACAGTTGACCTGAGTGCTGCATGTGTTGCTCTCAAACTAACGGAGTATGAGCCAAGGTTTGACAAATTATCAGCATGCATGCAATAGCAAAAATCACATTAATTGCGCAAAAGCATGCCCAATGCAAACTTTTACCTAATGCAGTGTTTGCAGTCCAAGACATAAAGTGTTTAAAATGTGTTAAGCACGTTTAGTTTTCTTGTTTATCTTGCTCATCCTAGTACAGGTTGACTTTTACTTTTACTAATCTGACACCTGTAGAAGCAGGGAAAGGACCTGGAGTAAAGCTTGCCCCATACAATTTCAGTCTGGCATATAATCATATTACAAGTTGAGAATCCCTTATCCAAAAATACATGTGCCTAATTATTTAAAAAGTGTGTATAGCCCTTCAAAAGTTTGTATAGCCCTTGTATAGCCCTTCAGGCTATATGTACAATGTAGTACTATAATAATTTTTTGAGTTGATTTTTTCCCAACAAAAATAGGTTTGTATCATTGAAAGCTCTGTTATTGTGTTTTTCTTTAAAGACAAAAGATGTTAATTAGTTCGGACAACTGTATGAGTTGTTTTTCTAAAACTAAAACCTTGGTATTCAGGTTTAATTGCAGTGTTGGCACTTTGAAATAAATAAGTTGGTTTTGTGCTGCAGTTTGGGCACTCGGTCCCAAAAAGGTTCGCCATCACTGGCATAGAGGGAAGTCTTAACCTAGCGCCGAAAAGATAGTACGGTTGGCGCCAGACGTAATAGGAAACTGTGGGCAGTATCCAACAGAGACTACCTGCAACTGTCCAGCCCCACCAATTCCCTTCCACAAGTGGCACCCAATGATTGTGGAACAGAGATTTAGCACTTCCTGGGGCATGCTGTGAAATGAGTGGAAATGCTCATTTCTGGAACAAGGGAGGCCAGTGGAGCTCACATAAGAGAGCTCTGCCAACCTTTCCAGTTCCAAAAAACGAGCGTTTCTGCTTATTTGGGGGCTTGCTCGCTGAAGCACTAAATCTCTGTTCCACAAGCAGTGGGTGTTGCTTGTGGAAGGGAATTGGCAAGCCTGGCTGTTTGTGAAACAGAAATGGTAATGGGTCTCACTTGTGGGTCTCACTTGTGAATGGGCAGCACTGGATACTGCCCTGTGGTTTAAAAAAAAAAGAAAAGAATGACCAAAGCCTATGTCCAAGGTGAGGAGCAAAGAAGAGTGCATCGGCATGACACTCATTCTCAGCTTAATAAACATTACAACTGAACCAGCCGCCTGTAAAACAACAGAGATTTTCTGGATTACAATATGCAAACCAAACCAATTCTCCTAAAAGAAATGCACAATGTATTTAGAGCTTAGATTGTATTGTTTTATGGAGTTCTGATCTGAGTCCTGCATTTCCTCCTCCCTCGTCTCCCAGGTATGTCTAGTAATCAAAAGGAGAGTTTCTTCACCCCTGCAAACAGAGCCAATGAAGTGTACCTTTAAATGGCTGAAACAATATTTGATCTTTCGCATATCAGCTCCAACCTCCAATATGCTCTCAGGATCTGTATCTTCCAGAAAACTTTTAATCTGCTCACCTAGCCTGAATATACAGGATAAAAGATAATAAGCCACCTTTAAGAAAATGTACACATCTTCAGAAGATAAAAGTGAATATGAATACCAGACTCTGGGTAGGATCCAGCTTCTTTTCCACCTGTGGGAACATTCCCTGAACAGAGTTTTGCTAAGAATGTTCCTGCCTGCAGAAAGGAGGAAGCATAAGGGATTGCAGGGGGACAGGGGATCAGTGAAGATCACTGCCTTCTCCATTCTGCCAGCAGGATACTTTCACTGGATCAGAAGCCTCCCACAGACAGAAAGAGTTCAGTCCTTCTGTCTGCAGATAGTTGATTCTGGAGCCAATACACCAAAAGCAAGCATACTCCTTGTTTCCAATATACCACAACTGTTAAAGTTTGCTATCAGGGTGAATAAATGTAAAAGAAAAAGAAAATGATAATTTGTATTTTCTTTTTTAAGTTTCAAATTCTCTTTTAAAAATAAACTTGTTTTCAATGCAATCTGAGCTTAATGCAAACATATACTCTCCAAAAATTGAACCTGTGACCTTCTTACAAATTTATGAAAGGCTTCTTTTCTTTTAGCAAGTCTTCACAGGTACTAGTATCCAGGTGAAGTCATCTTGTATGTCAAAGCCCATATGGATGAACCATATAGATGAGCTACCTGAACTCTGCAATGTCTTCAGTTCTGAAATTATTAATATTTATGATTCTACCAGCCAAACACCATGGACATTCACTTTCCATGTCATGGAGAAACACTATTTTATGAAGTAATTTCTATCTCTGGTCACTTATTACAACCCAATCTTATTAATGTTTACTCAAAAGTAAGCACCACTTTGTTCATTCAGACTTGTTTTCAAACAGTGCACAGGATTATAGCCTTAGCTCTTAAGTAAGTGATTTTTTTGCTTAGTATCCTTCTGTGGAGAAAGCCTGAACACACACACACACACACACACACACAGTTTCCCCTTGGTAACAGCATGTAGTTGTCCCTAGCAACCCCTTGTCTACATAATCCCCCCCTGGGGGCAAGAGATGCAGAATCAGCCAGACAGGTAACACCTATATCCTCAAAGGGGCACATCGGCTCGAATCCACAAAGAAGAAGCATGGACCATCAAGAAGGCAGGGCAGTCTCAAAGAGCTGCAAAGTATTCCATACCTCCAAAGGCGCTACCTTTTCCCAGGCAGGAATAAGCCCACCTGATCGCAAGGGGGCAGGGATAAGCCCACCTGATCAGCAAGGGGCGGGAAGGAGGGAGGAAGGGGTAGAAAACCCCTCTACCAACCCGACACAGGTTGTTGGGAACACGGGTGCGCTGACAACATCCACGGCCAGCTCCGGCTGGGCGAGGCAGTTCTCTTCCCCGGGCCAGGCGGGCTCGGAGTCAGGCTGGGAAAGGAGACGCGTAAAGTCTCGGGTCTAAGGTAACACTTTGCCGCAGTATGCTAGTCTGGGAACCCATTCATTCATAAATCTGAGGTCATGCTCAGGTCTTGTTGATGGAATAGTATTCCTAGAAGTCTATTACTATTTACTGCAGGTCCATTTAACCTGCAGTAAATAAAAAGCGTCTTTTCTTGCCGCGAATAGACTCCTGTGCTTCCTTTTGCCGCGTACGAGTTTCAATCGCTTATAAGAGCTTTAACGGGCTGTAGCTCAGTGCCGGTTAACCCGTTAAGTGCTGAACACACGCAGAAGACCCAGTTGCTGGTCTTTGCTGGTCTTCCACACCTTCCATGCATAGATGCCTTCTATAAAACAAAGTTCTATAGGTGTATGTGTTGCATTGCCAAGAATTTTGAATTATGCCTTTAAGACTGGTTACATAAAGGCTCTACTTAGTTGCAAACCAACATGTTCCAATTGTTAGAGCAATAAGTTAAAATCTATGATTGCTCTGGAAATATATGGATTTCAAAATGAGAAACTTGGATCTAAATCAATTGTTTAAACTGGAATATTTTCTTGATGATTTAAATGAATGATTTAACAGAGCCTTGATTTAAATTAATTTACTTTGTTTTCTATTGGCCTACTAGAAAACTGAACTGAGCTACAAAATTCAGAGCTGTTGCAGTTTGCTGGGAGCAGTTTTGGCTCCTGTTGTTTTGAGGAAGTAGTGCTGCCTCAAAGACTAAAGGCTTACAGCACAATCCTATGTATGTTTACTTAAAAGTAAGTCCTATTATGTTCTAAAGGGCTTACTCTCAGATACTTGTCCATAGGACTGCAGTATAAAACCAATTGTCTATTTGTTCCTAATTCTTTGTAACAAAGTCTGCCCCTATAACTTCCTATCACTCTGGGAAGTTGAGATAGAAAGGGTGAGATCCTGACTTTCCATGAGCAGAGCTCTGCTCACAAGGCACTCTACTGGAGGAAGGAGGGAAGTGATTGTCACAATTCCTCCTTGCCCCTGTAGCCCCCAGTGCTATCTGCCACACTGTTTTGCAAGGGGCCCAGAGGGCTGCAGAGGGAATTGGCAAAACCTGCCTTCCTCCAACAAGAGCCTCCTCTTCCACAAATGGAAGGAGCCCTTCTATTCATGGAAGGGCATGTCTGGATCTAACACATAATGAACATATCCCTAACCCTTTCCCCCTGCTTGCCCCAGTTCATAAATGCCTGTCCAAATAGCAATCACTTCTGCAATGTGCTCAAGCTCTGGAAAACCTCTGCAGAAAATTTATTTCAAAGCTGGGGAGCTGTGCCTGAGAATGCCTCTGTATATGGCCTCACTGTTTATTTTTTAAGGGGAATACCCAAAGGTCATTCATGAGAGACCACTCATTAGGATAAAATTATAATAGCACTGTCAGACCAAAATGTGAAAAATCATGAACATTTTCACAATTTGGTATGTCTTCTATGAATTGTGCTTGGACTGTACATGGTCGGCATGTGCTAGACGGCAGAAACGTTATCACCTGTCTCTACTGTTGGACAGGTGCTACGGGGGTTATATTTGTTTGGTACTCAGAATGTTCACTGATTACTTGGTGCCTTTTTGACCTGTGCTGACTCACTGGGTGTTTGTGTTGTGATGAAGAATACATCATCATTAGGGTGAAATCCAGTGGTGTCCATTCATCAACAGAACAGACCCTCCAGACTAGATTTTTGAGGGTGTGGGGGAGGAGAGGAACAGTTAGTCCCATGTGCAAGTGAAAAGCTACCCACAAATTGCCATATTATTGAGAAACTACAGCAAACTTTTTAAAGTCACAAAAGTTATGTGTTGACTCAGAAATGAGAATAATATGAAGTTAAATGTATACAGTATTCCTTAACCTAATTACTATGAAATTCCATTGAACCCAATGGAACTTACTTCAGAGTAAAAATAATTTGCTGATTTTTAAAAAAACATCAGGCTGTAAAAAGAGAAGAGGAGAACGCTTAGGCCTGTTTACATAAATAATATTCACATGATCAGTGGTAGCAATTCAGGGTTGTTGCTTATTTGGGAAAGGACAACACTCTCCAATCTACTTTCATGTGGGGGTCACCCTTTCCCTCATTTTGCTACCCGATTTTATTTTTAAGATTAAGTTTCTAAAAAAGATTTTCCTATTGGATTGCTGAGGTTACCTAATTACAGCTAGTCATGCTTACAGATTTAAAACCAAAAAAATACAGAAGGTTGCCAGAATCCTGCAGTATCAGAGAAAATCATTTCCCCTGTAGAAACTGCCTGAAGGCAGAAGAAAATATCATTTTCAAAAGCCTATTCTTCATCAACAGAAATAGCAAACCAGTTAGTCTTTTTTGCTTTAAAAAAAACAAAAACGCACTAGAGGTTTATCAGAAGGTATAAAATGTGACAGAACATCTACTTTAGAAATAATCACTTCTTGGAAAATGCAGTTAGCAACACTGAAATTAAAGCATATAGATAGATAGATAGATAGATAGATATAAAACAAAAACAAAACAAACCATAACAATTGTTGCAGACAATTGTGCCTACAGAAGCCCTCAAGGAGGCCCCTCTCTGCTGAGCTTCCGCCGTTCATTAAAAACCTGGCTGTTCAGGCGGGAATATGGGGTGGGTTAAGATTTTTTTAAAATTTATAATGTTTTAAATGTATTTTATCTTGTTTTTAGCCTATGTACATCGCCCAGGATGGCTGGTTGCCGGCCAGATGGGCGATTAATAAATGTAAATAATAAATAAATAAATACAGAAGGAAAATACCAAATCCAGCTCTAGCTGCCATTAAAAAGGATATTTATGTGTGACTATTTGCATCAGAATGAGGATGGGGATTCATATTTGAATGTGTATCCCACTGAATGTAATGTGGATATTGTCTATCCATTCTGAATTATTTCAAGTTTGAATGTGAATCGCCATCCCCATTCTGTTGCAACTAGTCATGTACAAACATAATTTACACATGACTAGAGCAGAATCGGAATGCAAATGTTTCTCTTCCTCAGATTTCCTTATCTGGATCGGCAGAGGGCCTTCTCCGTGGTTGCTCCAACATTCTGGAACTCCCTTCCCAGGGAGGCCAGAATGGTACCCTCCTTGGTATGTTTTCAAAGGCAGGAAAAAACTTTCTTGTTCCAGCAGGGCTTCATGGAATAAAATTGGACCTATGAGAAAGCGATGGATTTGCACTGTTCTTATAGTTATTGTTGTTTAGCTATGATATTTTATATAATTTTAATACTATTTCTGATTTAATTATATTTTTAAGTTTTGTATTTTTCTATTTATATGTTTTAATTGTACAAATTTTAATTTTGTGAAGCAGCCTTGAGTCCCAGTATTGGGAAAAAGGTGGGTTATAATTAATTAATTAATTAATCATACCTTACAAAGTCAGAAATGTTCTTATGAATAAACATAGCATAGCATGAAACATAACATGCATCACTGACTAGTATTTTACACTGCATGTTAACCATCCTATGTATGTGCAGTTATAATGGACAACTCCCCTGCCCCCACTCCATCAATGTTACAAATATATAAAACCTTTTCCCTCAGCCTGTGCTACTGCACAGTGTCCAACTGCCTGGAAAATGCAAATGCAGGACCAGTCCTGAAAACCCTTAAGCCTTCTCACTTTGTTATGCAGAGTCTCGAATTCCCCTGCCTCCCAGAACTGTAAGCTACTTAAAGGGGCCACATGGGCAAAATTGTAGCTAACATTTATCACACACAGACAGACACATGCACCCCTTTCACCATCCCCTCCTGAACTTCAGGCAAGGGTTTTTGCCCCACCACCACTCCACCAATTGTGCAGAAAATGTTTGTGAACATTTGACACAGCCCCATTTATTTGAAGTTTTAACTAACAGGACATTGCAGTCAATTAGAAAGCAACTAAAGTGAGAAAAATGAAATATTGCACATCTAAGGTATTAGGGGGGTCTACATAACCACAACATGGTTTGGAATATAGTGACTGGGTTCACACAACACGACAAGCTCTGGTGGCTTATAAGTCATGTTTGTTGTCATGTTGTCTGAACCAAGCAGCATGGTTTGTTAACCCTGCACAAGCCACTCTGGCTGGATTCAGACAACACGACAAGCCATTCTGAAACAAACATGGCTTATCGTGTTGTGTGAACCCGGTCAATGCTTACTTTATGTTGCTGCAGCCAACTGCTTAGAGATATTTTTAAAATGTGGTAAGTGAGATATACATCTATTAAATAATAATAAATAAGATAATGGAGTGTTAAACATTCAATATAATTTTATTTAATTTAGAAATATATTTAAAGGCTTTAGAAAGAAGTAATGATTTTTAGTTGAACAAAAAGGTATACAAGTAAGGTCTGTGAGACCCTACTAAAGGGCCTCCAGTAAGGAAACATTACAGACTACAGACACCATCCTTTTATAATTATACCTCAGTACAACAATCCTTAATATTATTTCATTTTTTACATTACATTTGAAACAAAATACACACACACACACACACACACACATATATATATATATATATATCATCATCATCATCATCATCAGGCGCGAGTAAGATTGTCTTCCAGGATAAAAATTTACAAAAAGAAAATTTTAAAAGGAGGAAATTCTAAAGAAAATTGTGTAGATTGTAGCGATGGGTCCGTAAGTGACTGTGGAGGCCAATTCTAGATCCACACAGCTTCCCACAGTGAGGACACAGGTTACCAGATGGAAGATGGTCCTATAAAGGATTCGTTTGACATGCTTTTCGCTTAGCACGTTTCTCCCTTTCACCTTGCACTCGGGCTTCTTCAAAGTCCATGGAACCTTTGTGAAAGGCCCATATATATATATATATATATATATATCTTAACTGGTATCTATTTGATCCAATAGTAAAGTGCTTTGTACAAGTGTACGAGAGTTACATTTAAAACTTTCAATAATATGTAAGATGAGGGGCTGTGAGACACAGAAGAGACGTCAACTCAGAAAGGAATTTTGGAAGCCCTCACTTTGACCTTATTTATTCATTTATGGCTGCTATTGCCTTTTACCACAGACCCCTGGTATGTTATATCATGTGCAAAAGTGAAGTTAATTTAAAGAACTATGAATTCCCATTAGCATCAGCTACAGACTTTATAATACATCAAACAAAAGTCAAGCATCCTAAAAATAGTTGCCAGCAAAAGCAGTTTTTCTAATATTTTTGAGTATGCAGGAGATGTTTTCACAAATCTGTTGAATGCATAAAGAGGTATTTTAGTTCGCTCACTGCAACATCCATTCCTTTCTTTTTAAAACCTTCAGTCACTATAGCAGGAAGGGTAAGAGACTCTTTCAAAAAGCAAACAACTCCTCCTAATCGTTTTGGAAACCATGAACTCAACAATAAGCTTTCATTATAATTGGATTATATTCCAGTACTAAATTAGAGACCTAATTTACTTAGTACTGCATGAAGGATTGAGGGTACTTCCAAGAGGATGGCTCCTAGCACTAGCAATCAGATGGCATTGTGCAGCTATTCTGACTCCCCCCCCCCCCCACGGATTTTCAGCAATAAGAAAAAAGATGGAGGAAGCAATAGGAAAACACAGGAGGATTACAAGAGGATAATGGCAATGTCTGGAACCCCTATAAAATTATGTAAATGAGGAAGGCTTTATCTGGAAGCGCTCTGAAACACAACTACCACTGTAATCAAAAGAGGCTACCCAAGTAAGTCCTGTGAGCATCAGTAGGAAAATTAAGCCTGCAGAGAAAGAATTTATTGAACAAGAAAACAAGTATTGCTAGGGACAATTGTTAGTTCTAGGCCCAAAAAGAGGGTATGAGACACAACATAGAAAAGTATGAGAAAGGTTATGAATTACCACTAAACAACAGAGATATATTTTAACTAATTAAGGGTGCAATCCTAAACATATTTAGACGAAAAAATTCCTACAACTCCCAGCATGCCTTAACCAGCATGACTGGCTGAAGGGATGCCAGGAGTTGTAGAACCTTTTTCTGACTAAACATGCATAGGATTGCACCCTAAATATGGAATCCTATACCCACTTACCTGGGATTAAGACCCATTGAACTTAATAAGACCTACTTCTGAGTTGATATGTATGGGATTGTGCTATAAATTATTTTATTTGACAGGTTGTTTGGTGCCAAGGGCAGGTTGAAAAGTATGAAACCCACAGAATAAAATAAAACCCTGCTGAATTATTATTAATGATGATGAGAGCAACAAAACACTAGTTGCTATACAATGAAAAAGAGATTAAGAATGAATAAGTACCTGCAAAAAGCTTGCAATCTGAGGAAGATATTGTTGTCTGTTCCTAACATTCAAAGTAATTTTGCTCCACAACTGTCATCTTTCTATAACTCCTTTAGAGTATGTAGAAACATTCATACTGCTAAGTAAAAGCAGTAAAAAGATATCAAGGGTCCAAACAATAACAACTTTTATGCAAATGAATGAATATTGTGATAATGAGCTGAGTTCCTTTAAATAAAGCTAAAAGAAGCACATTTCTGCAGAAACATATTCTGCTATGCAGATCTTCATATCAGCAATTCCCACTGAAGGCTCAAGACTTTGTGGCAGATCATGCATCTTGTGGAAGAGTCACCAGAATTCCAGTAGTGGCACAGCATTCAATGCAGCAGAAGGTCTACTGGAGAATGCAGTTGTGTGTGGGTGGGTGCTGGAGGGCGGGGGTGACATAAATATTCCAAAGACATAACTCTATTGATGGAGCTTCCCAAGAAAAAGGTGTGGCATTAATTTAGGCAAGTAATCTTTCTAACTCACAATTTCAATAAAATACATCATGAACATGGTGAGCAGGCTCTGACCTCTAAAAGTTATACACATGCTAATCATTATGTGGTATAAATAATTTTAAAACAGAGACTGATGGATGCTTTTTAGCCACATGAGATAATAGTATAATGCCCGAAGTACTGAAATATTTTCCCCAATGTATAAATTAATACAGGCTGCAAATCCCCTTTCTTGGTATTGGTTTTAATTACTTTCAAACAAATGTCTGTTCATAAACCATTTTACACTGGAAACTGGAAAAAAACCCTAAATATTAAATTATTTTGTACCATTTTATTGTAATAATATGATCTTGGAAGGTATACAGGTGTCATTCAGTTCAGTCTCTGGCATAAGGCTGGATACCCTCTTTTCAGTTCACAACTTCATGCCTTGAGTATTATTATCATTATCATTATCATTTTCCCAAGGAAAAAAATCCTACTTAGCTGAAAAAGGATATACGGTTGTATCCAATGGTTGTAAGAGCAGAAAGCAGTTTGCGCTACCAATCTTTTTCTATCCCTCCTCCATCCTGCAGCCTCTCCAGAGGCATGCGGAGCTCCCGAATAGTGGGAGCTGTGTCATATGGAGCTGCCGTGTGAGGGGGAAATCACCAAAAATCAGGCAGAGGGATCTTGCACCAGCAGCAATCCCAGATTAAAGGGCTGCTGTGGATGGCAAAGTGGGAGAAACATGGAGAAGGGCCTATGATATTGATCCAAGTGTTCGTATAGGTACATATAGGTAGAGACAGTCTTTAAGATATCCTAGTCCCAGACTGTTTAGGGCCTTAAAGGAGTCAGAAACAAACAGGTAATCAGTGATAGTGGTACAATAAGGGTAACATACTTGGTATGCTTCACCTAGTCAATACTCTGGAAGCTGCAACTGGTCCAGAACACAGCTGCCAGAGCACTGACTGGTGATATGTATGGAGCATATTACTCAAGTATGAACCTGATTTCCCCCTAAATTGGAGCATACAGCATCTTACCTTAAAATAATTAAGGTGTTCAATACCATCGACCATGGTATCCTTCTGCACCGCCTGAGGGAGTTGGGGGTGCTGCTTTGCAGTGGTTCCGCTCCTTCCACTCAGGACGGTTTCAGATGGTGTCGCTTGGGGATAATTGCTCCTCTGAAAAGGAGCTGTTATGTGGAGTCCCCAGGGCTCCATTTTGTCCCCGATGCTGTTTAATATTTACATGAAACCGCTGGGAGAGATCATCAGGGGATTTGGGGCTGGGTGTTATCAGTATGCTGATGACACCCAAATCTATTTCTCCTAAACATCTTTATCCAAGGAAGGTATGACTCCTCTGAATGACTGCTTGAGGTCGGTAATGGGCTGGATGAGGGAGAACAAACTGAAGTTGAATCCAGGCAAGACTGAGGTGCTCGTCCTGAGGGTCCTAATTCAGCAATTGAGGTTTGTCAACCAGTTCTGGATGGGGTTGCACTCCCCCTGAAGGAACAAGTTCGTAGCTTGGGGGTACTTCTTGACCCAACCCTGCTCCTGGCACCTCAGGTAGAGGTGACGGTGAGAAGTGCCTGTTATCAGTGTCACCTGATATGGCTGCTACGCCCATTCCTGGAACATGTGGACTTATTAACGGTGGTGCATGCGCTAGTAACCTCTAGGCTTGATTTCTGTAATGCGCTATACTTGGGGCTGCCGGTATATTTGGTTCGGAAACTTCAACTAGTGCAAAATATGGCAGCCAGGTTGGTCTCCGGGACACCCCGTGGAGAACATATCGTGCCAGTTTTAAGATCTTTACACTGGTTGCTGATTTATTTCCAGGCAAAATATAAAGTGCTGGTTCTTACCTTTAAAGCCCTACATGGTCGGGGTCCAAGGTACCTTAGGGAACACCTCCTCCCCTATGTTCCACCACACCACTTAAGGTCCTCTGAGGGTCAGTTGCAGCTGCCCAATGTGAGACTGGCAGCTATACGTCAAAGGACTTTTTCCTTTGCAGCCCCTCAGTTGTGGAATTATCTGCCAATTGAAATGCGTCTGCTGACTTCTCTGAATACTTTTAAGAAAGCACTGAAGACTTTATTATTCTGGCAGGCCTTCCTTTTATAGTATTTTATTACATTTTTATGGAACGTATCAATTTTTATGGAATTTTATTGAATTTTTATTTTGTTTTTATGCTTAATTGTATTAGTCAGTTTTAATTGTATATTATTGTATATTTGTTTTGTTTAAATTGATTATGCTCTTGAATGCCGCCTAGGCTATTTGTGTATAGGCGGGATACATCATCGTCATGATGATGATGATGATGATGATGATGATGATGATGATCATCATCATCATCATCATCATCATCATCATCATCATCATATAAAATATAACAATGCATAGCTGCCACAGCTGTCTATTTATATACCAAAATATTCTCCCCCCCCCAAATCAACCAAATGCTTGCCAAATGCTTTGTAGTGTTTAACTACTGACTGCCGCAATTGCAAAAATTGACTTTTATCATACTTTTTCTGCACTTTGGTAATTGCAATTGTAATTAGAATTGTTTTGAGAGATTTTACCTATAGGTAATGGCACAAAGCAGGTGGCCTGAAATATCTCTAGAAATGTTAATATTAAAAAAGAGCAAGGGAAAAGCTGTTAAAGAATTCAAGCTATAATTAATTCCCAGTTCCATAGACACTGATCACTGCACTTTGAAATTCAATTGAGCAAATTGAAAACAATGTTGACCTTTTAAAATGTAAGTTATGTACCTTCCTAACTATATTTTAAGGTTCCACCTTACCTACTTGGTTTAGAGCCTAGCACTGGTAGAAGATACTTTACCCTCTTGATTCATAGGGCTATTTCTAACCCATTTGACAATATAAAAGTAGTAAGGTAAAGATATTAATAAACTAAAGTGCTAAGCCAGCATTTCCAATCTGGGCCTTAAAGAGTTCCAACTGGCATGGGTTCTGGATGCGTGGGTGCTATGGAACATAGCAGTTTTAATTTGAAATCCTGACTTTCTGGGCAAACTCAAGTTGCTAGTGAGCTCATCTGGCGGAAGAAGAAATACCAGCAGCGTCCAAACAAAAAGGGCCTCTCCCTTTTACTTCTGGCATGCTCCTCATGAAGTATAAAAGGAGAAAGATTCCATTTAAATCCAGCATTAAAAAGCCTATAATACAGAAGCCTCTAAGTATACAGTACTATCTCCTTCAGAGAGGATACATGTGGCTATTTAATCTGCATCTTCTCAAATGTACACAGATGCTCACAACTTATACTAAACAAAGAACACTAGTTTAAATTAACCTTTATAGATCAGCTTACTCTTAAAGAAGGCTGACAATAGCATCTAAAGACAGTAATTAAAAATCTGAAAATTGTTTTATGAATCACTAAATTATATTTCAAGTGAAAACTTTAAAAAAAAACAGCAGCAAATTTTGGAATTGTACAAAATTATACAAAACATACCCAAGGCTGCAATCCTATGTACACTTACTTCAAAGTAAGTCCCACTGAACAATGGAAAGTATTCCCTAGTAATTGTGCGTAGGATTGATCTGTACAAAGGCAATCCTAAACAGACTTATTTGGGAGTAAATCCCACTTAACTCAGTGGGACTTTATTCTCCTTAAACATGGGTAGAAATGAGCCACATATAATTAATCAAAGCAAATATTGAAGTTAAAACTTTCCAAAGACTGCTTATTTATGCTTGTATGTAATCCAGTCTCTAAAAGCAATTGGAACATTTGGTTTTCATTTGACTGCAAATTTCATGAAAAACAATATAAACAGTTGGGGATTAGTTGAGTGGTTATCTAGGTAATTAATCCAGTTTTATGAATTGGACAAGAGACGAGTGGGATTTGCCATCACAATTTTGACACAACTGCTTTGTGTCCACATGTTGCTTTGAAGAATTCATACATTCTCCAAATACGATAACATAATTACACAAGAATATTCTTTACGGTTTACTTTTGTTCTGATGTTCCTAGAATGTGTTTGTAGCTCACAGAAATGTTAAAATGTAAAGCTACAATTTTGATATTGTATGCTATTGGACAACACATAGTAACAATCTACTTGTCTACTATGGTGTATGATACTTTCAGGTTAATTTATATGTTAAGCAAATAGTGCCAATTAAACTACAAGAAGATTTCTTTTCTTTCTGATAAATGTTAAGAATTCTGACCCCAAAGAACTGAAAATATCCTGTATTTTATTCCTAAATAACTAAATGCTCTGTGCTAACATGTTAAAACAGAGCGTACTTCTAAATACTCTTACGAAGGGTATTTACACTCCACAGTTGATTATAGTTAAGATTTCTGAATTATACTGGGGGAAAAGAGTGCGAGTGGGCTATCATTTCTATGTCTTACTTGTGGGCTTCATCTGAAGCTATTTAATATTTTTTAGAACCCTTAAAACCTGTGATGCATTACTAAAGCATTATTTTGCAGTCACCTGTGAGCAGATATCTGAATTTAAAAAATCGTAGTTGTGTGGCTTTTCTATGGGTCTTGGATCCAGAAGATTGCTTCTGATTCAGCTCCTCTTATCTGCTAGATTTTTTCCTATTTCTATTGGCTGCCTCCCATAGTGACTACCTGACCTCAATTCCTGCCAAATTCTTTCTGGTTTTCCACATCAGTTCTTGCTTCCTGATTCAGCACTAAATTCCTCACAGGAGACTCAGCTTGGCTTCTTGATGCCCTTTCCCCCCCTCATAGCAGACTCACTCAAACAATCACACACACACGCAAACCGCGAAGTACGATACCACGAGGAGGTAGTCAGGCTTTGTGAGTCCAGCCAAAAACGAAAGAGACCGAGGGTGGAGATACAGGTGCTTAAATGAGCCCCCCGTATCCCTGCCCCAGCCAAGCCCATTGGCTCAGCTGGCAGTGACCTGTCCTGCTACGTGATTCCTCACTCCTCTCCCACGTGCAAATCTTCTCCCCAGCCCCAAGTCTAAATTTAATTAGGCTCCTCAATCTAAGTACATGAGTAAAAAATGTGATATACTTGCAATTTAGGCAAATGGCATTTGTAACATACAGGACATATTGAACAGGATAACAATAAATTAGAATAATTCAGATGAGACCAATAAGAAGGAATAATGGACTAGAACATGAAGTATTACTAAACAGTGTGTGTATGTGTGTGTGTGTGTGGGGGGGAATTAAGGGCAGGGGCCCTCCACAACTTGGTGCCCTCCAGATGTTTCCATCCTAATCTGAAATATATTACTTGAAAATTGGAAATAAGTTCTACTAATATCTTTGAGATGTACTGGCACTTAAAATCAGTGTGCCAGGAACTGAATTGAAAATATTACTGTAGCAGCTCTTCCTGTGTGAGTTCTTCTGATCTTTCTTCCCCAGTCACCATGGCCAATTCAATTTTTAGCTCCTGAATTTCCTTCTTCAGTCGTGCAATCATCTGCAAAAATAAAACAAGTGGCACTTATTGGGCAATATTCTATACTGCTGCTGCACCTCCACTAATTCTGTTGTACTAGTGGAACAGACTGCTAGCACAACAGTCAGGAACTAGTATTTCTTGAAATTAGCATGGAAACGAGTGAAAACACTCATTTCCAGAATGGGGCAGGTCAACAGAGCTCCCTTCTATGAGATCCGCTGACCTGACCCATTCTAGAAATGAATGTTTCCACTTGTTTCCATGCTTATTTCAAGAAATATAGTTCCTATTGCACTAGTGATCCATTCCACTAGTGCAGGGGCAGTATCAACTGTCCACTGATAGATAGCAAGGTCATGATCTGAAATTTTGTTGGGGTTCCTCTCTGGTCTTGTAAAACTCCTAATGTTGGTATCTTGTCAAAATCCATGCACTTTTCTCCCTTCTTCTACAGAAATGGCAAGGTACTGTGAATTAAATACATTGGATGCTTTATTTTATTATTTATTTATTTTAGAATATCTATATACTGCTTCCTATTTTAAAAATCCTGAAGCGGTTCACAACATATTACATAACAATACATCATTAAAAGCATAACAGCATCTAGATAAGTTGGGAAAAGCCAGGGTAACCAAGTAAGCATTTAGTAATCACTGAAAGCACATGATCAGGAGTGCCTGACATATCGCAGAGGAGAGGTCATTCCAGAGGCAGGGTGCAATGACAGAGAAGGCCCATTGCTGTCAGATAGGACTCTGCAGGGTGTGGCACAGATAGCAAGGCCTCCCCTGAAGATCACAGTGGTCTAATGGGTCTACATAGGGGGAGACAATCATTGAGGTAACCTGCTTTGGGTCAAATGCAGCGTGATTTTGAAGGGAGAGAAGCCACCTGTCACAGACAGAAAAGCTTGGGAAACCTGACTTGAAGCGTCTGGTGCCAGTAATCACTGTTGCTCACTAACTACCCATTATAGCTTGAGTACTTTGGCCTTGTGTGCAGATATGCCCAATGAGTTTTCACCATTTTTATTCATTATCCTATGAATACTTACCTGGATGTAACCTACATGGAACATGGTGGGGGTTACCTACTTCTGAATCAACTTGCATAGAATTATACTGTAAAACTTCAGTATAATGGAAAATAAACAGGTTCCTTAATATTATTGAATGAACTGTGTTAGATTACTGTGTAAATGAAAATATTTTATTTATTTATTATAAATATTTTTACCCTGCCGTTTCAACCAAGTTCCCAGGGCATCATTGTCATATCAGAAATCTGGGAGAAATCAACTGATTTCTAAGCCAACGTGCGCAGAGGAAATACAAAATCAAGCATTTCAGGCTGCAATCTTACAAAACCATAACTGAGAGTAAGTCTTGTGGAAGTTCCCTCTTAGTAGACATGCACAGTATTGTTCAGTCAGTCATGAGAAATAAAATAATGATTAAATTGATTTAGGGTGCATATTTTAAAGATAATGATCACTATAAATCAGAAACATTAAGATTCTGTAATCAAAGCCAAAAGGCAGAACTCACCCACAAAGCAACTTTCATTTCTGCAATGTGAAGCCTACGAAGAATTATAGCTTAAAAGGGAGGGTTGGTAGGTATCAAGAACATTATATTACAATAATAAGTGTATGTATGTGTATATACCATAGCTGACTGGGAGTAGCCTAGGTGAGCCATGTGATGTTTACAACTTCAGGAACAGGTGGGGGCAGGTGTCCAAACTGGAATATTCTGGAACATTCTGGTTTAGGGCAATATTTTCTGTGTCCCAAAGAAACTTTGCTAATGGGGTAATGACTGGGTGATGCTGTCCTATACTAGGGCAGGTACTCAACCTAGCTGGCAGTGTATTTATCTACTCCCAACAACTGAGGGACAGGAGGTCTCACCTAGTAATGTAATGCAACATTTCTCCTAATTTTACTCATTCTCTGTCTTATACTTATAGACCCATCGCTAGAGTCTACACAATTTTTTTTAGAATTTCCTCTTTTTATAATTTTCTTTCTGTAATTTTATCCTGGAAGACAATCTTACTCGGTCACGAGTGATCGCCTACTACTATCTGTTTCTAGAACACAGCAGGTTATATGAATTCTCTTGGCTACAAAGAAAGTTTCTATATGCTTCTGGGGAACACCCAGCTGTGTGACTTTATTCGCAAAGCAAGGTACTACTATTCCAAACTAAGCTCTATTATACAGCTTCTACAAGGAAGGCTTTGCTTCCTTGTTAGTTTCTGTTTCATTTAGCTGCTTAGAGAGGAACCAAGCAGGGGTGTTGAGGTAGCATGCACCAGCATGCTGCTCATGAATGATAAGCAATTCTGGCTTATCATTATGTCTGAATGCAGCCAGTGACTCATATAGCAATTGTGCACTGTTTCATAATTTTACACCATTTGAAGACTAATACATAGTGATAATTTTCAGATGGTGACCTATATGGTATTGCACATGTGTGTGTATTCATATCTGTTTGAAATGCTTCTATTTATGCATGGTATAACACACCGTGTTATATTTATCATGCAAAATGATATTTCTATAGTTCATTGAATGATTATATTTTTTATTTATTTATTATATCTATACCCCACCTTTTTTCCTGCAAGGAACCCAAGGCGGCTTACATAATCCTCCTCCTCCTCCTCCTCCTCTCCATTTTATCCCCACAACAACCCTGTGAGGTAGGTTAGGCTGAGAGTCAGTGACTGGCCCAAAGTCACCCAGTGAGTTTCATGGCTGAGTGAGGACTAGAACCCGGATCTCCTGAGTCCCAGTCTAACACTCTAACCACTACGCCAAACTGGCTCTCATTCTCATTATAATGAGAAGCCAAACTGGCTTCTCATTATAAAGCATTCCAGAGGACCAGGCTATTATCTTTCCATACCTAGCAAATGATGATACAGTCAGTATCATATCCTGTAACTGCAGGAAACATTGGAAGAGCACATGATTTCTCAGGTCAAAGCAGGAGGATATATCATGAGCAGCCAGTAACAGAAACTTTTCCCTGATCCAAAAGCCAACCATAGTTCGTCATCAGCTGGAAGTTTCTGTGCTACCATTAAAGTCATCACACCACATCAATGTCAACAGTACATATGAGTATCCTGTGATAATCATATTCTCTGACATTTCCTACATGCAAGAATATATGAATGTTCATGGTTGCATGAGGAAAGTGAATGAAGGTCATGTGGTGGTATAGTAGTAAACACCTGCCCCCCTTCTGTGGCAAGTTCTTTGGCTGTCTCCTCAAATGACTGCATGAGTATCTGAGAGGAAGCTGAATAACTCTTGCTATGAGTCACAGTATGTTACACAATGCTCAATTGGCATGGTAAATGCAGATGCCTCCATATCTGAAAATGAGTATGATGTATTCGTCCAAAAAGTGCATGGTTGCTGTAAAAAATTAAGTTATGCTGCTGCAGTATATATGAAAACTGATCTTGCAGAGGAGACTATTAGGTTTATCAGTGTCTGCTCTTGTTACTAAAGTTCTATAGAAGATAACTTTTCCCAACATAAATGGAAGTACTTGGTATCTAATCCTGATGCTGTATACCCATCCAATCCAGACACAGAGGAAATTCAAGATTTTATTTATTTATTTTTAAATATATACCCCAGACTTTCATATTGCTATTACTGGGATAGCTTTTAGTTTGTTTGTTTTTTAAAAAAGATTAAAAACAATAAAAGTACATATCAATCAATAAAACAATAGAAGCAGCAGAAAATAACAGCAACAGAGTGAAAATATATTCATCCATAGATTTAAAAGCCTGGCAAAATAAAAAAAGGTTTTTGCCTGACACTGAAAAAAAATTAACAGTAGCAGTCAGGCAAGTCTACTTGAGGAGGGCAAAAAGGCCTTCTCTGCCTGACCTCAGCAGAATGTTTCCAATGGCCCAGAAAAGAGCATTCAGCCATTTAGGGCTTTAAAGGCAAGTACCAATACTTAGAACTGTGTTGAGAAATGGCCCAGTAGCCAGTGAAGTTATCTTAGAACTGACAAGATGTGTTCCTATTGGCCAGTCCTAGTTAGGAACCTAGCAGATGTATTCTGGTTTAACTGCGCAAGAGCAAATCTCGGATATCTCAAGGTCACATCTAATTTTACTCGCATACCACCAGTTTGGGGATTCCACTACAGTTGTACTAGCAGAAGGTCAGCTCCTCTGTCATCCTCTGCACCTGAGGATTTTTATGAGATAAAGACTAATAGTGTTAGTCAAGCAAATACAGGGTTCCTACCCTACAACGTTCTCCTGAATATTTATGGAAATTAATCTCATCCTTCCCCCCGCCACCCAGCATGTCAGCTGGAAGATAATAAAATGCAGCTAACTAGAAACTTGAAAGTTATTTGGCAAGTGGGGCTTTGGCTATAGCAAGAGAGGCAGCTATAAAAATAAAAGTGAAATGCCTGTTCTTTTCCCAACCGTTCTTGGAGTTTTCTGAAAGGGCAGAGCTTGTTAGGCAGGTACATACTACAGGAAAAGGAAATCAAATCCAAAGGTGTTCCTTTTCCCCAGCCTGCAACAAAAGTAAAATGGTAGAAACTAAGACTAAGAGTATGTTCATCTATGTGGAAGAAAAAAAGAAGGGGACAGAGAGTACCATTTTTTTCCCCAGCTTTCCCACTTCATTTTTCACATGTGAGGGTAGTAACACAACCTGAGCAATATTTGTTCCTGAGACGGTGACTTGTTTCACAAGTAATGAGAAGCCACAGTGGGTGAATTTCCCTGCAGGGCTTCTTGTCCTGGTGGCCACCATTTTGAATATTTGGGTTGTGGTGGGGGTGCACAATAGCTTCTTGTTACATGTGAACCTGGCGAGGATTCTGGGTGGCCTGTCAACAACCCACCCTCACTGGGTTTGCATGTAATAAGAAGCTACGATGCCCCTGCCATGCCCCTAATATTCAAAATGGCAGCCACAGTAACTAGAAACCTGCAGGGAAATTCACCCATGGTGGCTTCTCGTTATGTGCGAACCAGGTCAATGTTTGACTGAGTGAGTAGAGATGGGGTAAAAGATGTGGCAGTTCTGTATGTATCCAAAGATACCCGGAAGTTGGTGGTAAAATAACCAATTGTACTTAAAATAACCAGATTCACGCACACACACACACACACACCAGTTATTGCTGTGATACTTTATAAAAAAGGAAGGAAAGGATGAGTTAGGAGGTCATGATCTGAAAGCACACAATAGAACAACCTGGCTGAAGCTAAGAAAGTCTGCCTGGATGGGAAATTTCCTGTGAATGTTACTGTATGTATCTTGCCTTGAGTTCCATGGAAAACAGCAGGATATAAATGTAATAAATAAATAACAGTTTTGCATCACTTGAGATAACTGTGGCTTCCAGCATCATATTCATGAGGCATATTAATTATGAAATTTCCACTATGGAAATGGCTGTCATTTTTAATTAGAAACAATCATCAAAAATCCTTACCAAACGTGGGTCAATTTCTTCATTTAGAACTGCTTCATTCTTAATAAGGGCAACTCGCTGAGCAAATCTACAAGTTGATATAGATTCCTAAATGGACAAAATATCTTCTTAACATGCAACCATGTGAACAGGTAGGTATGCAACTATTAATGAACTAAAGCAGCAGTCTTCATATAGTCCCATTAAAATTAATGCCAACTGAATTGTACATTGGCAGAAAAATAAACACTTTCAGTTTTCCACTTAGGCTACTAGATCAAAACTGAGGATGGAATTAGATGATGTGCCAAATACAGGTTGCCACCAAAACAAGCATACCCACACCATCCCGCCTCTTTTCCGCATAATATATAATTCCTGAAATGTGCTCTACTTTGGAGAGGGCGGTCAAGAGCAATTGTATCAATTGCCCAGGTCATTTCTACATTTCACAGATCAACCAAGTTTTCTGGGACAGACCACCCTTGCAGAGGGGAAAAGCTACTATAAGTCTAAACTTCAGCAGGAGGTACTTTGACCATGACAAAGGGACTGATTCAAAGTCCCCCACCTTCAGAGCACTTTGGTGTACTAGCTGGGGTGCAAGTTCAGAATGGGGAAAAATACAATACCTATAACTTCTTCAAGAGAGATATTCTTCATGTGTGGCCCATATAGAGGTTCTCCAGGAAAAATTAGTAAGTTAATGGCTGAATCCTACAGTATGTTGTGCTGGCACATAACTTTTGGATGCATTGCAGCAGACAAACCAAAACAAATGTTTAGGATGCAAATAATTATAAATAATGTAAGGCCTGATCTGCCTCCCCCACCCCCGCATGTCATTAGGTGTATGCAGCCCTCCTGCAAGCACATGTCTTTGTGTATGGGAGGGCTGCATACAGAGCAGTGCACAGGAAGGGCTGGGGAGGATGTGATGGTGCACGGAATTATCCATATGTTCAGTTTGATCATCATAAAAAGCCAAAACTGAAAATGGCTATTTTAATAATATTTGAGGGACATATCCCAAACTAAGGCTGTAATTCTATGCCTACTTACTTGGGAATAGGTATATGAAAACCAAGTAATTTAGACTCTAACAGATATTTATTGGACCAATTTCTTTCTTTTAAAAACTTAATACAGCCCACTATACATACCCCCCCGCACGCAAATCTTCACTTTTACATAGATAGATAGAATTAGACCAATCTTGTTTTTCTTCATCATCACAATTCAGAAAAAGTCAGGAAAAAATATATCAAGAAATCTATTCCTCTTCGTCCGACTTTTCACCATCTAAATAAGATCCATTAGTTTTTGCGTGATTGCAATGTCCCCACATTTACATGGCTATTATGTAATAACAGACACTTGAAAAGTCTTCCAGTTTTAGGCTTTGCTAATTAGCAAAAGAATTAAAAGATCTTCAAACACTGGGAAATATCCATCGCTGCCTGTGCACCTCTGCTCATTCGGTTGCACCTGCAGGACTGACCACCATTGCAACAAGAAGCTAGCATTTCCTAAAGCAACCTTGGAAATGAGTCAAAACGATAGTTTCCAGAATGGGACAGGTCAGTGGAGCTCCCTCCTGTGAGCTCCAATGACCTGCCCCATTCTGGAAATGAGTGTTTCAGCTCATTTCTGATTGGTTTAGGAACTGCTAACTTCCTGTTGTGCTAGTGGTGGGTCCTGCTGGTGTTCAGGCAAAGTTTAATACTGTCCATTAAACTCCTCATGTTCCCAGTGCCTATTCAATAAAACCAATTTTGGGCATAACAGAATATCACTTCACAGTCCAGGATTTTATTCTAGAATTGCATCAATGTTATGCTTTGAAACATGTCAGAATGAAATTAAGTAGATAAGTTAAAATATTAACTCTTGGAAAGCAAATTATAGTAAGAAATGGAGGACATACATCTATGTTTCTTTTTTCTATTGAGAGTGTTGCAATCATCGTAGTCATGCAGTTCCCTCCTAGGCTATCTCTTAGCACCGAGGTCATCATAGAATTCCTGTAGGGAATATGAGACCTGTTTTTTTCTGACAGAGCAATGATTACCTGCAATAAGAACAGCGATAGAAAATCTTTATTAAACTCTTTATTATCTTGATCTTGACTACTTAGACAAGTTTTTCTAATACTGGAAAAGCTTACTTAAGACTGAGCAGTTTTTTTTACTGTAATGGTGGTATAACATTAGTCCATATAACACACTTTGATCCTAAGACTCACTCTTAATGAATAATGTGTACCAACAACTGCACCAATGTAGCACTACCAGCTGTGACACAATTCATTTATTAGTTTTTGACCCTGCCTTTCATACAAAAAGAAACACTAAGGCTCATAAATTCCAGAAACAATAAAAATGGAATAAGCAACATGAATCAAAATAAACAGACTTGCACTTACCTACTGTTCTTTGAGTTGTACTTTGTGAAGTTAAACAAATGGGAAATGTCTATGGACAGGCTAGACCATGTAGCTTTCTAAAACTCTGAAGCATGTCCTGCTTTTTCTCTTGCCTCTGACCAATGCTTTTGGTCCCAACTGCCTCAGTAAATGGGTGGGGTGAGTTCTTTCCCAATGCTGCAGAAGCATACAACTGATTTCAAGTATGTGAAACTCTGTTTTCTCTTTTGTGGCCTCTGTACAGTCCTACAAATAGGACACTACACATCTTACCCGAGAGTAGAAGCTCCAGCACTGGAAAGGGCAGGTTGCTTACCTGTAACTCTGGTTCTTCAAGTGGTCATCTGTGGACTCCCACATATGGGTTATGTGCTTGCCCTGCACAGAACAATCATTTGGAACTGAACAGAGTTAATGCAGGAGTCCCGTTCCCCACCTTGGCACATACTCTGGGTGTGTGGCTCCCACCTACCTCTCAGTTCCAAGTCCACCACAGTGAAAGAATAAAAGAGGGCGAGACATCAAAGCTGCGATGATGGTGGGTTGTGTGAGTTCACAGATGATCACACGAAGAATCACAGTTACAGGTAAGCAACCTATCCTCCTCCTTCAGGATCTCTGTTACTCACACATATGGGTGACTGAAAAGCAAGAGAATTACTGGAGGGGGGAGATGTCATGCCAAAACCATAGAAAGAACTGCCCTGCCAAAGGCTGCATCTGTATGAGCCCTGATGTCTAAGTGGCAATATTTGTTAAAGGTAGAGGGCTGAGGCCAAGTTGCAGCACTGCAAAGCTGGGGAAGCAGAATGCCCCTGAGGAAAACAGCAGAAGATGCTATGGCCCTAGATGAATGGCCACATACTTGGATGAAGGCCGGGAGATGTGCAAGCTGGTAAGTGAGAAGAATAGTTGATACAGCCCACTTGCCAAAGTGCTTTGAGGATACAGGGTGCCCATTTTTCAGGCCAAAGTGACAGACAAACAGATGAAGGGATGTACAAAAGGATGATGTTAGCAACATAGGAAGCTGCCTTATACTGAGTCAGACCATTGGTCCATCTATCCCAGTACTGTCAACACTGACTGGCAGCAGCTGTCCAAGGTTTCAGGCAGGATTATTTCTAAGCCCTACCTGGAGGCTGGGGATTGAACCTTGGACTTTCTGCTTGCAAAGCATGTGCTCTATCACACTGAGCTAAGGTTCCTCCCTACAGCACCTGGTATTCCAAGGCGGTCACCCATGTATGGACTTTATACATGGACTCCAACCGTTTAGCTGTTGGTTTTGTGGAAGCTGGAGCCTTCCAGGTTTCCTGCAGTAGGGTTGGCAAGAATGGGAGGAGCCTTTGGTTGGACTGGGTGGTCTTCAGGATAGCGTAGATATCATCCTGAGTCTTTTGTTTCGCCGTCTTTGCCTCAACTCCCAGAGCTGTCACCATCCGGTTGACATGCTCAGAGAAACTCCCCATGTCCTCAGATGGGGAGGTCGCCACCTTCGATTCCACTTGAGCATCTGGAGAAGTGGAATGGGAGGAGGAGACCACTGAGTCCGAATCCGATATGTAAGCCGATCCCGACGAGGAATGATTCCGAGCTCGAATAGTAGGAACGTGTCCAAGATCTCTCATCTCGGTGGAGTGAGTAGTGAGATCGAGACGTAGATGCTCTGGAGGCCGAATCTCGGCTCCGGTATCGAGGAGACCATGATTGGTGGTGATGTTCCATCCGCTCCTCTCGGGCATATCTTGGAGAGGGAGATAGCTGCGGTGGGGGACCTCTCGAGCCCGAACGAGGTCGCTCCAACGGTGGCAAAGTCACAATTTCTCCCTCCAACAGGGAAGTGGTTGCAGTCGGTGGCTGTTGCTTTATCGGGGTCTTCGATCCCATCTCTCGGCCTCGAGGAGACGTTGTCGAGACCGGAGAGACTGGAGGGCAATCGGTCCCTTAGCACGATCCCGAGCAACAGCCATAGCCGTCATAAATAAAGCGGTTCGTTCCGAGACCACCATGGTGGTCGAAGTCGATGGGCCCGCGACTTCACCGCTTTTCTCCGCCATTTTCTTAAGGTGCTGTCCTTTTTTGCCAGTTCTTTAGCCGTCGAAGTCTCCTTTGATTTCGATGGCTTTTTGGCCACCTGAGATCCCCCAGGTCTCTCCTCCGGAGTAGGGCCCTTGGCTGATAGAGACTGCTCCCAAAGGAGGCTCTCAGCTTGGTCTGGCGGAGTTTTCAGGCCTGTTTCGTGAAGGCCTGGCAGTGCTGCCAGGTCTCCATTATATGCTCTTGCCCTAGGCAGAGCAAACATAGCGAGTGTTTGTCAGCGGGTGGGATTTTTGTTCCGCACTGCTGACACTTACGAAAGGGAGCCTTAAGAGGCATAATTAGAAAAAGATTAGAGACTAAGAAGTATAAGAACAGGGGAGAGATGAGGATATAGTAAGTATTTTTTTGAAGATATATATATATATATATATATATAGATACACCATATATATATATATATATATATGAAGATATAGATCGAAAGAGAATCAAGAATAGAACGTTTTCTGAGAGAAAAGTTTTGAGAAAAGTATTTAGAAAAAAGAACAAACTCAGCTAACGACTCCGAAGAGAGAGAAGAAGAAGAACCCAACAACTAGTCACAATGGCGGTCGAAGAGGAACTGAGGAGACGGGCGGGAGCCGCGCTAAGGAGAACGCGCGATGGGGGATGGGCTCCCGCCTGATTCGCCTCAGCTATAGAAGTTTTTTCCCGAACAATCTCAGCACAAGCGCAGAGAACCCATATGTGTGTGATGCACAGAGACCACGAAGAAGAACTGAACTCTCTTGCGGAGATGCATCTTCCAACCAACATCAGAGAAACATCTTTTTTTTAAAAGGAAATCTTAAAAATAAAATTCTACTCACATTTTTACAAAGGGTTGATGTGAGGCCATTGTATTAACAACTAAACAAGAAGCAATTCAGACCGAATTCTTAAAGGGTTGTTAGGCCTTCCATGAAATACATCTGACTTCCTTTGGTTATATAAAAATAAAATTAGTATTGTTGCATTTCAACAGCTGTTATTAAAATGGTCTTAAATAGGAAGTTCTGTTAAAAGGTACAGTGTAGTAAAATTGCAATGAAGGAAATTACATCCACCATATTGTAACCTCAGATAAACCACATTGAGGCACATCATATTCCTCTCTGAATCAAAAATAAATAGCCCTGATGTCAAGTGCAATGGAACATGTACATTCTAAAAGCAAAGTACTTCTCTAAAGGAGTAGTAAAATGAATAATTGGACTTTATATCAACTTTACCTGTTCCAAGTAATGCAATGAAAGATTGATATATTTGGCCTCTGTCAGCAGCTGGCCTCCAACTCCTGTCTTCCCAACACGCTCTGAACCGGCCAGATCCACTAAATGTAGTTTGGAGCGTCGAATAGTTGCAGATCCTGGTTCTTTGCTTGAGATGTGAATTGTGAAAATGCAGTGTGAACGTGTGGAGGCTTGATTCATTGGAGTCTTTGAGGGGGGGGAAATCATAAAGGTCACTTAACAGTAACCAACAAGAAAGCTTACAGAGGATAGGAGAAAGTAATCTACTGACCATACAGAAACTAGGTCTAAGTTTTAAAAATACAGGTCATAAAGATGCATTTAAACATGTGATCCAAACTTCCCAGGAGCAGAATTCTATTCACAGAAATGGATACATTTTTGTTGCCTCCTCCTTCCCTCTGAGGTAAGAACAGGTAAATGGGCAAAAAGGTTGGATTTCTAATTAATTTCTGTTGTCTGTGTGAAGTTGTCTTCAGAGACAAGGCACCTAAAATATCTATTGAAAAGAAGAAGCACACAGATGTGGCTTTATGCCAAAGGGCGCTGGCAAGTATCTACAGCGCAGAAGCAAGAACTGGTGGTTCTGATCTATAAAAAGTACAATGTTGGTAAATGAAGGGGCTCTCAGTTGCTTAGGCGCTGGGAGACTCACAGCTGTAACTTCCTGTTGTACCACGCACCCGTGTCTGGCTGCTTATTGACCTTGTGGCTGGACACCGGACCTGGGTCGGTTGGACCCTTACCACACCTCTGCAGCACCCAGCACCACCTCTCACACTGTTCTAGAAGGTTCCCTGATACTCCAGAGCAGCTTCTTAGTGAGGCGGGGGACAATGGGCTACATGGCCAATCAATGAAAAATGGCTCCCCCCTTCCCCCAGTGGGAGCCTCTGCTGGAAGGAGCCCTTTGCAGAGGGCATCCAACTCTTTAAGAACATAAGAAATCTTCTGGATTAAATCAAGATCCAGGATCTTATTTCCCACAGTGGCTAACTAGAGACCTCCAGGAAGCAAGCAGGGCATGAAGACAATGGCCCTCCAGTACTGTTGCCCCCAGCAACTGGTATTCAGTCCATCCGAAAAAGTTATCTTGATTAATAGCCACTGGTAAATCTATCTCCTATAAATTTGTCTAATCTCTTCTTAAAGCCATCTATTCTAGTGGCTATCACCACACATGGGGCAGAAAATTCCATAAATTAATTGTGTGTTGTGCAAACAACTGCTCTCTCTTATCTGTCCAGAATCCCAAGTTGTAATATTTAGGAGAGGGAAAGTAAGTTATCCGTATCCACTCTCTCCATAGCATGCATAAATTTACAAACCTCTGTCATGTCTCCCATTAGTGATTTTTTCTAAACTAAAAACCTATAAACACTGTAGAGCACCATCCTATGCATGTTTACATGGGGGGGGGGGGGGATTCCTTCAACTCTCAGCATGTCCTAGCCAGCCATGCTGGCTGGGGGATGCTAGAAGTTGTAGGACCTTTTTCTGTCTAAACATGCATAGGATTGCAGCCTTACATTCACCTATTGGTTAGTACTATGTACGGTAATTTAAAAATTAGTGCCTGAATTTGTTTGTTTTCCCCCTTCTCATTCTTTTTTCCTTTTATATTATGTCTTTTAGACTGTTAATCTCTGGGCATGGACTAACTTGTTTTTATTCATCTTGTGTACACCGCTCTGTGTGCTTTTTCAGCTGAAGAGCAAGCTAAAAAGGCTATGAACAAATAAATATGTATGTTTTATATTAATCACGTTATATATTTTTCACAATGTGCAATAATTAGCTTTTTATCCTTACAAATTTTCTGAAGTAGGCAATAATTACTACCAATTTACAAACGAGGAACTGAGGCTGAGAAACAATAATTTCCCTAAGGAAATGTATGTATTCAACATGACTTTTTGATTATATTGAACCCAAGTAGATACATTTTAAAACTCCTTTGCCTGTGCCAAGCAAGTTCCTAAAAGCAAAATATTAAAGCATTATAGTGACATAGGTAAAATAAATAAATAAAAAGAACCATGGGTAAAAGTCAATGGCATGTGCAAGCGGAAGCCTAGGACTTTCTTCCACCTCCTCACCCTTTCAGTGTCCTATGACCCCGAAAAAACTGCCCCGGTGGGTCCCCCTAATGTGCAGACAATACATGTTACGGTGCAGACATGGCAGGTTACAGAGTACTGTACAGTGGTAAACGAGTATTGCAGACACTCTCTGAGAGAAATATGCAGGCCTACAGAAATGTTATTCCTAGGAGTAGTGTACATGTCAGAAAGACCAGGAGTTTGTTTCCTATAATGCCTAGGTTATCTGTAGTTTTTTCCCATCCCCCATTCTACAATTTGTAAACTGAGCAGATCTGATGTAGAAATCACTGTGGCATTGCAAGTTGTATTTATAAAAAACTACTTAAATTATATTATCTAGACAGGCCTGTGGCTCGCACTGGCTCAGCTTGTCTGAGTGTGGAAAGCTAAGCAGGGTCAGGCGGCTGGTTATTACTTAGATGGGAGACCCCTCCTCTAGTTTCCTGCATTGAGCAGGGGGTTGTACTTGATGGCCTTGTGGGCCCCTCCCAGCTCTATGATCTTATGTCTTATGTCTACATAGCTTGTTTTTTCTTTTCTTTTCCTCATCATATACTGGTTATTCCATAAAACAAAGTAAACTGTGTTGGTCCATAAGAAAAAATCCAATATCTACTGTCAGGCAATACCTTTTAGCACCAACAAAAAATGCAAAACATTGTGGGCAAGCTTTCAAGATCTACAGATCTTCGGGAGGGCATTGGGAGGGGGAAAAAAGGATTGACTTGATTTTGAAGTCATGAAGTCTGTTTATTCCATGTTCTAGTAGATATGCCTTCTCACAAGCGAAAACTTCAACATGGTGTGCAAGCCAATAAAAATGAAAGCTGTTTATGGGATATGATAATGGAACATAAATGTAACTGTAATGCTTCTACCCCTTTGACATTTTTTGCTCATACCATACACATTGATACTTGGCACAAAGAAACAGAAACACACTTGTCAACATCACCACTTGTGCATCTCTTTTATGAAATTTCATTGAAAATTCACTATGCAGCTGTTCAGACAACTTAAAATTAAAAAGAAAAACAATATTTAATGAGGACTTAAAGCCTACTACAAGAATTTTCTGGTGGTTTCAGAGCTTTTCTTGATCTTGTTAAAAACAGCCCAGACATGTGTGTCTGAAGTCATTAAGATGAAGACTGATTACAGAATGGGTCAATCTCAGAACAGATGGTTTCTATTCTAAACATATATCTAGAAAAAAATAGATGGGTTCCAATGACTTGCAAATAACTTCTTCTATAAAGGGATTTCATGACATTATAAATTACAGTGTTCCAATCCTTCATGACATCATGAGAAGAGTGCAAAGGAAACATTTTATTCAGTTCAAACAGGTGCTGTGACAAACACAGAGTTTATATTATTTCTGCAAGATAAAAATTGTGTTGTCCCCCCAAATAACAGATCTGCATTAACTGCATAGTTTTCAACTATTAAATGGCAAAATAGGCTATCACATGCCATCTCAAAATACCCAGTGTGGTTCATTCTAGGTCAACCCTGGTTGCTCACTAGTGGTATTTAATGTCTGGATATAATAAGGCTTGTAGCTTTGAACAATATTCAATACTGCATCAGCTTCTGGTTAGAAAATTGCTGCAGAGCTATTTTAGATTTTTATTCTTGTACATTTCTAGTAATGTGGTTTTATGAAACTGTTCAGTGTTGCCAAAATTAAAACAAAGATACCAGACTCATTTGTGATGGCAACCTATAAGTTAGGTAAGAACACATTCATCACTGTGGTCACATGAAAAGTTACCATCCATAGCAATGTGGATCACCAGCATAAAATCTGGAGGAACTGCAAATTTATTATTACTATTTCTTAGACACCTTTATCTCACACACAGAAAGACTCAAGGCAACATACAAAGTTAAATTTTACAAAATTTTAATCAGCTATAACAATTATTCACTAAAATACAACCATGCCATAATTTATTTATTTATTGCATTTCTATACTGCCCAATAGCTGAAGCTTTCTGGGGGGATTCACAACAATTAAAACCATAAAATACAACATAAGATATACTATAAAATTTAAAACTACAATATAAATAAAGTTTTTAAAGCCATCCGTAGTGGCTACAGAGTGCCAAAAGGGTTAAATTTCGCTTGGAAATTAGCTAAGTTTTACCCTTATAGCGCTCTATAGTGCTACAGAATGGTTTCCCATGTAATTTCAGTGGCAAACTGGAGTCTTTCTTTTTTCCTTTTGTGGGTACACCCTGCAAACACCCTGCAGAGTTTGCTGCACCCCATGGTAGGAGTCCAGGGGCAAAACTGGTCCCCAGTCCTCCAGCAGTTGCCCACCCCTGGCCTATAAGGTTTCCTCAGGTCTTTATTTTGTTCCCTCTGCTTTTTAGCATCTACATGAAGATACTAGGAGAGGTCATCTGGAGTTTTGGAGTTGGGTCTCATCTACTGATGAGACCCAACTCAACTGGTGCCAAGGAGGCTGTTGAGTCCTAAACCACTGTTTGGATGAAGTGATAGATTACATGTGAGCTAACAAGCTGATGTTCAGTCCAGACAAGATGGTGGTTTTGTTGGTCAATAGCCAAGCTAATCTGGGATTGAGGGTACAGCCTGCTCTGGATGGGTTATACTGTCACTAAAGAATCAGGTTTGCAGCTTGGGCGTGTTTCTGGACCTGGCATTGCTCCTGGAAGGTCAAGTGGCTGCTGAGGCCAAGAGTGCTTTTACCCAGCTTCAGTTGGTCTACCAGTTGCACCTGTTCCAGTTGCATATTTAGCCAGAGTGGCCCATGCCTTAATTACTTCCTGTTTAGACTACAGCACTCTACATGGGCCTGCCTTTGAAGAGTGTTCAGAAACTACAGCTAGTGCAAAATGCAGTGGTCAGATAGCTTTCTGGTGTACACTTTGCTGACCATATTACACCACTCCAATACCAATTGCACTGGCTTTCAATCTGTTTCTGGATACAATTCCATTTCTGTAATAGCAACAATACATTACCAGGATTTTAGGATATAAAAGAGCAACAAAGAAGTTGGGGGGGGGGGGAAGAAAAAATCTCCTAACTATTTTGAATGACATCGTGAGTGGATAATAAACCATTTTCAATTGCCAGAGTCTGTTAAGGACCAAAGTCGAAGGCAATTTATATCAGCTACTATCAATGCGCAATCCAGGATGCCCATATCTGAATAGCACAATACTATTACCGGATTTTAGGATAAAGAGTAACAAAGAAGTGGGGGGGGGGAAAATCCTACTATTTGATGACATAGTGGTGGAAAAACATTTTCAGTCCAGACTGAGACTCGAGAGTCTAGTTTTAGTATTCAGCTAATACTTCATGGCGCAATCCAATGGGGATGCCCATAACCCTCCAGACTTGGTGGATTATGAGCATCCTATGCAGGGAGGGAGGAACGCAGAGGTGATCTTCATCACCTCCATGCTCCTCCCACCCTGCATATCAGCTAGGGAGCTGATTTCAGCCGTCTAGCTGAGGCAAGTCAGACGGGTAGGGAAGGAGACTGGAGCACCACCAGAATATGTCATATCCTGGCAGACCCAGTCTCCTCCCCTCCCCACCCCCCAGGAACACCTCTTCCACCCTTCTTTGAGGTCTCTCTTATGACATCGGAGATGCAGATGACACCGTTTTTTCCATGCCAGCTGCGGGGGGGGGGGGAGCGGGATCCAAGCGCAGATCCCCAGCTCTGAGGTCAGATCTTTTTTCTGACCTCGGATCTGGGAATCCGAATGATCCTATGGTCCTCTAGATGCTGTCTAGGAGCCAGAAGATCACTCTGCACAACCCTGAAATGGTGCTTGAAAATATGGAATATATATATATAGGTCTACACTGACAGATAATAAGAGTAGTTTAAAGAGAAGTAACTCCAATGTTGAGGTCAGGAATAAGTCTCCATGGTCATCTTCAAATATTTAAAATCTTTACTTTCCATTGAAGCAATATGTGAATGCTGCCAATACGCTTTGGTCTAAGCACTCCGAAACACAAGTGATAGGAACTTCATGTCTGCTAAACTGAAGCAATAGAGAACAAGAGCAATAAAATCCTCTACTGAAACATTTCCTCTCTCATTAAAATAGGCTACAATCGCATTAAGGAAAATTGAATACTGAGCTGGAGACTGAACTGCATGCCCGCTTTGAACTACCTTCCTAACAAAATAAGATTTGAGATTTCTGAAGCTTCTGCATGGTATGAGTCATTATTTCAATCTTTTTGTTGTGGAATGATAAATAAAATCCTGCAAAGAACTACACAAATCATAAAGCCCTTTTCAGCTTGAAAGACCTACATAATTTTGAAAGCACTGTAAATAGTAACCACACTCTTTGGTTTAGATCCATTTTATTTGTGTTGGCTGAATGACATAAAGAAAGTGAAATCCACCCAGAAATCCACCTTTAGACATTGTCCTGTCTCAAGAAATTGCCGAGTTAAGAAATGATAGCAGGAAAACATGCTACAATTCTTCCCCTTGAAGAAATTGTGTAACCCAGAAAACTTGGCAGAATTCCTTTCCTGATTATTGTTCTTTAAGAAAATAATGAGCTACAGCTTCATTATCTCTTGCTGTCTTGACTCCTGTGAGAATTTCTTTGAATTCTCTTAAACCACCTGACATATCTCTAATCATAAAACTGTGTCCATAAAAATGAGATGAATAGGTTCCTTACCTATAACTGTGGTTCTTTGAGTGGTCATCTGTGCTCTCTGCCTGTGTGGAGTCTCATTTTGGAAACGTCTATAGATGAGGAATTTTAGCGGGAACCCCTCCTCCACCGTCTTAGTATGCATCTCCCTAGCGGATTCCCGCCCGTTCCCTCAGTTCTCTGAGACTGCCTATTGTGGCCTCGGAACTGAGAGAATCTCTGTGTCGGCATCGGTACAGGCACCAACTTCAATACCAAAAATATATCCGCTTCAAGTACTAGCACCAAACTCAGTATTGACACCGAAGAAGGGATGGTGGTGTGAGAGCTGGACTGACCCTGGGTTCAAAAGCTTCCCTAGCCAGTGACCCTCAGTCCTAGTCACGCAGGCGGAAGGAGGAGATAACAGCAGTTAATAAAGATTAAAGAGTTTATTTGTAAGACCCAATTACATGGGATTAAGGCAAGCAATGCATCTATTACTCACTACATCATTGTAGACTCAAATCCAATACCCCAGTGGTAAGGCTAGATGAAGTGAAGTCCAGAACAATAAACATGTCGAGTCGAGACGAGAGAAGAAGTGAAGCTATCAACAAGTGTGTTAGCTTTATACCACAGACCCTACCTGCACCTATAAATAGGATATTACTCACCCCAGTTGTATAACTTATTCATCAACATGTTGATTCCAAACCTGTCCAAGGTTGCTGAGTCATATCATCTTGAGACTATGTCTCGTGACCAAAGACCTTGTGTACTTGAACTCAAGAGACACCCACCAGGTCAGGTGATAATCTCGATGTCAGGTGGTAATCTCATTCTGCCTATGCAAAACCCAACAGGTGGGTGGGTTGTGTGAATGCACAGATGACCACTTGAAGAACCACAGTTACATGTAAACAACCTATTCTTCGTGGTCTCTGTGCTTCGCACATATGGGCAATTTAACAAGCTGGCTTACTGGAGGTGGGTAAAGTGTCATTATTGCAAAAAAAATGGACACAAGCCCTGCTCAGCTGAATAAAGCATTGGTCTGGGCACAGCCATTCAGTCAACAGTGGCAAATAATGTGGAAGGAGTCAACCAAATAGCTGCACAATCCCAGTCAAGCAAAAAGACTTCTCACTGGAGCACCACAGAGATTGCAATTGCATGGGTGGAATGAGCTCAAAACTGGTTACCACCATGCCAGTTGCACAGGGATCGCAGTTCCACGGGTGGAATGTGCTCGAAGCTGGTTAATACTATGCCAGTTGCTTCTGTGGATATTTAGCCATGGCAGTTTCCTGTCAGGAGGGTGCCCAGGGTAGAACAGGGAACCTTTGAGGCTGTGTGTTACTGCTCTGTGCATAAGCCACTGAGTTGCATCCTGGATGATCCCACTGTGTGAGCTCATAAGGCAACTTAATTGTGGCAATAGTCTAGGAGATGAGGCAATGAGGTGAGATAGGATAGCCCACACGTGTGCCTCTACAGCAGGGGTCTTCAAACTAAGGCCCGCGGGCCGGATCCGGCCCAGCGTGCCCTTCCATCCGGCTCGACTCCGTAGGCCCGAACTGGGCCCGCCTGGGCTCTCAGCCGCCCGCCCAGGCTTGCCATTTTCTTCGCTCTCCCTGGAGAGCCAGCTGCGCGGGCTGCGCTGCCCGCGCTGGTCCCATCGCGTCACTTCCGGAGCGGTGGAAGTGACGCGCGGGACCCTGCTCCATCGCGCTGGACCCCCGCGCTCTGTTTTTGAACAGAGCGCAGGAGTCCAGCGCAACGGAGCGCAGCTGAATGACGCCGCTCCGGCGGTGGTGGTGGCAGCGGGGCGGGAGCGGCGGCAGCGCCGACGGTGGTGGGACTTTGGGGCGGCGAGGCGGGGCTTCGGCGGCAGCAACGGCGGCGGCGGGGCTTTGGCGGGGACGGCGGTGGGGCTCAGCAGCGATGGGGGTGCAGGTATGGCGGGGGTGGCGGGGGGGGTCTGGCGGTGGCAGCGGGGGTCCTGGGGGGGCTTTGGCACAGGGGTGACGGCGCGGTGGGGCTTTGGCGGCGGCAAGTGCAGGTATGGCGGGGTGGCGGGGGGTCTGGCGGTGGCAGCGGGGGTCCTGGGGGGGGTTGGTGGCGGGGCAACGGCGCGGCGGGGCTTTGGCGGCGGCGGGTGCAGTATGGCGGGGGTGGCAGGGGGGTCTGGCGGTGGCAGCGGGGGTCCTGGGGGGCTTGGCCGGCAGGGGGGCAACGGCGTTGGCGGGGGGCTTCATCGGCGGCGGCGGGTGCAGCTAACGGCGGGGGGCTGGCGGGGGGGGGTCCTGGTGGTGGCAGCGGGAAGTCCTGGAGGGGCTTTGGCGGCAGGGGTGCGGCGGGGCTTGGCGCGGCGGGGTGCAAGTACGGCGGCAGCAGGTGGTGGTGGCGGGGTGGGTCTGGCAGTGACGGGGGGGATCCTGGGGGGGCAGGGGGGCTTTGGCAGCAGGGGGGCTATAGTCCGGCCCCCCAACAGTCTGAGGGACAATGAACCGGCCCCCTGTTTAAAAAGTTTGAAGACCCCTGCTCTACAGCATAGGAGAAATGTTGTGATTGCCTGAAAGATACAGCCAGTAGCCCCGCAGATATTGATTGCATTAAGATATGACTCCAAAGGCGAGGAAAAGGCGCTGGGGGAAAAAGCAGGGTTAGGTTCTGGATGACTTGAAAACCCAAGACAGCTTTGGAAGAAAAGCCAAGTCAGAGCAGGCTTTTAGATCCACAGATAGACCCCACAGAGGGATAGCTGACCAGATTGTCCAAAGAGAAGAGCGTTTTAGCCCTCTCTCCATAGAGTGAGTAAGTCTCACAAGATGTGGGAAAAAGTGGGCATCGAAGCAGGCCCAGGTTAGTTGTAGTAACAAAGGTCAAAAAGGCTTTAAATTTGGACCCAGAGGAACAGCTAGTGACAGGCTTTCTGACCGTATCCAGTTAACCCAAGGAGAGTAGGGGAGACACCCGTAGTGTGAGTCACAGAGGGATGTTTCACGCTGGTAGTGTTATTGTCAATAGATCAAGATATTGGAACCATCCTCGATCCTGAGAGGGAAGGTTCGATATCAACCTTCTGATGCAGAAAATTGCTCTGGACATGCAGAGGAGCATCATGATACAGGCCTGCCTGGGTCACCAAAGGGTGATTAGGATCCGCTTAGTGTGACCCATTTGCATCTCAACCAAGATCTTTGTAACCAATGGAGATGTCAGAAAATAAGGTCAAGTAGATTGTCTTGCCAGGGAAGGAGGAAGATGTTCCTCAAGAGGTTGGGCCACACGTGTTATTGTAGAACTTCAGGCACACTGTAGTTTTGGCTGTGGCAAAAGAAATCTATCTAGAGAAATGCCACCAGTGAAGAAAGGGCCTGAGTCACATCTGGGAGAAGTTGTCACTCGCAGGACACTTGTCTAGAGTGGCTCAAGGCATTGTTGAATAAGTTGTCTGTCCCGGCAACATGCATTTTTGTTGGAGACACCCTTCCACGATCCAAATTGTCAACAGAGCAAGGGGAACAGATCGTGTACTGGCTTGTTTGTTGAAAAAATGCTACACAGAAGTGATGACTATTAGGACCTGTTTGTGGTGGCGGGTGAAGACGATCTCAAAAAACGGAAGGACATTCCGGACAGCCAGTAACTTGAGATAGGTTACATGGTGCGACACTTGCCAGGTGGACCAAGAACGGTGAACAGTGAGAGATCCAATGAGCTCTCCCAACCTGTGAGAGAAGGAACTGTAGCTTTCGCCACAGAAGACTGGGATAAGACAAAGGGAGTTCCCTATTGTAGGTCCCGTAGAGACGTCCACCACCGAAGCAAGGTCCTGACCAAGCTTAAAAGACAGAGCCGCTTTTTTCTGAGCATCCCTGCTCAGGTCAAAAACATCGAAGATCTGTAGTTGCAATGGTTGCATGCGAAGCCTGGTATATTCGGTGACTGGGATGAAGGAGGCTGAGAAATCACTGTACTGAGTGAGCAGTGATAATCCATAAGGAGGGAGTCTGCAGGCAATGTAGCCGGTCTGTCCCAAGGCAAGCTAGCTCCTCCTGTCATTGAATAAAACTCTACCCCAAATGTGGACTGACCGTGTGGACACTAGCGTAGACATCCCCACGTTGGTAGACAAGGTCAATCCCAGTAGCAGATCATGAGAGACTAAATTGTTCTCAATAGGTCTGCTGTTGTGGGGTGACAAACGGCCAGTTGCCAAGGTATTGGAAAATCCCGGATCCACTGCAGGCATAAGTATAGATGATAAGGCAGAGAAAGTCCTGACTGGACTTCTAGGTTCCAGTATGGAGCAACACATCTTTCATATGCACCAACGCAAATCAGACCAAGTCCATATTCGGAACTAACCCCCCTTTTGGGGGGGGGGGAGTCATATGTGACTTTCCATGTTGTAGATATGAGTTTACATCTAGCAGATAAAGAATTGGTCGAAGTCCTCCATCCCTTTCTGGGATCAAAGCAAAATGGGAGGGTGATGAACTTGACCCTGCAGTCCATTGGATGATGGCATGGACTTAGTAATCAGATTATATAAATGTCCAAGTAATAAAAGAAAAAAGGGGGGGGCGAGTTCCGAAGGTATGGTGGAAGGAGGGAGGGGAAGCAGAAGGAAATAAAAGATGCCACCATTTAGAGGTGTCTGATCCCTTACTGTTAAATCGGTACCGAGCTGCTGCATAGTATTGGCTCGGGTTCAAGGGGGGGGGAATGGCAGCGTACATTTCCCACTCATGTTGCATGTAAAATGGAAGAGACTGGCACAGACCCTTTTTCAGGGCTGTGGTTTGGCTGTCTGCACAGAGTCTATTGTTGCATTTACCAAAAGGCAAGTCCTGTATCAGGGATTTAATTTGTTGAGAGCGCACAGCAAAGCAAAGCTAGGCATGCGCTGCAATGCTACCGTCGCTACCATCGCTATGGAAAAAAACAACATGGTCTGATGAGTTGCTGCATCTATTTGCTGGCAGGAGAGATGGGCTGCAAAAAAATCGCACAAGGAACCTATATTGTAAAAGAGGAAACCACTGATATCTAGACATTGTGGCCCAATAGTTGGCTACTCAAAAGCTTAATGCAGCAGGAGAATGCCGCCATGTTCCCCCACAGTTTAATTGTCTGTTTCCCTAGAACAGTGGTCCCCAACCTTTTTCGAGTCTCGACCCCCTTTTGTAATGGCAAAGTAACCGGGGACCCCCCACCACATTTGCATAAATTTGCATAAATTTGCATTTTGATGGGGTAAAGAAAAAACATGAAAAAAATACAATTCTTTTTGTATTTCTATTGTTGTACTTGCTCACCTGCCCTTCCTCTCTCTGGATGTTGGTGGAAATAGGCCCCAACAGGGAGCAGGTGAGTGAGCGGATTTATCATTTGACTAGCCAGCTTTGTATCAGAAAGGAGAAGACATTTTATTTATTTTACTTTATTTATACCCCGCCTTTCTTCCTGCAAGGAACCCAAGGCGGCTTACATAATCCTCCTCCTCCTCTCCATGTTATCCTCACAACAACCCTGTGAGGTAGGTTAGGCTGAGAGTCAGTGACTGGCTCAAAGTAACCCAGTGAGTTTTATGGCCAAACGGGGACTAGAACCCGGATCTCCTGAGTCCCAGTCCAACACTCTCACAATTACGCCACCCTGGCTCTCTGTTCTGCTGGGGACAGCTAAAAATAGTTCTGCAACAGCCACAGAAGCAAGTGAAATGAAATTCATTCACACAGTCTCTCTCTCTCTCTCTTTCTCTCTCTCTCTCTCCCTTTTGCTCCCCTCCCCCTTTACCTTCTTTTTTGTGTGTATGTGCAAAATTTATCTCTCCCTCCCACACCCCATCTCCTCTCCTGCAAGCTCCTCTTCCCCCCACCCTCTCCAATTTCTACTTTCGCGTGCATGCAAAATTCTGGTTTATTTTTTGCTTCTGATATTTATTATTAAATAAAAATTTATTAATTTTTTTGCTCCCCCAGCCCCCCTTCCTCCTCCTCCCCCACCCCCACCCCTTTTATCATTCTCCCTGGCTAGTGGGGGGGCTCCTCAGCTTGGGGAGAGTTCACTCTGGTTACCCCCCTCTCTCTTTCTGCCTCCCTCCCTCCCCCCACCCACCTTCTCCAGCGCTGCCGCGGCCGCCACCTCCCTCCCTAACCCCCCCTCTTCTCCTCCCCTTATCGCCCCATGTGCTGTACGAGAAAGCAGCTTAGAAACAGGAGCAGCATAAGGCACGGGCAAGCGGCAGAGCAGCAGCAGGAGGATGGCGAAAAAAAGGAGGGAGCCGCAGCGGGGAAAGAAAAGGAGGAGGGGGAGAGAGAGAGAGAGAGAGAGAGAGAGAGAGAGAAGGGGGAAAGAAAGACAGGAAGAGAAAGCAAGCCTGGGGACAACAAAAACAGAAGAAGAGACCGGCACACGGGGAGAGAGAGAGAGAGAGAGAGAGAGATAGAAGCGAAGCAGAGGGGGAGAAACCAGGGAAGCTTCTGATTTGGTGTGGTTTCTGCGCCCCATTTAGCCTCCCCTCGCCCCTGGACGCTGCCACGACCACCTCCCCTTCAGCTCAATCCGCCCAGCCTCCTCCAACTCGTTCTTGCAGAGCAGAGATCTGCAGCAGCAGCAGCAGCAGCATGTTGGAGGCAACTGTCTGCAGGCAGCGGCTCCTTCTCAAGGCTCGCATGCCTGTTACCCACAAAGCACCACGTGTGGGTGCGCGCGCGCTCTCTCCTTCTGTAGCAAAATACCCACCCCTCCCTCCCCCTCCCCCTCCCTCCTTCCAGTATAGTCGTTCCAGCCAACAGCAAAGGGGCATAGGAATGCTACTCTCTTCCACCCTGGCTGGCGACCCCCCAGGAAACACGTCGCGACCCCCTTGGGGGTCGCGACCCCCAGGTTGGAGAACGTTGCCCTAGAAAGTGTCATGCATACCCACAGCAGCATGCAGAAAAAGCAGAAAAAGCAGAGATGGGAGGGGGGGGACCCTTCCATTGAATGCAGGAGATGTAGTCAGTGCAGCAAATAAATCCTGTGTCTGGTGCCGGAACCGACAAAGCAGTGGGCAGAAGCAAGGCTAAGGTCCGGGACAGTGGAGGAGGAGACGGATGGAAGAGCAGCCTCACATTGTGGAGCATATGAATTTTCCAATTGCCAGCATTGAGGTGAACAAAGAACGTGAATGATGTAGTACATTTCACGTTCTTGTCCATATCTCCAGTCCTTATAGTAATAGAGTCCCTAAGACGTACAGACCAATCATATTGCCTGTCTCATACTGAGACTGACAATTGGGACCAAGTGTAACAATCCATATCTCGCCACAGTACCAAAGTCTGGGACATCATCAAAACCAGCATTTCATTATAGATTAGTAGATCGGGAGGGGGGGGGGATGGATCCCATATCTCACTGCCTGACATAGAGGCAACTGCAACAGACTCTGTAGTTGAGACCAAGACTTCAGCAACCAATACCGGAGGCCTGGGATAGAAGGCCGATTTGGCCCGATCTGGGGAGGCATGCCTCTGTGATTGGGATATAGCCTGGTATGAAACCCACGCAGCCCATGGTTAGAACCTGAGGCCAGTTCTAACTGTCCAGTCCATGATTAGAACTGGAGACGGCAACTGGAGGCTGAGGCCGATTAGAGGCTGAGGCGGCGATGCAACCTGGTACCGAACTGCACAGCCTTTGTTTAGAGCTGGAGGTGGCAATGCAACCTGGTACAGAACCACATAGCCCCTCTCTATTTATTGTTATTATTATTTATTATTTACATTTATTTATCGCCCATCTGGCCGGCAAACCAGCCACCCTAGAGCTGGAGGCGGTGATGCAGCCTGGTACCGAATCACACAGCCCTTGTTCAGAGCTGGAGGCTGTGATGCGGCCTGATACCGAACCACACAGCCCTTGTTCAGAGCTGGAGGTGGTGATGCAGCCTGTGATGAGTTCACATAGTCCATGGTTAGAACCCAAGGCAGAAGTTCGAGGCTGAGGATGATTAGAGGCTGTGAAGCACCTGTGATGAGGCCGCATGTCCAACTGCAGGGCCTTCTCAGTTGTGGCACCCCATCTCTGGAATCAATTGTCTAAGGAGGTGCGCCTGGTGCCTACTCTTTATTCCTTCAGGCACCAGGTGAAGACCTTTTTATTTACCCAATATTTTAATGGTTAGATTTTTATTCCCATTTTTATTATCACTGCTGTACCTCCGGTCTGATTCATCTGGCTGCTTTGTTTTATTGTTTTGTATTATATTGTCAAAGTCACAGTCAAACTTTATTTGCATCTAGCCATTGGCCATTGCAATTTAAAACAAATTACAAATAACACATAACACACAATAGATATTCAATGTTCAGAGTAAAACAAATGCTTGCATAAACTCAGTATCACAGCTAAAATCCTTGATATTATCTAAAATTATATCTAACATTATATCTAACATTATATCTAAAATTAATCTAAAATTATATATTTTGTTGAACTCTAGTTGCTGCCCTCATTTTGATCACAATAGCTATGAATTTTGCTGTATTTGCTGTCACCATCCTATTGCGGTCCTCTAAAAGAAAATTCACATAGTAATCGACTGGGTGCCCTAGATAAGGTGTCAGTAAAGGAGTAATCAACTCTTCTTGGCTAGTTCTATACAGGGAGCGAAAGAGCAGCACATGGGCGATGGTTTCAATGTTACCATCTCCACAAATGCACACTCGATTCTGATATGGAATTCTCCTAAAGCGGCCTTCCAGGACCGCAGTGGGAATCACATTTAGACGAGCTCTTGAAAAAGCTATCCTATGTTTAGAGTATGTAAGCTGTTGTAAATATGCGGCTATATTTTCTGTAGGACTGCATATAGTCAAATTAAGATGGGGATTCAATTTCTTCATTATAGAACAGCTGTTTTGTCTTTCAATATCCAGTAAGCGCAGTTTTATAGTTTCTTTGGCTTTAAAGATTGTATTATATTGTATTTGTATTTCTATTTTAATATTTTTGGTTTTAAGATTGTTTTTATCCTGTTTTTCTTGTAAACCGCCTAGGGAGCCTTTGGGCTGATGGGCGGTAATAAATATATTAAATAAATAAACAAACAAACAAACTGTGTGGCCTAATGGCTGGAGCCAGAGGTGGTGTGAAGGACTGTGGAAATAAAGCTGCTGTAGCTCAGCTAAGGCATGGGAGCAGGAACTGGAAACATACAAGCAGAATGCCCATTCATGAGAAGGAGTTTAATTCCACATACTTTGTAAATAGCTCCCTCAGACCCAACAGCCTGAGGGAAAGGAGCAAGGATATCTCACTCACTTTGTAAACAGCTCCCTCAGACCCAATGGCCTGAGGGAAATGAATGACCATAAAGATCATGGAGAAAGAATAATTTACATACTATGAAGTAAAATAAAATCATGAAAAGAATTACAAGAAAATAAACCTCAGCAGTTATTAAAAAAAAAACACATAGTCCAATGGACTAAGAAGTCTCCTACGAGGTCACCACAATGGCAGTCGAAAGAGAACTGAGGGAATGGGCGAGAACCCACTAAGGGAGATGTGTACTAGGACAGTGGGAGAGGGCTTCCTGCCAAAATTCCTCAGCTATAGAAGTTTCCAAAATGAGGTTCCGCATAGGTGCAGAGCCCATATGTGTGATGCACAGAGACCACAAAGAAAAACACATGAATGCACTAGGCTCTTTTTGGGGGGATGACATAAAATGCAGAACTAAAACTTTTAAACATATACAGTAATACCTTGGATTGCAAGCAAAACACTCTTATATCAAAGCGAGTCTCTGGTGGGCGTGAGCAGGGCCGATTTCAGGCCCGCTATGCCTGCTCGAGGCGAGCGGTTACATCCCTCCACTACTTGTATTGCAAGACGTCGCTTGTTTATCAAGCCAAAATTTATTTTTAAAAAATTGCTTGTCTTGCAAAACGCTCTCAGACCAAGTTACTTGCAATCCAAGGTATTACTGTACACAAAAGACAATTTACATGTTCAGAAAAAAGCGTATGGCACAGCTCCTGTGAGACTCTTAGCACTTTAGAATTAACATACAGGACTTCATTTTTTAATAGGCTTCCACATCAGACTAGAATCCCTCTCCCCAACATGCTAGCTTTCCAGAAGCACACAGTTTAGATAGGGGAGCATTCAGCTATATGTGCATTCAGAAGTGGTGTTAGACCAGGATAATTTTAATCATTCTGAATGTGTAGATCAGCTATAATTATGGTCAGGAAAGGCCAAATGCAAAGATAAAATTGAGGTTATGAAGATAGAATCCATTCCTTTCTTTACTCCAGCTGTAGAATTATGAGTATACAACATACTTAACTTTCCAATTAACTAGGAGTAACTACTTATCAGAAGGTTTCAAGGTTCACAACTAAAAACCATGGACAGTATCCAATTTGGCACTAGCTCTAACATAAATTACATTGTGCTTGCGTAAGTGACCTCTAGCACAATGCCAATAGCATTAGCTGGTGCATCAGGTTTCCCTGGAAAACCCATCACATCAGCAAACACTATTGGCGTTGCACTAGAGGAAGCTTATGCTAGTGCAATGTAATGTATGTTAGTGCTAGTGCTGAATTGGATACTGCCCCATGGTCATAAAAAGAAGCAATATGCATGCATGGGGCAGCTCCTACTACCAAATCACTTTTAAAATGGCTGTGGTGCCAACATCATGCAGAACTCTGGTTGCACATACGGTTCTGCCTCATGTGTGCAAATTAGCACATAGCGTTCCTTCACATCATGACCAGAGTAACTATTCTGGCATGATAATGCCATATAAGCTTCTTGAAGAAAAGTAACTACTGGGAACAGATGAATACAGATTTTAAAAAAACAAAATTTTGACTTGTACCCCCACACGAATGTTTCAAGTAACAGCAAAATATGCCTTTCCCTGGACAAAAGATTAAGCTAAAGGTACCTTTCCCCCTCCCTGAAATGGTTACAAAAACAGATCTGTTTTTTATTTAGAATTATGAGTTGAAAAGCATTAATTAACATGCAATTCTTATTATTAAGTTCAAGAAAGCTCTAATGCTGGCTGAGGTTTTGAGATTGCTTCTAGTGTTCCGGATTTAAAAATATGTAACTTTCTTAATAACTTTTCCTGAAAATGTTGGCTCTGCTGAAAGGATATGAAAATAAGCCATAAGAACTTCACTGTGTACACCAGGCCTAGAGACTATGTTTTGCAGATGTTTTCTGGTTACCATAGTAGCTTCTGAATTTGTCTCTATCAATGTGAAGTTGGTAACCTAATTTTAAGAACTGTTCACCAAGTTATTCTTGTAGTACACTGCTTCACCAGAAATAAAAGTAATACTAAAATGTTAAAAATCAAAATAATGTTTTACTTCTACTCTGGATGATAACATAACCAGATATGCAGAGTTAGTATTAACCTACAAATACTCTTAAAAAGCCAGACCATGACATTTTACACAAGCCAGAATAAGTGTTTTCAGTGTGCCAAAAATTCTTGCTTTCCAAGTGCCAGAAATCAGAAATCTTTTTGCCTTGAGTTTGAAAATTTGTCATTGAAAATATTATTTTGCTGCTCTGAAGTCTGCTTACAGATTTAAAGTGAAGAGCTATTCTCTCTACAAATTTTCTTTTCTGAGCCTTTCTGAATATGTACATCCTGCTATGTAAACCCATCATGGTCATATTCATAATACAGAAAAGATAGCTGATATGAACATGTTCTCATATTTCCCCCTCCTCACTTCCTAGCTTTACACACAGCTTATCTTGCACCAAAAAGTGTTTTTTGTTTGTTTGTTTGTTTGTTTGTTTTTAAATATCTCCATATGGTGATACCCATATTGAGAAGGATTGTATGTTGGGGCAGTCCACTGTGTGCAGAGATCACCATCCAACTTGAATTTTGCAAGCCTCAAAATCATGTTATGTAAAAAATAGACTGGATAAAAAGATGACATAACCACCACCCCATGTACTATTCGGAGCTGTTAAATGCCTCAGCATAGAGGGCAGTCTTAACCTGGTGCTGAAAGGATAGTAAAGTTGGCAGCAGGCGGGGATCAGTGGGGAGGCTGTTCCACAGTTGTGGGGCTACCACAGAAAAGGCTCTCCTAGTTGGTCATAGACCAACATAAGTGGTCGCATTGCTGTAAGCACCTTGTCCACATAATCAGGCCATAGCAACTGAAATGGATCCCAAAAAATCGGGCAGATGGTGGCATCAGACATCTTGACTGGAGCTGCGCTAACAACAGCATCAAGTTCGCTGCGGAGACAAGCGATTTTGTCCTCAAAGTGTGATGCAAAAAGGTCACAGTGGGTTGTTAAGAGGATCAGGGCTCCATTCACTGGAGAGAGTGTTAAAAGTTCACGGACCACCCGAAAAAGCTCTGCTGGAGAACTACTTGAGGACACAACAGAGGCAGCAAACTAAGCCTTCTTTGCTGCCCACACTGCCACACAATAGGCATGATTATGTGCTCTAGAGCATGCTCAGTCAGCTTCACTTTGTGTCTTACACCATTTGCGCTATAGCTGACATCCAGCCTGTTTCATTGGCTGCAGCTCCACAGTGTACCAAGGAGCAGAGTGGGCTCTCCAGTGCTGGAGAGGGCACTCAGGTGCAATCAAATCGATGACCACATCTCACTGTTCCACAGTGAGATTAGGGCCTCAGCTGAATCACCAGCTCTCTCCACTGGAAAATCCACAAGAGCATTCAGAAATCCCTTGGGTTCCATCAGTCTCCTGGGGCAGACTATCCAAATGGGTCCCCCACCCCTGCAGAAGGGAAATAATGTTGTGAGTTCAAATCTCACCAGGAAATGGTCTGACCATGACAATGGGGTTACTTGGACACGACCCCCCCAAAATATTTCAGACTAGTCATCTCACAGCTTGGAGCAAGGACCAAATCAAGGGTATGCCCTACTTTGTATGTGGGGCCGATGACAAACTGAGACAGCCCCATGGTTGTCATGGAAGTCATGAAGTCCCGAGCTGGAGCTCCAGAGAGCTTCAGCATGGAAATTAAAGTCACCCAGAACCACCATCCTGGGTTCCTCCAACACCATACTTGAGACCACCTCTGCCAGCTTGGTCAGGGAAGCCACTGGGCAGCAGGATGGGTGGTACACCAGCAGCATCCCTAATCTATCTCTATGGCCCAACACCAGGTGCAACCCCTGGTGAGAGAGATGGAAGTTCTGTAAACCACAACGACTTCCTCCATCCTACCCCTCCAGCCTATGCTGGTGCTGCACTGAGTACTCAGGTGGGCAAGCTGAGTATGGTCAGCCCCACCCAGCACACCCACCCAAGTCTCAGCAATACACACCAGATTGGCCTTCTCATCCACAATTAAATCATGAATGAGTGTGATCTTATTGCAGACTGACCTGGTGTTAAATAGCAGCACCACAAGATAGAAGGCCTTCTATAACCTTTAAAGTTGCCAAATTTTGTTTTTTGGCTACAAGAACATGCCATAATGTTATAATTTCTCAGGCCTTATTTAAAACAGTGGGAAAGGGCCAAAACCCTGGTACTGTATAAAGTTAGTGCGTCTGTTGTCTGTAGACTTACTGTTTATGCTAGTCTTGGACCGTAATAAAGATTTGATTTGATTTAGAAGGGCTCAGTGGATGAGCAACCAGGCACATGAGAGCTAGGGGAGCGGGGTAGAAGGCAAACAGTGTATAGACCTCTGTAACCCATTCTATTCTGATGTCTCGACTCCCTTCTCCTGCCATATCTCCTTCTGCCTCAAGTCAGTGGAATAGAGGTACACCTCCATAGGTTCCTGTGTCAGAGTTTTCCAAGCACATCCGTACCACACCAAAAACACCCACTCACAACTCAAATATATCCTCAGCCACTCAGAACCTCACACACTCTATTCATCCAACTAATCACACACAACCAACCCGGCACGATCACAGATTATAGCTTGTGGTTATAGCTAGCCACTGGACACATACAGTACAGGACATCAGGCTTGCCAACCCACCAAGCAATATAGAGAACATCTCCTAGCCATTCAAATCTACTTCCACTAGTTCATGCTTACTCCACCTGGCACCTGGATTGTCATTTAGGATGGCAGCTAACAGCTGCATTGCACCAAACTAACAACTGTAAAGCAAGCGTGGGGGTAGATGGGAATTCAAGAGAAGTGGTGGGAAAAGGGTCCTCCCGCATGCCACTTTTATCTTAACTAGGCTTTGAAACTGGAAATAAGCACAGGTAGGAGAAAAACAACATGGAAAGCAACTGCATGGGGGAGGCAGAGGCAGGCAAAAGAAGGGTTCAAGATTCCCCCTCCTGCCCTCAGCTTTTCCCCTTGAAAATCACCCTACATACACACACACACACGAGTTATTTAGTAGCGATTCATATATGCAGTTATAAATCTTCTGCCAATATACCTAGTTCAGTTCTAAAAGAAGCCCTTATTTTGGAATATCTAGCACAGTGGTTCTCAACCTTTTTTGCCCCATGCACACTTTTCAACATATGTCAGAATGTCATTCCCCCCTTTCCAAGATTGTCTGACTTAATCTGTGCCACACAATACGGTGTGATGTCCTGTATATTATGTACTATCTGTAGAATTGTAATTTGTAGAAAGATCAGTATTCCAACAGTTTGCGTCTGTGGTCCCAATTCCCCCCTGAAACCCTAAAATCCCCCCCCCTGGGGGAAATTCCCCCATGGTTGAGAACCCCTGATCTAGCACTTACCCCAAAACAGATAGCTCATATCTACTTAGTTAAATCTCTTGTGCAGATGGGGGAAAGTTCTCACATACAAGAATGTAAGTGTGGATTGGCTCCCTTCATTTTGAAATCCATGGGAAAGCTACTATGGTCAGGAAGCTCCATGTGTACACTGGAGCTCCTGCACCTGGAATGGATCACTTTAATATACAGTTATCCGTTTTAGGCATGAATTGTGCTAGTGTTTTATTCTTTTTCTCTATAATGCACCCCACAAAGGCATATAATTGAGGGAGGAAAAAGAAATAAAAATGATTTCTAGCCATTACTGCAACCACTTCAAACATGTCAGTATGTCTGGAAGAAGCTTTAACAATGCCACATAAAATGACTATTTTGATCTTTTTATGTGTACTTATGTGGGACAAACTATATTCAAAATATAATCTGTGCACTTTTACTGGGAAAGTTAAAAATGATATTATAAATATTGTAATGCAATGATAAAGTATAAGTATAATTAACCATCTCATTCACCTCATAAGTATGGATGAACTCTCCACCCAATCTGACCCAGAATTAATTTGCAATATCTGAATTATCCAGACTTCCACCAGATATCTGGAAATTAATCCAGTTCTCACAGATTAATTCTAAACTGGACCCTAAATTGGAGGCCTCTAAGCTCCCCTGCATGCCTGATATAGCTCAAAAGGCATGTGTCAGGGACTATAATATACACTCTATAGCCATTCAAGCTACAGAATTCCAGACTGGATCAGGTCCTCCCTTCTGCCCCACAGTCATCCAGAGATTGATGAAAAGCAGATCCAGGCACACTGGGGTCTCAAGAGCTCAGACAATAGCCAGAATTATCCCCTCTCATTGTAGATGAGACACGATCCAACCCGCTGGACAACTCTGTGAGGTGGCTGGGGGCAACAGGGAAGTCCTGAGCTATTTTGTGAGGATGCAACAGGCACAGAGGCCTGCTAGCAAGTGCCAAGGCCTAGAGGTATGTCCTCCTTATTCCAGCTTCATTTCAGATATTAGGTAATCTTCAAAACCGTTTTTTGGCCTTTGGTGAACACCTACCCCCATAATGCAGCATAAATATCTAGTTAAACCAAAGTTTGCTTGCAACCCTATTACCCCATTCTCTCTCTCTCTTTCTCTCTCTCTCTCTCTCTCTCTCTCTCTCTCTCACACACACACACACACACACACACATTATTATTATTATTATTATTATTATTATTATTATTATTATTATTATTATTATTATTATTATTATTATTATTTGGTGAGTGCTCTCTCTCAGGTAGGGAGAAAACATCCAAAGTCTTCAGCCTAAGGACAGTTCCCATTAGGCAAACACTTTGACAGGCAGGCAGATGCCATGAGCATGTCAGAAGACTTGCAATACCTCAGATACATAAGCATATGAGCTCTGCCTACTTACAACAGTGAAAATGCTGTGTAAAATGTTTGCATTTAAAGGATAGTTTTAGATCTATTTGATTTAAAATTAACCAGTTTTCTGTACACCACATGCAGCATGATTAAATTTGAGCCTTCAAACATTTGTGCAGGATCCTGTTAAGTGTTCTAACATCATCTCCACGTAGGATCCATGAGTTCAATTAAATATCTATTTAGAAGCAGAGATTTAGAAAGCAAAACAAAAGCAATGGATACTTTCAGAATGAACATTTGCTCATAAAGAAGCCATTGGTTTATCAGAAATTCCTGGCTAGGTCAGGCAGATATTCTATTAGTTTAAGCATTTTGATGCTGGCAAGACAAGAACAAATTCAGATTGTTTGTTACTGGTCAAAGATTCTCACCTCTGCAATCATCCTGTTGGTGTCTCCTAAGAAAAGAAGGTTCAGTGCTTCTTCCTCGCTGTTTGCTTGCTGCAAAGAGAGATGTTTCAGATGGATGTTCTGTTCAGGATCTTCCATTATTGTCACCTTTCTATAAGGAAAAAAAAGTAAGGGCCTGAGTGAAACCTGGCCACAACTATAGAGCAGGCTTTATTCAGAAATCACAATAAATTTTCTCAGTAAGCAAATGTACAGATTTTCTCAATTTGTATTTTTTTTCTGAGCACAGTAGTTGTACAGCTCTGGATATTAACAGCAAACCTTCCCAGTAAATGAAATGCACATTTCAATTTGACTTGTTCCATAAAGACTAGAGATTGAGCTATCTGGAATTAAAGATACAAAAACTGCAGCATCCATATTTTATTTATATATTTATTTATCCTGCTGGAGCTCACAGCAACCACCTAGGGATGCTGGCGAACCTCTTACTTCCTTCGCCAGCCGGTTCACGGGAGCCTCCATGCCGCTTCTCGCGGCGACACAAGGCTCTGGCGGACTTTCCAGGTACCCGGAAGTGACACGACGGGACCCATGCACTGCGTTTTTCACGTAAGTACCATGGAAAACCAGCTTAAAACAGCCGTGAATAGCTAATCGCAGCTGTTTTAAGCTGGTTTTCTATGGGATTTACGTGAAAAACGCAGTGCATGGGTCCCGTCGTGTCACTTCTGGGTCCCCAGCACTGTGTTTTTCATATAAATACCATAGAAAACCAGCTTAAAACGGCCATGAATAGCAAATTGCGGCTGTTTTAAGCTGGTTTTCCATGGAACTTACGTGAAAAGTGCAGCTCCGGGGACCCAGAACTTCCTTTCCCCGGCTCCTCTCCGGGAAGGACAGGTTGCTTACCTGTAACTGTAGTTCTTCGAGTGGTCATCTGTGCAGTCACACATATGGGCTCTGTGCCTGCGCTGAGCTTCCTTCGGAAATTCTTTAGCTGAGGTGAACTGGGCGGGAGCCCCTCCCCCATCGTGCCTGCTCCTCAGCACGGCTCCCGCCCATTCCCTCAGTTCCTCTGAGACCGCCTATTGCGGCCCCATGAACCGAGAGATAATTGTTGGTGTTACCATCCATAGTTGTGGAATCACACTAAACATATTCATTTATAACAAAAATGAGCTGGAGCTACACACCCAGTCTCCATCGGCAGATCCATCGAAATCGATAATGACACCGAGCGGGGACGGTTGGGTGGGTTGTGTGACTGCACAGATGATCACTCAAAGAACTACAGTTACAGGTAAGCAACCTGTCCTTCTTCGTGGTCTCTGTGCATCACACATATGGGCAGAGTAACAAGCTGACTTACCGGCGGCGGGACGGCGGCACACATCACTGCAACACCGATGAGAGGACTGCCCGGCCAAAGGCGTTTGCTTCCCGAGCTCGAAGGTCAAGTCTATAATGTCTTATGAATGTTGATGGCGTGGACCAGGTGGCTGCTTTACATAGCTCTGGTAGAGGGATGCCTTTCCCAAACGCCACTGACGTAGACTGCGCTCGGGTTGAGTGTGCTCTCACTGAACCAGGTAACTCTTTGTGCACTATCTGGTACGCGAGAGTAATTGTTTCTACAATCCATTTTGAAAATCTTTGCCTGGACACAGGCTGGCCTTTTGATTTGCCTCCATAACAGACGAATAGCTGCGATGTTTATCTGAATGAGGCAGTTCGATCTTTGTAAAAAGCCAGGGCACGTCGCACATCTAGTGCATGCATCTTCCTTTCCAAGTCGGTAGTTGGGTTCGGGAAGTATGCTGGAAGGACTATGTCTTGGCTGGTATGGAATTCAGACACTACTTTTGGGACAAAAGAAGAATCAGGCCTGACAATTACTTTGTCTTTATGGAAGACCATATAGGGAGAGTCTTCTCTTAGTGCACAGAGTTCACTTGACCTCCTTGCTGACGTGATGGCGACCAGGAAAGCTGTTTTCCATGTCAGTAAGCGGTGGTCTATGGTGGCAAGCGGTTCAAATGGCTTTTGCTGGAGAGCATGCAACACTAGTGGTAAGTCCCAGCCGGGTATTAAGTTTTTGACTGGAGGGATGATGTTTCGCAGGCCTTTCAGGAACTGTTTTGTTAACGGGTGAGTGAAGACTGTTCCTGTGGTGGTATAAGGTCTATTGGCTGAAATTGCTGCCAAATACACTCTTATCGACGATAATTTTAAGCCTCTCAGCATCAGCGTGTGCAAGTACTCCAAAATTGTTTGAATTGGGCAAGTTTTTGGGTCCTGTCCAAACTGGGTCACAAAGTTCGTAAAACCTATCCATTTTCTAGCATAAGACGCCCTTGTAGATGGCTTGCGGGCAGCTTGCAAGATACTACGGATGGCTATTGGTAGGTTTTGTATCATCAGTGTCGAATCCTCCATGCCATGAGGGAGAGGTTCTTTAGGTCTGGGTGCTGAATATTGCCTTGTGCTTGCGTTAGCAGCGTTGGGATGATTGGAAGCGACCGGTATTCCCCTCTGGAGAGATGCAGAAGTTGAGGGAACCACGGCTGCCTGGGCCACCACGGCGCTATCAAGATGCAGTCCGTCCTGTCGGTCCAGACTCTCGAGACGACCCGTGTCAACAGAGGGAGAGGTGGGAAGATGTAGAATAGATGCCCCGACCACTGCATCATAAAGGCGTCTGTAATGGAGTCTGGATCCGACGCTGCCCTGCTGCAAAAAAGGCGGCATGCAGTGTTCTCCGAAGTGGCAAAAAGGTCTACTTGTGGATGACCCCAGATTGAGAAGATCCAACGGCGTATCTCTGGATCCAGCTGCCACTCGTGGGATTGCAATGAGGCTCTGCTGAGTGTGTCTGCCAATGTGTTGTCTTTGCCTGCGATGTGAATCGCCACGAGGGAGATGGATCTTTGAATTGTCCAATTGAAAATTCTGAGGGTCAGCCTCGACAATCTCAACGACCGCGTTCCTCCTTGCTTGTTGAGGTAGGCAACTACGGTCGTGTTGTCTGTCACTACCTGGATGTGTTGATTGTCCAGGTGTGACTCCAGTGCCTTCATGGCCTTCCACACTGCTAACAGTTCCAGCATGTTGATATGCATTTTGCGCTCTATAGGGTTCCAAGTGCCCTGAGCTGTGTGTCCTGTACAGTGTGCTCCCCAGCCCAGGAGGGAGGCATCCGTTGTCAGAATCTTTGTTGGTTTCAACGGATGAAATGGTACACCTTGTACAAGATTTCTTCTGTCTGACCACCACTGGAGTGTCGCCTTGATGCTCCTTGGAATGGAGAGGCGAACTGAAGGACACTGTCTTTGAGGATTGTATGTACGGATAAACCAGTTTTGGACAGTCCTCATGCGTAGACGTGCATGGCACACAACCTGCACTGTTGATGCCATGTGCCCAAGAAGGCGTTGGATCGTCTTTGCTGAGCTGGTTGTGGCGCGATATACTGATTTGGTGATGGAGAGTACCTTCTCCACTCTGTCTAGGGGTAAGTACGCTCGTTCGTGAACAGAGTCCAGTAGTGCTCCTATAAACTGAATTTTTCTGGTAGGAGTTAGTATTGATTTTTTGGCGTTGAGACACAAGCCTAGTTCTTCGAGCAGGTTCAGTGTTGTGCGAAGAGGCTAACTTGAGGCGAAGTCTTGACGAGTCCACGACCAGCCAATCGTCGAGATACGGGAAGATCCGAATCCCCCTGGCACGTAGATTCGCACAGACTGCCGCCATGCACTTTGTGAACACCCTTGGAGTGGTGGAGAGGCCGAAGGGAAGAACCACAAATTGATATGCCCCGTCTCCTATTTTGAACCGCAGGTACCTCCGACTGTCTTGATGAATGGCGATGTGAAAGTATACGTCTTGCAAATCTATCGACGCGAACCAATCCGTCTTGCGAAGTAGAGGCAGTATCGACTGGATGGTGACCATTCTGAACTTCTTTGTTGTTATGAAGAAGTTGACAAGTCGGAGGTCCAGGATCGGTCGAAGTCCTCCTCCCTTCTTCGATACTGTGAAGTACCGAGAATAGAGCCCCTCTATGACGTGGGTGGACAGGCTGGATGGCGCCCTTCTGCAACAGAGCGTCCACCTCCTCCAACAATGGTGGAGTGGGCTGTGTGGTACTGATGCCGAGGAAAGGGGGGAGGACGTCGAACTCGATCTGGTACCCGTGCTGGATGATTTTGAGGACGCAGCGGTCCGTCGTGATGGAGTGCCACGACGGGAGGTACGGGGCAAGTCTGTCTGTGTAGGATACTATTTGCTTTGGTTCTAATGTCATATCCTTTGGGTTTGTCAATTTTGGTGATTTTGTCATGTCCAGTATATTTGTCACAGTCAGTTTGTTTGTCATGTCCAGTTGATATTCCTTTTTTGGTATGGTGGCGGAGTCAAAGGCGACGTTTGCCTACTGCCCCAGTCCTCTTAGTACCCTGGTACCTTGTCTGCTGGAAAGGTCTCCTTGTTCCAGCAGTCTGTCTGTCCTGAGGACGTGTGTCTTGTCCTCTTTGGTGGTACCTTGGTCGAAAAGGAGTTGAAGGAGCAGAGAACCTGGTCCACTGCCGCGGTTTCAATTGTTTTTGCCGCGGTAGGTTCCCAAGATCCATCTTCTGCGCAGATACTTTAGCCTTTTGAGCAGTATCCAATGAGTCGTCTGTCTTCTCATTAAAGAGACCCTCACCATCAAAAGAGAGGTTTTCTATTCTGGCTTTGACATCATTATTTAGCGCTGTTGACCGGAGCCATGCATGGCGTCTCAAGGCGACAGCACCAATGAGGGACCTTGCATGGCAGTCTGTCTGATGCCTCGCGTTGTTCATTTGCATCGTCGAGATGCTCATAGCCTCCGCTTGTAGCGTCCGTGCTAGGTCCCTCCTCTCTGTTGGCAGGTCGTCGCAGATGTTTCCCAACTTTTCTATTAAGAAGTGTTGGTAGCGCGCCATGATCGCCTGGTAGTTGCTAACTTTTAACCCCAGGGAACCGGATGCGTAAATACGCCTGCCACAGGTATCCAACTTCTTCCCCTCCTGGTCTGTAGGGGTAGAGTGTTGCTTAGAGGACGAAGACTAGGCTGATTCCACAATGATGGAATTTGGTGCTGGGTGTGAAAATAGAAATTTTACCCCTTCAGGCTGCACCTTGTAGAGCGACTCCAGTCTCTTGCCCACTGGTGGAATTGCCGTTGGGGTCTTCCACGTGTTCTTCACAGTTTTTAACAAATAGGGCAAATATGGGACCAGCGTGGGAGATGTCTGTGTGGCCAGGATGAAACTGTATACTGGGTCTTCCATCTCTGGCTCTTCAGTTTGTGTCTCGATCCCCAGTGCCGCGGTCATCCTCATAATGTGATCAGAGAAAGTACCCCAAGTCCTCTGTTGGAGAAGTGGACATTTGGGATTCTATCTGTAGATCAGGAGAGGTATCGGGCAGACCTGACAATTCAGAGTCACTTTCTGAATAAGGCATGTCTGAAGAGGATTCCGCTGGTGGTGCTTTTGTTTTAGCAGTGGCACTTAAAGTGCTTTGTCTTTGCCACTGATTTTCAAGGGGTTTTTTGCTGGGGCTGGGCTTGTACGGTGTCGATCGCGACGTTCGACATCGAGGGGGCTTCGGTGTCGAGGCGAGCGCTCGGTATCGGTGGATCGGCGACGAGATAGAGACCGATGATCGATGTCGACGGGACTCTCCCTGTGGCGATGGCGGCGGTCGAGCTCGAGAGGGCTGCGGCGCCGTCGGGACCGATCATGAGATCGACGATATCGAGATCGAGAGCTGCGGTCATCATCGAAAGAGCTGCTTCAATCTCGACGACGGCGGACGACATCGGGAGAGCTACGGTGTCGAGTCGAATGGCCAGCCGAGCGTTGTCGAGATCGAGATCGAGATCGATCACGTCGATCCCTTCTTGCATCGATGTCGGCGCTTTCTCTCTCTCTTCGGTCCCGAGGAGGAGTGTGGCGCTGCTGGCGGCGTACATCGTCCCTTCGATAGGTACGCGCATATTGATACGAAGAGGAGCGCAAAGACGAGGACATCGATATCGAGCGGGACTTCCCGCTTCGGTGTCGAGGAGGAGTCGACGAGATTGAACGCTGTGGCGGGCGGGCGCTCTCAGGTCTCGGAGAGACTGTTGGGACCAGTGTTGGGGATTCTAGTATTTCCCCATCTGAAATAGACACAACATGCACCGACGATTCCTTGGATTTCTGAGGAGACGGAGGTGCAGAGGTCTGTCCCTTGCCTGTCGATGGCAATCTTGATCGGTGAGACGAGCTCGAAGCTGGTCTCTTGATCCTCTCCGGCGATGCCGACACCGCGGGACTCGCTGTCGAATGGGTGGGAGTTGCAGGTTTTGAGAGAGGTCGGCCATGTTTTGGGCTTTTTGCCTTGGCGACATCTCTTTCCTTCCCCTCCTCTCTAGAGCATTTTTTCGCTTTCTTGCTCTTTTGCTGGGAGGTGGTTTCTCCCTGGGCTTCAGATTGAGGCATAGCCACTTTAGTTGTGGTTGCCCGAGGCATAGAGGGGCCTGCTGCAGATAATGTCTGCTGCCAGAGAGAGGTCTTTAGCTTTAAGGCCCTCTGTTTCCTCGTAGGTTTTGTAAAGGCCTGGCAATGCTTGCATTTTTCTACAATATGCTCTTGGCCCAAGCATATAAGGCATAAAGAATGCCCATCAGCTGGAGGCAATTTAGCCTTACAGCCAGAGCACTTCCTAAAGGGGGCTTTAAGAGCCATTATAAAGAAGAGGAAAGCTTTGAAGGGAGATTAGGCTGAAGAAAGGTAAGATAGAACAACGGGGATTAAAAAAATTTTTTTTGTTTTTTGTTTTTCTATAGGACAAAGAGTGAAGGAGGAGAAAGGAGTAAAGTTGTGAGGAAAAAGTAGAGGAAAAAATACTATTTTTTCTGTACTCAGCCGAAAGAAGAATGGAGAACCTCGAAGAAAGACTATAGCAATAGGCCAGTGATGGCGAACCTTTTTGAGCCCGAGTGCCCAAACTGCAACACAAAACCAACTTATTTATTTCAAAGTGCCAACACTGCAATTAAACCTGAATACCGAGATTTTAGTTTTAGAAAAACAACTCATACAGTTGTCTGAACTAATTAACATCTTTTGTCTTTAAAGAAAAACACAGTAACAGAGCTTTCAATGATACAGTTTTTTGTTGGGAAAAAAATCAACTCAAAAAATTATTATAGTACTACATTGTACACATAGCCTGAAGGAAATTTATACAAACTTTTTAAATAATTAGGCACATGTATTTTTGGATAAGGGATTCTCAACTTGTAATATGATTATATGCCAGACTGAAATTGTATGGGGCAAGCTTTACTCCAGGTCCTTTCCCTGCTCCTACAGGTGTCGGATTAGTCAAAGTAAAAGTCAACCTGTACTAGGATGAGCAAGATAAACAAGAAAACTAAACGTGCTTAACACATTTTAAACACTTTATGTCTTGGACTGCAAACACTGCATTAGGTAAAAGTTTACATTGGGCATGCTTTTGCACAATTAATGTGATTTTTGCTATTGCATGCATGATGATAATTTGTCAAACCTTGGCTCATACTCCCATTAGTTTGAGAGCAACACATGCAGCACTCAGGTCAACTGTTAGGGCTTTACATCCAAGCCATGCTCTGTGCATCATTCTTCAAAATCTTTTAAATGTGATAACAATGTAGAAAAGAATTCTGTAACAGGAATTCTAGAATAAAATCATTCTGTTCCACACTGTGAGAAAGAACAAGATCATTAGTGTTTTGCAGAAGGGGACAGTCTTTTCGCGATCTGGTGACCAATGGCTCGAGTGCCCACAGAGAGGTCCCTGCGTGCCAGCTGTGGCACCCGTGCCATAGGTTCGCCATCACTGCAATAGGCGGTCGAAGAGGAACTGAGGGAATGGGCGGGAGCCGTGCTGAGGAGCAGGCACGATGGGGGAGGGGCTCCCGCCCAGTTCACCTCAGCTAAAGAATTTCCGAAGGAAGCTCAGCGCAGGCACAGAGCCCATATGTGTGATGCACAGAGACCACGAAGAAGAACTTGTGACGAGCCGGGGAGAGGTAAGATCCGTGGGGCTCGAGGGGGTCGAGTTCGCCCCCGCTTCCACCCCCTAGATTGTCGCCAGAACAGTCAGAACTGGTGAGAGCACAGAGGAATTTGCCTCCCCTCCATTCATAGTCAGTTCAAAGGTTTCAGTGGGCAAGTGGAGCTCTCCCCTGCTTGTAGCAGAGCCACTTTATTAACAGATAAGAATATAAGAACATAAGAAGAGCCATGCTGGATCAAACCAAAGGTCCATCTAGTTCAGCATTCTGTTCGCACAGGGGCCAACCAGCTGCCTGTGAGAAACATGAGTACAACAGCACCCTCCCACTCATGTTCCCCAGTAACTGGTGCACATAGGCATACTGTTGCTGATACTGGAAGTAGCCATCATGACTAATAGCCACTGACAGCCTTATCCCCCATGAATGTGTTTAATCCTCTTTTAAAGCCATCCAAATTGGTAGCCACACTACATCTGGTGATAGCGAATTCCCATAGTTTGGATGGATAGCAATGGCTAGGCTATTACTTCAGAAATGGAAGAATACTTCACCATGAACTTTCCTGGGTTGCTAGAGCCACCAAAACTAGTATGATCTCTCCAAGCCTGAAGGTTCTTCCGGGGGTGGGGGGGGTGTCTTCTACTTTGTCTCCTACTTACCTCTTCCTCAGACTGAGCACAATAGGGGAGGGAGGCTGTGCTCTGCAATGTCATGTACCATCTGGTGAACTATGGGACTTTCTGCTTCCTTCCTCCCCACCACCCAACCATCTCAGACTGTGGTTACAGAGACCAACTCCATGTAGTTGTCTCTCCCTGTGAGAAGCGATATTCCACATGGACACACCAGCACTACCAAAACATATAAATGTCATATTGCTGTGTATGTGTCCAGGGAAAGGCCTATGGAAAAAAAATATGGCCAAGGTGGTGGTGAAGTATGGCTCCAGCACCCTTTCCCACATTTCCTCACTCTACTCCTGACCCACCTCTAAATTTCCTCTCTTCATTTCCCTGTTTGTCTTGGCTTTTAGTCAGGAATATGGGAAACACATCAGTCCCCAACAGGGGTCCAGAAATTATTTCCAGGCTTAGTAACCAAAAGATATTTCTACTAGCCAGCAAGAATATAGTAAAAGTGCCTCTAAACACATGCAGAGTGCCTTTCCTTTTCCACCCAGCAAGTGGCAGCCTGACCATCCCACAGAGTAAAAGAGAAGGGCTAAATAGTGCAGATGGCCTTCTTCCCCAAAAGCCTAAGTCCCCCGCAGGTTAAACAATTGCCCCCACTTCCTTGGCAAGCTGCAAACAATTAAACATTGCCCCCACTTCCATGGCAAGCCACAGCACAGCACAGCACGCAACTCTTTTTAAAACCAGGGTTAAAAAGGCTAGGAGACACCATCTTTCCCTCTCCTCCAAAGAAATCCACTCCAGATTTTTCTTCCTTCCTTGTAGCAGCTTCACTTCACAACCCAAGTCTTGGTTTATTTTTTGTTTCTTATCTTAATCAGCCTTTTAAAATTTATTCTAGCATAGAAAGGGGGAGTGAGAGAGATAAGGCAGCTGCACTTGGGGCTGGGGAATAAAGAAAGGCTGCAGAGGTAGAGACACTGAGAGAAGTGAAAGGGACATTTGAAATTGCCCTCTCCCTTCTCCCATCCAGTTTGTTAACTCATGTACAAAACAAACCTGCCTGTTTTTCTCTAAAAATCAATCTGGAATTGGAATTAAGTGGCAGGATTTTGTTGACCAGCTCATTTTTGAAAGGAATATATCCTCAGGGTGAGGGGAGGAGGCTGAGGATGCAAAGGTGAAAGATTATGCTGGGAGAGGGAAGCAAAAGAAGCTGTGTGTTGGAAGCAGCTTTGCACATGGAGAAGGAAAGAAACTAAAACACAATGCTAAACAACACCAGAGCGATTGAAAATGCTGTTGGCAGCCCCCTCCCCACAGCCCACCAATCAAGTTTGTCGAATTCCCAGAAAGGAAACCGGGGAAGGAAACAATCCCTTGCCAACACCATTCAAAACTAGAGAACAGACTCTCTCCCAAAAATCTACCCAGGCAGCCTAATTTAACTGCTGTAAGGCAACCTTCTTTTCCGAGTATTCTTGCTTGCCAAGATCAACCCTAACTTGTTGATGAGTGGGCTTGTTGAAGGTTGGCTCCCAGTCATCTCCCATCCCCAAATTAGATCCCATCTGGAGTGTAGGGTAAGAGAGAGGTAATTTATCTTTAAGGCATTGCCTCTCCCTCACTCAAAGCAGCTCTGTTTCTTGGTCATACTCAGTATAACATACGTTGGCAGCATTTCCATGTAATGTTAAACAATAATTTAGTGGTACATGAATGAGCAGAAAGAAGCCAGTGTGAACAGAAAGGATCACTGGGCTCACATGCTTCCCTCCCCCTCCCATGTGACCAGGGGGAGGAATAAGCCAGAATTCAGTTTCAGTTTAGCAGATTCCTGGTTTGTTGTTATGTGCGAACCAACAACTGTGGTGGACAATAAACTCTAGTTTGTTAACCAAGCCAGAAAAATAATTCAGGGTTTGCTGGTGGCTTGTTTAGAAATTGTCAAGTTTCTTTTAAACCACTATTCCTGATTTGCACATAATGACAAGCCAGGAATCTGCTAATGTGAAACAGAATTCTGGTTTATTTCTCCTCCCAGTCATGCGGGAGGAGGAAGGAGTAACATGCAGGCCTGAAGATTTGCATGGGCTCCTTTCTGCTCATGCACATAGTGCTAAACTTTAACATTACATGGGAATGTTCCCACTGAATGTTAGGAACTAGCTTCTATATAGAGACATAAACCAATAATATGGGTGGCAATGTTCAAACAGAAGATGCAATTGAGCAAGTAGCTTTTTAAACAAATAGAAGTAGTTGCCAAGATCCTTTTGTTTTTGTTTTTAGAAGCTGTACCATGGCCAAGTGGAAAAAATAATCCCTTTCATGAAAGGAAGCAATTTCAAATATATACGTTTATTCATTGTCACCACCAGTCATGCTGGTAATTATATGCTTCAAAGCTTTGAAAATTTTAGGTGAGGGTGGTGGCAAGGCATGAAGATGATGTTTTTAAAGTAGATCATGTAAAAATTACCATAAAGAACAGCTAAGAGACTAACATCTCAGTATTAGGATATTCTTTTTCACTGGAATACCTGTTCAATATATAAGTACTGGGGTGATCATATGATGGATGGTATGGAGAACATAGATTCTATTTCAAAAAAGAATGTTTATCTGCCCCCCCTCCGCCCACTCCAACTCACCCTATGTATAGCTTATAATACTTATTATAATAGGACCAATATTTCCAAAAGATGTCTTTGGACTATGAAATGCTGTAGTGTATCATTAGAACTTTGGAACACCACATTTCAGTGATCATCCTGGATCACAGAAGTTATGCTAGATATGAAGTTCTTTGCTTCATTTTGGTTGTCTGATTATTTTTATTTGTATTATTTTTTATTTAAAAATATTTTAGGCTGCCTTTAAGGGTAAAACCCTCTCAAAATGGTGTACAGAATAAAAACCATAAAAATATACAAATAGGCAATACATATACAATAAAAAAACTATTAAAAGTATAAAAGTATAAAGAACTATAAAATCTGTGAAGATACTGTGTACTTTTGGGTGGTAGCTACTGCCAAAAAAGGTCTGGGTTTGTTTAGAAAGGGGTGTATTATGCCACATAATAATGTATAAACACAGATGAGCTTGCTGTGGAGGTGGAAGGCTGAAGCTGCACATCATGATCAATTTAGTGGTCAGGAAGCCCAATGTAAACAACCCCTTAGAACTGGCAAGCCAGATTATTCCTGTCACTGACTCATTGTGAAAACCAAACTGACCATGAAATGTCATGATTTTGTATATTATTGCTCCAATGTCTCTAATGTCAGGGGTGTGAAGAACAGAAACATTTTGATGGTGGCCTCTGGAGGCTCCAAGATGAAGAGGAAGTCCTAATACCAGATATAAGCCATGTTACTTCAGATGTAATGTCAATTAGCTACAACTCTTGTTGAGGTAACAGATCTCAGGGGGCCACTCTGACTGGCTGAGCCCTGGAGTAGTGAGGATGTTTCATGACTGTGGACCTACAGTCACTGGAGTGTAAATAGGAAGCCTAGGTAGCAGCAAAGAAGGGAGAAAGATCTTACAAAGGTTTACCAGGTTTGCACAATCCGGGAAAGAAAATAAGCCACCATAGCTTATTTCCCACTCCACACATGCTGGTCACGTGCTGCTGGATTACTGTAATTACCCTTGCCAGGCACAGTTTGTCTGGTCATCCGAACCCTGTGAGGGTGGGTGGGTTTACAAACGACCCTGGAACCCATGACTTGTTCTAAGGTTGCACGGTGGCTTGTAAGCTGACCCTGCCCCCACCCTCTCCAGGTTCGGACGACACGACAAACCGCACCCAGCAGGGTGATTATGGTAGTTCAGTGGCACACAACCAGCACTCGCAGGGGGGGAAATGAGCCACAGTGGCTTATTTTCCTTCCCCAATCATGTGAACCTGCCCATTGTAGACAGTGATTATTTTGAAGAGTAGCTTCTCCGCAGAAGTGAAATTTCTTTCCTAATTATTTTCATGTGCCTTGCAGGCCTCTGAGCATTAATCAGGAAGTGCTAGAGATGCCCAGGAAATATAGGCCAGGCTACTGAAGTCTGAATCTCAGAGCAGCTTGAGTCAGTGCTTACATATTTTGGTTGGGGGAGCTGTAAGCTTCCGAGGTGCTGAATGACAATGCATTTTTCTAAAAAACAACCACCACCACCACCAAGCCCTTAGATGTTAGGTTTTCTTTCTTGTTTTACAGCTTGGCTGATGCAACCAAAGAGTTTGTACAGTACAACTTGGCTAATACTGTTTTACGCATATTCCACTCAGCTTTAAAGGAGTCCACAAATTCCATCTACTTAGCCAAATGGAAAACATTCTTTGTTTATAGAGAAAACAAAAACCTTGCTTCTGCCTCCTTTCCATCATTATGGATAGTTAGCAGTACTTTTCCACATCAACATCCAAGTTAGGACTAAATCTTATGTATTTTAGACATTTCTACCTGTGTTGTAGGAATGAAAACAGACTATCTATAGAAACAAAGCTAGCAATACAACTGGAATTAGGAGTAAAATACTGGACAGTACTAATGTTTCCTCTCTCACTTTATTTTCTTTTTGCAGTTTGACATAGGAGACCATTTATGTAATACTTCCTAATCGAACTAATGTATATTTCTGCCACTATGGAAAAGGATTGTGTGTATTAGTCAAAAAGCCAGAACAAAACAGGGGAGCAAAAATCCAGGTGTCCAATAGCAGCCTAGAGTCCAGCAGCAGTATTTAACAGACCGAATTATCTCAGGCCAGTGGCTACAAGACACCTGGATTTTTGCAGTAATTAAGATTCCTGATGAAAAAAGACTGTGCATTAAAAAAGCAGTCATTTTACAAACAGCAACCTCATTATACAGTACACTTGACAGATCTCCGTAAATTTAGATCTCATGCCAGAATCTGCTGCAACCCCTATTACATAGAAAGTTTAATGTGGATGTCCCAAGTAAATGAATATATTCTTATATAATGTAATATTAACATATTTACTGTCTAAAAGGTATGCGGAAGAAAACGCTTTGAAAATAATTACATATAAATCCATCAGCACGATGGAAGTTTTAAAAAGGACAATGTAATAGGGTATCTAAGGAGCGCTAGAATTTTGGACCACGGAAACATTTTGTGCTGATTTTAAAAAATGTGTTACTTACGGCAAATCTTCCAGTCTGGAGGCTTCATGCCGTGGATCCAGCAGATCATAACCACACTCATTGTAAATTTCTAAGTAGGAAATATGTGTTGTGTATACTTTGCTGCTATCCTGAATGGGAAGAAAAATAAAAAGAACAGTTCAATACTTGCCTAAAAACTGAGGGTAGGTTGCCAGTATAGCCAAGCTCTGTGCTGTTTGCTTTCTTACTGTATCTAATTCTTTGGACACATTTTCAATTCAAGTTACATTTGAAGTCTTGTCTTTTTGTTACTCAAATATGGCTTTCTTTAAAGGCCTACATGTATTATTAGACTCCCCCCCCCTTTTCAATTATCAATTTTCCAGTATGAGGATGTTGACAACCTGCCTTTTCATATACATATGAGAAAAACAACAATAAAACATGGTAAGAGTGCTATAAAAGAGCAAAGCAGCACACTGAAAATAAATGAAAAATGTCCTCATCTAGGGCTTCCCTAGTCACATGCTAAGCCTCCTCCTAAAAGCATAATGTGTTATTGCACATGGTTCCATAAATGTAAAAATGTAAACGTCCCATATCTTTGTGAGTTGATCTGCCTTCTCCCTCTCTTGCTGTCTCAGGCAAGAGAGGGAGTGGAAAGTAATTGGTTGTATTTGAGAACCTGCAGGCTTTCATCTGGGGGAAATCTCATAAAGGCACCTTCCCCCTAGGAAACACATGGAGAATAGTATCTTTTCTCCCTGCTTTAAGGGTGACCAGTATCACTGTGACATCAACCACTAATCCTTTAATCCCCATTTGCATCTCAGACCTATCTGCATGCCAAGCAATCACCATACTTCACACTAAGCAAAGGGCCAAAAATGCCATGGCTAATAGGTTTGGAAGCAAAGGGTCAAGAAATAACATGGGCATAAAGATGAGCAACAACCAGCATAGCTTCTCTATGAAAATACAAGGACAGGTTGCTTACCTGTAACTGTAGTTCTTCGAGTGGTCATCTGTGCAGTCACACATATGGGCTCTGCGCCTGCGCTGAGACCGTTCCGGAAAATTCTAAAGCTTAGGTAGACTGGGTGGGAGCCCCTCCCCCTCGCGCGTGCTCCTTAGCGCGGCTCCCGCCCATTCCCTCAGTTCCTCTGAGACCGCCTATTGCGGCCCCATGAACCGAGAGATACTCACTGTTGGTATTGACATTCCCTTTAATAGTAATACCAAAAAAAAAAAACACAACCATTATCATTTAGAAATGACATGAATTGGAGCAATACACACCCAGTCTCCACTGGCAGGTCCATTGAAATCGATAATGACGCCAAGCGGGGATGGATGGGTGGGTTGTGTGACTGCACAGATGACCACTCGAAGAACTACAGTTACAGGTAAGCAACCTGTCCTTCTTCTTCGTGGTCTCTGTGCATCACACATATGGGCAGAGTAACAAGCTGATCCACCCGGTGGTGGGATGGCGGCATTGGTCACTGCAATACCGATGATAGAACCACCCTTCCAAAGGTGTTCACAGCCCGAGCTCAAATATCAAGTCTGCAATGCTTGATGAATGTCGATGGAGCGGCCCTGGTTGCTGCTCTATAGAGCTTTGGCCTTTCCCAAACACCACGGATGTTGACTGTGTTCGGGTGGAATGTGCCCTTACTGGGCCTGGCAACTGCTTGCATGAAAGCTGGTATACCAATGTAATAACTTCTATCTATTTGGCAAATTTCTGCCTTGAAACAGAAAGACCTGGGGATTTGCCACCATAACATACAAATGGTTGATTTGTTTGTCGAAAAGAAGCTGTTCGCTCTTTATAAAATGCTAGGGCATGTCGGACATTCAGTGTATGCATTTTCTGCTCTATGTCAGAAGACGGGTTTTGGAAAAAACGCTGGCAACACTATGTCCTGCCCTGTATGAAAAGCCTGAAACCACTTTTGGCAGTAAATTGAGATCTGGACGGATGACTATTATGTCCTTATGAAACACCATATAAGGTGAGTCTACTGTGAGTGCACAGAGTTCGCCAGATCTTCTTGTCTTTCATGTGAGAAACCTGTGATCAATAGTCGCTAGTGGTTCAAAAGTCTTCTGAGTCAGTGCACGCCGCATCAGAGGCAGATTCCAGCCTGGCACCAAATTCCTGATTGGAGGAATGATGTTCTTCAAGCCTTTCAAAATTAAGGTTTCGCCAACGGATGTGTGAAGATTGACCCCGAGGTAACATAAGGCTTAATGGCTGAAATTGCTGCCAAGTATACCCTTATGGAGGATGATTTTAAACCTCACACCATCAGAGCATGCAAATATTCTAGTACAGTTTGTACTGTGCAGGATTTAAGGTTTTGTTTACATTTCCTAGCATAAGATGCTCTCGTGTACGGCTTGTAGGCAGCTTGCAGGACAGTTTGTAACGGTGACGGTAAGTCTTGGGCTAGAATAATCGAATCTGCCATGCCATTAATGCTAGGCTATCCAAATCTGGGTGCTGGATGTTGCTTTGAGCTTGAGTTAGCAGTGTTGGCACTATCGGGAGCAACTGGTATTCTCCTTCGGAAAGGTGCAGGAGCTGGGGGAACCATGGTTGCCGTGGCCACCACAGTGTTACAAGAATGCAGTCTGCTCTGTCCCTCCAGATTTTTGAGATGACTCACATCAACAGAGGAAGAGGTGGAAACATGTAATACAGATGACCCGCCCATTTCATCATGAAGGCATCTGTGATGAGATTGGGATCCGATGTTGCCCTGCTGCAAAAAAGATGGTAGGCCATGTTTTTGGAAGTGACAAAAAGATCTACTTTCGGTTGACCCCAGATTGAGAAAATTCAACTGCGAATCTCTGCATCCAGTTGCCACTCGTGTGACTGCATGGAGACTCTGCTTAGAGTATCTGCTAGTGTGTTGTTTTTTCCTGCGATGCGAAGCACCATGAGAGACATGGGTCTTGGAATTGTCCAGTTGAAAATTCTGAGGGTCAGCCTTGTGAGTTGCATCGATCTCGTTCCACCCTCTTTGTTGAGGTAGGCTACAATGGTCATGTTTTCTGAGACAACCTGGATGTGTTGGCTGTGAAGAAGAGACTCTAGTGCCTTCATGGCATTCCACTCTGCCATCAACTCCAACATACTGATGTGCATCTTGCACTCAACAGAGTTCCACGTGTCTTAAGCTACGTGGCCTGCACAATGCGCTCCGCATTTCAGGAGGGAGGCGTCTGTTGTCAGAACCCTCGGAGTTAGTGGATGAAAAGGCACTCCTTTGATGAGAACGCTCTTGCTCATCCGCCACAACAAAGATGTTTCGGTGTTCCGTGGAATGGTGAGGTGAGTGGAAGGTGCCTGTCTTTGCAGGTCAAAGGAGCGGATAAGCCAGTTTTGAAGAGTTCTCATGTGAAGGTGGGCATAATGCATTACTTGCACAGTTGATGCCATATGGCCGAGAAGACGTTGGATCAACCTTACTGAGGACAAAGGAGCTCGGTACAGGCATTCCGAGATGGTAAGTATTTTGTCTACTCTGTCTTGAGGTAGAAATACCCAGCCATCCTTTGGATTGAGAACTGTTCCTATGAAATTCAGTTCCTTTGCAGGATCGAGGACTGACTTTTTGATGTTTAGACATAAGCCGAGATCATCGAGCATGGACAAGGTTGTCTGAAGTGCAGACTGAAGACGTAGTCTGGATGAATAGACGACCAGCCAGTCGTCGTGTCCTGTGTATTTGTCAAGGCCAATGTAGTCGCCAAGTCCTCTAAAATTCGAGAGGAGTCAAGAAACTCCGTTTCACGGAAGACTTGGCTTTCTTAGGGCCTTGGTAATGAAACTGCGGGAAGCATTCCTTAGTCCTGCAGACTGACTATCATGTGAACATGCATCTTGTCCTCCCATTTAAAAAGAGGTTGAAAAGGAGCTGTGGAAGATGTGAACCTATTCCACTGTCACGGCTTGTACTGCCTATGCCTTGGCAGTGTACTGAAACTCATCTTCTGGGCATTGACCCTAGCCTTTTGGACTGCGTCCAAAGAATCATCCATATTCTCATGGAATAGACCTTCCTCATCAAACAGGTCTTCTATGTGAGCTTTAACATTTGATGTTAGCCATACATGACGTCCAAGTGAGATGGTACTAATCAGAGACCTGACATGGCAATCAGTTTGGTGTCTGGCGTTATTCATCTGCAGGGTTGCCATACTGATGACCTCCGCTTGTAGTACCCTTGCCAAGTCTCTCTTTTCCTCTGGGAGGTAATCACAGATGTTCCCTAACTTTCCAGTTAGGGATAACTGATACCTCACCATAATTGCCTGGTAGTTGCTACCGTTAGTAGAATAGATGTTGCTGTACACTGGGTCTTCTATCTCAGGTGTCTCGACATTAGTTTCTATGCCTAAGGCTGCCATCATCTTCATCACATGGTCTGCAAATGTATCTAGGTCTTCAGTTGGTAAAGTGGACAGTTTATATTCCACCTGCAAATCAGGAGAAGAGCCTAGTAATTTGTACACTGCAGAAACTGAGTCAGAATAAGGCAGGTTCTCATCAATGTCGAGAGCGATGTTCGATGTAGACAGAGACCGCTGGATGTCAAGAGCGAAGTCGTTGACAATCTGGTCTCCTCGATGTCGAGAGCGATGCTCAATGTCGACAGAGGCCGCTTGATGTCGAGAGCGATGTTTGATGTTGATGGGTTCTCTTTGATGTCGAGAGTGATGCTCGATGTCGAGATTGATGCTCGATGTCGATGGAGCCCGCTCGATGTCAAGAGCGATGTTCGATGTCGACAGAGTCCCGCTCGATGTCAAGAGCGATGTTCGATGTCGACAGAGCCCTCTCGATGTCAAAGCGATGTTCGATGTCGACAGGCTGTGCTCGATGTCAAGAGCAATGTTCGATGTCGACAGAGCCTCTCGATGTCAAGAGCAAAGTCAACAGGCTTTCCTCGATGTCAGGAGCAACGTTCGATGTCAACAGAGCCCTCTCGATGTCGAGAGCGATGTTCGATGTCGACAGGCTCTCCTCGATGTCGAGAGCGATGTTCGATGTCGACAGAGTCCACTCGATGGCGATGTTCGATGTCGACAGAGCCCGCTCGATGTCAAGAGCGATGTTCAATGTCGACAGAGCCCGCTCGATGTCAGAGCGATGTCGACAGGTTCTCCTCGATGTCAAGAGCCACGTTCGATGTCGACAGAGCCCTCTCGATGTTGAGAGCGATGTTCGATGTCGACAGGCTGTGCTCGATTTCAAGAGCAATGTTCGATGTCGACAGAGCCTCTCGATGTCAAGAGCACTGTTGACAGGCTCTCCTCGATGTCAAGAACAATGTTCGATGTCGACAGAGCCTCTCGATGTCAAGAGCAATGTCGACAGGCTGTGCTCGATGTCAAGAGCAATGTTCGATGTCGACAGAGCCACTCGATGTCAAGAGCACTGTTGACAGGCTCTCCTCGATGTCAAGAACAATGTTCGATGTCGACAGAGCCTCTCGATGTCAAGAGCAATGTCGACAGGCTGTGCTCGATGTCAAGAGCAATGTTCGATGTCGACAGAGCCTCTCGATGTCAAGAGCGATGTTCGATGTCGACAGGCTCTCCTTGATGTCGAGAGCAATGTTCGATGTCGACAGAGTCCGCTCGATGTCAAGAGCGATGTCGACAGATTCTCCTCGATGTTGAGAGCCTTGTTCGATGTCGACAGAGCCCCCTCGATGTCGAGAGCTATGTCGACAGGTTCTCCTCGATGTCGAGAGCGCCGCTCGATGTTGACAGAGCCCTCTCAATGTTGAGAGTGGTGTTCGATGTCGAGAGAGCCTGCTCCATGTCGAGAGCGAGATGTTTGATGTCGACAGAGCCTGCTCGATGTCGAGAGCGATGTTTGATGTCGACAGGCTCTCCTCGATGTCGAGAGCAATGTTCGATGTCAACAGAGCCCTCTTGATGTCAAGAGCGATGTCGACAGATTCGCCTCGATGTCGAGAGCCTTGTTCGATGTCGACAGAGCCCCCTCGATGTCGAGAGCGATGTCGACAGGTTCTCCTCGATGTCGAGAGTGCGCCGCTCGATGTCGACAGAGCCCTCTCGATGTCGAGAGCGGTGTTCGATGTCGACAGAGACCACTCGATGTCAAGATCGGTGTTCGATGCCAAGCGGCTGGAGGAAGAACGTTTTCTCCATGGATGGAGTATACGTCTCCTCTAATGTTGGAGCTGCAGTAAGCTCCGTAGCCACGAGTACAGGTGAATCCATAATTTCTCCATCGGAGAGTGAGGCTACTTGCACTCCTGACACCGAGGCACGCTTTGCAGGCGTGGATGTAGACAGCTCGTCTCTTCTTGGTGTTGAAGACTCGATCTGTGTCGGGATCGAAACCAGGCGTTTTACCTTGGTGGTCGACGTCAAAGCCGTGAAACTCACAGTCAATAGGACTGGAGTGACAGGCTTATAGAGAGAGACTTTCAGTCCTTAGATTTTTTCTTGGACACAGTCTCTTTCTTTTGCTCTTCCTTAGAGCATTTGTGGGCTTTTTTGTCCTTTCTCTTAAGTGGGGATTCCACATTCCGAGTTGCCGCCACTGTAGTATGAGACGTCGCTGATCTTGGCTTGAACGCCGTGGCCTTGAATGCCATATAGAGGGACACACCACGGATAAAGTTTGCTGCCAGGGAGCCATTTTGAGCTTTAAAGCTCGGTGTTTTCACATCGGCCAAATGAATGCCTTACAGTGGTGGCATATTTCTACTACATGCCCCCACTCTCAAACATAACAGGCACAAAGAGTGGCCAGCAGCCGGAGGTAATTTAATCCCACAATAGAGGCACTTTGAAAAGGCGCCTAAAACAGCCGTTCCTCAGAAGAGGAGAATTTCATTTTTTTTAAAAAAAATTATTTATTTTAATTTCATTTGGGGGGGGGATTTCCGATGAAAGGAGGAAGAGAAAAAAGGTTTATGAGGAAAAATTTTTTGAAAAGACAATTTTAAAGTACTCAGCTGAGTTGTAGTTTTTTAGAAGAACCTCCGGAGACGACTAGCCGCAATGGCGGTCGAAGAGGAACTGAGGGAATGGGCGGGAGCCGCGCTAAGGAGCACGCGCGAGGGGGAGGGGCTCCCGCCCAGTCTACCTCAGCTTTAGAATTTTCCGGAACGGTCTCAGCGCAGGCGCAGAGCCCATATGTGTGATGCACAGAGACCACGAAGAAGAACTAAGGCTACAATCCTATACCCACTTACCTGGGAGTAATCACCATTGAACTCAATGAGATTTACTTCTGAGTAAACATGTATAGGATTGTACTCTAAGTGGCACTACAGGACTTGAGGAAGCAAGGACACAGGCAAAGGTCCCAAGAACAGAAAGAAGCAGAGGCCAAGACAAAGAAAGGCAAGAAAAAGCCTGCTGGGAAGGAAAGCTGGAGCTAGAAGTCACACAATCATGGCCCATCTTTATGGACACATTTCCATATACATGTTGTGAATATGACTAACAGCCCCATCCAATGTGGGTGCCCATAACCCTCCAAACTCAGAAGATTATGGGCATCCCATGGAAAGATGGGAGGAGCGTGGCAGTATTGCCTCCATTTCCCCCTCACCCTCCAAAACATTTAGACAGCCAATTTTGGCCATCTAAATGTTTTCCCCCTCCTTGTGAGGAGAGGCTGAGGCACCACCTGGATTCCACGGAGGATGGTGGTGCCTCGTTCCTCCCCTCCCCAGGACCCCACCCATGCTGGCAATGATGGTCTTCTGTCTTTGGAGCCCAGCTTGCGCGGAAAGAACCGTGCCAGCTGTGAGGGCAGAGCGCTCTGTGGGAGGAGTCCCCGCTGCGACCTCAGACAGCATTTCCGAGGTTGGAGCAACCTATCCTATGCCCCCCCCCAGACAAGGTCAGAAGGCATTAGGATGGTGTCCTGAGACACACATAATGCATTAATTTGGTTGTTAAATTGTGTAACATTATTTTTTACAAAACATGTTACTATAATGGTGCAAACATTCATCTTAAGCTATCCTTAAAATATATCAAAGCTGTACTTCATTTAGAAACTCCCCTGGCATGTTATTTTCTTCTCCTTTTTTAATCAAAAAGCTCCAACCCAGCATATGCTGTCAGCTGCCCCTACAAGCTTACTTTCTGTTCAGCTCTGCCAGAATGTAATATAACCCAACTGTTTTCTGCAGACAGGATTCTCTTCTCATCACAAGACAAATCCAAACAATATTAAAGTCAAAATAATTAACTGTAAAGCTGTGATCTATAGGGAAAGAATTAATTTCCATCAGAAGCTGAAAGACCTACCATCATGCTTCTAATGACTATTTTCTAATTGTAAATGCTATCTGAGAGTCAAACTAGATGTAATGACAGGTGATCTATGCTTGTATCTACCACTGCAGATAAAACAGTTCTTTAATATAAACAACCTGAATGCAGACCAGAATTTAAAAAAGCCTTAGAGGCTTAACCTAATGGCCAAAAAAAGAGGGAGCCATAAGAATTTCCCTGGGGATGGCATTCCAGATATATGGTGCCACCACAAAGAACCCTCTATCCCTGGTACTCACCAATCTAACCACTTTCACCAGTGGACAACAGAGTAGGGCCTCAGATACTGATCTTAAAGGTCAGGCAGGTAAGTTGAGTGTAGGTGGTCCTTCAGAAAGCCTCTTTAGGCCAAATTTAGGGCTTTAAAGATCGGTACCAGGCCAGCACCTTAAATTGGCTGATGCCAATTACATAACAACATAAACTTGCACTTGGAGCTACACTGTTTAATAAATTTTGATGAATTTTTAGGACAAGTCAAATATTAGGCCTAATATTTATCCCAAATGAAGCCTAAGATGGAAAAATACAAAATGGCAGTCAACTGAAATTTATTTTGAACAATGCAAAATCTGTACAAAACTTGTTATGAAACCAAATGTGTTAGTTGTAGCGGATTAAATTGTGCATAGGTTGATGTATAAACCAGACTTCTGTGATACTGCATAGCTAATAAAATTTTAAAATCCAGAATGGCTGCCAAAATAAGTACATCTCAATTAAACCTGAAGTATATGGCAACATCTCCTGCATACATTGTCAGCACTGTGTGCCATTTAGGTAGCCCTTAGGATGGAATCCAATCACCTGGCAATATTTCTAGTCCTCTTTTCCCACCCCTTCCATGCCCCCAAAATGCATCCTGCATGGTATTAATGAACAGATTACTCAATCAAACAATATTCAAAAACTGGGCTTGAAGGACTAAGAGAGAATGTACATTTACTTGATAACATCTGTTTAGTACTGGAATAGTTCTCCATGGTCTCTGTTTAGTCCCACATATGGGCTCTGCAGGTGTGCAGAGCTAAATTCACAATATGCTAGAGTTTTAGTCAGGGAAGTTGGCACTCACCCCTCCCTTCCTAAAAGGGGTTGTCCTAGCATATATGTGGGCTCTGAGCCCACATATATGCTAGGACAACCCCTTTTAGGAAGGGAGGGGAGTTAGAGATGGGGTGAGCACCTTCCCACTCAGTCTACTTCTAACTGTTGCATTAGCAGCAGTTAGTGAAAAACATATTATTGTAAATTTTCAGAAACATGTTGATTATCCTGAATGATTTGTATATTAAAGCCAGTGCTCAAAGTGCAATTCTAAAGAGACTCAAGCAATCTCTAAGGGTCCACCTATTTTAAAACATATTTCTGTCACATTTTAACCTGCTTTATTAAAAGTATGCTTTGCATTTATTTAAAATAGCTTTATGCCACCTTTCTACCACAAAGTGACATTCATGGCAGCTTGTAAATCAATGTAGCTTAACTCAGTTGCCACTTGGTGTAATACTGTGAATGCTTCGTTTACACATATGTTTTGGCAAAGCCCAGTGGTTGCTTGTTCTTGGGTTGAGGTTATACTACGGATAAATCTAGTATTAGAATGCTCTTTAATATTTACTGATGCACACAGTCTTTTAAATTATATACCTGCTGTATGGAATTTATCACAAGGACAACACATGTGGATTTTCCGCACCATCTTGACAGCCAAAAGACTGCTATTACAACACTGGAAAGATAAACGCTCACCTCCTATAATACAATGGATTGAGGGCCTAATAACACTTTCCACATTATTGAGCGGGTGGTATTTCGATGCCACCTGCGGATGGATAAATACATGGATATTTGGTCTGCTTTTTCTTATGTTTATGAATAACTATTTTTATCGATAATTGTATTACTACATACCTTTTGATACTTATGGATATGTATTTCATACATATTTACTTTAATGGATCCACTTAAAATACTGTAAGAAAATTCTATTTTTAAAATTTTATTTTATTTTCCTTTCCTTAATTTTTTCTTTCTTTCTATGGAGTTTGTTTTGGTGTAATTCACATTTAAAAAACTAATTAAAATATTTTTAAAAACCTCAGTTGCCACTTGGATCAATTAAGCAATGATGGTGAAAGAATATATGAAGGACTGAATTGAGAAGGACATAAATGTTCTCCTTTGGCTTTGCCTCAGACAGTTAATGAGGTGACAGACTGATATTTCAACATATAAACAAATTTTTATTTTCTCTTTTGTGGACTATGATGGCAAAATACCAATTTCCTTTAATTTCCTCTTGCAAAATGGGTTGAGCAGTCTTCACTCTCAGGCTCTCGCATCTTCTTACTTAACTTACCTCCTCATTAATTTATTAGTTCCTGATTAGTAAAATAAAACTTTCACTGTTTTGTTTGAGGGATTAATGCATACAATTCTTCATTTGTTTACCTCCAAGTTTTATTTTACCCAAGGAAAGTATCAAACCTATACTCAAACTTTTATTGGGAAAAATATTACTAACAATATGAAGCAGCATTGGGTATTGAAAATGATAGTGGCAGTACACACATACTCTTAACCATGGTTAGGAGTCCAAGAGCAAGCTGCAGAATTGCATGTTTCCACCACCCACCCTCCCTTCTCAGGAGAATTCCTCCCTCCTGCTTTAAGTGCAGCTAATAATTATGCCAACACTGGCATTAACCATAGTTAAGACTAACTAGGGTTTCCATTTAAGCAAAATTTCTAACCAGCTTTAAATCCTGGTTTTAAATTCTGGTTAAGCGGGAACCCTGATTAGCCCTAACTATAATGCTGACAAAATGCTTAACTATTTGAAGGCAGGAGGGATGGAGGGAACACTATGATCCCACAGCTTGTTCTCAATCTCTTCAGAGTATACTTCACCAGCCCACAGACATGAAGATGCATTCCGGTCTCTGTGCCAGCCATTGTACTCATGGAAGCATTCCTGTTTGAGCACCAGGAGCTGAGAGTATATCCAGATGTTCGCTCTCTTTTTAGTCATTAAACTGACATAATTCCCTGAATAAAGCCCTGTAGTCCACACACATGTATTTCGCCTTAGTAGCTTCATGACTGCCTTACTGGGTTTTCCCATTGTATAAATAGAACATCTACGAAAAGACGATACAATGACAGAGGTTGTTTTATGGCAAATGTTTATAGTAGTCATTTTTCTGTACCATGTCTTCAATCAACCATGTCTTGGAAGCCTTGCTGTAACTTTGCCAGGGATTCAAAAATCACCATTTATGTAGAATCTATATTGCCTGCTTTAAAAGAGTAGTGTCACTCAGGCCATTCCTTCTAGAATCAGGCCTAACATCCTGATCTGTACTGTTTCCAACATTGTTGCTATAGCTGCTCCATAAGCTGAAAAACTGGGCAGATTTATCCACCTCAAACCCTCTTGCCATTCAAAATATTTACTATGAAAAATGCCCCTCATCAGAAGACCCTTTGGAAGATGTATTACAGGAGTGGCATCTGCAGTCCATCAATACCACGCAAGTCTCTTGCATTCATATTAGTTCCTGCTCCTGAACTAAACTAGTGTAACCCCACAATTTATGGCACTGTACTTGTGAAAAGCCAAAATCACCTAATAGATCACATGTAACTTCTTGTTAGGAAAAACCCTTAAATGGATTAGTCAAAGGATGCAGAAAGATCTAAAATATACAAGGGAATCCAAAGGAACATGAGCAAGAAAGGAAAGTAAACAATGGACATTTTATAGTAGCTAGCATTCTGATCATAAATACAGAAGCAGGTTCATATTAATATTAATGGGACTTACTTCCATGAAAGCAGATTTACGAACACAACCTTATTTTACTATCTTAATACTGAACTGAATATCGTCTCTCATAATTTAGCCATCTCTGTGGCCAGTGTACCAAAAAAAAAAAAAAACACCACAAAAATTCACTGGCAGTTCCACCTGTGGAGTAGCTATGAAACTGTGCCCTAGGAGTACAATTCACCTATCATAGGATCTTGTTAACTACAGTATTTTTCCATGTATAAGACTATACTTTTTCCTAAAATTGTTAGACTAAAAATTGAGGGTTGTCTTATACACGGAAGTAAGCCAAGGAGAGAACCGTGCGGTTGCGAAACTGCCCAGTGGGGGGCGTCTTATACATGGGGGCGTCTTATAGACGGAAAAATACGGTAGTCCTTTAGGTCCAGATACAATGTTAACAGATCTTGAAATATTACATTCCAAATAGGTGAAATAGACTTTCCTGAGAAAAATTGATTCCAGACAAAGTATTTTTTACTGTTTTTACTGTTCACAGATTACCTGGATCATATGGTCTGCAGTTATAGCTACAAAAAGATGGTTGGTTGCCTAATACCTATCCCTTCATATGTATCAGCCTCTTGTATCTCATTCATAAATATTTAAAATACATATTTAACCATAAAGAAAAGGGCCCATACAGAGAAGGCAGAATTTCAACAGTTTGTTCTGTGAAAACGTTCATCATCATCATCATCATCATCATCATCATCATCATTTATTCCATTTCTATACCGCCCAATAGCCGAAGCTCTCTGGGCGGTTTATAACAATTATAAAATTACATAATAAAATACAATTATACAATAAAAATACAATTTTACAATAAAATAAAATAAAAAATTGTAAAAAAATTTACAAACAATAAAAACTTCAAAAAATTTACTCAAACATTTTAAAAACACTTTTAAAATTACTTAAATAGCTAAGACAGATGTAAAAAATAGACTGGATAAAAAGATGACATAACCACCACCCCATGTGCTATTTTCAGCTATTAAATGCCTCAGCATAGAGGGCAGTTTTAACCTGGCGCCGAAAGGATAGTAAAGTTGGCGCCAGGCGGGCGTCAGTGGGGAGGCTGTCCCACAGTTGTGGGGCTACCACAGAAAAGCCTCCCCCTGTTGCTGCCTTCCGAGTCTCCCTCAGGGGTGGCAGACGGAGGAAGGCCTCAGATGCTGAGCATAGTGTCTGGGTAGATTGTGGTTGGGAGAGGCGTTCCGTCAGGTATTGCGGTCCCAAGCCATGTACGGCTTTATAGGTTAAAACCAGCACCTTGAAGCGGGCTATATGCTGGCCCCAAGGACATCCTGGAGCCATCTGAGGCCCGCTGTGATATGTTTGCTAGGCACTTCTAGGAAAAAATCTCTTGCATCTGCCAGGACTTGGATTTCAATGTTATGGCAGGTGAATCAGGTGAGGTTCCCAGCAGTATAGCAATAAATATATTTCCTTAATGCTTTGATGCATGACCAAGATAGACTGTGTATCTGGTTCAGAATCTGTCCTTTAGGTTCTCATTCAATTTGTTGAGAATGTTGTGATATGTATCACTTCACCAGCTGCAGCACATTGTTTACACATGGAAGGAACAGAATGGCTGTAAACAGGTTTGTTGTGTCTTTCTGCGATCTCGTGTTTTCGCATGGGAAACTAGACTGTGAGAACATTATGAGCTGGTCACATGGTTTGTATGTTCTGATGACGTGCTAACTTGTTTTCTGTCTGAAGCCATCTTAGAGAGAAGCTGGACTGCTTTCTCTCTTCTTGTTGTTCTTCTTGCTGGACTTTGTTACTGCAACAATGTAACGTCTTTGCTGAGGTGAGTAAGTTCAACTTACTCCACTGGATGTAATGCTTGCTATGCATTTATACTCTGCACATGGACTGTAACTAGGAATTGTATACTCTGTAGAACTTTACTTGCTAAGTGAATAAACAGGTAGAATTAGACCTGTGGTGTTACAGAGTGTTTCCTGACTCCATGGATTAATCTGCAACGGGGAAGCTGGAAGCAGTCTGATAACAGGGCAGACTGGACTGGTCAAACTGGCACAACACGCTGCACGCTGCGTGGGGGGAGGTGAGATCTGGAAGATCTGTGTGTGGAATTTCAGGCGTCTGCTAGCACACAGACAGGGTTATAAATCTCCCACACTCTGCATACTCTCAAACACCAACAGAGAAATGTTTAAAAATGTAGGAACATTTTCTGTACAAGGTTTCCCTTTACCCTGGGGCTCCCAACCTTCTATCTCTGTCATGATGCAGAGGCTGAACTATGGGTACTGCTGCAGTAGCCACACCTATATGAGAGTGCTTAGTCACTTATCATATGGAACAAATATCCTTGTATCAGGACTGTCTCCATAATACTGCCTTCTGCAGACCCATAAATTTGCCTCACTACTATGCTTTTCTCCTTGCTGTCATCGGTCTTCCTCTTTACCTACCTTTCAGCCCTTGCTGTACCATTTACTCAACTCCTATTTCCCCAGATGCTTTTCTCTGTGTCTGTCAGATGTGTCTTGTGGTTGACCTTAACTTTTACATGGGAAACTCTTCAGCTTATGAGAATTCTAGCTTTTATTACTTTGAATTCTGGATTTGTCCACTGGCCATGTTTCCAGTGTAGCTTTGATTTATTGCCTTATACACTTGTCTTGTTATTGGCAACACATATGATCACCTAAGCCCAGATCACAACATCCTCTGACCCTACTGCTCCAAGGTACCCCATTGTTGCCCTCCCATCAGTGTTGCCAAAACACTCCAAATTTCTGAAAATCCAAATACTGTCATCAGAATTATGTTACTCCTTTAATTTTTTCTGAGTGCAACAGGTTTTCCATTGCAGATTTTTTTTGTCAGTATGTGTGTGATACTGACCATATGAATTGCCAAAATTGACTTAAACTTGATGTGATCTCTCCTTAGAATTCTGAAAATAAAATCTAATATATATTTTTATAAGCATTTCAACTTTGAATGAGTGCTTATAGCTGATGCAAACATGAGTGAAATTCACACGCAGTCACCAGCTCTTAATGCGCTGTAGTATGGCTACTGTGAGGATGGGTTTGTGCCTTTCCTTGGAATATTTAATTCAAAGACTAACATAAAACTAAGGTTTCTTTCCTTAGGGATATCACTATATCACTTAATGGATTATTTTTTTTAAAGAAAAAGAGCAGAAAGGATGGCCTGTACCTTTTGCAAGTGCTGAAAAATGTAAGATAGTGTTCGTGGAATGATGCCTCGATCACTGTAACGTTCTGCTCCCCCAGTTATGGTAAAGGTCTTGCCACTGCTCGTCTGTCCATATGCAAATATAGTGCCATTGTAGCCAGCTAGAGCACTGAAAGTGGAATAGCACATTATACATTACCCATATATAACAAATGTACATTTATAAACCTTCATTCTATGATTAGTGTAGCCATGGAAATCTTGGTTGTTATGACTGAATACTACTTACGCCTTTAAGATAAAAATAAATGTCACATTTTCTTGAACCAAACTAAAGCCAAATTTTCTGGAACTAAGATTCTGACAATTCTAAATTAAATATCAGACATCCAGAAAGTATCAATGTATGAAGTTCAATATGTACATCTACGGGATGAAGCGCCAAAAGGGGGGGCACAATTATGGCATGGTTTATCCAGTGATTTGAACAGGGAGCACCAAGGCAACCTTCTCAGCCCAGAGATTTCTATAATGCCAGGCTTTGACAGACCAAGAGACAAAAGCAGGAAAAAGAATAAAAGAAAAAACATGGCAAGAGAAAGATGCAAGGAAGTAGATAAATCAGAAAACCTGTTCCAGACTTTCAACATCATTTTTAAAAAACTAAATAATACGTAAGGGGAGATGGGCTACCTCCTTTCCACTGAATAATTACCTAGGGTCAGGCAGAGGACTAGACCTAAGGTTTAAAAGTCAGCAAAAGAAGGAATTTTGAGGAGTAACTTCTTCCTCAGGAAAGGTCAGGGACAGATTTATCTTATTTTGCCAAACCACTACAGATTCAGAGCACAGACTATCCCCTCCAGATCCATACATGGGGATGGGTAGGATTCCATCTGCTATTACCTTCTCAATATGTGTGAAATATGTGTTCACAGTCCCAATATCAGCTTCCTCACAACTTGTATCTTGTTGTAAACTCACCAAAAAGCCAAAAATTGAATTCTAGCTAAATTAATTCAATAAAAAATTAAGCTTGACTGAGTCAGATAGAAATCTCCTTTAGACCTTTCACCTGTGGCTCCATTACACAAAATCAGCCTAATCATCATTCACTATCACACTAAAGCTTTAAAGTGGCTTAGATACAGATTATTCCTTTGTAGAGGTTCTGATTGAGATATAAATCTGAGGCAGTATTGTACGGTATTTGTTGCAGTAAGTATAAGCAAATACCTAACATACTCCCTGTTATACATTTGTGTGAAGACTATAGTCTGCTTTTAAAGCTGCAGTAGAACATTCCTCTGATACTGGAGATTTACCATATGTCCAGTTCTACAAGAGTAGTGAAAACATTTACCTAAGTTGTGCTAGAGGATCCAACAGGAATGTATTTGCTGTACTTATTTTTGTTACCTTTCTTTTTTTTAAGAATATAAATTGGATGCAACTAAAGGCCCACTAGTCCAGGACCACACAGTGCCCAGCCAGATGCTTCCAGAAAGCCCACAAATAAGGCACAAAGGCAAAAGTCCTCTCCTGCTGCTGTCCCGCCCTCCCCAGCAACTGATATTCAGTGACATACTGCCTCATGTTCCATGTAGCTAATGGCTATAGATAGACATAGCCTCCATTAATTTTTCTAATCCCCTTTTAAAGCCATCTAAGCCAGGAGCACATCTTGTGGCAGTGGACTCCATGAAATGTGTGTTGGGTGAAAAAGTGTTTTCTTTAATCTGTCCTGAATCAACAGCCAATCAATTTCACTGAGCAACCCCGAGTTTAAGGCATATAGGACTAGGAGTTTAGTGATTAAATAAGAGTTAAAACCTTCACAGAGTGATGTGTAACTGAATTAGTATAATAGATTCGACTGGGATCCCAGTGAAGGCTGTTAGGGTGAGAAGATCAGTAATGGTATATAAGTTTTACAGAAGACAGCCTATTGATCTTTCCTACAATGCAATGGGAAGGTTAAAAAACACTGAATTAGTAGGTAAAGTAGTGTAGGAAGAGATTCAACACTGGCTACTCTTAGTTTTAAAGGCACATGTGCATGTGCTCTATACAGTGCTATTAAACAGGTGGTACTTGTACTGACATGGTTCATACAACACGATAAGTCATGGTGGGTTATGAGCCTTGTTTGTATCTGTATGGTTTATTGTGACATCCAAACTGGGCATGGACAATTCAGCGCAGTTTGCTAATCATGCACAAGCCACCCTGAGAAGCCATGGGTTATTGCTGGGTTATTGAGGGTGGCTTATTCTCAGGGTGGCTTGTCATGACATGTGAACCTGGTAGCATGGCTTGTCAGCAGCTTCTCAGCACAGGTTCCAGAGCCACCTGGCAAGAGCAGCAAAAAGCCTGGCTGCTCCTCGCAATGTATTTATTTATTTTATTTATTTGTGATATTTGTATACCACTTAAATATAATGAAATCCCTAAGTGGCTCACATACAAATATTAAAATCACATTTAAACTACAATTAAAAATATAATATTAAAAACAATTTTAGTTAGAAGAATACAGAGCAATACATGAGCAGTAAAAGATGGAGCAGCATTAATAATTTAATTATAAGCCAGGGAAAGCCTGGGTGAACAAGTGCATTTCCAGGAGGTGTTTGAAACATGCAACATTTTCTGCCAACTGAATTGCACAGGGGAAGGTATTCCAAAGGGTGGGCACCACTACTGAGAAGGCCCGCCGGCAAGGTATTAGATGGCAACATTCCATTAATTTTGGAATTACCACGAAGGCCTCATCTGACTATCTTAAATGTTGGCTAGGTATATATAAGGGAGGATGGTCTGCGAGGTATTCTGATCCCAAATTGTTTAGGGCTTTGTATGACCATAGCATAACTTTGAACATGGCTCAGTCGTTAATAGGCAGCCAGTGCAGTTCCTTTAACACAGATGACATGTGAGCATAGCTGGGTGTTCCAGTGAGCACCCTAGCTGCTCCATTCTGCACTAACTGCAGCTTCTGAACCAGGCACAAGGGCAGTCCCACACAGAGTGCATTACAGTAGTCTAATCATGAGGTTATCATTGCATGGATCACCATGGTTGCGCTATCCATATCCAAGAACAGGTGTAGTTGGCGTACCAATCGAAGTTGGTAATGGGCACTCTGAGCTACTGAGGTCACCTGTGTCTTCAGTGACCGAGATGGATCCAGGAGTACCACCAAACTGCCTACATGCTCCTTCAGAGGGAGTGCAACCCCAGCCAGAACAGGCAAACACCACCAGTTGAAAAGCACTGCTGTATGCACAGCCAATAAGATATTAAATGTTCTGTATTACATATGTTCTGTATTACATATTACAGAGCCAGTGTGGCATAGTGGTTAGGGTGTTGGACTGGGACTCGGGAGATCCAGGTTCTAGTCCCCACTCAGCCATGAAACTCACTGGGTGACTTTGGGCCAGTCACTGACTCTCAGCCTAACCTACCTCACAGGGTTGTTGTGAGGATAAAATGGAGAGGAGGATGAGGATAATGTAAGCCGCCTTGGGTTCCTTGCAGGAAAAAAGGCGGGGTATAAATATAATAATAATTTTGTAAAAATAAAAAAATATATTAATTACTAATGTTGCAATGATTGTGCTATATCCATAGATGACCAATTTCTATAATTACTGATATTACATTGCTCAATCTATTTCCCTTCTGTGCCACATATAATACATATGGCATATTAGAAGAATAACTAGCCCTGATTTTCTCCATTACAGCCCTGAAAGCTGGGAAGATGTTCCACATCCCCAAACAACTTCTTTTTCTCAGGGCAATTCTATTATACAGTAAAGGATGCTTTCGCCTTGACAAGTCTAGAACACCTGAGCCAAGATAAAAGGGCACTCGAGAGATTACTTTCTGTCCAAGCAGACATAAATAATTTATTCCTGCTATGGGACATTTTATACAAGCTTTTGAATGCAGAAGCATTACATGACACACAAATTTCTTGAGCCATTTTAGAATTATTTGAGCAAACCAGTAGTCATTTCTGATTTTACCTCCTGAAGAGGCTCTAAATTAAAATGACAGAGTTCTGTACAAACTCAACTTTAGTTTCATAGATTTCATAGATCATAGAGTTGGAAGGGGCCTACAAGGCCATCGAGTCCAACCCCCTGCTCAATGCAGGAAACTAGAGGAGGGGTCTCCCATCCAAGTAATAACCAGGCCTGATCCTGCTTAGCTTTCCACACTCAGACAAGCTGAGCCAGCGTAAGCCACAGGCCAGTTTGCAAAAATGTATACTATATATTTTCCCACATAATTCTGTCATCTCCCTACCACCATATCAACTGAAACATTTCATTTTGATAAAGTAATCAACCAAGAATGATTCTCTTGATAAGATTTTCTAGACTTCAAATGTGGATTGTACTGGATTTCTTCAGCTCAAAGACCTAACATACGTTATGTAAAAGGGGAAAAAAAGTAGTATTTATGTGCACTCTTGTTTATGAGAAAAGTTATAAATAAGTCAAACTTAAAAAAGCAAAACCTTCCTCATCTTCCCTAGGAGGATGGGGCCATGTGTAGGTCAACTGCTAGTCTGGTGCCATGAGAGAGGCAAAGGGCCTCCAACTCATTTATCTGGAAGCCTAAGCATTTGCCAGATGGCTCAGTATAATCTACAATAGCAAAATGTCAAAGAAAAGCACACAATAAGATGCCAAAAAAAGCCAGCATCTGCTCACAACAAAAATATTAGAATTGTCAGAAGTATTTGTTTTTTGCCTGGTTATTAGGCAAATATTCCACCTTCGTTTGGAAGAGAAGTAATTGTTTTTTTTCATATGTTATACCAATAGAATGAAAGGTTGTTTGTTAACATTAGAATAAGTTGAACATTGCATTTTTGGACTTTGTGGTATTGAACTGAAACTGAGCAATTCCTTTTCCTCCATGTATATTTCGATTCTTGGGTGGTCAGCTCCTCAGGGCTGACACTAGTTATAAGACAAAGCATGCTTTCCCGCCAGCCTTAGGATGGTTCACACATAATGATCTCTGTCTAATAAACCATTGTTTATCAGACCCAGGAAGAGCCTTGTACCCACATGCTCCAACATCCCCTTCCTCTCTCACATTGAAATCTAATACTTCCAAATTTAATTGTGGTTTAATGGTTTCATTAAACCACAATTTTCCGTTGGATCCGAAGTTGGAAACTGTGGTTTATAAACCACGATCTGATCAAACCAGGATATGAAACCTGGCGGCCACATTCTGGACCAGCAGAAGATTTTGGACAGTCTTCAAGATCATTACAGTAATCCATCCTAGAAGTGACTAGACTACCAGGTATATCTGCTCTAGGAAAGGTCACAGTTGGCACACCAGATGAAGTTGGTAAAAGGCACTCCTGGCCAGGAGCATGGATGGATCCAGGAGCACTCCCAAATTATAAACCTACTGTTTGAGGTGGGATTGTAGCTGCCTGTCCTAATTCACATGGACATACAACTGGCCTGTATAGACATGTAACAACCCATGCGGGTGTAAGGGGGACTTTAACCAGAGATGTGGTGCTCAAACAGCAGATTTATGCACTATGCTTTTACCAAAGTGCAGAATAGCTACTTCTAAAATGGGGAAATTGGCTCAAACACTAATTAAAGTCCAAAAGCACAAACTTTATTTTTTATAGATTTTTGTTCTCAACACACACACATGAACATTCATTACAGAAGAGAAAAACAGCTTGGTCCATATACCCACCCCCTACCACATGGTGCTATGGAAATGGCAAAGCTGGGGATTGGAAGGCTATGTGACCAAGGGAGCTCAGCCACTGGTGATAATGGTGGGCTGTGGGGGTGGAAATAGATTTAGGAGGAAAGGGAAGAAAACAGAGCAGGAACAGCTAGAATCACCCGACTTCAGAGAAAGGGGAACCAAAAGGTTCCCAAAAGGTTCTTCTTAATTGGTTGTCAATAATTAGAAAAAATGCTTGGGCACAGACACTTAAGGCACTCTTGAGTAATATGTTGAACAGAAAACACTGAAGGAGGAGATATCCAACTGTGCTCTGATACAACTAGTATTTGTGGCAATGATGGGGAGAAAGAATGGAGGCTTAGCCATTATTAGGGAACCCAGAACCGCCACCATTTGGTTAAAAATAGATATGGACAGAGATCCTTGGCAATGGAACTTCCCCTTAGAATTCCTAATAAAATTCAGCTTGACACTTTTTGGTAGCCACTTCTCACTACCATGGGCTCACTTCTTGACCACCTCCTTTGGACTCAAAGACAGAAACTCAAACAGAAGACTACCTGTGTGGCCTCATAGGTCAAACTGTGTTCCTGCCTATATTGAGCCTATCTTTGCGGCTCAATGGACACTTTACCAGAATTGGTAAAACTTTATCTCTCTGGGTGTAGAAGGTAAATGGATTGCCCTGGGCAAATACAGCAATCAGATGGTTTAGTTGGAAAGTGCAAGGAGTAAACTCTGGCCCTGGAAACGTGGGATAGGAACCAGAGTAGAACAGAGAATCATTCTAAGAAAGAGTAATGAGGAATGATACTAGAGCCAATTGGACCCAGGTAGCTATCCTCAGAGCTCAGATACACTAGTGTGAGGGATGCTCAAGCAGAAAGAATGAACAATGACTGCCCAAACTCAAAGGCAGTTATAGAGCTCAAAACAAAGAGTTTGATGGCTCAAAGGCGTGACCCAGGATGGATCAAAACAAAGGGAATAATAGTTTAGCTCTGGGAAAAGAAAGCTCAGGGAGGTTCCTTGCTACTTGATTATAGATTTCATAGATTATAGAGTTGGAAGGAGCCTACAAGGCTATCGAGTCCAACCCCCTGCTCAATGCAGGAAACTAGAGGAGGGGTCTCCCATCCCAGTAATAACAACAAAGGTTCCACCAAGGGTACTGAGGTAGTGCTTGACTTTGTTGACCTGTCTGGGAGGTGGAGATACTTCAGGATTGGGCCATTTTTCCCACCAGAGCTTTTGATTGGCCAATTGAAAAGTTACCCTCATGGGTTAGTCAGCTAGATGCTTCTGTGGTCACAGGGGGGGGGGGATCCCTTTTAATCCAGTCAAGGAAGAAGCAACTAAGTTTTATTACTTCTGTGCCTCTGCAGCAGTTCAGAACCTTAACAATGGTACTGACAGCTTTTCAGGCTGTGTCTTCTGGAACCAAGTGGTTTCTTGAGCCAAGGGAAAAACCAATTAAATCCACAGCACACAATACACATGTCAGAAAGCCTCTTGATTATGTGCGCGGTAACAGAATCATATTACAGGATCTATCCTGAAAGACCTGCACTGGTTGCCAATTGCTTTCTGGGCTCAATTCAAGGTGTTGTCCTTAAACTTTAAAGCTTTAAATGGCTTAGAACCTGGTTATCCAAGGGATTGCCTGTCTTGCTATGAACTTGTCCCTGTATTAAGATGTGCAGAAGAGGCCCTTGTTAAGGTACCATTATCTGAAAAGGCCTGTTTGTCGGGCACTCATGAAAGGGATTTCACTTGCGTTGCCCCCAAACTATGAAATGTGCTCCCTCAGAATTATGATTGGCCCCCACTCTTGGCCTTTAGAAAGGGTATAAAGATGAATCTTTTCGATTTAGCCTTTTAAAACGTGTAATTTTTAATGTTTTACCATTTTTAATGTTCTTGTTCTTATTGTTGTAGCAATTTATTGTTTTAAAATGCTGTACGCTGCCTTGATGGCATTTTAGCAGATAAGGTGATATCTAAATGATCGAAGCTCCTGTGTAACAGAACATCCAAAAGAGGTTGCACACCTCCTACCTAAACCAAGTTTAATCTTGCCTGAATTAAGCTTCAGTTTATTCACTCACATCCAGTCCAAAACTGCTTATTATGTATTTATTTATTATTAAGATCTATATACTGTCTTATTTGCTAAAAAGCTATCAAGGTGATGTACAATAATTTAATTCAATAAAACCTTAACACAATAAAAAACAAGAAAATTAAAAAGAGAAATGAACCTCTAAGCAATTTAGAACTTCCACTACCTCCCTTAGGCTTCCAGATATGGAAATGAGAGATAGAACTAGGTGTTATATCCATATTATGGCTAGTAAAGTGCTACAAAAACATGCATGAATTCCAACTGCTTTCTGCTTACCCCAATTCAAAATAGTGTTAGCCACATATACTGTAGGGATTGGGCCCACTCTTCCTACAGAGGAGGATCTGGGAACAGATTCTGAGGAAGATGGGGAGGAGGAGCAGATGGAGGAGAGGGAACCTGCTTCTAGTATATCAAGGCCAGCAGACTTAGAGATAAGCTCAACAGTCAGGGAGGATCAATGGGTGTCAAATTCCGTGGGAAAGCAATCTGAGCTCTCTGATTGGGAGGAGGGCGAATCAAGCATCACTAACCCCTGCTAGTGGTGTAATCGAACCGGGGAGGGGAGCCTCGCCCCCGCCTCGATTCTCCGTGGCGGCGGGGCCCCCCGCCTCGATCTTCTGAGCGGCGCAGAGCAGTTCTCCGCGCCACTTGAGCTGCCCTCTCTGGTCCCGTCGCGTCACTTCCGGCACTGGAAATGACGCAACGGGACCCTGCGCAGGCGCAGTACGTGGCACGGGGGTCCAGCACGCCTGCGCAGGGTCCCAGTCATGTCATTTCCGGTGCCGGAAGTGATGCGACGGGACCAGAGCGGGCGGCGCGGGCGGCTCGCCATGGAGAGGCGAGCTGCCGACAGAGCAAGGTAGGCTCAACCGAGCCTCGTGCGGGTGTGAGCAAGCCGATTTCGGTCCGCTACGCCACTCAATGATACGTCGCTACCTGGGTCAGACTTCAGCTAAGGAAGATGGACCAGCCAAGGAATGTCAGGTGCTCCAAGAGATTGGCCCTTAAGAATAAGGAACCGCTTAGGGGTGTGGGTAATTTGAATCTGGAGGGGAGGAGAGGTTTCCAGTTTGGAATCAACTTCTCAACAATAGGGCAGTTAATGGCTGGTATTCTAACTAAGCTTGGTTCTTTTGTGATTGACTCTGCATGCCACTTCTTTTGTAATTCTAAGCCAGTTTGCTAGGCTGGCATCTGTCCTAATCAAGCTTTCTGGTTAGAAACCATTGTGCGGATCTTCTTAGGAGGAGGGGTACCCTCAGAATAAAGAGACCAAGGAGGTCAGCCAGTACCCATGGTTACATTACAAGCCCCAAACTGGAATCTCTCTGCAGACATAAGTGCCTTCTCTAGAGCGACTGTCACAGTTAAGACAGTTTGTCTGAATCCCTCACAGGGCTGAACATTTTTTTAACTGATTAGTAGAAAGGCTTTTATTAATCAATGCAAGAAAGGACTGAAAATTAGCCAAGTCTAGGGTAGCATGTGTACAAGAATTCCAAATCCAATGCTAATGTGGAAAGGTATGACCTCACTAGGGTATGTGACATGCAACACGTGTGCCAGTGTGGTGTAGTGGTGAGAGTGTTGGACTGGGACTTGGGAGATCTGGGTTCTAGTCCCTGCTCAGCCATGAACCCCACTGGGTGACTTTGGGCCACTCACTGACTCTCAGCCTAACACCCTAACCTACCTCACAGGGTTGTTGTGAGGATAAAATGGAGAGGAGGAGGATTATGTAAACCACCTGGGGTTCCTTGCAGGAAAAAAGGCGGGGTATAAATAAAATAAATAAATAAACACATATCTGCTACCTGGGTGAGACAACAGCCCTCCAACACGAAACTAACAATATAATCAAAGAAGCTGTTTTAAGCCTGGAAGGAGGAAGATCTTTAGGGTTTTTGTTTTTAATGATGTTTGGTTAATCTGGCAAAACTTTTAAAATCCAGCCAATTTTGTAAAGGGATGTGGATTAGGACAAGAGCATTTGAAGAAAGTAGCAAGAGTAGTGACACGTAGTGAAGGGGAGCCAAGCAACCAGTTCCAGTGTACCTCTGTCCCATTTGTACAGTAGGCAAACTTTCTGAAAAGCTAAATTCTCAATGTGACCAGAGACTGAAATGTTTTTCTTTTAGGCAGTTGAGATTTTACATGGTTACAGAAATGCTTTATTCAGTTAATTATCTCTGTACTTCAAACAACAGCACATCAAAGACCCATAATAATCCAAAAAAAGTGATCTGGTGAAACAGAACTGTGCAATGTTTTGCAATGTTAGTTTCAAGTTAAAAATTGTATGAATTTGTGCCAGGCTGGGATACTGGTGGAGATACTCATATGACTGCTGTTTATGTATCTGGAGAGGAATGTTCTTTTAGCAATATATACGTACCTAATTCAGTACTATAAAGTACACAGAGGTATAAAAATCTGTAAAGTGAAAACAGTATGCTATCAACAGGGTTAGCTGCTCCCGGTCCGGGGTTCATGCTGGGAATCTCTGATATCAAATAATTTTTATATACCACCTTTTGGCTTTCAAAAGAGTCCCAAAGGTGGTTTACAACATTAAAAACATTAAAAAATAACAATTAGATTATAAAAGTCAAAGAACATTAAAAGAAGCTATGAACAAATACACAAGGAGGCAGGAATTAAAAAATATCAGAAGCCTGGCAGAATAAGGTCTTAAACCACTCACCTAAAAATCATCAATGAAGGGGACAATCCAACCACTCTTGGGAGGAAATTCTGCAATTGGGGTGCTGTGCCACCACCGAAAATGCAAGTATACTAAATTATTCCCTACATGAAAGCTCCCACAAGCCCCAAGTGCAGGAGCAGTAAGCCCTGAAACAGTTATCACTATTCCTGAGTTATCTTAAATACATTTTAAACAGTGTGGCATAGTGATGAGAGTGTTGGACTGGGACTTGGGAGATCCGGGTTCTAGTCCCCGCTTGGCCATGAAACTCACTGGGTGACTTTGGGCCAGCCACTGACTCTCAGCCTAACCTACCTCACAGGGTTGTTGTGAGGATAAAATGGAGAAGAGAAGGATTATGTAAGCCGCCTTGGGTTCCTTGCATGAATAAAGGTGGGGTATAAATATAATAAATAAATAATTTGATACATATTATTCTTATTGGAAATTAATGACTTCCTTTAAACATTGACCATTTAAATGAAGTGGCCTTTTAATAGCTATGAAGGGAGGCCACATAGTGGGAAGCACATGCAAACTGCCTTTTTCAATCAATCACTAATCAAGTCTAGAAGCATTTCAAGCTTTTCTTCAGGTAGATATTTTTTATTTAATTTCTCGCTAAAAATAAAACTAGCTCTAAGCATTTAAATCTGCACTAACAAACCATATCAACTATTACGATTTCTATCACACCCCTTCCCTAGATTATTTTCCTGACAACTTTGCACTTTCATTTTATCCATCATAGAAGCCCTTTAGATTCACAATGGATTTAGCATGGTGCTTGCAAATTGAACTCTCAAGTATGGATGTTTACGACAAAAATAAAGTTTACCCTCAATTTTAGGTTTTCAGACAGATGCTTTCAAAGAGGGTTTCCCTTGGGAAAGGACCTGTACTTAAATATTTTCTCTCATTTGAACTGCAGATAAAAGTTCCCTTAATTAAAATAAACAAAATATCTCAGTATTACTATTACATCTCTTTGTGTCCATGCCAAATCTGCAGCATAAAACATATTTAGTAATGCTTTTCATTTCATAAATATGTTCAGTCCTTTACATCCATTTAGCAGCTCTGATTTTTTTCAGTGCAAAGATATACTGGACACATCCATTTCTATAGAAACTGATGACAACTGGTGTGAAAAAAGGTGTATGATGTTTGTTTAATTTAAGCAGTTCAAAAATATGTAAACTTGTAAAAGCAGTGACTGAGGGAAGAAAAAAGTTTTATCAAATATTTTGTAAAATGTGCCTGTCATAGTATAATCTATAAGTAACTTTAATAATGGTTGAGATTTCTTCAATTTGTGTCAAAGTAAATCTTAAATGATTTATAATAGCAGATTGATGAAAACAGCTACTTGACATAAATTCAAATCTGTGGCTTCATAGCTGAAAAAGCCTCTCAAGAAGACACTTTAATCACTACACTTCTGACTTCATTTTTAGCAAGATTTAAAAAGGAAGAAAACAAACTAAAATCATGCTAAATAGAAACCCTATAATCATGTCAAAGTGGCATTCGAAAAGGGCATTATTTTCTTCCCCAACCATGCTGTAAATAGATTCTGCAAGCCTCTATGTCAAGCCACCTACGCTAATAAGAATAAGGATGTGATGCATGTTTGTCTATTATAGAGTTTCACCGCTGTGTACCATGTCAGCCCAGAGATATAAAAAGATCAGGAATGATCATTGCTTCCAGTACATCATTGTTTCTCAACCACTGGGCCATTGCCTGATGCTAGCCTTCCTACTGTTTCCCAAGGGTGCAGGATTTTATTTTGATTTGGCAGTGCATAATATTCCAGATCTTCTTTCTCCCACATTTCATAGAAGTGGTTACCAATGTGAGATGCAGTCTGTGAAGGACGGCTGCCTGCCAGCCCTACCAGGTAGGCCGCAGTACCAATGAACCCAGAGACTGCCACCCACCTGCCCAGTTCCCTTTACACCAAATTGGTGTAGCAGCCCAGCCTTGCAAACAAAGAAGGAACACACAATTATTAAGATGGAGACTTTATTAAAACAAAAATTAAAAGTTAAGCAGTGTAAGGTCTCCAGTGGTCCAATACATATAAAAATATTCCCTTGTAAGAAAGGGCTAAAAGGGAGGTAGGGAAAGGGGGTTGAGGTAGGTTGTTGTGAGGGAAAGGGAATGGGAATAAAAAGGATCTTTAAAAGATTATCTAAAACAAACCCAAAAGTCTGCAAAGAACCGCTTGAGCCAAACCAGGCCTAGCTCCCCCAGCTATCCTGAAGTCTCGGCATACTTGCCCATGATGGAACTCCCGCAGCATTCAGCCCCAAGGAAGAACATAGAACCCTCCTGACCAAACTTTTATCTAAAACTGGGGCTCCTTTCCAGCCCAATCTCCACCAATCCCATCATCCTGCTAGGCAGAACGTTCTCACCTGATTCATGAAGGAGGGTCCCCCATCCCTTCTCAGCTGCAGGTACTTTCGTATGACTTCATCCCAATTAGCTCTGGCCTTGGTGCTACAGCTCTGCAGATAACCTGTTGTCTCTCAGCTGCCATTAATCTACCAGACACTCCCCACTCTAGCTCCAAGGATGTTGGCACATTCCAAGGAAGGATAAGAAAACAAGGGTGAAGAGAAAGAAAGAATTGAGAGCGAGGGGGAAGGGAAGAAGAAAACCAGACGGCCCAAAGTAGCCCAGCCGCCGCCACGCCTCTTCTTCACAGTCCTTCAGCATAGGACTGCATGTGCACCCATCTCCATACAAACACAGTAAGCACCTCTGACTTACTAGTTAATTCACGACACAAGCAGTTTGGTGACCACCCCCCAACCCACCCACTTTTTGTGCAGCCATCCATGGAACACTAGAATGTCTTGTCAGCTCTAGTCAGCTTTGTGAAAGCAGCCATTCAGATGGGGAAATGTCACTGGTGACAAGTCCAACTAGGAAATGAGGCTAGTGGAACTGCAGAATCTGACAGTATCCACTATAATCTGCAACTCCTGAAGCATCATTTCCTATGCCTTACCATTACCATTTCACCCTCCTGCATGCCCATCTGCACAGCTGTTGTGCAGGGCAGGGCTTGAACACAGAAGGGCAGTCAGGGACTTAGTAGTTGGCAACACAAACATTAGAACGCTCCTGCTCTTTTGAGACTACTTCCTGCATGATTTATCAGAGGAGCTCGAGCTGCCTTGTCTCTGTGCAGACAGATGCACGTATGGCTTCCTGCAGCAGCACTGCAACTAAGTACTGTACTGTGAGTAGAAATCACGATTCCACTGAGCACAAGCATTACATTAATTTATCATTCATTCATTCATTCATTCATAATACTTCAGATTTCATGTTGCAGTAATCAGAGTCCAATGAAAGAGATATTTTAAAAATAGACTATTTGGATATCAGAGTTATTGCCTGAAGTCTTCAGTATTTTGGAGTATTTCTGAGGAAAGGAATAGTTTCTAGGAAAAGGAATAGGGCCAAAGCCGCAGCCAAAGCTGAACCGCTGAGAAATGCCAGTTGGCATGAAAAGTGCGTGGAGGGACAAGATGCTGTGGCATCAGGACTTGCTGGCAGTACATTTTGTGAGATGGAAGGGCTGGCCCACCAATCTCTACCCCTTCCTCCTCAAAGTGGCTCTCACATAAAAGTAGTTAATGACCAGGGTCTGCACCACTGTGTGCACCACCGCCAAGGACTGAGTTTAAGAAGCCACTGCAATATACCACTTAGATCAGGGGTGGGGAACCTCAGGCCCAGGGGACAAATCCAGCCCTCATGCGGTCCCAATCCAGCCCGCTGGGGTTCCCCAGAGGACCACACCCTCTTCCCCCAGTCCCACCCCCTTTCCCCTAGCCACCTATTGTTTGGTGATTTCCTGGCCTTTGTGCAGTTTTTCTCCTTTTCTAAACAGTTGAAATGCCTCTCCTAAGGCTTAGGTACTGGCAGTAAGAGCTTTAAGCTACAATATGCTGGTATTTGTCGTATTTTCAGCCCCACCCTTTTGCCTTTGGCCCCACCACCTTTGCTCCTGCCCACCACTGGAACGTGGCCCCTGAGAGCTTCTCCAAAATTGAAGTTGGCCATTGGGCTGAAAGAGGTTCCCCACCCTTGACTAAGGCCACAAAAAGGATATTTGCTATTTGCACTTTAAGTTGTAATTTCCAGAGAATGTGGACGTATGTCAAGAACAGTTATTCTGGTTATGCATTCTTTAAACTTTAAAGTTTAAAGTAAACTACAGCAACACAAAACTCACCAAACTCCAATAATAAATCTTCAGGTTAGAATATAGGAAACAGAGTACACTAAGCCAGGTAAGGAACGTGCTGTTCCAGATGCTGTGTAAACATAACACTACATGACACCTCTTGTTCCCAAGAATTTATAGCCTAAAATACCAGAAGCATCAAATTATCTATAACTGGAAAACAGTATCTTTCTTTTCAGTATTTAGGTAACATAAATACCTATGTTTTTAAAGCCTTTTCTTCATGCAGTCACTGTGTTGGAAACCCTTCTGTCTGCCAGTCAAATTGCCCGGCAACCTACTGTACCAGTAAAAAGCACCTACATGTCCAGAATCAACATGCTACAGCTGCGCTCAATCAACCCACAAAACAAGAGGATGGAAAATGTGATATGCTGCACCACAGCTGAATGGCTGGGACAATGAACAAAGAATAATGGGCAATAGCTGTTCTTTGTGGAAGAAGGCAATGAAGAGTGACACATATTCTCCTACACAACATGCATAATGAAAGCAACAAATTCATACAATATTTGTATATGAAAAATGTGCAAATCTGTGCTTCATTAGATGAAGATGCCTGGAAAAACATATTGTCTGTTCTGGTAGTATATTTAGGACTGACACAGATGTAATATTCCCATTAGCTGAGAGAATGGGAGCATGCAGTGGATTCATTCCTTCACCCCGCTGCCCTCAAATGCATGAATCCATCCTCTCTTCCATAATTTGCTTTATGTGTGTATCAACATTAACCAAGGTGAACACCAACCAGACTGCAGTCATAAACCAAAGTTTGAAACCAGGGTTTTAACCCTGGTGGGGCAATCCTAGTTAATCCCATGTAATGTGACAGTGTAATTAAAGGAAACCTTGTGAGTAAGGAAAGATTTCACATGAAAACATAGAGGAGAGCACATGCAAGTCCATAGCATGCTCCCAGTTTCCTTTTACTTTATTTATTTCATTTCTATGCCACCTAGTAGACAAACCTCTCTGGGTGGTTCACAAAAGAAGACTAAAACCATAAAATAAAATAGCATAATAAAACATAGTATTAAACATTAACAAGTTTAAAACAGAATAAAAATAGGGTAAATTTCCTAATCATGATTAGGAAACTAGAAGTGTTACATCTACACCCAGACCTAGAAGAGACAATCTTCATTTTGAGATCTTTTTGTTTTAATACAAATGCTATTGTAAAACACCTTGAGGACTTCCTGCCATGCTAAGATCACTAGTCCTAATCAAACACAACATTTATTATCTCTATTTTTGTTATTATTACATGCATATCCCACCTTTTCCCCTCTTGTGAGGATCCCAAGGTGGCTTACATAGTCCTCCTCTCCATTTTATCCTCACAACAACCCTATGAGGTAGGTTAGGTTGAGAGTCAGTGACTGGCCCAAAGTCACCCAGTGAGCTTCATGGCTGAGTGGGGACTAGAACCCAGATCTCCTGAGTCCCAGTTCAACACTCTAATCACTACACCACAGTGGCTCTCTTTTATTAAAAACAACACCACAGAATATCAAATAGTTGTTTCAATTGGAATGGCTAATAGGCAGATATAGGCCCTATCCAAAAGGAGGAAAAAAAAGCAAGAGGAAGTGAGGTTTAGGAAAAGTCTGGGCAAGGCAATGAAGGCAAAGCAAAGATAGGACTGTAACTAGGAGCAGATAATGACTTAATCTGATCTACTGGATGCTCATATGGCTCTTGTAGGTCTGTCTCATTTCTTACAAAACTCTATCCTGACCAGTGGTGGTGCACAGGCAGGATCCTTGCCTAATCTTCCTGGTTTGCAAGTTCAGGACCTATGGGGCTGAAGTTTGATATTATTCTAATAATGCCTCTTAAAGAACTGTGCTATTTGCAATGCAACCAGATAAGAGAGTGGGATATAATGCAGTCCTTTACTGAGTTAGATTAAATGCTTCTTCTCACATTGCTTTCTGCCTCAAGCATCAAGCTATCAGTTAGTCCATATTCTTATACTGTACATACATACCCAAACAAACACATTCACATGAACTGTGGCCTGGTTCAGGAGCAATGCTGCTGCTCTGGAGGGGGAACAAGTGACATGTTCGATGCACAACCTCCTCTTCCCCCTTCCCCTCCCCTCCCCTCCTCTTTTCATGCACTCAGCTCCAGAGGATGTCTGTGAGGTCTGAACCAGAAAATTGTGTTTTAAGCGCTGACTGCAAACCAGGACTGCAAACCAAGAGCTGATCCTGATTTGCAAATGTGGACTCTAAGCAGCACTTAAACCATAGTTTCCCAGTTCAAATGTCATGGAAAACTGATTTACAAACCAGGAAGTCTCCTATCAAGCAGGACTTATGAGAGGCAGAGGAAAAAAGAACTTTCATAGTTTGTTTCTGCTTCTTCACAGCTTGTTCCACAGCTTTTGGAGTGGCAGCTTTACTTCACAACTGGGCCAGAATGTAACATGTTAGAAGAATAGTTTAGAACAAGGGTGGCCAAGTACCATCTCGTGGGTCAGGTTTTATCTGGCCCCTAGCAACCGTACCAAATTTACTCATGATAAAAAGATTGTCCACGGTTTCATTCATAAAGAAAGAAATGTTTTGAAGTTGTAAGAAAGATTTGGGATTCTGACAAACTATGAGAGAGAGAGAGTTCAAGTGAACTGGCCCTTGGAACTCTGTTGAAGAATTTACTAGCTTCTGAGAAAACAGAAATTGACTATCGCTGGTTTAGAATGCACACTTAGCAAAAGACTGGAGAATCAAGAAATGTCTCAGCCACATCTCTGAAAGCCAAGAAATGCTGCAATGCCTTAAGAGAATGAGCATTCTTTATGGTGGTGTAAAGTGGCATTTCAAATGAATCTAAAGGAGTCCATGTGATCCATGCAGTCAAACTATTAAAAGCTCAATCCTAGGTATGCTAGTCAGAAGTAAGCCTCATTGAATGGGTCTTGTTCCCAACTAAGTGTGGATGAGATTACAGCCTTAAATACTGAAACAAATAGCATATTGCAACAAGGGAAAAAGTTCAAAGAAAGACAAAAATAGAAAAAAATGATTCAACTCTTTATCCTGCCAGCAAGACACTGGAAACCTCTAATTAGCATCATGCATGTCACCTTTTATTGTTTTGACATTGTTCTGGATTTATTCTGTTGTAATACTGAAGTTAGTTTCCATGTGATCATATGACAAACAGCTTCGGAATTCTACTGAAGAACTTCATTGATATTTCTGCTGCATTACATTCCTGGAAACATATCAGCAAAGCTGTTCCTTCACTTACTGGTATACTTTTCTCTTTAGGAACATGTTCATTTGTGCTTCCCAAAAAACCGACCTGCCAAATTGACACGCCAAATTTGTGTTTTGTTTGTTAATAAAAACAAAATTATTATGAAGAACTGCACAACATGAAAATAGCAACTATTAATCTAATTTTAACAAACTATAAAGGAATTTTGGCATACTCAATTATAAAGTAAAAGCAGCTGAAGCCCTATTCAGTGAACAATGCTGTAGAATATGAACACATTTGTAAATACATTTTAAAAATAACACTGTGCATAAGAAAGGTTTAAAAACAACAACAACCCTGCACTTCCAAAGCATAGTTCAAATAATGAGCTATGTTGCAATAAAACTGCAATTACCAGCAAGTGAAAACATCCTGCAGCTTTATAAATGAAAACAGAACAGAAGTGTTACTTAACTACTTGGAAACAAGCAGTATTATTCCAGAACAATGGGCTAAATTACAACATAGTTTAGAAAGAACACAAACATGGTAAGAAGGTCTTTTTCTGCTGCTGATTAAAACTATCAATTACATATTTTGTGATTTTTCCAAAAGTGTGCGAAGCCATATTTGGAAAAACAGACAAAACTGGATCCTTAGACTGAATCCAAAACAAACAAAAAACATACAATGGGATTTTTAAGGTTGCCAGTTAAAAATTAAAGTGGATTTAGATGCTAATCATCATATGAGGCTCAATCCACTCATAGTGTATGAAATATTCCCATGGAGCTCAACAGAGCTGCTTTCTGTGCTCCCTCCACCATACATGAGCATGAGCATAGGAAGATGTCTCCTCATCTAGCCCACCTTCTTGCTTCATTACAAATTATTCATGCTTTGGTCCAAGTGTAACTTGCACCAGGCAGAGAGGGTGGCTAGATGGGGATATGTGAAGCCTGTATAGATTAGAGGTGGGCCAAAAATCCCCCACAACTTCCGCAGATCCATTTGTCCCTCATGAAAGTATGGGTGATTTTCTGCTGCTTTCTGGAAGTGGGGGGAGAACTTCAGAGAAAGTTTCAAGGGATAGACACTTACTTTAATTTTACAAGGTGGCCAAGGGGTTTTTCTCTTGCTTTTAAAACTTAAATTATATTCTTAGTGTGAAAGCAAATGTTGATGTTGTACATTTTAATATTTATGGTTGTCATACAGAAAGGCGCACACATCCCCATTTCCTCCAGAATTTTCTGTTCAGACTCTGATCCCACCTTTATTCCTAAACTGCTCAGACAAACCCCAATGTTATAAAACAGAGAATGGAACTGGTGGGTACATGTCACGGATAGCAGAGCTGAAATTTGCTGCAGCCACTTTAAGGCTGCAATCCTACAGATACTTCATTCAGTCATTTCATTAAATACTGTACATTTGTACCCCAACCTTTCTTCCATCATGGAATTAATTCAAGGCAGCTTACATAGGGTTTCAATGTAAGCTCACCCAGGCATTGACCAAGCCCAGACCTGCTTAGCTTCATCAAGGTGAATAGGAGCAAGCCCCACTGAACTCAGTGGGGCTTACTTCTGAGTAGACATGCATAGGCTATCAGCACTAATATGCATAGCTCAGTGGGATCCCTCTCCTTTTCATGGCATGTGCTTTGCCAAGCAAGTGGGAGGAATCCTAATTTCATGACAAAAACTGTTTTATTTCCCCCCCCCTAAGGATTCATTGCTCTTTTCAAGAAAACCTCATGCTCCCTAAATGCTACCTTTCAATGTGAAAAGCAAACCCCACAAAAATTCAGCTTACCCCTACTCCCAAACCAACCAGTGGATCCTAAAAAGAACCTGCATAATTAGGATTACCCTAAAATAAATACTCATCAGAATCACTGTCGTAAGTATACAGGAATTTGTATTCAATTTACCTATAAAAGCAAGGACTGAAATTGCTCATAAAATAAAAATAGTTGAAGGTCCCTATATTCTAGACTAGCTGAGTAGCAATTGGTCATCCTTTAAGTAACCCAGCTGGCCAGGGTAAGGGAAGGACTGAATGAGTGCACAGGTATAAGAATTTTCTTACTAGCTAAAACCTGTTCATCTTGTACTGAAACAGACACTTTAATCAAAATGCCCCTTTAGAGCAATTAGATCCTTAAGGGTGCAATCCTATGCATGTTTAGACAGAAAAATGTCCTACAACTCCCAGCCACCATGGCTGGCTGGGGCATGCTGGGAGTTTAAGGACATTTTTCTGTCTAAACATGCATAGGATTGCACCCTAATTTATCTCTGATGCATTTAAGAACTTATGAGCCAATTAGTAATTGTTAAAGCAACAGTTTATTCCATTTTAATAGGAAAATAGCATGCAGACTATTTCCTCCCTAATGAATTTAAGTAAAAGACTAACATGTTAAACGTGTAGCAAATAGATCTCTCCATGCAGGAGGCCAGCCTTTTCAAACAATGTCAAATGTCTAGCCTAACCGTAGCAATCAAGCAGGGAAAGAAGTTATTATTTAACACATTCCTCGTAAAGAAAGAATTCCAATAGAAACTATGATATCATATTCTTATATAGGAGTGGGGGACTGAGATTAAGAAATAGATAACTTGACCAAGGCCACATAATTAGGCCTGGTCTACATATACAGCAAACTGAGGTGGCAGAATTCTGAGATAGTAGACTGGACTGTACCACTTCAAAATGCAGGTGGGAGGATGTCATTTTTAAATGATTCCCCATTTTTTAAAAAATACTCCCCACAAGTAAAAAAAACACAACACGCTAGCACTGAGGGAGAAATGTTGTAGTCCACTGCTATGGTATGTTCACTGCTGCAGCATACAGAGCTTGTTGTAGAGATCACTGTAGATAACTTTCTACAGTGATCTGATGATCTCTTTCCTGGGCGCACACAGCCAATTTAGAACCCCTCAGCATATATGTAGTTAAGATCTTTTTGTCCCAAAGTGCATCACTTTACACATGCCTGTCTTGAAAAACCTCATCTCGTTACGCAGTAACTTTCAGAGCAGGTGTGGGCAACTTGTGGCCAGCAGATGTCTTGGCCTACAACTCCCATCAGCCCTAGCCAACGTAGCCAATGTTGAGGGATGAAGAGACTTATAGGCCAAAACACCTGGAGGGTCACAAGTTGCCCACCCATACTTTAAAGAGATCATTTTGGAACAGAAGCCTTCCAATGAACGTACAATCCACTTTTAAAGCAACAAGGATGATTATTGGAAATTGGTTTGATAAATGAAACCCCACACACAGATCATTTAAAAGAATTACACTTACCATTCTGCAACTGGCTTGGCAATAGCTTCAAAAATGTCATCTTGCTTTGACTCCTGATCAAAAACTTTCTGAAATCTGCAAATTATAAGCAATTGGTCATGCAAAATCTTAAAACACTACTTGATTCTTTTTTCTTTTTCTCTGTTTGTAGCTAAGTCAATGTTTACATCACTGTACTTACATAACCTAGTACAATGTTTTCCCTGTAGTCTTTACCACACTATGTTGTTGTACTATTGAATCCACAAAAGACTGTAAACACTGTTGCTTTGACAAAATCTGTACAATAAAATCTTCTGATAAAATGATACTGCTTAGAAAAAGCAAACTGTATTTTACTACTGTCATGGGGATCAGTGTTTCCAAATGACCCCACACAGGATCATGTATATGCAACCCTAGAACTAAACAGAACATATAAACACTACAGATTATTTTCAGTTTCTTCTCTAGAACAAAAAAGGAAGTTATTAAGCAAGTTATGTTAGTAGAGGATCAGATACTTCAGAAGAATTGTGCCTTATTTCCATCACCTAACATAAATAAAGGGTGACAGCCAATGTTGCCCAAGCAGACATCCACTCACACAACAGGCCTTTCCATTCCTCTCCTCCCCATTGCACCCCTCCTCACTTCCCCAAACTTCTCCACAGGGTCTCTCAACCCTCCTGAGCAGATATGGAGGGAATGGGGCTGCAGGAGGAGGTAGAATCTATTCTGCCAGCAATGTCTGTTCCACTGGTGGATGGACACATTTGGATTAATCCCAAAGGCATTCCATGAACACTAACATGGGAGAAAGCCCCTTTGAACTCAGCAGGGTTTAGGTACTTCCAAGCTAATATGCATTGGAATGGGCTGTAGAGGTATCTCTTCTGAGTCTTTTCTCCTTCTACAACACAGGTATAGGCAAAATAGTGCTGCTGCCTCATGATCTCAGGATTCAACAGTACGGATATAGAACTGGAAGAAAGGACAAGAGAATAAGAATTATGAGGGGGGATTTTAGAAGTAGTTGGACTAGGAGGAGGGGGACAAATTACTTAATTTTTAAAATTCCTATTAAAAAGCTTCTATAAAGGGATCATACCTATTAATAAACATAAAAAACAGTTTATGAAATCCGCATTTGGCAATCCTGGTTATATCCAACAATTATAATCAACTCCAAATCTTAAAGCCAATAAGATATTAAATAGTATTAGGGAATGAGATGAAATTTGGATAATACATTTAATAGATTACTACTAATACTATATAATATTACATTTGAAACATTTGTTGACCAGCAGATAACAACAAAAATTATGAGGGGCTAAAGACTGTGAAAAAAGGAGAAGAACTTGGGTACATTTAGCCTGAAGATTATTAAAAGGCAGTATGATAGCCATCTTCAAATTATTGAAAGGGCTATCACATATAGATGATAGAGCAAATTTGCTTTAGGACCTGAAACAGCAAGTTCAAATTACAAGACAGGAAATCTTGACTCAAAATTAGTAATAATGTCCTCACGGTATGAGCTGCTGAACAGTGGGACCTTGGAAGGTGATGGACTCCCCTTCATTAAAAGCTGTTAAGCAGAGGCTAACCATATCAGGGATGCTCTAACAGAGGATTTCCTGCATTGGCAGGAGGTTGGGTGAGATTACCTTGAGGTCCCTTCCAACTCTATGTAGGGTTGAAACTAAAAGAGGCACTGAAAGTCAGCGAAGGGAAGGATACGATTTTAAAAGCCCATACATTTGTGGGAGAACTACAGAGCTGAAGCAATCTCTCAAACACCCACCCTAGAACATCCTCTGTAATACCCTCCCTCTTTACAGCACAGAGATCAGTGAGGGGAAAAAAGAGTTAGAAGCTGTACAGTGACAATGAACAATTATCAGGTTATGTTTTTTGGTTTTGCCATTTGAAATGTTTAAACATATAACATTCCTAAAAGTATATATGGACAAATATGCAACCCAAATTAACTTACTTAAACTTGTAGCTTTCTCGTTTATTATTGACAAATCCATCTGCCAAATCACGTGGCACAATAATCTCCAAGCCAAATGCTGATGTCTCATCTTCATCAACTGAATATATCTACAAAATATATGTGTGGTCTCTGAAAATGGTATCTGTATTGATGAAATTATTCCATTTTTTTAGGGTCACAACATCCATATGCCTAAAATGCAAGGTCTAAGAACAACTTCCACTAATACTATTTTATTAATAAGAATACATCTACAAATAATTCCCATAACAAGAATTGTAATGTCAAGAAGAGTTTACATCCGTTCAATTTGCAAGCAACATACGTATATACTGCAGTGAGGAAAATCTCTTTGTAGGAAAAACATGCATGCCATCACTTGGAATTTATAGTGGAATAAAACAGGCTGGGAAGCCATTGTACATGTCTGCTAGAAGTAACATCTGAATCACCCTGGCAATCCAATCCTATGCATGTCAGATCTGAATTGCCCCACTGAGTTCAATGGTACTAACTTCAAATAAGCATGAACAAGAATCCAGCCTTACTGGACCCATTCAGTCTGGTAAAAAATAGGGCAGTAGATGGAAAGAGGAGCATTCTAGGTAGATTGCCAAGAAGTATGAATGCCAGGGAGTGTGGCAATACAGCAGCTTGGGGGAAGGGGAGCCTCCAAGTAGGGACAGGTGTCAATCTTTTTTCTGGCAGGGTTTTTGCATGTTGAAAAGCTGCATGATAACAGATAAAGCTTTTCCTATTCACCACGTGGGCGGGGATTAACTTGCCTGTCATGCAACTGTTAAAAGGTAACCAAAGCAAAGACCTAATTTCATTGTAACCATTTCTAGACCGGCAGCTGTGTTGGCTGTTGAAGCAAAAGCTAAATTGCCACATGACCCTTTGTCATACCTTCATTGGTTTGCTATTCCTAGTTTGTTTTTAAAGGTTATAATTACTTTACCACAGCTCTACAGAACTTAATTTTTTTTAAAAAACGATTTTGCAAGAATTATTATCTTGTTACATCCGCATTTGGAACGTCACTATCATAATTCCAATTCAGGTGTACCCGTCTGTCCAACAATCCTTTCTCATGGTGGTATATGAGAATGTATATTATTATTATTATTCATACTGTATTATCCCGTATGAAAGCTTCCCCTTTTAGGATATTGGGGAGCGGGGCGGGGGGTGAACTATCTAGAAATGAATTCTGTGATGAGCGCTTCAAACTACCAGAATGTTGTGAGAATTCTAATCACGTGAAGAGCATGGCCGTCTGAATTCGCCCGTAGTATGCCTTCAATTGCCGTTCACACATAGCTTCTTTCTAAGAAGCCACGTCTACATCTTCTGAAGGAGTACTCTGCTAGTAGTGTTACTACTTCACACGTACCACAACGCAGGGGACCCGCCCTGCTCGCTTCATGCAATCGGTCTCCACAACAGGGTCGCCTGCTGAGGCGCACCCTCCTCACATACATAACACACGCAGCCAACCGCCAAGCTCGGTCCTGTCTCCTGCCATTCTTTCCCTCGCTATCACGGCGGCCTCCGGCTTTGGTCTTCCTTCGCGCACCCTTCACCCTTTGCTTCCCGCAACCCTACTCCCTGGCTGGCCCCTTTATGCACCTACCCCCGGCGGCTGCCTCCTGCCAAGGGGTTTCACCCGGGCATAGATCTGGATCGTTTGCTTCACCATCTCCGCAATTCAAACTTTCTGCTGGCGGGAGACCAGCGAGGGGGCGCTAGGCCCTTCGTAGCAACGGTAACCAAGGAACGCTACCCAGCGTGCCTTGCGCCACAACGCCGGCTTGGGCGGAGCCTTTGCGGGAGGCGCGCCCGGTTTTCCGTGGTGAGGAGGTCGTGGGCTGTTTTCTTGCTCCAGCTTTCCTTGTGGCGTCTCTTCCCTATAATATCTTAAGTAAAACCTGGGGAATTCGCTTTCTGAGGTGCATTCCTATGTTCCCTTTCCTGGAAGTAAACCCCATTGAATCCAATGGGGCATACTTCTAAGGAGACATGTGTAGGACTGCGCTGTTATTGGATGGTGTACTTTTCGTCGCCGAGAGAAATCGATGTGGAGAGCAGGCTGTGGTTGTTCCCTGACGACCCCCCTCCCAAGCCCCTGATAGAGAACCTGGTGCCCTGCAGAAGTTTTGGACTACAACTCCCATCAGCTCCAGCCAGCATGACCAGTGGTCAGGGACTATGGGGATTGTAGTAAAACATCTGGAGAGCACCAGGTTGCAGAAGGTCGGTTTAAAGTAAGCAAAGTGTTCCAGCTGCTCCTTTTTGAAATTGAATTACAGCCTTCGTGAGTATTGGACGGAGCGTGTGAGTTTCAAATAATGTACTTATGGTTCAAATTTTGTTTTTAAACTTAGACTATTGTCTAGTTTTAAGGGCACAATCCTATGTATGTTTAGACAGGAAAAAAAGGCCTACAACTCCTAGCATTCCCCAGCCAGCCATTCCCCAGCCATGCTTGCTGAGGAATGCTGGGAGCCGTAGGACTTTTTTTCTGTCTAAACATGCATAGGATTGTGTCCTAAAATACTAAGTATTGTCTAAGCTATTGTCAAAGTTCCCAATTGTCTGGTGTGACAATATTCTCCTATGCCTCACTCCCCAAGATATTTAAAGTATGGAAGAGGAGAATTAGATCACAAAGGAGGAGTGAAGGCGGCAGGAGCAGGCATAGGGAACATCAGGGCCTGCTCCAGTTGGACTGCCCCTTCCAGGGCTAACTAACACTCAGTTTTTTCTTGTATTTACCGGTAATTAGACTGTACATCGCTCAGAGTTGCCAGATGACTGGCCAGATTGGCAATTCAAAAATAAATAAATAAAATAAAGAGCACAGATCAATGACAAAAGTGATGTATGAATGAGCTACAAGGATCCACTTAAGCTCTGATTGTGTTTAATGTCCTTGCTAACAGTCAGTATCCATGGTGCTTTGCAGGCTATAAGAGAGCAGGCCCTTGCCCTTTAAAGCTTACAATCCAACGTTCAACACAGGGGAAACAACTGAGGAAAGGGTGGAAAGTGAAGGCAGGGGTAAATAGGGAAGCAATATGCATTGCAATTGTTTCTGTTACATGTACCTAAACCAGTGATGGCAAACCTATGGCACGGGAGCCACAGCTGGCACGCAGGGACCTCTCTGTGGGCACTCGAGCCATTGGTCACCAGATCGCGAAAAGACCGTCCCCTTCTGCAAAACACAAGTGATCTTGTTCTTTCTCACAGTGTGGAACAGAATGATTTTATTCTAGAATTCCTGTTACAGAATTCTTTTCTACATTGTTATCACATTTAAAAGATTTTGAAGAATGATGCATAGAGCATGGCTTGGATGTAAAGCCCTAACAGTTGACCTGAGTGCTGCATGTGTTGCTCTCAAACTAATGGAGTATGAGCCAAGGTTTGACAAATTATCATCATGCATGCAATAGCAAAAATCACATTAATTGTGCAAAAGCATGCCCAATGTAAACTTTTACCTAATGCAGTGTTTGCAGTCCAAGACATAAAGTGTTTAAAATGTGTTAAGCACGTTTAGTTTTCTTGTTTATCTTGCTCATCCTAGTACAGGTTGACTTTTACTTTGACTAATCCGACACCTGTAGAAGCAGGGAAAGGACCCGGGGTAAAGCTTGCCCCATACAATTTCAGTCTGGCATATAATCATATTACAAGTTGAGAATCCCTTATCCAAAAATACATGTGCCTAATTATTTAAAAAGTTTGTAAAAATTCCCTTCAGGCTATGTGTACAATGTAGTACTATAATAATTTTTTGAGTTGATTTTTTTTTCAACAAAAAACTATCATTGAAAGCTCTGTTATTGTGTTTTTCTTTAAAGACAAAAGATGTTAATTAGTTCGGACAACTGTATGAGTTGTTTTTCTAAAACTAAAACCTCTGTATTCAGGTTTAATTGCAGTGTTGGCACTTTGAAATAATAAGTTGGTTTTGTGTTGCAGTTTGGGCACTCGGGCTCAAAAAGGTTCGCCATCACTGACCTAAACTGAGATACAGACTGAATTACAGTAGAACATGGGGAGTAGGGGACTGTGCCAAAGGCTTAATGGAAAAGGTGGGTTTTAAGGAAGGATTTGGAGAGGTGTTCCTCACAGGTGTTCTGGGAAATGGTTCCAAGCATATGGGGCAGCAAGAGAAAAGAGGCAGAAACTTTTGTGGGGGCAGGATATCTTCAAACAGTTGAGGGTGGAGAAGCTGGAGGAATGAAGGTCACGGACAAGGATGTATCCGAATATGAGAGCGGAGACGTAATGGGGGCAAGGCCATGGAAGACTTTGAAGGTAAAGACAAGGAGCTTGTGTTGAGTTTAGGAAGCCAGTGTAGGGGTTTAAGGAGGGTTGTCACATGATTAGAGTGGTGAGAGTAGTAAATGTTGGATAAATGTGAAAGGACCATGGTGACAGGGCCAATCCAAGAAATTTTGTTGCCTGAGGGAGAGCAGCAAAGGCTGCCCCCCCTACCCCTGAAGTCAGGGTGCATAGTACCCAAAGCCTGTCAAGTTATTTTGGCATAGGAGGCTGAAAATCCCACAAGCACTACTCCCAATCCCTAGCAGTAAAAATACAATAATAAAGTAAATAACTAAATTTGCTGCCCTTTAATGACACCCAAAAATCTGCTATCTGAGCAGTTTCTTCACTCTGCCCAATGGTAGGACCAGCCCCGCAAGCTGAGACAACTGTTGTTCAGGGAGGAGAAGATTTCAGTAGTCAATACTAGATACACCAAGTCAATTTAGGGCACAATGCTATGCATGTTTAGACAGAAAAAAGACCTGCAACTCCCAGTATCCTTCAGCCAGCCATGTTGGCTGGGGCATGCTGGGAATTGTAGGACTTTTTTCTTTCTAAACATGCATAGGATTGCACCCTTAATCTGTAATCTTTAGTGGGAAGTATTTGCCTCAGAGTAAACATAATTAAAATTGCTCTCCTAGTAACTTGATTCTTTAGTTAGACTTTTCCAACCTTGGAGAGCAGCCAGCGCAGGTCTTTTCATGGGAGGGAGGGCGGTCGGAGTTCCAATTTCCAGCTCTTATATCAGGGAATCCGAACTATCCTATGGCCCCTGTCTAGGGGCCATAGGATTGTTTCCTAAATCTACCTACCTGTTGTGTCCTGCTTGATCACGCCAGACAATGCAGCTGCAAACAGATTCTTTATTGCTACAAGCAATAACGGAAAGTCCAGACACCAGACACCAGGCCAAGAAACAAGCCAAAGTCGAGACAGTTCAAGGTTCAGAGGGTAGGAGATCAAGGTTCAAGAGTCCAAAGTCCAAGTCCAGAATCGTAGCAGCCAGGAGTTCAGATCAAGGGAATCAAGGAGCGTAGAAACCTTGCCAGGTAACAGCGTTGTTGCTTTCTACACTGAGCATGGGTCAACAGCTAGACTATAAACCCTGACCCAGCCTTGATCTCGGTCTGAGTCCGATTCTGGATCTTGGCACGGGTACCAAGCCAGGAGATGCCTGCTACGCCTCCTTCTGCTCACGTGCTTTTCAGCCAGGCGTTTCTCCTGGCGTCTTTGGGCCGGCCGCAACCCTGACGAGCCCTCCTCCCCTGAGCCCTCATGACAGCCCAAGGCCAGCACCTGCAGCTGAGAATCCTCAATCGGCTCTCCCTGCTCCCGTTCCTGCAGTCCAAGGTCGACTGGCCTTGGCTGCAATCAGCCACAGGTGTGAGCCCTTCACCCTGTACCAGCTCCTTTTCTGTGTCAGAGCTGGTGCTGAAGCAAGACCCCACACACTACCTTTCTTCTAAAAAAAATCCAAATATTTACATACAATGCTAAATAGACTGTTCATACACATGAATGTGTTATTCTTTTAAAGGGGTATTAGCTGTTATTATTATAATGATTATGAGCCTCATGTCAAACCAGTGTTACTATTAGTGTTATCAGTAGAGTGAACATGTGTATATTATTAGTGAAGCATGCAGCATTTTTCTTGACCCATCCAAATAATGTTTACCATACACCCACAAAAGATGGAATACTGGAAATAGTGGACTACTAACCATTTTTAAAAAAATGCAAATTAAGTAGTGTTCTGCAAATTTTAAAACAACATAGAAACCTTATTTAAATTTCAAGAGGCTTAAGCAATGCCACACAGTATGATATTTTAAGCAGGCTATTTAAAAAAAGAAAAGAAACCATAAATAAATAAGATACGCAGTTTTGTTTATAGGGGCCATAGGATATTTTGGAGTTCCACCTCAGAGGTTGTAGACACTGCTATGACTTCAGAAGGGAAAACCAAATGGGGATTGTTTCCCGGTGCCCTTTGCAGCACCATGAAAAGAACCGTGGCAGCTTCCTCACCCAAGGTTGCACTCAAGGGGGCAGGAAGGGGAGGCGCTGAGGATCTGCAACATCCTGAAGCCTCCCAGCTCCTGTTCCCACCCCATCTCAGCAATTCCACTAGACATGCTTGAAAGCACGTCTGGTGATAAAAGGAAAAGAAAGGAAGACAGAGAGGCAAAGATAGCCTCCATTGCATTTTCTGCTCTGCCAGGCATCTGCTGCCAGAGCACTGGATTTTTGGAGTGCTCCAACTTCATAGTGCTCCTTTGGAGAGCATAGGGTTGCTCTACCTGACATCTAGATGGCAGGGCTATTGTTTAACAGGCATAACAGCTTTGTTTGGGCATTCAAAACAGGTTTCTCTATGGATTCAGACTACTGGGTGCCATGCAGTAAATACTTATCTTCTAGAAAGTGATTGTATTAAGTTTGGGTTCTGCATTTTTCAGATTTCCTGGTGCCGAAGGGTGATAAGAATGGGTTTAGTTACATAGTCAGAGGTTCCAAATGGCCAGCTCTGATGAGTTAAATCTACATACAGACTATCCTGTAGGGATGGACAAAGCTGTCAGTTTCGCTTTCTTCCATATTAAAATGTTTAAGATTATTTATTTATTATTTATTTATTCAATTTATATCCCGCCTATACACAAATGCCCTAGGTGGCATTTTCTTTCTACTCCATTTATGAAGAAGTTTGCCATTTTGGGTAAATTCTTACCAAAACCCAACTGAATGAATTTCTTACCCATCTGCAATGGCCAAATTCAATAGGTGCAGCTATTCTCAGTATGGAGAGGACTATGTTGTATCTGCCTGCCATGTAGCGGTTAAAGATGAGGAGCCTGTCAGAAAAACAGATGTGTCAACTCTAATTCAGCACCACAAACATAGCTGAATACCTGGATTTAAATCCAGACTTTTAAGAGCTAACCAAGCCACCCAAAGCCCTCTGGCTAGCCGCTAGATGAACAAATCTGTCAGTTTTGCTTTCTTCCACCATCTCAAGTTATTTCCATCCCATTTTTGAAGCAGTTTGTGAATTTGGTAAGTTCTTATGAAAAAACGAGCTGAGCTAAATTCTCACTCATTCCTACTATGCTTTTTGAAAACTAACACTACTCTGTTGCACATCTGAAACAGAGCTTCCACTCATGTTAATTATTATAATTAATAGCCACTAATGGATGTATGCACTCTGAATTTCTCATCCTTTTTTAAAAGATAGCTACCTAAACTAGTAGCTATTGCTACACTTTATCACAATGAATTCCATAATATATGATTAGCTGAAGAAATGCTTCCTTTATTTGCCCAGAATGTGCTGCTAGTCAGTTTTAAAGATGACCCCAAGTTCCACTGAATTGTAAGAAAATATTTTTTGTCTTTTCAGTTTTTCTTCAGCATTCATAATGTCCTTATTTTTAAAAAATAAAAAGTTCAGCCTTCATAATGAAAATGCTCCAACCCCCTGACCATTTTAGTTGCCCTTTTATGCACTTTCTCCAGTTTTGCAATATCCTTTTCAAGATAGTGTTGGGGTTGGAGTGAAAAAATGGTTTGTGTGCTAGCAAGCTAAATGAAGCTTTGGCTGTTTACACATAGCAGCAGAGTCTCTACGCAGCAGTCAGCTTCAGCTTTTCTAGCAGGATTCTATTTAAAACACAAAAATCACACCATAGCCAAAACAGTTCTATTCTAACTGTTTTATTAACTTATCACAAAGTATCACTACAAGTTAATTTACATTCTATATATAAAGTCTATATGCAAAGTACAAATATTGCTCAGCACATAAGTACATATAGCTTTGAAAGTACATATAGCTCAGCAAAAAGCAAGTGCAAGCATGTGCAGCTCAAAATCATATAAGCATGATACATATAGCCAAAACTTAACTACTATACATCATTAGCCAATATACACTACATAACTTATTTATCTTACAATTACCTTTCTCAAACCTACAAACAAAAATAACTCCATAAACATAAACAGCCATATCTAAAAAGTTTTCAAATAAACAGCACAAAAAACACACTACAAAACATATAAAAACATAAACATTACAACAAACCTATTTTTCTTCATACACTAACAGATAGGGGACCAGAAATACAGTAATCTGTATGTAGGTGTTAACATAGTATTCAGACATGGACATCATAGATTTATATGACTTTATATAATACTCCTGTTAACATCCATAAGTCTCCACGTGGCATATATTACACCATAATTCTTTCTCCGATGGATAAAAAACTACTTAACGAAGACTGGCTTGAAGGCTTATTGTCTTTGTGTCCAATTCCCAATCCTACTCAACTTGCCTTTTCCTGGGCTTGATGCCATATTCCCCCTTTTCTACCCTGTTCATGTTATATGGAGTCAAAACTCTTGGAACATTGACAGTTCATAAAGAAAGCAAATAAGCTGTTGTGTTCACTAGTTATTAATGGGCAGTAAGTGCTAGCAAGCAGCAAAGGAATAAACACATTTGAGCCAGAAAAAATTCCCAGGGAAATAATTTAGAGGTTTGTCAAACAATTCTTCCTACACAAAGGAATGATGATTTCCTGAAGATGCGTTGTATATTCTGGCATGGCAACTTTTTCCTATAACAGTTTTTAAATTTAGTAACTTATATCTAATGATCTGAGAGAGCTATGGAGAAGATAATACAATCAAGCTTTCAGCGTGCCTATGAAGTGAAGAAACCAGATGAAACCTCTGTTCCCTTCAGTGGATTCTAAATTTGCTTCTCCCACAAATCCTAGTAATTTGCTTCTCCCACAAATCCATCACACTTTGTCAGCACCAAGAAGTAAAAAGTCTCATATAACAAGTCCCTTGTGAATAAGAAGAAATCAAGACTGCGCTTGTAACCTGCTTGTGTGAAACAAAAAAGCACTTGGGCAGGGGACCTAAACACATTTGGAATTTTGACAGAGTGTCATAGGCATTCTCATAAAATGGCTGCCATGGGTGGGGTGGGTGATGTCCATTCATAAAATGGCTGCCATGGTGGGCATAGCCAGTCACAAAAAAACTAATTTCCCAGAAGATGAACTGGTGAGACTAAAAGAAAAATAACTTGCCCAAGACCCTAAATAGAAGGTAGAGGTGGGGTCTGAGCTCCAAAACACAAAACCACTCTTTTGAACCCAAATATAGATGGTGCTTGAGGGCAGCACTTTGCTTTGTAAGATGCTGGCCTCCCAATTAAAACATAATTACTAAAAAACATCTTAAGAAAGAAAATAAAACTTAGGAGGGGCAGGAAGCCTGGCAGGAACCAAAAGAGGTGTCCATGAGCGCAACGTTGGAGACCCAGCCTTAATGTTAGTTCCTGTTCATGGGGGAGGGGGCTTTATTACTTTTTTCCTCTCATATTTTAATTTTTAGACAGTGAAATAGTACTATTTCACTATGTAAAAATGAAAAGAAAAAAATTAATACACACCCAGTGAACAGGAGCAGACATTAATGGACAGTTAAGAGAATATTCAAGAAACAAGAGGCTATTCATCAGTAATCCTGCTGCCATGCTCAACATGAAACAATAAAAGAGGTAGAACCTGCAAGCAGGAAGCTTTTAATTAAAGGCACCTTGAAAAGCTTCAGTAGTGTTTACCTGTTCATAATGGACAGCCTGACACTCCAACTTCTTTTTCATAGATTCATAGATTCTGTTTAACACATCAAATCTGGGTGGGAGGGGAGGAACAGGGAGGACAACACAGCAAACACTAGTATGCAATGCAAGGCCGGAGTCAAGGGTAGGCATGGTTCAGCACCTGCCAAGGGCCCACGCCGCAGCAGGGACCCACTGACAAAAGTTCCCCAGACTTTCTCCTGTTCACCACTGCAACCTGCTTATTCACCTGCCTCTCACTCTGGCCCAGACAATGGTGGTGGTGAGAAGAAGGAACAATAGATGCCACTGCCTGCTTGCTCTCTGGCTGCCAAGGAAGCAAGCGGTAGCAAGAATGAGAATGAGAATGAGGATGGGGAGCAATAGCAGCTTGCGACAATGGTGGTGAGAGGTAGGGGGCCCATTGGGGGTGTCTTGCCCAAGGGCACTCTAACCTGGGGTCAGTACCAATGCAACAATTTGGAAACAAATGTCTAGAGTCTGTGTTATTAGTCACTTCCCCCAGTCACAGTGATGTTCAAGTGGGAGTTATGTTGCACCTCTTAGGTTTCCTCCTCCCATGTCCATATGGTGCCTAAATCCTGGCACTTCCCCATTTTCCACAGCACTGGGATCTGCTGTTTCCTCTGTCCACTAACTGCTACAACTTTCTCCCATGCTCTGATCACCTTTTGCCTAGACTGATGCAATCTTTATATCCTGCTGAAGCTCCCCACTTCAAAGGATGTTCAGATCACTTGCCAAATATATTGTTTCTCCCACTGTCCCACAGCTTCAGTCAAAGCCATTCCTCTCCTTAGGTCCTCACACTGGCTTCCTGTCACACTCCATATCCCCTTCAGGCTTCAGATCCTTACTTTGGACTGTTTCACCATTATATAGCAGCCATCCCAGATTTGCCTCTGAGTGTACTTTCAATTAGGAGGCTTCAGACAGTCCCAATTTCCTGACAACAGATCTCTTTAAAGCTGTCCATCTCTCTGCCTCTGACTTCCTGCTTGTCCCCCTCTTATCCCTTCTCCCACCCTCTCTATCCCAGGCCTGTGGCTTGGCTTACGCTGGCTCAGCTTGTCTGAGCGTGGAAAGCTAAGCAGGGTCAGGCTTGGTTATTACTTGGATGGGAGACCCCTCCTCTAGGTTCCTGCATTGAGCAGGGGGTTAAACTCGATAGCCTTGTAGGCTCCTTCCAACTCTATCATCTATGAAATCTATGAAAATCTTCTGTTTCAGTCTCCACTGTCTCCATTTCCCATTCCTGTCTCTGTGACTCTTGTCACAGTGCACTCCTGATACCTGAGATGGAACAACCTCCTTTCCTTAAATTGCTTTGCTTCCCTTTCCTCCTTAAAACCCAGAATTTTTAGCATAACAGTCTTCAAACCACCCTGCCTGCTCCTTCACAGCTATCTGATTCCGTTCCACCTTATGCCCAGAACTAATTGATCCATCGCTGATTGCTCCCTCGTCTTCATATGTCCAGTGTACATTATGATCCTCCCTGCAAGGATCATACCATGTTCTGTCTTTGGCATAGAGCCTTTCCCTGGGTGCTTAATTAATGTATAGTAATTGTAGTATCCTCAACACCTAAGCACAAAGGCTATACAGATTGCATATTTGTATAGGTTCTAGTTTGATTTTTTGGCATATTTGGACTTTGAGTCAAACCTGGTAGGTTTCCAAACTGGAGTATACATAACAGTAACTTATGCAGCTATGTCAGCTAGTCAAGAAATCCAGCATCTGGGGCTTAGTGCTTTAGGGTGTAAATTGACCAGCCAAGGGGACTAAGAGGACATTCTTTCCCCACCACCATCACACACCATTTGTGAAATTTCCATCCAAAACTGGCCAGGTGCATTATGTTTTCTGTTCTATTTGCTTGGAATTGCCAGATATTTAACTACTGCTGGAGGCAGCATACCAGACAAAGGATATCTACTATGGTATGACTGTGATGTTTGACTGTAAGTGTTGTGGCTTCATTTCCTTTTTAGGAAGCAGAGGTAAGACAATAGACTTTTATGGTTAGTCATGTGTAGTCCCATCAAAATACACTTTTAAACTGTAAAATTCACCCCTGACAGTATCAGTAAGACTTGAGGTTTAGACAGCCTTTTCCACCAGTTTTAATGCACTTTTTAATATTCTTGGTATACATACTTATGGTGCATTTTCTCTAACTGATTTGTTTGCCAGAGAAGATTTTAAATGTTAACATAGGTGTGAGTTGCTTTACTAGCTGGCAGATATATTTTTTTAGTATTCAGACATGGACAATAAACTATCAATCAAGCTGTCTTGGTTCTTTGTTCATTGGATCAAGTCTTTAAAAAAAAAAGCTTGGGTGCAATGCCATTAAGTACAAACTTGGACCCCATTCAGAAGCTCTTCACTGCATGTTTGCCACTGGGGAGGCAAAGAGTGTGGGTGCTAAACGATGCAGCTAGCCTCTTGTTAGCAGGCTGCTTAGTGTAGGGTAAGCACTGTAGCTTCCCGAAAGAGTTGGCAACCAAAGAGAGACAGTCACTTTAAGAAATCCTTGCTGAAGCCAAGGTGGGAAAAGTGACAGTGAAATAGTCTTACCTAATGGTTCTGCTGGTCACATATGCATTGGCCATATGTGGGATGCATATGGGAGTTGTCGCCCAACACATCTGGAGAGCACAGGTTGGGAAAGGCTGATATACACCTTTAGGCAACTGTGGATATATGTGACACACTGACTAAAAAGCTTCTCAGACTGGAGTTCCTCCAGTATTCAAACTTTGTTTTAAACCAGCATGATAGCTATGGATCCATAGATCTAAAAATGGATACATCTAATGGAAAGCTCCTATGAGGGGGCACTTTCCATTGGAGTTGCAATTAAAGTGGCAGGCAGCAATTGGGTCTTGTAGAACAACATCAAAAAATAAGGAAATGATGCTTGTAAGCAAACTATGTTCAGAAATTGGCCACACAGATTAGGGCATTGATTCCTTGTGATTCTACTTTTAATTCCCTCCCCTCCAGCTCTTAGTGGCTGGAAATGGCATGTCTTCTTATAAATTAATCTGCATGAGTCATTGTGGACATTTCCCTCATTTCCATCATTAAACAGTGCTCTTTTTTGTTATGTTATATTGACTATTCATAATGAGCTGGTTCAAAAGGCAATATAAATAATTGCTGTTTAAGTATGTATAGAAGCTCTCCTGAAGATAACTGCTGAAATCTGTAGTCAAATGACCCATAGTTCTCTGCAGATAATCTGTGCGGGCAACATTTTAGATGTGATATGATACATGTGCTTTGAAGCAACGATCAACATCTGTTCTCCTAAGCTCCAAACTAGGGATGAGAAGCTGGAAAAGAAACTATAACTACAACCCAAAGCGTCCACTTACTATATAGCAGAACTGCAAAATGTTTAGTTATTTATAGTCTGTAGTTCTCTGAGCTGGAATCATTAAGATAAAACTTATTTGTTTCCTTGAGTATCTCTACAGGGAATGGTCTTGGTGAAAGTTTCTTGTTGTAGAACCAGATTTGTAGATTCCATATGTTCAGCTGGCTTAACAATTTTTCCATTCAGTCCTGCTGTCCAGATGGAAGAAAGGCCCCTTTCTGCATACTGGCCTTTAGGTACCACTGCAGTTTTTCAGGTCTTTTAAACTGTACTTATATCCTACCTTTATTCCATGAGGGAACTTAAGGGTAGTATCCAACACTAGCATTCCACTCGCACTAATGATCTTGTGGTAATGGAAACCAATGATGGCACAAGACCTCCTGTCGCCGCCTCGTTCCCCTCCTGTCTCCCTGCTCCGAAGGTGGTGGGCTGCTGCCTGCACTGAATTAGGATTGCTTTCTCCTTTTTTCTGACTGTCTCCTAATCTTTAACAGCTACATGGCAGGCAAGTGCAACATGTTCCTCTCCATGCTGGGAATAGCTGAACCTGTTGAATTTGGCCAGTGTAGATGGATGATAATTTCAGTTCAATTTTGATAATTTACCAAAATTTGCCAATTACTTCATATCTGATATGGGGGGGGGGGGGAACATACTGAGACTTTAACATTCAATTGCAGGAGAATTTTACAAAATTGCAAAACTGACAGATATGTCCATCCCTATCTGCACCCTCCTTTGATTTGGTTACATGCTGGTTCTTATGTTAACTGATATGGGAGGTACTTCCACAGGCTCAACCCTGCACTGATAACATCTGTCCAGAGGAACCAGGCAGAGAGTGCAAATTATGTGGCTTCTTCCCTCATCAGTGTTACTGGATGCAGAAAGGCCTGGGAAAGAACCGTATAATTTGCTCAAACCATGTGTGGCAAGGGACCAAATGATGCAAAAGCTGTTCCTGCACTGCAACAGTTTCATATGAATCAGGCCTAATAGATGCTGTCAGAAACTGAAACAAAAGTAATTCTGAGAGGTATGTATCTTTATTTTATTACAATATTTATTTCCCACCCATGAGACCCTCAAGGTGGCCAACAGCCATCATAAATACCTATAAACGTATAAACAAACATAAACAATAAAAGCATAGAAACAACAGCAGCAATAATAAATCAATAAGGAGGCATCACATTTTCAGAGAGGACTCTACTGAAATGTGAGTGGAAGCAGTATTGTTTTTATTTGATTCCTTAAAGCACAAAAAGAAGTAAGCTAGGCCTGCTGGGGCAGAGGCTTCCACCTTATGATTGCTACCATCAAGAAGGTTGTATCCTCTATCGGGGCAGTGCTAGGAACCAAAAAGATCCGACCGGGATCAGGCCCACGGGACAAAAACAATGCACAAATCTAAAATCTAAAGTCTTTCTGTGTGAAAGAGAATGACTTTAGGTGTGTGTGTGTGTCTTTAAAGGACCCTGACTCCTAAGGGTAGCTCTATTTGTAAAAAGGGATGTAGGACAGGGGAAAGGTGGGCATTTGATTTCAGAAAAAAAACTTGGGCAGAAAGATTCAAGGGGAGGGCAGCAGGAGGTGAAGCACAGGTGGGCAAAAAGCCAGCTAATCCAGGGGGATCAGATGCAACAGAGATCATCAGGGCCCCTGTACCTTTATTTCAGCAAGTGCCCGTGGACAACAGGGTGGTGGGGCAGATGGCCTCCCAGAGATTCGGGGCTCCAAATGAAAGATTCAGGGCTCCAGCCCAAGTGGGCCACTCCCTAACACTGCCGCTGTCCTCCATAACTATCAGCAGTACCTCAAATGGTGATGGAACCTAGAGCAGGGGCCCTTCAGAAGGCCAAACTGTGCAGACAGGTTCATATGAGAGGAGGCAGTCCTATAGGTATCTTGATCCCAAACCATTTAGGGCCTTAAAGGTCAATGCAAGCACATTCACCTGAGGCCAGAAACAAAAAAGGATCCAGTGAGGTTGGTAAAATATTGGTGTTGCATAATCGGAGACTGAGGCTTTAATCAACAGTCCAGCAGCTGCATTTTGCATCAATTTTCGACATAGTTTTCAAAGGTAGCCCAATGAAGAGCATGTTACAGTAGTCTAATATGGGTGTAACCAAGGCATGGGTAACTGTGGCAAGATCTGCCTTCTCCAGGAAAGGTATGTTTCCATACAGTATGTGTGAGTGGGCAGCCCAGAAAAGCAAGGAAGGTGACAGCCTGTTTGTTAATGGGGGTCATTTATTCAATTGCAAATGGGATGTCTCAAATTTTAAATAATTTTGTTCTGTATCATAATGACTGCAGATTGGCAATGCTATTGTTCACCTGAAATGACCTGTGGGCAAACCAATGGGCTTAGAATGCAGTGGCCTGGGTTCAAACCCCACCTCAAGCTATACCCATAAGGCAAAACACTGTTTCTTTCTCAATTCCCAATGTTTAAAAGGAGGATGATATGACTTGAATGTAAAAAAGTAAAAAAAAAAAAAAAACACTAGAGAAATTAACAACAACAACAAATCTTACCCATGTACACACTGGGTATGTTGCTTTTTATTCCCATGCCTTTATTTTTAGCCCACCCTGTTACAGAAACTCAAGGTGGGTAATCTTTGTTATGTGTTGCTGCCATTTTCAGCAGTGCTGTTTTATGGCAGGATGTTGGAATTCAGCCCTTCTAAGTTATAGCTGTTTTACTTCAGTTTTACTGCACATGGGTTCTATTAACACTGTTTCCAGACTTCTCATATATGTATGAGAAACTGGTGGCCTCCTTATGAGTATGATACCATTTGCACTTTTATATGCAAATATCTGAGAATTCAGGGTCAAGCAGTGCAATGCCAACTTTGGTGTCAACTGTTTTTTGGAAAGCAGCAGGATAACATTTCCTAGCACGGCTGGCCCTACCATTAGGTAGAGTGAGGTGGCTACCTTGGGCAGCTGATGCCAAGGGTGGAAGTCGCCCCCTACCAATCCCTGAATCTCCTACATTAGTCTGCTCTGTGTCCCCTAATCTACCTTGCTGCCCTTAGGTACATTGGAAGATGCTGTCCTATCACCACTGTTGAACTAAGAAGTAAGATTCAACAGGCCAGTCCGTCAGATTATGTACGTGGAAATGGGGTTGGGGGAGAGAATGCTATTTTATTCTTGGTTTCAGACAGCAAAATGTCTTGGGCCAGCCCAGCTTCCTAGTGTAGCCAGCAAGTGTGCCGGGTTGCTGGGGAGGGGACGGGCTTTTCTTCTCTAGTGCAGTTCTTGACCCTGCCGGTGGCTGTGCTGTGTTTCCCCTCCTGCTGCAGCCACAGTGTACCTAAAGCAGCAGCAGCAGGCTATGAGGAAGGGGACTTTCTTCTCTCTGCAACTCAATGGTGGGTGTTGTTTTCCTCTTGCAGGGTTGTTGGGGAAGTGGAATGTGAGAGGCTAATAGTTCTTGCAAGAGAGCAGAGCAGAGTTCATCCTGCACCCCTTTAAATGAGGTTAGGGGCTTCTCTACATGAGGCTCTTGTGATTCCTCACCCAGGGTAGTTTGCGGGTGCTTTAGATGACATCGTCATCCTGCAGGGCCTCTCCCGTGCTGCTTTCTGAGCATTTCTGTGGCTTTTTTTTTTTAAGAAAAAGGATAATGAGCTATTATTATAAAATGCTATAAAATGCTACAAAGTAGTCATGTATTTTCACAATTCTGCTATACTGCAGCAGCACCTTGTGGCTGTGTAATGGAACATATAGAAAGGCAGAGAAAGAACACACACACACCCCGGGGGGGGGGGAGAATGTGAAAAGGAGCCAACCTTAATCCCACAAAGAATCCACAAGCAGAAGCCTCAGTAAAGTGGTGGATTAAAATGGGTTAAAAGTCTAATGTAGAGAAGCCCTAGGTGTGAGGAAATCCCTGGATTCAGTGCTGCCTGGGCTGAAGAATTGTCGAGGAACATGGCAGCTGTGTTCCTTCAAGGCACATTGTTGAGCCTACAATGCTGCTAGGAGGAAGGGGTTCAGGAGCAGATCAATGTTAGGATTTTTCTCTCCTTCCCCCAGTCAAAGAGTTCTGTCGAGACTCTGGTATGAGGATTCCAAATTAATAGTGCCACAAAACTATTATATCAAGCCAGGGATAGTTGCTGTTCCATCTCACAGACAAGTTTGCAAACAGCCAGCCAAAGATAAGCATTTATGTTTGTAACGATATTTTAAATGTGTATTACTGTTTGGTTTTTATATGATTTTTATTGTACTGAGAGCAGCCACACACTTTGAGACCTTCCTGTGATTAAACCTGGCTGCTTCCAGACAAGGCTTTTATCCTGCAATCACCGTGCCTCAAATGCAGAATTTTACAGGGGTCCAGATGACATCTTCCATTTGTAACCCTCCTGTGTTTTCCCACTGCTGCTTCCATTTTTTTTCATACCAGAAAAAGTCAATTAAGGTGGGAAAAACAGAATCATTGCACAATGCCCTTTGGTAGCACTAGGAGTCCTCCGTTTGGAAGCACTGAAACACACAAAAGGCGTAGTGTAGCTATTCCATCTTTTCTTCCTTAACAGAAGAAAACGGGGGGGGGGGGGATTAGGGTAAGAAAAAAAAAAACCAGAAGAAGCTGTGGGAAAACATGGGCAGGCTACAAATGGAAGACAATGTCATCTGGACCCTCCATAAAATTACATGTTTGTGGCACAATAAAAGCCTTGTCCAGAAGCACCCAGTCGAAACCATATAACTGGTGCTTCCAGACAGAGGGTTCTTTGTGGCAACACTCAAATGGTATCATGTAGCTATTCTGACTTCCCCCCTCCCCTTAATGTTTTTCCCCCCTCCGATAAGAAAAAAGATGGAAGAAGTGGTGGGAAAACATGGGGTGGGGACTCCAAATGGAAGACATAATTGGCTGGACCTTCCATAAAATTCTACATTTGAGGCAGGGTGATTGTAGGATAAAAGCCTTGTCTGGAAGCACCCATAAGCTACTTTGTGTGATGAATCAGTGAAACCGGGAGGCTGTTCCGAATCGAAGGATCAAAAGGACTGGAGGAAGTGCAAGTCTGGCTGTGCATGATCAGTCCAAGATGAGGGGCTGATTCATTCATTCTTATTTATGCCTTGTCAGATGTTTGGAGCAGCATGGGGGTATTCCAGCAGCACAGGGTGCGGTGTACTAGAGAGGTCCCCATTTGCCAAAACCAGCAGTCCCAATACGAACAGCAGTTGCACACTGCATGTGGTGGAGGCACTAAATGCCTGTTACTGGTTGGGGCCCCACATGCCCCTGCAGACCTGGCAGAAGTATTTACAAGAGGCAGGGGAAAGAAAGAAGCAGTGGCTTTTCATTCAGGCAGTCTCCCCGTGCTTTCTGTCTGCCCCTACCTACCCCCTCCTCCCTAGAGGCACAGTCTCCCCTTTGGAAAGGCTTTCCACCTGAACACATGAGAAAAAACTACAAATCCCAAGGAGTTGCAATCCAAGCTCTGCCTAGGGAGACTTTAGACTATTTGAGCCATAAATAAAATATCTCGTAGAGCATTCCTGACGTCACTGGCTCTTGGAGAGGGGGGCTGGCCTGAAAGTGAAAACAGCAGCAGTGGCTCCAGTCTGAGGACAGACTAGGCAGTGAGAGGAGAGCAGGGACAAGCAGCTCTCTCTGTGTGGACTCTAGGACTGCAGGGGGAAGGAGGAATGCCACAGACAAGGGGACTGCGTCTTCAGCGTGGATGATGCAGCAACTCTGGCTGGGGGAAAGAAAAGGAAAAGGGTAAGCCCTGTTCTCTTTTTCTTTTCTTAAACAATCCAAGCATTGTCTAGGAAATCAGGAGATTCATGCTTGGAACTTTGCGGGTTAGTTTCTCTGAGATGTTACATACAGAAGCTGACAGCAAGAAGACTCTCATGTTACTGTGTGATTATGTGTGCATGTATTTGAGAGAGGGGGAGAGATAGAAGGGGGAGGAATGTGTAGAACTAAAGTATTGATGATGGGTTTATCTCCCTGTTGGAGCACACATCCAGTCTTGGACACCATCAACACAGAAGAAAAGAAAAGATTACAGCAAGATTGCTTGTCTCTTCTCCATATCTTATGGACCATTACAGAACCCTTAAAGATTTAACTGGAGATTGCAACCACATTCCTCAGTGTTCAAGTAGGAGCCTAACCGGATCCAAATTCTAAGGATTTCTTAGCTACGCACAGTTTATTTTCAATCGCTTCATTTGACAACCCCACAAAGTGCTTTGCGAAGGTTCCTAGTGGCGTAGCAGTAGCATTGGGAAAGTTTCTTTTTGTCCTACCATGTATGCTGAGCTCCAAAGGGTGATAGACACTAAACAAGTTGTTGGAGAAAAGGGTCTGTTGTTAGTTCTCTGGAAGGATTGAGAATTATGCAGGAGGAAGGTACTCAAAACTGCTCTCAGGTGCTATGAGTGGAGTTCTTGGCAGGGCTTCTCTGAGGAAGGCAAGCCAGGGAGAACTGACAAGAATTTTTTGGAAGTGTGGACATCCTCTGTAATAATGAATATAGGGTTTAAGAATTTACAGCTTAGAAGAGCAATTTTAGCTCAGTGAAGTAACATGGTTTTCTGTTTTTGGATATATATATATATATATATATATATAATACAATATGATTAATAACAGAGAGCCCATATCATAGATCATCACAATGGGCAAGAACCAACATCAGTTGTCTTACGATGGTGTTAGTAGCAGAACACAGATGAATTAAAAGGGATGCAATAAGTACATGATAAAATAACGCCATTAACACAGGTTGCTAAGAATGAAAATAGAATCCTGCTGTTTGTCACGTCTCCCTCATACGGCATGACCGCTTAGCTCACTCATAACCCTTTAAATTGGATTAATCGTAGTGCATGTGACAAGTGAGATTAAAAGTGAACCAATAGTGTAGGTATTGTAGTCTAATTTAATTCCTAAACAAAAAGGGATTTGATCATTACATTTTCATTGTAGCACAACTGGGTGAGAAACAAAACAATACCAGGGCATGTGAGGATATGAATAACTGATCTGAAAAGCAGGTCTATCGAATGATGAAGCAGCTCTGATCGATTATCTACTTTGTTTTGGTTTACATTCAGAGCTAGTAATCTCTTGCTCCCTCCTCTCGTATTTCCTCCCTCTGTCCCATGGCATCTGAAATAAAAGCTTTTCTTGCATGCTCTATGAACTTGGATTGTATTAGCTGGCTACCTGAAAAACAACAGCAACTGCTGTGTAAGATATACGGAAGTTTGGTCAATACATTTGTTCCAGCAAAGCTAACACATGAGTCGGCATAAAAGATAACTAAGTTGGGACAGGGATAAATGACAGTGGTGAGTTGCAGAATGCTGGTCATAGTGCTCCATGCACTAGCACAGTGTTCTCCAACCTTGGGTCCCCAGATGTTTTTGGCCTACAACTCCCAGCATGCCCCAGCCAGCATAGCTGGCTGGGGCATGCTGGGAGTTGTAGGCCAAAAACATCTGGGGACCCAAGGTTGGAGAACACTGCTAGCAACTGCAAAAGAGGCTCTTTCAAGGCTGCTTGTGCTTTTCTAATGCTGCCATGCTTCAGATATTTTGTTTTTGTGAGTGTGGGACTGGGAGTGTAGCTGCTGCTGGAAAGGGGAGAACGGGATTGAATGGAAGTAGAGCAACGCTGTATCAAAAGAACTGATCGACTCTGCAGAACTTTATTATGCAGGTTATTGTAAGCGAAGTAGTTTCTGGGATCTCCTTCTGTAGTGATGTGGGCGGTGTGTAGAGTAATGCTGGCTAAAGAAACTAATGCTTTAATGGACAGATGTTCAAGGGCTGGTCTAAGATGACCTGTCATGCAAGCCTGCATGTGCTGAAGGAAAAGAAATAGTGCTGGAAAGGAATATGATCATGGTGTGTATGTTTGCATGTGTGATTGCCCTTGTGCACTGTGGTCCGAAGGTTTTGCCTGGCATTGATAGAAGTACCTCTGGATTTGCAAAAGAGTAACACAGCCGTTATTATTCAGTGCTTCTTTCTTTAGTAGTTTATTTCCAGTAAGTAGGCAACAGCTTTTTCTAGAAGCACCACTTCATAATGGACTAATTGAGCAGGGCTGGCTGGTACCTCAAAGAGAAATCTTCTCCAAACTTGGCTAACATATTGTTAGCTGCCAACCATATTTTCCATAATAAAAAAGCCAAAATGTGAGCTGATATTATTTATTTGTTGCATTTATTCCCCACTTTCCAGCACTCCCAAACTGTCTAGCATAATCACTGGGACTGGGTAGGAGTATTTTAATTGGACAGTGGTGTGGAAGCACATTGGTACCATATTGAACAGTGAATCTGAGGGAGATAAGAGCCAAGGCACAGTGATTCAACTCTAAAAGGTGAGTTGCTGTACCAGGGCTTGCCCAAAACATTTTTCCGTCTGAGATAAAGACAAGGTGGTACCCCGCTCCATACAGAAGCCAACTAGACTAGCACTTGAATCTTACTTCAATGCTGGCAACAGGATAGCATTCTCCACCACACCTAAGGGAAGCAGGCTAGTTTAGGGGGCGGACAGGCTGTGAGGCACGCACAGCTCTGTCCTCCAAGAGAGAGGAATGTTTGAGGGGGTGGGGGTGGCGTAACCCCACAATTCAGTTCCCTGGTGTATGTCTGCTTTAGTATGTTTAGTGTGTCTAGAATGTTGAACTGAGTGGGTGTGGTTTGTGATGTCTTGGAGAGGGTGGGGGGAGGAGTATATAAGGAGCGTTTGACTGATGTCAGAGTTAGTTTTATGTGAGTTGAGAGTTAGTGAGTGGTTAGAGTGTGCTGGGAGTGTTAGAGAGTTTGGGAGTTAGGTTAGTTGGATTATTTGTGTCTTGTCAGGAGTTTTAAGAGGAATCAGTGATTGTAGGAGGTGTGAGAGTATTTGGAGTTATAGGGACTTAGGTTAATTATAAAGTGTTTGGTGTAGGCAGGTTTATTTTCTAGAACTAAGATTTTGATAATTAAAATAAACTTATTTTTATTTTGTTTGCTACCCAAATCCTACGTGTCAGCTTGGCGTTATTAACCTGCTTTACTTTTAAATCTACACACACACCTTTGTACCCACAGCATCATAAATTTAAAAATAGATCCTTAATAACTAGAATTAATCTTTTCCCTCATTAGTAGGGGAAAGGTTTCATTTGACCCTCCCCTCAGGTTTTTAAGTGTTGATGCTTAGCCTGAGAAGGGTTTATGTGCCTCGTCCTAAAGTGTAAGGGACCGTGTAGTCGCAGTGGGGACCCAGGAGGAATGGCTGGGGAGCTGTCACTGCTGCCCCCAGCATCTGTTGCCTGAGGAAGTTGCCTCACTCTGTCTAATGGTAGGGCCGCCCTGGCTGTGCTTGTTACTTCCACATGGTGTGCAAAAGATGAGCCAATAGCATATATTTCAAGGCCAAACCCTGAAGCTTTCATTCAAATTTAAAAGCATTGAGGGAATGCAGGGAGAATATCAGATGCAAGAATGAGCAGACAACTGCTTTGTTTGTTCCACAGCCACATTTTAACAGGGGCGAATTTCTGAATTGCTGTTCTTTTACAACTTATTTATTTATTTATTATATTTATACCCTGCCTTTTTTCCTGCAAGGAACCCAAGGCAGCTTACATAATCCTCTTCCTCTCCATTTTATCCTCACAACAACCCTGTGAGGTAGGTTAGGCTGAGAGTCAGTGAGTGGCCCAAAGTCACCCAGTGAGCTTCATGGCCGAGCGGGGACTCGAACCCGGATCTCCCGAGTCCCAGTCCAACACTCTCACCACCACTTTGCCAGATCACACCTTTGTGATGTTACTGTTGGCCACTGCTGTTCCACCAATTTTCAAAATGAGCACATTGGAAGGAGCTCACAGTGAACAACACAATGCACAGAAACATTGTTTCAGCTGCTGCTGCTAACTTCACTGTGTTTGGTTGACTCATATTTACAATGAAAAATGGGCCACAGTTGGCAAAGCAGCTGTTTTGGCTGCAGCAGAAAGGTGTGCCCCTGCTGTGAGAGAATTTTGCTACACACACTGTCACTACAGCCCAATTGCCTGGTCTTGTAGGTTATTAATATATGGACATTCAGGGATCTTACAGAGTGATATTTGATCTGATGGGGATCCCTGTGGGCTATTTTTATCTCTTCCGTTACTGGGGCGTGTGTGTGTGTGTTTCTTGTGGGATGAATGTGCTGCAATCCAGCATGTGCTGCTAATACATGGACACCTACTAATGTACTATACATGACAGCCATTGGGCTCAATAGTTGCAGCACAAGTGATACACACAAGGGAGTGTTGTACAAAACACCACAACACATAGGACCTCTTTTTTCAGGTATCACTTCCTTGCAATTCTAGTTTAATGCTAAGGCACTGAAGACTTACTTATTTACTTACAAAACTTTTATACTGCTTTTCCTAATTGCTCAAAGCAGTTTACAATAGTAAAAATAACACCAAAACCACAGTGCATGAGGATAAGAGTGCTTGAGAATAGGAGCGTGTGTGTACAAGGGGCTTCATTTGTCCATGCAGAAATAGGTTTGTGGTGATCTCTTGTAACGATTGGCAGTGTTCTGTGGCTATATGACATATTGATGGAGTTTTTCATTAGCTGTAACTATGTTTCTACAGATGTAAGTAAATCATACTAATTGTGATAAATAGGCAGTCCCTTGTGGCATAGGGTACAGCTGGCATGTGAGCTCCCTAGCCCATACATGGAAAAGGACAGGGTAGCTGCTAACAAAAATATATTAAAAAAAGCATGTGGAAGTTGTAATCCTGTATGGAGAGTCTTCTATGCTAAGCCCGTTGTTGTTGTTGGTGTGTGTGTGTGTGTGTGTGTGATATGCTGGTGATAATAGTATTCTTATTGCATGGCTGTAGGCTCAGGAATCTTGCAGTTTTAGGTTATGAGCTTACCTGTCCCCCCATTGCAAAAAGGCGGGGGGAATGATAGTTGGAAATTCTATTTTGGGACAAGTGCATTATAAATAGCACCCTGCTGAGTAAAGAACAAGGATGTATGACTCTGATATTTACATGTGCAGAATGGGTGTGTGCATTGGTTATAATCTCATGATCCTGCCCCGGATCAAGACTTCCCCACAGAAGCAACCTCCTGTGCTTATTTCCCTACTGACATTGATCTTAAATTGGAGAGAGAAGATTTGGGTGGTATTCTTTACTGGCAGTGTAGTACTAGTTTGTTCTGTGGGACAGTTTGTCCTTAAACAGCATGTAAATCTTGGCATTTTGAAATAGTTTCCTGGTGTGTCACTGGATCATAAAGCCAGCTAAATCACTTAATACAGCATTTGTATTCTTGTGCTTGCTGGTACCACACCTGCAGACCATTTTTGCTGAATTATTTCTGGAGCATGAGTATAGACCCATTGGAATTAGGGGTGAGGTATTTTCCCCCAATAGCAGCTGACGCATGCCAGGGAACATTGAGTGTAGATGTAGACTTCATTCTAATCTACTTTTTATCATTTAAGTAGTTAGTGAGATCCCATTGGATTTGCACGGCCTCGGATAAAACATCTTCCAGATGTGTCACAACTCTACTGCTCTGCTGACCATGATTACTGGATGACTTCCAGAGGCTCCCAGATAGTTCCAGAAGAATGTAAAGTCATTTCAGGGCAGCTACATATCCAAATTGTTGTGAAATTTGTGCCATTTTCTGGTGCAAGGAATGAGAGGATGAGTAGGAACAGTAGTTCCCAAACCTTACGTTAGTGTGTGGGTTCTCAAACCTGGGTCAGTACTATGGAGAGCTGACCCACCAAGACTAGAACAAACTGTTCCCAGACCCAGGAAAACAACAACTCTGGAGCCTCTATTTTTAATCAGATGAAATACTTTATATAGATGTCTTATATATTCCCACATAGTACTAAAAACAATGTCTCTTCCTAGGTGGTTCTTTCCCTTAAGTCTCCTTCTTTAATATTAGTGCCCTTGAAACCAATCCTAGTAGGTTAATAGTTTCAGGGTTCATCCTATCTACCTATTACCTTTTTTTCTTGGAGCTTAGGGCGATGTATGTGAGAATGTCCTCATTTCATCCTTGCAACAGGGTTATCCAATGACCTTCATGGCTGTGCAGAGATTTGAAACTAGGTTTTCCTAGTTCAAATCCAGCACTCTCTTAATTATGTCACACTGGCTATCCCCAGTGGCTGAAGTTTCCAATGTACTGGTTTCCAATGTTCGTGGTCTCTCAGCACATGAACTTTTATCTTCATTCACTGAACTTTGGAATATTTAAAATTTTATGGTATCACGTTCTTAAGAACATAAGAAGAGTCCATAAGAAGGACCAAAGACCTATCTAGGTCAGTAATTATTTCCCACAGTGGCCAACCAGATACCCCTGGGAAGCCCACAAGCAGGACATGAGGGCTATAGCCTTCTCTCACTGTTGTTCTCCAGCAATATATAGCCATCATGACCAGTAGCCATTGATAGCCTTATCCTCCATTGAGAGAGCAAACCTGTGGTCCCTAGGCAAGCATCCCAGGGACCATAGGATGGCTCGGGAAACCCCTCGGAGGTCAGGGACAGTGCTCCAACCTCGGAAAGGGGAGTTGGAGATCTGCCCCCCTCCCCCTCACAGCTGGTGTGGAAAGAAGCACGCCACGCCAGGGCAGGCTGCTTCTCCAAGGTCAGAAAAGCAATCTGGAAAGGAAAGGGGGTGTTCTGGTGGGCAAGGAGGGGAGGAGACCAAAGAGGCCAAGATATGAGTTATCCTGAGCATCCTTGAACTCTTGATACATGAGGGCAAGTACGACTTGATAGGGATAACTGAAACCTGGTGGGATGACTCCCATGACTGGAATACAGCAATTGAAGGGTATAACTTGTTCAAAAGGAACAGAAGCAACAGAAAGGGAGGTGGAGTTGCACTGTATGTTAAAAATACGTATCTCTGCACAGAGATACAGGAAGAGGAGCTTGGCAGCCCCATTGAGAGCATCTGGGTTAAAATAAAGGGGGCAAAGAATAAAACGAACATGGCGGTTGGAGTCTACTACCGACCACCCAATCAAGGAGAAGACGAGGATGGAACTTTTGAAAAGCAAATTGCCATTGTTTCAAGGAGGCACGATGTGGTAGTAATGGGGGACTTCAATTTCCCTGATATCTGTTGGGAGACTTATTCAGCCAAACATGGCCCCTCCAAGAAATTCCTGAGCTGTGCTGCTGATAACTTCCTCCTACAGAAAGTGGAGGAAGGAACTAGAGGATCGGCTATCCTTGACCTGATTCTAACCAACAGAGACGAGTTAGTGGATAAAGTGGCAGTTTCGGGAACTCTGGGGGAAAGTGACCATGTTATACTTGAGTTCTTGATTCTAACTAAATTCTAAATTCCTGAGCTGTGCTGCTGATAACTTCCTCCTACAGAAAGTGGAGGAAGGAACTAGAGGATCGGCTATCCTTGACCTGATTCTAACCAACAGAGACGAGTTAGTGGATAAAGTGGATAAAGTGGCAGTTTCGGGAACTCTGGGGGAAAGTGACCATGTTATACTTGAGTTCTTGATTCTAACAGAAGCAAAAGCTGAGTGTAGCCAAACACCTACCCTGGATTTTAGGAAAGCCAATTTTAACAAACTCAGAACAATGATTAGTAAGATCCCATGGCAAGTGACTCTCACGAGAAAGGGAGCCCAGGAGGGGTGGGAGTTTTTAAAAAAGGAAATTTTAAAGGCACAATTGCAAACAATTCCCACAAGGAAAAAAGGCAGAGGGCAACAGAAGAAGCCAATGTGGCTTCACAATAAACTCAAAGATGACCTGAAAACAAAAAAGGACACGTATAGGAAGTGGAAGGAAGGACAGGCTACAGGGGAAGAGTACAGGCAGGTAGCACAGAACTGCAGGAATAGTGTCAGAAAGGCTAAAGCTGAGAATGAGCTAAGGTTAGCGAGGAATGCTAAAAGCAACAAAAAAGCTTTCTTCAGATACATGCACAGTAAAAGACAGAAGAAAGAACTGGTGGTTCAACTACGCAATGAGGATGGCAAATTGATAACAGAAGACAAAGAAAAGGCAGAAGTGTTCAATTCCTACTTCGGCTCGGTCTTCTCCCAAAAGAGGGTCTATGACCCCCCTGGCAAACCTGAAGTGCAGACTGAAGGGGCAGGATTGCAGCTTGAGATTGATAGGCAAATGGTCAAGGAGCTCCTGATTACTCTGAACGAGTTTAAATCTCCAGGGCCTGATGAGCTGCATCCTAGAGTAATAAAGGAACTGGCAGAAGAACTCTCAGAACCACTGTCTATTATCTTTGAGAAATCATGGAGGACAGGTGAAGTGCCAGATGACTGGAGGAGGGCAAATGTTGTTCCCGTCTTCAAAAAGGGCAAGAAGGAGGAGCCTGGGAACTATAGGCCAGTCAGTCTGACATCAATCCCCGGGAAGATTTTTGAGCAGATTATAAAGAAGTCAGTCTGCAAGCACCTTGAAAACAATGCAGTGATTACTAGAAGCCAGCATGGATTTGTCAAGACCAAATCCTGTCAGACTAATCTGATCTCATTTTTTGATCGGGTAACCTCCCTTGTGGACTGTGGGAATGCTGTGGACATTATATATCTGGACTTCAGCAAAGCTTTCGACAAAGTGCCTCATGATATCCTGATTAGTAAGCTAGCTAAGAGTGGGCTAGATGGAACAACTATCAGGTGGATCCACAATTGGCTACAGAATCGGACTCAAAGAGTGCTTATCAATGGTTCCTTCTCAAACTGGGGAGAGGTAACGAGCGGGGTACCACAGGGCTCGGTCCTGGGCCCGGTGCTCTTCAACATTTTTATTAATGACTTGGATGAGGAGGTACAGGGAATGCTTATCAAATTTGCAGATGACACAAAGTTGGGTGGAACAGCTAATACTCTGGAAGACAGAAACAAAATCCAAAGTGACCTCGATAGGCTGGAGCGCTGGGCCGAAAACAACAGAATGAAATTTAATAGGGATAAATGCCAAGTGCTGCACCTAGGGAGAGGAAACCAAATGCAGAGTTACAGAATGGGGGACACTTGGCTCAACAATACTACAAGTGAGAAGGATCTTGGAATTGTGGTAGATCACAAACTGAATATGAGCCAGCAATGCGATGTGGCTGCAAAGAAGGCAAATGCAATTTTGGGCTGTATTAATAGAAGTATAGCTTCCAAATCGCGGGAAGTGATAATTCCCCTTTACTCGGCACTGGTTAGGCCTCATCTTGAGTACTGCGTCCAGTTCTGGGCACCTCACTTTAAGAAGGACATAGACAAACTGGAGAGGGTTCAGAGGAGGGCAACAAGGATGATAAAGGGACTGGAAACAAGGCCCTATGAGGAGAGACTGAAAGAACTGGGCATGTTTAGCCTTCAGAAGAGGAGACTGAGGGGAGATATGATCGCACTCTTCCAGTATTTGAAGGGATGTCACACAGAGGAGGGCAAAGATCTCTTCTCGGTCATCCCAGTTTGCAGGACACGGAATAATGGGCTCAAGTTACAGGAACCTAGATTCCACCTAAACATCAGGAAAAATTTCCTGACTGTCAGAGCAATAAGACAATGGAATCAACTACCTAGGGAGGTGGTGGGCTCTCCCACTCTGGAGGCATTCAAGGTGCAGCTGGACAGACATCTGTCAGAGATGCTTTGACCTAGATTCCTGCATTGAGCAGGGGGTTGGACTCGATGGCCTTGTAGGCCCCTTCCAACTCTACTTTTCTATGATTCTATGATTCTATGATTCCTTCAGCTTCCTTCCCTCCCCCTCTGAAAAGCCCATCTAGTGAAAATACAGGCGATTGGAGGACGGGGAGGTGCAGGTCACCTCTGCAGCTCCTCCTGCCCTGCCAGCTTCACCCTGGCAGGGCACAGAAATCTCGGAAGCCCCTGAGTTTGCGGACTTCCAAGCAACAAGGGCGCAGGCCATAGGACTGCACCCTAATCTGACTAATCCCCCTTTGAAGCCACCTAAGCTACTGGCCATCACCACATCTTGAATTCCATAAGTAAACTCTGCACTGTGTCAAGAATAGATGTTACTTTCCTTGTAGTCCGCCAGCTGAAGGATCAGTCTGTTGCCTCCAGTTTTTATAAAAGAAGCAAGGAACAGGCGCTCATGTGTACTTTAAACACCTATAGGACAGCTCCCCAACATACACTGAATTTACGGAATATTTACATTGATGGTTATAGCAACAGAATTTCTCTTCCTTCAGACTGGGAAAACTATAAATTTAATATTAAGATAACCATATATATATATATATATATATATGAGCTGCTGAGGTGGCAAAATGAAAACTGAGGAAAGGGCATAGTGGCTGCTTTCCCAGTGTAACATCATGACTTTACTGAATGCCACCACTGTACAGCATTATGAACTGCCCAGAATGTCATGATGACGCCTCAGTGTGAGTCAGCGTACATCAATAAAAGGCCCCCTTTGCAGATGTAGCACAGTGGTACCAACAAACAGCTGCACAGTGAAGGATTAAGCAGGGCTGGGGTGAGGCAGGGGCGGGGCTGGGATTGATTCAGTTGTGCAGCTCCTTAGCAGTCACCCTCCATCAGCTAAGTAAGCACACACATACACGCCAGGGCAGGATTGTTCAGCTTCAACCAACACGCAGAGTAGGAGGATGGGTCATACCTACTTGCTTTGCACTGGATATGAGTGCAAACTGTGCACTCGTAGAGCTACACATATTTATAGCCTTGGGGTATAAAGTAAATCTGTAACATATAGGTTTGTGTCTCTCTATTCTTGTATTTACAATGATGTATTATCCTTAAGGTTGACAGATCCCCCCCCCCCCCGCACGCTGTTCAAATGGACCCTAATCAAGTCAGAGATTTTTTATGCAAAGTTTTGAGGTGCCATCCCTGTTCTCAGATACTGTTCCTCTGCTTTGCTGGTAGAATAGACATCTACATAATAAAGTTCCTCCCAAAATTATTGGTTCACTTCCACTTGCTTCACATTTAGGTACTCTTTAAAGTTAAGTTTACACAGAGGAATGTGTCAGCACAAGGTCCCTGTAATTCTTCTGTTGACTTGTTCCGATAAATATACTTCCATATCATGAAACACAGTTTATAGTCATGTTAAATTCTTCCACTGATAATTGATAGTGTCATATCCATGTTTCTCTTTTATGGCAAGAGGGAACTTTACCAAACTGGAAGATCTGACTACCAATGGTTCCTCACCTGTATTATAAATTTATTTTAACTCCTTATCCCTTAAATTCATCTGATACCATAAAAAACTACTAAAACCTTCCCCTATGGGATGAACAGATACAAAAAACTATTTTAAAAAAAACATATTTCTTCTTCTTTTTAAATAAAACCTTATTTACCTGAATAACCATTTCCTCCAGTACCCGTCTGTCTACAAGATCACATGGAGAGGCCTTTCTCCATGTCTCATGTATGGCTGAGGCACAATTGGTTGGAATGAAAGAGAGAGAGAGCCTTCTTGGTTGCTGCACTCAGATTGTGAAATGTGTTACCCATGATATTCATTTGGCCTTCTCTCACACTATTTTTACAGACTGGTTTAAACTTTTGTGTTCCAGCCAGCATTTGTCTTGCCAGCAAATGATTTCTATATGGTAGACCCTCATTTTATAATGTTTTTATCTTCTGAACCTGTTTCCATTTTTTGCTGCTGTTTTATGTCTTTTATGGGATTGTTTTGTTTTTAATAGTTGCAAGCCACCCTGAGCAATGCAAATGCATTGGAAGGACAGGGCAAAAGCTTTCTAAACTAAGAAACAAACTTTTAAGATAAAAATACTAATGTTTTAAATGATGATATCTAATTGGCATGCTTTTGCAAATGTAGAACAAATTATACCTTCATGATACACAACAAGAGGCAGCCACAACAGCTAGAAAAGCCCAATTCTCCATTAGAGATAGAAAGGGGAAGAGAGAGAATATGGAGAAACCAAGCCACAGTTACATCCCATGAAACAAACCACTTGCCTCTGAACAAAACAGCATGTGAAGAAACAGCATAGTTTTTATTAGCACCATGGGAGTACCGTAAGAAGCCGAAGACCAGAAATGAATGTGTTATAAGCACATCAGCCAACACAATGCTAAGCAGAAGTGGAATTCTCAGTACAAACACGCTTTTGATATTGTACACCCTTGTCTCGGATTACCGGTACTTGTCGAGAAGGGAAAGCCAACACAAGGTGAATTTTACCACACCAGATTTGCATAAGAACTTAAGAGCCCTGCTGGATTTGACCAAAGAACAATTTACTTCAGCATTTCCTTCCCAACCATGGCCAGCCAGATGTGTATGAGAAGCCCACAGGAAGGGCATGGAGGCAGTAGTCCTTCCCTGTCATCAGGCTTCAGCATCTTGTATTCAGAAGAATACTACCTCTAAATTTGTAGGTTCAATTTAGCTCTCATTGCTAATAGCCATTGACAACCTATCATCAATGAATTTGTGTAATCCCTCTTTAAAGCCATCTAAGCAAATAATGGCCATCACCTCTCCACATCTTGTGACAATGCATTTCTCTAAGTTAATTATGCATTGTAATTAACAATGCATAATTGTTAGTCTGTCCTGACTCTACTGCCCGGTGGATACTCCATTGGCATGCACACCCTCACATGGTAGTATTAATAAACCACTGCGAACTATTGAAAGCTAACATTTGCCCTGGATTGGTAAATGCCATCTTTCACCACTTGAGGGTGCTTGCCAGCTAATTATTCACTGTGCAAAACTGTCATGGTATAATTACCAGAGGGTAAACTTGCCTCAACAAAAAGTAATATGAGAATAGATCCTTAATGCTTGGGTCCTCTAAACATCTATTGACTCCTTCAGTTTAATAGCTGAAGACACTCAGTGAGCTTCTGATCCTGCCCTAGAGGGTGGGGGATTTAATGGAAGCACTTACGCCTTACAAAGGCCTAGCAGTTTTCTCCAAAATTTTCTCCAAAGCATTTCAGGGATAAAAAGGAAGGCGCTAAGGAGACTTTCCCCCAGATGGCAGGAATGATCAAAGGGACGGAATGACAGGACTGCAAAGGGGGGGGGGGTGTAAGAAAGAAAGGGGGGTGTAAACACTGGATCAATATCTGGGGGTTTGTTATGTACTGGCATCAAAGAAGGAATCTTTTGCGTACTTGCTTACTTTCCACATTCGCTAGCCTTAAAGCAATAATCCTGCCTTAAAGCCAACATTGACTTTGAAGTCGACATTTGTTTTTGTTCAAGATCATTTTTCCCCCCCCTTAACTGTGTCCCAAGATGACTCAAAGGCAGACGACATATATCCTAGCCAATGAAGTTTTCCAAGACTATTTGAATCAGGTGTTAGTAAAATGTTGAGCCCCAATATTATCTTACTGTCTTTCATTATTTGATTTTTATAGTAATCTCTCTCTCTCTCTCTCCTCTCTCTCTCTCTCATGTATGTGTGTGTATGTTTCTTCAGTTATCATGCCTGTATCTTCTGTTCATAAGGACTATCCTTATGAAAATTGGATGCCCCAATAAATTTGTAAATATCTTGCGACTTCTCCATGACAACATGACCGCTACAGTCTTGGACAACAACGGCTCTTATGGTGCTCCATTTAAAGTGGGATCAGGTGTTAAACAGGGATGTGTTATTGCCCCAACATTATTTGCTATTTTCATCGCCATGATTTTACATCTTGTCGAGGGGAAACTTCCCACTTGGGTGGGGAATTATATATCGAACAGATGGAAAGCTTTTAATCTCAGCAGGCTGAAAGCAAAAAGTAAGGTAATTACAACCTCCGTTGTGGAACTTCAGTATGCTGATGATAATGTGGTCTCCGCACATTCAGGGGATGATCTCCAAACTATCCTAAATGCTTTTGCAGAAGCATACGGAAAACTTGGTCTCTCACTTAACATCAAAAAAACCAAAGTGCTTCATCAGCAAGTGCAAGCTAACCCTTTGGTGATGCCATCTATCCAGCTTGGCGGGACAATACTGGAAAATGTCGATCATTTTATCTATCTTGGCAGCTATCTTTCTGTTACAGCTAACATCGACAGTGAAATCCAGCATCGTCTGAGCTCAATATAAGAGGTTTAAAGATGTTCTTAAGGCTAATCTAAAAAAATGCAGTATAAACATCAAAAACTGGGAAGCTCTGGCCCATGAACGATCTAACTGGAGGTTGGCCTTTCACAAAGGTTCTATGGACTTTGAAGAAGCTCGAGTACAAGGTGAAAGGGAGAAACGTGCTAAGCGAAAAGCACGTCAAATGAATCCTTTACAAGACCATCTTCCATCTGGTAACCTGTGTCCTCACTGTGGGAAGCTGTGTGGATCTAGAATTGGCCTCCACAGTCACTTATGGACCCATCGCTAGAGTTACACAATTTTCTTTAGAATTTCCTCCTTTTAAAATCTCCTTTTTGTAAATTTTCTTTTTTTTTAATCCTGGAAGACAATCTTACTCGGTCACGAGCGATCGCCTGACATGACATGACATCTTCTGTTCTCCCCCCCCCCCCCCCCGCCACACACACACTTTAGTTTGGAAAGAAAAAGTAGTTGCTTGATGACTACATTTATGGCCCATGAGTTCCTGACCGACTAAAATTTACACAAAGCCTAATGAGAAAGTTTTTAGCCTGTTGAGGCCAGTAGTCAGATATAGTTTCATTTTCATCTAAGACTTGGGCTGAGAGCACATCCCCACGACAAATGTGTATAATGAATTAAATAGATATACAGTCATATTGTTTTTCTCTTCATGAACCATGTGAGGAAAGCAAATTGGGGCAGCAGAGCATAAGCAAAGGTCTGTATGAAACATAAGCAAACAAGCAAGGCTTAAATATTTAAATTATGGATCAGCAAATGGAGGCCTAAAGGCCAAATCTATCCCCCCTGAGGAGAACTGATTGTGTCAATAGGATAGTCCATTTTGTGCAGTAGGCGCAGAGGCAAGCCAAACATGTTGGCGGCAGGTCTGTGTATCAAAATTAGGTCATTGTTGATTTCCTACAGTGAGGGAGTGAATTTAAAGTGCAGTATGTATGGGCAGGTTAGGAAACTTTCCCTCCCTCCTGCAACAACCTTGCTTCTTTCTCAGCCATTTTCTTCTGGTGGGGCTCTGGGACCAGAAGTAATTTCTACCTAGGAGAAAAATGGTGGGGGAGAAGCAGTTGGGGATGAGAGTTAAGCATTCCCTGCCTTACCCACTCATGCTATCCTTTAAATTGTCCACCACCCCATTAAATAGGAATTTGGTATGACCTACATTCTGGCACACAGGTCATAGTGCCATAATATCCAGTGATCTTTCCATAAAATATTGGGTTCCAGGGTTGTAGATGTTCTTGCAGGGCAGCTATTCGTATGCTTTAGGTGCACGTTAATACTGGGATGCCAGTGAATTTAAAGTGGTAGACAACACATGTGAGACCTCTCCCCTCTTGTTGTGGTTACCACTGCTGGGTAACTGCCTGAAGAGGCATCATGTGATGACTGGTAGTCGCTGTTTCATTCAGGTATCGTTTCACATGTGAATTATGTAATTTATTTATTTATTTATTTATTTAATACATTTTAATACCGCCCAATAGCCGAAGCTCATGTGTAAACTCATCTTCTCAAAGATTCCAGGTGCAAGTGGTAGTGCCCTCTAAATTACCACAGATGGGGAACTGCTTTCTTTCTCATTGATTGAAAGCTGATGAAACATGGTAGATCATGAATACTTTGCTTAAATTTAGCCAATCCAAAACCGGACTCCACTCCAGATAGGAAACATCACTGGTGTCTTCAGATTCCATTGAAGTCAGGAGTGTCATCCTTAAATGCAAAAGAAAAAGAAAAAAGCACTTGCTACTACAGCAGGAGCCAGCAGAAGTGAATTTCTAGTAGATGAATGGCAGCTGAAATATGTTTTCTCCTCTGCTGTCCTGCAATACTTCTAGGCAGTGAGAACGTAATAACTATTGTATGGGTCTTCCAACATAGATCGTTCTCCCACTGAGATACAACCATGCCCTTTTTGCTTCTTTTGATATTTTACTGCCCTTAAGGTCAAACATTCTGAATCTTTTTGATGCAGAAAGATCTGATGCAGAGGATCTGAAATGTGATAGTAAAGAGAGAGGTTCAAAGGTTAACCTCAACTTTTCAGAACAGAATTATCTTCAGGGTTTAGACTTCAAGCCTGTGTGAATATAATATGGTCCCTGCTGCATTTTATAGCTATATCATGAGCCGCCTTTCTATCCTTTTCAAATCCCTCCTCAAAAACTACTTTATCTATGAAACATTGGGCTTAACCCTTTAGCCCTCATCCCCAGCTAAAATGAAGCCAAAGTATGTGTAACTGCATTTCTGCACATCCATCCCTTGTTTATTTATTCATTCATTCATTCATTTATATGCCACCTTTAAGGCCAAGGCTCTCGAAAGTGGCTTACATAAAATTAAAACAATTTTTTGAAGATATATAAAAACAATCCAACTACAAAACTAAAAACAGCAACAGTTTAAAACTATATAAAGCCCAGCTCACAACATTCTTCATAAAAAGCAGATTGGAATTTTAAAAAGCTAGGATGGAAGTCAAATTTGGAATCTACAAATAATCAGTATCATTAAAGTCTGAAGTTGAGAAACCACCACTCTCCACTACTTTGCTCAGAAATAGTAAATTAGACACTGGGTAAAAATAACCAGAATGGTAGGGGCCCACGGTCTAGTTACCACCTTAGTATTATTCAGATTTATATGCAGCTTTTCTACAGTAAAATGTACTCAAAGCGGCTCACAACAGACATTGATGTACATAAGAAAAAAACAATTGTTACAATAAAATACAGTAATACCTTGGATTGCAAGTAACTTGGTTTGAGAGCGTTTTGCAAGACAAGCAAATTTTTAAATATTTATTATTAAATTTTTTTTACTTGATATACAAGCGACGTCTTGCAATACAAGTACTGTAGTATGGCTTAAATTAAAAATCTCTCTACAAATTTTTTTGGGGGAATTTCGTTTTGATATAAGAGTGTTTTGGATTACAAGCACGTTTCTGGAACTAATTATGCTCTCAATCCAAGGCATGACTGTAATCAACTACAAAACCAAATAAATAAACATAAAATAAATTCAATATTACTATGAAAAAAGTACTGAGCAAAATTAACAGTCCAAAAATACCCCAATATAGATAATCCACATGACTAATACTGGTCTTTCTACACTCCAAGGGGCCACAGTAGCCCAGCTAAGTACAACTGAGAGTGGGTGGGGTGTTTTCATCAGGCTAGATGTCTCACAGTTGGCTCCCTCATCTCTTCTCTAGATGAAGACAGTAGGGACCACACCACACCCTCCATCAAGGAGGAATTAACTATCTCTGAGGTCCAAACAGAAAGCCTAGCCCTGGCCAATTTCAATAGCCAGAAAGGACAAAGATCTAGTGAACAAGTTGTAGTAGGCCTCTACCCTCCTAGCAGCTTATCATGTCTTCATGAGCCAGTGCGGCGTAGTGGTGAGAGTGTTGGACTGGGACTCAGGGAGATCTGGGTTCTAGTCCCTGCTCGGACATGAAACTCACTGGGTGACTTTGGGCCAGTCACTGACTCTCAGCCTAACCTACCTCACAGGGTTGTTGTGAGGATAAAATGGAGAGGAGGAGGAGGATTATGTAAGCCGCCTTGGGTTCCTTGCAGGAAAAAAGGGAGGGTATAAATATAATAAATAAATAAAATAAATTCAGTCTGCACAAACTATCAAGTATCCATAATGATACGACCAGACAGTGTCCTAGCTATGTCTGTATTTGACTCTATAATAATTTATTTATTTAATACATTTTTATACCGCCCAATAGCCGAAGCTCTCTAGGTGGTTCACAACAGTTAAAACCATAAAATACAATAAAATATAAATATAAGATTTAAAACTACAGATTAAAAACAACAACAAAGCTAGCAGCAGCAGTTCAAATTACAATAACAGAGTTAAAACAAATACCAGATTAAAATGATTAAAATGCCTGGAAGAATAGAAAGGTCTTCACCTGGTGCCGGAAAGAGTACAATGCAGGCGCCAGGCGAGCCTCTTTGGGGAGCTGATTCCACAACTGGGGTGCCACAACAGAAAAGGCCCTCCTGGCTGCCATAATAACTATAGCACCCAGGTCAGAGTGGATGTGAGTGATTTTATCTGCAAATCGGTCATAACTATTTTGCACATAACCTTGAGTTCCACCAGTTGGCCCCCTAAGGCAGGGCTCTCCAACCTTGGGTCCCCAGATGTTGCTGGACTACAACTCCCAGAATCCCTTGCCATTAGCTATGCTGGCTGGGTATACAGGCCTGTGGTTCACACTGGCTCAGCTTGTCTGAGTGTGGAAAGCTAAGCAGGGTCAGGCCTGGTTATTACTTGGATGGGAGACCCCTCCTCTAGTTTCCTACATTGAGCAGGGGGTTGGACTCGATGCCCTTGTAGTAGTAGGCAATCACTCGTGACCAAGTAAGATTGTCTTCCAGGATAAAATTACAAAAAGAAAATTATAAAAGGAGGAAATTCTAAAAAATTGTGTAGACTCTAGCGATGGGTCCGTAAGTGTAGGCATGCAGCCGAACCTGGAGGGGGACCTGCTGCGCCCCCGCCTCGACTCTCCGTGGGGGCGGGGGGGGCGCCTCGATCTTCTGAGCGGCGCGGAGCAGTTCTCCGCGCCACTTGACCCACCCTCTCCGGTCCCGTTGCCACCGGAAATGATGTGACGGGACCCTGCGCAGGCGCAGAACACGGCACGGGGTTCCAGTGTGCCTGCGCAGGGTCCCGTCGCGTCATTTCTGGTGCCGGAAGTGACGCGATGGGACTGGAGCGGGCCGCGCGGGCGGCTCGCCGCAGAGAGGCAAGCCGCCCCGAAGACAAGGTAAGGCCTCGCGCAGGCGTGAGTGGGGCCGATTTCGGCCCCGTTCTGCCCACATGAGGCTCGATGTTCCAACTCTACGTAAGTGACTGTGGAGGCCAATTCTAAATCCACACAGCTTCCCACAGTGAGGACACAGGTTACCAGATGGAAGATGGTCCTGTAAAGGATTCATTTGACATGCTTTTCGCTTAGCACGTTTCTCCCTTTCACCTTGCCCTCAGGCTTCTTCAAAGTCCATAGAACCTTTGTGAAAGGCCAACCTCCAGTTAGATCGTTCATGGGCCAGAGCTTCCCAGGTTTCGATGTTTATATTGCATTTTTTTATATTAGTCTTAAGAACATCTTTAAACCTCTTATACTGACCACCGATATTCCGCTTTCCATCCTTGAGTTGGGAATAAAGTAACTGCTTTGGGAGACTGGCAGTCAGACATTCGAACAACATGACCAGTCCACTGAAGTTGGCGTTGAAGGATCATTTTTTCAATGCTAGTAGTCTTTGCTTCTTCCAGTACACTGACATTTGTTCGCCTATCTTCCCAAGTAATTCGCAGGATTTTCCGGAGGCAACATTGATGAAATCTTTCAAGGAGATGGAAATGACGTTTATAGATAGTCCATGTTTCGCAGGCATACAATAAAGTTGGCAATACAATGGCTTCATAAACCAGCATTTTGGTCTTCTTACAGATATCCTGATCCTCGAACACTCTATGTTTCATTCGAGAAAATGCGGCACTTGCGGAGCTCAAACGATGCTGGATTTCACTGTCAATGTTAGCTGTAACAGAAAGATAGCTGCCAAGATAGAGAAAATGATCGACATTTTCCAGTATTGCCCCACCAAGCTGAATAGATGGCATCACCAAAGGGTTAACTTGCACTTGCTGATGAAGCACTTTGGGTTTTTTGATGTTAAGTGAGAGGCCAAGTTTTCCGTATGCTTCTGCAAAAGCATTTGGGATAGTTTGGTGATCATCCTCTGAATGTGCGAAGACCACATTATCATCAGCATACTGAAGTTCCACAATGGAGGTTGTAATTACCTTACTTTTTGCTTTCAGCCTACTGAGATTAGGTTTCCAATCTAGTTTCCTACATTGAGCAGGGGGTTCGACTTGATGGCCTTGTAGGCCCCTTCCAACTCTATGATTTATGAATCTATGAAACTCAAAATTCTTGACTATAAGGAGTTAAGGTACAAAACATTATACAAAACAGGTTTATTCATAGTGGCAAATAATGTCTTAAATGTCCCTTAAACAAACCAAAACGGAAAAAAACAGCTATTGAAAATAATGGGTTGGATCCAGATTAATGGTACAATCCTATACATTTTCCCTCAGAAATAACTACTACTGAGTTCAATGAGACTTGCTCCCAAGTACAGGTATATAGGATTTCAACCTAACTTGGTTGCATGTAGGTCCCGCTGAAATCAATGAGACTTCAGTCATGATTAACTTGTCCCACTGGTTCCTAAGGGACCTCATTTCAACTAATTTACAGAGCAATCCTATCCACAACTTCTCAGAAGTACAATGGGGCTTAATTGCAGGTAAGTGAATATAGGATTGCAGCCTTAGTCTGGATCCAACCCACTGTTCACCAGTTGCTGTGTATCAATACTATGTTGTATTATTAGCTTACAGCCAGGGCTGGCCTTAGAAATGGGCAAACTGGGAGGCAAGTTCAAGAGGGGCGCTAAGCTGAGCTGTGTTCTATCTGCAGTGAGCTAGGGCAAAGCAGGCAGTAAGCCTATTTAACCTTCTTCTTTTCTAAAGTTCTACAGGATGCATAAACATGAACTTCCCTCAATTAGCTTTAAAGCATGTTCCTTTTTCAATTCCCAGTTTGATATCATTTGTTCTAAGTAAAAATCAGCAGAACACAGCTTTAATTTGAGACAATGTTGCCAAGCACTATACACACTACAAATGTGATAAACACTATAAATAATAATAAAAGGAAGCTGTCAGCTGAGAGTGGAGAGGGGAGCGCCAAAGGTGCTCCTTGCTTGGGCGCCATTTTTCCTAGGGCCAGCCCTGCCCACAGCTCTACTGATACAGGAGATATTTTAAACAATATGGCATTACTCTGTAAAGTGCCATGCACTTTGATGGTTCTATAAAAATAAGCATTAGAAACCCACATACAATTTATGACTCAGTGAATATTCACTCAGCTCAACCTTCTGGCTGGGCCACAATCTGTCTCCCAGTACAGGCCCATGTCATTACTTATGAGCCAGGTCACTGATATTGGTTTAGGCTGGGAGTGTACAACCTTTTTAGCCCCCCGGTCCACATGTGATGCTGGCTCAGTGGAGTTGTGGGCCACATGCGCGCATGCGCGCGCACGCACGCACATACACACACACACATTCTCCTGTGACCCTGATACGGATAGCTCTTTCCTCACTGGTAGCAGCAGTGGGAAAAGCGTGATCTGTATCAAGATCACTGGGGAGGGGGTGGAGAGAAGGCTAACTCTGTGGGGGCTGCAGTTAAGGCCTTGGGGGACTACATGCAGTTGTGCACCCCTGGTTTAGGCCCATTGAAACCAATGAGCTATACCAGAATGCAAAGTCAATAAGTTGCTCCTTTAAACTCCTAAATAACTACAGAGCTTTTGAACATCCAGTTAAAAGGCTTGGAAGGACATTTTTTTCTGAACTTCCCCTGTAGAAATGGAAGCAATGAGATGATAACAAAGAAAATGTACTTACCTGAATTTCCAACGGCGATTTGGTTCCAGTTCAGGCTGAGTTTTGCACCGTGCCTCCCATCTGTTTTAGTTTATTTCGAGCACCTTCCTCCATCTCAAGAAGTTTTCCGTAACTGTTTGTGTCAACTTCTCTGTGGCCAAACACAGAGTGTGCAGGCCCTAACCCTTTAAAATCCTTGGAATTTACATAACCCCCAATTGTATCAATGTGAAATATGGCTCTGGTTACAATAACAAGGGTTTTGGGAATGCAGAGAGAGATTTTTAACTGCAAAAACAAAACAAAACTCTGCATACTGTTTTCATTTTCTATAGCCACGTGAGGACTGTCCTCTGGTTTTCAGCTATAAATAAACTACTGTTGTCACAGGAGGATGGAAAACATTTACAAAAGTCCAAGAAACAGGGTTGCAGTGGTACATCTAATCTACCTAGAGCAGCCGTCCTCCACCTGGTACTTTCCAGAAGTTTTGGGCTACAACTCCCAGCATCTCCCTGGCTGGGGATGCTGGGAGTTATACCCCAACACATCTGGAGGGTACCAGGTTGGGGAAGGCTACCTAGAGCCTGTAGGGGCTGAGCAATCAACTCATAAAAGTGCTTTTAGATCAGGGGTGGGGGACCTCTTCAGTCTGAGGGCACAATTCAATTTTGGAGAAGCTCTTGGGGGCCACATTCCAGGGTTGGGGCGGGCAAAGGCAAAAAGGGATGGGGCTAAAATGCAAAAATGAGCAGCCTCTTGTAGCTTAAAGCTCTTACTGCCAGCAAGTAAGCCTTAGGGGAGGCATTTCAACTTTTTAGGATGCAGAAAAAAGCCTGCACACAATCTGGGAAACCACCAAACAATTGGTGGTTGGGGGAAAGGGCTATGGCCATTTTGGGAACTGTGGAGGGCCAGGTTGGGACCCCAGGAGGGCTGGATTTGGCCTGAGACACCCCCCACCCCCACCCCCACCCCCACCCCCACCCCCCGCTGCCTGGTTTAGATTATGCATTTTCGTTGTGGTGAAATGATGGTAAATCTTTCCCTGCTCAGAATACTGCTCCTGAAGTTTTCTGAATGGCTTGCAGGGCAGAGAAGAAGGAGGACTGCATTTGCAGAGGGAGCTCAGATGCCTCTCAGAGTATGTGGGTGCTCCCCATGCAGACCTTTGGATTCTGCTAATAAGTTAAATGGAAATATTATTCTTCATATATTATAATGCTATGAAAAGAAAAATGGGGGGGGATGGGGAATGGGGGGTCTTTGACAGCCTAGTAGAACTGCACCCCCCCACACACACACATTTTGCTGCCTCAATCAAAGTTATGGCATGCCACACATATGCTGCCTGACACATGCAGCTTGCAGAGATAATCATAGAATAGTAGAAATGGAAGGGGCCTACAAAGCCATCGAGTCCTGCTCAATGCAGGAATCCAGGTCAAAGCATCCCTGACAGATGGCTGTCCAGCTGCACCTTGAATGCCTCCAGAGTGGGAGAGCCCACCACCTCCCTAGGTAGTTGGTTCCATTGTCTTATTGCCCTAACAGTCAGGAAATTTTTCCTGATGTTCAGCCGGAATCTTGAGCCCATTATTCCGTGTCCTGCAATCAGTGATGGTCGAGAAGAGATCCTGGCCCTCCTCTGTGTGACAACCTTTCAAGTATTTGAAGAATGCTATCATATCTCCCCTCAGTCTTCTTTTCTGAAGGCTAAACAAGCCCAGTTCCTTCAGTCTTTCCTCATAGGGCTTTGTTTCCAGTCCCCTGATCATCTTTGTTGCCCTCCTCTGAACCTTTTCCAATTTATCTGCATCCTTCTTAAAGTGTGGTGCCCAGAACTGGACGCAGTGCTCAAGATGAAGCCGAACTAGTGCTGAGTAGAGGGGAACTAGTACTCCACGTGATTTGGAATCTATACTTCTATTAATGCAGGCCCAAAATAGCATTTGCCTTTTTTTATAGCCACATCACATTGCTGGCTCATATTCAGCTTGTGATCTACAACAGTTCCAAGATCCTTCTCGCATTGCAGTTAGGGATGTACTTCGGGCCCTACCAAATGGAAGGCTTAAACAGCCCTGTTGCCATGGTTCCCCCCACCAAAACAGAGCGCAGGGTCCTGTCGCGTCACTTCCTCCACGCCGGAAGTGACGCGACGGGACCCTGCGGACAGGGAAGCAGGCTCTCTGCTCTGCGGAGAGCCTTTTGGTAAGTCCGCGCAGGTGGCTGAGAATCTCGGCGGACACGAGCAGGCCCAGTTCGGGCCTCGCTCGTGTCCACCGAGATTCTCGGCCACATCCCTACTTGCAGTATTGTTGAGCCAAGTATCCCCCATCCTGTAACTGTGCAGTTGGTTTCTTTTTCCTAGGTGCAGAACTTGACATTTATCCATATCAAATTTCATTCTGTTGTTTTCAGCCCAGTGTTCCAGCCTATCGAGATGACTTTGAATTTTGTTTCTGCCTTCCAGGGTATTAGCTATTCCATCTAATTTTGTGTCATCTGCAATTTTGATAAGCATTACCTGCACCTCCTCATTAAAGTCATTAATAAAAATGTTGAACAGCACTGGGCCCAGGACTGAGCCCTGCGGTACCCCGCTTGTTACCTCTCCCCAGTTTGAGAAGGTACCTTTGATAAGCACTCTTTGAGTCCAATTCTGTAGCCAACTGTGAATCCACCTGATAGTTGTTCCATCTTGCCCACTTTTAGCTTTTTGCTAATCAGGATATATGGGCATTAGTTGAAAAGCTTTGTGAAGTCCAGATATATATGCCACCCGATTCAACAGCCACACGGGAGTTGCCTGATCAAAAAAATGAGATCAGATTGTCTGGCAGGATTTGTTCTTGACAAATCTATGTTGGCTTCTAGTAATCACTGTATTGTTTTCAAGGTGCTTGCAGACTGACTGCTTTATAAACTGCTCCAGAATTTTCCCAGGGATTGATGTCAGACCTGACTGATCCGTAGTTCCCAGGTTCCTCCTTTTTGTCCTTTTTAAAGACAGGAACAACATTAGCCCTCCTCTAGTCATCTGGCACTTCACCCATCCTCTATGATTCCTCAAAGATAATAGACAGTGGTTCTGAGAGTTCTTCTGCCCGTTCCTTTATTACTCTAGGATGCAGTTCATCAGGCCCTGGAGATTTGAACTCGTTCAAAGTAATTAGGTGTTCCTTGACCTAATTTGCCTAACAATCTCAAGCTGCAATCCTGCCACTTCAGCTTGTACTTCAGATTTGCCAGGGGGGGTCATAGACCCCCCTTTCAGGAGAAGACTAAGCCAAAGTAGGAATTGAACACTTCTGCCTTTTCTTTGTCATCTGTTCTGTTATCCTTTTGCCATCCTCATTGAGTAGTTGAACCACCATTTCTTTCCTCTCTTCTATGCACGTATCTGAAGAAAGCTTTTTCTGTTGCTTTTAGCATCCCTTGCTAACCTCAGCTCATTTTCAGCTTTAGCCTTCCTTCCATCATCCCTACAATTCTGTGCTACCTGCCTGTACTCTTTCTTTGTAGCCTGGCCTTCCTTCCACTTCCTATATGTGTCCTTTTTTTGTTTTCAGGCCATCTCTAAGCTTTTTGTGAAGCCACATTGGCTTCTTCTCTTGCCCTCTACCTTTTTTTCCTTATTGGAATCATTTGTGATTGTGCCTTTAGAATTTCCTTTTTTAAAAACTCCCACCCATCTTGGACTCCTTTTCTCATTAGAGTCACTTGCCATGGGATCTTAGTTATCATTGTTCTGAGTTTATTAAAATTGGCTTTCCTAAAATCCAGGGTACGCATTTGGCTACACTCAGCTTTTGCTTCCTTTAGAATCAAGAACTCAAGTATAACATGGTCACTTTCCCCCAGAGTTCCCATAATTGCCACTTTATCCACTAAGTCATCTCTGTTGGTTAGAATCAAGTTAAGGATAGCTGATCCTCTAGTTCCTTCCTCCACTTTCTGTAGGAGGAAGTTATTAGCAACACAAGTCAGGAATTTCTTGGAGGGGCACGTTTGACAGAATTTGTCTCCCAACAGATATTGGGGAAATTGAAGTCCCCCATTACTACTACATCATCCCTCCTTGGTCAGTAGTAGACCACCATGTTCCTTTTATTCTTTGCCTATGTTCCTTTTATTCAAGCTCATCCTCCTGTATTTCTGTGCAGAGATATGTATTTGTTTGTAACATATAGTGTGACTCCACCTCCCTTTCTGTTCTTTCTGAACAAGTTATATCCTTCAATTGCTGTATTCCAGTCATGGGAGTCATCCCACCACATTTCAGTTACACCTATGAAGTCGTATTTGCCCTCATGTATCAAGAGTTCAAGTTCGTTCTGTTTGTTTCCCATAGTCTGGGAATTAGTATAAGGCATCAAAGACCATGTGCTTTATAGTCTGGCTTTCTTCATATATTTTTTGGAAGACTATTATTGGGCGTTATTAGAGCTGTTCTCTCCGTTGTGGTGCATAAGCCTTCATCCATTGTTACCCCCAAGTTTACGTCTCCCTCTCCCCATAGGATTCAGTTTAAAGCCCTCCTGATGAAGTTCTTCATGCTGTGGCCAAACACATTCTTCCCAGTCCTCAGGTGCAACCCATCCCTTGCCAGCAGTCCATCATCCAGGTAGTGTAGCCCGTGGTCCCAGAATCCAAATCTCTCACGTCACTACCTTCATAGCCAGTCATTCACCTGGAGTATTTTTCTTTCCTTCCCCCCCCCATCTTCTAAGTACTGGAAGGATGGATGAGAAAACTATCTGGGCCCCAAAGTTCTTGACTTTCCTTCCCAAAACTTTAAATTCTGACATGATTTCTTCATAGTTCTGTTTGGTGATATCATTTGTTCCCACATGGATGAGAAGAAAGGGATATGTGTCAGTGGGCTTTATGAGCATTGGCAATCCCTTCAGTCACATCTCTAATTATCTCCAGGGAGACAGCATACCTGGTGAGTCCATGGGTCCTCACAACAAACTTTGGTTTCAATCCCATGCAGCAGGGAGTCTCCCACAACTACTATTCTTCTCTTCTGTTCGCTATTGGCTCAAGACGTTGTGCTGTGACCTTCCAGTGCACGAATGGCGGCTCTGCAAAGACATGTGGGACACAGCCTTGTACAAACTCAGATTATTTATGGATTTGGCATTGCTTTATGCAGTCTGATTAAGGCAAAACATATTGCATCAAGGAGAGGACTTTAATTCTCTGGCTTCCCTGTATTCCCCTTCAGGTACAGGAAATAGCCAAATGGAAGGCTATGTTTTCTGATTCTTCTTTTTTCCAGGTCATTTATTTCAGAAGAAACAAACAAACAGACAAACAAACAAACAGCAAGTGAGTTGGGAACTGCTGGCTCCTATTCCCATTCAGTGTTCTGACACCATGTTACATGAGCATCATGTCCTCTACCATTGCTGCAGAGATATCCTACTAATGATTGTATGGAGTTCTACACAGATGTACTTGCTGTTGGAAAACCTAACAAAATACAGGCAGTCCCCAGATCATGAACGAGGTCCATTCTTAAGAATGTCCTTAAGTCAAATTTGTATGTAAGTCGGAACAGCATAGCGTTCTGTACGTTAAAATCGGCATTTATGCAAATGGTGTAAATTACGCAAATTGCGTAGCATACTACACTATGTACTCTACATAAACGATGTAGCGCTGGGGAACCCAGAAGTCCGTTCTTAGGTATGGGTTGTCTGTAAGTCGGAACAGCACAGTGTTCTATATGTTAAAATTGGCATTTATACAAATTGCGTAAATTATGCAAATTGCATAGCATGCTACACTATGTACTCTATGTACACGACATAGCGCTGGGGAACCCAGAAGTCCGTTCTTAGGTATGGGTTGTCTGTAAGTCGGACGTTCTTAACTCGGGGACTGCCTGTAGACAATTCAAATCTAGAAATAAATGTAGGTTGATCATACACTTCCTTCATTTTACAATGTTCAGCCTGGATTATTGGGTGGTAAATTACAAGTGTTGTGCCCAAATACAAATCTCTGACAATATTGTTTCATGTAAGTAAAACACCATGTGCATCAACCAGTTATTCTGCTGTTTATTTGTTTAATTTATAGATTCTAAATTGCATCCTGCATAAGAGGACTGTTATTTAATTAAAATGTACCAAACAATTTCTAAGATAAAGAGTATTTTAAAAACTTACATTAAAAAATACATTAAAAATGTTAATACGCATGCACACACACACACACACACACTCTTTAGACTGAACAATTGAATGTTACTGATAGCAAGACGAAAACCATCACGATCCAAAGATGAAAGAATCATGCTGTATTGGGAGATTTTCACACAGAGTTCATTTACCAAGAATACTAGATCTATGGAAAATCATGTTTATTGGATGTTGCAGTAAATGCTTCCAAAAACATGATGCATATTTCAGTGCTTAAAGCAGCCTCCCCCAACCTGGTGCCGTACAGATGTGTTGGACTACAACTCCTATAATCCCCAGGCAGCATGGCCAATACTTCTGGAGGCACCTGGTTGGGGAAGTCTGGTTTAAAGGGGAGTGAGGGCTCAATCCTGTCAGGATGCCCGCAAGCCCCCAAACTCGGAGGCTTATGGGGCATCCAATGCAGAGCTAGAGGAGCACAGTGCAGGCAGACTTCACCTCCCCATCCTCCCACTCTGTATCTTTGCTAGATGGGCTTTTTTTGCCAGTCTAGATGGAGCATCTTGGAGTAGGAGCGTAGGAGGCTGGAGAGAGGCTTCAGGATACCTCATTTTCTGGCCTCCCCTGGTTTCCTCCCCTCCCCGCCCCTTTTACCCCTCTCTCCAAGGTTGCTATCCCAACCTTGGAGAGCAGCCAGCATTGTGCTTTCCACGCTGGCTGCGAAGGGCGCAGGGGAGGGGGGGGCTGAAGCTCTGATCAGAGCACTGTCTCTGATCTCAGATCTGGGAATCTGAACTATCCTATGGCCCCTCAGATGCTGTCTAAGGGCCATAAGATTGCCCCCTCCAGCTGTTGTGAAAGGCTGGTCCTTTGTTTTATGATAGTTTCATGAAAAGTTGATTAATTTTGGAATGTGTGAATAAATGTATAAGGGAACAAAGTCCTATTGACTTTTCCCATAGTATACTGAAAAAGCTCTGGACTCAAGGAGGTCACCTTGGTATTTTCTTGCATGACAGCAATCCAGTTGGGGAATATCTCAGAGTAGAATGTTTGGGTTTCTTTTCAAAATAAAAATAGCTCACTAACCGAAAATGATTTGTAGCAGTGATTCTGGGACATTCAGGAGTAAAAGATGTACACAATCTAGCCAAAATTATACTGGGAAAGAGATACAGTTTAGCAGGCCCGCATCAAGCATGTCATTAAGGCAGACTGTCAAGGACAGAACCATAAAGGTTGTTGGCAGTTGGTGTTTGGGAACTGTTCAACAGAATATTTGCAGAACTGGATCTGGACAAGTGTCTAGAAAGACTGGGATGAGGCACAATACATTTCAGGGATGGCCTTAGCCTCATTGCCCCCTGAGGTGGGAGGCAAAAGTCCACTCTGCTTCTGTGTTGTTGCTCCAATGCTCTCTGGCCCACTTTAAATTCCTGCTGCCCCCTGTTCACCACTTACGCTGTTGCTTTCACTTTCTTCCTCTGTTGGCAATGAAAGAGCGTACCAGATTATACCAAGTAAGCAGAGGAACCAGCAAGGTTCATGAAAGGTGATGCGATCTGAGGCAAGATGAGATTTTAGAGTGCAGATGCTGGGAATGTGTATGGATGAGGTGAAATGTGCTGCCTCTCAAATGTGCTGCCTGAGGCAAGGGCTTCAATAACTATGCACTGTTGTCTACTATGTGTGTTTATTTCTCCAGCAGAACATCTCAAGTGCCACGAAAGCTTCATTCAGTCACTCCATGATGGGCATTGCCTACCTTCACACCATGAAGATCTGAATGTATAAATACCTAAACAAAGGGAGTGAAGAGAGAAAAACAAGCTCTGTTCCAATTGCACAGGTCTGTACCGAACTAGATCTGTAGACAGTGATGGTGGGGTGTGTGCTTACCTTTTTAAATATTCTTCTGTTAAAACAGTCATGATATTATCTGTGCTGGAGATCTTTTAACTCATTGCATAAGGGGGGGAAACATTACCAGAAGGCTTTACTCCGGATTTACAATATCATCATAATCAGAGGCCTTCCTTGTTGTGCCACATCCTTCAGATAAACACCTGGCGACAACCAGGGGAGGGCCTTTTCTGTGGTGGTGCCCACTCTCTAGAAGGCCCTCCCCCCAGAAATAAAACATGTGCCAACTTTAATGCAGTTCAGGTGAATGTGGTAGACTTTTTTAAAAAATCACCTTGGGTAATTGGGTAATGATTTGTAATGCCCGTCATTTTGATTTTCTGTTTATTTGTTTTCTGATGGTCACTGGTTATGTTTTATTTATATTGTATATTTATATTTTTTATATTATGGTTTGAATCTTGTATACCGCTGGGACATATTTTTCATGACAGGCATCATAGAAATATTTTAAAATTAAAATACAGCAAGGCAGGGGAAAGCCGGGGTGTGGGGGGGGGAGGAAGGTGTCCTTTTCCCCACCTCCTCCCAAAACTCAGTCCCTCTCCTGGTCACCTTAAGAGACCTGAACAGCACTACAGACCTTCTGTTCCAAGGCTGTCTAGAGCCTTGGAGAGGAACACTCCTCTCAGGGGTGTGGATACACTCCAACATTTGGTTGCAGCTCCCACTTGTATATACTAATAGAAAACACAGCTGGTGAGTGCTATGGGGATTATAGCCTAAAACAGAGCCACTGAGAAACAAGAGGGAGGTATCAGCTTGCTCAGGGAAACCGCAAGGTTGGTAGAAGTACCAAACATTCTTTAGCAAAAAATCCTAAGGAAACAACCTGAGCCTAAACAGCCCAATGAGATATGAGCATGTTCATTGGCCACAGAATGCTGGGCATCTGTTGGGAGGGGCAAAATGGAAAATGGTGGGGAGAGGGAATAGGATATCCTACAGCAGAGCACGGCTGGCTGGCTGGCTGGAACCCTGAACAGGAGCACTCCATTCTCTTGCAGTTCCCACATTTATCCCTCTGGGTCATTTGGCATCCTTTTTAAGCATGAGTGGTATCTGTTCCCAACGCACTAACATTATCCTGACAAATGGCACAATCTATCACAAACATATTGCGACCATGCTCCATTGACATCCAAAAGCTGTGTGCTCTCATGCAATTGCCATTCATTTCAGTAGAGAATTTCCTGCATGACTGAGCCCAGCCCAGCCCAAGATTAGGGTTACCACCAGGCCCTTGCTCAGCTCAGCTCCGTGTGCTCTGATGCAGGCTGAGCGGGGATGCAGCCACAGCACCTCCCACCTCAGGCTTCCAACAGTCCCAGTGCAGATCCTCCTCTCCCACTTTCTGTGGCCAGCAGGACTTTGACCTTACATTGGGGTGAAGGGATGGGTACACCTGCTGCATCCTGTCTTGGATATTGTAAAGTTAGAAATACCACTTGCAGGAGAGCACCTAGCAAGCCTTCCTAGCTTCAATAAAGCAGGTTTGTTTTTGTGTTACTTTCTTTCATACATCAGGTTTCTTTAATTTGAGGTTAGGCACAACACGCTCTCCGAGCAACACCAGCTGCCCTGAGAATTTTGGGTGAAGGGCAGGGTACAAATCCTTCTAATAAATAAATGATAAATACACGTGTTGCCTAATCCCATTTGCAATTAATATGGATGCAGAGGCATTTGCAGGGAGGATTGGTGGGCGAGGGGTTGACTAACCTTTTGAGTGCCTGCCGATTGCCCCTGCAAATGCTCCCCCTGCCCCAACTGTTTTTTCCCCAGAAGCTGCTTCTTCCGGGTATGGAGCCTGGTGAGGAGAAAACAGGAAGCACACAGTCGGGGGAGAGGATTTAAGGGGAGAAGAGGCAGAAGGAGAAGGGCTAAACACTGCTCCTGCCTGCTGATTCTCACCTGGAAACGTCTCCTACTTTTGCATTAGCGCTACAAGGGAGACACAGGGACCCCGTATTTTGCATGTAGCCCATAGTTTTGCCCTCAGCGTTCCTTGCTATAAAAGCAAAGAGCCATATTTCCTTTGACAACTCTCAAGGAATCTTAAATATAGAGGAATTCCTGTAAGCCAAGTCTTCTACCGGAAATTGTGTGCTAACTGGGACATTTTCTCTACCATGGGAATGTAAGTAGTATCCAGGAAAACCAGGGTGGGATATAAATGAGTTCATAGTCAAAATAAAACAATGGACTGTGAATGGCAAGCCACGAATCAGAGGGATGAGTGAGTAGCCTGTAATTATAGATAGATAGATAGATAGAGAGATAGAGATAGGGATATTTCAAGGAACAAGAAAAATTAAATCTCTTTAGTAGTAGAAGAACACAGGAAGTAGAAGTAATAGCAGAACATAGGAAGCTACCTTATACTGAGTCGGTCCATCTAGCCCAGTATTGACGACACTGACTTTGTCAGCATCTCTTCAGGGTTTCGGGCAAGAGTTTTTGCTGCCCTACCTGGAGATGCCAGGGATCGAACCTGGAACTTCTGCATGCAAAGCATGTGCTCTACTACTGAGCTATGGTCCCTGTCTTTATGGTGAAAAAGAGATTGTATCCTTTAAAAAGGTCTTCCCACTTTCCCAGGTGCACACAGGCCCATACTTATCATTAGGCTGAGTAAAGCAGCTGCCTCAGGCAGCTGATTTTGGGTGTCATGTAAGGAAAGCAAATTGATAGCAATTTAATTTATTATTATTGCATTTTTACTGCAGGTAGGAGGAGAGGCACTTGTGGGATTTTCTCCATCGGCTGCCAAAATAACTTGACCAGCCTTGGGTACTACTTGACTTGCGGGGATGGAGCATTTGTTTCTCCACCTCAGGCAGCAAACTGCCTTGCAGCCTTGCCCCCCAAAACTGATGTACAAAGCCTAAAAATGGTGTGGAAGGATAACCTTTTCCCCATCCTCACATGCTCTTATCTGAGATGGTTCCTAATCAGTCTTCTCCTCACTTCAGTTTCAACTGTCAACTTCAGAAACTAGGCAATTTGAGAGTAACTCACTAAACGAAAACAGATATACTGGAAATGAATGAAAACTGATTGGGAAAGAGGAAGCCACACTGAGCCAGGATTGGAACTGGAATTGCTTGCTCAATCCAGATTCCAATAATAAGGAACAGTCTGCAGTGCTGGTATTTTTCCTCTGAAATGTTCTGTGGAACTGGAGGATTCTGGAAAATGCGACATCCTGTGATATTTTTTCTTTCTTTTAAAAAAAATCCTGATGGCTTTAAGGTGAGAGCAAAGAAAACAGAGAAAGTTATCAGGTGTGATCAAAAAGGGGTGGGGGTTAAGCTAAGCACTCTAGAAATGGGACATGTATGTACCTTTATCAACCCTCTATAACCACAGCATGTCCCACTGTTGTGGTGGCAGTTTTGCGGTTGAATGAGATTCAGATCCCTACTGTGCCATGAAGCTCACTGGGTGGCCTTGGCACATAACAGTGCTGTTATGTGAGGTTAAAATGTGGCTAAATGTAAGCTGCTTTGAGCAATTGTTGGTAGCAGTGCTTATAAACTGAATAAACCAAATGGTCACATGAATCAAAGCGTAGCAGCTGAGTTACGATTCGGTAAGAGATGTAATTTCTTAAACTGTCTAAGGGTGCAATCCTATGCAAGTTTAGACAGAAAAAAGGCCTACAACTCCCAGCATACCCCAGCCAGGGGCATAGGATTGTGCCCCAAGTCTGCCATCTTTGAAATAATTCATGACTGGAGTGGAATTTTGCAGCCACAACTCATATTGGGCATTATAACAGATGTTTTCCTCAAAAAATAATAGTTGGCTGGAGAAAAAATTGAAATGTAATTAAGATTGCGCTAATGCCCTAGACAACCAGCACTTATCGGAAGGTATAAGGTTGCAAACTTTAATTAATTTCATAGGTTAATCAACTAACAGCCCCATCCTATGTGGCTGCCCATAGCCCTCCGAACCCAGAGGATTACGGGCATCCAATTGAGGGAGGGTGGAGCGCGGCAGACAGGTTTGCTGCTGGGCTTCCCTTGCCCTCAGAAACATCTAGATGGCTGATTTCGGCTGTCTAAATGTTTTACACCTCATCACAAGGAGGAGAGGCTGAGGCACTGCCCGGATACTACGGAAGCTGGTGGTGCCTTTTTCCTCCCCTCCCCACCCCTGGGAATGCCCCAGTCAGTCACAAAAGACAGTCTTCTGTGTTTAATTCCCAGCCGGCATGGAAAGAACTGCGCCGGCTACAAGGTGGGGGGGGAGGGGAGGCGCTCCATGGTGCTGTCACCTTGGAAGGGATTTCTGACTGTGCTCCATCCTATGCCCCCCCCCCCCAGACAAGGTTGAAGGGCCATAGGATTGTGCCCTAAATTGTGTTTTTAATTTATTTGTTTTTATCTTATGTTTTAATTAAGCTTTTGTTGTTGATCTCATTTTATTATCATTAGCTGCCTTGGGCACCATTTTTGGGGGAAAGGCAGCCTATAAATTTGATAAATAAATAGCTGGCTGGGGCATGCTGGGAGCTGTAGGCCTTTTTTCTGTCTAAACTTGCATAGGATTATGCCCCAAGGCTGCAATCCTAGCAATAAGCCCCATTGAACTTTGGGAGGCTTACATCTGAGCAGACATACATAGGAGTGCACTGTAAAGCTTTATTTCAATAGACAATTCTAATTGGTGAAGCTGCAAGTTAAAGACATGTCTGTTCTGGTCCTGGCATTTTACTGAAACAAGAAATGAAACAGAAAATATTAAATGTGACCTTTTCTTCTAACAGCGAATGATTTGAAATAGCAATTGCTGGGACATTTTTGTTTGAATCATTTATTTATTTATTTATTTATTAAATGTATAGGCTGCCTTTCCACCAAAAATGGTGCCCAAGGCAGCTAACAACAATAAAACAAGATTAAAACAAAAACTTAATTAAAACATAACAGAAAAGCAAATAAATTAAAAACACAATTAAAGACACAACAATAAAGGAAATAAACAGCACCCAACTCAATAAAAAACCCTTCAGCAGCAGACCGGCTTACATGCCAAAAGCTTGCCTTAATAAAAACATATTTGCCTGCTGGTGGAAGGACAACAGAGAGGGAGCCAACTAAGCCTTCATTGGCAGGGAGTTCTAAAGCCTGGGAGGACCAAGAGATGGTCCCCCCTAGAAGATCTTAAAACACTGGCAGGCTGATATGGAAGAATGCAGATAGCCTTGACTTAAGTCATAGGGCTTTATAGGTTATAACCAGCACTTTGAATTGTGCCCAAAACCAGAGAGTTAAAACTATTGTAACAAGGGGCTCACATGCTCCCTCTAACTCAGGGCTCTCCAACCTTGGGTCCCCAGATGTTGCTGGACTACAGCTCCCAGAATCCCTTTCCATTAGCCATACTGACTGGGTATGCTGGGAGCTGTAGGCCAGCAACATCTGGGGACCCAAGGTTGGAGAGCCCTACTCTAACTGGTCCCAGTAAACCAGGGGTCTTCAAACTAAGGCCCGCGGGCCGGATCCGGCCCAGCGTGCCCTTCCATCCGGCCCGACTCCGTAGGCCCGAACTGGGTCCGCCTGGGCTCTCAGCCGCCCGCCCGGGCTTGCCATTTTCTTCGCTCTCCCCGGAGAGCCAGCTGTGCGGGCTGTGCTGCCCGCGCTGGTCCCGTCGCGTCACTTCCGGAGCGGCGGAAGTGACGCGCAGGACCCTGCTTTGGCGGGGACGGCGGTGGGGCTTCAGCAGCGGTGGCGGGTGCAGGTATGGCGGGGTGGCGGGGGGTCTGGCGGTGGTGGTGGGGGGTCCTGGGGGGGCTATGGCGGCAGGGGGGTGACGGCGCGGCGGGGCTTTGGCGGCGGCGAGTGCAGGTATGGTGGGGGGTGGCGGGGGGTCTGGCGGTGGCAGCGGGGGTCCTGGGGGGCTTTGGTGGCAGGGGGCGACGGCGCAGCGGGGCTTTGGCGGCGGCGGGTGCAGGTATGGCGTGGGGTGGCAGGGGGGTCTGGCGGTGGCAGCGGGGTCCTGGGGGGGCTTTGGCGGCAGGAGGGCGACGGCGTGGCGGGGCTTCAGCGGCAGCGGCGGGTGCAGCTACGGCGGGGGGTGGCGGGGGGGGTCTGGTGGTGGCAGCGGGAGTCCTGGAGGGGCTTTGGCGGCAGGGGGGCGGCAGGGCTTTGGCGGCAGCGGGTGCAAGTACGGCGGCGGCAGGTGGTGGTGGCGGGGTGGGTCTGGCGGCGACGGGGGGGATCCTGGGGGGGCAGGGGGGCAGGGGGGCTTTGGCGGCAGGGGTGCTATAGTCCGGCCCCCCAACAGTCTGAGGGACAATGAAAAAAAATTTTTTTTGCCTGGGAAACTGTTTAAGCCCTGTTGCCCTGGTTCCTCCTCCCGCCAAAACAACGCCGGCGGGGCTCCAGAAACGACGGGAAGGTAGGTAGGTGGCTGGCGGGCGGGCGCGCGGGGGGGAGGTGCAGCGGCGGCTGGCAGGCGGACGGGGAGGCACAGCGGAGGCGGCAGGCGGGGCAGGAGCGCGCCGGAGGCGAGGAAGGGGCGCAGAAACGCTGCGCCCTGTTCCGCCACACGCCCTAGGCAGCCGCCTGGGTCTGCCTAGCGGTAGCGCCGGCCCTGGGATCCAGCGTGCAGGACATGACGCGACGGGCAGTGATGGTGGGTTCAGAGGCGGCGGCGGCAGCTTGAGCGGCACGGAGAACGCTCCGCGCCACTCAGAAGAGTGACGGGTGGCGGCGGCGGCGGCGGCAGCAGTAGTTCGGGTTCCGCTTCGGGGTGGCGACAGAGGCCGGGCTGGAGCAGGTGGCGCTGGGCGAGGCCGAGTGAATCCGCTGCGTGAATCCGCCGCGTGAGGGCGAGCTGGAGCTTCGTCGCGATCATGCCCACCAGTGAGCAAGCCCGCCCAGCCATCCCCATCCCGGCGGGCTTCATTCGGGCCTTTCGCCCAGCGAGGCGGCGGCCGGTCATCAGCCCTGGGAGACACCGGCCTCTCTTTGAGCTGCCAGCCGAGACTACAGTGGCAGCGTTTGGTGCCTGAACGGGGCGGGGGCTCGGGCTGGTTTCCCGCAGTTTGCCCCACTGAAGGCCGCGTTTGGGACCGGGGGCTCACCCGCCCGCTCACCCGCCCCTGCTCCTCTCCCTCCACAGGCTGTTTGTATCATTGAAAGCCCTGTTTCAATGAAAAAAACTGTTTGTATCATTGAAAGCCCTGTTTCAATGAAAAAAACTGTTTGTATCATTAAAAGCCCTGTTTATTTATTTTATTTATTATATTTATACTCCGCCTTTTTTTCTGCAAGGAACCCAAGGCGGCTTACATAATCCTCCTCCTCCTCTCCATTTTACCCTCACAGCAACCCTGTGAGGTAGGTTAGGCTGTGAGGTAGGTTAGGTTAGGTAGGTTAGGCTGAGAGTCAGTGACTGACCCAAAGTTATTGTGTTATTGTGTTTTTCTTTTAAGACAAAAGATGTTAATTAGTTCAGACAACTGTATGAGTTGTTTTTACTAAACTAAAACCCCAGTATTCAGGTTTAATTGCAGTGCTGGCACTTTGAAATAAATAAGTTGGTTTTGTGTTGCAGTTTGGGCACTCGGGCTCAAAAAGGTTTGCCATCACTGGTATATACCAACTGCTCCCCTCTGCCCCAGATGTTTTATCTCTTAACATTATGGATAATGGCAAATCTAGCCTTACACCCTCCCCAGCCTCTTATCAGAATTTTAAAACCACCTTCATCCAAACAGTATGGCAGTGTTCAGTTATCTTCAATCTAGGACCTACTTTTAACCCCAATCTCCAACTTGTGTTTTTGTTTTTTTAACTATATGCATATAGGTCTTTCTCTACTACCTGTACCCATTTTTCTACTTCTCTCTTTCCCTCTCCCTCCCACCCACTTTCTCCTCCTCTCTTTCTCAACTCTAGACTAAAAAAGAAAAGGGGGAAAAAGAATGGTGGTGGAGCCACTGAGGGTGTGACTCACTAGTTCAGAGTGTGACTCACTAGTCGGCCAACAGTGTAGTGGTGGAGGATAGTGTTTTGGACTTGGACCAGAGAAATGTGGGTAGAAATCCCTGGTCAGCTATTACGCTTGTTGGGTGTCCTTACACCACCTCACAGCCTAACTTTGCTCACAAAGTTGTGAGGATAAAATGAAAAAACCTCATGCACACTTCTCTCAGCTACTCTGAAGAGGAGCAAGATACAGATATAATGCATACACAGAAATTGTTTGGGGCTTGACTAACAGATCCCTACCAACCAATCTTTCCTGTTTATCAGGAAAATGACCCCAGATGGTTCATTATGTTCATTATGGTTCATCTTGAGGACAGAACTCTGAGGTGGGAGGGCTTACCCAGAGTATGTGGTGCAGTGAGCTTGAGCCAGAAAGCCTTCCCGAGTCTAATCTTTTGGCTATGCTCTAGGATGGCACAGCTCTTGAGACTGAGACCTTTAGCTGGCTGGGGCATGCTGGGAGTTGTAGGCCAAAAACATCTGGGGACCCAAGGTTGGAGAACACTGCTTTAGACTAGACTTGGAAACTACACAGCTCCCTTATCATTCCTTAATAAGATCAGAGCCAGAATTCACTGATGTGTGGTGGGTTCCAGCTGAAATTCCAATGCATGTTTCAACTGTGGAATACTTCAAATCAGCTATTGCTTTAGATTAAATTTGTCAGCAACTCTAGTTTAATACTGCTCTTCCAGATGCAACAAGAGCTTTTCTGGCAACCACAGTATAGACATATGAGGCATTTTGAGCCTATCCAGAATTTTTCCACATTTGTATACTTTCCATGTACTTCAGGGTTATCAATTGTCAGATCTCTGACAATTAAATAGATTAAAAAGAAGATGATAGCATATATTCAGCTCTTTATGAAATGTCTCTCATTCATCCTTCCAATGCTCCCTGGAAAGTAGGTCATTATTATTCCCAGTTTGCAGATGTGGCAATTGAGACTAAAAATAGTGAACCAATGACTGCTGTGAGACGGGAACTCAGGTCAAAAGCCAACATGCTAGGTCCAAACAGTGTCTGTAGGGCATAGTTCTTTGACTTCAGGAAAGTCAGGGTTTCCCCCTTGCCATTTTGGAGCAGGGATTAAACAGAAGATGGCAGAAGTAAGAGATACTCATGCCTTCTAATAACAAAGTTGGGCATTGCTCACAGTCCAGCCCCATCCATACAATATGGTGTTTAACCTCTTTGTCAGAGGGAACTGGCAGCCTGGCACAGAAACTCCATACACAATAAGTACCTTTGTCTTCAGCTTAACAATACTCACATTCCTTTGTTTTGACAACTGATCTAACCAAAGATTTAGATTACCAAAGGCTGATACAGAAGCTTTTGCAGGACACCTGATGCAGAAAACAATTCCCTTTTATGGCATAATCTCACTTTTTTTAAATGTTCTGCTGTGGGGTTTTGTTTGTTTGTTTGTTTCACCACTGTCCTTACAATCAGAGACATGAATATTCATCAGGGTCTTTGTGGGACCCAGTTTTTGATGTTTATATTGCATTTTTTTAGATTAGCCTTAAGAACATCTTTAAACCTCTTATATTGACCACCGGTATTCTGCTTTCCATCCTTGAGTTGGGAATAAAGTAACTGCTTTGGGAGATGGCAGTCAGGCATTCGAACAACATGACCGGTCCACTGAAGTTGGCGTTGAAGGATCATTTTTTCAATGCTAGTAGTCTTTGCTTCTTCCAGTATACTGACATTTGTTCGCCTATCTTCCCAAGTAAATTTGCAGGATTTTCCGGAGGCAATGTTGATGAAATCTTTCAAGGAGTTGGAGGTGACGTTTATAGATAGTCCATGTTTCGCAGGCATACAATAAAGTTGGTAATACAATGGCTTCGTAAACCAGTGTTTTGGTCTTCTTACAAATATCCCGATCCTCGAACACTCTATGTTTCATTCGAGAAAACGCGGCACTTGCGGAGCTCAGACGATGCTGGATTTCACTGTCGATGTTAGCTGTAACAGAAAGATAGCTGCCAAGATAGAGAAAATGATCGACATTTTCCAGTATTGTCCCGCCAAGCTGGATAGATGGCATCTCCAAAGGGTTAGCTTGTACTTGCTGATGAAGCACTTTGGTTTTTTTGATGTTAAGTGAGAGACCAAGTTTTCCGTATGCTTCTGCAAAAGCATTTAGGATAGTTTGGAGATCATCCCCTGAATGTGCGGAGACCACATTATCATCGATCTAACTGGAGGTTGGCCTTTCACAAAGGTTCTATGGACTTTGAAGAAGCTCGAGTGCAAGGTGAAAGGGAGAAACGTGCTAAGCGAAAAGCACGTCAAATGAATCCTTTACAAGACCATCTTCCATCTGGTAACCTGTGTCCTCACTGTGAGAAGCTGTGTGGATCTAGAATTGGCCTCCACAGTCACTTACGGACCCATCGCTAGAGTCTACACAATTTTCTTTAGAATTTTCCTCCTTTTAAAATCTCCTTTTTGTAAATTTTCTTTTTTATCCTGGAAGACAATCTTACTCGGTCACGAGTGATCACCTGACTGATTGACTGTGGGACCATTTCAAGTTCAATCTGAGTTTGAATTAATAGTTCTCTTTTTGAATAATTAAACCAGGCTTCCAAAGGATTTATTGCAGTGTTTTAAAAATGCAGTATTTGGGACTGCTGGAGGAGGGAATCCCAATAAATCTAAATAAGAGTCTATGAAATTTACCTTTGCTTACACATACAGCACCATGCTAGAAAGGACTTTAAAAAAACAACTAATCTTGCATTCTTTAATTCTCCTAATGCCTGGTGCTTCAAAGACATATGTAAGTACTTAATTCCATGCACTTTGAATGGTCCTGCAAGCAGGGCCGGCGCTACCGCTAGGCCAACTAGGCGGTTGCCTAGGGCGCGCGGCTGAAGAGGGCGCGAAACGCTGCGCTCCTCTTCGCTGCCGCTGCGCCGTCCCCGCCAGGCCTCCGCCTCCCCACCCTCCTGCCTGCCGCCGCGCCTCCGCCCACCCGCTCGCTCGCCCGCCCTCGCCCGCTCTGCGCCTCCCACCGCCATCGTCCCCGCGGGCAGGCGCGCCCTCTCGGTCATGCCGGCGCTTGGCTGCGTTGTCGTCCCGGACGCCCGGAGGGGATCGCTCTGCGGGGACTTGCAAGGGCAGGCCGCCCTGCCTCTTGCTTCCTCTTCTGCAGGCGGCAGTCAGAAGGCTCCGCGGAGGGGGCGCACTCCAAAGGGAAGCCGCGCTGCTCGCGCCTAGGCTGGGCGACGGGTCAGGGCGACCGGGGCCAGACGCGCTCGTCGGTAGGCGTGGCGAGCCGCCCTCTTGGCAGGTGAATCGCGGCGCAGGAGCTCCTAGGAGCGGCGCTGGCCCCAGAGTTCCCCCGCGCGGATTTGCGCTTGCATCCCCCCAACCCCCCCGTCACCCCCCCGTCACCCCCCCGTCACCTACCTTCGTCGCCGCAGCAGCAGCAGCAGCAGCCGCCGCAGCCGCGCCTCCGCCCACCCGCTCGCTCGCTCGCTCGCCCGCCGCTGCCCTCCCACCGCCATCGCCACCCCCCCAACCCCCCCCGTCACCTACCTTCGCCGCAGCAGCAGCAGCCGCCGCCGCAGCAGCCGCAGCCAGGGCAGGGGGGGGGAAGGTAGGTTGGTGGTGGCGGCGCAGGGGTTTTTTTTTTTTTTGGTTTGGAGAGGGGGGGGCGCTAACTATTTTTTCGCCTGGGGCGCCAAACTGCCCTGCACCGGTCCTGCCTGCAAGCCTGAGTACAGTTACCGTAAGCGCCTTTGCAAATATTTCCAAATCAGGGCATTAATAGCTGGGGTTTCTTCAAGCATCAGTAGCAGAGTAAGTACCTAGAGCAGGGGTTCTTAACCTGTGGGGTACGCCTCCCCAGGGGAGGTTTGGACTGACTCCAGGGGGAGGTGTGAGTAGCCCCTCAACTATAAATTGCTTATTTTACAAGTACATAGCAGCACAGCTTGGTGGTTGGCTTAACCTTATTTCTTTCTACTAATCTTGGGAGCTACGCCGTTCATTTAATTGAATATGCATTTTTTTTTAGTCCAGAGACAGAGCAAGCATAAACTAAAAAAATGCAAACTCCTCCTGCCTAAGCCTAAATTTTGGGCCGTTAACACATGGGAGGCATGGGTCATAAGATTTTTCACAAGGGAGGTGTGACACCAAAAAGGTTAAGAACCACTGATAAGCTAAAACAGCCTGTACTGGTCAGCAATCAGTTTTGTCAGAGAGCCACTCTGAGTGTCAACCAAAGTTCTATGCCCTCCAATCCAGAGGACAGGTGTCAACCTCGATCACCGCAGATGCTCTTCCTTATCTCTCTTTTGCCTCTGACATTGGTAAAAATGGGGGTCAAATGGCACCATTTAAGAGGACTAATTTCGCCCATGGGCTACCACCTGCTGATTTCTAGTGTGCCATTTGGGACAAGATTATTGATGTTTCTGAGTTGCCTGGTGATGTTTGTGACTCCCTCCAACCCCCATCCTTGAGTTCTTTTTTGTATTTTAATATAGCTGACCATGGACAATGGGTGTGTGGAGTGTCAGTATATCAGAATACAACTTGTGTGATATGATTGGCTGCTAAGTAACGGTGGTCTATTTGTAGCTGGGTACAAGAGATGGAGGAAGATATGCGGTGTTAGAAGGCAGAGGTTTGGCTGTCTCTCTGCACAGGAGGAGCAGGCAGGGACAGCAGCAGATTTATTCCTCATGGGATCATGCATAGAGATTCTGCAAAATAATATCATTTGACATATTTTGGAAAATGTTTCCCAATGATTACTAATTTAACAGGAACTGTATGACTATATCCAAGAAACATGTTTGTTGCTTTGATTAATCAGTATGAAAACTATTGACAGATTAAAAAGGTGTCCTCCTTAAACAGACAGCAGATTTTGTAAAAAATATTTAATCTATATTATTATTATTATTATTATTATTAACATTTCTATACTGCCCAATAGCTGAAGCTGTCTAGGTAGTTCACACTAAAAATGCAGATAGCACTAAGAATGCCATCTTAAGAGGGCATTCCTTCCACCCCTTTCTCTCATACAAGACAATTTGATCCAGTTTGCATGTAACGGCAGCAAATTGTGGATTAATTAATTAACCAATGATTTGCCATGGTGCATGCCAGGCATGTTCTGTGGCTATTTTGTATATTCAGCCTCTGATCAGGCCTATCAGAGGTTGCTACGTGATGTCTGAACCTGGCCACTAAAGGTTAATTGTAGGTTACACAACACACAGTTTACCTACAATTAGTAGTTAGGTTAATTGTGGGTTATTTAACCCACGATTAACCCATAGTGTCTGGATTCGGATGTCACATAGCAGATTGGCCCGATCAGAGGTTGAATATGCAAAATGGCTGTGGAATGCACCTGGCATGTGTCGTGGCAAATCATGGGTTAATTAATCCACGATTTGTTGACGTTATGTTCGAACAGGCCCTTTGTCTTGCTATGCCACATGTGTGTATCATCTAAAAACAAATAACGTTTGCTCCCCCCCAACTATTGGATTTATGCAAATGCAACATTATACCAGAGAGCCAGTGTGGCGTAGTGGTTAGAGTGCTGGACTGGGACTGAAGAGATCCGGGTTCTAGTCCCTGCTCGGCCATGAAACTCACTGGGTGACTTTGGGCCAGTCACTGCCTCTCAGCCTAACCTACCTCACAGGGTTGTTGTGAGGATAAAATGGAGAGGAGGAGGAGGATTATGTAAGCCGTCCTGGGTTCCTTGAAGGAAAAAAGGCGGGGTATAAATATAATAAATAAATAAATAAATAAATGGAGTTGTAGGCCAAAAACATCTGGGGACCCAAGGTTGGAGAACACTGCCCCAGAGGACTAAGGGCTGCTCAGGATGCATGTTCTGTATTAGAAGAGCCCTGCTGGATCTGACCATAGGCCTGTCTAGCCCAGTATCCTGTATCCCTCAGTGGCAAGCCAGATCAGGAAGCCCACAAGCAGGAGAAAAGCGTGATCGCCCTCTCCTGCCGTTGTCCTCCATTGTGCTGCATCTCACACTGCCAGTAGCACATAGCCATCCTGACCAGTAGCCATCTAAGGACGCAATCCTATAATGCATGTTTAGACAGAGAGAAAAGTCATACAGTTCTCAGCATGCTGGCTGGGGCATGCTAGCAGTTTTGGCACTTTTTTTTCTGTCTAAGCATTCATGGCTGGCTGAGGCATGCTGGGAATTATAGGACTTTTTCCTGTCTAAACATGGATAGGATTGCACCCTAAATCAGTGGCGATCCCCACATCCTGTGGCAGCGATTTCTCTGTGCCTCTTGAAGCCAGAACTTCCACTGGTCTGCCTCTCCCACCATTCAGCTTGCTTGGATGAGCCCGGAGTTCTAGTCTTACGAGAGATGGAGAAAACCGGCTCTCTATCCACTTTCTTTCTGCACGCTTACGGTATGATTCGAGAAGCCCTTGTCCTGTTTCCTCTTACTCGCCCCTTGGCAATCCTGCTATGGTTCATTCCATCTTACAGGCGGCTTCCAAGATGGAACCCAGGAGCCTTACGCCGCCTCGCACACCGCTTTCGGGCGCTTTTTGCGGTTGATTTCGCAAATCAGCAGCCGCCCCGCTGAGACCATTCTCGAAGGTATCTTTCCCTACGGTGACCCTGAACTCAAGAAGCCGCTTTTTCTTCGACAGTGGCCGAGCCTGGTAATTGTATTTCCTGCGGCTCGAGTTGGGGGCTTGTCCCTTTAAGAAAGTAACACAGTAGCGAAGGCGAAACCCTGCCGCCTAGCTGAGCTTGCAGCGCTTGTAAACCGGTCACTGGCTGGCATTGGAAAACAGTTCCTGATATCCGAAGAATACGACGCTGCTGCTGCTGCCCGCCTCCCAACCTCCAGATTTTGCTCGCTCGGTGTGAACATCCCTCGTGGAGATCAGCATTGGGGGGCGGGCGGGGGGAGCGGTTGGCTCGCTGACATGGGATGGCCGTTCCTGAGCACTTAGCTCAGCTGTTGGAAAAAGCAAGTCGGGAGATAAAAACCGCTGGATGCGCTTGGTAAGTCAAACGAAAGTCATCTCCTTTCTGGGCTGCTCTCTTTTAGGGCGCTCTCTCTTATTTTTAATATTCTTTGCAGACTGCTTTTATTGTCTCTTAAGCAGAGCAGCTGGAAAAACACAAGGGAGAGCTGAGATGGGAAGGAGATCTACTTGAGAATTTGTAGTCCTTCCTGATTTTTAAAAAATTCCGTTTTCCACGTTAACCCTTTGCAGCAGCAGCTAGGAAAGGAAAGCAAGCAAGCAAATCGTTGGTGTAAGGAGCAGAGAGAAGTTGGTAAGGAGAAGGGGAAAAAAGCACCCTCCTTTTGTGTCGAAGATTATTGAATACTTTACCAGTGCAATCCTGTGCATGTCTACTCAGGAAGTAAGCCTCATTGAGTTCAAAGGGGCTTACTCCCAGGTATGTGTATAGGATTGTAGCCTAAAAATAACATTCTTCAAGGGATTTTGCGTAAGGCGATTTGTCATTTTATTTTTAAACGTTGAATTGCGCCTCGAGCATTAAAAAAAAAAGTAGTCGGATCGGATTTGTCACTTTATTTTTAAATGTAGAATTGCACCTCGAGCATTGAGGGAAGAAAGTAGTTGGGAATTCCTTGTGGGAACAGATAAGCTCTTAAATGAAACCGAAGGTGTTATTATTTCTACGTACTAATCGTTGCCTGCAATTGGACTAGGCAGAATGGAACCAAGGGGCATCATCCCTGGGTGCAGTTCTTGCCTGTATCGGACAGGGGGCGGTGCTGAAACGTTTGGTGATCACTGATTATCCGCTGTAAAATGGCTTGGGATGGGAAGTTGGTAACGCTCAGTTAAGCGATTAATTCAGTGGTGATAAACTGGTGGTAGAGAGTGATTCATCGGTGCAGCACTATGGAAAAGGCAATCCATTCATGATTTTGAGTATATGAGTAGATTAATCACGTGGAGTGCTTTAAGAATGAAGCTTTGACGAATACACCAATCCAAATTTGAGGTACAGAATTAAGAATCCTAGCTAGCACACCTTTGTGGAGTTTCAGCATGTTCATTAACATAGTGTTTAAAGGCAGTACAGATGGATACAGATCTTCACATGAGGAAAGGAAGTGATGCGTTCTGCTCTGTTATGGCTGCTAGGGCTACTAATCTAAAGGCACTGTGTGCCTGTTCCATCTTTTCCTCTTTAATGGTCTCTCCCCCCCCCCCCATTAAGAAAAAAGATGAGAAAAGAGGTGGGAAAACAGGGTAGGTTACAAATTGAAGACATCACCTGGTCAAACCCCCCCCCCCCCGTCCTGTAAAAGTCCATTTTTGAGTCATGGTGATTGCAGGATAGAAGCCTCATCTGGAAGCACCCAAGGAAACTACTTTTGGAAATGTTCCAAAGCATGTACAAAATGCAGGTAGCTGTGGTGATCTGTAAGGGGGAGGGAATCTAAAAGTAACATCACTAGGTTACTAGTAATACTTTCTATAGGACCAGTTGAAATCTCTCAAAAGTAGTGAGCAATCTTTTGAGTTCCCCAGGGCTGTTCTTCAGGTTGTAGCCAACAACAAAAAATGGATGAGGTGGGGGAGGGAAGAGAGGAACAAACATATGCCTGTGGCTCACGCTGGCTCAGCTTGTCTGAGCATGGAAAGCTAAGCAGGGTCAAGCCTTGTTGTTACTTGGATGGGAGACCCCTCCTCTAGTTTCCTGCATTGAGCAGGGGGTTGGACTCAATAGCCTTGTAGGCTCCTTCCAACTCTATGATCTATGAAATCTATGAAATCTATATGCCCAGGAACATTGTTTCTCACCACCACCACCACCACCACATTTTTGGGCTTAACTTCTAACCTAAAGAATGTCCAAGGGAACAGACAAGCTTGTTCACTACTTCATGACACAAGAGAGACGTGCAACAAAATGCTGCAGTGTGGAGTGCTCCCATTCATGAGTTCTAGCCAGCCAGTCATACCCTCTTACAGGTTACTCCCTTCTCCCTTTCTGATTTTTCATCCTCCCCCCCCCCTCCAAGACTTGCTGTGATGTAGCTACCGATGTTTTCATTGGGCTGGTTTGGTTTCTCCCTCACCCCACCTCTTTCTTTCTTTCCCCCTTTTTCGGGCAGTGGGTGGGAACTTCTGCAAACCTTGGGATTTCCTCAAGTCTGCTAATACGTCCCTACTGTGTGTAGATGATACTGTTTTTGCTACATAAAGATAAGCACTTAGAGAATGAGTTTGCTACTAGCATATCAGATTTTAGTACAGATAATACAGATATTCTCCTGTTACTTTTGGATGCTGGGATGGCTTGTTAACATTTTGACAAGTATTTATTTGAAGGCAAACACGACAGGCATAAGGCACTATCTTGTTAAACAAATGGTCCATTTGGCCTGGTACCGTCAAACCTGATAGCAGTGAGCCTTGAAAATCCTCCTGAGATAATTTCTAGCATATGGTGGCGGTGGGGGGGGGGAGTGCGGAGTGCGGACGAGTGAGAGTTCTTAACAGCAAGCTTGAATTTGGGATTTAAACATGCAGAGTACACCTTCCACTCCGCTGTGCTCCCGCCCCATAGTTCTGTACCAAATATGGTCAAGTGCAGAAGATGGAAGACTCAGAAGAAAAAGCTAAAGTTTATGTTCCTTAATTTTTCACTGACATTGTAAACTTTAGTCAAGAGTCACTTACTGTGTCCCTGCTTACTCTCTTTTAAATTAACTGTAATACTCATGATCAGTAGCCCTAGCCTTAAACCAGATGTGCATGCATGTGGGTCCCACTGAGCACTGGAATTCATATCTGCATTAAAAAAAAAATCCTCATTAGAGGCATTCATTGAACCCCCTCAGATGAAAGGAATCTTGGAGAATTGTTACTGCAGCTACTCTGTTGGTAGCAGAAAAGGGCACCCAAGGTACAGACTTTTAATATAGGTCATCAGCAGTTTACTGTTTCTGTAGGATCTGAGATTTCTGGGACAGGCCCAGCTAGACTATTGTAGCTGTGTGCACTGATTCCCCCCCCCCCCCAACCCTGTAACTTTAAAGTTATTGAGCTGGAAGAGGATTTACTGGCGCACTGCTGACAGTATGAGCAGGTTGCTTCTAATTCTTGGGAAAGGTGATGAAAATATGTTATGAAATCTGCTCGTTCAGATCCTTGGCATTTACAATTCATTGATGGTTTTTCAAGCTAGCTGTTTTGCATGCTTGCTGTGTTACTTAGGCACATAGGAAAGTGTAAACAGACACAATCCTGATAGTTGTGCATAGGAAATGTAAGAATATGTATATATTTTCAGATCTACACAGACTTTGTAGACATTATGAAGATGCATGCATGCAGGATAAATTGTATTTATTTTTACTTCATTCCATATTTGTGTCTTAAAGACAGAGTAGAGAAAGTAACTTTGGAAGCAGGCTTGAGAGGTTCTGAGAATACCGGTTTGGAATACTAGCAAGTATGTTAGACTGTGGCTTATCGGGCAATAAGGCAGTGAAATGTGATTTAAGACAGTGTTTCACCTGACCCATGGTGTGAACAAGATAAGAAGTCATTTGAAATCACATCATCCTCCAACTGGGATTCTTCTCTTTTTATGAACTTGTTCACATTGGCATGGAAGCATCTTGGGTGTTTGTTGTGATGACCCTTCCTGTAAAGAATAAAAATGCACGCAGTTTTTAGGTTTTAAGTGTAACAACATTTTTCTCTTACTTGGCAGCAAAGGATTGGCCCTAGTTCTGATCTAGGAGGAGTATGACTACTGAGGAAATGGAGTAGCAGTAACATTCCTTTCTTGTTGACAACCACAAAGTAGTCTCTGGAATAATTCTGAGGCAGCTCGGGTATCTTCATGGGAAGTGTAGGTCTTTATCATAGGATGCAATGCTAGTGCATCGGAGGTCCAATTGCTGGGATTCAAGATGAGACCTTTTCTGTAGTGGCACCCAAGTTTTGGAATTCCCATCCCCAGGAGGCCAAGTTAACCCCACTGTTGTTGGCATTTAGACAGGTTGTTAAAATCTTTGGTTCTGTGGCACCTTAAGTTAGCCTCTCCTTGCTGGGTTGTTTTCATGTCCCTACTCTATATTGTGACGCTTTGGTTCTGTTCTCAGTTTATTATTTATTTATTTTTTAGTGTATATTGTAAATTGTTTTAGCTAATATTGTGAGCTGCCTTGACGGTCTATAGACCAAAAGGTGGGATAAAAATATTTTAAAGACATAAAATGTGAAATGAAGATTTCCAGTTCTTAAACTGCCCGCATAGGATCTTGCATTTGTATTGAAGGGTGTGTGGGAGAAATGATACCTGGCCTTCTGAACCAATGAAGACATATCAAAAACCTGGCTGGGGGTGGTCAAGTTGATGCCTCCCTTAACAAGCAATTATGCTTGGTGATCCATGGTTCTTATTGGCTACACAAATAACTGGATAACCAAAGATGCCATGAAGATGGAACACTTGTATTCACTACTATCTGTGAATGAGCAGATGTTGACATATCACAAGGAAAGCTTTTCTTTATCTGCTTTAGTACAAGCATAACATTGCCTTCTGTTTTAGTTTGGGACTTTAAATATATATATATATATATATATATATATATATATATATATTGGCCTCTGCCAACTCTTTTCCTTGGTAGTGCGCTGCATTTTTTTTGATGGTGTGACTCAAACTTTGACCCACATTCTCAGAAATCTTTTGAGTGAATGTGCCTCTTGCTGATAGAAACTTTACTGTTCTTTCACTGCAAGGTATGCATAACAACTTGTTTCTTGAGGTTATGTCCTGATAAGGACCCATTTAAAATGACCTACCTTGTACACCCCGCCACCTGTTTTCTGCGCTTGTATGCTGGTTAGTATGGTATGTGTACATAATTGTAGTCCAGTTCTTTAACACTGTTGTATGCTTAGCAAATGCAGGGCTTGCAAACTTCTGTTCATGGAATGGCTGAATTCCAGGCAGGGTAATGGATTGCAGCCAGTATCAGATTATTAGAAATTGTATCTTTTTGCATTTGTTTATTTATTTAATATATTTTTATACCGCCCAATAGCTGAAGCTCCCACAGATTAAAACAAACAGCAAGGCTAGCAGCAGTTCAAATTATAGTAACAGAGTTAAAAACTACCAGGTAAAAATGATTAAAATGATTTGTGCTATTCTATAGGATCGCAGATATAACCATGAGTCTGCAGGGGTAATGTACCTGGTAATAGTAGGTTGCTGCTGGGTAGTCCTGTTGAGATATTCCAAAGTATCATATTTACTTATCTAATAAATTTTATAAGCCACCTTTCAGTACCAGGATGGCATATAATTTAAAAAACAGATACAATAAAATCATAAAACCAAAACTCCCAGCACTACAGAAGCAAAACGGATAAAATCCAGCAAAGCTATAAAACACTAAAGCCAGCTATAAAACCTGCTGGAATGCCTGGCCACATTTTTTAAAAAAGGTTTTGCCTGGTGCTGAAAGGACATACTTGGTGCACCATGGCTGAGATGGTCCCCTCTCGGGTCAGTGATGGCCAGGGAAGTCTCAAATAAATGAAGGGTTTGAGCAGGCTCATGTGGGAGAAGTCTGCCATTTTTGAATTGCCAGTATTGGAAACTGATGTTGTTTGAATGGCTTCCCTTAGTGCTCATAACTCTGGCTAAACTCCTTTAATAATATGTACCTCATCATCGTGTTTATTTTTCAGGAGGTGCTATGAACTTTGGTACTGCTGGGAAGACCAACCTTTCCTCTGAAGTGTGTGTGCATCTGTCATTCAGTTAAAGCCAATGTTCATGTTCAGAATGTAATGTGGTACAACCCTTCTGGGACTTTAGAATGCAGGTGGGGGATTGTAAATTCAAACACGCCTCAGAATCCAAATTTCTTGTTTAGGGAAACCTAGCATGTTGGTGAAAAGAGTTCTAGTATAGCCATCTCCTAAATATGTTAGTTTTTGGTTCATGGAGGTGGGGTTTTTTTTTGGAGGGGGGGGTTAGCTATCCATGATGACTAGTGTTGGCTCCAGATTTTTGAGGATGCTTGGATATAAGACACCTCAGTGGGCTCCCTCCCTCAATGAGTCTACTTTCTCACCACCATTGTTACTAGCTGCTGCTGCTGCTACTACTATTGCTCCATATCCTCTTTCTCACCTTTACAAATAGGCAGTGAAACCCACTGCTCCTCATCACCACTGCTGCCTGGGCCAGAGTGAGAGGCAGGTGAACAAGCAGGCTGCAGTGGTGAAAAGGAGGAACATCTCCATGGGACTCTTGTCAGTGGGCCCCTGCTGGGTTGTGGGCCCTTGGCAGATGCCCAGCCATGCCTGTGCTTGATGCCAGCCCTGATGATAACTCTAAAATTCTAGAAAATATTTTGTTAAAAAATTATTGCAACTTCATTTTCCACTGATCCTGAGACTAAGTGAGTTACAATATACCGTATAGCAAATGCACAGAATTACAATGCAGGAAATGGGTCACTAGATAAAAAGATACACATAAAAGCTGCAGTCTTATTCACACTTACCTGAAGTAAGCTTGTTTGAACTCACTGGGACGTTGTTCTGACTTAGACATGCATAGGATTACTCTGCATAGCTCTGTCCTCATCAGGTTAATTTCTGGCTTATAAAGTAGGCCATTTAAAAAAAAAGTTTTGTGGTACTTCTGACCAATGGAAGTTTGATCTTGTTGAATTTCCATTACTTGGCAATATTACCAAGTTATGGAGCAGCCACTGAGAATGCAGTTCTATGTGTAGTGTATGTGCTGATGTGGCACAAAGATTGTACAGTTAACAGGGTGTGCTTGGATCATACAGGGATGGCCAACTTCCATATTCTCGATGCCACCCTGTTTTTCATATAGTTGCGTGGAAGCTGGAAGTGTGTTTTGCTCCATAACTGGTTTCACCAACCCTCAGGAATTCACAATGTTAAGAACCTCAAGCCAGATGCTTGTTTTTAAAATAGCATGGTATTGTCTTGAAACAGGTTTTATTTGCTCTTTCTGTCTTGATAGGATTGGTTCACCAGGCTTAATCTTGCACAAATAATATTTGAAGAATGCAAATGGGAGTCTGTATTGCCTGTGCTAACTACTTCCTTAGAAAACACATAAAACCCTGGCATGTGCCAACAGTTTATTTACATATGCTGACAAAAAGATTACTAAGATTGCTCACTGCTTTTAAATATTATATTTAGCCAACAAATAATATTGGTAATAAATACAAAAGGTGGTGGTGGTGGTGGTGGGAGAAACCCTATTTTCCTCTACTGCCATAATCCAGTATCTTCCTCCTTCCTAGAAACATACTTCTCAAAGTATTCAAAATTCCCACAATGAATGACCCTACAGCAGTGATGGCGAACCTATGGCACGGGTGCCACAGCTGGCACGCAGGGACCTCTCTGTGGGCACTCGAGCCATTGGTCACCAGATCGCGAAAAGACTGTCCCCTTCTGCAAAACACTAATGATTTTGTTCTTTCTCACAGTGTGGAACAGAATGATTTTATTCTAGAATTCCTGTTACAGAATTCTTTTCTACATTGTTATCACATTTAAAAGATTTTGAAGAATGATGCACAGAGCATGGCTTGGATGTAAAGCCCTAACAGTTGACCTGAGTGCTGCATGTGTTGCTCTCAAACTAACGGAGTGTGAGACAAGGTTTGACAAATTATCAGCATGCATGCAATAGCAAAAATCACATTAATTGTGCAAAAGCATGCCCAATGCAGACTTTTACCTAATGCAGTGTTTGCAGTCCAAGACATAAAGTGTTTAAAAGGTGTTAAGCACGTTTAGTTTTCTTGTTTATCTTGCTCATCCTAGTACAGGTTGACTTTTACTTTGACTAATCTGACACCTGTAGAAGCAGGGAAAGGACCCGGAGTAAAGCTTGCCCCATACAATTTCAGTCTGGCATATAATCATATTACAAGTTGAGAATCCCTTATCCAAAAATACATGTGCCTAATTATTTAAAAAGTTTGTATAAATTCCCTTCAGGCTATGTGTACAATGTAGTACTATAATAATTTTTTGAGTTGATTTTTTCCCCAACAAAAAACTGTTTGTATCATTGAAAGCTCTGTTATTGTGTTTTACTTTTAAGACAAAAGATGTTAATTAGTTCGGACAACTGTATGAGTTGTTTTTCTAAAACTAAAACCTCTGTATTCAGGTTTAATTGCAGTGTTGGCACTTTGAAATAAATAAGTTGGTTTTGTGTTGCAGTTTGGGCACTCGGGCTCAAAAAGGTTCGCCATCACTGCCCTACAGCATGTCAGACATAATTTGGGGAGAATTCTGAACCAGTGAAGTGAAAGACATTTAAAGAATTCTAAGGGCACTTTAAGATGGAGGTTTTTGCAAGTGTTAGTTGCACTGAATTATGTACTTAGCACCCCGAGCCATACAGAAAGTACAACCTATCTGCTGATTGTTGCTAGTCCAAACAGCTCAGCAGAATAAATATGGACGGCACAGTCTAATTAGTAATTAACTAATCTATTCTCTCCCTGTTCCCTGTTCAATGCAATTTAGGCTTGTGTGGGTGTGTGTGAGTTGCCCTCTGGACACAACCACAGTTTAGAGTTTATGAGGATAAGCTGCAGTGAGCCTCAGACTCAGATGCTCCCCTGTCCTCTCCTGTTCTGGTGCAACCGTATGGAAGAGATTGGAAGCTTCTGCTTCCAGTTAACCACCGCTAGTGTTGTGTCCAAACCCTAAACTATGGTTATTCTTAAAGCTGGTTTGTTGAGACAAACCAGCTTCTTAAACTATGGTTTGATTTTCCCAACAAGTCATAGTTATGATTAATCATAGTTTATTGGGTTCAGAGACCTCAGTAACCTGTGGTTAATCTAAAATGGGAGCAAAGTCCTTCTTGCGGTCATGTTGAGTGGGGGGAGTGCTAGCCTGAGGTTTATCTAGGCTCATTCTCATATAATGCTAAATTATCCAAATCTGCCCACTGTCTTGAAGATTAATTTCAACTTGGGAAAGGAAGGCTTCATGTTAGTCTCCATTAACATGACTATAGTAAATCTAGATCTGGAGTCTAAACGAGGAGAAAATACATGTTAAATTCTAACTTGATTCCTTAATTTATTACACTTGTGTTCCTCTTCCTTTAAATTTGAATGATATGATGGGTATGATGCATGTTCTCACTTGTGTGAACAGCTGTCTTGACAAATGTGCACATTATTGGTGGACAATAGCCATGTTTGCTTTAGAGAAGCATAGCACAGTGGGCGCTAAGTATTGCTAGACATGCTAGCCTGTTTGATTGGGGAGGGATGGAATTGCTTGTTTCCATTAAATACGATGATCTGTTTGACCCTGAGGATGAAGCAAATCCTCATATTCTGTACTTCACCTCAACAACAACAAAATGCTCTAGGGTTCTCTGGCATTCCAAATACAGGCAACATCTGTTCCAGAGGAAGGGTGAGATGTAAACCATTTCTCCTCGCCTATCTCCAGTTGTCTTTGCTACACTGCTGTAACTCATCCTCTTTGGATTCCAATGGTCCATTTAGGACAGCTCAATTAATGGACTCCAGAAGAGGTGCTCTTCTTTGGTCCCTTATTGGGAGGAGCAGCTTTTTAGCTCAGATTTACCATCCTGCCTTGATGGTCTGTTTATTATTATTTAAGGTGGCTATAGCAGAATTGCTGACTTGTAAAGGGGAGCTTATAGGAAATGAAATTCATGCCAGAACCATTAATCATGCATCATTTCCCCGCTTCCTGGCCTTTCCCTCTGGGGTCTTGCATTTGGTCTTTGGCAGACTCGAGAGGTGTAGGTGGTTGAAAGGTTGTCCAATCACTGAACGATCTTGTGTGCTCTAATTATTTGTGCCTGATGCAATATCCATGCAGAGGAAGGTGGGCTAAGGACAGGCTGGGAGAAACCCTCCCCGTTTTGTCGGTTTTCTAATTGGTGTCAGACGCATGGCTTGAGTCTGGCATTCTGTGGCTTCAAAAATATACAATGTGGGTGCCATGTAGCAAAATTCAGCGGGTGTGCCGAAGTGTGCATAGCTCTGTGGCTGGTAACTTTACCTAGGTCTGGCTACTACGCAGTATGATCGTATGGCTGTGTTTATTTTGAAATCTTCTGAAAGCACTGTAACTTCAGCTCTTGGAGCAGAATTTTTCCAGCAGTTGATGAAGCTGGAAATGCTCTCGTGTTATCATTTTCAGTTAATTAAAAAAATAAACCTCTGAATCCCTGATAGAGGCACTTTTACAATTACTGTGTATATTGCTTCAACTCTGTTCTGGCTACCCTTTCTTGGAGAACAACCTGCTACCAGAGCTTTGCAGCAGAACCAAGAGGGAGAGGAAAACAAGTTGCTTCTCCTCCAGGTTTATTAAGCGTGTGTTTGACTAAAGCTTAAATAGTGCCCAAAGAACATGAACTGGGAACTCTTAGCCTGTGATTGAGCTTTTGATGGAAACATTTAAAAGGATCACTTTTATCTGCCGGTAGAGAAGCAAAATATTTTTGTAGCAACCCGATAATACCAATAAAATGAGCTTTGATTTAATTGGTTGGACCAAATTTTCATTATAAGTTGAAACTACAGTTCCCAGTGTAAAGAAAAGATGAATGAGAAGTGGGAGCAGGGCATTTCTCTTGATTTTTATTTTTATTTATTATATTTTTATCCCACCTTTTTTCCTTCAAGGAACTCAAGGTGGCTTACATAATCCTCCTCCTCTCCATTTTATCCTCACAACAGCCCTGTGAGGTAGGTTAGGCTGAGAGTCAGTGACTGGTCCAAAGTCACCCAGTGAGCTTCATGGCTGAGTGGGGACTAGAACCCGGATCTCCTGAGTCCCAGCCCAACACTCTAACCATTACGCCACACTGGCTCTGCCACTGCACTGGCTCTCAGTGGAATGGTTGTCAAGCATCACACCCATAAAATTGCACCCTTGTGCTCAATTTATCTGAAACCGCTTCCATTCTATGGTTATAGTTTCATATGTATAATCACTAATGAATTTAAAATCTTAACGTAGGCATATATTGAAAGGGTGGGGGAAAATATACTCCCATGCTAATTATCATTTTGATTCCAAACACTACAGCTCCCCGCTAATTGAACATACATTTTGCCCTGTCCCTGATCAGCTGAACATACATTTTAGTATTTTATGCATGATGAACTTTCGGGAATGCTGTCCAGCTCTATAAGTGTGCCTGAGGTTTTATTCACCTCTCTTCCACCCCCACCCCACCCCACCCCACCCCACCCCGCCTACCCATGACATACATTCTGGTGAGGAGTGTTAGTACTGAAGATTTGGGGCCTAATATACCTACCATGCAAATGCCAGTCAATACATGCAGGGAGCCAAGAACCATTTCTGTGATAATGGCTGCACTTTTTCCAGCAGCCGCAAACTTCGAGATGTCTGCCAGAGTGCTGTGCATAGCACTTGGTACACACTAATCTTTCTCTGCAAGGGTGTGTCCTGGGGAGGATTTGCCACTGCAAATGTAGAAATGTTTTATAGTGTGTGCTGCTAGAAAAGGAGACAAAAGCGGTGATACTCTTTCTATCTTAAATCTCTGAACTTCCATGCCTGTTAACATTTTAAACTGCGTTACAAGATTATGCCCAAAATATTTTATAAGACAAAGGCTTGATAAATATTGCTGTGGCTATAAGTACATATTGGGTTGGTATGGACAGAGGTAGATGTAAGGGTGCACTGGAACTATGTTATGGTACATGTGGAAAGTTACTGTACAAACTTGGTTCATGGAGCCCTTATTCTCCTAGTATCTGAAAATGGTGATTTGTTATGCTGTGATGTGTTCCAGGCTAGATCCACAGCTCAGTGTAGCAGGTTCTCCCAATCTCTTGGGAAAGTTGTCCGACTTTCTGAAAATGTCATGTGTAAACAGGCTTGTACCTTTCTGATCTGATAGAGGAATGGATACCTCATGTTTGTGCTATGGAGAGAGATAACAGAAATTAATATTTGATGGATGAAAACTCCAGCGATAGATTACACCTTTGGTCAGACTGTTGTGATGGTGTCCTAGATTTCTCAGTGAAATGGAAAGGTGCTTCTCCCCGATGGTTTCTTCTTTGTGTCATCCTTCTTTGCCCACCCTGCTTCTTGTTTCTTCTGCTTCTGCATCTACATATCTTGTAAATCTAGGAGCCTTCTACTCAGCCAGAAACCTTCAGGAATATTTTGCTTTATTTTGACTTGTTTCCTTCTGCTAGTGGTGGTTATAAACACCATGCAATGTTGTCTAGATTCTAGTGCTGCTTAGTGGCCAATTCCTGGGGCAGCTATTTCTGTTCCTTCCCCTTTCTGTTCATTGAGCCACTGCAATCTCCCCTTTAAATACCTTCTCTAAGCTCGCCATCTTTTTTTCTGGGGATCTTTACCACAACTGCTATGGCATCAGCGTACCCCAGTCTTGTATTTAACCACTCGCCTGGTCCCCACGTGTGACAAGGAATTGCAACAACCACCTCTGTGATCATGGCTGCACTTTTTCCAGCAGCTGCAAGCAAGTGAGCAGGCTGCTGGCAGGGGGAGGGGAGTGGGAGTGGGAGACAGAGTGCTCCAACCCTCCTCTGCCAGCCTGCTGGGTTTCCTCCTTTTGCAAGCCCCTCTTAGAAGGAAAAGGTAGGCTAGTAACTCCTGTGGGCTTATTTCTGCTGCCATACCCACATCTCCACTGTTATCTGACCTGCTACTTGGTTGGTCCCTGATTTTTTTGCCCATCTCTCTCTTTTAGACTCTGGTCAGAGTGTGACTGAGTCACTGCTATATTCTGTACAGATCTAGGACACCTTTGATTCTAAAGAAATGTTGAGAAGTGTATGGCAGCCAGAGCAGGGCTTCTTAGTTTTCTTCCATATGTATCTCTCCCCCCCCCCCCCCCGCTTCTTTTGTAACTTTTGAACTTTTCTTAGCTCTAGCTATTCTCTTAAAATGGTGAGGTAGAGCAGGATGAAATGTAGCTCACTGGGCAAATAAGGTCCCGTCCCCCCAAAACGGGGGGGGGGAAAGACAAAGAAAAGAAGCCACGTAGCTGCTTGTGATCTAGGTGTGCTATGGAGCAGTCACATGATCCCTTAGGTTTTAAAGCTCATAGTGCTCCTGCCACTCCATGCATACCGGTTGTTGCAAGGTTGTGTGAAGTGATGCAAATCACATTCAGTGTTTTGTGATCAGGGTAGACATAAGAACATAAGAGCTGTGCTAGATCAGACCAAGGGTCCATCTAGTCCAGCATTCTGTTCACACAGTGGCCATCAAGGTGCCCACGGGATCCCACAAGCAGGACATGAGGACAACAGCACCCTCCCACCCAATTTCCCCAGCAACTGGTATACTGAGGCATTCTGCCTCTGACACTGGAGGAGGCTTATAGCTATCTGGCCTAGTAGCCTTATTCTCCATGAATTTATCCATGGAGATAAATCTTCTTTTAAAGCCCTCCAAAGTACTTGGATAAGATGCACGGAGTCATGTTTAAAAATCAATAGCACATATTTCCCCCCATTGTACTTGATTCATGTCAACGTGTGGAGTGGGAATTTTCTGAACTTATGTGTGCTGGAAACAGGATTGCATAGATGGCTGATTAAAGAATTCCAAAAACTGTGTGGGCAGGAGAGGGCTAATGGCAATCCTGTGGGGACTTGAGCAAAATTTCCTGGATCATGGGTCCTTATTTGAGCTGTTCTGGTGATTCTTCCCATAACATGAAGAAAGAGCTCTCCATTAAACATCTGTAAGGAACCTTTTGCAATTTTAATTTCTTGAGAGTGGAAACGTCACTAGAGAGGTCTGAGAAAATAACATCTCAATTGATTTCTAGAGGATTGGTGTTACTCAGCAGTCTAGATCACTTTGTTTCTGTCAGTTTGCAGGGAAAAGCTTTCCCCATAGTACTGGCATAGTAAGTGCATTCATTTAAAAGTGAACATGCCTTGTAGAAGAAAGAAAACTGCACAATTTAATTTCTTGAGGTAGGAATGTGTATCTCTTACTGTACGTTTCTCCCATTCTCAGAGCTTATCAGACATGAGCATTTTTCTTCCTCCCAGAATGCAAAGAACTGTTGTTGCTAGAGAAAATATGGCAAGTAGATTGAGTTGTGGGTTTCATACAGGGAGACCTGGGAAGTCTGCTACTAAACATTTACCTGGGGAGCTCACTTGTGTTCACTTCTCCTGAGTATTATTCTGCCAATATTAGCCTCAAAGGATGTTTGAAGGTGTATGGATAACAGCTTGTTTTGGTTGGTGTCCCTATATAGTATCTTATATCCTCCACTGCTGAGATAGCAAAAGGTGGAAGGGGTACTCTCCTTTGCAGTAAGGGCCGAATGAGCAGTTATATTAAATATACTATGGTGCAAGAACTCTACGGTTGGTCTATATATATTAGAGCACCTTTATGTGGGCATATCCTGTTCCTCCTTGCTAGGATTCTTACATGGTGGTAGTTCTTTTTTGCATCCTAGGGGGATCATTGGCATATTGATGGAGGCTAAAATATTGGTGTCCATCCCAGACTGAAGAGCAGAGTCATCCCACCATATACAGTCCATATGTGAAATAAGAGAAACATGGGGAAAGACCCACCTCTGGATGTGACTGCAGCAATGGGGAGAGATCACAGCAGGTGCCACAGTAGGGCCTCTGTTAGACCCTAAATCAGTGATGGCGAACCTTTTTGAGCCCGAGTGCCCAAACTGCAACACAAAACCAACATATTTATTTCAAAGTGCCAACACTGCAATTAAACCTGAGTACCGAGGTTTTAGTTTTAGAAAAACAACTCATACAGTTGTCCGAACTAATTAACATCTTTTGTCTTTAAAGAAAAACACAACAACAGAGCTTTCAATGATACAAACAGTTTTTTGTTGAAAAAAAAATCAACTCAAAAAAATTATTATAGTACTACATTGTACACATAGCCTGAAGGGAATTTATACAAACTTTTTAAATAATTAGGCACATGTATTTTTGGATAAGGGATTCTCAACTTGTAATATGTTGATATGCCAGACTGAAATTGTATGGGGCAAGCTTTACCCCGGGTCCTTTCCCTGCTTCTACAGGTGTCGGATTAGTAAAAGTAAAAGTCAACCTGTACTAGGATGAGCAAGATAAACAAGAAAACTAAACATACTTAACACATTTTAAACACTTTATGTCTTGGACTGCAAACACTACATTAGGTAAAAGTTTGCATTGGGCATGCTTTTGCACAATTAATGTGATTTTTGCTATTGCATGCATGCTGATAATTTGTCAAACCTTGGCTCATACTCCGTTAGTTTGAGAGCAATACATGCAGCCTAAATGGTTGCCATGAGCATATGTGACAGTGTCAAGGACCACAGGAAAGAATGGGAAATGTAGTTCCCAGCATCCAAGGATTCTGCCATGAACACTTGCAAGGGCATCAATAGAGGCTGGGAGGTCCAGTTGTGACTTCTCCTTGCTGTCTCTGGAACTTAGGGAAAGGGGAAGGCAATGGGGAACACTTGCCTCAGATGCTATGGTGGGGCCAAAATGGATCCACCATAGTTAGGATAGGGCCTAGGACCAATTCTAATTGGATCCAGGGGGCGAATGCTAGAAATCTGGTGTCCAAACTCTCCATTTGAGACTCCACCCCTCCTCCAGGTCCTTTTTGCTGATGATGTCAGGGTATGGAATGGGACCTCCCTGTCCCTTCAGTGGCTCCACAGGGTGGCTCAGCTGCCCATGCCTTTGCAGAGACATCTGGGTAGCATCGCACACCAATGATGTCCTTGATTGTGCTGGACCTGGAAGGCCTAACAAAGCCCAGCGCTTTCTGGAAGCCGTTGTGCTATATGGTAAGCCACCCTGAAAATCTGCTCTAGGCAGAACATGGAAATTTGGTCTGAATTCCACCTTCAGTGGACCTCGGCAGCCATTCTGTTTATATGGCGAATTTTCAGATAATCATCATTCTCTCTGATAGGCACTCAAGAAAACAAGTTATCAGTTTGGAAGCAAAATGGAACCACCCCAAATTAAGGTAGCTGCTCCTACTTACTGCCTAAGTATGCAAAAGTATGCAACTTAATAAATTAAAAGAAAAATAACTTTTCACACCCAAGCAGTCATGTACTGGAAGCTTCCAAGACCGATGGCATATTGAGAGAATAGAGCAGGGGTGGATAAATAACCTTTTTTCTGTTAGGGCCCACATGCTAATGGTGGACAGGGCCAAAGCCAGTACTGTGTGACACCAGGGTCCAAGCATTGGGGAGGGGAAGATATGGGTGGGGTGGGGCGACCCAGGCTGCAGCCACTATAACCATCAGGAAAAAACCCACGGTAGATCATGTTTGAGGATATTTATTGAAATTTATTTCCATGTATCTATGCACTTATTGTCCGGATCTTGTGAGATTTGCTGGAGCCAAACAGAAGCAGCATTAGAGCAGAACCAGCAACATTCTGAACAGTGAGTTACTGGCCCAGGGCCTTCTTTAGGACAGAGAAATTGTGTTTGTGAAGTTTGAGAGACAGAGATCTGGTTCGCACATAACGTTAAGGTAGCCAGGGTTTGTCTTGCAAGCAATCAAACAAACTAGTTTGTATTCTCAATCCCTGAGTTGTTCATTTCCCTCCTCCTTTGCCCACTCTCTCCCTGTGAGGGTTCGGATGATACAATAAGCCACACTGCAGAGCAAGCTTATAAGCCACCCTACCAAAAATATGCCAGACAGGCAATCGTGCGTAGGGTGCCCCTCCCTCTCCCTCCTCCCTCCTCAGTCTTCCCGTGGGTATCCCAGGGGACCCCACAGGAGCACAGAGGTTTCCCTCCCTCCCCGCCGCTGGTGCAAGGGCATTGCGGTGGTGGTGAGGGAGCAGAGGAGCGATCTCCCTTCCCTGCTGGCATTGCCAGCCCTTTTGGGCTTGCACCAGCAGCAAGAAGCAGTGGGGAGCAGTGATTGCTGAAGCCGGCTCATGAGCTGACTGCAGCAATCTGCACCATCCCTTCTGCTTACGACAAGCCCCTTTTGGGGCTCGTGGCTGTGGCAGGTGATGGCGGAGCAGCGATTGCTGAAGCTGGCTTGTGAGCTGGCTGCAGCAATCTGTGGCAGCGGACGGAAGTGGCGGAGCGGGGATTGCTGAAGTTGGCTCACGAGCCGGCTGCAGCAATCTGTGCTGCTGCCACGAGCCCCGAAAGGCAGCAGGGATGGAGGGGAAGCCTCTGACAGCTGCCGCTAGCTGCTTGGCAAGAGCGGCAAGGAGTTTTTGCCACTCTTGCCAAGCAGCTTGACCCACAGACAGACCCAGCTGCAATCCATGGCTTGTCAGGGTAGCTTATAAGCCAAAAATAAGCTACCCTGACAAACCTGTCCTGGGTTCACGCGACAGTCGCAACACGACAACCTACTGTGGTTTATAAGCCATGGTGGGTTGTTGTGTCATGTGAACCCAGTCTCTGTATCCCAAATGCCTTTGTGGTGGTGTAGTACTGGCATGTAGGACAGCTGTTTGTTTTTTAACCTCTCTTGCCTGCCATCTCTGTAGCCTGGTGAAACAATCCATGAACAACCCATGGTTCTGGGTTCACATGTAGCAACAGGCTATGGATTAAACAACCCAGACTTCACAACCCAACAACAAATCATGTGTTCTTTTTCTGGGTTGTTCATGGTTAACTAACCATGGTTTGTTAGTGAAGCTGGGTTCGCACAACATGACAAACCAGACTTCAACAACCCATACCTTGGGTTAGCGTTATGTACAAACCCAGCCAGAGAGATTTGTCCTTCCTTATGTGACGTGCTCTCTCAAGAACTACCACTCTTGGAATTCCTTGTGCATAGGCATTAGGGAAGAGGGTAGCCACTTACTCATGGCTAAAAAAAGGGACTGATTTGAATAACATTTGCATAGTTAATTTATACGTATAGATGCAATTTAGAAAGTATTACTATGATTTATATAGAAATACAATACATCTCACCATAGGGACAAGGTGATCTGTGTGCCTGTTCCGTCCACTGTCGAAGTGCTCACTGTTGATGGGCAACTTCAAGGCCCTTGCTCTCCATTTTTATGGTTCGTTATCTTTAAACCAGACTTGCACTGGACAGCCTTCAAATAGAGGACACCTTCAAACGGGACTGTTCTCTGACAATCCTTCAAATACAGGACTGTCATCTGTAAAGTGGGACACATGGCTTCCCACATCTGGTTGAGGGGCAAAATACCATAAGAATCTGGAACATTGATCCCAGGGACAGCGGGATCCACTGCAGCTGGTAGGATTTTCAGGCCCAAAATATATGCGACTAAATGTCTAGTGTGCACACTGCACACTCATGCGTGTACACACACACACATACACACATACACACACACACTACAGCCATGTCTGCCTAAAATAAATCAGACTACCAGAAATGTAATGAAGTTAAACAAAAGGAACTCAAAGAAGGGAACCAAATATCCCTCCAGTTTTTCAAAACAGACAAGGCCGTTCTGTAGTCTGGCTCAGGCAAACCACCAACTAGGGAAGCAGAGGAACAAAACAAGATGAAAATGATTTCAATATAGAGACTGTAATCTGTGGCAACCGATGATGAAGAAGAGCTGCCTGATGCACTGTGTGACTCTTATCGAATGCTTTCGAAAGATAGTCTGCATCCCGGAAGTGAGCATTCGGGTTGGGATGGGGAATGTATGCCATGCAGTTTTAAAACCACACCTCTTCTCCCCACATTGATCTCTCCCCTGCCCCCACCATATAGCAATAAAGTGCTCAGGTCCAGGGCTGAGCTCTTTAGTGCCGCTATATAACATAGTAGGGGAAGGTAAGCTTGAGAAAGGTGGGGAAGTCGTGTCTTCTGCAAGCCCAAAACAGTAGTACAAAGCTCCTGGGTGATCAGAAGTTGTCACTGTTTATGAATTGCTACCAATAAGTAGTAATAGGGACACAGAAAGCTGCTGAAGTCAGATCATTCATCTACCTAGGTCAGTACCAGTCTATGCTGACTGGGAATGGTTGCTTGGGTTTTTAGGCAGGGGTCTTTCCCAGCTGTACCTGGAGATGCCAGAAACTGAGCCTGGAATGTTTTGCATGCCAAGCGTGCATTCTGCCACTGGGCTAAATCACCTGCGGGAATTTGGCAGGCTGCCTCTAATCCTCTATTAATAAAGACAAGGCCTAGTTGCTGTCTGCTAATCTGAATCTGTAAGTCCAAGAGAGGCCAAAGGTGTACCTTGCAGGCGCATGTTCCTTTGGCTCTTTCATGATTGCCATTGGCTGTGCTCATTCCACTTACCTGTGAATTTAATCTAAGGCAGGTCATGAAGTTTAAAAGTACTTCAGAGTTAAACAACGTTGTTTTCCAGGATCTGTTCCCTGTTTCTTAAAATGAAGGCACATGCAAGCTATTAAATTGCCATAAAATGACATGTTTATGGCATTCTGATGTTGAACTTTTTGTTTCTGTCACTGAATACTAAAACAAGAAACACATCTTCCCTAACATTGGCTAATTTTGTCCAGCTGCTGTCATCTCTTCTTCAGAGGTGATAAAGTATATAGTGGTTGAGCTCACTATATCTAGCCCATGATTTCTCTGCTGGCCCTGTTTAGTTTTTGTGGAAGGTTTATGCTTATTTTAAAACGCCCCGATCATCTCAAGTGCTCCTATTGATTCAAAATTGCTACCTCTTTGGCAGGAGGGGAATAAAACAGCTACTGATCATATGCATATGCTTGCTGGTTTAAAATGTGCCCATTGACAAGCATTGTGGTTGAATTAAAAAAAAACCCACCAGGTGGCAATCCTATATTGAGAACACATTCGAATGCAGGTGAAAAGATTTTGTCTTTTCAAGGGGTGCTGTGTCCATCCTTCTCAGTGCCAAAACAGACACTGACCAGGTCTGGACGACATGCTGCGGGTGCCAGTTTGCATATGCAACCCTCTCTCGGGGCTTGTCGTGTCCTGTGAACCTGGTGAGCATGGGTTCTCATGACACAAAAAACCCAAGCAGGGGTTGCATATTCAAAATGGCAGCTGCATGCACCACAGCCTGGGCTGCTGTGCCGTGCGAACAGCCCCAGTTACGTTCAGTGCATATCTAGCAGCGACATCCACCCACTTTTTTTTACTCTAGCATAGCTCAGGGCTCCGATTGGAACTCTTGCATGGGGTTAAGGGGGGCTTTTAAGATCAGGACTGGGGCCCTTGCACCCATTCTACTGTAGATGAAAAAAAGAGACATAGTTGCTAGATATGGATATAAAGTAACATCTGCTTTGGCCCTCAGGCTACATTGTGAAAGAAATTCCACAGTAAGTCGATGGCAACTTCCCAGTCTTGGCATTCCCTTTCTCCAGCAACCTGACCAAGTCTTAACACATCCTTCCCCAACCTGGTGTCCTCCAGATGTGTTGGACTGCAACTCCCATCATTCCCAACCAGCATAGCTTTTTGCGAATGGTGGGAGTTGCAGTCTTAACACATCTGGGGGACACCAGGTTGAGCAAGGCTAAGTATTCTCAGCAAGAAGTCGATGCACTTGCAAGCATTTAGTGCTTGTAAAAGATAATGCACATTCAGTTTAATATGTTTTGCTATTAGCTTTCGGGTTCTTCCAGAGGGGATCTAAATAAATTGCAGTAACATAGGAAGCTGCCTTAGACTGCATCAGACATATAGATAAAAATCCATCTAGCTCAGTATTGTGTATGATTAGCAATGGCTCTCTGTGCTTTCAGACAGGGATTTTTTGCAGTCCTGCCTGGAGATGCCGGGGACTGAGCTTCCGCAGGCAAAGTGTGTGTTCTACCACTGAGCTACGGCCATTTCCCTGGAATCCAGTGGAAGCAGCAATGCACAGACTCTTATTCATTGTACAGGATTGCCCTGAGGGATTATTTATTTATTTATTTATTATATTTATTATATTTATACCCCACCTTTTTTCCTTCAAGGAACCCAAGGCGGCTTACATAATCATCATCCTCCTCTCCTCCTATTTTATCCTCACAACAACCCTGTGAGGTAGGTTAGGCTGAGAGTCAGTGACTGGCCCAAAGTCACCCAGTGAGTTTCATGGCCGAGCGGGGACTAGAACCCAGATCTCCAGAGTCCCAGTCCAACACTCTCACCACTACGCCACACTGGCTCTCTGGTATTATTTCTATACCGCCCAATAGCTGTAGCTCTCTGATACAACTGACTACATGGTTAAGGGATTCCATAGGGTTTAATCCACCCTTTTTGTTCTTGTATTTTATTGATCTGTAAATTGCCTCAAGCACAGGAAGACTGGGGTAAAACAATATAAATTAATAACTATCGTTTCTATGATCAATTATCCTGGGATGAAAGAGTGACAGGTTAAAAGCATATGATTTTGCCAGTGGTTTTTGAGTGGTTTTCAGTAGGCTTCAACCCAATTCAGCCCTTGGATGTGTGTAAACAAGTCAGGAGTTGGAGTGAGCTCACGGGATGTTATCCAAGGAGGGCTGGATAGGGCCAGAGTTGACCATGGATAGCGGTCCCTAGTGAATTTGCCGCTTTCCACTAATGCTATCCAGGAGCTGTGTGTGAATCTCTCCACTGTGTTTTCCATTTTGCGCTTCAGCCTAAGTTGTGCTGCCCCAGTGTCAAAGGGTTTATGAAAGGCACGTAGGATTCTGTTCAAGTCAAGGGTCACAATCCAGGCAAAAGCTGCAGTCACTGTTTTTCTGGTCTCAATATCCTGAGTGCCTACCAGTCAAGACCATATCTTAATGGACACGTACAGACACACACACCCTTTCGTAGCTGCTCAAGGACAGAATAGGACTGGACCAAATTATGCTTTTTGCCAGATAATTTTTCTCTCTTGGATTCCTGGAGAGTCAAGTTGTCACAAATTCATCCTGTGGATAAATGGGGAATTTTCCTACTGCAGGTAAATCCATGCAAAGCTTTCAAATTCGCAAGAAGTATCTGAAAGCATGAGGGAGTCCGGAGAAAGAAGGGAGCAGCAATTTAAATTAGCCAGTCAAATGAACTCCTGTGCATTTTCCTTTCTCTGGAATATCTTTATTCCTATGTAGCTTTTGGCTGTTTGCCTCCTATGGCTCAGGGCTTTCTTTTCTTCATGCTCTGAAACAGAAGGAGTAGGGTAAACTTGAACTCCAAGAAATTCAGCGAGGCTCTTTTTCCCTTTAAGCCCAACTTTGCCTGGTATGATCCTTCCTTTCATTAAATTATGTGCTCACTCAGATCTGACTCTGCCAGGAATAAAACAAAATATATTTTAACAGAATCCCAAGCAAGTGGAAACCTTTTGCCCCATAATTTATGTCCCAGTGGGTAATGCAATACACAACAAAAGCTTGGAGAGAAGGAAATTCTGTTCCTCTGTCAGTTTGGATGAAGCGCAGCAGGACTCACTGAGAGCCAGGGGGTCAGCCATGGAGCCTGAGAGTTTGCAAATATTCTCCAAAATCTGCAAATGTATAATGAAGGACAGTAGCATTTTGTAGGAACTACAAATCTATGTGGCCCTTCGGAGCAGCCGCCAGTGGTGCATGGTTGTGATCTGAACATAGCTATGAGCAGCTATGAGGAGATCTGTATTTCAATGGAAAGGATGCAAGATTTTCTTCTTTTCTAGCCTGCTGAGCTTCAGGACAGATTTCCAGTTGCGCATGTATAGGTGAGATAAAGAAGAGTCAGACACAGAGTATATGGTTTCAAATCAGGGCCACATTTATTGAATTGAAGATCTGTGAAGGGTGAAGTGCGGTTCTAACCTAGCCCGGCCATTGGCTGGGAAAAATTCCCATATTTGGCGAATACATCCTAACCGAACCGATGGCCCGCCACCGGCCAGTTGCCCTCCATGTGGAGCTGGAGGGCCTTACCATCGTCGCCTTACTTTGACGCCTCCAGGCACCCAATGTAGGCGAGAAAGGTAAAACCCCAAAGACGTCCCAATCTCCCTCCTGCCAAGCCTCAGGGCATTAGCGAGGGCAGCCTTGGGTAAACGTCAATCACCTTGAAAGGTGCCACTGGATGATCACCATAACCCTAAGCCCTACTGCCTAAACCCGCACTTCCCGCCACAGAGAGAGACAAGCTATCGCTTAGTCGAATCTCCCCCGACCCGGGCCCACCAAACAGCTGGGCCCATGCCCAAACGGCGAAAAAACTGAGTCCCCCGTCCATTAATTAGTTAGAATTTTACTCAATAAGTAAACTGAAAAGAAAAGAAAGCACACACACAGCACCCCTCCTCCCGATTTAAACACACACACACACACCAAACTGAGTCCCCAGTCCCTCCATTAATTAGTTAGAATTTTACTCTAATAAGTAAACTGAAAAGAAAGCCCACAAACAGCACACACACACACACACACACAGGAACGATACCACGAGGAAGAGGAATCAGTGAGGACGATGTGTGAGTCAGCTGAAAAGCGGAAGCCAAAAGAGACCGAGGGCGGGAACCCAGGTGCTTAAATAAGCCCTCCCTGTGTCCACGCCCTGGCTAAGCCATTGGCTCAGTCAGCCACAGTGACCAACCTGTCCTGTTACCTGACTCCTCTCTCCTCCCCCACGCGCAAATCTTCTCCCCGGCCCCAGGTGAGGGGCCGGTGGAAGTCTGTTATGGCAAATATCAGAGAATTCAGGATGCACAATAAGGCTTTACAATCCAGCCAGGGTTGGCTCCAGAGGGTGACAAGCCTGGGCATTTCTCAGGGCCTAAAGACTACCACAGGGCTAGCATTTCCATTTTGCACAGAGTATTCAAGAAGGTCAGATGCAGAGAAAGAGAATTCTTAAGCTTTCTGCCTCTTCCAGGTTGGGGGGGGCACTGAGGGTGGCATGCCTGAGAGCCCCCCAAATCCTGGAGCCAGCACTGAATCTTTGCCCAACGTCTCTCCTCCGCCGTCTGCCATCACCCCATCTCATCCCATCCTCCTTCTTTGAGCTGAGCGTAAGCCCATCTGTTCCCAACCACACTGTTGCTTTCAGCTTGGAAGGGAAAGTTGTTCTGTCTAGACGTGATGAAGGAAAATGGCAGAGCTGATTTTCATTAGCATGTTGATGTTTTAAAATGTGCTGAAGGATAGAGGGTAATGGTTCCCTGGGTTTCCCTATATGAATGTTTTTGAGTGACAAAAATAACTTGTAGTCTTGCATTCTGTTGACACTTAGTAGGGAATTGGGACTTGCTTGTAGAATGAGGTGGTGGTGGAGGAGGGGGATGCTCATTTGGGTAATAAATACTTTAAAAAAACCCAGAATACCCATCATCAGAAAGAAGCAGGCTTTTAAAATAGAGCACTATATGCTCCAAATGGCTTCCAGTTCTTTCAGTTCTCTGAGCCTTTGCAAATTAGTGCAACAACAGTCCTCTAGGCAGCATTTATAGAAGAACTGGGTTTAACAGGACTATCGTATGGCCTTGCTGTGCTGGGAAGCTGCTATGCCACAGTGAACACCGGTGTAATGTAACTGCATCCTAGCTCTTACGGGTTCCTAACTCTCTAGACATGGGGGTTCTCAAGGCACTGTGATTCTTTAAGAGCAAAGTGTAGAGGATTTAAGGATCTCTATGAATTAGCCAGCACTTTCCTAAGCTGCATTTTCCAGGAAGCCATGAAAGTTAGTGGGATAAAAAACCCATAGAAATTTGTAATACAAGTCTGTAATAAAGATAGGGGCGGAGAAGATCCCCATGGTTGGGAGTGTTTTCTTCCACTGATAACAGGGCAGGAGAGAGCTGGACTCTAGAGCAGGAGTACTAACTCTAGGTCAGAAAACAACAGGAATAGGCAAGGACCTGCAGTATTCAGAGATGTAACCAGCTTGGCTTTAACACTTCATTCCTTATTAAACATATGAAGATTGATGCAAATACTACCACATGGGAAAAGTGTTGGAGTTGGCATTACAAGATGATCAGTGCCGTTTGCAGTCATGTATACATTTGACAACAGTAGTATGAGTTTGTGGTATTTGAGCCTGCCCGAACCCTGAGATCTTCTTTGGAGGGTCTTCTCAGAGTGCCACCTCCAAGAGAGGCTAGAAGGGTGGCTACTAGGGGAAGGGCCTTCTCAGTTGTGGCACCCCATCTATGGAATCAGCTGTCCAGAGAGGTGCACCTGGCGCCTACCCTCTATTCTTTCAGGCGCCAGGTGAAGACCTTTTTATTTGCCCAATATTTTAATGGTTGATTTTATTCCTTTTTTTATCGCCACTGTACCTCTGGATTGAATTTATTTTGACTACTTGTTTTTATTATGTTATATTTTAATATGTTTGTGTTTTTATATTTTTGTTGATATTTTTGTGTTGTTTTGTTTTGTAAACCGTCCAGGGAGCCTTTTGGCTGATGGGCGGTGAACAAATATATTAAATAAATACATAAATTTGTCTTCTGTCCCAAGGAGAGGATTCTTTAGGGAGCTCTCTGACCACTGACTGGTGGTCCTATTCATCACTGTGGGGTTTACTTACTGTTGTTTCTTTCCTGTTTCTGAGCATAATTTCTGATAGGCCAGCTCTTTTAAGTGGTATAAGCCCCAGAGTTTTTCAGTCTGTTATTTTCCCTTAATTCCTACAGTGCTGGCTATTAATCAGAATGGCTTATGACAGTTGCTATTACATCAGAACACTAGCTAATATAGAATATGAGACTCTGTGGTCTTCATAAATTGAAACAGGCAATTATCCACCAGTGTGGTGTGCTCTCTCTCTCTCTCTCTCTCTCTCTCTCTGACTAGTCCAGAGTTGTGATCCACTGTAGAAAAGTTATAGGACTGATGGGAAAAGCTGTGCTTAAAAATAGCATTGCCCATGGTTAATTTCCCCTCCTTCTTCCTCTGTGCTCAAACATTGCCTGCATTCTTTGCAGTCCTTAGGGTTCAGAATAATTGGAAAGTCTCTTCTTCTAACTGAACCCTATATGGAAAATCGGAACGACTGCCTACTGAAGTGATGACCTGAAAGATATGGGTGTTTCTATTATTATGATGAAATATTTCTATCCCGTTCTTCTACTCATAGAGCACTTGGAGCAGCTTACAATTCAAACAAACAAACAAACAAACAAACAAACAAACAAAAAACAGTTGTAGAAATATTTTAAAACCATACAATCTAAGAGCAGCAATTAATTTAGGTATCAATGTAAAAACAGCACAGAATGAAACAAAACACCAGTTAAAATAAGAACTTCTTCAGTTCGCATGTCCCGCTAAGTCACCCTAGGAAGAAGCCATGGTGGGTGGGTGGCTTGTCTGCTAGTCCCGACAGATGATTGTTTGCACAGTGGCTTGCTGTGGCTTGTTTCTCCTCTCAGTCCTCCTGGCCACTGCCGGCACGTAACCCAGGGGGCTTTGTGGCAGAAATCCTCTCATTCCCTACATCGGCACCCTTTCTCCTATTGGTCTGCTGGGGCTGCCAGCTCATGAGGGAAACTCCCCCTCACACCAATCAGATTGTCAAAGGGATTTAAGTTTCTGAGCCCTTATGAATGTGGGAATTTATTTATTTTATTTATTTATTTGCCTTTTTTCCTGCAAGTAACCCAAGGCGGTTTACATAATCCTCCTCCTCCTCCTCCTCCTCCTCTCCATTTTATCCTCACAACAACCCTGTGAGGTAGGTTAGGCTGAGAGTTGGTGACTGGCCCAAAGTTACCCAGTGAGTTTCATGGCTGAGCAGGGATTTGCATTTGCATTTGCAACCTTTAATTTTTTATTTTAGTTTAGGCATCTAGTGCAAGTGCGCAGGACCACAAGACCGTCTGTCTGCTATTGAGCCCGGCATAGCCATATCCCCGTCTTGTCAATGTCCTTGTCAATTTTATCCTCCACCTCCATGCTTCCCTTGCTAATGAACACCTCTTTTTTTTTTTTAAAGGCTGCTTCAAGTTCTACTGAAGTAATAATACCCACCCCTAATTCCTTCTCTACTGCAGCTGCCAGCCACTTTCAGCTCCCCCTGCTTTGTGCTTGTCACTACCCTCCACTGGTCTCCATTGCTAGCTGTCAGATGTACATGAGGGTTACAGAGCAGTGAGTTGGATCGCTAGACATATGCAATTTTCAAGGCAGACAAGTGAGGCAGATTGCTTAAAAAAACGTAAATTTCATGGCAGAGCAGTAAAACAGAAGGGAAAATTGTGTCAATTTCAAGGCAGAGTAGTACAATGGAGGGGGAAATTATGCAAAATTTCTAGCAGTGGACATTCACTCATGTGCACTTGTGCAGGACCGCAAATTAAAAAACAAATAAATTGCGAATGTGTTCAGGACACTCCCTGGTGTCCTCTGGTGTCCTTTCTTCAAGATTTCTATGAAAAAAAGTTAACATTCACTTAAACGTTAACCCCGAGGCGGTGGGCACTGAGAAGGGACTGAAGGAGAATGGTAGCAGCACTAGTGAGATTGTGAGGAGCAGAAGGCGTTTTTGCCGCCCTTGCCGGTGGCTCTATAGCCATTCCCAATGACCCATGATAAGAACATAGGAAAAGCCCTGCTGGATCAGACCAAGGGTCCATCTAGTCCAGCATTCCATTCACACAGTGGCCAACAACTCCAGCAACTGGAGTACATAGGCATACTGCTTCTGATATTGGATAAAATGATAAAATTGCCCTGCTCCATTTGGACATCACAACAAGCCACCCTGAGAACAAACCACCCGAAACAACCCTACTACAAGCCATGGGTTCTCAGGGTGGCTTGTTTGTGAAAAACAACCCCTGGCAGAAAAACCACTCCGGGTCTGGACTTCACACTAAGCCATGCAGGAACCACCCATGATAACAACCCACCGTGGCTTAGCGTGACATGTGAAATAGGTCAGTAAAGAGTCCAATATATCTCCACTGGGAGAGTATTCCAGAGCCATGGCACCACTATTACGAAGGTGGTGCTCACTCACCTGAGAGCCTTGTATGATGGCATAGAGACAGGCTTTGGCACAGTAACTTGCCAGGGTAATTATGGGGATGGGCCTCCCTCTAGTGAATGAATGAGGTGATAATAATATGACTGTTATCTGTGACAGATTAGCTGAAATTCAAAAGCTGGGCAGAGAGAATGGGAGAGAGGAAGCCAAGATGGGGCTGGTTCGCAGGATCACAGTGAGGGAAATAAGCTACAGTGGCTTATTTCCCCTGGTGTGCATGCTGGCTGGATTTCCCTGATGACATTTGCTGAAGCAATTTGCCATGTTGTCCGAACCTGGGTGGCATGGCTTGTTCAGGGGGGTAAGCAGCAACCCTCAACTCCCAGCAACCCTGGATGGGGAACGCTTGAAGTTGTAGGACTTTTTTTCTGTCTAAATATGCATAGGATTGCACCCTTATTCCCCCCCCCACAGTTTTACTCTTTAGCCTCTATAAGCAAATGAATCATAGAATCATAGAAAAGTAGAGTTGGAAGGGGCCTACAAGGCCATCGAGTCCTGCTCAATGCAGGAATCCAGGTCAAAGCATCCCTGACAGATGGCTGTCCAGCTTCACCTTGAATGCCTCCAGAGTGGGAGAGCCCACCACCTCCCTAGGTAGTTGATTCCATTGTCTTATTGCTCTGACAGTCAGGAAATTTTTCCTGATGTTCAGGTGGAATCTAGGTTCCTGTAACTTGAGCCCATTATTCCGTGTCCTGCAAACTGGGATGATCAAGAAGAGATCCTGGCCCTCCTCTGTGTGACATCCCTTCAAGTACTGGAAGAGTGCGATCATATCTCCCCTCAGTCTCCTCTTCTGAAGGCTAAACATGCCCAGTTCTTTCAGTCTCTCCTCATAGGGCCTTGTTTCCATTCCCTTTATCATCCTTGTTGCCCTCCTCTGAACCCTCTCCAGTTTGTCTACGTCCTTCTTAAAGTGTGGTGCCCAGAACTGGACGCAGTACTCAAGATGAGGCCTAACCAGTGCCGAGTAAAGGGGAATTATCACTTCCCGCGATTTGGAAGCTATACTTCTATGAATGCAGCCCAAAATAGCATTTGCCTTCTTTGCAGCCACATCGCATTGCTGACTCATACTCAGTTTGTGATCTACAACAATTCCAAGATCCTTTTCACTTTATTATTTGACCATTATTTGACCATTTATATTGCATGTGTAGGGCCCCCCAACCCAGATTGGTATCACAGTGGGGGGAGAGTTAATGTACTTACGCTAGAGCAGGGGTGGGCAACATTGTGTCATTGGGCACCAATGCACCCCCTGGACTGATTTCTTGGCACCCACCAAGATGCCATAATTAACATATATATTTTTACCAGCAGCTGGGATTGAAGTGAAATAAGTTTCTGTTGATGCTGAAAACTGGATTCAAAGGAGTTGTTTACTGTACTGAGGCTCAGGCCTCAACTCTGCGTTGTTTTCAGTCTTTTGGGTAGGTTACTCGTCTTTTGTCATACCTCCCATGGCAGCCATTTTGTGGTGGTGCCCAGGACAGTTTCTCAAATTGCCAAATGCGCGCATCGTGCAAAAAAGGTTGCCTACCCCTGCTCTAGAGTAAAACGGGGGGAAAAAGATGTAGCTGCTACCTACATCTTTAAAGTCTGCTTTGGGTCTAGTGCTTGTTTACCAAGCCTAGCCATCCTGCAGGGAGAGCAGGTCTTCAAGGCAGATCTTAAAGCAATAGCTTGCTCGATAACTGCGTTACAACAACCTTTTTCTTTTGTTGGTTGTGTGGACTCTGCTGATACATTAACCTTGTAGCAGATCTTGTGGCTTATGCTGGCTCAGCTTGTCTGAGTGTGGAAAGCCAAGTAGGGTCAGGCCTGGTTATTACTTGGATGGGAGACCCCTCCTCTAGTTTCCTGCATTCAGCAGGGGGTTGGACTGTAGGCTCCTTCCAACTCTATGATCTATGAAATCTATGAAACCTGCATTTGAGGTACAGGTTACCCAGTTCAGAGGTAACAACAAACTGTGGCTAGTTTAAACTAGGAAACTGGTGATTCTGCTCTCTTTCTCTGTTGCATGCCAGAGGAAGAGAGGGGAGCGGGGAGTGCTTGAGCCCAAGACTTGGCAAGGCTTCTTTCTGTAGCACTAAACTAAACTTTTCACCAGATTAAGTGCTCCTGTGAAAACCTTTCCTAGCTCCCAGGGCTACCTGAACATCCAAGCACAGCAGTGGATCCAGAAACTGCAGGTCGAAGTGATCAGGGAGACTGAACCACATTAATGGCTATTGAATCCATTACTTCTGACAATCCCCATTATATCTGCTGAGGCTGTTGGCACTGAGCTGCTTTAATTTTAGTTGGTTTACGAGCAGTAAGAACTGGGGTGCCAGTAAACTAATTTCCTGCTCAACAAAGATGAGATATTGGCTGGTAACAAATGCTCAGTTGCAACATTCGTCAGAGCCCCAACAGCATGCTGCTGAATGCTTTCGGAGTTTACTTAGAGAGTGGGGGGAGCCATCTCTGAGGCATTGTTTTCAAAAGTGTGGGTACATGCTAGTGTACCGTACTGCACATATCATTCCAGATCTATTTTAAGATTCTTGATTGGAAGTGGCCTTTAACCAGCAGAGTGTTTATGACTATAGTTTCTAAGTCTTCATTTTAATAGATGGTCTCTACAGCCTTAATTTTATTGGAGGGCTCCAGAAAATAATTGATGCCAGTGAAAGAAGAAGAGTTGTCTCAGGAAAAAGGCTGTGTTCAGTTCCAGCCTCCGCAGCCAGTAGCTTAAGAACACAGGGGAACCATCCAAGACCCACAGCGTTGCTTCAAAGCACCAGTTAATACTGTCATATACAATGAAATGTGCATAATCCCCTTCTGTTTTTATCAGAAAATGACTGGCTTGCATTATGAATTTCAAAAGTCCCAGGTTATTAATACAGCGGAGGCAAACTGCCCGCCAAATGCTGTCTTCTTCCACAGTTAACAAATGACCTCATTGTGGTTTTGATCTGTTGGAGTTCATGAGACTACGGATTTCCAAGATTTCTCTTGGAGGATGTTCACCCCACGATTAGGCATTTATGTTCCTCTCCGGGTGCCTGGCTTTTATGGTATAAGCATATTTTGGTGCCTTGCCACTGTAGAAAGTGAATCAAGATCCATGTTCTGGAACGGGCTATGACTGCATGCCTGTGAAGTGTGCCAATATTTGTGTGAAATGAAATAGCTAAAGGAGAAATGGCTTACAAAACTCTGTAGCCATGTTCCTTGATAGGCCACTGAGCTTTCCTGGAACTCATTGCATCAACTCCTGCACTTTCTCTGTTGTTTGTGGCAGTTGTCTGTTCTGGTCTTGGCTGCTATGTTTTCTTACAATACTGTGTGTGTGTGTGTTGTGCACGCGCGTGTGTGCACGTGCATATAGAGAGCTGATGTGTAACCTATAGCCACTGCTGCTGGTAGATACGTAGGTTAGAAAACTTGTTCTTGATATGGAAGATCTAGGAATGAGTTAGCCTCCTGCACAATTTTAGCTGTCTTAGGACATTATGCTAAACCACAATTTAGTACGGTACTACACGAATGAGCCTGGACAAGTCTCAGGTTTGCCCACTCCCCATCTCCTCTCTTCCTCTGATGCAGCTGCAAGGAGAAGATTGTTTAAGTTAACTGCAGTTTGTTAACACATCTGACAAGGACAAGTCGTGCTTAATTTAAACCATGGTTTATTGAAACAAGCAGACCAACCCATGGTTTCTGAGCCTGCCTTGTTTCAATATGCCATAGTTGAAACTAACCACAGTTCCCAGTTCAGAGGTAACAACAAACTGTGGCTAGTTTAAACTAGGAAACTGGTGATTCCGCTCTCTTTCTCTGTTGCATGCCAGAGGAAGAGTGGGGAGCGGGGAGTGCTTGAGCCCAAGACTTGGCAAGGCTTCTTTCTGTAGCACTAAACTATGGTTTAGAATTGTATCCAAACTAGGTCTTTCAGTAATGCTGCCAGGGCCGGCGCTACCACTAGGCAAACTAGGCAGTTGCCTAGGGCGCGCGGCTGAAGAGGGTGCAGAAACGCTGCGCTCCTCTTTGCTGCCGCTGCGCCGCCCCCGCCAGGCCTCCGCCTCCGCTGCGCCACCCCCGCCAAGCCTCCGCCTCCCCACCCTCCCGCCCGCCGCCACCGCCGCCGCTGCGCTTCCCCCCGCCCTCCCGCTCGCTGCCGCTGCACCTCCCGCCGCCATCGCCACCCCCCCAACCCCCCCGTCACTTACCTTCTCCGCGTCGCGTCGCTTCCGGAGCCCCGCCCGCGTTGTTTTGGCGGGAGGAACCAGGGCAACAGGGCTTAAACAGCCCTGTTGCCATGGTTTCCCCGGCAAAAAACAGCACGGGGGTCCTGTCGCGTCGCGTCGCGTCACTTCAGGAGGAGGAGGAGGCGGCAGCAGCAGCAGCAGCAGCAGCAGCTGCAGCCGCAGCCGCAGCCGCCGCAGCCAGGGCGGGGGGGGGGAAGGTAGGTTGGTGGTGGCGGTGCAAGGTTTTTTTTTTTGCTGCTTTGGAGAGGGGGGGCGCTAAATATTATTTCGCCTGGGGCGCCAAACTGCCCTGCACCGGTCCTGAATGCTGCTCTAGAATGTCATTTTAGATACAGAAACAGACAGGCCTGTGGCTTACGCTGTCTCAGCTTGTCTGAGCGAGGAAAGCTAAGCAGGGTCATGTCTGGTTATTACTTGGATGGGAGACCCCTCCTCTCGATTCCTGCATTGAGCAGGGGGTTGGACTCGATAGCCTTGTAGGCTCCTTCCAACTCTATGACCTATGAAATCTATGAAACAGTGAACAAATGTTAGTGAATGTCCTTATGTGTGCTGTATCCAGCACTTAGCTTACTGAAATGCTGACAAATATTTTAGTGTCTCCTAACACATCTGGGGACTCAAGTATGGACACTTGTATATCTGGTTTATTACTCACAAACTTTTCTGATTGGGGATTTACAGACCAATGGCAAATACATCCCTGCCTGACATAGTTCTGTAAATATCACCGGTGAAGCATTCGTTGACTTAAAGTTCTTAAACATAATGACTTAAGACTTGGGACATATTTTGCTTATATGTTTCTTCTCCATCCTACACACCCCTCCCCCCAGTCACACTGAATCAGCCATTCCAATCTATTGTGAAATGTGGCCAGGCAGTGATGTCCTGGCTGAGCTGTACTGGTGTCCCCCTGCAAAGCTGCTTTGAGATTTGACCATTTGCTTTGGATGTGTACAGTACACCGTGTGCATGTGAACAGGAGATGCGGAACAGTGCCTCCAGGATCTGCATTCTTTGTTATAGGCCATACAGGGTAGCTAAGTGCTTTAAAAAAAAAAAAAAAAAAGATGGGGTAGATAGGATGATAAACCCTGCTGCTTGTTCTGGTTCTTAAAAATGTTGCTTAGTGCATTTTATTCTTGCACATGGTTTCTTGTGCAGGAGTTCTGGTGCTGTGCATGCTGGGAAACATTCAGTGCATGTGATGGAAAAATACTTGCGTGTAAGCAGAGCATTTGTCTCCTAGAAAAGAACAGGATATCCCTGAGCGTGTGGGACTTTGGATCATGACCCAGAAGCCCATATTTATGTTTGTTAAGCCCTTAAGGGTTATGGTAGAGTGTTTGAGCAGCCCTTGTCTTAGGTTCTTGTGGCCTGTAGATAAATGGACCCTTACCCCATCTGTTACTTTATTTTATGGGAAATGGAGTTTAGGGTTCACAGCCACTTGCTTTGGAGCTTAACTATCTTCCATCAGGCTTAATGTCTGGGTACTCTCTGATTGCTGACTGTTTGCCCTCCTCAACTTGTGGAGATGCTTTTGTCCATTACCCTACTTTTCTGTTTCTCTTGTAAGTTTTGCAAATACCCAGTCAGTCTTAGCTACAAGGTGCAGGCAGGACTAGCCCTTAGACAATCTCTTTTGTTCTAGAGTGTGTTCTCATAAGCACAGTTCTTAGATATCCTTCTTCCTTGGGAGCAAGTAAGTACCTCACCTTTGCACTGTTGTCATGTTCAACAAGGCGTAAAGTTTCAAATACACAAAGAAAAATAGGGTATGTCCCTCCTTTGGAATGAACCCTATCTAAAAGTGAGCAGAAACAATTCTATGTTAATGTTGAACAGCCTCATTGCAAATTATCATTTAAACAAGATCCTGTTTAGCCAGGTTCTTGGTCAGAAAAAAGGGTGAGGGAACAGGGGCCAGTTAAGCCCATGAGATCCTTTAACGTTGATAGGAGATGGATCCTCAAGTAAGTAAAATGCATCTGAAGATATAGGCTTTTTCACTGATTCATGGGCATAGCTATATGATACAAGCAGTGTACAATGCAACCTACTGTTTCCTTTCATTAGGTATGTATACTTGGTTAGAAAGAAACTAGCACCAACTGGCTGGGCCACTCCAGGGAGCTCAACTGTAAACTTTGAGGACATGGCCTAGAGTTTATTGGTTCCATCCAATAGCTCACATTCCTAAGTGCTTCTGTCATCCTTGTTTAAACAGTGGCCAAGGGAAAAATGTAATTTTTCACTTGCTAAATATCTACATTTCAGTGTGTCTGATTTACTGCAAGGCATATCATTTTCTGTTGGGTTTTCTGCTGTGGCTAGCTGCTTGCAGAGCGGAAAAGTGAGGTTGATGCTCACATGCCACCGTGAGAGGTGAACATCTTTGAAGACTAAAAACATGGAGACACCAGTCAGAGTGTGCCATGCTCCGCATTTTTACATTCCCCTTTCTGTATCACATGGAGGCCTTCTTTGGTTTCTCAGCATTAATGGTGTTGTGTATCCCACTTGCTCTTGGTGCCTTCTGTTAATGAGAGAGTTAGCATTTCCATTTTGTGGTAACCAGACACCGAGGGAGATTTTAAAATCTCATTTATGCAGGAGTTTCATAGATTTCATAGATTATAGTGTTGGAAGGAGCCTACAAGGCTATCGAGTCCAACCCCCTGCTCAATGCAGGAAACTAGAGGAGGGGTCTCCCATCCAAGTTGTGAGTAAAGAGATTCTTCTAAGCCCTTGTCAGTAGGGCTCGGGAACATAATTGCAGGGGGTGCAGTGGGATACTTTGGCAACCTGCTGTTAAGGCTCATTCATAATAACCTTACCTGTGACTTCACACAGCTTGATGTCTGGGTCCATCATTGTGTTCTATAACTCTAGTGGAGTTTGCGGATGAAAGTTAGTAGTGGAAATGTCCACCTCCATAACATTTCCAACCGATAGCTCCACCAGCTTGTGTGCTATCACTTTACATGTTACATTGTTTAGGTGCATATCTCAGATATTTTTTTAATGTACACCTGCAAATATATAATGTGTGAATGTGGCAGACATGTTCTGTAGGCACGCATGACTATAATCCAGGTGCACTTGTCCGGGAGCTGACTGCTGTTGAACTGACACTCAGCACACCTTTCCTCTGCTCAATAGGTCTGCATCGCATACTTTGCACAGGAAAGCTATAGCTAGGGCTGATGTGATGCATCTTTTTCTGGAGGTTGTTAGTTTTCGCTATCCTATTCCATAAGAAACTTTGTGGGTGGGGTGAGGACAATATTTTTGATTGCTGACCCAAAATATTGAACTCTCTTTTTGCCAGTTTTACTGAGACTATAATGAGGTTCGATGCATAACATCCAAAGCTTTTAACAAATTAGTTTGTTTGTGTGTGTTGTCTTGTTAGCTCTCTGCTCTTTTTTCTTTTTCTTTTTTAGTCAATTTTACAAAGTGAAGTCATGCAAATGCATGTATTCAAATGCCTGGCTGGATGAGCAATTCAATTTGACTTTATATGGTTACAAAGAACAGCATTTCCCAACATTTGCAGTGAGTTAATAATGCAGAAACTGTACGTTTTCATTCTCTAGCAGTGCCCTGTTTTCCTCATTGCAAAGCTTTATTACTCTGGATAATCCGGAACATTTCTTGAGAGGCAGTATTCGCTTGTTATTTGTACAGCCAAGTACAATGTTCTTACCTGTGGTTTCTTTAACCCCTCTCTGGTTTCCATTTGTATTTTTCTTCCTTTCTTTCTGTGGTTGGACCTGGCATTGCTGCATGTCTGGGGGCAATTTAAACAGAGATCCTTGCAAAAACAAGTTCCAGAAACAAGGAGCCAAGCTATAGAGGCAGAGTTAAAGTAATGCAGGCACTGCCAGAGCGATGAAAGGACCAATGGCCCCTCCTAAGTTTAGTTCTTAGCAGAGCCCAATGCCAGATTTCTAAATAAAAAAAAAAAAAGTTTTAAAGCAGAATACTCTTTCCTTTACCCACAGTAATACTGACACTTTACTTACTGGTGCAGCTGCTACTGTTCCTGCAATTTTAATGTTTAGCACCAGCAGGTGCTGTACAGAATACAGTAGTGACATTATCCTCCACCCAGAGGGTTTATAATATCAAGATGCTTTCTTAAGATCACTTAACACAGATGAAGTGTTGGATATTCTGGTTTATTAGGTATGGATCCATGACATATTAATTCATCTGGACTGATGAATGTGGTATGAGAGGGTTATGTGGAGATGAAGTAAGGACTAGGAGGGCCAGAAAATGGAAGGTGGTTTTTTTTTTAAACCATTTTTTAAAATATACATACATGGATTTGTATGAAATGCATACAGATTTCTAGCAATTATACATAGGCTTCAACAAAAGCAGACCAAATATCCAAATAAGTATCTGTTTGAAGGTAGCATCTATATGCCACTCGTTCATACAGTGAAAGTGTTGTAAGGTCCTTAGTCCATTGCATTATAGGAGGTGAATGTTTATCCTTCCTTCCAATTGTGTAATGTTAGTCTTTTAGCTGTCAAAAGGACAAAGAGAATCCATTTACCCTTCCATTTGTTAATTTCCATGAAGCAAGTAAATAATTTAAAGGAGTGTGTACACCAGTGAATATTAAAGTCTGTTCCAGTACAAAATTTAACTGTGTAATAACCTCATCCCCAAAAGGAGCAACTACTGGACATTACCAAAACATATGTGTAAAAGAAGCATTATCTGTATTGCACCACCAGCAATTAGCTGAATTAGACAATCCCTTATTAAAGAGACATTACGGTGTCCAATAGCCATGAAACAAAGTTTTTGCTGAATAAGACACAGCAGAAGATCCATAGATGCGACAGGTAGATGCCAAAGCAATGATCCAGTGCTTAGGCATTTGGTGGTGGTGCCCGCAGTAGTTTCTCAAATTCCCAAATGTGCCCACAGGTCCAAAAAGGCTTGGGGGGCCCTGCCTTACATTCAGAAAAATTGAAACTTTCTATCTAGCTCAAAATCTTGCATCCAGAGCAGTAAAATATCGGAATACAACAGATTCTTTCTTTGTTAGTGTTTGGTAAATACTGTTGATGTCATATATGCACAGACCTTACATCCCTTGAAATTTAGGCAAACACCATGAAACAAGCACCTTCCCTTGTACTTTAGAAAGGGCTTGTGCCCAGTATATTTGAACAGTGCAACCTCAGCATGACTGTAGGGTAGCTTCTCCTTGTCATTCATCTCCATCTCTCAGCAAAGTTTTACCTCCCTATTCATTTGTCATTGTCAGTTTACTGAGCTGCAGAGCTAATCAAATTCAACAAGACAGAGAGGGTTACCCCTGCTCCATCATAACTATCTGCAACAGTTCACAAGAACCATCCAATAAAGCCAATCTCATTGGCTAGAATTTGACAACATAGATGTGCTGAAATCCCACAAGAAGGCCATTGTACTTCTTGAACTGCTAAGGCAGTATCTTTCCTGAAAAATTTGGGGTGGGGTGGGATAAACTCAAAAAGCATCACATTTGACACCGGTGACTTGAAGGTTTAAACTGTAAAGCCACAAAACAGAAGAAGTGTGCAACTATGATATATCACGGAGCCCCTAGACCTGCTATCTACTATATGGGAAATACTTGCCATTGGCCTGCTAAGTGGGCCTGCAAAAGGAAAAAAAAAATGGAGGAGACCAAGATCCAATTCATACATTACTCCTAGGCAGTCTGGGAGCCACTGAAAAACTGCCTTGTGTTTGACTCCACACTGATTCAGTTAGTTTGGAAGCTCTGATCACATCGGAATTCCTTCCCACACAGCTTCACCAGCCCTGATGACAGAGTGCCTCCTCTCCTCTCCTCTCCTTTTTTTTTTTTTTTTGGTATGGGAAATTAAGACATTACTAGGGCCTCTTGTGTATTTGGAGCTACCCAACATCACCAAGTTTATTTAGAACCAAACCACAGAGAAGTGGTGTTTTGTGCTTCCATGTTGCCTTGGTAATGCATGAACTAGACCCAAGGCTACGGCATCTGCAAGCTATAGCAGCAGAAAAGTTTACTTCCTTGAGGGATTTTTAAATAGGAAGAGTGGGCAGGTGCAAACCCAGAAGTTTCACCTTCAATATATGCTGCTTTTTTGCTCAAAATCTTCATGCTGCAGGAAAGGAGGGATGGGGCCCCAGGAAATGAGGCTCTCATTAACCACCACCTTGTCTACCCATAAATCTTTTACTACATTTTTTAAATCAAAACCTGTACATCTTAAAAGTGACATCAAGAACCCCATTGAGATTAAGGTTTGTGCTGGTAGATTAATATGATGTAATCGTTAAACATTTCAAAAATAGTTGCAATTTTATACCAATTTCTGATTTGTTCGTTTAAGACTCAGTTATATAAGAGTCTACAGTTCACAGTACACATGGGTGCTCTTCAAAATGTTCTGTGTGCTGTTTTGTTACAAAGGAATAAATAGGATAGTACACCATACAAATAAAGGGTGTATGTTTGGAGAAGTTGGAGAGAAAACAGGCTTGCTTAATAACAATAAGGCAGAAGCAAGAATAATAAAAGGAATACCTTCATTGCACTCCTGGCTTATAGAAACAGATCACCTTAGTGGTGTGCTCAGAATGTCGTGACATGCATTTGTCACCTGGAAAGCAGTTAATTTTACCTGCAGCACAAAACAGGTTTAAAAATGAAAATTGTATGTTTCCTGAATATCCATGCGAGCATTCCCTCCTTAAAAAGCTTGTGGGAAGCTTTTTCTAATTTTGTGGAGTTTTTTTTTTTTTTTTTAAAGAGGATGCCTTCATTTCTCTCTCTTAACTGTTCCACTAGCATCCCCTGAGAATCAGACAGATGGGTAAGTGTCTGGGGAAAGTACAGTCTGACTTTTAGGAACCAGTTTCAGCAGTAAATAGATATAACACATTTTCCTGAAGCTGGATGCCTTCCACTACTTATATTTCAGAGCTGGATTCCTGGAGATGAGGTTATCATTGGTGTGTGTGTGTGTGTGTGTGTGTGTCTGTGATGACATTTTTAAAATGCCAATATTGCAGGATTGCCACCATAGAGACTGAACTGTCTTGGCTTATCATCTGCCTATAACTGACATGGATTTGTCTGCCCATTTGCCTATATGCATATGGAGCAATCTCAATATGGCATCACCTTGGGTGGCTCATGTTTGGGGTGTTGCAGGAAAAGTGTTGCTATGGTAACGTGATCACAATGGGCGAGGTTGGGTTCAAAGTCAAATTAATCCTTCAGAGCCAAGCAACTGCTGTAACTGAGCACCACAGAGAGCATGAGAGAGTATATTTAGGGTCAATGTACATCTGATATGCTGTCCAAGCGCTGTTTCTTAGTAATAAAAGAATGTGATCGTGCAGAGGTACTTACTTTTATTGTTGGCTATTAGGTTCTGACTAGTAGGGTGATTATTACAATACAAAGGATGATGCAGCTGCTGCTAGCAGACAAACCTTTTACAAACATGTTCTATGGGATGACCAATGGCTAGCCACAGCCGGACTTTTTCCACATATGGACGGATACCAACTCCGTCCCCAGCCATCAGGCATTCCTGTAGTTGCAGAAGCTAATGTCAAATCAAGCACGAACAGTATGAAACCGGAATGTCCAACCGGCTTGGGTACGGACCATGCAAACAGGAGAATACGCTTTAGCCATTGCAGTGTATAGCTGTGCTTGGTAAAATAGACTCATGGCTTAGTATTGTTGTTTCCTTACTTGAAAGTATATTTCTCTGCTTGCTTTAGTGATGAATCAAGAGATAATATTTCGGATTAGAGTAAAATGTCCAAAATTTTATTTTCACGTTACTTGAAGCAGTAATAGGAAGCACTGTGTCAGACTGAATGAAGGTATCTGCTATGAAGACAGAAAGATTGTTCTCAGTTTATGTCATTTGGACACTGTGCATACTTTTTAGCTACCTTCTGCTGACACTGTGTGTCTTGCAGCAGAGCAGTACTAAATAAACCTTTTGTTTATGGTTATAGAATGCCCTCCCCAAAGAAGTTTACCTGGTGCCTACATTGTTACCTTTTTGGCACCAGGCAAAGACCTTTCTTTTCTCCCAGGCATTTTAGAGACCCAGTTCTAGATTTTTAGGGTTAATGTTGGGACAGATGTGCATAAACGTTGGTGCAAATCTTTCTCCACCGGCCCAACTTTGTAGCAGGTGTGTTTGTACCAGCAAGTGGACGTGATCCCAAATTTTCAGGCTCAATGGAGATCACAACCATCAATTGTTATCTTGGCTTTGATTTACGCGCACATTGATCATGGCTGCTGCTTAAAAGCCAGTAACATGTGCAGCAGAAGGTAACGTTTAAGTGCTTCTACCATGTGAGTTGGTCTAAACACATGCAGCATTTGCATGCCAGCATTGGATAGCTCTGAGGCATCTGACACTGAATGTGTAAAATTTGGCTCTGACAATAATGCTTTTGAGATAGGATGTCTTTAATGGGGATAAGAGTGCAATGGATCTGCTTCACTTGCCCAGGATAGGATGTGTGACGGTAGTATTCAGCCACAGCTGCTGGGGGGCCTATAGAACAGTGATGGCGAACCTATGGCACGGGTGCCACAGCTGGCACGCAGGGACCTCTCTGTGGGCACTCGAGCCATTGGTCACCAGATCGTGAAAAGACCGTCCCCTTCTGCAAAACACTAATGATCTTGTTCTTTCTCACAGTGTGGAACAGAATGATTTTATTCTAGAATTCCTGTTACAGAATTCTTTTCTACATTGTTATCACATTTAAAAGATTTTGAAGAATGATGCACAAAGCATGGCTTGGATGTAAAGCCCTAACAGTTGACCTGAGTGCTGCATGTGTTGCTCTCAAACTAACGAAGTATGAGCCAAGGTTTGACAAATTATCAGCATGCATGCAATAGCAAAAATCACATTAATTGTGCAAAAGCATGCCCAATGCAAACTTTTACCTAATGCAGTGTTTGCAGTCCAAGACATAAAGTGTTTAAAATGTGTTAAGCACGTTTAGTTTTCTTGTTTATCTTGCTCATCCTAGTACAGGTTGACTTTTACTTTTACTAATCTGACACCTGTAGAAGCAGGGAAAGGACCCGGAGTAAAGCTTGCCCCATACAATTTCAGACTGGCATATAATCATATTACAAGTTGAGAATTCCTTATCCAAAAATACATGTGCCTAAAAATTTAAAAAGTTTGTATAAATTCCCTTCAGGCTATGTGTAGAATGTAGTACTATAATAATTTTTTGAGTTGATTTTTTTCCCAACAAAAAACTGTTTGTATCATTGAAAGCTCTGTTATTGTGTTTTTCTTTAAAGACAAAAGATGTTAATTAGTTCGGACAACTGTATGAGTTGTTTTTCTAAAACTAAAACCTCGGTATTCAGGTTTAATTGCAGTGTTGGCACGTTGAAATAAATAAGTTGGTTTTGTGTTGCAGTTTGGGCACTCGGGCTCAAAAAGGTTTGCCATCACTGCTATAGAACAAAGCTACCTCCTTTTGGAATATTGTTTTTGTGTTGATGACAGGTTGTAAAGGAGTCTTGAAGAGCATGTGTATTTGTGATGAGGATCTAGAAGAATGATGCTCTTCTGCTGCTGAAGCTTTAGATCTAGCTCTGTAGATTGACTGGATAGGAGAGTGCCTGGGAACTCACTCTGGGCACTGTAGAGGAAGATTGGGGTGTAGGTTTAAATAAATAAATGTCATAGGAGGAAAATGGAAGTATCTGGGTATGCTGAGCAGCTGAGCTTACAGAAAATAATATTTGCAGCGTGGCAGGGAGGTATTGACATAGTGATGGATTTTGATTATTTAAAAGGATGTCTGGAAAGAAAACCATTTTATATCTGCTGAAGATGGGAAAAGCAATGGGATTAAATTATACGCAAGTGGAATTAGAGTAAATTTAGGAAGCATTTCTCAGACTATAAGAAATGGAAGAATGCACCTGCTTGGGGAGATTCTAGAAACTACTTCCTTGGAGGCTGTCAGGAAAAGAAGGGCTTGGAACCTGGCTGGCAGCAATGAGTTTGGACAGATGTTTAGATTGTGAGCTTGTGGGTAGGCATCTGTTTCGATTTATCCATGAACAACATTTAGAATACCTTTTAGGCACTCTTACAAAATACTAAGTGATAATGATTTCAAAATGTTTCCAGTTAGTTGGTGAGCCTTGTTTTGAGGGACCAACTAACTAAATTAAATGCATCCCCCCCCCGACTCCATTTCCCTCCATTCTTCTGTCTCCCTTCTCTTGAATTCTAGATGGTAAACAATGGAGCAGGGACTTTCTTGGAGCGATTGCGCTCATGTCCTGCATGTGGGCTTCTGATAGGCATCTTGTTGGCCACTATACAAAATGGCATGCTAGATAGGCCTTTGGTCTGATCCAGGAGGGCTACTCTACTTGCATTCTGTTAAATGTCACACACATTGGTGGCTGTATGTTGTTGTTGTTGTTGTTGTTGTTGTTGTTGTTGTTGTTGTTATTATTATTATTATTATTTTATGCCAATTCTTACATTGAAGACCTGACAATCAGGTTTGTTTGTTAGTTTAATGAAATACAGCTTTGGAAGGGGATAGATTGTTAACATCTGGGCAATGATTATTTTCATAGATCATAGAGTTGGAAGGAGCCTACAGGGCTATCGAGTCCAACCCCCTGCTCAATGCAGGAAACTAGAGGAGAGGTCTCCCATCCAAGTAATAACCAGGCCTGACCCTGCTTAGCTTTCCACACTCAGACAAGCTGAGCCAGCATTTTGTCCCAAGGTCCTATCTCATGTCTAGTTCCAACCACTTTGGGTCTTCCAACTGTGTTCCTAGGACATATTGAATGTCTTAGTAGAAACACAACCATAGATTCCTCCACACACACAAAATAGTGGCTATCCACTAGGATTCATATTATACCTATATTAGTTTTCTTCTGATGTGGTTCCAACCCTCTACAATATAAATGAAAAAGTTATCCTGCATTTGTTTATATTTTGTAGTTACCTGTGTGAATGCCAATTAATACTGCTGTATATCTGGCATTGTGCTAGTAGTCCCCCCCCTGTACTTTATCTAGCAGTAAAACAAGGGAAAGAATGCTAACAATAGAGACTGCTGTGAGAAATGCTGCTTCCGTTCTGCACATGAGGATAAACCAGGGCTCTTCCATATCTTGTTGAGACAAAATCCATGTACTGTGAAGGATTATATTATACTTTGTGTCTTCCTGACAAAAGGGGAATCTTAGGGCAGGATTTACGTCTTAAATTCATGTTGTTTTGTCTCAAATGCTATATTTCAATCCTAGTGGCTTTTATCCAGAAACCATCCGAAACCTAGTACAAGTGAGATTTTGAAAAGGACGCTGGAGCTATTCTGCTAGTGCCATTGATACATAGCATTCAATTTCTAGCGTGGCCAACTAGAGCTATTTTAATAGCCCATAGGAATGATAGCTTCTTGACTGTTTTTTCTTCTTCTTCTGGTTAACGCAACCTGCTAGCTTAATGCGGAGGATGAAATCTTATCCTCAAACCTCTCAAGGAAAAGGTTTACTTACCCTACAGAATTCCTGCCCTTAGCATATTGTTCTAGGCCTATCTTCTTAATAATCCACGGTCCAGTTTCCTTATCTATCTTTGTGACATTCTTGGGAACTTGCAGGGTTCCCTGGGAAAAGAAATCCATTAGAATCCTTGTGGCCTGCAATGACTCGCATGGAGGTAGGCTTTGATTGCACTCCCTAAAGTTGCTACTGAGTGGCCATCTCAATATCCCCTCCTCCCCCATGTCTCCTTTTGAGTGCCTCCTAGGCCCTGTTAATACCTGCAACTTTTTGTGCTGATATAGTTGTTTAGAGCTCTCCCAGCTCTTACTCTTCTGCTGAATCATTCAGAGTCATTCAGTTTGCTCATAGCTCGGTGGGGGAAAACATGCTCAGCCTGAAGAAGGCCTCTGGCTTAGATTCGGTATACACAATTCTACTATGGTGATTCAAATAACAGTATAGCCTATTGATAGACCTATTAAGAACTTTTAAAAGTGTGTGTGTGTGTTAGAGCGAGCGAGCATTTCCAGACAAGGCTTTTTACTGTGCAGTCATCCTACCTCCTTCAGGGAATTTTATGGGCGGTTCAGACATTGTCATCCTCCATTTGTAACCCTTCTGTACATTCCCTCTGCTTCTCTGTCTCCCCCCCCCCCCACTAGAAAAAAAACTGTTGAGGGAAAGACTGAATAGCTGCACAATGTTTCTGAATTAGTAGTTCTAGGAACCATCTGTCTGGAAACACCCAGAGCAAGGATAACCTTTAAATTTCAGACCAGCACAAATAACTTGAGTTCTCCAGGACAAACTAGATGCGCCTTCTTACTATGGATATTTTTTTTTAAACTGAAAAGCAGCTTCTGAGGCTGCAGTCAACAGCTGAAGACTGGCTGTGGCTGGGCAATGCTGCTTAACCCTTTCCCCTATTTGGCTACTCAGGATCCCCCCCCTCCTGTTTTTCCATCCAGTGGGGAAAACATATGGGGATCATGTTTCCTTTCGCCCCACAGTGACAAAAACCGTTTGGTGAGGGCAATTTTGAAGAGACAAACTGTGAGAGGCAAACATGTTAAGCGACCATTCCCCACCTCTGTCGCTCATACTGGCAGCCCACTAAGGCAGTCTATCTCAAGGAGTGTCTCCAGCAACACCAATTGGGCTGCTCAACAAGATCTGCCACAGACAGCCTTCTCCTTGTCCCTTCAGCCAGAGCAGCTAGACTGGTGGGGACGAGGAAGAGGGCCTTTTCTGTGGCGGCCCCCGTACTGTGGAACTCTCTCCCGAGTAACCTCCGCCATGCCCCCTCTCTGCTGAGCTTCCGTCGCTCATTAAAAACCTGGTTATTCAGGCGGGAATATGGGGTGGGTTAAGATTTTAAAATTTTTGTATTGTTTTAAATGTATTTTATTGTTTTTATTCTATGTACATCGCCCAGGGTGGCCGGTTGCCGGCCAGATAGGCGATAAATAAATATAAATAATAATAATAATAATAATAATAATAATAATAATAATAATAATCTTTTCTTTATTTCTCTCGCTCTCTTTTAAAGGAGAGCAAAGTAACGTGGGAACCCCATGTAATGTCTAGTTTGGGTTTCAACCACGGGCTTTTGAATCTCAGATGCTGCCTGCCCCTTGTTTGCAGCTGTTTGGATTTGCCGAAGTATCTGGTAGGGAAATGTGAATTGGCATATTTATCAAGTCTTTCTGGAAATAGTATTTTGTGTGTGAGAGCAGGGCCTTTTGCTAAGCCTATGACATTTCTGCGGTAGAATTGCTCAGCTGTGCTCTCAGGGGGAGGAGGGCTTGTCTGCATAGAAATTGCCTGCGCATTTTCTCTAAATCAACCCGCTGCCCCTCCCACCTCTGGAGGCCTTGCATCATAATGACCTTTTCTGTTCTCTTCTTTAGAGTGGCCCAAAGGTAATGATTATTATTCTCATTTATTAGCCATTTACCCACATGCTCAGATGCAAAAACTGGGATCTTTGCTTCTGCCCTATGAAAGAATGTTTCATCCTAAAATCTATTTTGACCCTTAAATGGTAAAACACTGCAAGACAAATTTAAACACATTTCATTTCATTTCATTTTTATCCCGCCCAATAGCCGAAGCTCTCTGGGCGGTTTACAATTAACAAGACAGTTATAGTTTAACAACGCTGAAGGAGGGCACTGGAGAGAGAAATTGGAGGTAACGGATTTATTGTATCAAAAATCCACTAAGGTCAATGTTGAAGAAAGGGCCCCTTCACACACACACCCAGCTGCCCCGTCCCACGTAACTGTATCAGAGTGGGCTTGGGCTGATGAAGCCCTAGAAGGGAGGCATTTTATATTGGGGGACGACTTTTTTAAAAAAATTGCTTTCAGATTGCTTTCAGTTATAACTCTTGGGTCTGAGCTCTGAAGTTACCAGTTCCAATTCTTTTCTGATCTGGCAGGATTCATTAAATGTGAAAACATAATCTGGTTAGAGATCTGTCCATATTTTCCACCCTTCTTCCTCAAAACCAAGGCTTCTGAGCAGTGCCGGCTCCAGGTTTTGGAGGGCCCTTGGGCAAGACACCCTCAATGGACCCGCTTCCCTCAGTGAGTCGCCCTTCTTACTCCTGCTGTCAACAGCTGCAGTTGCTCCTCATCCTCCTCTTCAGCATGGCTTGATTCAGAGGTAGAGAGGCAGTGAGCGAGTAGGCAACCATGCCTGCCCTTAACACTGGCCCTACTTCTAGGGGAATCCTTTGACTGATGTTCTCAAGACCACCAGCAGCTGTTGCTCTTGCCATTTCATTGCAAATGCCACCCTGGCAATTAGGCACATAAAGAGAGGTAAGGACCTGGGTGAATTAGGAGATGGTGGGTCTTGCAAAACTTATTTCAGAGTTTGGTGAGTGTCTCCTTCAATGTTGCATGATATCATTTGCTTAGAACACCATGACCTGGTTCACACGATCACCGCAGCCCATTGTGGCTTATTAGCCATGGTGGGTTGTGGTGCCAGGTTGCCAATCCAAGCCTCCCTACTGCAACTTTTCATTACATGCCAACCCAGCAAGGGTGGGTTATTCGGGTGGTTGATGAGCTACCCAGAATCCATAGACTGTTTTTAGAGTTGTGGATGGGTTGTGAACCACCCCAATAGTGGCAATAATGGTTGTTGATGGCTTGCAGATAGGGTTGTGGATGTCTTCTCAACTACATGCTGGGTTTGCACATAACAAGAAGCTATGGCATGCCCCTGCTGTGCCCTGAATATTCAAAATGGTGGCTGCTGCCGCAACAAACAGCCCCGTGGGTGGCAGAGATGGCCAAACTTTCATCATTAATTAGAGAAAATATAACATCTACGTTTATTGCAGAGTGGAAACCTCTAATTGACTTTTTGCAGGGGTTAGAAAACAATGATTTGTTTATCTGTGGTTTTGTGGAATAAGAAGAAGATGAACTGTTAATAGAAAAAAAGATGATAAATATGTGACAATAGAAAAAAGAGAGCATTCCTTTTGATTATCGAGTAGAGAAATTATTTGTTACCTATATTTGCTGTAGAAAAATTCGGAAGTCCATTTTAGTTTTGTTAATTGTTAATTATTGTTATATGTTTTGTGTTGTTTATTTTTTGTTTTTTATAGAAATAAAAAAGTTACCAAAAAACCCCACCTCAGCCCTGTGGGGAAATTCACTCATGATGGCTTCTTGTTACATGTGAACTGGATACATTCTGGAGTAGCTGGAGATTCAGGGAAATGTTGAAAAGATGGAGGGCACTGAGAACTGTCAGTTCAACACTTAAAATTGAGAGAATTACATTGCAAAGGGGAACATATGGTCCCCCCTTTTGATCCACCTTCTTTTGCCACTCCCCCGCCCTTTACTGGTGCTTTTCAATGGACAACTTGACTAGGTAAGACTACATATATTGGACAGCAGTAAGAGCGTACTTGTGCACTTTTGAAATACCCCCCCCCCAAATATTAAAAGATTATGAACACAGTTGTGCAATTTTGTGGGACCATTTTTTTTAAAAGGGTGAGGAACCAGCGATGGTCACTCCAAAGTGCCACTTGGGTATCGGTGGAGGGGCAGTCACTGGCAGCGGCAAAGGCGAGACTGCAAAAAGTGGCAGGGTTTTTTGCTGCTCCCCTGCTACATAGGTGAAATTGCTGTTATGGGTTCAGATGACAGAACAACCCATTGTGGTACAAACAACCCTTAGAACAAGCCATGGGTTCTCAGGGTGGCTTGTTCCCCCCCAAAACCCCAGCCACCCTGTAGGAAGCAATCTGAATTCGGACAGCACGACAACCCACTGTGGCTAGTTACCCAAGGTGGGATGTTGTGCTGTGTGAACCAGGTTCCCATGTTAGTGTTACAAGGGAAACATGGGGATGGGAACCCACTTTCTTAGATAGTAGGTGCCATCATCATGTGGTCAAAGGAGATACTTTATTGTGCCTAATGTCACGCTGGGTGTCTAAACTAGGATGTGGATTAACCTCCCTATCACAATTTTTAACATTCTCCTTCACTTCACAGGCTGGCTTTTTAAAAAGAATCTGGGCCACAGTTCTTACATATGTGTGTTTATCTTTTGGTTTTGTTTATGAAATACTTTCTAATCCAGGAAGGTCAAAAATTTTAACACTGGTTTTTATTATGCATTCCTCATAAGAAAGTTACAGAGAAGCTCTTAATTTTGTTATTTCAACCATATCTCACTGGGAACTTCCATCAGTGTTTCTTTGCTTTTCGCTTTCACCCTTTAAAGCACAGGTGGTACAAACCCCTCCTCTGGCATCTGCACTGCAGTTATTTTAAGTGGCTCTAGACAGGGGGTGCTGTGTGTTCTGCAATAGTTTATCCAAAGGAAGGGTTTGTGTGTTGGGAGCGTGAAGGGATCTGCTGAAATTTTTTTCCTTCAGTAGCTCCAGAATGGAGGCTTGTGTATTTGGGACCTCAGTGCTGTGCATCTGCTGTATCAGTTGAGGCCAGTCCTCTCTTCAACCCCCCCCCCTCCGTTAGGCAAGCTAGATGAAAAACAGAAGCCATTGGGTAAATAGGAAAAATGTGTAGCAGAGGAAACACTTGTGATTAGGGACCTGTTAACCAGTTATTTCATGTCCGGTTTTCTGCGTATTTATAAAAATGATGCTCATTAGTTGCATGAATTAGAGCTCTCCCCCACCCTTCTTTTAACTTGGGTCTTGCCTTGCTGTAGTTATTAATAGGAATTAATTGAGTACAGTGTTTGTAAAACGCATCAAGTGTTAGGGAAGTGGGAGAGACTGAGCAGGGGCTGTCCGCAGGGTAGTCATAGACGTTTCCTTGACAACACCTTGCTATAATCATATGAGTGAAGGCTCAGTTTATATTGACGTAACCAGCCTTCCATAGCCTCCAGATGTTTTGGATGACAACTCCCAGCATTTCTAACCATGGGTCATGCTGGGGGAGTTGAAGTCCAGAATTTCTGGAGGGCACCAGGTTGGGGAAGGCCCATCATGGTTTCTTCCAGGGAATCCTTGTAAAAGTAGATCTTACAAATGGCCAGGGATTTTTTCCAACAGAATTCTCAGCCACCCCATTTCCAAACTGCATTTCCCAGTGTTCCTTGGGTAGGAGGCTTGATGCTTAAGCTTGGAGCCAATGCACTCTAATTTTCCATGGCCATTCTCTTCATGGCCACTCTCTTAAAGCATCTGACAGATGTTGATTATTGCCAGCTGTAGAACAAATCACAATGGGGATTGTGAGACCTGAAATACATGCTTTGCATTGATCATAAACATCTGTGGCATGACAGCACGCACTTACGAAGCATCCTTCTAGGTACTGAAGTGTTGCACATGGTTTAGGTCAAGTGTAAATGACATTTTCCCATAGAAAGAGAGTCTTTACATTGCAATATCTTTTACTTCTAAGATGGTGCTGTTAAATGACATGCTGTTAAATGACAGAGGTGGAGAAAACCCAGCCCACAGGCAACGTGCCAGAGATTCCTCTGTTGCCATTCAGTGCAAAGACTGGAATGAACATGAATATTGCATCTAATTTTACATTCATTTATGTTTCATTCATTCCTTTATTTCATTCATTCATGTGCCTGTCACGATCACTTGTATAACTGATGAAGGCAAATTCCAGTTCTCCTGAGCCTCTCCGAAAGCACGTCGTAGGTGTGTAGCAGCATGGTGGCATTCTCACTATTGTTGTTTGAGACTTCATGATTAGTAAGTAGAAGTAACCTGGTGCATGTTGGGGCTGTACCACGTTGTGAAGCCAAGAGGTCCCCTGTGCTACAGAGACTATTGATAAGAGCGGCTTCTCTCATGACTGTTGCACTAGAATGCGGGAAGCCCCAGCTCTTATGTTTTTCCTGGTCACTTACAGATCATGTAAGTTTATACATTCCATTTATTTTGATTCACAGCCTACCAAGTTCCGGAATCTCAGGCTGAGTACCCATATATATTAGTCAAACACCTCACTATACCTGAAGCAAAGTCAAGCTTTTATACATGAATTCTTCTGAAAGATCATGTCATACTAAAAATACAGGAGATCTAAACACTTTATTCAGGAAGTGATTAGTTCTACACCCCTGATTTCAGCATAAATAAATGTGGGATTTTCTGATTATTTTAATATTACCATTGCTAAAATTACAATTCCCATCATCCTGGGTCACTCAGTAGCACATTAAGAGTACAAAAAACATTACAGTCTTATTGTTTTGCCAGTTTGTAGTGACAACATCCTGAGATACAGAATGGTGAATGAAGGCACACTGGGCTGTGCATTTCTACAAAAACACCTGACATTTTAGGCATAGATCAAAAACAATACTGAGGAAATCTGAAAATTGCATCATACATTTTAGGGAAATTTTGGAGTACTATAATGAACACTGACAGCACTTGCCAGTAGCTGAGACTGGACATTAATGGATTTCTGAGCAGTACCACTTCTCAATGTATTTCAACAATGGGAGAATAAGTCCTGGCTCAGCTTGTCTGAGTGTGGAAACCTAAGCAGGTTCAGGCCTGGTTGTTACTTGGATGGGAAACCCTTCTAGTTTCCTGCACTGAGCAGGGGGTTGGACTCGATGGCCTTGTAGGCTCCTTCCAACTCTATAATCTATGAAATATCATCTTGCAATTGGAGAGAGTTTATCCTGAAGGCTTCAGGATTAAAGCATGAAAGTTTGCTATTGTCAAGATTGTTTGCCATTGGGATGAAGATCTTGAGGAGAGAGAAAAAATAAAGCAAGGCTCTCAGAATACTAACCTTTTAAATTTTAAATACTACTGGAAGAAGTATGACAAGAGCAGATTTAGGCCACAATCCTAAGAGAGCCAGTGTAGCATAGTGGTTAGAGTGCTGGACTGGGACTTGGGAGAGCCAGGTTCTAGTCCCCACTTGGCCATGAAGCTCACTGGATGACTTTGGGCCAGTCACTGACAACCTAACCTACCTCACAGGGTTGTTGTGAGGATAAAATGGAGAGGAGGACGAGGACGATTATGTAAGCTGCTCTGGGTTCCTTACAGGAAAAAAAGGCAGGATATAAATATAATAAATAAATAAATAAATAAATAAATCCTAGGGAGAAAGTCCCATTGAATGCAGTAGGACTTATTTCCAAGTAACCATGCATTGTTATGCATGGGAGTGATCATGGAGACAGGGTGCATTTGACAAAGACCCAGAAGCCTCAGGCTTTCAGTAGCTCTATATTCACAGAAGAATCGGCTAGCTTAGGCTGGCTAAACATTTTGAAAATGGTACACTACCTTCAAAGAGCCTCACGAGCCTTATTCAGATATTTTAACATGTGTAGTATAATGGTGCAGAACTGTGGCAGCAGGCACTGCTCCGGACCTCAGTAGTCTGATGGATCACTTTGCGCACAGAGCCAGTTCATACAAGCTGTATGTGCATTGGCACTCTGTGTGCAAAATGTAGAGTACCAGGTTGCAGAAACAGAGCCTTTGCAGGTACAGCTTTGTACACACATAGATTCTGCGCACAAAGGAATGGTCGACATGTGAAGGATGGTGTCATGGTGATCGTACCCAATATGTTGTTTTTAGTAACCACATTAATAAAAATTGAACAGGGCTACTGTTAGCAACCAAAGGCTATTTTTAAAAAAACCCAACTCTTAAGACTGGTCTACAGATTAACCTTGCTGTGTGCAAAATGTTTTAAATTGCCCGTAATATAAGTCATCTGTATGATGAGCCATTCTGCTGGTCATTTTCTTCCATTCCAGGACAAATAACTGAAAAGGAAAGGTTTGTGGTGATATGGAGAATACAATCTCTGCCGCAGACTGACCTGCTGCTTGTTAATGGCTTCCCATGTGACACAAGCTACCATATTGAGCAATTTAAAACATTGAGTTTTTCACCATAGAAGATCTAACTATGTAGACAGGCCATTTGTTTTTCATCTCTAGGTCTTCCTAGAGATGGCCGTTCCTAAAGGTAGGATGATGGTGATGGTAAAATCACAAACCCAAGTGCTATTATATTGAACTTATGAAGGTAGAAATGTGATTGTGATTTCTTTTATAGCAACACTTTGTCCTAGGACTGTGTGGTTTCTTCATGCCTGGAATTGAAGCGGTCAGAAAAGAACCTCAGCTAGTTTCTTCATGTAGAGCTTAGGCAGAATGTTACTGAGACATTCTGAATGTTTTGCAAGACTCTATAAAGGTCTTGCAAAAGTGGTAATGTAAAGAAGAGGAAGATTGGAGGGAGGGAAATATTGGCATTCGTTCAGTATCCTGTATTTGGGTCCTGCTGATGGAATATCCAGACTTCACAATGTTTATTTCTACCATATCACCAAAATATAAACAGGACATCTTTTGGATGCTAATTTTGAAGCACAGGAAATGGTTAGGAATTCTGAACATTTGTGCTATTAGTAAGATGCAAGATATTAGACTGTAAGAGGACTGGTGATAAAGTCTGCTACCGATGTGTCAGAATATCTCCGAAGTGACAGTTGGAAAGTATGGCAGCATAGAAGGAAACCTTGTGATCTACTATGATCTGTTGAGCACTCACTCCACCACAGCTCTGGGTACAAGTGGTAAGGAAGGCCTTGAGTATTCCTAAAGGCAGTGGTGTTAAGTACTGATGCAGTGAATACATATATTTTTTAACAAGTAAAACCCTCATCAGTTTCCCAAGATACTGAGCTACTCAGTGGGAAGAAAAATGCATCTTGGACATGCTGTGATCTAATGCAACTGTTTTTATTGGTCCTCTGAACCAGGGATAGCACTGGCACTAAAAGTGGCTTCTAGGGCTGAGCTCCTGAGAGCCCTGGGTCAAGTTAAGCTCTGCTAATTTGAGTAATTCGTAAACCAGAGTCAATGTGTTAAGTAGAGTGGAAAGTGTGTTTCTGTCTTTCTGCTACTCTAAAAATACCTATAGTACTCACATCATTAGATAGGATTTTAACAGAATCTTCCTCTAATCTAGATTGGAACCAAGGATGATTTATAGTGGTGATGGTCGTTAGGAGATGGCTTCAGCCTCTTCCAGAAAAAGAGGAAGGTCTGAGAATGGGAAAGACAGTTTACTAGAACTTTACAGCTTCCTCTTGCATAGTATTTATGTTGAATGAACCTGTTTTACATAAACTGTTAAATATTTAGGGAGTTAAATGCCACTGAGCAGGAAATCACTTCCATTACTTGTGTTTCATACAGCAAGCCCATTAAGAGCTCTGCCAAATGCACTGTTCTTGGATGTCAGGGTTTCCAGGCTGGGAAGGGTGGGTACCCTCTTTATTGCTGTCACTGGGTGTTCCACATCAACACTGGATACATCTGGTTTCCAAGTATGTGGCCTGAAAAGTGTTCTGAGGTCACAGACTGGGAGACACTTTATCAGCTCTCTTGAGGTGATCCAGTCAGTGTCCTTTTCTTATTCAGCTGTTTTCCTTTTAGATTCCTTTTAGATTCAGATGACCAAATTGAGGTGGGCTTAGATTAGTTGTTGAAAAACTGGAAATATAGGCCACATTTTGAAATTGGCTCTCATGTGTGATCCTCTACTATTTTCTTTGCCACATAGGTTTTTTCAGATTTTAGGCAGCCAGATACTCCCCACGCCTAGCAGAAAAATAAAAAAGATAAACTTACATGGTGGCTTTCCCCCCCTTTTTTTTCTTTTTTGGCCATCTCCATAGTGCTGCAGGAATGTGCACCAGCTTTCAGCTGATTCAATGCATTGCTACATGTAATGTCTATGCCCACTGCTTCCCCTTTTATATCAGGCATGTTTTCTATAAATGCCTGGTTCTAATGGACAAAAAATAGTGTCTATAGATGACAATGAAAGATGTTACCGATGATTTTGCTGACTACCTCTTACGCTGGGCAAAATGAGTTTGCTTAATGCCACACTAAGGTCAGATTCTGATGTTAATGTTCAGCATGCTAAAGTCACCAGAGGCAACCTTACTCCATTGTTGTTGTTTTGAAGCACAGTTTGTTTCCATATAGTGAGGCCTGATGTTTATCACATCCTGGAGGAGATGATGATGGGTATAAATAACATGCACACCACTTATATTCAGAAGAAATGTTTACTGCACCACCGTGCACCAGGTCTGCAATCCTATACACATTTACCTGGGAGAAAGCCCCACTAATCTCAATGGGGCTTACTTCTGACAGACACACATAGGATTGTACTATGACATTATTATGGGGTAAGCTGCCTTGTAATTACTTTAACACATCAGTGTGAATATTTGCCTAGAATGTCTAATATAAACAAAGCATGCTGGCTTACAAGCGTACGACTTTGAAAATGTAGTAAAATGCCTTGAAGGATCAGACCAAAATCTAGCCCAACACTTAACTTGATTCTGGCTTGTAGTGAGGCACACTGTCTGCATAATAAACTCCGTCTGCAGAGCCTTCTTATGAACAAGTCTAAATACATGCTGTGCATGGCACAAGTATAATACAGCCTTGCCTTGCCTTTTTGTATACATTCCTCCAAGTTACATAGAAATCTACATTTGCTTGCTATGTAGATGCCCCTTCCTCCCCTGCAAAGACATACTTGTAGGGATTTTGTTAAAAAATCCATGTCAAAACAAGACTGCGCTCACTTCAAATAAGATAGGTATCTATTTCCAGTGTAGAATAAATAATGCTCTGTCTTTTCTAAAGAAGTATTATCAAAGAAGCCCCACAAAGTTTGGCTCTGAACTATGCTGTTGAATAAGAGGTACTTTGCAATGGGAGTGATTTCAATGTACAGTGATCAGGTATTCTATCTGCAGCAAATGTTTGTACTGTACTCATGGGATTCCAAGAGTAATTAGACTAGAACTGGATTTGTCTCCTCATGCTGGCATTACAGTTTGACCAAGTCCATTAGCTGCTCTTACAGCTGCAGCAACACAGTAAGCTTTCATGCGATTGGGTCTCATCCTCTGTATCAATTCATGGCTGAGTGGTATCTAGAATGAGTAACCTGACGGCTTCTGCCATGTCTTAACGAGGAAAGGTTAAAGGAGTTGGATATGTTTGACCTGGAGAAGAGATGATTAAGAGGTGATATGATAGCCATCTTCAAATATTTGAAGGGTGGTCACAGACAATGAAGCAAATTTGTATTTGGTTACTCTACTTAGAGTAGGTTCAAATTACAACTGGTTACAATAGGAACCAACTGTTTCAAATTACAAGAAAGGGTATTTTGACTATATATTAGGAAGAACGTCCTGATAGTATGAGCTTGTTTGACAGTAGAACAGACTGTCTTGTTGGTGGTAAACTCTCCTTTGTTAGAAGTATTTAAGCAGCAGCTCAATGGCTACTTATTAGGATTCTGTAGTGGTAAATCTCCTGTATCGGCAGGAGGTTGGTCTAGATAACTTCCAGCTCTATGATTCTATGCTGCTACTTGCACAATATTCTGTCTTCAAATCCTCCAGTGCTCCACTTCCTTACCAAATCCGTGGATCCTCCCATTTTATATTCTCACTCAGCTACTGCTGATCTTCAAGTAGTTATAACTGACTGGGCTTACTATACTGAATATCTGCTGATTTACGAACTGATGCACTCATTGAACTTCCTACAGTCATCTGACCTGATGACTGCCTTGGATATTCCTCAGCTACAAAGCCAGTGGAGAGAGTCTCCAGCTTCTAACTGTCTCAGCTGACCCCTTTTGCTTACAGTGCCTCATTGCTCATGTTTCAAAACACCTTGGCTAAATTTGCCCCTAGTGTTATGGGAAATCATTGAAGGAATGTATCTCTCCTACTTGATCTTGTCTTTCCCTTGATGGAAACCTCTTTTGATTGAAACTCCTTTGGACCTGGACATTGTGTATGTTGGAAACAAAAGCTGAATCTTTTCTTTGGAAAACCCACATATAATAGAAACTCCTTTCCCTGCAAGGAGATGAATGATGCACATCTATCTACTGAGTGTTAAGTGATGAAGATAGCAAAAAGGAGGGCAGCCCCCAATAGCATGTTCTTAATTTGCTGAAGTAATGTGGACACACAAATTCTTTGTATCAAGGCCACATTATACAGTAATACCTTGGATTGCAAGCATAATTTGTTCCGGAACCATGCTTGTAATCCAATACACTCTTATATCAAAGCAAGTCTCTGGCGGGCATGAGCGGGGCCGATTTCAGCCTGCTACGCCTGCTCGAGGCACGCGGTTACATCCCTGCTTGTCTTGCAAGACCTTGCTCGTTTAACAAGTAAAAATTTTTTAAACAAATTTGCTTGTCTTGCAAAACACTTTCAGACCAAGTTACTTGCAATCCAAGGTATTACTGTACTTACTTCTGGATGGGAAATGCCCAGGTACTGATGCTAAAGTACTGAATGGGGAGCAGGAGTAATTCCAGAGTATGTATGCCTACCCTTTATAAGTGCACATAGTTACAAGTTATAATATTGTATAATCCATTTTTTAAATATATTATTGCAGCAATATGGGCTTACATTTCAATACATGTCTAATGCAAGAGAGCCTGTGTATGCTATGTTTCAGATGCTGATTTAATGGAACTGCTGACGGGCAACTCCATGTATAGTGCATTGCAGTAATCCAAGTGTGTAGTTACCAACACATTTATGACAGTGTACTTCTCTGACAGCATGAAGGAGTAGCACGTTGTGCTGCATTCTATAAGGTTTAATAACAACAACTTGCATTGCTTTTGCCACATTTCTACCACTAGTAACAACCATCAAATGGTACTGCAGTATATACAACTTGTAGTTGTAGTGGAATCTCCTGGCCCATTGTACATAAAGCTAAGCCAGTATTGGGAAACATTGGGAACAGAAAGAGCCATTTGTATTGGATACACACCACACACTTTTATTGTAATTATCTGCAATCCATAGACCTTTAGGGGGGAAACATTTCCTCACTCAGCATCAATCCCAAAGTCTCTTGTTCACTGATAAGAAAGTGGAAAGTATTCCCTCTGAAGCTTCCTTAGTCTAAATATTTGAAGATCTTTTTGCAAAGACATGAGGTCATTTCCTAATTTGTACCACAGGCTAGTTGACCCATTGGCTTTCCACACCAGGGAGGGACAACACATATCTCCATAGAGCCCAGTAATTTGCCAGCCAGAAAACTGATATTCTGTTGTTGCCCTCTGCTCCATCGCCCATGATAAATGGCTTTTCTGTGCTTAAATGTTTAGTAACTTGAGCTCAACCTCATTCCTTTGAGATACATATTCTGATTTGGCCAAATTGCTTTCTTTGGGCAGGAATAATCATTTACAGAGTTGGAGATCCATCACTGCCAAGTGTCGCCAAGGTAGGCTTCTCTGCAGTTGAATGGAAGTGTCAGGACTCCTGGATCACATGCTAAAAACAAGTGTTATGAAAATGCTTTGGGGCTTAAAGTCGGTATTGAATTGGAAACTGGTTGAAAACTCTATCTTCTGTATTGCAGTTAAAAAGTATTCCTAGCAGTTGAGAGCTGGCAGAAAGCGTTGTTCTCAAAAAGTAGGCATTGCTGAAGTCAATCAGTTAGGAGACATGTAACTACTAGCTTCTACTAAACTAGTAGCAGGCTATTCAAGTGTACAATAATGATGCCTCCTTTTAATTAATAGGAACTTTCAGTGGTAATCTGTTTAAACTGATATCAAACCCCCTTTGTTTTTTAAAAAAATAGCTTTTTGTTTTCAGAAGTTTTTTTGTTTTTTTTAAAAATCACAATAAAATACAACAGTGGAGGAACAAAGCAGATTGAAGAGAATTCCTTGAAGGTACATATTCTGCCCCAACTGAGCATTGTGTTATTTATTATATTGGCCCTTGGGTCTTGCAGATACCAACTGGCCTTACACATAACAGCTATATGTCCTGCTATGGATGGATCAGACTCAGCGTTGGATAAAACTATGGGGCAACCCAAAAGCAAGTCAATGGTCAAAGGCACAGTTTTGCCAGGCTAAAAGGGAGAGTTCAAAGAGAGAGGTCTGAGGAGGAGCCAATGTCCAAACATAGATAAGCAGTCAGATACAATACATGGTCCAATAAGCAGAGTCAAGTAGGAGTGCAAGGTCAGTAGCAGCAACATGACAGTTCAGTCATGGCACTAGAGCTGGTAGAAGATGTTTCCAGCAGTGGCTAGACTGATACTGAAGGCTTATATTGCCAGAGCTTCCTGAGCCCCACCCAGGGCTCAGCTGCGGTTCATTACTGGCTGTATGGCAAAAGTCCTACTCGTGAGGAGGGCCTTGCTCCCAAGGAGGTCTTTTCTGCAAGTGGGCATTCCTTCACCTGGCCATAGTCTGAGCCTGTACTTCAGGTACCAGCATTCTCAGGGGCTGGGTGGTAGCTCAGCATCCCTCTCTGACTCAGAAGTGGAGTTTTCCAGCTTTCAAAGGGGAAGATTTGAAGCCCTCTCTCCTGACCTTCTTGGTCAGCCCCAGGAACCCCTGAAAGATCTTGTTCCTTGGGGATAGGCTCCATATTGTTGTTTGAAGAGAATTCCTCCGGGGGGTGGGTGGGGGCGGGATGACACTATGCAGCCCAATCCTCACACATTTGCTTGGAGGTAAGTCTGACAGAATTCAATAGGGCTCACTCCCAAGTAGATATGATTGCAGCCATAACTTGCTGCCCAGGAAATTAACTTGCTCAGCAGAATAATAAGGCATTTTTTTGCTGGACACTACTTAAAATATGCACACAAAGCAGGCCCAAATCTATCGGGCAGGACTCCCACCAGCTAGCAATTCTTCACCAAGACTATTTAGGTTAAAAGTTCAATATTTACACCACGTTGTTGGCTCAAAGTCCAAATGTTCTTGTGTAATACAGAGGTTTCAGGGTCATTGAACCCAGATTATCCCTTCTCCAAAATGCTGAATGAAAATAAAAACAGTGCAATGAAATACTGTGCTTAACCTTTTCTTAAAAGTTTAATCAGCAAAGGGAATGCAAAGTTGGTCACAGTTTGGCAGCCCTGGAAGTTGCCAAATTCCCTAGTTCTTAAGCTGTACTTGGTGGTGCATGGAGTGCTGGCATATTTCTTTCCCCTTGATATACAGAAACAACATCTGGAATTTTCTTGAGAAAACACTTCTAGATTGCCCATTTACTCCTCAGTTTTTCTGCCTAAACCGACAAAAAGAAGTTATGGTATTGTTCAAGGTGATGTGTTTTGTAGCAAAAGTGACAAAAATATAAATAATAATAATAACTGACAGCCACCAACACATAACTTGTAATTATCAGAAATAGCTAACCTAGTCTGTAGCTTGACTGTGTAAGAGAGGGAGAGTAAGGACACAACTGCTTTTCCACTGAAACCTTGCAGGATATTAATTGCCCTTAAACAGAACGTTCTCAAAAGGGAAAACAAGCAAACTGAATGCACCCTTTGTTTTAAGTCAACCTTTCCCAACCTGGTTCCAGATGTGTTGGACTACAACTCCCACTATCCCCGTCCATTGTGACCAGCATTGTGGAAGGCTGCTTTAAATATTGGCTTGACATTGTTGAAAACTATTGAAATAAGTGAGACTGGAATCAGGACTTTTCTGCTCACTGGTGGTGTGCCACTGCCAGTTGAAGAACTGAGGGAAAAGAGTATTCTCCTCCTCAGTCTCCGACATAGCCTTAGCCCTAGGCAACCTGTTGGTTTTCCATGATGTGGCCTGGCTAGAAATACTTCCAGGTTAGGCCTGGATTGTTGCCTAGACTACAGCTAGCCTTGGCCTTGTCTGTCTGGTTCTTCCATCATCTTGCTGCATTCGCCACAAATCCATCTCTGCCCACCATCTTTTCTGTTGTATTCCTGCTTCAAGTTATGTAAATATTAGTTCAGAGTAAGCTACCATAGTTGTACTTACTCTGAAGTCTGCATGTGGAAGGGACTCAAACTCCCTGTGGGGGCCCACTCTAGCCATGGGTTAAACATTTATGTGCTAATTGTCTGGGAAAGGGAGCATGGAATACGTTTGGACTTGAGCAGGCAAGATATTACTATTCACTTTTTTTTTTTTTTAATGTTTTAGTGTTTTTACTTCCCTTAGATTATGCTGGGTTAAAACCTTTTAAATTATTTTTTTCCTTGGCGCAGGGGGAAGATATAAGTGAAACAGACTAAGGTTTTTCCAAGCTGAAGGGTGTGGGGAAGGTAACTTTGTGATGATTCGTATTTGGTAATGGTGTCTTACCTTGATCCCTTGAACTGCCATCTCCCTACAATTAATGCCCCCCACCTCTCTTTGCAGTGGTTGGCATTAATATTGTCCCATTGAATATATATATTATATACATTTATGGATCCATCAGTGGCCTTTTTATCCAAGGTTATGGCAGAATGAGTAGCAGGCAACTGAACGTTTGATGCTTTTTGTGTCTCTGTATGTGAAATCTGTGGCAGTTTTTTTTTCCCCCCGACACCAAGTTGCTTGCTCCAAGTTAAAAATTATTTGACTCTCTGGAGAGTGTCTGCATGACGTGACTGCTCAGACTGATTGTCCTAGGTTTGAGTTAGCTGTTGGGCAACATCTGTAGGATCTGCGGGGAGGGTTCATCGCCTTTATTTATTTATTTTGTTCCTGGTGTTTCCTTAATCATAGAGGCCCTGCAGGGAGAACAGCATCCACGTGCAAGAGATGCCTGCTCTCTAAATTAATGGGTCTGTGTATGTGGCCATGAAAACCCTCAGATAAATTCCTTTGCTTCACATAGCATGAAACTATCCATTTCCAACCATTATGTAATCTGACTTTGTATTGAATTTGTGGAAGATGCTGCTAAACTCTTACAACCATGTCATTGTAGGGGTGTAAGCCCCAGTAACCTCTGGGTGGCTGTATTTGGCTAGCCTACTGGTTTAAAATATATATTTTTATTATTATTGTTGTGTTGCACTACACATCAACATGGGATGGATGAGTAATTGAGGGTGCAATCCTGTGCATGTTTAGACAGACAAATACCTACTACTCCCAGCAGTACCCTGCTGGAATGCTGGGAGCTTGTAGGACTTTTGTCTGTCTAAACATACTTCGGATTGCACCCTTAGAAAGCTAAGAAAATATAATAGAGATCCCTCCTTTGATTTGCATCTTATAGATTTCATAGATCATAGAGTTGGAAGGAGCCTACAAGGCTATCGAGTCCAACCCCCTGCTCAATGCAGGAAACTAGAGGAGGGGTCTCCCATCGAAGTAATAACCAGGCCTGACCCTGCTTAGCTTTCCACACTCAGACAAGCTGAGTCAGCGTGAACCACAGGTCTGAGCATGAGCCACAATAAAAACTTACGCTACAGTAACTCTTTAAGGGCACAGTACTATGGGATTGCTGCCCATTAGAAGGAAGCCCCCATTAGTCTTTAATGCACCACAACACTTTGTTGCTTCCCCCCCCCCCCCCCAACTGTGATACTGTCTAAACAAAGTACAAACTGACTTTTGGAATAAGTATGATTTCAAAATTATTCCTAAAAGAGCCTTAAGCCTCACCGGTGGCTTAATATTCTAGTCCTAAGTAAGGATGTACGGAACCTGCTTGATAAATTTTACCTTGTCCTATCAAAACTATTTCTGCTTTTCTTGAAATTTCTCAGATGTTGCTCCCAACAAGAACTTCCGACTGAAACTTTTCATGAAATTTGGTGACAACTAGATACAGGCAGTCCCCGAATTAAGAGCGTCTGACTTACAGACAACCCATACCTAAGAACGGACTTCTGGGTTCCCCAGCGCTATGTTGTGTATGTAGAGTACATAGTGTAGCATGCTATGCAATTTGCATAATTTACGTAATTTGTGTAAATGCCAATTTTAACATATAGAACACTGCTGTTCCGACTTACATACAAATTTGACTTAAGGACATTCTTAAGAACGGATCTCGTTCATAATCTGGGGACTGCCTGTACCCTATTAGATCGCATTCAAGTGTGAGCAGCAGCCTTGAATGACATTGGGAGTTCATTAAGCCTGCAATCACACATACATGCACACACACTTACTTGGGAGTAAGTCCCATTGAATTTGGGCTTATGTCTGAGTAGGCATGCATAAGCTTGTGCTGCAACCCACTGATCACTTAATGCCTTATTTTTAAATCAGCATTAAGCACCTTGCTGCTGTTGATATATGTGGGTACTGCACAACTGTAAAGGAGAGATCTAAGAATATGTGCATCTATTACATCAGGGCTGTACTGTGTTTTGAAAATCTTGTAAGCTGTATGAAGTGTTCCTTGAGTGAATGTTGTGCACTGATCAAAGAAACTTTACAAAAGATGGGACCTCTGCTTCCTTCTCTAATAATAATAATAACAACAACAACAACAACAACAACGATAATGATAATAATTCTCACATGAGGAGTTAAAGAGAGCACTCAGGTTCCTTTCAAAAGTGATGAATTTACATGTACAGTCTGGAAGCACCCTATGAAAGCAGTATAAAAATAACTCTCTTCTGCTTTCTTTCTGCATTGCTTTATAGACCAGGAAAGGGACACACACATGCCAGACCCAAAAGCATTTGTAGTGTCACTTGAAATCATCCTAAACCATTGGTATGTTTGGTTAGAGAACTTTGGGAGGATTCCAATCCTGGTTCTTTTTTTAACAATTAGCTCAATTTTAAGTTCTCTTCTCATGTTTTGTATTAGTTAGGTCTAAATGTTGTTTCTGAATGCGTTATGGGTTCATTACTATGCTGATAATAAATTCCACTTCAAAATGAATGGCTCCTTTCGCTTTGCTTAGTGGATTAAGAGTGTGATTTTAAGCATCATCTCTGAGAAGTGGCCTCTTGCAATCTTTTCATAGCTCATGAGCTAGCTTTAAGTGGTGTTAAGAGGCCAGTTTCAAATATGCTTTTTTGTATCTCTGAAGAATGAATTTTTAAGGGTTTTAATAGCCAATTAGGATGGTGGAGTCCAATTTTTCGCCCTCATATCTACAGGTCTTCTAGAAGCCTTGGGCTTTTTTGTTCCGCCTTGAGAAGAGCAAGTCCCATTCAGACAGTAATTTCAGGATATATTCATGAGAGGAGAATGGGCAAGTAAAGTACAGTTCTGGGGAAACTCTGACTGAGCCCCTAGTGATCTCATACCACTTTAACTATAATGGGTTGTCTTCACAAATCCTGGGATTGGTATGGAATTAATGTTAAGCCAGTTTTAAATTCTTACAATGGATCAATCCATAGATTACCAGAGATTGCATTCATCAGAGGCAGGGCAGCCTAGGTGCATAGACCTCTCCTGGTCCTGGAATTCTGCACACACAGAATTTGGTGTACTATGCTTCCCCGCCTCAGATATCCATGCTAATGTGTGCCTGGTGGGGATGGATCCTGGTGCAAGGGAAGCTGCACATTGCCAGCGGTAGGGCCAGAGGCTCAGCCGCACAGCTCTTTTAATGATGTGAGAAACCCATAAAGGGAGCTGCACTGATGAGCATCATTCGCATGAGGGCTGTTATAATAGTTAAAATGTTATGACTTGTAGGAAGATTTAGCATTGTATACCTCCAGTGTATGAAATGTTATTCTGAGAAAAGATAACATGTACTTCTCTACCCCTGCAAATGAAACTAACAATGTAGATGCACTGTTAGAGGAGGAGGGGTACTCTGTCTGTGTGAACAGTTGGAGTAGATCTCCTCACATGTGGCTAAACCATCCGATAAGACTCGGGGAAACTGCATTAAGTTAGTTTGTGCTTGGTCATTGGGCCAAGTGGATTAGAAACAAACACGTACACCCTGTCAGAGGAAGAGGACGTTGTTATAATTAGATCTCCGGCAGAGATCCATGCCTCACCGCCTGACCTGGGCCAGCCCATTGCCTGGCAGAGTGGGAAATAACAGGCTAAGGAAGGGTGGAAACGTGAGTTCAATACAGTGCAGGGAACTGCTGTGTGTTTGTAGAAAACACCAAGATTGCAAAGCCAAGAACAGTTCAGAAGAAGCTTATGTTTATGGTAAACAGACATCTCTGGAGGGAATTCCCATTGATAATCTTGGTACACAGTTTCCTAGAAGTATAAGGTGTTCAGTGCTTTATGGCTGCTTTGTTCCTATATCTCTGAATAGACCCACTTGAATGTTGTTGGGGTGTGTGTGTGTTCTGTTTTTTGTATACTAAATAACAGGTGTGTGTGTGTGTGTGTGTGTGTCAAAGTTTGAATTTATAGGAATTACATTTTTTTTCAAATGCTTGATTATATTACAATAATTTAAAATGATATAAAATACACCACATAAGCAAATGCAGTTTCCTACACCTACATCCTGAAATTGGTACCAAAAGAAAAATGTGATTTTTCTGAAATTGCAGATGAACTCTTAGGGTGCTTGCAGATGGACAGCTTGCAGATGATTTGATCACAATATTATCTTGTCCTGGAATGTATGCAAGCATCCCGATAGTAATAGAAATCATAATAATTAATTCCCTTGTTTGGTGCACTGTTCTAGGTAGCATAGTTTTTAAAAGGAAGTTGAATTATAGGAAGAGGGCACACAAACCTGGTTAATTATGTACAATTTCCCCTTGAAAACTTTCTACCTCCAATGAAAATGTATTGTGGGTGGTGGATATTTGGTTAAGAGCATCCAGGTGATGTTATCTTTCATCAGTAACCTTTCTGTGTTTTCCCACTACTTCTTCCCTATTTTTTCTTAACATACACACACAAGTCCATTGAGGGAAAGACTGAATAGCTGCACAATGCTTTTTTGATAGTGCTAGGAGTTGTCCATCTGCAAGCACCCTGAGTTCATCTGGATGTTCAGAAAAATCATAACTATCTTTTTGGTACCAATTTCAAGACGTAGGTGTGGGAAATTGCATACTTGACATTCCCCCAAATCAGAAGTTCTGTGCCTGGACATAACACAGTCTTTTCATTGAAGTTGAGAGGGTTGCACCATTAAAGGTGGCCTAGAAATATTTTTAGATAGAGTTCCATATTCTCCTCTTTACAGAGCATGTTTGTTTTTAATGAGCAAGAACATTCAAAGATGTCATGCTTTCACCTGCTTTGTGTAGTAATAACAGCCCTATCAACATTGCCTTCTCATAGGGACCCTTACGTTTTTTCAGTCCATGTCTCTAGTGTATAATGAACCTAGGAAGAGCCCTGTTGGATCAGATTAAAGACCTATCCAGTCCAGCATCCTGTTTCCCATGATAGCCGACCAGATGCCTTTTGGGAAGCCCACAAACAGGACATGAGGGCAACAGCCTTCTCCTGCTGTTGTTGCCCAACAACTGGTAATTCAGAGGCCTACTTCCCCTGAAGTTAGGGGTAGCATGCAGCCATCATGATTGCAGCTGTTGATAGCTGTAGGGCGCAATCGCATGGGTTGTGCACTTGATGTTTGGGGGCTTACTAGCACCCCATGCAGAATGGCAGGAGCAGCAGAGGTGATCTTTGCCTCCCCTCACCTCCCACTCTTCATTTTCACGAGACGGACGTTTTCTTCCATCTAGCTGGGGTGCTTTGGAGGGGGAGGATGGAGGATGCTGAGGACACAGGATAGCTCCTATCCTGGCCTCTGCAGTCTCCTCCCCACCCCGCCCACTGGAATGCCCCCTTTACCCCTTCTCTGAGGTTGAGTTTACCCCCTGTCTCGGAGAGGCTGTAGGCATGGTTCTTTCTGTGCCAGCTGCAAGGGCTGGGCTGGGGTGATCGGAGCATGGATTCCCAGCTCTGAGGTCGGAGCTTTGTTTCTGACCTCGAATCTGGGTATCTGAAGTATCCCATGGCCCACCAGATGATTCTAGGGATCACTCTCTTCATCTCCATGCCTTTGTCTTATCCCCTTTTAAAGCCACTTGAGCTAGTGGCCTTCAACACAACTTGTGGCAAGGACTGTGCATTGAGACCATGCATTCCCGTGTAGTAGGAAGCTCAGACATGTTGTTAGGGTGCAGCTTTTTCACAGGCTGGAGTTTGGCAATAGAAAGGTCTACATAACCACAAGAGCTGTATATCCCATAGCAGTGCTGGAGTTCTTCCACTCCTGGTTTTGCCTCAATGAACCTAGGAGCAATTCTCATATAGGGTGTAAGAAACACTATCTGCATAATATTTAGGCTGAAGACTGTGTAAGTGGTGGGTGCGGTTTGGTAGTGCCATTGCTGCCACAACACATGCCTATATAACACTTTGCTTGGCTATGGGCTCTGATCAAACTGGATCAGTAGATTCCTCAGGCTGAATCAGAGGAAACCCAAATCCTCCTTGCAGAATGGACAAGAATGTGATCCAGCAGATGTGTATGACTACTGTAGTGCCATTGACTAGTTATGTGGCAACATATCCCGGTATTTCAAATCTTTTTTTTAAAGTGGAGCAAACAGGCTATTTCCCCACATGAGCCACCATTTTCTCATCCTCCAAAGTAAGGTACTCACTTATCTTCATTGTGTTTGCTGACTGTCCTGGCTTCAAAGCAAGATCATTGAATATCATCCCATGCAGTCCAGCTGATCAGGTGGACTGTGGGGGAAAGTGGGCGAGATCCCCATGGCTCCATGGGCTGCACCGGGAGTGGCCAGGCAAGTTGTGCACTCTTGGGCTACGGGTCGGCCACAGTAATGGTGTGGGGGAAATTGGTCAGAAAACACTATGTTGTACACCCCATTCATGATTTGCAGTAGGGATAGCAACACATCCCTCTTGCTGGTTTGGTTATCTGAATAAGTTCAGGTTTGGCAGTAATTATTTCCCCTCCAATACAAACACCTTAGCAGAATTGGAAATCAGTTGAAGTCTCACCCTGCAAAATCACAAGTATTTATATGATGTAGTAAGCTTGTTTCTTCTAATTTAAACGTTCAGGACACAAAGCTGCGTTGTCTTCCAACATGCCCCCCAGCATAAGTTCTCTCTCTCTCTCTCTCTCTCATATATATATATATACACACACACACACACCTACCTGTAGATTTTTCATGGTTTTTATCACACCTTGCAATTTTTAATATTTTTTTGGAACTATGTATTATGAGCTCTGCAACCCTACACAATCTGTCTAAGTTCATAAATTTTCGGTAATGTACTCCACCCTGTGATTCCTCCAGTGGTCTGTATTTTTAAAACCTCCAGACACACTTATGTGCCTACACTTTACAACAGTCAAAAGGTTAGAGTTTTCCCTTCATAGTGAATGCTGACTCCAAGCATGGTGGTGGGCTGGGTGCTGGAAAATGTTAGTGTTTCTAAATATAGATTATGTAACTGAGAAGGATGCTGTAAAGCTTTTACTATTTTGCTTTTGGGATAACTGCTACTTGTGTGAGCTCTGTAGATTTTCTCCAACAACTGGCTATAAAAGCATTGAAGCTAAGCTGGGTCGCTGCAGGGTTTCCCAATGGCTTCCATTCATGTTCTCCTTTATTTAGTCATGAAAGCCATTGGGAAACCCTGTAGATAGGAATAATGTAGCTATCTGGAATGTCATGAACCAAATGGGAACTAGAGGCCTAAGTCTAGATTTGGACATTGATCTATCTGTTGCCCTTCCTTGCAGTAGAGGTTTGGGAATGCCCACTTGGCTTGAGATTGGGGGACAAACAGATTATCCATGCTGGAGCTGCTAGGGCCCCACCACTACCAGGTGACCAAGAGGGGACTGGGCAAACACAACTTTATTTTGTCATTGCTTGGGTCAGTCAGTGGGGGGGGGGGAAAGCTTGTCTTGACTTCCCTTTGGCACTGATTTCACACTTTGGAGGTGCCCTTGGAATTTGGGAACTCTTGAACACTCAGCAAATTTATCACTAGTTAAGCCTTTCCCAACCTGATGTTCTCCAGATGTTTGGGGCTTCAACTTTCAGCATTCCAGACCACTGGCCATACTGGCTCGGTCTGATGGGAGTTCAAGTCCAAAACATCTGAAGGGCACCAGGTTGGGGAAGGCTGCACTAGGTGGTAACTCTGGAAGCTTGGGCAGAACACTGCATAATTGGTCAGATATCAACCTATGCTCAGAACCAAACTATGATTTTTATGTAGGACTTGTCAGTGTGATCGATATACTACTGAGCTGGTTAATTCAGGGGCCAGGGGAGATGTTTATTATCTCATCAACAAACCTGAAGATCTTGAAACTTTATATTCTTGTTTTCTGCCTAGGGTATTTGCTTTATCTGCTCATCTACGGTACTGACCATGTTACTGCTTGCACATTTGATTAGTCAGAATAACAAGAGAAGTATCTGCTTTTAACATACTTCAATCTTATCCCCCCCCCCCCCATTAAACATCTAATCAAATTAAAGCCTCAAAGTAAGAAGGGATGGTTGTTATCTCAGGATGACAGAAGTAAGCAAACTGTTTATGCCATAGGTGGGTATAAGTGCAGTGAAGCAAGCTCATATTTACATAGCAACAGAGAGTTTGAACATATTAGTGGATGTCTTTCCTGAAGATACCATATTAATGTAAAAGAGTACCGATATACCCTGGTGGAAACGTTCCCAAGGAGCAAATTTTGAGTTCTTTTTCGAGAATATCCAGTGAAAACCTAGAAGGGTACAAAACTAAGTACCAGCTGCAGTTTCAAAGGAATGGCATTCTCTTTCCCTTCTTGCTCTGCAACTGCACACGTTATTATTATTGCACAATAATAACAGAGGCATTATGGCTTGCTTCTGTGTGGGCTGCTTGGAGATGCATGATCCCACACGAAAGCTCACTTTTGACCTTTTGCGCTGTAATTCCTACATTCGTAAGAATGTGCCTTAAAAGCCACTGCTAATTCCTTGAACACTAATTTGGCTTTGATGCAAATATCCAGAAGAACTGGGGCCCCTTTGGTTTTGTTTCTTTCCTGCTAACTGGTAACCCAGTCGGGAATGGATGGGAAAAGGAAGCACAAAATAGATTTGGTCTAGGGTTATCGAGAAGGGTCCAGGGAAGCTGGGCCAAAGGATGATACCCCCACCTTCTAGTTGTTAAAGAGCTGGCACACTTGGACATCCCTGGGGTGCAGTTGGCTCAGTGTATATGTTAGTTCTGCTGCTGTCACCGAGAAGCTAATTTTTCTAGCCCATGTGCTTGGCATGTGTGAGAGCACAAGGCACCCTTGTTCAGGCAAATAAACAGGACAGTGTGTCCAAGGGCAGGTTAGGGTGAACCCATCGCGGCACCCTGCCTGACAAAACTCAGCTGTGTTGCTGTTGATGCAGCATTGAGTAACTCTATTCACCTGCCATCTCCTGCCTCTCCTCCCTTGTACCCAGAGGAGCCAGACTTTTGAAAGAGCACATTAATTATTTACTCTCAAAATATGGTTTATTCTGCAGATTAAATGAAAAGGACAAAGTACTGGGGGGGGGGGCAGGAATAACACAAATAAACCTCTAAGCTGTCAAACAACAAGTCCCTTAAAAGGGCAAAATATGCAACTTTGTGTGGACTGCACAGATCCTTTCTTTCAAACTCCTGGCAGGAGACTTCCTGTTTGGATGTACGGCTCACAGTCAGTGTTGTGTGCTAAGATCCAAAGACTTCCTTCTCTTCACCCTTCCTTATCTTTCTTTCAGCAACCCGAACTCTTCATCCTTGAGTCCTTTTAAGCATAGACTTGCCAGTAACATGTACATTGGAAATCATGTGTTAGATCATGGGTGGGCCAAAGATAGATCTCCAGATGTTTTGGACTTCAACTCCCAGAAGCTCCTGCCAGCATGGCCAGTGGTCAGGAATGCTAGGAGTTGAACTCCAAATCATCAGATGATCTACTTTCTGCTCACCCCTGTGTTAGATGGCATAGATCTCTGCAAGGACTTGTACAATGGGATCCAAGATTGACTTACACAATGGGCTCCATGTTTTTGTGTACACTTCACACTACTGAAGAAACTTGCTTAGTTGGTGTCCATTTTACCTGACCAAACATAGCTTGAGCAGAGGAGTAGTAGTAGGCGATCACTCGTGACCGAGTAAGATTGTCTTCCAGGATAAAATTACAAAAAGAAAATTATAAAAGGAGGAAATTCTAAAAAAAAATATTGTGTAGACTCTAGCGATGGGTCCGTAAGTGACTGTGGAGGCCAATTCTAGATCAACACAGCTTCCCACAGTGAGGACACAGGTTACCATATGGAAGATGGTCCTGTAAAGGATTCGTTTGACGTGCTGGCCAACCTCCATTTAGATAGTTCATGGGCCAGAGCTTCCCAGTTTTCGATGTTTATATTGCATTTTTTTAGATTAGCCTTAAGAACATCTTTAAACCTTTTATACTGACCACCGATATTCTGCTTTCCATCCTTGATGGCTTGAGTAGAACCTTGTCTAGGGTCCTGTCTCTAAGGCTGCAGCAGAGGCCCAGGGTTACCAATACCATGAGAGCCTGATTAACCTGTAAGCTGAAGCAGGAAGCATGGTATGATGGAAGTCACCAGCATAGCAGGAATAGTTTCAAGTTTTCTGGAGGTGTGGAGACCACAAACTTCCCAGGTGGTTCTTTGGTCATGAGCTCTGAGGATCAGAGCATGACAAAGAAATGGTTGCTAGGTATCCAGAATGAGCTGGGATAGACCAGGCATGAGCTTCTGCAGTTTATTTTAGTAGCTCTAACTATATTCACAATGCCACCACAATGGGGTTTATGGCAGGGTTGCACAACACCTGGCCTGCATGCGGCCCTCAGGGGCCACCTGTGCAGCCTGCTGTTTGCAGCTCTCTGCACAATTGGTTCGGCTGGGAAGCAGCACACAAGGAGAGCCATCCCGGCACATCTGGTTTTCCAGCAGAATTGAGCTCCTGCCAGCATGTCAAACAGCTTTCTTCTGGGAAACAGGACATGTGAGGAGAGTTATCTCTGTGCATCTTCTTTCTCAGCTGGACTGCTGAGACAAGGGTGAGGTTAAAGGCTCTCCCTCCTGCTAGCGATGATTAGCAGGAGCTCTGGGAAGGGAGGAGGCTTTAACCTCTCCCCCATCCCAGCAAACCAGATCAAGATTGCTGGGAGGGGGGCAAGGCTAAGGCCTATCCCTCCTCCCAGTGATTTGGATCAGTGGGTCGGGGGAGGGAACTGTGTATACACGTGCAGCTCCTGGCTGCCCACCAAACACCACATGCGGCCCTTGGGGCTGTACAAGCTGCCCACCCTTGGCTTAAGGGGATAGAAGCCTAATTTTTTAGGAGATACAAATTAACTTGCAGGTAGCATTGGTTCACTTGGAAATGAATGAATTTGGGTCAATGGTGACTATATGGGAAGCTGGTTCAGGTTCCCCACTTGTGTTGTTGGGGTCACTAGACTTAGGTGTGTGACCAAGTGCTGGCTCTGCTTCTTTGGGTAAACCATGCAGATTGTTCCTTTCTGCATTCTGTTAATGTTGTGAGGAACCACAGATCTGGGCCAGCAGTGACTCACACTGATGGCTAAACTTTCTGCCCTGGAGTTGCAACTAGAAATCTGATGATTGGATTTGATTGTTAGTTTTTTTAATCCACATAACATGCCTGCTTTTAAGCATTTACACCAGGGCTTCCCAAATGCTGCTCGTTTGAGTTGGAGTTCTCCTTGTCTGATGGGGAAGCAAACTTCCCCCCTTCCAGTTTGACTTGGAATTGGGTTCAGCCAACTAAGCTGTTTTCTCCCCATCCCCAAAGAAAACTAGCTCAGTTATTTCCCCATGCAATTCTAAGCCCAGGCTGGGCCCTGTGCAAGAAAGTGTCTAAACCAGTGTTCTCCAACCTTGTTGGAGCATGCTGGGAGTTGTAGGCCAAAAACAGCTGGGGACCCAAGGTTGGAGAAGGTTGGTCTAAACCCTTGTTTCCAAGTCCCCTTACTTGCTTCAGCAATGGTGACAGGAAGTGAAGGAGGGAAACCACCCCTCTTCTTTCCTCTCCCACTTCCCTTCCCCCCCCTCTCATTCCTTGCTATTATTTGTGGTTCCTGAGTCACTACCATACCAGTGTTCCAAGCAACGGGGCTACTGGGGAGAACTCCATGCCTGTCACTGCTATTCACTGCTGCAATAGCTGCTCAGTGAATGAGTCAATGGAGCATCTTCTCTGCCTTAAATTGCATTTTAAGCTGTAGAAGTACTGTGTGTGTGAGGGGGGGGGGGGGTGAGGAGGCATGGCCTCATCTGTAATAATACTGTGCTTTGAGTGCACCACATCTGTGTAATTATGCAGTTTGGCAGCATCACTACTGTGATGCCCCTGAATAGGATTGCACTCTTGTTCTCCATGCCATTAGGGAAGAACTGCTACTTTCCTGGTTCCCTGTGCACCAAACTGGGCTCAAATTTCCACTGCACCCATAAAAATGCATGGAAGGGTAGAAAAGGTTGATTCAGCACCTCAAAAGTGAGTGCAACTATGTGGTTATAGGGCTGAGCCCACATATGCTACTAGTGCTCTAAATCAATATGCAGTGCTATTCTATATATGTCTATTCAGAAGTAAACCCCATTGAATCAAGTGGAACTTACTTCCATGAAAGTATATTTCATAGATCATAGAGTTGGAAGGAGCCTACAAGGCTATCGAGTCCAACCCCCTGGTCAATGCAGGAAACTAGAGGAGGGGTCTCCTATCCAAGTAACAACCAGGCTTGACCCTGCTTAGCTTTCCACTCTCAGACAAGCTGAGCCAGCCTAAGCCACATGCCTGTATATGCAGAACTGTAGTCTTAGGTTGCAATCCTGTGCACACTTTCTAGGCCAAGGGTAGACAACCTGGTGTCCTGACTAGGCGTGAGGCTCAGGGGAAGCGTACTGCAACATGACACTAACTATTCTGGGTCATGTCAGGCAAGGGAGGAGTCACATCAGTAACATACTGCAGGAAGTGATGGTGGGAGTACTTTCCCATTAGGGAGCTGTTGTTCCAGCAAAGGCCTGCAGTCAACAGATACTTTAAGAAAGCTGGAAGAGGCTAGGCTTCCAGTGCCTTCATCTACCGAATACTGACTGTAGTTCTTAAGGGCTGGTGCCAGTTTCTACAGTCTTCTGCTCCTGCCTGCCTGAGGGACTTGAGAAGCTCCAGGAGAATCATCCTCAGAGTCAGATGTTGGGAGAGCTACATCCTCAACTTGAGAATGTATAGAAGGGGGTGCTGAGGGTTCCCCTGGAAGTGGGATGACCTGTGACCCATCTGAATCTGAGTCCTCCTCGTAGTAATGCAGAGCCTCAGAACCAGGGGATGTGGCACTTGGTGCCGTCCAGATGTTATGGACTATAAATCTCATAATCCCTGACCATTGGCTGGGGCTTAGGAGTTGTAGCCCAAAACAGCTGGATGGAAATCAGTGGAACTTGCTTCCATATAAACATGCATACTGATTGCACTGTACAAGTCTAACATACTGAGTATCTCACATAATGTACTAGCGAAAGATTTATAATTTTAAATGCATTATTATAATACCACCTTTGGTTTTCTACTTCTTTTGGATCAGTATTAATGTGATACATTAATTGCCTCTTCCATAATAACTTTTTCCTTCATGGGAGTACTTTCTCAAATGATTGGCAGGAAAAATCCACAAGCAGCAGTTGACCTGTGTCTAATATTTCACTTGCCGATGTCTTATTTTCAGCTTTACTGTTTATTCATATATACTTGCCCATACTAAAAACATTTCCAAGGAAGGAAATGTTGCATTGCAATTGGCCCTGAATGTGTGCTTTTATAAACTCATGCATTTTTTTGCAGCAAATATGTAAGTTTGTCTTATTTGTTATCAGTATTCAAATTGGGATCTTAAGCTGCAAAAAATCTGAGACCCATAGCCTGATTATGTTGTTCCATGAAAGGTGATGTTAAAGGTGCACGAAATATAGATCTGCAGATCTTACTCTTATGTTCTGTTATATGCAATCTTAATGGTCTGGCCGTTTGTCCAATATAAAGTTTAGGACATGGACACAGAATGGCATATATTACAAAGGAGGTATTACAAGTTGTGAATGATCTCAAAGTAAATAATTTTTGGTCATATGGATTGTAAAATTCCTTAATTTCCAAACATTGAGGACAACATGAACAGTGTCCGCATTTATAGTGGCCCATATACTGTGGGTGGAAAATGCCACTCCACACATCAGAATAAACTAATCTATCTGATAAATTTGAGGTTCTTCGAAATCCCACCATAGGGGGAGAAGAGCACCCTGTTATATCCTGTAAAATATGGCACTGTTTGTATATAATGCATTTAATATTATGCGACAGGTGATTAAATTCAATAGACCAGAATAATCTGTGTATCTCACTACGATGTCAGGTTTAAATAAAGATCTTGTTGTCTGATCAACCCTGCGTTTGGACCTGTTGATGACATGGTCTGGGAAACCCCTCAAGTGGAGCTCCCTTGAAAACTTATTAGCTTCCTCTCTATATGTAGTTTCCTTAGAACAATTTCTCTTGAGTTGAAGAAACTGTCCAAATGGTACATTGTCTCTTAAATATTTTGGATGGTGGCTAGAATAAGGAAGAATTGAATTTCTGTCCATTGATTTAGAAAAACATTTTACACAGATGCTGGCTAAATCGATATAAACCAAAACATCCAAAAATGAAACTAGTGGAATCACAATGACAAGTACATTTGATGTATTTACTAATGGAGTTTATCCATTTGAAAAAGTCATTGATATACAACGTTTGAGTCAAAACAATAAAAATGTCATCTATAAATCTCCCATAATATCTCATGTATTTCCTGAAGGGGTTTTGCTGCTCATTCAAAATCAGTTGATTTTCCAAATCAGTCGTATATAAATTTGCTACACTGGGTGCCACTGGACTACCCATTGCTACTCCCTAGAAAAAAACGATTGTCAAAATGAAAATAATTTTTCTCTAGAATTATATCTAACAGATTCAACAAAAAATGTGTGGGTAGGGCCAGTGATCCACGTGTATTGAGTTCTGATTCAATAACTCCTCTGGCCCCCTCATGAGGGATAGCAGTGTAAAGGAAATGAATGGTGATAAGTGAAGTATGTATATCAGCTTTTAATCCTTCTATTTGTTGTATAAAATGGGCAGTGTCCCTAATATAAGAGTGAGATTGTAAAAGAAAAGGTAATTAAAAAGTATCCAAAAACTGGGCTATAGGTTGTAGGACATGGTATCTTCCATAGGACTTCTAACATCTGACAGTTATTAATTTGTCCATTAAATTGTCCATTTGTCCATTAATTTATCCATTTTTGGCTTGCCTTGCTGTGTTTTTGTTGAATTTTTGAAAGAATGCAATATTATTACATTTTAATTGCAAACCAGTTCTAATACATGGGTTTTCCTTCCTTGAAGTAATTGTTATTTCTCTAACCAAGATGATTAAAATTGTGCGGGCTTTAAAAGGAACAGAATTTAGCAAAATGTCTTAAGAGATGCTTAGCAGCTCACCCTTTCCTATAACTAAAATAAATATTTAACAAATCCACCTGGAAGAAAGGAGTTAATAGCTATTGAACACAATTAATTTCAACACAATCCGTATTTGCTTCACCCCATTTTTAAAAAAGTTTGCTCTGTCGTCATCATCATCACCACATCATCATGCCACTTATAGAAAACTTTGTTTGGGTTCTTGCTTATATTTCAAGGGTTCCTTTTTCCTGGTTTCTTTGCAGATCATGATTGTTAGATAGCACCCCACATCACGATGATCATGGCTCCCCGCAAAAGGAATCGCCATGCTTTGGGGTTTCTTTGCTGCTTTGGGGGCAGTGACCTGCCTGAAATCAATCTCAAGGACAATAACCCCCTGCAATTCTTGGAGTTCTCTGTGCCAATTCCACCAGCGGAGGAGCTCAATGCAAGGTTCTCTGAGCTTGTGGTAAGTTTTTGTCTTCATGCTTTTGCTTTATGGGAGGAGGTGGCTAAAAACTCTGTAAGAGTCACACTCCTAAACTTTCTCTTAAGGGCTTTATTTACTGCGCTGAAACTTGAAGGAACCTCCAGCTTTTAGCATCCTGCAGACCTTTCACAGGCAAAACCTTTAGTGGCAAGCTCTTTCTAACTGGATTCAAGTCAGGTTGTTACACGCTCTTTAATATATGGATGCTAGAGGAAGTTGAACTTTGTTAAATTTGGTATGAAATGATCTGATCTACACTGCTCAGACTAATGTGTGGATCAGAACTTACTTAAGAACAAACCATAGGTTACAACTTTGTCTTGTCGGGGAATAGACAAGCCACAGTTCCCGGACTGGAGAGCCCTTGGCTTGTGTAGCTCCTGCTGGCAGGAGCAGCCAAGTGGAAGCAATGGATTGGAGACACATGCACTAGCATGCTGGCTTGCTCATGGTAACCCAGAATTTTTTTTAAAAAAAATCTGGGATGCTGTGATTTCCAAATGTGGCCTATGATGCAACACAGTTCTTGGTTTAAATATGCATTTAAATACATATTTTGAAATGAAATACACATTTAACGCATGTTTAAAGCATATATTCGTAGAGGATTCTTTTAAAAATTGCATATTGATGTGGAAATGGATCAGAACACAACTATGGGTTAAAATACGTGCAAGTGACATAGACTAGAGATAGACAGGGTTGGAAATCCTCCAAGTCTAATTTCATATCAAATATGATATGAATGTGGCACATCGTTAGTCGTTTGGATCCATATGCCACAGACATATGGAGTTACTTTCTGACCCATGTATTTGTGGAAAAATCAACACTTTTGCCCCACTTCTCAAGTGATGCTGTGCATGTTTTATTTTCCTGTACTGTTTTTGTTTTTCTTCAATGTAGGGAAAAGCGACCCCTGGATAGTATTGTAATCTGGGCTATATCCAAATGGAAAAAAGCCGTGAGTGTTTATGGCAGTGGCAGTTTGGAATGGAAACTAGGCTTGTAGGTGGCAGAATTTGCCTCCTGGGCCTGGCTTGCCCACAGCAGTGGCCTCTGCTTTGTACACATTAAAGTAAAGCAGGCTGCATTTGTATTGATTGGCTGGGCTGAGATTTTAATTGAATTAGAAAGGTTCGGCCAGTGTAAATCAACGACCTGGAAATGTTTGCAAAAGCCTTGTGTGCTGTATACTAGCAACTCCGCTCTGGAGTCTTACTATTGTGCCAGTGTACATTACAAAATCATTATATACAGAGGAGCCTTTTGAGATGCAGAACAAGAATCCCTAGTGAGCCAAATATTTTGCTGGACCCCTTGAAGTATGCCCAAAGGCTACAGCTTGGCTTTTGATATTTGCCATCTGCTTGTGTAAAAAAGCACAATAAAATGCTACTGCATTTGTATTTGTAAAAGCCATGAGCATATCATTGCGCTAAGCATTAAAATGTGGGTCAGTGCCCCTGCCTTTCTTGCTTTTTTTTCTTTTTTCCTTTTTCTTTTTCTTTGTCTTTGTCTTTGTCTTTTTCTTCCTCCTCCTTCCTCCTCATCTTCTTTTTAAAAAAATGAACTACAGCAACACAATCCAGTCTTTGGTGTACAAGGAGAGGCAGACATTCTTGTGATCAGCCTAGTAAATATTCACCCTTGGACATTTTACCTGCTTTCCTGGAAAACATCTCAGCTACTCCTGTGGTGGGATATTTAGGTCAATTTAATATCTCCCTCACACCTGTTAATTGTTATCCTTTTAATCTCTCCAAATTTCTGGCATGGACTTTGAAAGCACCTCCGTATGTAATGGAAGATGCGATCATAGTGAGATTTGTTCCTTTTCTGCACCCTGAAAAAACACACAACATCTTTTCCTTTTCAGATTCTCAGACAGCAACCAGGATGCCCTCTTTGTATTTGAGTAAGGCTAAAGGCTGACCTCCCTTAGGAAGATTTATGATCTAGAAACCAGCATCTTCTAGTCACAGGACAGGTGCTCCAACCTTCTGTACAACTGCTTGTTCATTTAGCCTTCCCTAGACTGTATGGCTTCCTGTCTTTTCGTCATATGCCTGCTTCCTAATGGCAATTCAGAGGTAGAAAATCATATGATGAAAAATTAAGCAATCAGAGACCTTCCCAGATCATTATTTACCTCTGTGCAGATGTTTTGCTCACTCATATTTGTCTTATTTTCTTCACTGGCCCTCTGACCCTTTGAGAATTGTTCTCTTGTTGTTTTGTTCTTTGGTTGACCCATCTCTTCTGTTGTACCTTGTTTTGACTCTCTCTATTGACCCTTTGCTTGATGTCTGGCCCCTTGCATGCCCTGAAGATAGATCCATATTTAGTCACCTACCTAGCTAACTATAGCCTTGGCTAAAATATTTGCCTCTACCCCACCAGTCATCTTTGACTAGTTTCTGACATCTCCATTTATGCCTGGCAGGAATAACCTTTGTACAGTACGTTTTATTGAGTTCTGGAGTTTATGTTCTAAGCATTCAGATCATTTTGCCCAAGATGTGACCTTGTTAATTGGGCCATAAACCCCAGCACATTAATCAGAGTCTGTTTAGCACTTCCTGTTTGTGTACATATGTATTATCAACCACAAGTTTTGAGACCTCTTTAGGAGAGAGCAAAGCAAGCAGTCATTGGGAACTTTATGAATCTCTGAATGCTTTGTAGGTTAACCAGTCTCTGCCCTGGAAACCAGACCTAGGCCCTGCTGCTGGACAGGGTATCAGATGGAAATGAGCTTCTGGAGTTAGTCCTCTCTCTCTCTCCCTCCTCCTCTCTCTCCTCCTCCTCTCTCTCTCCCCCCTGGAATTCATGGAACAAAGGAGGAAGGCCTCCCTGTACTTTTTGAAGATGCTGGTATGGTAGATCTGCACCCCATCAGTGGTGATCCTGGTCCAAGGCCATCGTTCCAGTCTGCCTTGGCTAACTCCCCATTTTTCTCTTCCCATCTGGCACCATGCACACTGCATGTAATGAAGTGTCACTGCAGTTGGTGGTCTACACAACATGTGCCAAGCTGGTTGTGTGCCTGCTGGCAATGTGGGCTATTGTAAGAGCATATGTTTTTCTTTGCACAGATTTATTGACTGAACAGGAAACAGAGGAGAATCTGGAAGAACTCTTAACATCAGCCAGAAGGCAGAGAGAATCGCTCCCCAAATTCCAAGACCCTTATGGCTATAAGAGGCCATAATTAGATGGGTTTCTGATTTGGTTTCTTCCCTGGCGTGCTTATATAGATATGTCTGTGGCAACAATTTGCTTTTTGACATCCTTTGATACTGTAGGTTTCACAAATTGAGCGGATGATGTATTCCTGTGGACACAACACAATCCAGTCTTTGGTGTACAAGGAGAGGCAGACATTCTTGTGATCAGCCTAGTAAATATTCACCCTTGGACATTTTACCTGCTTTCCTGGAAAACATCTCAGCTACTCCTGTGGTGGGACATTTCCAGCAAATGCTGCAGATTTGAGCTGTTAAATGACAAGCGTCATCAGCTAGTAGCCAACCTAGAAATGCAACATGACGAGCCTTCTGTGGAGAGGGTGGGTGTCAGGAGGGTAGCAATTTTTCAGATTAAATTAATAGGGTTTAAAGAATTATACTTTGGGGCCTTCTGGCATTACAGTTCTCTTCTATTCACAGCTTTGGACTTCCTTTTTTATTTGAAAAAAGGAAATTAAAAAATCTGTGATGTTGGTGGCATAAATACAGGAAAATTGCTTCATAAACAGCAGGGGTGGGGCAAAAGCCAAACCTTAATAATTTTATCAGGGATTCTTCAAGACTTACCTTTTTTCCCTTTCTCCCCCTTATTTTTGTGGTCTGCCTTGTTGAGCATGACATTAATGGACATGGGCATACTGTTTTTCACTACTGGGCCCATCTCCATGCTTAAGCCACCCTTATTTATTTATTATTTATTTTTACCTTTTATATACCACCTTGTTTGCTAAAAGGTCCTTGCAAATCCTTCTATCCACTGATTATGTTTTATTCAGCGTGAAATCCTGTGCATGCTTAGACAGAAAAATGTCCTGCAATTCCGAGCATGCAGAGATGCTGCGAATTCTAGGACTTTTTTCTGTGTAAACATGCATAGGATTGCACCCTTAATATTTTAAGTTTCATTTGTGTACCGACTGATGCTGTGATTGGTTAATAGATTAAAACAGAAGCTGCACAGTTTTGTTTTTTAATCACACTTTATAATCCCACTCCATCTTTGGGAAACTCAGAGTAACTTAGGGCCCCAGGAAGGCTTTCTTTCAGGCAGTTTGCTTTTTGACATCCAAATGAAGACCTCCTTAGACGTTACGGTATAAGAGTGTCATGGGCCCAGGTGATTAGCAGTGGCTTCAGTCAGTATCTATTTGGGTATAGCAAAGAGGAAGTTCTTGCAAAGGAATTACAGCAGGAAGCCAATAGAACAGGAGGGAAAAAATGCCCAAAGCAGCTAGCAACAGAATAATTGACTACAACAATAAAATGCTAGCAGCATAATCTTGTGCATGTTTACTCAGAAGTAAATCCCACAGTGTTCAATGAGGTTTACTCCCAGGTAAGTTTGCATAGGCTTAAAATCAAATAAAAGCAGCAGGGTAATTAGAGTATTGGACAGGGGCTGAGAAGGTCCAGATTCAAATCCCTACTCAGACATGAAGCTCATTGGGTGACATTGGGCCAGTCATTTTCTCTCAACCTAACCTGCCTCACAGGGTTGTTGTGAGGATATAGGTTATATTTAAATCTGTACTGTGATATTACAGAGGTCCCAACATTCCATCTGTCAGATAATAAAATGGCCAACCATGAATTACAAGTGCTTTAAAGAAAAAAAGCGTGGAAGCAGCCATATGCCGGGCTCATAGCCAGAGGGATGAGGGGTAGATTGTGAATGTTTGTAGAACAGCCAGAAACTGAATAACAGGTAGTCTAATATGTTTAAAGTTACTTAATAGAATGGATTTAAATTCTTAGAATTTAAAAATAAGTGCCTAATGCTTGTCAGCTAGATCAGTTGGCTAGAACAGTTGGTCAGAATTTGGTGGTATTAATGCCAAAGCAATAGATTCTAGCCTCACAGTGGCTGTGTACATGGCTCAATGAAGGCCTTGTGTTTCCTGCCTTGCCTGCAGCCATACTGGTGCTTGCACATTCATGCACTTCTCATCTTGGAAGTGAAGTCTGGCCCTGACAGTTCCTGGAGACCACCTTGGAACCCCAAGGCATCCTTTATTGGGGCAGACCATCATGTTCCCTCTCCATGGAGTGTAAAATGGAATACAATGGATTAAATTATAAGTATGACTTTGGATGAAATATCCTAATAGAGTAGTGCAGCAGTGGAATAAACCAAAGAATGCTGTTGAATCTGCTTTTTTGGTGACTTTAAGGAAAAGTTGGATGAACACCTCTTGGAGATAGAAATCAAGTACATCAGGAAAACTATAGGATATCCTCTTTTATATCAGGGCTAGATGACCCATGGAGCCCCTTCTCCCTATCTTGATCTCAGGAAATAATCTGAGGTCAGACAGTCAAGTACCCACTTATCACATAAACCCCTTGACTAAGGTTGTAGCCACTTCAAGTGGTTACAACGTTTGGGGCTTTTTAAGCTTAGAAAAAGGGTGAGTAAGACAGGACATAATAGAGGTGTATAATTTTCTAGAGGTGTATAAAATTATGCATGGTGCAGTGAAAGTGAATAGGGAGATGTTTTTCTCCCTCTCTCATAATACTAGAACCCAGGGTCATCCCATGAAGTTGAATAGTGGAAGATTCAGGACAGATAAAAGGAAGTACTTCTTCACACAGCACATAGTTAAACTATGGAATTTCCTGCCACAAGATGTAGTAATGGCCACCAACTTGGGTCGCTTTAAAAGCGGTTAGACAAATTCATGGAGGATAAGGCTATCAACAGCTACTAGTCCTGATGGCTATATAATATCTCCAGTATCAGTCTGGAGAGCACAAACAAGAGGCTGTTGTTGTGCTCATGCCCTGCTTGTGGGCCTCCCATAAGCACCTGGTTTGCCACTGTGGAAATTATTTATTTATTTATTTATTTATTTATGGTCATAGCCCAAAACCACTGTGGAAATGGAATGCTGGACTAGACAGGCCTTAATAAAGCTTTAGTTAGGAAGCCACTATCTGTGTCTGCCTAGAAAGAGGGAGAGAAAGATGGCCTTCGACACCATGCTGCCTGGGCTCAGACAACATGATAAGCCATGGCCAAGCAGTCATTATGCAAATTGCACAACAAGCCACCATAGCTTATTTAACCCGTGGTAGTTTGTTTTGATTGTGCGAACCAGGTCATAATCTAGGCTGACCAATGTCCCAAACTAGTGTAGCTTCTACTTTGAAAATACTGGATTTGCCTTCCTAGCAGAACCTACACTAGATATCAGTAACTGGCAGCCCTTGGACCAAATTTGGCCTCCTGGATGGTGCTACCAGACTTCTTAGTTATCCACCCTGTGTTAAAAAGGGAGGGGGGAAAGAATGTAGTACACTTCAATTGTGGGGTTAATTATTTTTAATAGAAACATTTATCAAAAACTACTGGTGGCAGTTGCCATCTTAGGCGTCAGGTGCTCCTGGCATCAATGGTTGGCATTGTCGGTCAGCTGCCGAGGCCCCTGTGCCTCAGCAGAGCCCAACCTGACCCATAAGGAGTAGCCGCCACCCTGGAAGGATTGGACCCTCCTCTTCCCTCTGATAATCTCCCTCATTGCAGTGGCTCCTCCCCCCGGTGGCTCCTCCCCCCGGTGGCTCCTCCCCCCGGTGGCTCCTCCCCCTTCCTATTAACCATCTACCACTCAAAGGAGAAGGCAGGGGCTGGTTCGCATGACAGAAGGGTGGTTAATAAGCCATGGTGGCTTATTAACCACCCTGCCTGTGCTGGTTGCATGCCTGCTGGATTTACATAATTACCCCTCTCTGGTGTGGGTTGCCGTGATGTCCGAGAACCAAGCGAGTGTGGGTGGTTAACAAACCACCCAGAACCCATGGCTTGTTCGTAGGGTTGCTGGGTGGTTTGTAAATTCTCCAACCACCCACACTCACCGGGTGTTCAGATGTCACAACAAGCCTTGCTGATGAGGGGTAATTATGTAAATCCGGCCGGGGCACCCTGGCTTCTTAAGCACCCTCGTGTCATGCGACCCAGGTCAGGCTGTAGCAGTGGGGTGGGAGGTGGACTTCATATGCCATTTTAATCCTAGAGCTGACCTGCCTTAGAAAAGGCAGGAAGGAATGCCTCTTTTAAGATAGTGTTTACTGACAACTGTGAATTGTCTAAAAAATAGAAAGTGATTCCCCCCCCCCCCCGAACGATTGTTTCATTCAGATACAAAATTATCCAATTTCTATTGATTGGTTGATTAAAATGCATAGGATAATGGGTTTGGGGTATTTTTCAAACCGGGTAATAGCCTTGCTTTATAGGTAATGTATGTATTATGAAGATTCTTCTGCTGGTCCTGCCTGTTCTCTAGTACTTGAATGCTTTTGGCTCCAGCACACTTCACTCTAATTTTTGTGAATGTGTTTTTCTTTCCCCTGCAGCACCAGCTTAGCTGTAAATTCTGAAAGGGTGTGCTTGATGGCTAAAGAATCTATGAGAACATGACAGCTTTTCGACCCTGCCCAAGCCACACACACAACACAACAGACTTGTGATGGCATGGCAGCTTAAAAATGAAGCCAGGCAGCCTGCCTTTTGACTTGATTGCTAGTCTAATTCTTTGTTGACTTGCTACTGTCCTCTCATGCTGTTCAAGGGAGCGCTTTTCTTAAGGCGAGTGTCATGGAAATGCCTATACAATGAAAAGGAAATGCTTGTAAAAGACCCTCTGCCCACTACTGCTTTATCCTCTTCATTCTTCCTCTGTCACTTCCATTTTCTCTGCTAAATACTATTGCTGCTGCTGCTGCTGCTGCTACTACTACTACTTGTTGCTGCTGCTGTTATTGTATAACCCACTTTTCTGGGCCAAGTCCATCCAAGGCACTGAACAAAATGCAAGGATAAAAATCATAATAAAAATGCAATAACATAGTATTATTATTTTTTAAACACCCTTTACAATTCAACAATTTCATAACAGGCTTGACTCCTTTAATCACAGGACTTTCTTTTGACATACAACTGAGGGCAGGGGGTGGAGTTCCTAACAGTTTTGAAGTGGTAAGTGGTAATGGAAAAGACTTCCTAGGGACATCCCCTTTAAAGCATCCTTCCCCAACCTGGTGCCCTCCAGATGTCTTGGACTACACCTCCCATTGGCCCCAGACACCATGGCCCATAGTCATGGATGATGGGAATTGTAGTCCAAAATAACTGGACATGGGTAATGTCTTTAAAAGCGGGTAGTAGCAGTACATGAGGCTATGCTCAGGTGCATGTCCCCACAGGCACGGTGGCAGATGACTGTGCACAGATCAGTATGTTGCAAGGGGGCAATCAAACAGTGTTCTTAGGGAGGAAAGGATATTCACATCAATGCCCATTGAATTATTTATCCCATAATATACTCAGAATCAGGATTGCTAAGGGGCGCAGCTCATCCAGAATCAGAAGCAACAAAAGGGATCCAACAGCTGTGCAAAAATACAGGAAAAAGCAGCAGTAGTACCAGCTAAAAATGAAAGTATCTTTAATTCCCAGTGGCTTAGCTTGGAAAGAGTCTTGAGAAATATATACAGTAATACCTTGGATTGAGAGCATAATTCGTTCCGGAACCGTGCTTGTAATCCAAAACACTCTTATATCAAAGCGAGTCTCTGGCGGGCGTGAGCGGGGCCGATTTCAGCCCACTACGCCCGCTCGAGGCGAGCGGTTACATCCCTACGTATTGCAAGACTTCGCTTGTTTATCAAGTCAAAATTTATTTAAAAAAAATTGCTTGTCTTGCAAAACGCTCTCAGACCAAGTTACTTGCAATCCAAGGTATTACTGTACAAGACAGAAGAATGGATTTGTGAAGCATTTTCACCTTGAGCAGGACTGGGATTTGACACACAGTGTAAATGAAATATAGTTTATTTGTCTACGGAGCTGGTACACTTGTTCATTTTTCCTGTCCTTTCCCTACCCCTTTAATACATACTTGTGGGGTTTGAACTGTAGATGCTAATTACCGTATGCTGTAGCCTATGAGTGTGAAAACCTGGGGTTATTAGTTCTAAAGCAGAATTGATCATGGTCAATGGCACTCCTTTTCTGTTATGGTGCTGATTGGCTGGAAATAAAAAATAGTACTGATACTATCCCCTTAATACTGGTGCAAAGAGGCTTTGCAACATTATGTCACACTTAGTTAGCAGGGGAGCTAAACACTGAGCCTCTCCAGCTGAAATTGCCAAGGGGTTTTTGTGTAGTCAGGAAGAACAATCTAATTTGGAACTTAGCCAGTGGATTTTCCTGAGTCATAAAGCTCCAGTGGGATCCAGTCATTCATGGCCCAGCGTTGTGAGGGTTTCAAAATGGATCTGATCATTAATGTGCTTGTTAGTCCACATGGAATCCTTTTATCGATTTATTTAAGCAGGCTGGGGTGGCTGGCTGGAATTCACACATGCATATTCATTTCCAGTGTCTGCAATATTAAGCATTGATATTGTATCATGAGTGAAATGGCCGTCACAACTCAAACAGCACACACGCAGGCCTTGCCATGTCATACAAGCAATTGTTCTCCGTGCAATTGGTTCTCATGTTTAGAGGTAAGTTGCCGAGTAATGAGGAGCTACTGAATACTATATATGCATATGTGAATCAATCCTTCATAGGTCAGCTTTGCATTTCAAATACATAATAAAAGTCACAGTGAACATTAATTTTAATTGCATTGACTATGAGTATGCAGTATACACAAGGACTTATATCCAGATTTGACCTGCCCTCTGATCATGGTTTTCTTTAAACTGTTAAAACATCTCATAACCAGTTATCACAGTATTTATTTAGCCATTTTCATCATATCCCAGAATCCAGTGATCTGCTCCCTCCATACACAAGAAGAATAGTTATTTAGTAAGTTGGAAATGATTCCTTTGTATGATAAAGCCTCCTGTGAGTGGTTGATGATGGGTGTGGGTGTATGTGAGTGAGGGAGGGAGAGAGAGAGAGAGGTATTTTCCTTAAGTTACCTCCATTTAATCAATCAATCAATCAATCACCCATGTTTGCTACTGAACAATGAGGCTACTTCCTCTAATTGTTGAGCAAATTGTAATGCGAAAAGTACACAAAACTGGCAGAGACCTGGTCATTACCTAAAGCAGAATTCAAGAGTGTGAATTATTCTCCCACCCAATTGCATAGCTGCTCTGTGTTTATCTCCCAGGCAACCCTTTGCAGAATCACAAACTGACCATGAGCCTCTCCCTAAGGTAAGGCTGAATTCCGGTGGAATTATGTGATGGCTAGAAGCATCCCTGAGTGTCTGATTCTGGCCTGTCTGGATTGCTTTTCAGGTGTACCTTCAGCTGCATGGGTACTGCAGTTGTCTGTGAGTGAATCCCACAGAACCTGGGACTGCATCTGTAATGATGTAATTAGATGGGGCTGATTCCATGGATCTTTCCCATGGAAGGAGAGTATAGATTCTGTGCTGGGTTTGCAGTGGCGGACGGGCGGGTGGGGAGGAAGAGATTTCTGTGAAATTGGAGCCAGGTTATCAGTGGCAATCAGTATATGGTAATTAATTAAATGGTAGACTGAATTGGTCACCCCCTCTTTTTCCTGCTCCTGTCACTGCTTTTGGCAGCCTCCCACAGTGTTTGCATCCGTGTAATGAGATTATTATTCTCACAAACTGAAAGGGTTGAAACGGCAAGTCTCCTCAGAGGAGCAAGCTGAGCAGGTGGGCAGCCAGTTCGCTTTCAGCACACACCTACCGTTTACTCAGAAATCAAATCCCATTCTTTTCAATGAATTTTACTTTTCAAGTATGCTGTTATGCTGAGGAGTGTGACACAGTGTTACAGGAACACTGTGGGAGGCTCAAGCATATCTTGACTTCTGTTTTTGTTAGGGTTTTCAAGGTAATGTATTTTTTCCAGTCAGTTACATGAAAGTATAGCATCAAGTGTGAGAATTTTGAGCAAAACCGGAGCATCTGGCCTCAGGATTCCAAGTTGATAATCTGGCAATGTTGGTGCAAGAAGGGTTGCAACGTGTAGCTTGGCTCTCTCAATTCACTTTCGATAGTTCCCATTAGCAGGCCTCTCGCTCTTCCTCCGGCAATTTTACACAACATTGCTCAAGAGCATTAGCTAAGGTTAGCCAAGGCTGTGTCCTGAGGCCGCAGTTTTGCTCAGCAATGTCATTTCGGCAAGTAGGACGCATGCGAGGGGATAGAGTTGCCGAGGAAGCAAGAGGCAACGCCCTGCCCTGGAAATGCAGCCTGCTTCTGGCATGGGGCCATAGCTTGGGTGCAGCAATTGTCTTCTCCCCCCCTAGCCTTTCCTGCCCCCAACATTTAGTGGCCCGAGCCAGTCGACTTTTGTTTTGAGCAGGAAGCGATCAGAGAGGTGTGTGCCGATGTGCTTTGGCTGGAGCTGAAGTGCAAATTGCTGGCATCTCTTCTGGACTCATTAGTGTTAGAGAGCCGAACAGAAAAAAAAGGGGCTGTCGAAGAGGAAAAGGGGGATGGGCAGGAAGAGGAAAAGGGGGATGGGCGGGGAGCCGGAAAAGTAGCAGCTATTTCCTAATAACCTTTCCCACACCTAGCTTCCCTGATAGGGACTCATCTGAAGGGCTCTGGCATTAGAAAACAAAGGCTGAGAAGAGGAGGGGGATGGAAAATGAGGGGAGGAAAAGGTGGGGGGGAGGGAAATATGGAGCAGGGATGGGGAGTTTCTGCTGAACCAGCAAATGTTGGTCTGCTGTATTATTGTCCAGAGGTTTCCGTTGGGTCAAGTAGACAATGCTGTGTCCCATGTTGCCCAAACCCAGCAGTAGTAGATTCTGTTTCATAGAGCTGCCAAACTATACCTCCTTCTTCCTGAACTGGAATATGCGTCTATCTGCAAAGGATGGAGGCTGAAAAGATTTGACTGTGGGAGTTAAGAAATTTTGAAAGACTGGATTTTCTTCAGTTTGGAGCTGGTTTGGATATTCCGGGAGCTGAATGGATGTTGCTGCAGGACCAGCTCCAGCTCTGCGTGTGGGCTTGCTGCTGCATCTCCATAGTCTGCTCCACCTGTATAGTTGCAATCAGATTCATAGAAAGCCACTGTCCGTTTCTCCAGCACAGTCTTCCTCCAACGGAAATTATTCTTGCTAACAAATAATTTGTTGTCATTTTATGCTGCTTTTTGACCCAAAGGTCTCCAAAGCAGCATGTAACAGTTATATAGAAAAGAGAACAAAAACAATTCAGACAAATGACAGCAAAAGCATCAGTATATAACAGTGGCATCTTAATAAACAGCAACGAGACCCCACAAAAGTATAAAGGGGGGAAGGGCTTTGATACAGGTGTGAGTCCTAGCACCTCTCATTTTAGAAATGAAATCCCATTAAGAAAAGCTTGGGGAGGGGGAATGGAAAATCTTCTGTTCCGATATATCTTTAATATAACTAAACAAAATGCCTCCTCCCTTGGTGTTTAAAGGTTCTAATGTGAATTATAGTGGTCACATACAGTGTGCTTCCTATTTATTGTAATGCATGTTCTAAGGTGGTATCTGCCCAGAGGTTCTTACAGAACACCCATGTGACATTGCTGATCTTGTAACAAAAATATGTAACTTGTCCTGGTCTGATCCAGCAGGGATCCTCTTACGTTCTTATCCCCCCACCCCCAGTGCTTCTTCCCCAACCTGGTGGCCTCTAGATGTGTTGACTCACAACCCCCATAATCCCCCAGCCAGTTAGGGATGTGTGAGGATTTTGTCCGGGGTGTGTGTGTGGAAATTCAGCGAACTCGCCGGGCTCGACCCCCCTGAACTCTGTCCCACCTACCTGTTGCCCTGGCTCGACTCGCGTTCTCCTGAGCCGAGCTGGGGAAACGTCTTCCGGGTTCCCAGCGGGCCGCTTTTTACGTAGAAAATGGTGTAAGATATGCCAAAACGGCTGCAAGTTACACAGATTGTGGCCACTTTTAACATATCTTGTGCCATTTTCTACATAAAAACTGGCCCACTGGGAACCCAGAAGCTGGCGGAGTGGCTTGGCACACGTCCGCTTTTGGCCCAGCTCAGCGGGTGCAGCAACAGCGTCAGCCAAACTGGAGGTGGGTTGGGTCCCTGCCAATGGTGCAGTAGTAAATTTTGAAGTGCAGGCACTCATCATGACAGTCCCCAGAGGCACACCGCTAAGGAGAGTCCAAAAATGTTCCATATCAACATACCATTTGTAGCAGCTTTCCTCTCTACCAGGAGGAGGTTTTTTGTAAAGCTAATATGTCTTAATTGCCCATTCAAGACCAGTCCATCCCAGAATTCTTCACATTGCAACAGGGAACAATATATTGATGCTGGGGAAATTCATTTCCTTCCCGCTGCTGTAAGGATTTCAGCTAAGCTCAGAGGAATCAGGGAATTCTGAGGGGGGTGACAGATGACATCAGTGTGCCTGTTAATAAAAAAGAGCTGGCACTGCGTCCTGGCTTCACTACACCAGTGACTACAGCTGGGAGTTGTAGGCCAACACATCTGGAGGGCACCAGTTTGGGGAAGGCTGGTCTATGCTCATGTATGTACCTGATTTGAAACTGGGTCAGTACCAGGGATGCCCACCTGGCGGCTCCTTGCTCTGTTTTTTCCAGACGCTCCTGCCCCTCTGCACACCAGACTGGGAGTGTGAGGCACGGCGTGACTTCTTTTCTGATAAATATCTCCTGTCATTTCCTGGGATGAAGAGGGGTATCTAAAGTTGAAGTGCCTCGTTTGGTACAAGAAGGGACAGCTTCCTAGTGTAGCCAGCAAGTGTGCCGGGTTGCTGGGGAGGGGACGGGCTTTTCTTCTCTAGTGCAGTTCTTGACCCTGCCGGTGGCTGTGCTGTGTTTCCCCTCCTGCTGCAGCCACAGTGTACCTAAAGCAGCAGCAACAGCAGCAGCAGGCTATGAGGAAGGGGACTTTCTTCTCTCTGCAACTCAATGGTGGGTGTTGTTTTCCTCTTGCAGGGTTGTTGGGGAAGTGGAATGTGAGAGGCTAATAGTTCTTTGCAAGAGAACAGAGAAGAGTGCATCCTGCACCTCTTTAAATTAGATATGAGGCAGCCTTTCCCAACCGGGTGTCCTTCAGATACTCTGGCCTGCAGCATGGCTGACTGGGGGATGCTTGGAATTTTATTGTATTTATTTATTTATTATATTTATATCCCACCTTTTTTTCTGCAAGGAACCCAACCCTTACATAAACCTCCTCCTCTCCGTGTTATCCTCACAGCAACCATGTGAGGTAGGTTAGACCGAGAGTCAGTGACTGACCCAAAGTCACCCGGTGGGCTTCATGGCCAAGTGGGGACTAGAAACTGGATCTCCCCACTCCCAGTCCAACCACTACACCACACTGGCTCCCTGTTGGAGTTGTGGTCCAACACATCTGGAGGGAACCAGGTTGGGGAAAGCTTACCTGCGGACAACCTCTCTTTCTGACAGATGTAGCACTTCCTAGGTGAGAATCGACACAACTTTTCTTCACCCCACCCACCACTCAGTCTAGCTTCTCATCTTGCAGGTGCCTCTCCCTGCCAACCTCTTGAGCAGGAGTGTTGAGGTGGTGGCGGTGGTGCTGGATCCTCCCTGGCCAGGCTGCTTGGGGAAGAGGGGTGACGACATCATGGCCAGGGGAGGGCCCACTGCCCCTGGGTAGCATGGCCAGGGAGGGTCCACTGCCCCCATCTCCCAGGCTCAAAGAATTTGGCATTCCCTAGTTATTGCCATTGCGGGCAAGGGAAAACTGACACAGATGAAACAGGAAATTTTAAAGAGCTGTGGTATAAGGAGATGAAGTGGCAACGGCACAGATAGAGTTTGCTTATTATCTCAAGAATTGTCTCGTGTTGTTATGGCTGCACTAAAGCTGCTTATGACAGCAGGTGCATCCAAAATGTGCTCTCCTTTGCTGTGCGTGGAGGAATGAGCCCTCCCAAGCACCATCACAATGATGGTTATGTGAGCATGCACATATTGCACATAGAATGAGTATATGGAATCTGAGGGTGGGGACAGGGAGACATTTTCAGGTGTCTGGGATGTGGTTTGAACTCACATTCACTGTTTTTGGAGTTAATTGTTTTCATGGTAGAGAACGTGTATTCAGAACTCCACTTATATTAAAATGTCTGCCTTCAGTCTTAATTTTGCTGCAGTGAGGTGTTTCCTTACATGCTATTTTGAAGCAAAGCAATTTTCTTCCAAGTGTGAGTTCAGAGTTTTTGTTTTTTTACTGACGTATTAAAATTTGCATTTCAAGTGTTCACATCCATCGTGCCATCAGTAGTTCTTACAGCAGTCCTGTAACAGAGTGTTACCCTTATATTGCCGATTGGGGGCATGTATGAGGCCAAAAGTGTAACAGTTTGTGGAATTCTGCCTAGTGACTTAATGGCTTACCCAGTGGCTAAGACTGAGAGCTGAAACATGCTGGAGTACATATGTCAGCTCAGCCATAAAGTCACTAGGCTGAATTCAATACATGAATTCAATACATGTATGAGGCTCTCAGCCTCATACATCCATTAGCTATGAATAGGGAAACTGCGGTTCATGTACCATGATTGGATTGGGATTGGATTGCTGTCTCAGTGGAGAGCTGAATCCGTATGTAGGCTGATGAGGCCTGTTCTCCTTGGAGGAGCTGGCCATATTCCTTTAAGGGGCCCTTGCCTGATTCTCTATCTGTTGGCTTCTGCAAGTACAGGGAGATAGAGGTGTTGTTGGGGGCCTCATCGTCTGAATCTAAGCATGATGATGTGGCCACGTCCTCTGGTAGGAGGGAAGGCATGGGATAAGGTACTGAGGGTTCTCTCTTGGGTGGAGCAGCCTACACCTCATCCTCCTCTGTTTTCCTCAGGGTATTGCAGGTCTCTGTGGTTAGGGCAGTCAGGACAGTAACACATTTTGAGGTCTCCCAAATTCAGCATGAGTTGGGTGGTTTAGCTTAGAAGAGGCTGTGAATGTTCTCTAAAATATTAATGGAAACATATTCAGGAGACACATTAACATAGCATGTTTAGACCAATTCCCAATGGTTTGTCTAACGGGGCTGGGGGGAAGAAAAAATAACAAGCCCACCTATTACTGGATAAAACACTTATCTTTATAATCTGTGGCCCTGATTCACCGTGCTTCACTCACTTATGCCAAAGATGCTGGAACTCTTGTCACAAAATAAACTCTCTGATCCATTTATTACAGGTGGGCTGGTGATATGAAGTGTAAAACACTTTTCAAAGGAATATTCCTAGGCCTGTTACTAATACAAGAATGCATCTGCTAGGCAATATAAATAGTTTGTTTGCCATGTGGTCTTGCTCAGTTCACTTGTTAACACTATAACAGTTACGCTGGATTGGATCTTATTTTGGAAAGAACCACAATGAAAGGTTGGTAATTCTCTTCTTCATGGTATCCCTCTGTTTCTCTACTTTCTGCAAGGCCAAAGATGTCAAGGCTTGGTTTAGTCTGCGTTCATTATCCCCAAGGCCGCCCATAAATTACAAGCCTGAGAACTTGTTCAGGACCCTCCTTTGTTCAGGGTGGTATGGCCGCAGGCGGACCCTCCTTTGTGATTATACTGGTGGTGGGGTGGAAGGCCTCGGAAGGTGTATTCTGGAAGTGTTGAAAAATTCAAGGCAGTCTCTAGGCCAACCCTCTGCTTTCCCATTCCAGAGTTTGTTAGTGACCCACTTTCTTAATTTATCACAAACAAATATGTTTGCAACTTGGGTTTCATGTGGCTATGAAATTGGAAACTTAGTGCCAAGCATTTGGCATGAGTACTGGAGCCAATCATCCTTTGAGGCCAGGATGCTGTTAGAGTGCAGAATGGGCTGCATGTGTAAAGTTCTGTGTGCCCCCTCCCGATTTAAAATACTTGGTAACTGGGTAACTTGGAAAGCCCTTGCTTTCCAAGTATTTTTTTTAAAAAATATATTTTTATTTTAAAAAATTTTAAACAATACAAAGAAAATAACACACACATATAACTAATATAGTGCTCCCATCACCATGGGACCAAATAATACAATAACTCTATAATTGTTCATTATTCCAAAAATACAACATATCTTGACAGGGTAAACTCCCTTTCCCCTTTTTTAACACATATTCCAAAAATAAACCCCAAATATCCTTAAAAATATTTTTCTTTAATTGACCCCTTTTGCATTTGATATTACAAGTCAACATATCATTCAATGCCATATCCCATACTTCTTTATACCAATGGGTAATAGTGAAAACTTGCTGAATTTTCCATTTCCTTGCTATCATTAATCTACCTGCCGTTAACAAATTTATAATTAATTCTTTAACGTTTTGAGGACCAGTCACCTTTTCCGTTATTGATAGCAAAGCTAGTTTAGGACAAACCTCTAAATCAGCTCCAACAATTTCTGATATTTCCTCAAAAATCATTTTCCAAAAATCCATTACATTTTTACAACTCCACCACATGTGAGCATATGTACCCAGCTCCTGACATCCTCGCCAACACATTGGAGAACATTTGTTATCTATTCTATTTAATCTCACCGGAGTCAAATACCATCTCCAAATTAGCTTATAAAAATTCTCTTTGATTCTTATAGACATATTTTTCAATATTCGCCTATCCCAAATCTTGTTCCACTCATCCTTTAATATTTCCTCTTCAAACTCTGTATCCCAAACTATTTTAAGATTTTCTGCTTGCTCTTCTGATTTCTGCAACATTTTGTATAACATCTTTGTAAGACCCCTAGCTGATGCATTTCCTTCTATAAGTTCTCTAGACATAACCAACTGCTCAAATGTGGTGAAATCTCTTTCATGCTCATGTCTCCTCTTCCATTTCTTACCCCATTGTACTAGTTGAATTAAATTTAACCACGAAATTCTTCCTGCCCCAACCCTATCAATTATTTGCTGTCTTGTCTCCATTTTTTTCCAGCCAATCCATTAATCTTATTACCCTTTTCTCTCTAAAAATTCGTTCTAAATGTCTAACATTCTCTGGAAAATCCTCCATATCCACCACTGGAGTAAGCGGGGATATACCTGGTAAAAATATTTCCTTATTTCTACCCCAAATTTCTAACATATTTTTTAAAAAGGGATTTTCTAATCTTTTTGTCATAATATGTCCTTGTTTTGTAAATAAAAATTTCTCCACCCTATTACCCAATTCAAATGCTTCTATTTCCCACCACATAAAATCCTTTCTAACAATAATATCCATAATATATCTAAATTGATATTCCGCCCCCAGACCACCCAATCCTGGCATTTTCCCCTGTTTCAATTTATTTATAGCATTTTCTATTTCAATTTCCGTGAATGGTTGCTCCAATTTCTCTCTATCTTCTTCCTGGATTTTAATTTTTAATTTTTTTCCCGATATATTTTCTACTCACAGCTTCCGACCATTTTCCTGCCTTATATAACTCCGTATAATATTCATGGAAATTTTTCAGTTTATCCCTTAATAAATTATATTCCTTGCCCCTCTTATCTTTAATCACCCCCACTAAGCTTTTAGTGGGGGTGATTAAAGCTTAATTAAAGCTTAATTAAAGCTTTCCCAAGTATTTTAAATGGGCAGAGGCTGAATTTTACATGCACAAACCCTTAAACTTGTTATAAGTTGAAAGGAAGGGGGGAAATGCAGTAGGAGCATTATATATGAGACTAGAAGACAGTGAATAATTCCTTTGGCATATATGATAGATGAGAAGTGGTAGTGGCTTTAAAGACCTAGAAGACTTTAAAGAGAGAGAAGAAAGATAAAGACCTATCAGAGCATCAGCCTATGTAGCCCACTGCTTGGTGGTCCTTTCTCTTATGTTCAGTAAATATGTTTGAAAGACCAGGGTACTTGTGGAGTGATCCCAGCATTTCCTGCAATTCACTCCTAGAAGGAAGGTAATGTGTGCTTATTTCATTATAAAGTATACAAAGGAGCAGTTTCTGAATAAAAAAATAAGTCAACATATGTTTGCAATGAAGGTGGAGTGGAGACAGTCGTATAAACAGGGGGAAAAGTCTTTACACAAAGAAGCCTCAACCCTCAGCATATTTGACCAACACATCAGGAAGCTGGTGCTGTTCTCTGCTATTGGCTCCCTCTTGCTATTTATGGGTGTGCCTGAAATCTCTCCCCTCTGCAGCTGCTTCTGTAAAAGAACAAATCTGTATGGGAGGGATGCAGGGAGCTATAGGGAATACCAACTCTATGAGTTCTGTGGGTGAGACCTAGCTGTGTCCATGGCCGAAAAACGTCATTATCATGTGTGATGTAATGCTAGTGATGACAACTCAAGAATAATAATACGTTCACTAATACAATCTCTAGAAATCTGTCCACACAAAATAATTATAGTTGTGTTGCTAACTTTGAGGCTATGCATCTTAAGAGTTGGTTCATACAAACATCTCACACTGTGGCAGCTGTGGGGTTTTAGTCATCCAGTGCTGCTTTTGGGCCATGACGAGAACATGCAGATGAACATTGCATCCATCAGATTTTAGCACTTAGTCACACAACTACTCCCCCCCCCCCCGCCGCCGCCCAAGCTGCTAAATCCAAATTATTCCCAGGCTGGAAGCGGCAAGGATTGCCCGAGTGTGTTCCTATATTTTCTTTTTGAGGTTTTCACTGTAGGCCAACTGGTGTTCCTTTTTGTTGTGGCAAAACCACTGTGTCAGGTTTTCTTGTGCATACGCTTTTGTGCGCATTCTCTCATGTGGTGAAAGCTTGTATTTGTCATGGCAGAGTTCCTTGGAGGAAGAAGGAAACCCAAATGCAACAGACTGCACAATTCAGTTGAGTCTTCCTGGAACTGAGCAACATTCTCCTGGATAACTCACAGTGCATACCAAATGACAGCAACGGTAGTTTTGGAGTGGGCCTTTCTGTTTTGAGCAAAACCAGGAGGTCTGCATACTGAAACCAGTTGAGCCTGAGACTATAAATGTTTGGATGTTAGTACAGAAACCCCTGTGCAAAGCACCACCTAGACTCCAGAAAATGACCATGCAGTTATAAAAACCATTCATTAAAAGTTGAATAACTGGTCCTGTAAGTATACCTTCTTATAGCAAGAGCTCTGTCAAAACCACCTATAAATAGTAAAAGCTAGGTGCAAGCAGGAACACCCAACTGACTTAAATACAAAATGTAATGCTATTCCCAAAATGAAATAAAAACATTCATATGAGAGAGACTCCCCTCACCCCAAGCCCCCACCTGTCAAGTTTTCTGGAGTTTGAAAAAGAATTGCAACTATGGCTGATTGCGGGGAGGGAAGAAATAACCCCGGGAGGGCCGGGTGACCGGCCAGATGGGCAATTAATAAATATAAGAAATAAATAAATAAAAAGAATCCCAAAAATGTGGCTAAAATTAGAATGTTGGGTGTTAGGATTCTGAACAAAGGTCATAGCATCATAATTGTAAAAAGTAAGGGGTAAACTATATGAAGCACAGTCGACGTTGGAGAGTGTTCATTTTTTATTTTTTATAAAGCAGAAGTAAAATCCATAGGGAGTAAGCCAGTGGCAAGTTCTCCACAGCCCCCTTTGAAACTAATAGTAGCTGTACAAGAACACTGCTGCACAATTCCTGTTCATTTTAAAGAGGGCTTGCACAGGAGAGCCTCCCACTGGATCATGCCCATGATGCTCAAGGTGGCAGTGAGTACTTTTTAAGATGCCTCATCCTGCACAGACATGGGTTTAAAAGACAGCTGCAGGATGCAAAGAACTGATTGTGAAAATAGCAGTTGGCTATTGGAAATATGGGTCAGGTTAAGGCAATGGTATGCAATCTGGTACCCTCCAGATGTTTCGGACTACACCTCCCATAATCCCTGACCATTGGCCCTGCTGCCTGGGGCTTCTGGGTGTTTTAGTCTCCAACATCTGCAGGGCACCAAGTGTCCTATCCCTGGGTTAAGGTATAGATCAGGGACCAAGACACTAAAGAAATAGCACAGTATGCATCGATCCAGACTTGGAATAAATAATACGGGAAAGAATGGAGGCAACTTCCTGTGAATCCTTAATACAGAAAGTGCTGAGTGAAATTATGTCTTGGTGCCACTTCCAGGCATGTCTAACTTGAGAGACGTGGGTGTGCAACCCTGAATATTTTCTCACACTTCCTTTTGACCTTCTTCAGCGTCCTTTGCAAAGTGAGAATGGTGGCACTGAGGGGGTGTTGGGCCTTTTGCCAGTCTTAGCGCCTTGGCAAGTGGTAGACCTCACTGCCCTCTGGAGCTGGCCATGCTGTACCTTATTTGTAGTATGCAGAAGAACATGCTCTGCATACTATAGTAAGGATTGCACAAATTAACTTCTGCTCCATAGGAAATGTTCTTACCTTTTATCAGAGGCCAGTTAGAGATGTAAAAGGGTGTAAATTGATGTCAGTTCCTTGTTGGATTCCTAGTGAAGAGTGCAATTCAGCTTAATTGATACCTCAGGAGTATTTCTAACAATGACTTACCAGTAACTGGGATGTGAATTGTATCCTTTAAATATATTTTCATCTCTTAAATATAATTTCCAGTACAAAAAGTCACACCCTTTGCCCTGTACCACCAATGAATAACTTGGTGGTAGTTTTGGATTTTATGAATTTGATTTTGTTTAAATGGGGAAAAATAAAACTAGTTGTGCCTAGTGAGCCACCTTTAATACTATTAAGAATAGCTTGGCATATATCAGAGCCATGTAATACATTACGCAGCAACAAGCCCTGGTTTGTCACACACACCAAAGGGCCGAACTCAGTCCTGGTTCTTTAGTGAGTGGACCTGTATGAAGCTTGTGTTTTCAAGCACCTTTAAAAATCTCATTCAAACTAGGCCACTTTCCCATTCTGGTTTAAGAACCTGGATTGGAAACATTTTTCCACTGACCATGTCTGCTCCTCAGTAACCAACATAAAATAAAATAAGGAAATTGAAAATGAGACAGAATGTTAGGAAATTAACTGGAGGACCTTTCTTTTTTAAACTTCTCCCTGAGGCTATCCTGGCAAATTTCTTTTTAATCAGCCCCTTACTGTACTATTTACATCTCAAAGTGCTTTCTTGAGAGCCAAGCAGCTGATTCCAGTGTGCAGGAGGCTGCATATTGGCACGAACCACCGGGTTACAGTCATCTACGCAAGAAGTGGAAGAAGAGTTAATGCATTCTTGAAAAATTTGCCAAAGCAGATGGGGCAGGGGTTGTTTTTTTGTGTGTGTCATTTGATGTGTGTAGAAAAAAATTTTTTTTTAAACCGCCATGCCTGTTGGACCAACCACATTTTCAGTGTCTTGTCTGGCTTCAGCCATGATCTGAGCTCTAAATGAAGACTTGACTCATTTGTTAATTCACCCTTAGTATCCCATGTTGCTGTATTTGAAACATCTTAAACAGGTAACCACAATCATATTGTGTGTATTATTACAAACTGTCTTCTCTCTCCCAGGACTTAATTGCATAAAGAGCAACCTCTGTACATTTATTCCCTAGGAATTATATGCTGGAAGAAGTAGATGGTCTTCTAGGCCCAGTTGTGTTTCAACATGAGCTCACTCCTGGCCACTGCTGTTGATGATGGGCTGCACCCTCACAGAACTTATACCCATGGGAGAGTGGCCTGCGGAAAGCAAAGAGAGACACCCAGAGAGAATAATTAGCAATAGCCAGCAGCTGGAGCCTCTAGTCCCTGGGCCTGGATGCAGAATAGATACTTGAGGATGGTTGCTCAGTAATTTCTCATGCTTCTCCTCCCCGCTCCTATGGGGAAGTGGAGACTATAGTGACTGTATGCTTCCCCCCTTGGGGGCTGTAATAAAAGACTGTGTGTAGTGGCTGTTTGTTCTGCTCCATGTATCTGGGCTGTGATCCTGCAAGGCAAAAGTGCTCATGAGTGTTTGGCCAGCAGTCACAATGATTGGAGTGGGGTGTCTGGGCATTGCCAGCACAGAGTTTACCTGTTTGTGGGCATGAGTGCCTCTGTCACACCCTTCCCTCGTAGAGCCCTCAAGCTTGCCCTCCTCTTTGGAGCTCTGGGTGCACTTATGTACGGTTGTGGGTTTCTCTTTCTCTAACCCTTACACCTCTCACACTGACTTTGGGATGTCTGTTATCCCTACCTTATACTTCTTTGACCAAATATAAAGCATAGCTTCCCACACAGGTTGCTTCAATAAACAAAGTAAAGTTTACTTTAAAATACAAGTTTCTTGACAAAAGTTTCATATGTAAGTTTCAGTCAATACTAAGTAATTTACTGTTCTATTCTGTTACCAATCTGTCTTCACCAAGTGCTCCCAAAATGTTAATCCCTGCACTCACTAGCTAATCTCCTAACAATCCTAATACAATCTCTCAACTCTCTCCAGTCTGCTCCACAGACTCCCGAACAGCACTCCGCAGAACCCTTCACACTCCTCTGCCTAAACAGCACCGCCCACAGCTTATATAACACAGGCATCACCCTGCTTCTTACTCTCTCAGCCAATCATGTCACATATACAAATGCACCATTCTTCCTGCCCACCATTTCTCACTCACCTTACCTAACACAACACACATAGAAGTAACAGGAATACATACTTTTAACACATTATATCATACTTACTATATATACCTTTAAATTACCCCCAATAACATAACATCACAGCCTCCTTTGAGTGTGTGTGTGTGTGTGTGTAGGGCACTGCCCCCTGCTGTTGGGGGAGCAAGGGGTTAGAGCAATACAGTGCAGACAAGACATGGTATTGAGATAGAGCAAAGGGGATGGGGTGGGAGACAGTTACAGCAATTATACATTACAGCTTGTAATGTATAAACCCTTTCCCTTGCTTACCGGTGTGGGGTCCTCTGTCCTGGCACTCCTAGTTGTTGGAGTGAAGTGGAGTGGAGTCCCAATGAGAGGTACTGGTTCGTGTTTTAGACAGAAAAGTGTTAGCAATGTGCTCAGGTTCCCATGTGCTTTACACTTTGGTAAAGTGCTCTTTTTGTGTGTGCAGAAAGCACTCTCTTTCATCAACAATGTCCCCCTTGTCAACTCTGTGTGCAACATGGGGCCAGAGAGCAAGAGCGAGAACACGCCATGCTGTGTACTCTATCATCTGAGTTATGATATCCTTCTGTGGAATTTATATACTGGTGCTGTGCTGTGATTAGGTGCAGAGTTGCATGATCTTCTATGCTCTGTTGTGGCAACATGGCCAGGATGGTTGTAGACATGAGGCAAGCTATTTTTAATTTCCCATTGAAATTACACTGTCAGTGGGGATATAAATTAAATCAATTGTATATATACAGTCTACAGACCAATTACACAAGGTCTACAAAGTTGACCAGAATAACATACATACTTCAGATGATTTGCTATTGACTCAGGGTGATTTATACATATTCTGCTGCCAATCTGCTATATGTATGAATAGTGGTGGCCAAAATTTAGTTGTTTTTTCTGTAACCTAAATCCTGGTATCTACTAATAGAAAATTTACATAAAAGCTAAAAGACATTCCTGGATAAGGTTTAAGCAGTAGACCAAAAATAAATAAATAAATGCTTCTGCTCTGCCCTGCCCATGACTCTGCCATTTCAGCTAGACTGGTGTCTGTGTATTGGGAGTGTTTTGCTGGCATATTTGTCATGTGGTGGTATTTTTGGTGTTCTGCCAGCCTAGGAGGGCTATGGCCCATAAGCTAGTGGATCAGGGTATAAGATTGTGCCATTAAAACCCCCCAATATGGGACATAAAGTAGGGATGGATGAATTTCACTTTCTCTTAGGATGAAATTCTATGCATATTTAGACAGAAAAAAGTCCTACAGTTCCCAGCATGCCCCAGCCAGCATTGCTTGCTGGAGGGATGCTGAGTGTTGTAGTAGTTTTTTTCTGTCTAAATATGTATAGGATTGTGCCCTTAGTTTCTCATTTTTTCAGATCTTTAAGTTTATTCTGTCCCATTTCCACATCAGTTTGGGTTATGTATATTTTTAAGTTTGAAAAAAACTCAATGTATTTTCGTGCACTTTGCTCTTAATACAGTATACACTTCTCTTTTTTTGCAGTCAAGTTCCCCTAATATAATGCATAATTGTACACTATTTACAGGAATGTGCACATTTTTGTGTGCACTTTCCCTTACTCTCTGCATTTTTGGACACATTTTTGGTTGAACAACTATATTGCAGCGTTCGGAGAAATGTGAATACCAAAGAATAACCGTGTTTCTGCTTGCGTGTTGGTTGGGGAAGTGCAAGTTAGGTAGGCTTGCATTAAAACGTGAACCAAACAAATTTATCCTCCATCCCTAGCACAAAGTAGTGTCACTATTGCTGCGGGTTTGGAATATTCTCCTGAGCTCTCCACTTCGAAGAGTTTATTAATTATTTATTTAAAATATCTATATCCTGCTTTTCAGGATTCGCTCTCAAGGTAGCTTAAAATGATACATCATAACATACAACAACAACAACAACAACAATGCTACCAATTACTGGAATAGCAGCACCAACTAAATACCAGATCTATCATACTAGAGGCCTTTAGATGACCTTACCACACTGATAGATTTCCTTGCTTTCCAAAAAAAAAGGTGAGCAGGGGCGGCAAATGGATATCTCTTTTCCATTTCAGTGTCTACCCAAATTATCTCCTTGCTTATGTGAGAAACTCAGTATTATGGATCCCAAATGTACTATATAATTAGATGATCAACGGCTATTTTCTTTTAAAGGAGTGAGCAAACTCAACTTTGCATGTATCATCCACAGAATTGTCTTGGAAGTGGTTGGATTGCAACATAGCCCTCAGGTTGTGTTCAGCCAATGAGAGCAGTTGAGCTGGTACTTAAATTTTGACCTGTGTGTGATTGGCTAAGTTTGCTGTCGTTCAAATTTCCCCAACCCATTGCAGAGTGGGTTGGACATTTCTCAAAGCTCCTGACTTGCTCTTGACAGTAGTAGAATTTAGCTTCCTCTAGTTTAAGTAGCAGTCTGCCAGTTTCTTAGATGTTTTTATGATACGGGGAATAAAATCCAGTTAGTTTCTTGCCTTTGCCAAATAAACAGTAAATTGGCTTGGCATTCCCCTCAAGCAGTGGTGCCTTTTGTAAAGAATTTTTGCTGAGACAGCCCAGCTCATTGGTTCTGTGAGTCCATGCAGGACTTCTGCCAGACCAAATATCCACAAGTATAAGTGACCCTGTATCCTTTGCACACATTTGACCTCTTGCTGTGTTCTCTATCCTTAAGATCTGGCATGCTCTCTCTCTCTCTCTCTCTCTCTCTCTTTCTCTCTCTCTGTCCTCTCTTTCCATCCCCCCAAGAATGTGTTCCTGGCCCAAGCTTTTCTAATTTTGTATTGCAAGGATAAAACCTCCTTGCCTTGCTTGGCTGCCCTCTTGTTTGGAAACGTACTCTAAACATTTCCACATGGCTTGCGCTCTTCACGCACAGTTATATGTGTTTTTAAAAATTGTCCTCTCCGCCCTCCCCTGGTTGTCTCCTACCTTGGGCTGTTGGCGCTGACCAAGCCTTGTTACTGTTTGTGTTTCTTTTGTACCTTTCTGTTGCTGAAATCTCTGCGAGCCTTTAAACCTGTCAGCAGCTGCTACCAGGCTCAGTATGCAGTTTTAGCTCGCTGTTTTCACAAGTTTCTGGATCCAGAAAGTTTTCCAAATGAGCCATTGTGGGACCATCTTAAAGAGGTATTATCCCTGCTTTAGGGTAGGGTTTTATTTTAATACCTCAGAAGTCCTTACAATGTCGCCTTAATATCAGGTTTCCTCTCCACTTTCAAGATTTCGCCTTGTTCGACATCTCCTACTCCACCCCACCCAGAAAAAACCCTCCTGACTTCTGTGGAATGAGAAAGTGGGACAATTGACGAAACAGAAGATTTTTCTGCAACAGGACAGGAGTTCTATATACAGTACAGCTGTCTATATATACAGTAACACAGTGCAGCATTTAACAAATGCTATTTTTTTAAAAAAAACAACAACCATGAAAGCTGCTATATAATTTGTCTAGAGTGTATCTGAGCTTATGTTTTTGTGAGAAAACTGGAAAATTAAAGGAAGGGTTTGTGCCACTTTTGTTTGTTTTCAAAAACATTTTTGTAGCATGCCCTAGGTGACACGTAATGTAAAACTGTGCACCAGAGAGGCACATTTCCCCTCTTTTTCTCTAGCATTCATTGAAATTAAGGGCACAGTGAACTTGCCTAATGGCCCAGGGATGGGCTGGTGGTGTCAGCGGGCATGGCCATGCCCAGGGATGGGGCAAGACCTCCCGCTGCCGCCGCCGCCGCCACCACCACCACCACCACTGCGGTGAGGGAGAAGTGCATGTTACTGCCTCTGGGAGGGGGAGTGTGAGCCACCGGGGGGGGGAGTGTGAGTTGTCTTCACCACCGCTGCTGAGGAGGGAGGAGCACCCACCACTGGAGCTGCCACCAGAGCCACCTTCCCCTCTCCCCCCACCACCCACCTTCCCCCCGCCACCCACCTTCCCCCCGCCACCCACCTTCCCCCCGCCACCCACCTTCCCCTCTCCCCCCGCCACCCACCTTCCCCTCTCCCCCCGCCACCCACCTTCCCCTCTCCCCCCGCCACCCACCTTCCCCTCTCCCCCCGCCACCCACCTTCCCCTCTCCCCCCCGCCACCCACCTTCCCTTCAATACCTTGGCTCAGAGGGGTCCTTCTCCAGGGATCTCCAGGGCCACTTCCCCACCAATGCCTCACTCTCAGGAAGGACCCCCTCAGAGTGAGGACACTGGCCCAGGTGGGCTCTGTGGAGAGCTCCAATGGGAAAGTCCTGCTGCAGTTCCTCAGAAAGCCTAGGCTACACTCCCAATGCCTCGCTCTATGGAGTCCTCAGAGCAAGGCATTGGGTGGGCAGTGCTCTGGGGGCCTGCATTGGGTGCTTTCTTGCTGTGCCCTTTGCCGCAGCAGGGGAGTGGCCAGTGCAGCTCTTCAGAGCAGCTGCCTACCTGTGCCTTACTCAAGGTGAGGTATAGGGCGGGTGGCAGCAGCTGGTTTGGAGAGCCGTCCGTAATGGCTGCTTTCATGCTGCAGCATTTGTTGTAGTAGGAGAGTGACCAGCAGGGCTCTCTGGAGTGACTGCTCTCTCTATGCCTCACTTTGAGCACCCATGGACCTCCTGGTGGTGGGCACACAGGATCTGCTCTTCCCAACGCACCACCTGAGGTGGGTGATTCACCCCGTCTCATGGGAGGACCAGCCCTGGCCATGCCACTGATGTCTTCCAGCCTATGGAGAGCCTGGAGGGGTGTGTGTGTACCCCTGCTCTATGGAGATTACCTCTGATTAAAGTTGGCTTTGAAGTTGTGGCAATTCTGTATTGGTATTGGTATTATATTTTACCTTTTTTGGTTGCTAACAGAACAGGATAAAGAAATGTCATCTGAAATCATAGTCTCTAGTACATTCTGAAGCAGCCAGTACAAATCTATGTATATGAATATAAACAATCATCTGGAATGTCTGTTACCTGCTGAACCTCTACTATGCACTTCGGGCTTCATACAGGTGTTAGTAACTTACCGTAACCGTCTTATTAACATGGTTCTATAAGAAGTTCCCTGGCAGGGCTCTTAATCCCTCTCTTACAACAGGATTTCTCCTGAAGGACAGTGCACAGTTGATTCACATTGCCTAAATACAGCACATAGAAAGTATTGGATATGTTGCAAGGGCAAAGCTTTGAGAGTGTAAAGGTCCTCAGTTTATTTAATTGAGGGCCTGGAGATAGGATGGCCTTGAAAATCCTCTGTGAAAATTACTACTACTGCCATTGTTTTATAATGCGTGTGTTTTTTCTTGTCATCTCCAGGATGAATTGGATCTTACAGATAAGAACAGAGAGGCAATGTTTGCACTCCCTCCAGAGAAGAAATGGCAGATCTACTGCAGCAAGAAGAAGGTACTATCTTTAATTTAATTGAATTACATAATAAACTATGCGTATGTGTATGGTTTGAATTGTTGTTTTTTGGATTTTTTATTTTTATTTTATTTTATTTCGTTATTATGTGTATGGTTTGAATTGTATGACCATGTGCTCTTATCACTGACAGTCTCCAGTTCCTGCATTTAATGAGGACATCTTTGATTAACTTCAAGGGTGCTCAGCCTATATAGGGACAATTTTGTTCACAGTACAGATGGAGGTGCTTTGGTTGCTGGGAAGATTCATCCACCACCTACCTCTTAGATGGTTTTAAGGTTAGGATTTCCCTTTAGATATCTAGTGCTGTGTTAAAAAGTGAAAGATCAAAGGGCAGGCCCACAACCTCCCAGCTCCCCATTTTATTTTAGTGCTTCAAACACTTCCACATATAGCCACAATGTTTAAGCTCTTTCTGGCCTGCCTCCAAACAGCTGATCGTTATGGGGTCCCTGCCACCTTGCTGGTCACCTGTCTTGGCTTCTCAGATGCAATGGCATCTCTGAACTCCTAGCCAAGCAGTCATTGTAGGGCAGCCTTCTCCAATGTGGTACCTTCCAGATGCTTTGACCAATGGTCAGGGATGAATGGAGTTGTAGTCTAAAACATCTGGAGGTCATCATGTTCAGGAAGGCAAGATGGTTTGGACTACAACTCCCATTGACTCCAGCCAACATGGCCAGTGATCATCTGTACCATTGTAGTCCAAAACATTGGGGAAGACCTTTGTAGGGTCTCAGAAAGCTCTGTTTGGTGCTCTTTCCTCTTCTGTTCCAGTTCTGCAAAGATATCAGCTTAGCTTTCTCTGTTAGAGGTCTCCTCCTAATTGCACCAATCTCTGAAATTCCTAAAGGCATCCACGATTATAAGGCTATGCCTAAGAACGCCTTAAAACTGAAAGACTACCTCAAGGTAGTTCACACTTATTTCTCTCGCAGTTCTCATGTCTCTAAACTGAGCTGTTTCTAAAGCATCCCATAGTGTTCATGTACTAGCCATAAACTAGTACATGAACTAGTACTAGTACTGGCCAGATGGGCGATTAACAAATGTAATAAAATAAATAAATAAAACTTTATATTTGAAAAAGCTTCCAGACTGTAAAATTTTATACAAGATTATTCACACAACAAAGTCTGTGTTATATTATGAATGTTGTTGTACAGCTATCTCAGAATTAGTAAGAACAACTTACTTTTAAATTGTTTTTAAAGTTTTAAATTGTTTTTTAAATTTTCAAATTGTTGCAAGTTTTAACTGTACGTCACCATGGGGGCCCTATTTGGGCTGAAAGGCAGCTCATTCATTTATAAATAAATAAATACAAACAAAAACTTCTGCTCTGAGATTCTGCAAACCTGCACTATTCATGGGCTTCCTGTTATTCTTCATGTTAGTGCATAGATCCTGCATGAAGAAGAAAGATGTATCTTCCTGTGATTAATGTGCACATTATGCTTTTTGGGCTGCTGGTGGCATTTCCTGGACCTGGTTATTTGTATTTAGGCCTGAGAGGTGTGATCCCTGACTTCACAACAGCTTCTTTGATCTCTCCCCTTTCCCTGAAATGTGTTCACCTGTACACTCCTCTCAGTGGGCCTGGCCATGTACATTTTTGTTGGCAGGCTCAGCTAGCTTTTTTAGCTCTAATGGGGGAGGATCTGTTTATAGCCATCTTGCAGAACACTGCATTCCTTCCATCGGCCAGCCAGGTTTGACAGGAAGCAGCCGTCTTATTTAATATGTCTCTTGGATTTACCGTATAACCTCCCCTCTTCTTTTTAAGGGGAGTAGAAGTAGATCAGAATTCTTATATCTACAGATGACCTGAAGAGCAAAGGACTGATAACTGTTCAGTTGCACTTAGAGGCTTGTAGGCCAAATGACTGATCAATCATCCTAGGTTAATGAGTTTTAGGCATGGGAGTTTTACTCCTCATTCATTCCCCTACAAGCAGGTACCTCATACATCAATGTGAGGAGGAAGCCAAAGGTCAAATACGCTTGCTATATTATGAAGTAGGCTATAGATAGTACTCAGTCTTAACTGAACCTACTTGCCCAATTCTTGCTTAGTTTGTACAATCTTTAGAGCAACTCTGCTGCAAAATCCTCTAAGTATTTAATCTTCCGCTGGTATTGTACAACTTTTCCCAAGCAAGTCAGCACATTGGAATTCACATCTCTCATATCGTCTGCATATTATTATTATTAGTCACCATTGAAGAGACTGTGGTGGTAGTAACAGTAGTAGTGTGTTATTATTATTGTGCGGTTATTAGTCAGAGTAGTGGTAGTAATAATAGTATTGTATGACTGTTTATACAAATGACAGTGTTAGGAACTGAACATCATTAAAAAGGTTAGGAGATCTCACTGCAGGCTACTTCTACATGCCTCTTGCTTAGAACCAGGCACACTGGAATAATAACTGAGCTTTATACCACTTAAGGGCCCGTTATTGCAACACCTCCTCCTGCATGATGTTGCTCTCACGGTTTTGAGTTGATCTGTCTCAATGTTCACCTGCGGGACCCATGGTGTGGTTGTGTAAATGCTGATGCAGCATGTGCAGTTTGGTGCTTTTCGGGCACTCCTCTCTGTACTCAAAAAAAGCTATTTAAAAAGCTGCCCTTGCAATGCTGTGCAGAGAGCCTGTCTGTACTGAAATTGGTACATGGTCTCAGCATTCACACAGTCATATTTGGGCATGGTTCTCTCAGCTGAATGCCACTACAGATTGATTCAAAATTGCTAAGAGGTGGGTGTCACAGCTAAGGGCCCTGAGTGGTGTAAAATAGTTAAGTCAGGGGGAAAAGATTCTTCCCTGATTTCTCTCTGACAAGCTATTTTTCTATATGCAGGGAGTGTCCCCCCCCCAACATGGGAGAACATTCAAACATACAAACCCTTCTCCATCACCTGCAGCTTGAAGGCGTACACTAGAGCCCAGAAAAAGTTTCTGCTGACTGCATAAAGTGGCCCTGATTTTAAGTAGCCCTATCCTTCCTGTTGCCCAGGAGTTTAGAAAGTCTCACTGCCTTGCAGTGGCACACAGCTTAACAGAGAGAAGATCCTAAGAAGGTAGGCTGAATAGGGATAACTGAAACCTGGTGGGATGACTCCCATGGCTGGAATACAGCAATTGAAGGGTATAACTTGTTCAAAAGGAACAGAAGCAACAGAAAGGGAGGTGGAGTTGCGCTGTATGTTAAAGATACGTATCTCTGCACAGAGATACAGGAAGAGGAGCTTGGCAGCCCCATTGAGAGCATCTTGGTTAAAATAAATGGGGCAAAGAATAAAACGAACATGGCAGTTGGAGTCTACTACCGACCACCCAATCAAGGAGAAGACGAGGATGAAACTTTTGAAAAGCAAATTGCCATTGTTTCAAGGAGGCATGATGTGGTAGTAATGGGGGACTTCAATTTCCCTGATGTCTGTTGGGAGACTTATTCAACCAAACATGGCCCCTCCAAGAAATTCCTGAGTTGTGTTGCTGATAATTTCCTCCTACAGAAAGTGGAGGAAGGAACTAGAGGATTGGCTATCCTTGACCTGATTCTAACCAACAGAGACGAGTTAGTGGATAAAGTGGCAGTTTTGGGAACTCTGGGGGAAAGTGACCATGTTATACTTGAGTTCTTGATTCTAACAGAAGCAAAAGCTGAGTGTAGCCAAATGCATACCCTGGATTTTAGGAAAGCCAATTTTAACAAACTCAGAACAATTATAAGTAACGTCCCATGGCAAGCGACTCTAATGAGAAAAGGAGCCCAGGATGGGTGGGAGTTTTTAAAAAAGGAAATTTTAAAGGCACAAAATTCCCACAAGGAAAAAAGGTAGAGGGCAACAGAAGAAGCCAATGTGGCTTCACAATAAACTCAAAGATGACCTGAAAACAAAAAAGGACACATATAGGAAGTGGAAGGAAGGGCAGGCTACAAGGGAAGAGTACAGGCAGGTAGCACAGAACTGCAGGAATAGTGTCAGGAAGGCTAAAGCTGAGAATGAGCTAAGGTTAGCGAGGGATGCTAAAAACAACAAGAAAGCTTTCTTCAGATACATGAAAGAAATGGTGGTTCAACTATGCAATGAGGATGGCAAATTGATAACAGAAGACAAAGAAAAGGCAGAAATGTTCAATTCCTACTTCGGCTTGGTCTTCTCCCAAAAGAGGGTCTATGACCCCCCTGGTAAACCTGAGGTGCAGACTGAAGGGGCAGGATTGCAGCTTGAGATTGACAGGCAAATGGTCAAGGAGCACCTGATTACTCTGAACGATTTTAAATCTCCAGGGCCTGACGAGCTGCATCCTCGAGTAATAAAGGAACTGGCAGAAGAACTCTCAGAACCACTGTCTATTATCTTTGAGAAATCATGGAGGACAGGTGAAGTGCCAGATGACTGGAGGAGGGCAAATGTTGTTCCCATCTTCAAAAAGGGCAAGAAGGAGGAACCTGGGAACTATAGGCCAGCCAGTCTGACAGCAATCCCTGGGAAAATTTTGGAGCAGATTATAAAGAAGTCAGTCTGCAAGCACCTTGAAAACAATGCAGTGATTACTAGAAGCCAGCATGGATTTGTCAAGAACAAATCCTGCCAGACTAATCTGATCTCATTTTTTGATCGGGTAACCTCCCTTGTGGACTGTGGGAATGCTGTGGACATAATATATCTGGACTTCAGCAAAGCTTTCAACTAAGTGCCTCATGATATCCTGATTAGCAAGCTAGCTAAAAGTGGGCTGGATGAAACAACTATTAGGTGGATCCACAGCTGGCTACAGAATCGGACTCAAAGAGTGCTTATCAATGATTCCTTCTCAAACTGGGGAGAGGTAACGAGCGGGGTACCACAGGGCTCGGTCCTGGGCCCAGTGCTGTTCAACATTTTTATTAATGACTTAGATGAGGAGGTGCAGGGAATGCTTATCAAATTTGCAGATGACACAAAGTTGGGTGGAACAGCTAATACTCTGGAAGACAGAAACGAAATTCAAAGAGATCTTGATAGGCTGGAGCGCTGGGCCGAAAACAACAGAATGAAATTTAATAGGGATAAATGCCAAGTGCTGCACCTAGGGAAAGGAAACCAAATGCAGAGTTACAGAATGGGGGACACTTGGCTCAACAATACTACAAGTGAGAAGGATCTTGGAATTGTGGTAGATCACAAACTGAATATGAGCCAGCAATGCGATGTGGCTGCAAAGAAGGCAAATGCTATTTTGGGCTGCATTCATAGAAGTATAGCTTCCAAATCGCGTGAAGTGATAATTCCCCTTTACTCTGCACTGGTTAGGCCTCATCTTGAGTACTGCGTCCAGTTCTGGGCACCACACTTTAAAAAGGACGTAGACAAAATTGAGAAGGGCAACAAGGATGATAAAGGGACTGGAAACAAGGCCCTATGAGGAGAGACTGAAAGAACTGGGCATGTTTAGCCTTCAGAAGAGGAGACTGAGGGGAGATATGATCGCACTCTTCAAGTACTTGAAAGGTTGTCACACAGAGGAGGGCCAGGATCTCTTCTCGATCATCCCAGTTTGCAGGACACGGAATAATGGGCTCAAGTTACAGGAACCCAGATTCCACCTAAACATCAGGAAAAAAATCCTGACTGTCAGAGCAATAAGACAATGGAACCAACTACCTAGGGAGGTCGTGGGCTCTCCCACTCTGGAGGCATTCAAGGTGCAGCTGGACAGCCATCTGTCAGGGATGCTTTGACCTGGATTCCTGCATTGAGCAGGGGGTTGGACTCGATGGCCTTGTAGGCCCCTCCCAACTCTACTTTTCTGTGATTCTATGATTCTAGGCGTAGAGCAAGGGTAATACAATCATTTCTGCCTTCAGTCCACTTTCCCCTCTTCCTTTGTAGCCAACAGGTGTGTGTGAGATGTGTGGACAGGGTTGTTGCTTGTTTATTTTGACTCTTCGGCCCAACCTTTCTGTGGAGATTGATTAATGTGCCAGGGATACTGTCTTGGGGCAGGGGGACCTTTGGATCTCTGCCAGAATTCTGATCGCCTGAGAAGCTTCATGCCTAAGCACTGGTGATATCTTGGATCTTTCTTTGCCTCGCCAAGATTGGTGGGTATTACTGATACTTGAGGCAGAGTTAGGCACTTTGTTGATTCTGGTGATTTAGGTGTTAGCAATAGCTACACCACTGTCTCTCTGTCAGGAGTAACCTAAAACCCAGTGTTCACTCTTCAAATCCCTTCTTAAAACACCTCTCCCATGGAGATTTTAAAGTAAACTTTCCACGAATTGTCATCTGGTCTCATTTAAAGACATAATGCACCAGATGAAGGTCACATCATCTGTTTTCGCAGTATGTATGTGGGGAGGTGGGGGTGGCTGAAACCTTTTAATGTGTTATCTGTTTTGGATTGTGTCCCCTTTGCAGAAGGAACTGTGTCTTCCACTGTATTTACACATTGTTCAGCAAAATGTAGATATACAATAAATTAGGACATTGTCTCTTTTATTTGGTTTTTAACCTCTGTCACTTTAAGAAGTACTTACACAGCATCTATTACGGACTTTGCATGCTAAACAGTTTTTCCTTGGTGATTCATTAGGGCTGTGTATTCTCAACTGGTTTGTTAAGGGATCTTCCTTTTCTTTTAGTAGTTTCTTTCTAGCCTGTGTTCTCAGACAGAAATTTATTGGGTGCTGCTATTTTGTTACTTTCTGTTGCATTCATGGGATCCATTTCACTATGCATTGCTGCCAAATTCCACAAAAAAATCCAATGGCCACCATGATGTTGCTAAAAACATTCTCTTATGTGGCCTTTTATCCTGAGTGCTAGAGTGGATTGTTGTTGGTTTTAACTTTTAAACTTTTGTAGAATTCATTGATTTGGGGAAAAATAGTCCATTGTTATTAAAAGCTGGAGGCCTTTCATTCTCAGCTGTTGAATGGGACAGGACAGAGCAAGATCATCCATCCTTCCCTTGTCCTTTCTGCCCCTCGCATATCTCCAAGCTCTCTGCAAGACAGCTCGGTGTAGGTGACTTGCAGATAGACCCCCTTGTCACAATTCTTTTCATTCGGTCATCTCAGGCCTAGTAGACTTGCAGCAGTGGCAAGTATCTCTCTGAGATGCCTCCAAGGCAATCTGTAGCAAGACTGCCACCACCACTGCATGTCTGCTCAGCCCAGGAAATCCTCTGGTTGAGTAGATTTGCAGCCAAGGCTGGTACCTCTGCCTTGCCCCTGCAAGGAGAATGTAGGTACAGGGATCAAAGGGGGCATTGCTTAGGCTGGGGGAAAGCAGGTGGTGGCAAAAAAAAAAAAAAGGGCATGGTTGCCAATAAAATTTGCTTCAGTTTGATGGAAGGACTCACAACGCAGTGGCAATGTCCATGTTTTGGAGGATATCCTCATGCCAATGCTTCTGGATACAGGCAGGCCCACTGTCACTGATCCTCACGGTGCTATAGTGATGCTTGATGGCAATTATGTGCCGTACTGATAACATGAAAAATGGCTCCAAGAGGAGCCACCAGCAGAGATTCTTGGCCCGTTTGTATAGATTAGAGATGATGATGATGATGATGATGATGATGATGATGATGATGCCATCCACGTACATGATTGTTTGCAAAGAACAGGTTTGACAGGTCCCTAGTTTAAGGGGCTTATAATCTAAAATAGACACAGGAAAACAACAGGGGGTGGAGCCAGGGGAAAACAGGTGACAAGAATGTGATTAATTCAACTACATACTCTTTAGATTAGTTACAATAGGGTATTTGCACTTGGAGGATATTCCAAAGGCTCCCTGAAAAAGGTGAGTTTTGAGTAGGGATTTGAAGGAAGCAAGGGAGGTGGTTAGATGAGAGTATTCTGGGAGGAAGCACCAGACTAGTAGGGATGGACGAATCAGTCTCTCTCCACTCTATGCTACTTTCCCGTGCATTTTGTCCTAAGTCCATTCCATCCCTTTTATATTTCTATTAATGATTAAAACACGTGAAACTTGCATTTAAAAACATTACTTACAATGCTATATGAAATGGTCTGAGGGCTTCCTTTAAAGTTTTGAAGTTTTGTTTTTTTTACAGACTAAAAACTTTTTGTGCGTTTGCAAGTAAAAGTTCTGTATCCATCATTGGGTCAGCCATCTTTCCCCCCATACAATGTAACTGCAAGAGATGGTATGCCATGATGTGTCATCCCTCGCAGTGGCATTTGCGGCCCCATTTTCAGTGTGTATAACAGGAGCTGCATGCTAGCCACCCTGAGTGGCTATTACCTGTAAAAGAAAGGAGGGAAAGACTTTAAAGACTTTTTTAAAAGATCAATTTTTATAGCACTTTAGTATTCGAACACTACATTGCCATTTTCCAATCTGTGCGTTATTCTTGAAGGAACGAATCAGGTCATATCACTCCAAAATGTGGAGCAAATTCATTCTTCAAGTATCTCTGGGCATAAGGGACAGCAAAGGAGAGAGGGTGGAGTCTTTTGAGGGAGGAGTCTTTAGACAGCTGAGTGTGGTGGAGCTGGACAAGCAGAAGTCACAGGAAGAGATGTGCTGGGATATAAGAGCAGAGAAAGAAGGGATGGGGAAAGGGCATGGAGGCTTTCAAAGAAGCTTCTGCAGGATCCAGGAGTGGGCAGGAAGCCAGTGTAGGGATTTGAGGAAGGCTGTCACATGGTTAGAGCAACGAGACAGGTGATATTATCATTGCTATTACTATTATTACACCTTACTTTTTTTTAGGTGTGGTACAAAAATTAAAAACTAAACAAAAACATTTCTAATATATGACCTAGAAGCCAAAGCTCCTTGATCGTCATGTTGGTGATGCCCAAGTCACTATTTTATAAATTCCAGATGTAATTATAACCCTTCTGTGCACATCTCCTGCTATTATAGAAAAACAGACGCTCTGTTTTCCTGGCCACCCATTATACTTGGGTGCAAGGTAACAAATATTTTTCCTGGTAAAGCCTTCATCAGCTTTTCACTCTACACTTGCTGACATCAAGAGAGAAGTGATTTGAACTCTTTCTCAGGATTCCATCAATGTGCTGACATTCCACTGGAGAATATCCACTCTTAGATAAAACTCTGAAATGTCAACCATATTATTTGGAACAGCAAAAGGGATGAGAGTTCTGTTTTTTCTCTTGCACTCTCTAACTTTCTCAGATTAACTCACAGTTTCCGTTATGTAATGCTGGCTTATTTGTTTATCTTAAGAATGAAGGTCACGGAGGGAGACCCTTGAAATTATATATTTATTTTTTAAACCTGAAGAACTTCTTTTTTACCATGGGAAAAATAGAGAATATTTGTGGTTTGTCCACTTTTCCCTTAAAGAAAAAAAAAAGCCTTACAGATGTCTGAAAATTTGCAGTCAGGAATAATTTCTCTTAGCAATTTGGAGTAGGCTTCTGAAAGAATAGGTCCTAACTGTGAACATAGCTAGTCAGAATGAGTCGATTCCCCACCCCCATGATAATAAAGCTGGAATGTCCCAAACAGCCACTCATTTAAGTCAGACTAATGGCTGTTTGATGTTACCAGGATCTGCGGTTCCCACGCCACTTGTGGTAATGTTTGAAAGAAGCGAATTGTAAACAGGGCTGCAAAATGGTTACTTCCTACATTAGTGTTGCTGGCCCCCATGGCGTAGCATTGTCATGGAAAGTAGCCATGTTTTGACTCCCTTCCATGATTCTCTTCCTTCAGATGCTATTGGGAACAGCCACCCTGGAATGGCTCCCATTGGCACCACTGGTAATGGATGAATGGGCTCTACTGGCCAAGTCACACAATCATTTGTGGTGGTAGTTATCAAGGATTTATTTTATTTATTTATTTATTATATTTATACCCCGCCTTTTTTCCCTGCAAGGAACCCAAGGCGGCTTACATAGTCCTCCTCCTCCTCTCCATTTTATCCTCACAACAACCCTGTGAGGTAGGTTAGGCTGAGAGTCAGTGAGTGGCCCAAAGTCATCCAGTGAGTTTCATGGACGAGCGGAGACTAGAACCCGGATCTCCCGAATCCCGGTCCAACACTCTCACCACTACACCACACTGGCTTAGTGGTGAGGATAAAGTGATAATTGTTTCATACTGCCAAGCCATCACTAAGCAGATGTAGTTATTGCCTGGCAAACATGGCCAAATGAACTGGCATTTGAAATCTGTATATTTCAGGGATTGAACCTTCTTGCTTAACCTAAGGGCATTGGCAGCAGATGTTCAAGAGGGCAAGTGGCTCACCTCCAGAGTTGTCTCTCACTTTCTTCTTCAGGATGGCAAGGAGAAGACATCTCCTGGCTTCTAGAGCCTGGTGCATTGAACTTGATTGCCCTGTATTACTAGCTGTTTGGGGAGGCTTGTCTCTATGTACTGAGAAGACCAAAGAGAAAGCAAGGTGAATTTTGGAACGGCCAGAGAAACAAGTATACTGAATGGCTGAATGTGACTGATAATGGCAGATCACCAGGAAGATGTTTTTCATTGTTAAAATTATATGACAGCAGAGCACATTTTAGCAGTAGGTGTGGACAGTGGTGTGGGGTAGAAAATTTTCCAGTGCTTTATTTTTCCGTGGAAGATTTTTTGTTTCATAAGTTCATTAATAAAAATGAATGTATGCTAATTGCAAATACAATATTAGGTTTCAAAGTTGTAATTAATGTTTTACAGGTGATTATCCCTAGCATACATATATGTCATTGAAATGCATATATCTCAGTGTGAAATGGAACTAATAAATTGTGACAGCAAAACTGAAGGTGCCCCAACGACCGTAGTGGAAGAGAGTTGAACTCTGTTGAAATAGATGTGTGGTTGTCAGCATATCATGCTCATTTCTTTGGGTTGTTAAAATTAATTAGTGCGTCAACCATTTTCAGTAATTTTGTTCCCCCCCCCCTTAAATTTAGACAATGTAAGGGAAGTACATGCTATTCTCTTTAAACATTTACAGGTATTTCAATAATCTACGTAATATAACATTTAAATTACATTAAGTGTGCTTTAATCTTTCCCTTCCGGTATTTCAGATCAAATACTTGTGGTGTACTGGGATGAAAAAAAATAACATGGGGTACTTTTTTTTAGCTTTGTTATTAAACACAAGTAAAGTAAACATGCTAAATTAGATCTCTAGAGCAGTGTTCTCCAACCTTGGGTCCCCAGATGTTTTTGGCCTACAACTCCCAGCATGCCCCAGCCAGCTATGCTGTAGGCCTATGTTGTAGGCCAAAAACATCTGGGGACCCAAGGTTGGAGAACACTGCTCTAGAGGACAAGAGTGGGCAACTTGTGGCCCTGCAGATGTTTTGGCCTACAGCTCCTATCAGCTCTAGGCAGCATGGCCAATAGTGAGGGGTGAGGGGAATTGTAGGCCAACATTTCTGGAGGGCCAGAAGTTGCTCACCGCTGCTTTAGGACATCAGGACATTTTCTGATGCAAACTGAAATTTGCTATGCAAATTAATCTAATTTGCATTGGAAATTTTCCAATTCAAAATTTTCCAGAAAACCCACATAGAATCATAGAATCATAGAATCATAGAAAAGTAGAGTTGGAAGGGGCCTACAAGGCCATCGAGTCCAACCCCCTGCTCAATGCAGGAATCCAGGTCAAAGCATCTCTGACAGATGTCTGTCCAGCCGCACCTTGAATGCCTCCAGACTGGGAGAGCCCACCACCTCCCTAGGTAGTTGATTCCATTGTCTTATTGCTCTGACAGTCAGGAAATTTTTCCTGATGTTTAGGTGAAATCTAGGTTCCTGTAACTTGAGCCCATTATTCCGTGTCCTGCAAACTGGGGTGAAGGAGAAGAGATCTTTGCCCTCCTCTGTGTGACATCCCTTCAAATACTGGAAGAGTGCGATCATATCTCCCCTCAGTCTCCTCTTCTGAAGGCTAAACATGCCCAGTTCTTTCAGTCTCTCCTCATAGGGCCTTGTTTCCAGTCCCTTTATCATCCTTGTTGCCCTCCTCTGAACCCTCTCCAGTTTGTCTATGTCCTTCTTAAAGTGAGGTGCCCAGAACTGGACGCAGTACTCAAGATGAGGCCTAACCAGTGCCGAGTAAAGGGGAATTATCACTTCCCGCGATTTGGAAGCTATACTTCTATTAATACAGCCCAAAATTGCATTTGCCTTCTTTGCAGCCACGTCGCATTGCTGGCTCATATTCAGTTTGTGATCTACCACAATTCCAAGATCCTTCTCACTTGTAGTATTGTTGAGCCAAGTGTCCCCCATTCTGTAACTCTGCATTTGGTTTCCTCTCCCTAGGTGCAGCACTTGGCATTTATCCCTGTTAAATTTCATTCTGTTGTTTTCGGCCCAGCGCTCCAGCCTATCGAGGTCACTTTGAATTTTGTTTCTGTCTTCCAGAGTATTAGCTGTTCCACCCAACTTTGTGTCATCTGCAAATTTGATAAGCATTCCCTGTACCTCCTCATCCAAGTCATTAATAAAAATGTTGAAGAGCACCGGGCCCAGGACCGAGCCCTGTGGTACCCCGCTCGTTACCTCTCCCCAGTTTGAGAAGGAACCATTGATGAGCACTCTTTGAGTCCGATTCTTTAGCCAATTGTGGATCCACCTGATAGTTGTTCCATCTAGCCCACTCTTAGCTAGCTTACTAATCAGGATATCATGAGGCACTTTGTCGAAAGCTTTGCTGAAGTCCAGGTATATAATGTCCACAGCATTCCCACAGTCCACAAGGGAGGTTACCCGATCAAAAAATGAGATCAGATTAGTCTGACAGGATTTGTTCTTGACAAATCCATGCTGGCTTCTAGTAGTGTGGCATTTAGTGTGGCATTTAGCTTCATTTAGTGTGGCAAAGAAAAAGTGTGCATTTCCAAGGATAGAGATGAGATGTAAGCTCAGTTGTAGGACTAAGTGATGAGATAAATAATGATGATAAAAGTAGGAAGAGACACTGCAGAAGGGAAGGGCAAAATTAGAGAGTGGTTTTAGACACACTGAATTTGAGGTGTTGGTGAGTCATCTAGATTGAAATGTTTGAGAGATAATTGAAGATGTGGGAATCGATTGAGGGGAAAATATTGTACTGTAGGAGGAGGGAGAATTGGAGAGGTCCAAACACAGAGCCCTGAGGACTTCTGGCAGAGAAAGGGATTGTAAGAGATGGTCTGTTGCTGTCAGGGACCGTGAATGAAACAAAGGTGCAATATGTACACAATATACTTGGCAAGAACTTTGGGTGCAATCCAAACAAGGTTAAGCACTTTTAAGAGCTAAAGCACATGATCAGCCAATTCACTTGGTGTATCTGTGGCTAGACTGTGCAAAATGGCTTAATACTCCTCCACATGAAAAGTCCCTACATGTTCAAAGCTAGAACAGGGTGGAGATAGTATCTAGGCCAGTCTTCTCAGAACGCCAGAAGATTAATCTAGCATCCTACTCTCCAAGTTTTCAATGAGTAGCAGAAGAAAAGATATTTGTCTTCTAAAATGACAAGTTTGTAAGCTGTAAAGACTGAGTAAAAAAAAGTAATGAGAGTAATGGAAAGTAAGTTGCAAAAATGAGCTGAAATCTTACTAACTCCATTTCCATCTTTGCTCTCAAGTTCTGGAGGGATGTTTAACTTTCTTTCTTTCTTTCTTTCTTTCTATCTATCTATCATCTATCTATCATCTATCATCTATCTATCTATCAAAAGGTTTTTTAAAAAAACAAACCCCACACATTTAAAAATGAATGTGTGCTAAAATATTCCCATTTCTGTAGATTAAACTCCTGCAGAAATATAAAATGTTATATTACTTCTAGAAAACATCCATGGCCTTCATTTGTCAGAACTCCAATGGGTCAGTTCCAGAGATCTTAAGCAGCCCCCAATAGCTATTCTCTCTGCCTTCACTGTTCTTATACATGTATCTTGAAATCCTGAATGAGCCAGGGTTCTCAGGAACTTATACAGTATGCAGCTGAGTTGTTGAAAAACATGATACAGGCCTGTGGCTTATGCTGGCTCAGCTTGTCTGAGCGTGGAAAGCTAAGCAGGGTCAGGCCTGGTTATTACTTGGATGGGAGACCCCTCCTCTAGTTTCCTGCATTGAGCAGGGGGTTGGACTCGATAACCTTGTAGGCTCCTTCCAACTCTGTGATCTATGAAATCTATGCTTGTGTCACCCACAGAAAAAAACAGCAATGTATGTGTACTATGCAGCAATCATGTTTGCTGCATAAAGCGTTGAACTGCCCTAAGGTATGCTGATGGTTAAGTCATTCTTGTGTAGGGTCTGAGAGGGCGTGGTTATCTTCCTCTTGCTCTGGAATGTGAGGAAGCTTTTAAAATTAAAATGTATAGCCTAGTCTTGCAACAGCTTAAACTTTCCCCAAATGGGATTTTATCCAGAAACCTATGGAAGGGTCTGCACCAGATACAGTTATTGTAAAGTTTAAGCCTGTTTTAAACACTGCAATTACACAGTTTATTTAAATCAGAGTCTGAGGTCTCTGAAAATGCTTGGGTTTAAGAAAATATGACCCTGGTCTTCAAATTTCACATAATGCACCCAGACATTAGCTCCTTCCAGATCTGGAATGCTGGACCATTTCTGAGGACTGCTAGGTAGCCCTGATTGAAAAGCAAAACGAAAAAGGGCTTAGACTCTCCTCTTGTGTACTAATTTATTTGAAAAAGAGTTATGAGTCTTTAAGTGAAGCAAAGATTTGGCTCGCTCAGTGTGCGTGTGTGCGTGCATGTGTGTATATATGTGCATAATGTTAAAAGAATGCATAACCCTTTCAACCCACATGCTCTGGAAAGTGTGATAAGAAGAATTTTGAGGAGCAATTGAGATAACTGGGTTACACAGTTAAATATCACCACTGTATTTTGGAGAAAGATGATCTCCTAGAACAGGGGTCTTCAAACTTTTTAAACAGGGGGCCGGTTCATTGTCCCTCAGACTGTTGGGGGCCCGGACTATAGCCCCCCTGCCACCAAAGCCCCCCTGCCCCCCCAGGATCCCCCCCGTCGCCACCAGACCCACCCCACCCCGCCGCCGCCGTACTTGCACCCGCTGCCGCCAAAGTCCCACTGCACCGTGGCCCCCCTGCTGCCAAAGCCCCCCCAGGACCCCCGCTGCCACCGCCAGACCCCCCCGCCACCCCACCCCGCCCCGCCGTACCTGCACCTGCCGCCGCCAAAGCCCCGCCGCGTCGTAGCCCCCCTGCCGCCAAAGCCCCCCCAGGACCCCCGCTGCCACCGCCAGACCCACCCCGCCACCCCCCGCTGTACCTGCACCCGCCGCCGCCAAAGCCCCACCACGCCGTCGCCCCCCTGCCGCCAAAGCCCCCCCAGGACCCCCGCTGCCACCGCCAGACCCACCCCGCCACCCCTCCGCCGTACCTGCACCCGCCGCCGCCAAAGCCCCGTCGCCGTCAAAGCCCCGCCACCGCCGTTGCTGCCGCCGAAGCCCCGCCGCCGCCGCTGCCGCCGAAGCCCCACCCCCACCGCCAAAGTACCGCCACCGTCGTCGCTGACGCCGCCCCCACCCCGCTGCCACCACCGCCGCTGGAGCCGCATCATTCTGCTGCGCTCCGTCACGCTGGACTCCCACGCTCTGTTCAAAAGCAGAGTGCGGGGGTTCAGCGCGACGGAGCAGGGTCCCGCGCGTCACTTCCACCGTGCCGGAAATGACGCGACGGGACCAGCGTGGGCGGCGCAGCCCGCGCAGCTGGCTCTCCAGGGAGAGCGAAGAAAATGGCAAGCCCGTTCGGGCAGCTGAGAGCCCGGGCGGGCCCAGTTCGGGCCTACAGAGCCGGGCCGGATGGAAGGGCACACTGGGCCGGATCCGGCCCGCGGGCCGTAGTTTGAAGACCCCTGTCCTAGAAAGTAACCTGATGGAATTTTTCATCCGTCTAGTCTCTCAAGTTCTGTGCTCTGTGTGAAGGCTCTGTATCAGGGGAACTAATACTACTACTCCCCCCAATTTTTGCATTCAGAAATACTCCAGTGTCTTGCACACTGGGCTGGCACTCATTTCAGATTGGCTTGCTCTTGTCTTTTATCAAGTGATACGAAAACGTCATTTCATCTCTTTTGACATCCACTTGAGATGGACTATATAGCCTCCCAGTGGTGAATGATGCCTTGCTATAATGCATGGAACCACTTGTCACAGTCCTTTCTCTCCATTCCTGCTGACCACTGTAGAGATTTGCAATGTGCAGAGATTTGCACATTGCAGAGATTTGCAATGTGATTGCAGGGATACAGAGCAGTTAGAAGTTCTATACATTATGGCTGGGAGATTGCTTGCTGTAAGGATACTGGTTTTGATGGAATTCCTGTTGTGACCGTAATGTGTGCTTCAGTCCCTAGTCACATATGTAGATGAACTGGGCTGTACTCACTCTCAGAGAGTATCACAATTGTAACTACAGTAATACCTTGGATTGCAAGTAACTTGGTTTGAGAGCGTTTTGCAAGACAAGCAAATTTTAAAATATTTATTTAATTTTTTTTGACTTGATATACAAGCGACGTCTTGCAATACAAGTACTGTAGTGCAGCTTAAATTAAAAATCTCTGTACAAATTTTTTTGGGAGGATTTCGTTTTGATATAAGAGTGTTTTGGATTACAAGCACGTTTCCGGAACAAATTATGCTCTCAATCCAAGGCATGACTGTACAGTAATAGGAAGATGGGCTGTCATCGTAATATTAAAAAAACATAATTGAGTATCACAAAATATATTTTGAATTTTGAAGATCAAATAAGTTCCCTGAGCTGCTGTATTTCTCCAGGTCATGCTTACTTTAGTGGCCTTTGAACAATTGTACGTTTCTCTTCAAGTCACAATATTGCATGTATTATTGCCTAAAATGTAGGCTTTTCTACCTACACTAGTAAATGCGCATAATAAAACTCTTGCTTCCTGGAACCATTTGATTTTCCAAAAGGCCAGTTGGTTTAAACCAGGGGTGGGCAGCCCATGGCCTGCATGCCACATGTGGACCTTGGAGGCCACCTGTACAGCCCACCAAGGGTTTCCAGTGTGCCCCCAATTCCTCTCCCTTACCCCCATGCTGAGGCAGCACAATTGTGCTGGGGAAGAGGGTGTGCGGAGATGACTTTAAGCCTTTCTTCTCCTGCTGAAATATAGAAATACATAAAAGTGAGCCAGAAAAGGAAGACCACATTACAAAGCTCTGATTCTCTTCTCTACCCACAGAAAAAGGCTAATAAGTGATACAGTACTACTTAAAAATGTGTTGCAAGGCCTTATTGGTGACTTTTAGAAATCGGTTAAAGATCAATTGGTATTTTGTTTGTTACTCAGTACAAACTTAGGGAAAAGTTCATACAAATTCCCTGTCTGTTTCTGGAAGGGATGAATATTTGTTGTTTACCCATCTGGTGCATGTTCCCCCTTAGAAACCTTGGGAATGTATATCTTATTCCACAAAAGTCTAACAATACTTTGGAAGTGCTAATCATGCATTATGGGAAACAGTGCATTACAACCACATCTGCCTACTGAGTAACTTGGTCCTTGTGGTCTGTCCTGTTTCAAAATTGAAAACTCTTGTGGCCTGTACTACCTTGGGGGTTGAGTGTGTGTGTGTAGTCTGAAAAATCTTGAATTTGTTTCAGCTCGAGTCATAAATGTAGATCATGTCCTATGGGGGACTCTACATATTTTGCTCATTAATCAGACAGAGAACACCAGCCAGCAAAAGTGCAATCAATCACTGTAGAAGGTGACCATCCTTTTTCGAAGAATGTCCTATATTTTTGTAGATTTGAGATTCTTAAGAAGGCTATTGCAGAATAGGGCCAAGCAATGCAACTTTTCATTAAGTGTTTTCATTGTAGAATTCAACTTAAAGAAATATGGTTTTCAAAAAACAGCAACCTCAAAATTTTACAATCCAAACCCCCCAAACCCCTGCCCCCGCAGTCTGGTCTGGTCTGGTCTCAGGACATGGTTTAATGCCGTCTCCAAATTTTAGTTTTCAAAATCATGGAATCCATTCCTGCCTTCAGTTGATCTCCCAGAGCTCTTAATTCCCATCTGTGCTTAGGTGGCTGGATATTGATAATTACCCAATCAATTATGATCTGCCATTTGATTTAAAAAAAGAGAATTATGATTCTTGAAAGAATTATGGAAAATTTGTGAGTGGCTGATTGTTCAATAGGCAGAATTGTGGTGGGTTTTTAATTTGGTTTGGTTTTTCTTAATATTTAAGGACTCTGTTGAATCTCAGTTTTTAGGTGAAGCAATTTAGCAGTTTCCATGCTGGAATGGGGTCTGCTGAAGACCACTTCCGTGCTTGCATTACATATATCGACTACATTGCAGTTGTATGGAATTGGAACATGGTTCTCATAGTGGTTATAGAGTTGTTGGTCTGAAGAATGAGACAGCTCCTTATAAAATACCCAGATTGACATCTGTTTTTAAATTTAATATTTACACTGTTCACTGGGAGTTTAAAGTGGGCTTTTCTCTAATATATTCCTTCATACGTGGTCTGCGCATACAGTTGGGTAATTGTTTCCATATCTTCACGCCTATGTGGCTTTGGAGAGTAGGACCCGTGCGTTCTTTCTGCATCTCCTGGAGCATGAATGAATTTTTTCACCCATACTGAGTTGTCTTGCAGCCATCTGACATAAGATTTTCCTTGCTGATCAAGGTTCTGAAAACTGTATTAAAAATGCTCAATTTTGTGTTTGAATGGAACAGTTCTGTTTCTCTAGAGAACAGTAATTTGTGGGCCTCTCCAGACAGATTCGGATGCTTTGAAATCGTTCACCAAGCAATTGGCTAAGAGAAAAGATGGGATGAGCCATTCTCTAATGGTACATATGGATAGTTGAACGTTGAATACATCCAAGATGCTTGTGTCTTCCGAACAGCTCCAGTGGGCATAAAAAGGGTTTTCTTCAGTTTGGGATAGAAAAAAACTCATCTGAATGTTGAAGGAACTAGTAAATATTTTGGTAACCCATTTTTCATGCTCAGATTTTAAGTTTATCTGAATAAAGGCTGAACTAGTAGAAAGTTTTGCCACTTAGGGAAAAAAATGGCCCTCATGATTTCGGCTTCCTGTACTTAGATCTTGCTGAAGTCTGAAAGTACATATGGAAAAATCATCATCATGATCATCATCATCATCATCATCCCTATACCACCCAATAGCCAAATCTCTCTGGACGATTAACAACAATTCATACAATACAAAATACAAGTACAATAAAACAACATAAAAAATTCGATACAAATTTTAAAACAGAGTTTAAAACAATTTAAACAACTAAACCAAATTCAATAATACTGGACCTATTAGGAGAAAAAACAGCTGGCATAATCCCCCCATATGCCATTAAGAGCCATTAGATGCTGTTAGATGCTCGGCAGAGAGGGCAGTCTTAACCTGGCACCGAAAGGATAACAGAGTTGGCACCAGGCGGTGCTCAGTGGGGAGATCATTCCATAATTGGGAGGCTGCCATTGAGAAGGCCCTCCCCCTTGTTGCCACTGTCCGAGCCTCCCTTAGAGGTGGCACTCGGAAGAAGGCCTCAGATGTCGAGTGTAGTATCTGAGTAGTTTTTGGTTGGGAGAGGCGTTCCATCAAGTATTGCAGTCCCAAACCGTGTAAGGCTTTATAAGTTAAAACCAGTACTTTAAATTGGGCTTGGAAGCATATAGGCAAGCGGGCCAGGATTGGTGTTATGTGTTCAGACCTTCTGGTCCTGGTTATTAGTCTGGCTGCAATGTATGTGAAATACCGTACAAACATCTTTAGAGTAAAGTGAGACCCTCCTAATCTGAGCTGTAAAAAAAATAGAGAAATGTCCTGAGGAAACTCATACCCCCCCCCCCCACACACACACCTTAGGCTAGACCACCCTTTTCCAACCTGATTTCCTCCTGATATTTTGGACTAACTCCCATCAGTCCAAGACAGCATGGACATTGATCCGGAATCCTGAGAGTTGTAGTCCAAAGTATCTAGAGGGCTCCAGGTTGGGGAGGCTGTGCTAGACTTGCAATATAATCAATATATAATACATAGAAATTGGTAAAAGAAGAATTAGATATGACAGGATAAAATTAAAAGCCAATTTTTACTTGATGAGATGACAAAATAAGTCAGATGTGAAAGCCTCCAGTCATTAGTCCTTAATTATGGATGCAAAATAATCTTTCAGCAACAATGCAGAACACACAACGCTCTCCTTCCTGGATCTCAGAATACTCCTGATTCATCTTGAATTTTAGTGGGGGTGTCAAAGCAGTTTTTGTTTAAACTAAAGCAGTGTTCTCCAACCTTGGGTCCCCAGATGTTTTTGGCCTACAACTCCCAGCATGCCCCAGCCAGCATAGCTATGCTGGCTGGGGCATGCTGGGAGTTGTAGGCCAAAAACATCTGGGGACCCAAGGTTGGAGAACACTGAACTAAAGCCTTCTTCTTTAGTAACACTTAGGCTGGTGCGTGGTGGCCGGTCTTGCTGTACAGCAAGGGTGAAGCAGCCTGCTTCAAGGCGGCACCATGATAGGGGGATAGATGAAGACAGGAACTGGTTTCTGAACAGTGCAGCAAAACCTTTTGAAGCGTTGGCCCCAGTGGAGGCACACTATTTGGGCTCTGCTTCAGACAGCAAAATAACTTGGACCGGCAAGTGGCTGGTGTTTATTGGATGAGCAAGGGAGAGGGATAAAATACTGTGTCACAGATTTTCATATAATATTTGACTAGCACACCATTTTAGTTCTGCATTTCCTGTGCTCTTATGCACTTAATGGGCACATTTAGGAAGACAAGTCAACACATCTTGAATTTGCTATTCAAGATGTGTTGACTTGTCTTCCTAAATATGCCTGTTGAGGTGCATGTGAGCACAGGACACGCAGAACTGAAATCTACTTATCCTGTTTATAAATAGGATACCGTATAAGCCATAGCCCTTGCTGGAATGACCTTTATTTAACTACATGTAGATTGGTTCTCAGTGTCTGTTGTACTCAAGTAATGATAAGATTATTCTCTAAAAATAATGTGCTGGTTATCAACTGTGTACTGTATGTGTTTGTAGTGAATCAAAGATCGGAGGCTAAGGTCTATTATGCACAAAACAGTTTTCAAACGTTCTTCCTGCAATAAGCCCCAGCTCATAAGCTCACCTCTTAAGGAGGCATCACATGGAAAGACACACCCCAGTGACTGTAGTTGCTGCAGGTTCCCAAAGTAGCTACAGACAGAGCTAAAATACATGTTAGCTAACCACATAGCATGTGGCAGAGGCTTGTATTTTTCTTTATTCTAGGGTAAGCATGCATGCCCTGATTTGGATTGGGACCACCATACTGTGGGAGGGGAGGTTTAATCCTCCTCCCCACTGTTTTTTTCTATGAGATCCCCCACCCCCCTGGGGGGTTAAAAAAAACAAGTCTTCATTGGAGTCAATGGAACCTTTTTTTCCTTTTAAAATCCCCCTCTTTGTGTGTATGTGTGTGTGTGTGTGTGTGTGTGTGTGTGTGAAGTGTAATTTAGGAGAAAATGGGGAGGAAGGCTTAACTCTCTGCTCCTGGAGCATGGTAGTCCTGATTCAAATCTGGGCCATGCATGCTTACAGTAGAGTAAAGAAAAAGTCAAGGCTCAGCTACACGCTATGTGAATTAGCAGAACAAGCAGTTTGGCTCACAGTTTGGCTCCACCTAGCCCTTTCCTCTCTTCTAGCATTGTGGGACCCAGGGCCAGATTAAGGCCAGCTGATGCCCTAAGCACAGCCCAATAATGGTGCCCCCTCGGCCCTTCCATTGCTTAGCTGGCAAGACATTAAGACTCAACAAGTGCTGAAGGTGAAATAAGACATTAAAAACTCAGTTTTCTTCAAGGCCATCTCCCATGCCAGAACACACAACTATATTAAAGATAAACTGTTTTTTATTATGTATATTTATTTAACACTAAACAGTAGCAAGCAATATAAACCAATTATAACTAGAGCAACAGAAAGAAATACAAATTTTCATCACTGTTTTATGCATTTTATAATAAAACTGTTATAAGGGGGGAAATGCAAAAAATTGTGGTACTCTGGTATGCTGTGGTGCCCCCTTTCCCTTGGTGTCCTAAGCAGGTGCTTATATTGCTTAATGGTTAATCCAGGGCTGGTGGGACCTCATTGTGGGACCTTCTTCTGCTAGAAGAAATAAGGAAATTGAATCAAGACAATGGTATCAGGTCAAGGCATAACTGCTTGTAGCTAGGGAAGGACGTATATGTCAAATTTGGTTTCTCCCAGTTTCTAATTTTTTTAATCTTAAATGTGGTTTGTCCTGAACTTTGAGATGTGATGCCTCCTTAAGAGGTCAGTCTATGAACCAGGAATTAGAGAAAAACTTCAAAGCTTTCTGGGTGTACCAGAATCTCAGGGTTGGCCCACAGTTCTAAGCACCGCTTAGTGGTGCTTTAAGTGGTAAAGTTGCTTGCTCCATTTAGATTCTGTAAATTTAATATCTGCTCTTACATGTGCACAGTTTCTGTAATGGGGGTCCTAGGGCACAAGATGTCCAAAAGAGAGGTGCCTTGGATTGCCATGAGATGGCTTGAAATCTTGCTATGGGCCCAGCACAACTCTAGCGTGACATGGGGAGAGTTCATGAATATGTGTGTGCTCTTGGAGGCCTTTATGTCCTCTCTTGCATGTGGATCATTTATTACCTGAGAATCATAGAGCTGACAGGGACTTCAAAAGACATCTAGCCAATCTCCTCTCAATCCACTACCGTAGCTCCCCTGATAGGTGGCCATCCTTGATGTGTAGGACAGTAATATTCCTGGAAATTAGCAAGGTGGTCTCAGGGCATGGTCTTGAGGGCACATGATGCAGCCTCATTGCTGAAGCTGTGCAGGGATGAGTCTGGTTAGTGCCTGCCAGGATGGGAGACCACCTGGGAACCCCATGTATGCCGCCTGGAGTTCCACGATGGAAGAAAGGCAGAATGTAAATACAGTAATACCTTGGATTGCAAGTAACTTGGTTTGAGAGCATTTTGCAAGACAAGCAAATTTTTAAATATTTATTTATTTATTTTTTTACTTGATATATAAGCGACGTCTTGCAATACAAGTACTGTAGTACAGCTTAAATTAAAAATCTCTGTACAAATTTTTTTTGGGGGGATTTCATTTTGATATAAGAGTGTTTTGGATTACAAGCACGTTTCCGGAACGAATTATGCTCTCAATCTAAGGCATGACTGTACAGTATACTAAATAAACATATCCAATTAAATTTTGGAATTGATAGTAATGATTCTTTTTTCTGTTGCAGTGCCAATTGCCCTCTCTTTGTTTCTGCTGATATCACTAACAAAGCTATTAATCCAATTCATAATTTTTACACAGTTTCTACCCAGTATTGGATCTTTTTAAACTATTTGTGATAAGTTAACTTATATTCTGATTATCCACCTAGAATCATAGGCCTGTGAAGGGATATTAAGTGGCTAAATAAATAAATAAATAAATGAAATCAAATAAACTCCTCAGTGGCTGTATAGTTGTATCTGGCTGCTGGTGGTGGGAGAGAATCAGAGTGATTATTTAAAATGGTTATGAGCAATTGTTGGTGATCTGGTACAAGTTTAACTGTATGTCCACAAAATTTCAAATCAGGATATTCTTTGGATGTGTTAACCCTGCAGGGTTTGTGCAATTCTCTGAGAATCACTCATATGGTCTATTCCCGAACACATTGATTTAATATTATTTTGGGGTACATATTGTCAAAACCTCTACAAAATGATGTGGTAAAAATTAGACAACTGTGGCTCAGCTACAGCTGCACCATTTCGCTTCAGATCTTTATCAGCATGTTTCAGAGAGGACATTTATTAATTGGACATTAAAGAGCAACTTTGTCTTGATCAACCATGTCCTTAAAGTTGGGTTTCAGAAAGGTGACCCTTTGGCATCATGGTGCTAGCTGGGATATGATGTCTTACATGGCCATTTGTTTTAATGCCATAAGTCTGTGAATGTGCAGAGATGAATGTGGAAACCCAAAGAACAGGGCTGGCCTGAAGCAATCTGCTTCTAATGCTGGAATTTAGGGGAGCAATTAAGGCAGAAATTGGTATCCAAATGGCGCAGCAAGACATTTTAAAGTGTTGGCCCTAAAGGGGTGGTGGTGCATTTTATGCACCACTTCAGGTAGCTGGCACTGCCAAGGAAGTCCAGACGAAAGGAATGTGCTCTTCCTTAAATATTTTTCATATAACCTTGCTTGATTTTCTGTTTCAGGAGCAGGAAGACCCTAATAAACTTGCTACGAGTTGGCCGGACTATTACATTGACCGCATCAACTCCATGGCTGCAGTAAGTAACCCATGTGGCATACCAGAAAAGTTGCTTTCTCAGAGAAATGGTAGGGATAGTGTTGGATTGAGCTACAGTGAGCTGTGTAGAGGCTCTGTTTGATCATTTCCTCCACTCCCAGATTGTGGCAGGTCCTGACTTCTCAGGGATATTCCAGGCCCCATTATTCTCTCTCTCTCTCTCTCTCTCTCTTTTAATGAAAGCTGAAAATTCAAGAAAGCTGCATGCCATTTTACTTTTGGGGAGAGAAGGGAAAAATTGTGCAGGCAGTATTCTACTCAGTGGCTCACTAAGAAGTAAAAACTTGTATCTGCTTTCCTGTGTTTTTGTCAGTGAGTGCAAAGACCCTGGGATAATGGGCAACCACTAGGCCTTTATTTTTAATTTTATTAATATTTAATACAATCAAATAACTTGAAACATATTTGTCTACCTATATGTTCTGGCACTTCTGCAATTGTTCCCTACCCCTTACTACAACATATCTAGCCTTGGAACTGGTTTGTGGTGCCCAAGGCAATCCTTAACTCTTCCTGGCTGTGAGTGTAGAACAAACAAAGAGGTCCTGTTCCCTCCTGATGCAACTAAGGGGCAACAAAGAGATGGGACAAAGTATCAGCCATAGTCGGGAATCCCTTCTTCCTCCTTGCCTTGAAACAAGAGAAGTGGTTGAAATGAAGACAGCCACTTCCCACTGCCTGCTAGGAATGGACCATTCTGTCAATTTTGGTTTTGCTCAGTTTCCCATTTTTTCAAACTTAAAATTGTTTCATCCCATTTCCATGTCAGTTTGTGTGATTTTTTTAAAAAAATCAGCACAAAAGTTTGTATGCGTTTTTCCTAATATACACATTTTTGCATGCACCTTTCCTAAAATATGTATCTTTGTAAGCAATTTCCCCTGATATAATGAATGTTTGTGCCCCCTTCCCATGATATACAAATTTTTGCAAGCACTTTCCCCTAATATACACTTTTTTTTTTAAAGTGGAGAACTGCATTGCAAAATTCAGAGAAGTGTGAATATTCGATTCACATTTGGGTTCAGGAAGTGTGAATTCGTTAAGTTTGCATTAAACTGTGAACCAAACATATTTCTTCCTCATCCCTACGTCTGCATGGTAACCCCAATGGAATGGATCTTGGCATCCCTGGGTACTTATAAATATATGAAAATCATTACCCTTTCTTTTGCCCTCTTTCAGAAACGTAAGCATGTGAATGGTTCAGGCATTCTTCTTTCTGTCTTCGGCAGTCTAAGCTTAAGAACCCCAATAAACCCATCCTCTGCTTTACTGGGGAACAGAAAGGTTGCTTTTATGCCACCATGTTGCTTTTGGAAATTTGTGCAATATATCTTTGCCCTATAGAAGGATTTGCAACTGAATGATTGAAGCAGCTCTTTAGAACCACAGCTATCCTGAGAGTATGACATGGTGAGAGTCAAAGGTCATCAATACAGCTGTTACACATTTATTTTCCATGGTTTGGAAATAATTTAGTCAGAGCACAACAGCTTTATAGAGCAGAAAAGAAAATACCGTACATCTTTCAGCACATCCCACAGATGGATGCTAACTCTGTTTTGGTGACTTTCACTTCTCCACACCCATATAAACGATAGGGATAAAGCACTAACTAAATTAAGGTACAGGCAGATTTAGAAAAAATGAGATGGCAGGTCCAAATGAAGGGTCTGCTATGTGCTCTAAGGCTTAGAAGGAAAAGGTAGGTAAAGAAAAAGTGGACAATAAAGAACTTTGGGTTCTTGGGTTCCTGTCACAATTAAGCAATGATAGACCCCCCCCCCCCATTTTCAAGCCTTCTCTTTGACATAATATAAGTTTCACAATTTTCACATGAAGGCTATATTCAACAAATGGTTCTCTATATAATACTGAGGTGGTAAAGTTACTGCATGAGGACTTTGTTACTGCCTTTATCTATAAAGTATGAATCATATCTTTCTTGAATATGAGTCAGAAAAAAATATTAGTTCTCGTGAGTTCATTGGAAATAAGGGTGGAATACAAGGATAATAAGTACATTTGTAAGGTGCTGCCATTGTTTAACATGACTGTTGTAACTAGTTGATGGATTTTAAAAGAGAGCTGCTCAGATTATGAGAGGGAGCCTCCTAGAATGGTATGAACCCCATCTGTCCTGCCCGAAGTTTGTTGACCAAGCGAAGATAGGGAAGTTGTGTGGACTGTGCTCCTCCCATTCCTCTTGATAGAGTTATTTTAGCAATTCCCATAAGGGTGATGTCAGATCAGCACCCACTCACGTAAAGCTGAGATGACAAAGTCAGAATGTGGGGACTTTTACTGCCTTTTAGATATGCAAATACAAATTTGCTCGAAGTTATTTGACGGTATGGACACATGACTTGTCTGTCATCAGGGGTAAACTTGAGAGGCCAAGACTGTGTAGGACCGAGAAGATTCTTTGTTGGCAGCTATGCTTGGAGACTGGCTGCCTGTAATCACCCTCTCTGGGAAAGTTGGGATTATTTGGCTTTGCTTCATTTGGATATAGGCACCCTCCAATTTCAACAAAAACCTCCAGCTATCCTTGCTCGAAAAGATCAGCTCTAGGGAGAACTCTGGCATAACTGAGTTTAGCATAACTGAGTTTTGCAAAAGGGACATCTGTGGGTCAACCAAAAAAAGGGCCAATGACCCTCTGCAGAAGGACACACAGTTTTGAGTTGCAGATCAGATTCTGAGGAACCCACCACTGAGAGTGCCAAAAGGAAAATCTGTTTCTTCAGGGCTTCAAGAAAGAATTATATGACCTGACTTGAGTGCTAGAGTTTATGTTTCTGGCTGTTGGGGGATGTTGGCACAAGATAAAACATTATTTCCATGTTTTCTATCAGTCGCTCTCCCTATTAGGAGAGGAAGTAACTTGCTTCATTTAACTGAATGAATTTGACTTCAGCGTGGCTCACTCTATGCATCCTCCCCAGAGCTAATTCCAGCACTCTGTGCCAGCTGCGTAGCATATAACAGTCACTGCTTCACCAACTGACCACCCTGAAGATTTGACATGTGTTGGCACTACATGAGTTGCAAACACAAAGTGACACAGAAGGATTTGTGGGGAAGGGGGAGTGGGGTAAAGAGGTACTCCACTGAAAGAGAGATTTTATCTGATTTGCACTGAACATTGCATAAAGGACTTTGCTGTTTGTAGATGTTATTATAACTGCCTTGGAATGACAGAGCATAGGTATTTCTATGAGCTTGTCTTGGCTTTCATCACGGGACATTCAAAATGGACCCAACGTGAAAAGCAATCCTAAGCATATTTACTTGTAAGTTTTTTTAATTAATTTTTTATTATACAATTTCAATATAACAGAACCATAAAGAGGGGAAAATGTAACTACATAGATTTGAATATATCAATTTCAATACATGCATATGAAGTTGTGTGTGTGTGTGTGTGTGTGTGTGTGTATGTATGTATGAAAATACAGCTTTCTAAGAATTGTATGTAAACTTCAACAAAGGTAGACCAAATACCAATATATGTATCCATTTTCAACTGGTGTCTACATACCACCCATTCAAATGTTGGAAGTGTCGTTAGGTCTCCAATCCAATGCATTATAGGAGGTGAGCATTTTTCTTTCCAATGTTGTAATACCAGTCTTTTAGCTGTCAAAAGGGCACGGAAAATCTATTTGTGTTGACCAAGCATTAACTTCCAGGAAGTAGGTAGATAACTTTAGAGGACATGTACATCAGTAAATATTAAAGAGTGTTCCAGTATAAAGTTATCTGTATAATCACTTCCTCCCCAAAAGAGGCAACTATTGTATGATGTATGATTAAAAGAAGCATTAGCTGTGTTACACCTCTAGCAATTAGCCAACTTTGACAAATCCTTATTAAAGAGACATTGTGGCTAGGGATGGGCACATTCGAGGCCGAAATCGGCCCTGCTCATGTCCACGCGGGGCTCGCGCGGGCCTACCTTGATCCAGCAGCGGCTTGCCTCTCCGTGGCGAGCCGTCCGAGCCACCCGCTCCGGTCCTGTCGCGTCACATCCAGCCCCAGAAGTGACGGGACGGGACCCTGCACAGGCGCGCTGGACCCCCCACGCGACGTTCTGCGCCTGCGCAGGGTCCCGTCGCATCACTTCTGGGGCCAGATGTGATGCGACAGGACCAGCTCTGGCGGCGCGGAGAACTGCTCCCTGCCGCTCAGAAGATCGAGGCGGGGGGCGCTGCCACGGAGAGTTGAGGCGGTGGAGAGGCGGGCCCCCCACCGATTCGAAAGCATCTCTAGTTGTGGCATCCAATAGACACGGAACAAGAGTTTTTGCTGAATAAGACATAACCTGAGATCCGTAGATGCTTCAGATACAGACACTGAAGTGGCGATCTGTTGATTAGGCAAAATGGGACAGTCCAGTTCCCTATTCCATTCCTGCTTTAGACCCTATGTATCATATTTATTCACCAATAGTAAGTATTTATAAATGTGAATCATGGGTCAATAGAACTGTTCAGCCTCAATAACTGCTTCCAATAGCGAAGGAGACTCTGAAGCTGTAAAAGCAGCAGGGCCATACCTAGATTCTAATAGCGATGTATCAGAGAGTCCCGGGGCCCCCCCCTGAAAGCGGGCCAAAAGCGGCCCGCTCATCCCCCCGAGACTTACTTTACCACTGCTCGATCCATGGATCCATGTCACGCCGGCAGCGCGGGGTCCCGGCTGCCAGGAAGTGATGCGATGGGACCTCGGCTGCTGGCGAGGCGGATTGAGCGGTGGGGGGGAATCGCGCCTTGTGTGTGGGGGGTGCTCGCCGAGAAAAGGCGAGCACCCCCCAAGGTAGGTTTTTATATCCCTAGATTCTAACAAATGTTGCAATTGCAAGTATTGCCATTCAGCCGTAGCAGGCAAATCGTATTTGGCACCCAAAGCCAAGAATGAGAAAACACACCATCAGCACCCTAGAGATGGGCAAATTCCCCTTACCTCAGCTCGCGAGGCACTCACCGAGCACCCCCCGCTGCATGATCCAGCTTGCAGCACCAGCTCGGACTTCTTTAGCGCGTCACTTCTGGGTCCCCAGCGCTGTGTTTTTTACGTAAAACCCAAGGTAAACTACCTTAAAACTGCTGTGAATAGCAAATTGTGGCCATTTTAAGGTGGTTTACCTTGGTTTTTACATTAAAAATGCAGCACTGGGGACCCGGAACTGACATGCTGGGGAACTGGACATTGCTTTCCCTGGCTCCCCTCATGGGGAGTTGTGCCGAGCCGGGGAAAGGTAAGTCGCGCGGAGCTCAGGGGGTTGAGCGGGGCGAGTTCACCCCACTTCCACCACCCCGCATCAAGTTCCACGCACATCCCTAGCACCCACGAATTGATCAAAGGTAAAAATCAATTTATCCATTCAAGTCCGCCACAAACACATTTTCTTACTAATTATTTTTAAATCAGAATTTCTCTGTAGAGTCAATTTATCATGAGAAAATGGATCAAAATGTAATTGACATGACATTGTATACCACACGTGTCTTAACAGCCATACCTATGAGAGGAACCCTATCCATTTTAATATGCTGAGAACCTAATACCATTCATTTCGAGAAAGGATCCAGACAGGAAGATTCCAAAACTGACTAAGGTGGAAAATCTAATCTAAGTGGAAAAGACCAAAATTTAGTATAGGAGAACTAATAGGCCCAATAATATAAATCAAGATCCAGAAAGCCAAGCCCACCTTCTTTAATTGAAAGCTGCATCCTACAAGGCTATTCATGGCGGGGAGGACACCCCCCCCCAAATGTATGAAATAAAGCATTGAGTTTTTGAAAATATTTGTCAAGTATAGATAGAGGAATTCAACATATAACATAAACAATTCAAGGTACAACATTCATCTTGAGTGTATTTACCTTACCCCACAAACTCAACTTTAAAGATGCCCATCTATCTGTACCCCGTGAGATCTCATTTAGCTTGATGACTTGAGATTTGTCTCTGGGAATAAGTATTCCCAAATAAGTAATAAGATCTGGGCACCATTGAAATTGTCAATTAGCTAATACACTATGAGATATAGTATCTCCAATTGGCATCAATTCAGTTCTTTGACCAGTTACTTGAATAGCCACACAAATCACCAAAAGTATTGATCAACTGCGCTAAAGTGGGAACAGATGACTAGAGTTTCGAAATAACTAATAAAAGATAATCAGCATGAAGAATAGTTTTAAATTCTAAACAATCATGCACAAAGCTGAGAATACTACTATTCTGTCTAATAGCACATGCCAAAGGTTCCAAACCTTTCAAAGCTTTGGAAGTAACAGGATGGAAAATGTTTTTACCTCTCAATTGGAAACCTGTCCAATCCAGGTGATTTCCCAGTATTCATATTTCATAATTCATAAAATTAAGTATAAAAATATTTACTTATTATTTATTATATTCAGTGTTCAGTGCCGCCTGCTACCTATTAACTGTGCTAGGATTTCAGCCTTGCTGAGACAGAATATCATCTCTTCCCAGCTTTGTTACTGGAGATTTTGCTTTCCTGGTGAGCAGCCAGGCAGAATCTCCAATTTAGTTTGGCAAATGGCTCTTGTTGATGCATCCTGAGTTGTTCAGTAGCCTCAGATTTCTCTGATCTTTTACCATGGATATGTAACTATTCCTTTGCTGCGTCCAAACAGATGCAGACTTTGTATGCTTTTGATGAAGAAGAAACGGAAATGAGGAATAAAATAGTTGAAGACTTGAAGACAGCTCTGCGGACTCAACCCATGAGGTAATTATCTATCCTCTTTCCCCACATCACACACTTCTTGGGTCAGGAGCTGAAAGCAGCTAGTGTGGAGAATTATAACGTATAGGCTATTTCTTTAATTTGTTCTCAAAAATCTCAGAGGGAGTGTAGTTGTCATGACTGTGGATAAATTTTCTTTTCTCTCTGACATAACCAGTATGGAGCTGTGGAAGGGAACCTCAGGGATCATGGAAGGGTACATACAAACCTGCCACCTTTCCTCAGGATCTACAGTATATGCCAGTATTTCTAAAACCTTGTGTAATTATAAACTTCTCTTCTAAACCTACTAGATCTTCCATGTCCCCCTTCCCACTAAACCATACTGAGTATATGCACTTAGTTCCTACACTTCCCAACTCTTTCCCTCCCTGTCTAGTTCCTACATCCTCCAGCTGTTCTGGTAAAATCCTCTATTACTTGTCCCCTTAGCTCCTTTGCATTCTCTTTCCCCACACATTGCTTAATCTCCAGCCCAAGGTACCTGGGCCAATAGCAGTCAGGAACTCCTGACTGCGCTTCTCCCTTTCAGCATTACAGTAGTTTGCAAATCACATTTCATGAAACACTGAGCCTCGAATGTATAGACTATTATCTACAAAAATGGCTTGCACTCCTCTGTTGTTTTGTTTTCCCCGGCCTAAGAAATATAGGCACGTGCGTACACACACACACACACACACACATATGAAATTCATATTGCATTCTTTGCACTCATTCTGAATCATGAGTGTACTCCCTTTATTTGGTGATCAGTGGGTGGGTTCTTTTTGTTCCTTGATCAAGTTCAGATTTTATTCATAATTTATTCAACTGCAAAGTGATGAAAACCCAGGCTAATCCAAACTGATTACTGAGGGTGCTTCCAGACGGACAGCTCCTAGCCCTACCAATCAAAAGCATTCTGCTGCTATTCCATCTTTTCTTCCTTGATGGATTTTCAGTGGGGGGGGGGGGAGGAAGAAATAGTGGGAAAACATGGAAGAAATGGAAGGCAATGTTGTCTGAACCCCTTCCCTTAAAATTCCATGAATGAGGCAGGGTGATTGCACATTAAAAATCCCATCTGGAATTACTGGGCCTAAGATATTAGATCAGGGATGGCAGACTTTAGGCTTACAGAATCTACTTTGTTTTTTGTGAGAACCCCAAACTCAGCCAAGGTCCACCGGAGCCAGGTGCAAAATAGTGGCTCAAGATGGTGGTCTTAGAACTGCAGAACATGGTGCCTGAGAGCATACACTCAGCTCAGGAATTTGTTTTCAGGGCCAGAACTGGAGCTTGTCCAGAAATCTACTCCTATTTCCCCCCCAAGCTTTCTTAATTTCAGCTGCCTAATTTAGGAAGCAAAGAAGACTTTTTGTTGTCACTATTGTTAAACCATTCGGAGTCAAGAAACCCTTGCTGATCTTCTACAAATCACCTGGAGATCTACCAGTAGATCCCGATCTACCTTCTTCCTGCCCCTGTATTAGACAACCTGTTCATTCTCTTGCTAGATTGCATGGTGCAACCTGAGTATTACGATTGATTGATTGATTGATTGATTAATTAATTAATTAATTAATAATACTTATATACCACTTAATATAAAAAATCTCTAAGCGGTTCGCATATAATTATTGGAAATCACATTGTATACACTATCAAAACACAACTAGTGAATAACTAATAAAGTGTTCCTAAAATTAGTTTAGGAGGGACCTAGTAGGTATTCCTAATGTCTGGTGTAAAGGAGAAAAAAATCATTAGCATAATAGGTTTTATGTAAACAAGACAATATTTTTGTGGCTTTCAGTAAGAAAAGAAAAGGGGACCTTCATCTTGCTGCAACAGATTACTCATTAATCTACTTCTGTTCCTATCATGCTCAAGAGATAAGAAAAATGTCTCCCCTCTCCATACTGAAATCCCTTGGTCATTATAGTAAACATGTGGCCAGCACACGTCCACAGCCTTCTACCGTCCTATTCCATCATGCCGGGAAGGTCTTTTCTAACAAGACAGACTCCCTTTGTGAAGTCTGTGGGAGTGGGGTATGGGAAATCTCCACTCAAGGGCAGGTTTTTCCAAACAAGCCCTGTATTACTTTGGCTAGATACCACTGACAGCAGGCATTTATTTCCTCTGTTTATAACAGCCATAATGAGTGTCAGCACCAGCATCCACAAACTGTCACATAAAGTCTTTGCTCTTAAATCGCTGGCTGCAGCCCTAAGGACTTTTTTTCTTTCTTTCTTAGCTATAGCCAAGCCAAATTTTGAGTTAAGTCCCCATGTCTCAACTAATTTCCAGTGACTCAATTTGTAAGTTGCCAAGTGGGCCACATGCCAATGCCTGATGAGTGAGCCAATTCCCTCTTTAATGGAAAGGCTGCAGTAGAGGGGCCCATGGCTATATCATATCCCTTTCGTGAGCAGCATCATACAGAAGCCTTCAAAATACTAGTCATGGAACCAAAGAAGAAAGCTCACTGTTCAATATCCCCCTCATCACTTATTTGATGGTAATGTCAGTTTAGAAGCCTGTAAACTCACCCTGCAGACAGAATCTGAGGCAGCAACAGCAATGCCCAGATACTCGTGTTCGAATAATGTCTTTTCTAAACTGAATATATGTGTGGCTGTGTACAGCAGGTTCACTTATAAATCCTTGAACAATAGTTGCCAACTTTGTATAGAGTTTGTGCGGCTTGCTGACATTACGCTGATTGGGATTGTGCATACTCTGCCCCCCTCCCCAAAAAAGCCAAATTTTGTGCTGAGGAAACTTAAACCGTGCACTGGGAATAATTACAGCAAATCATGCACATGTGCAGAACCTGTTCTACTTCCCAGATGACACTTTTCAAAGGTCTAAGGCTGAGGAAGCAAAAGTTAAGGTGGATGGAAAGAGAATGAGGATTTGGGCATCAGAGGATACATAGGGATATGGAGGTGTGAAGCAGGGGTGCAGAACCTCTTTCAGCCCGAGGGCTGGCCCCCGTCTGGGAGAAGTTCTCGGCGGCATTCCAGTGGTGACCAGGGCCAAAGGCAAAAGGGGCAGGGCAAGACACACACAAAATACCAGCATAGTTACCTTAAAGCTCTTACTGTCTGTAATTAAGCCTCAGGGGAGGCACTTCAGCCGTTTAGATTGGGGGAAAAAACTACAGAAAAGCCGGGAAATCACCCAATGATTGGTGGTTGGGGGAAAGGGGGTGTGGCCAGGGAAGGGGACATGGCTTCCTTGGGAACCCTGGAGGGCTGAATTTGGCCCCCAGGTCTGAGATTTTGCACCCCCCCCGGTCTGAAGAATAGGGAGGGGGAAGATTCCCTGTGGAGTTTAGTACCCCATTCAGGACACCCGAGTGCAGTCTGTAGTCAGTCTCTCTCTCCCCTCTGGATTTTGAGCCTTCACCAAATGTTGCCCAGCTGTTCTCTACATCCAGCACTGAGTTGTTTCTGATCTGTCTCTGGTCACTTCATTATGGGCTTGTTCACTTGTTATTTTCTGCAGGAAAGTCTTAACTAGGATGAATCTTGGGCACACATGTAGCTGATCTCCTCAGTGCAGGGACAAGGACACAAATGAACCAACTCTGCCATATTTATTTGATGTAGGGTACTCCCTGACTACCCACTGGACCCCCCTGTTCTTTCTAGAGGCAGACTGGCTGGTCAGGGAGAAGCCATTTTCATTGTACCACTCAGTTCAGTTGTTGTTTCCCTCATACTGAGAGGACAGGGCACATGAAAGCTCAAGGCTCGAACTGGGCTATGGTTTCTCCCTAGAAAGTGAACAGGCTCTTTGGGATGAAAGTGTTATAATAAAATTGACTTTTGAGAGTAACAACTGTGTACACCCCTCAATTAGGAACAGCCCTATCACATAACAGAAGCCACTGCAGGTGTGCATCAAGAATTAGACACAATTCAACAATAACAGACTGGGCCTATCATCACATTGCTTAGGGACAAACCCACAATAAAATGAAGGAAATGATTGGAAGGAAGTTAAATTTTCCTTGTGAGTTGTAACCATATAAACAACTGTGATTGTAAAAAATATCAAGCTAGAAACATATGGGAAAGCAATACAGCAGCACCTGTTAGTCATCAGTTGATTTTTGGAAAGCCAGAGTACTGTGAAAAAAGAAAAATAATGAGTTCTAGGAGGAACAGGCAAAACTTAGAGAAGGCTTCCACAGACCCTTCAGATATTTTGGACTACAACTCCCAGAATTCCCGACCATTTTCCATGCTGGTTGGGACTGATGGAAGTTGAAGTCCAAAGCATCAGACAGGCACTAGGTTGGGGAAGGCTGACTTAGAGGGTTGTTGTTGGCAGTGCTTTTGTTAAAGTTTTAAGAAAATATAAAGGCATCAAGAGAACAATTTTTCCTGTTGTCGAGAAATATTTCCACCTACTTGCCTGCTTGACTTTTTTTTTAAGGACAGGGAAGTGTGTTCTTTACTTGGCCTTGGTTTTGCCTTGTCACACTTCTGATAACCTCTGATCTATCTGGTAGATGAAAGCCATTCTGTTGCATATTTCAGATGGTGCAGAAGTCTTAACATTTTTCATTAATTTGCATGCCTTCTGATCCAAAGATCTTCCACTTCAGCTAGCCTGGGAAATTTTGCTTTGTCTGTAGACAGGGTGGGAATATCCTGCTTTCCATACACCCCCATCCTTTACTAGCTGTGTCACTTCTCACAATGAATCTGCAGCAGAATCTATGCACAAATGCATCAGAAGGTGAAAGAGAAATGGAGAAACTGTTGCCCGTTAGTTTTGCAGTGTGTATAGGGCAGTGGTGGTCTGCCTTTCACCCAGAATGTGCCATCAGTCAAGTCCAAAGTAATGCTGCTCTTGTGCTCCTCTAAGGCCTATATCTCACAAAGAGTAGATGAGGTGGTAAACCCTGTTTCTGGCTACATAATTTCAGACTACAGGTGGTGGTGGTCGGGTCTTTTGTAACTGAATGGTCCTCCACACAAAACAATTCCCTGCACTAAGAAAACCAGAAAGTCAGGAAGAAGACTAGACTAGAACCCCTTTCCCTGACATGTTAGTTTTCTGTGTGCAGGATTTTAATTTTTTGTATGAAGGGACATTCAAATCATGGAAACCTCCACTTACAATCTCAAGCGGTATAGACCCAAAACAGTTTCACCCTCTTATCTACTGCTTGAGAGAACTAGGCTTAAGCCTACTGAGCTAGGGATCAAGCAGCAGCATAGTACTAGAATGACAGGTGAATGTACTGACCTTACTCTATGCCAGCCTTCCCCAACCTGGTGCCCTCCAAACATTTTGGACTTTAACTCCCATTGGTCCCAGCCAGCATGGCAAATGGTCAGGGATTCTGGGAGTTGTAGTCCAAAACAACTTCTTGTGACACCATGCCATGCACAGGTTAGGAGATATAGAATAATTACAATATATAGGAACACCCATGCCAGCCATTGTAATGAATACAACATTGAACCATGAGAGCTCATGTTTCTATTTTGGATCTAGAACTATAGATGCACATCCAAATAGATCAGCTGTCCCCAACCTTGTTTCCTTCCTCGAGATGTTTTGGACTTCAGCTCCCATTGGTTCCAGCCAGCATGGCAAATGGTTTGCAATTCTGGGAGTTGTAGTCCCAAACATCTGGCGGGTACCAGGTTGGGGAAGTCTGATGCAGGCACAGGTGAACACCAACGTCAAAATGTAGAGATGAAAATGTCTCTGAAATGCATAAGTTGCATTTAATTCCTACACGTTGTATAGAAAGCAACTGTCAACTGTCAAAAAACATGTTCTTAAAAATAATGAGAATCAAGTATTTTTTAACAAAGACATACGTTTTCTTTATATAAAATATATCTTACTTGTAAAAAAGTCTGCAGAATTTTTTCACAACTGAAGTGTCTTTCACTGTTTTAGAATACTTGATTCTCATCAAGAATACTTGATTCTCATTATTTTTAAGAAAATGTTTTTAAATGATTTCTATTTAGAATATAAATAAATTTATTATACAAATGAGAATGTATTTTTAATATGTGTTGTCCTCACCATGTGTACTTATTGTATGTATTTTGAATATTTACAGCACCCTGAGGAAGGCCTTAGAAAAAAACACAGGCCGAAATACGTCGGGCTCCTCTATTTAATAAAGATTTTGCGTCCTGAGAACCTAGTTTTCTCCTTTTTTCGTTGAACAGGCACCAAACCTCATACTGAACCTCCTGTTTCTCTATAAGGTTTTGGTTTTGGCTGGTTTCTGGACAAAACCAACTGGATGAAGTTACCAAAGGGAGAGATGATAAGCCAGTCAGTGAATCTGGCCCAAGTTCTACATAGACTCTTAAATTCCCCCTTTGGAATGAAGAGTACATACCCCAGATCCGGCCATCATATTACTGACACATATTTTGTTTATACATTATGGAAGCAAAAACAAGGCCTATAAATAGTATTTATATATAATAAAGAGGCAATACAAAACAATGAGTTGTTGGGAGCTTCGTGATTTACTGCTGCCAAATCTCAAAACTGCAAATATGTGAATTAGATATACTGCAACCCTATCAGATGCAGAAACCATGCCAGAATCAGTTGTTCCATTGAAACCATGTTGGCTCCATCCTGTGTTTGAATTGTTTAATTCTGTTGGTTGCCATTTGGAATGTACCTATCCATGAGTTATGGTTTCTTTCTGAATTCAATTATTCATTTTATTTACTACAAGACTAAAGATATAAATGCTTCCCCATCTTAGTTCTTAAGGGGTTTGTCCTCAGTTGTTGCCAAAGACCAGTAAGTTCTTAGCCACATATATGTAACAAGGTACACTTGCTTGGTCATGGTGTTTGTAATAATAAATGACACGTACATCTTCCATCTTGGAATCATCTGCTACAAGCCTAGAACTAGGCTATGCAAACAGCATGTGGTAAAACCGTTCCTGGATTTTGTATCTCTTCCAAGTGCAGGTGGGGAATTGCATGGATGAATGCTTTCCAGAATTAAACAACTCCCAGCACATAGACAACTAGATGTGAGGGGAAAGGATTCTATTCTAGCCTTTTCCCCTGACACATTAGTTTTCTAAGGGCATGATCCTATGTTGTCCACCCTTGATGCATGTAAGCCTCCAAACACGGGGGCTTATTTGCATTCAATGCATGGCGCGAGGTGCTACGGTGATTTCCGCCGCTCTGCACCTCACACCCTGTATTTCATCTGGATGGCCAGTTTTGGCCATGTAGATGAAGCGCTGCAGAGGGGGAGGGAAGGAGGCTGGGGCGCCATTTGGATAGGGCATAAGCCATTGGCCCCAGTCTCCTCCCCTCCTGGCATGCCCTTTTAGCCTTCTCCGAGGTCAGTTTCCGACCTCGAAGATGCAGCCAGATGCAGGGCGGGGGCTCCACAGTTGGAGTCCCAGCTCCGTGGTCGAAGACCTTGGAGGACCTCAGAGCTGGGGCTCCGAATAATCCTATGGTCCCGCAGACAATGTCAGTAGGCCATAGGATTGTGCCCTAAGAGCAGGTTTTTATCCCCTGTGGAGCAGCATTCAGACATGTGATTCCCTCAGCTGCCATCAAATGCTTCAGTACTGAAGCGGTACTGTCGAGGAGCCATTTGACCACTAAAACAAATAAAGGCAACAAAAAGAAGAACAAACATAATAATATAACACAGGGCTCTCCAACCTTGGGTCCCCAGATGTTGCTGGACTACAGCTCCCAGAATCCCTTGCCATTAGCCATGCTGGCTGGGTATGCTGCTGTAGGCCAGCAACATCTGGGGACCCAAGGTTGGAGAGCCCTGATATAACAAGATCACTAAAGAAATAAAGGAAGTCACAAATTATAATGCTTAGTCTATTACCGATATGATTATGGAATATCTACATTAAATCAGCCCAAGTAGGAGCTCACTGTCTAATGAAAGAATGAAAATACAAATTATATAGCATATATAAGGTGTGTGTGTGTGTGTATTAGTCAGACAAAGTATAAGCAACTGTACTTGGTTGGGATTTGATCAAAAGTTTGAAGGGCTTCAGCACAGAAAATAAATGGAACCCATGGTGCCATAATGTCTTCCTTAAAATTAGGATTCCTTGCTTGCTACACTTGCTGAGTAAGTTTATACATAGTCATAGTCTTCCAAATTTTGTCAACCCGCTGCTGTTTAGTTGGTTTTGGAGACTTCCACTTGTGTGCTATACATGATTTTGCAGCTGTACACAATTGCTTTAGTAGGTTTTTATGCAGGAATCCAGGGTCATTAGGTTCAAATAGATGAAGAAGCATAGCTTTAGGAGCTACTGGTAATATTCCTGACAGTAATCCACAACCCTGTTACAAAACACTTGCACTGTTGAACATTCCCACCAAAGATGATAGTATAAAGCAATCCGACCATAGTAGTAGGCGATCACTCGTGACCAAGTAAGATTGTCTTCCAGGATAAAATTACAAAATAACCCTTCCAACAATATTGACTATAGGTCGGGTGTATTAGGTGAAGACTTGCAGGAGTAATGTACCACTACTTAGGACTTTGTATTGTGCTTCCTTTATATTAGTGTTGATTGATAAAGATGCAAAGAATACCAAAAGATGGATATTTTATCTATGACTCCAACACACATGCTTCTAAGTTACTGCTGGGAACTAGGTAGCCTTCTGGGTTCAAATCTCCCTTTGGCCTTGGTCCCTTGGGAATGTAAGCATTCATTGTTGTTTTTAAATAGCTCTAGAAAGTATGATTCAGACAAAGGCAACTTCATAGGTTTAATATACTAGTAACTGGAGGAAATTCAGTGTTTTGCTGATGCGTAGGTGAGCGAAAGGTGTTTTTCTCAAATGTTTCTGTAGATCAGGGGTGGGGAACTCTTGCAGCCCGAGGGCCAAATTCAATTTCAGAGAAGCTCTCGAGGGCTGCGTTTCAGTGGTGGGCAGGGCTGATAGCAAAGGGGGTGGGGCCAAAAATACAACAAAATCTCCCTCCACTAGCATATTGTAGCTTAAAGCTCTAAGTAACTAAGCTTTAGGAGAGGCATTTCAACCTTTAGAATGAGGAAAGAGCTACACAAAAGCTGGATTGGGGCCAGGGGAAGGGGACATGGTCATCTAGGGAACCCTGGAGTGCTGAATTGGGACCCTAGGCAGGCTGGATTTGGCCCCTGGGTGGGCTGGATTTGGCCCCTGCACCTGAGGTTCCCCACCTGTGCTGTAGATTATTTGCATGGTATCTTTTAACAAGAACACAGTAAATATTTTTTGCCTCCATTTTCTGTGAGCAAAAAATAAAAACTATGTGCAAGGCATGCTGGGAGTTCCATGGCTTTCATGAAAACTTAGCCGGAAGAAAAGGAACACAAAAACAGGGCTGCAATTTCCATCTTATATTTCCATCAGAGATCAATTTTTTAACCAAGTAACTGTCCATCTGTAACTACAGTGGTGGAGTATGATGGTTGTTTATTGGTACTGAAGGAAGTCTACTTGGATATCTGTGATACATGTGCAAATGTTGTGGTAATTGTCTTGATTAGCTCAGGTAACCTGTTGGTTTTTCAGATCATTTTTAGAGCTGTGTGCACATGGCCTCTTGAAATTCTCCACCCTATTTGTGGGCAGAGAAATTGGGTGGACAGTTTCACCGAATTTCTCCAGTGGGAGGTGAAATTCTCCAACAGTTTCTCACAGGTAGAGCTCACCATTGGCAGAAGTTGTAGCACAGCTTCTGTCTTTTTTCCAAAGGGCTTTTTGTGCTGCCACTGCAAGTAGCAACACCATCCACTGTGTTGGCAGCCTGGCCCCCTTTTTGCATCCTCCACAATGTCCCATACCTAGCATCAGGACCGGTGCAGGGCTGTTTGGCGCCCTAGGCCAAATTATATTTAGCGCCCCCCCTCTCGTGCCGTGGGGGGGGGCTCCGGAGCAAAGCAGCCCTGCTCTGCAACCCCCCCCCGCGCCTGCTGCTGCCACCACCACCTACCTTCCCCCCCCCCCGCTGCTGGCTGCTGCTGCTGACGCGACGGGACCCCCGCACTTTTTCTTTTGCCGGGGAAACCAGGGCAACAGGGCTGTTTAAGCCCTGTTGCCCTGGTTCCTCCCGCCAAAACAACGCCGGCGGGACTCCGGAAAGGACGCGAAGGTAGGTGGTGGGCGGGCGGGCGGGTGCGCGCGCGGGGGGGAGGTGGAGTGGCGGCGGGCGGGGAGGCGCGGCGGAGGCGGCAGGCGGGGCAAGAGCACGCCGGCGGCGAGGAAGGAGCGCAGCGTTTCTGCACCCTCTTCCGCCACACGCCCTAGGCAGCCGCCTGGGTCTGCCTAGCAGTAGCACCGGCCCTGCCTAGCATCATTCTGGGGAATTCTGGCAGCCACCACACACAAGAAAATGTGGAGCAAATTCTGGCCTTATATATCTAGGGTGGTAAGGAAAGAAAATTCTCAGAACTGTTCCGAGAAAAATGTCTTTTTGCTCAGTTTTAATGATGATTTAAAAATGAAGTTTTGGCTCAGCTCTAGTTGTCATTCTTCAGAGTTTAGGACCTTCCCTGGGGTCTTCCACACATTACATTTCTGAGGGGTGACTATGGTTACATTTTGTCTCAAATGCAGATGCTTAAGTCCTGTAGCTTTCAGGTGTTTGTTTGTTTGTTTTAAAAAAATGAATTTTAAAAAAAATATACATACAGACATTTGTACATACCCATCACAATGAATACATATGAAATACATATATATGAAAATACAACTTACTAACAATTATACATAGGCTTCAACAAAAGCAGACTAGATATTCAAATAAGTATCCATTTGGAGGTGGCATCTATATGCCACCCATTCAAAAGTTGAAAGTGTTGTTAAGCTCTCAATCCATTCCATTATAGGAGGTGAGTGTTTATCCTTCCAATGTTGTAATACCAGTCTTTTAGCTGTCAAGAGAGCATGGAGAATCCATTTACATTGACCAGTCGTTAATTTTGATGAAGCAGGTAAATAATTTAAAATAGCAGGTGTGAAGGGGGCAGCATTGTGTCCCATTCCAGGGGAGAGGTGGAGCTAGTGGTATACCAAAATCTGTCCTCCAATTTCCTGAAAGTTTTCTTCATCCATGAAAGAGGCTTCTATTTTTCTGCCTCATTCTCAGGTCGTTTTATAATTTATTTTGAATGTATTTTGGTGATGCCTCCATCTCTGCGAGGTGGACGAGGGTGCCTTCTTTCTTTCTCTCTCTCTCTCTCTCTCTTTCTATTACACATCTCCCTATCGCTCTGCAGCCTCCCAGGCTGCCTGCACTTCTTGATCTGAAAAATTCCTATGGGAGGAATTACCTCACGACGTTTTCTCTGAGCTTTAATTGGAGTGCAGGAAGCCAAGGAGGCTACAGGCTGCTGGAAAGATGATTGTACAATGAAAGAAACACACAGTCCTCATAAGTAAGGTTAATGCAAGAACCCCAAACCCAAGCCATGAGAATTTCTCTGAAATTTTAATCTCTTTTAAATTTCTTTTCGAAGCAATTTCTTTTCTATTAAATTGTGTGAGAATGGTCAAAAACAAATTGGGAAAATTTTTTCGGCACAACAGTACTTTTTATATCAGCTTTGAAAGTAGAGCCATGAAAATGTGATAATGTACATCCGCTTCTGGCAGAAAGTACATAAAGATGAGGAAACCTCTTTTTAAAATAATGTGTGTATCATACCTCTGCTAAAATGTTTGCAAAGATCCTCAGCTACACACATGGCTCCGTAGAGTTCCCCTGGCTTTTTCAAAGTTGTTTGTTCCATTAACCTGATGCCTCTTAGACAAGGTGCCTTGACATTATTTTCCTCTCTTGCCACTGTTCAGGTTTGTGACAAGATTTATTGAGCTGGATGGCTTGACCTGCTTGCTGAACTTCCTGAAGAGTATGGACTATGAGACCTCAGAGAGTCGCATACACACATCCGTTATAGGATGCATCAAGGCTCTGATGAACAACTCCCAGGGACGGGCACATGTCCTGGCCCACCCAGAAAGCATCAATATCATCTCTCAGAGTTTACGGACTGAGAACATAAAAACCAAGATTGCAGTGCTGGAGATCCTGGGGGCTGTTTGCTTAGTGCCGGGAGGCCACAAAAAGGTGCTGCAGGCCATGCTTCACTACCAGGTTTATGCAGCGGAGAGGACAAGATTCCAGGTAAAAACAATATGTTGAGCAAATGATTCCTAATGCAACATTACCTTTAGAGTTTGTTCTTGGTCCTCTTTTTCTATGTGTATAAGACACAATGAGCAGTGCTGATTTTCTGCTTGACTCAAACAGGACATGCCTACGCTTGTAGCATTCATTCCATGCTTTACCCTTTCACCTACATAAAGGTGAGCATTATGACCATATAAATATTACTGTCTTTTACGACTGGTCAAGCATGAATATGGTGTCAAAGTATAATTACATATAATGAAGATAAATTTGAGGACTGTACAACCTCCTCAGGCAGGTACTGTGGCATGTCACATTTCATATTTTTGTATCCTTGCATTCTAGATCCCACTTTTACTAAACCAGAGGGCTATTTCACATGTTAATCAGTTAAACCTTGGTTTGTCACCAAATCAGCCAGTCCTGGCTTTCTGGTGTGCTGCTGCTGCTGCTGCTGCTGCTGCTAGTGCTGCTACTACTTTGAAATCAATGTGCATGATGCTTTACAGAGTAACAAACAAAAAGGCAACCTTTCCCAAAGCATAACTTACAATTTAAATTTTTACATAGGGGAAGGCAATGGAGGAACGGGCAAGGATAACAGGAGAAGAATGTGTACAGCAGGGGTCCTCAAACTTTTTAAACAGCGGGCCAGTTCATTGTCCCTCAGACTGTTGGGGGGCCGGACTATAGTTTGAAAAAAATATGAATGAATGAATCAAGTTAAAAAAAAGGACCCGGGTCCTTTTTTTTTTTACTTGATAGGGGTGAATTTTTTCCCCCTTAAATGGAAAGTTATTTTATTTATTTATTTATTTATTTATTTATTTCATTTTTATACCGCCCAATAGCCGAAGCTCTCTGGGCGGTTTACAGCAATTAACAAGACAGTCCCTGCCCGCAGGCTTACAATCTAAAAAGACACGACACACAAGGAAAAAGGAATGGGGAGGGAAGAAGAGGGAATATTAATGAATACTCCTGGCAAAGCTGGTGGTATTTACATATATAGTTGCACAATTGTTTCATGCCTAACATGAATATACTTTTGTTTTTGCCATCACACAAATGAGCATACTCTGCTTCAATCCAAAGTAGCATTTTTGAAACATTATAAATCTGACTTAGCTACATCAGCTCATACATAAGAGGTAAAACACCACCACTAATTTTTCCATATTATGAAAAAGAATTAAAAGAATCGGCGCTTGAAGCGAAAGAGTTAAAAAAATGTCTGCTGCCTCCAATCAGCCGGCGGGCCGGATAAAAAGGCAAGGCGGGCCGGATGTGGCCCGCGGGCCTTAGTTTGAAGACCCCTGGTGTACAGCATCAGTTATACATACTTAGACTTAGTTTCAGTTGGGAATGAAGATTAAGCCATACTTTCCAGAAATGTGGGTTTGGGGTGAGGGATATGAACAATAGAAAGAGGTGTTCTAGGAGGGCATTCCAGGCATTAGGCCAGCAAAAGGGGAAAGGACAGCATTCTTTAAGGGAATAGGAGATGTCTTAGGTGTAAATCTAGCTAGTGACACAACTAGGGCCAGACCTCTGGGTGCGGGTCCAGGAAACCCACAGCCCAGAGAGGCCCCACATGGTAGCATCAATGTTTCTTCTTCCTTAAAAGATAACCCAAAAAACTTTTTCGCTGAGGAGTGAAGCTTGACAGTCATACCTGCCACCTTCATTTCTCAATCTCAGAGTGCCTCTGGGCCCCATGTGCAGCCACCAAACTGACTGCAAATCAGATCAACGACCTTGCTTCCTGTCCTTCCTGGACATTGACTTCATGCATTGGCTTCATGTAGCCAATGATTTGGCTTCATTTAGCTAATAAGGTTTGACTTCATCATGATCTCTGAAGACAAATCCAAGTGAAAGCAATGCTTCCTGCCCTCACTTTGGTGACGTGTCGATAAAAAAAAGAGAGATGAAGAGAGAGAAGCAGGACTGTGGCTTACGCTGGCTCAGCTTCTCTGAGCGTGGAAAGCTAAGCAGGGTCAAGCCTGGTTATTACTTGGATGGGAGACCCCTCCTCTAGTTTCCTGCATTGAGCAGGGGGTTGGACTCGATAGCCTTGCAGGCTCCTTCCAACTCAATAGATCTATGAAATCTATGAAATCTATGAAATGGTTCCCAGTAGGGACGGAGTGTGGTTGATGCTGGCATTAAGTGGGCCAAACATGTCACCCCATTTGCGGCTCCCCCAAAATCATTAAACCTGTAGGTATTTATCTTAACCGCATTAATAGGTTATGTCTGGATACACATTAACACACAGGCCCTGCTGCAGACCAGTCCTACAAACCCTACCGAGCAGAAAAGAACCTGGTCCATGGTTTGCCACCTGCTTTATGGATTGAAAAACACAGCTGCTGAGCCAAGACCACACAATCAATACTGGCTGAATTTTATAGCCTATACTAATAGAAAGTACTGCAATAAATTAAAACATGACAAATGTAAAGAAAAGGTACCATGGACTAATTAACAAAACACAAGGCATGAGATAGAAACATGACAGATAAGCATACAAAAAATACAGCACAGGTACAGAATACTGCTAGCAGTGGTGCTGACTCCCTGTTGGGAATGCCTCCCTCCTTCTCCTTTCATTCCTTAATATACCTTTACCCAAATCCCAAACCCGGTTAAGATGTTTGCTTCAATTACCGATTAATCACTACATCTGTTTTATCCTGCCTATTTCCAGCTCTCCAGACCAACCCCACTCCACATAAATGGTTTCCCCCTATCTTTCAGTAACCATTGCCCTTTACCTCACCACTTATCTCCTATACTCTTATTACTGTCTTGTACTTTTTGTTCTGACCACAAGATTGACACACACAACACACTCATGATGGTATACTCTCCTAAATTCCTCTTTTGTAACTTTCCAGCTTTATGTATGCCAACTCCACTTATTGTTACGCTAACCCAGTCTTCTCCAACCTTGGGTCCCCAGATGTGTATATATATATATATATATATAGTGTGTGTGTGTGTGTGTGTGTGTGTGCGTGTGTGTGTGTGTTTGTGTGTGTGTGTGTGTGTGTGTGTGAAAACTGGGCTGCAGTTTATAAAAGCTTGTACCAAAGCCTGGTCAAATACTGGCCTTTTGCTACATACATACACACGTTTCCATAGGTGTGTGCACCTAGAATACCTCATGAATAAGGGAGTTCAGTTTTGGCTGTGGTTTATAGGCAGTACTCAAACTCCAATTAAGGAATATTGTTCTGTGATGTAACAGCAGAAACCTAAGGTTTGGAAATCAGCAGTACATGATAAAGGCATATTCCTATGCAAATTTAGACAGGAAAAAATCCTTCAACTTCCAGCATGCCACAGCATGCCATGCTGGCTGGGGCATCCTGGGAGCTGTAGGACTTTTTTTTCCTGTCTAAACATGCATAGGATTGTGCCCTTAGGGACCAGAAGCCCAGTGGCCTTGTGTGTGTGATGGTTAGGAGGCAGCTGTGTGTGAGAGAGGGAGAGAGGAATATATAACTTGTTTCCTGGTAATTAGTCTGAGGAAGCCTTTCTGAAGCTTGTCTTTGTTTATATTAGAGGTGGCTCAGGATGACCTTGTGTACTTTGACAGGGATTTTTGTTAGTGCATGTTCCTGACAACATTCAATCAGATTTTAATCCTTTGTCCCAACTTAACCAGGTTGCTATGTGGAATAAGCCCATATGCTGTGAGCCTGATCTCGCTCAACTGCATTCTGTCTGTGATTGTTTGTTTGTAAAGAGTTTAAAATAATCAAGTGAAAATAACGGGGAAGATAGTAATTTCTTAACCAGTATAGTATAACACAACTCGTACAGCATACAGCTGGGCCTTTGATAAGGTGCTGTTAATAGTTTGCAGAAGCTTTTATGAGCCTCTAGGGAACTATCTCATCTATGAATGTGTGGAATGCACAAATACTTACCCCTGTCAAATAGTTTTGGACAGTGGATAAGGATTTAAAAGATGAATCTTTGCCTCCTTGTTTTCTTAAGAGCAATAAGGACGTGCTCCTGTTTTGGTTTTTCTTTTCTTTTCTGATATTTGTGTCCAGATTCCAGAATCGTCTTTTCCACAATATTCCTTCCAAGAGGCTAAAGTTAAATTCATCCAAGGTAACTTGGATGCCTTCAACTCCTCTTTCTCTCTTTGACACTTGGAATCAGAAGTGCTGATGCTAGACATAACAGCTGTAAGGATTCAAATGTGGCTGTTCAAGTCTGGGCTGATTTCATCATTATGAATGTTTATGTGCTGGTGGTAGTTGTTAGGCTTCGGGTCTAAATCAGGATGGGGAATATTTAGCCCTTCAGTTGCTATTGGCCTGCAATTACCATCATCCCCCACCATTTGCTATGCTGGCTAGGGATGATGGCAGTTGCAGTCTACCAACATTTGGAGGGCCACACTTTTCCCACCGCAGTCTAAAGTCTAGCAGTTGTCGAAAATAGACACCCCCCCCATCCCAAATTTAATGAGAAGATAGAATGTTTTTGAGGCAAGGATTCACCTCTTATCCAGGGTATATTTCTACTTCCCACAAATCATGTTTACTATCTCAGTGTGGATTTTGATGCTTTACGGAGGCACTTTTAATAAATGTGATCCTTGAAAGGATACTGGACAATGAGTCAGTGTCTAGAGTTATGTGCAAATGTCCTCTTGAATATCTCCACTCTATTTGTGGGCAGAGAAACTGGTGGTGGGGTGGGTCAGGAGGAGGACAACTTCACTGGATTCCTCCAGGCGGAGCAGAAATTTTCCCCTGCAAAATGCTCAGGGGTGAGGCTCACCATTAGCAGTGGTAATACTACCTTTTTTCCTAAAGTGCAGCAACAACTGCATTGGCAGCCTACCCAATATTTTGTATCCTCCACAATGTCCGGGACCTGACATCATTCCTTGGCATTGTGGGAGAAAATGGCAGCTATCATGAGAAAAATTGTGAAGAAGATTATGTAAAATGGCCATCTTTTTCTGCGGGGGGGGGGGGAGGTGAGAAAAAGAAAAGTCTCAAATATTTTCTCAGAAAAATGTCTTCTGATAAATTTTGGCTAGGTGCGAGCAATCATTCCTGTGTACAGTCCAGAGACAGGATCCATTTTGGGAGTAGGTTCTTACCTTTAGTTTTTGACTTTATAAATATATAAAGGTTATGCAAATACCTGGGAAACTGAGGTTATGCAAATACCTGGGAAATCCTTTAACTCGCAGTTGCAGTTCTGAGAGGAAATGCCTCCTGTCATCTGAACAATATCATTTAGATTCACTCAGAGAATGGAGTATTCTACAGGGTTAAAAACGTGCTGATTTAAGCTGATTCCAATCAGCATCCATGTCGCCCCCTCACCCCTTGGGTATTATCTCTCAGCCTCAAACATCAACCCTGGATTACTACAAATGGGTATTTGGCATCGACAGCAAAAATGTTATTAGCATTCTTTCTGAGTAGCAAAAATTAATAATAATTTTTTTTGTCAGCACAAGTAACAGAATTGAAGACACTGAGTAGAAGTAAATTATTTTGGTTTTATTTATTTATTATTTATTTATTATTTGCATTTATTTATCGCCCATCTGGCCGGCAAACCGGCCACCCTGGGCGATGTACAGAAAATAAAACAGAATAAAATACATTAAAACATTTTTCTCCATTAAAATACATTAAAACAGTATAAAATTTTAAAATCTTAGCCCACCCCATATTCCCGCCTGAATAACCAAGTTTTTAATTTTTTATTGGTCTGTATGACTGAAGATGAAATTGTGGGTTGGTTTCATAGAGGAAACATTTGGAACTCTGCCTTCCTAGATGAACAGAGTGAACGTGACAAGGAGAGTATAAAGGGTTTTGGAAGCCAATGTGGAGTCAAAGCTTGTTTTAGACTGTCAACAGGAAGACAAACAACATAGGATCCACCAAGAATGGAAAGACATATTCATTCCATGAGTTATCCCTATCAACTCAATATATTTTAGTACCAAGAAATTTAATTCCAAACCAGAGCAACCACAAGACTACTTTTAGTTTCATGTGTCATGATCAGTAATAAAATTGCTTACTAAGGCTTCGTCACCAGAGATTGTAATTGCTGTCTGAATTTCCCACATCTCCGTGATGTCACACCCACCCACATTGTACACTTTAATTTTCACATTCCTAATTGCTGTCTCCACTCTCAGCCTTTTTTTTAATTGAAGAATTATTTTTATGAAGATTCAGTTTCTATATGGGTGATTAGTTTATGTTAGGCTTCATCTGTCTGGAAGAAAAGAAAAACTCAAGACCTTCCAATAATTTCAATAAAAGAAGAGGTACAAGAGAGATCTGTGCCCTCGTCTCCTTACTCACATAATTTAAGAGGGTGGTATCCAGTTCTCCTGTTGATGGAACTGCTTCTGTCAGTGGAAAAGGGAATGGCTGCAATCCCCCTTTGCCCTGAAACCCACCGTGCACCCTCAAAATCTGCTCTGGAGGGTTGGGGGACCCCTCGGAGCAGATTTTCTTGGAGACAGCAGCGGGGATGAGAAAGTCCCATTGTGTAAGTGGACTTCTGCTCACATGACACTGGATTTGACCTGGAGAGACAGATGTATTTTGCATTTGCATGTTTTGAAAATGTCTATCATGTCAACAGGAACAGAATTGGCATTTGGACGCCTCCTTGCTGTCTCTGTAGCTTGTTGAATCAGTTGCTTTTATTTGAATTGCTGTGTTTGAAGTCCTTTAAAACAAAAAAACAAAAAAAAAGAAGGTAAAGGAATGACAACTTGAAGAAATGGTTGTAGCAAATGGGAAAATATTGAATTTGGTTGAAGACCAAATAGCTTGGGTCAGAGGCAATTTCAGACAGCAGTGAACACAAAGCGCAGTCTTGTTCTTGGTTGCCTACTGAGGAATATAGAAGTAACATTCACAGTTCATGGAGCAGGGTCAGAGATGAAAACCTGCTGTAGTGTGGAGGTGGAATGTACTGTGTTTCAACTGAAACCAGTGTATTAGGGTCCCAGAACAGCTTTAAAATGTATAATAAAGTGGAGGGAGCAACCCTGTGGCCCCTAGGCAGTGTCTGAGGGGCTTTAGGATATTTCAGATTTCCAGCTTCGAGGTCAGAGACAGCGCTGATCTTGGAGCTGGGAATCGGAGCTCCAATCTCCCTTCCCCTCGCAGCCAGCATGGAAAGAACCACGTCGGCTGCCTCTCCAAGGTCAGGGATGCAACCTTGGAAAGGGTAAAACTGGGCATTTCAGTGGGCAGGGAGGGGAGGAGACTGGAGAGGCCAGGATAAGAGTTATCCTGAGGTCTCACCAGCCTCCTTCCCTCCCCCTCCAAAACATTTTTGTTAGATGGGTGAAAAAGCCCATCTAGCAAAAATGCAGAGTGGGAGGATGGGGAGGGAAAGATCGCTTCTGAAACTCCTGCCCTGCTTAGGATGTTCATAAGCTTCCAGGTTCAGGGGATTATGAGCATTGAGGGCACAACCCATAGCATTGTGCTGTAAATCCTAAAAAGGACGAGCCCAGTGGCACTCAAATAAATTGGGAGGTGGGCTAATCTTACCCACTGGCCTGCTGCACAAGGGCATCATTTGTCATGTACACCTGCTGCTTCCAGTAACTGCTGCTAGGGATGCTTCTGAAATTATTGAATCCAATTTTTTTCTCCTTGGATTTTGGAATTCCAAATGTCCTGGTTGTGTTTCTAGCGTGGATGTGTTGTTTACATTTTCATTCCCAAATTTAGTACATAGCTCTCTGTGGATGCATGGTTTGCCACAGCTTTCAGCTCTTTCAGTTCATTTGTGCCTTTTTGTCTCTGCTGTATTACTGATATGTATGTGTGCACTGAAAAAACGCTGCCAAAAAATGGTGTGATTGTACATATGGATGTGAATATTCTTTGTATATGGTGTTTTTTCAATGTGCAGAAGAATTGCTTTTCCCCCAGTGTTTTATCAGTGCACACATGCAAATCAGTAATGTAGCATAGTGGGAGATTAAAATGAACTGAAGCCATGACACATACTCAAATTCCAGAATTAGTTTTAGAAATTTTCTCCATTAAACCAGAAAGAAGGAATGAAATGCAGGGCAGGGCAGGGCAGGGCAGGGCAGAGCAGAGCAAACTTTCAGAAGAATAAACAAATAGAAGGGGGAAGGGAATCTGCTCATCCATACCCATTGGTTCGCATGTCCCAAGTGCCAGGTTTCTGCCAGAGTTGAATTTAAAAAAAGTCTACCATCACGTATGGCTTTGTGTTTAAGAGAATGGGATGCAAGCTGGAAGTCTCTGATTCATATAAAAGGTCAGGTACAAACTCACTGGCCTTAGTCAGATGTAACACTAAACTATGGTGTAACATTATGTGAAATTTATTCCTCCCTCTTCCTCATACTTCCATTTTCAACCAACCACAATGTACTGTTACATCCAAAACCTAAACTGGGGTTAATCCTAACAATGGTTTATTGGCTCAGTTAGGATGTAGCATTATGAGAACAATCCTAGCCTTCCTCTCGGTTTACATGCTCCCCCTCTCCTCTCTTCTTCTTGTATTGCCGTTTTTAGATAAACTGTAGTTTAGTATGTCATCTGAATCCTAAACTGGGGTTAATCTTCTATAGTTTGAAGTTGACTTGTTTAACTAACTATAGTTAAGATTAACCACAGTTTGTCTGGGTTCGGCTTTGCAGCCCCCCTGGAAGAAGAAGGGGGAGTGTGCGTGCCTGGGGGGAGGCTAGACTCATTTTTGTAACACTAAACTATGGTTTAGCATTACATCCAAACCATCCCAGTGAAAAAGCCAGCTTCATAAACCACTGTTTGAAGTTGGCTTGTTTCAGTAAACCATAGTTAAGGCCAATCTAACTTTGTCCAGGTTTGGAATAACACTAAACTGTGGTTACATAGTTAAAAACTGAAGCAAGAGCTTCCAGTCTCCTTGAGGTGACGCTGGAGAAGGAGTGGGAGGAAGCATGATCCCAAGTCTCATTTATGTAATGGTAAACCATAGTTTATCATTACATCTGAACAAGGCCACTGGATAGCCATAGGAGAGCCATGATCACACACCCCTAGCCTTGTCTATACAATGGACCCACTGCCTTACATTTTAAATTGTGGGAAGATTTACTGATATATGTGGAGTGTTTTGAGCACATAGTACCTTCCTATATAAATACAGAGAATTATTTACACACATACACACACACACACACACCTGTATCTGTGGATAGCAATAAGGATTGCTATATATGTTTACATGATTCATCCATTTGTTCTGCCCTTCATATGAACGTGTAGGATCATAAGGAAACGTGGGTGGGGGCAGTCACTTTTCAGAGAATGGTACAGAAACATAGGTGATGGTAAAGAAAAGGAGGGGAAGGGTCAGAGGTACAGCGGGCTCCATGGACGGGCCCTTTACAGAAGTATGTGGACTCAAGGTATTGTCAGGTCTTGCTTCTTAGCACCCCTCCTGCATCCTTAGCCACTGGCTTCCTTGTCCCAACTTCCAGGTTCATGCTCTGCAGAAGAACAAACATAAAACAGTGTCACAGTAGATCACATCTGTTATCAAGTGATATGTTTCCAGTAGCAAAAATAAAGTAACTTAGTACGCCGGGGGGAGGGGGATCCTTACTCAACATCTCTGTTCTTTTTGAATTTTGTAGGTAGATTAGCTGACTTTATACTACGATCAACTTGATTTAGTACTACTGCTTCTGCAAAGTCAAGTGATCTTTGAAGGAGTGTGCTGTGTATCAGTAACAGACTTCTCAATTTCTGAAAGTAGTGAGAAGTAAAAGCAGCACAAATTACTATTCAGACTGCAGGTTGAAATTTGTCTGTCATTGGGGAGAAACAAAGTATTAATTTCAGGATTTAAAAACAGCTAATATGATCTGAACCTTCTAAGAGAGAACAGATATAGAGTGATCCTATTTAGCTTGCCGACTGCCTTGTCTAATTAGAAGAGGTACCTAATATCCAACTAGCCTATAGAAACTGTTTTTGAAACAGATTTATGCAGTTATCCCTATAGATTGTGTTACTCTTTACCTAGTTGCTTTAAAAGTAATTCTTCCTATCCAGACATCTTTTATTCTCCTTTTTCTTGTGTATTGGTGATACCTTACATTGAACAACATGCTTAAGAAATACTGGATCCTCTGTGACTTATAATGAAAGAGTTAATCTGGATTATTACCAAGCAACCAGGTCTATGACATGTACAAGTGATAAAACATCTGCGACGAATGTGGAAAGTCCCCTAGCCAGGATATTATTTGCAAATCCCACTGAGCCCACAATGCTCTGTCCTGTCGATTATCTGCATCTCTCAGCTGTGTTTTAGTTTTAGGGAAACATATCTAGCAGTGGTGGGGGGAACCTGTGGTCCTCCAGATGTTGGGCTGGTTCACACGACACGGAAACCACGGGGGAGCAGAAGCCCCCCACGGTTCCCGTGTTGTGCGAAGGCTAGCCGGGGGTGCCCCTGCAGCATGCAGAGTGACCATGGGCGGTGGAGGGGTAAGCCCCTACCGCGCGTGGCCACCCTGCTGTGCGAACAGCGGGCGGCCGTCCTGCGGGGGCCTCCCATGGCCGCACAGAGGCGGCAGCCCAGAGCGGCCGGAGCCGTGGCCACTCTGGCCTGTAGGGCCAAATGGCCCCTCTGGGCATCCCGAGCCACCACCCCCTAGCGCCGGGAGGCCCTCACTGCGGGGACTGCCGGCTCCACCGGGGTCTGCCCAAACGCACAGGGCCCCGCCGGACGCCGCGGATGGCCCCGTGGTGCCACCCCTGCTCGCCACCTGGGTCATACAAACCAGCCCGTTGTTTGACTCCAACTCTCCTCATCCCCAGCCAGCGTGACTCAGCTTGTCTGAGCGTGGAAAGCTAAGCAGGATCAGGCCTGGTTATTACTTGGATGGGAGACCCCTCCTCTAGTTTCCTGCATTGAGCAGGGGGTTGGACTCGATAGCCTTGTAGGCCCCTTCCAACTCTATGATCTGTGAAATCTATGGTCAGGGATGATGGGAGTTGGAATTCAAAATTTCGAGGACCACAGCTTCCCCTGCTTGCTGTATAGGCTTCTGGAATCAATGTCACTGTTGCTGAGCCACCCAGCAAGGAGAAACAGGCTTTATAAATTATGTTTGTAGTAATCAGCTAGTAGCAGGGATGGCCCAACACATTTTTTCTGCCTGAAGCAAAGAACAAGATGGTGCTTCCTCCCATTCCACATGCAAAAGCTAAGGGGACAAGCAGTTGAATCTTCCATTCGACACTGGCGATGGAACAGTATCCTGTACTGCACTTGAAGGCAGCAGGCAAGCTTGAGGGTGCAGGTCAGGCTGTGTGACACACAGCTTCTCCTCCAACACCTTGCTGGGGCCTCCTAGCATCTTCCACCTGAGGCAATTGCCTCACTCTGCCTAATGGTAGGGCCAGCCCTGACCAGTAGTTACCAACTATTTAGTTACCAATTAGGTGTGAGACTCTACTAACAGGAATAGAATAGGGACAACAACAACAAAATTACTCTGAGAAGTTTCACAGCCATTGGCACAGCCCTCAAGAGTTTTTGTAGTTTTGCCTCTGCTTCTCTTCTTCATGGAGGGAGTAGTAGAGATCAAGCACTGAAGGCCTCGCCAATATAATGCAATAGATAAATATTAGTGTAATTCACCAATTAATTGCAATCTTATGGGGATGCCTGTAACCCTCTGAACTTGGAGGATTATTGGCATCCTATGGAGGTGAAGGTTACCTCCACGCTCCTCTCACTCTGCAAAGCTCTTAGACGGCCAGTGTCGGCTGTCTAAGTGCAGCGCTTCAGAGTGGGAGGGAAGGAGGCTGAGGCATCACCAGGATACATCATATCTTGGTGGCACCGGTCTCCTCCCCTCCCCGTCCCCAAAAGCCCTTCTCCAAGGTCGCACTTATGACCTTGGAGAAGCAGCCGGTGAGGTGCTTTCCATGCCAGCTATGAGGGTGGATGGAAGGGGATCCGAGTGCGGATCCCAAGCTACGAGGTTAAAGCAATATTCCAACCTCATAGCTGGGAATACGAAAAGTCCTATGGCTGTCTAGCTGCTGTCTAGCAGCCATAGGATTGCGCTGTAAATAATTTTAGTTGATTTACTCTTCCTTTACAGATCATATGACTGTGTTAAATTAAAATATAGTTGCATGTTACCAACCTTTAGGAAACAAATATCTGCTACATTGGTAGAAGGAAAGGCCCATCTTTAATTTTTTTCTTTTTTCATCCCTTATTATGTTAGAATCATTATTATTATTATTATTATTATTAGTAGTAGTAGTAGTAGTAGTAGTAGTTTTATTTCTATACTGCCCAATAGCCAAAGCTCTCTGGGTGGCTAAATAGCTAAAAACAAGTTAATACAATGTGACCAGTAGAAAAGTTAAAAATACCCCACCTCCCACCATGCACTATTTAGAATTGTTAAAAGCCTCGACATAGAGGGCAGTCTTAACCTGGCACCGAAAAGATGACAGAGTTGGCGCCAGGGGGGCCTCAGGGGGGAGCTTGTTCCAGAGTTGGGGGGGCTACCACAGAAAAGGCCCTGTTGCCGGCCTCCAAGCCTCCCTCAGAGGTGGAAGTCGGAGGAAGGCCCGAGATGTTGAGCATAGAACATTTATCTCAAAAAGCATGCCATTAATGCACAGCCCTGCTTCCCCACTGATTCTGACCTAAACAATTTAAAATGGGCCCCTGCTGTTTTACGTAATCAATTATAACTTCAGTTGATTGATCTATCAATTAAACTAATTCAATCTTGCAACTGCAATAAAGCCCTAAACAACTTGAGGCCAGGATATTTGAGAGAGCGCCTTCTCTCTTACCAGCCTGCCCAGTCACTTAGGTCATCAGATGAGGCGCTCCTGGTAGTCCCATCGGGACTTGTGGTCCATTTGGAGTCCACTCAGAATAGTGGACTGTCTCTGTCTCTGTAGAACTCCCTGCCTGTTGATGTAAAGCAGGCACCAATGTTTTGTTTTCAGCACTTGCTGAAGACATTTCTATTTAAACAAACTCCCCCTGATCAATCAGCTGCAGTTTTATGGACATAATAGTATTTTAAATACTTAAGGGCACAATCCTATGCAAGTTTAGATAGAAAAAGGGCCTACAGCTCCCACCATGCCCGAGCCAGCATAGCTGGCTTGAGCATGCTGGGAGTTGTAGGCCCTTTTTCTGTCTAAATTTGTTACAAATTTAGACAAATAGGATTGCGCCTTTAATTCTGTATTTTGATTCTTTTTTCTTTCTTTTATTGTTCACCACTCGGGAATCTTGTTAAATATAGAGCAGTATATAAATCTTGTACATAAATAATAAATATAAATTTAATATACTTTCCTCAGCTATGATCAAATCTGTCTACATGTATTAAAGTGGCAGGGTTGTGGGAAGATGTATATGTGAGTGAAGAGTACCTATCTCACCCTGTATAATATGCTATTTGTCTAGGTGAACTATTGCCCCTGGGTGAATGTGTAGGTGGCAAACTACATTTGCACCATGGGTAGCACTCTGCCTTCCATCCCTAGCCTTAAAGAACTAATCAGATTCATTAGTCTCTCTTCTAAAATGTTTTATTATAGTTCCCCATTAAAATATGCAATATAAAAACAATTATACATCAAGAACAGGAAAAGAGAAAAAGATATATTAAGTATACCATCATACTTCAAAATTGTATTTTCAAAAAGTCTCCCCAAGTAAAAATACATGTTTATGACTCAAAACATTTCTTATGATGAAATAAATAAATAAATGTTTCCTGATTAAACTACTTTAATGCATTATATATGGAGGTGCCTTTGAAGACTATTTGAAAACTGCAGTTAGTCCAAAATAAAGTTGTAAGACTGTTAACTGGGGCTGAGTCTTATGTTCATATCATGCCTGTTTTTTGTGAACTACACTGGCTACTAATTTGTTTCTGGGCTCAGTTCAAAGTGCTGGTTTTGACCTTTAAGCCTTTCACAACTTGCAACTGGAATACCTGAAGGTCTGCTTGTCTCTGCATGTGCTTCAGCAGAATTGGTGCCCTTGCCATCTGAGGTGTGCTGGGTGGCTACAGAAGAAAGGCTTAATCAGTGGTGGCACCCTGACTGTAGAATGCTCTCCCCAAGGAAACTCGCCTGGCACCTACCTTGATAAAATTTCAGCACCAGGCAAAATTCCTTTTTATTTCCCCAGGCGTTTTATCCCTCTGTATGTTGCTTTTATGCTGTTTGGCATTTGTTTTTAATTCTGCTGATGTTTTTTATACTGCTCATTTATATTGTCTAATTTTTTATATTTCCTGTTTTGATGCTTCTTTGTTAATTTGTTTTATCATGTTATCTGTTTGTAATCCACCCTGTTAAGCTATTGAAGGAAGGGGCATGCATGCATAAGTAAATAAATAAATAAATAAAACTGTAAAATAAAATTTATATATGTTTAAAACACTTTATATCATAAAGCAGAAATTTATAAGTTTCCTACATTTTTAAGTATTTTGTTTCCCATAGCCTTTTTTAGTTTTGTTCTAAGCTTTTGAGGCTGATAATTTGTGTGTATGTTGCAGGAGAGGATCTATAATGAAGAGACAGTATTACCATGGTAGCATGCATCACTTTCTCACTCCTGTTGCTTTACAGTCATTACTCAATGAGCTAGACCGAAGTCTGGGGCGATATCGAGACGAAGTGAATCTCAAAACTGCCATCATGTCCTTTATTAATGCTGTTTTGAATGCAGGTACTGGTGAGGTGAGTCTCTAAGAGAGTTAGGGCTGGCTCTTTTCCTTCTTTTTCCTCTTTTCCCTTTTATGCTGGAAATTGCTAACAGAACTAACTAATGTCATGAATTCTGTAGTGGTTTAACTATTTTACCCTAAAATGCTCTAAACTGTTTTTTTTAATTTGTTATATTTGTATCCTGCCTTTTTTTCCTGCAAGGAACTCAAAGTGGCTTACATAATCATCCTCCTCCTCTTCTCCATTTTATCCTCACAACAACCCTGAAAGGTAGGTTAGGCTAAGAGTCAGTGACTGGTCCAAAAGTCACCCAGTGAGCTTCATGGCCGATTGGGGACTAGAATCCAGATCCCTTGAGTCCCAGTCCAACACTAAGCACTATACCACCCTGGCTTTCTGACGAAACTGTATATTGTCCCCTCACTGCAACAACTTCCCCAAAGGTAGCCCAGCTATATCTGTGCTAAGAACATCAAGAGCTGCTGTCTAGCACAGTGTAATTTACCCAGGCTTGCACCAGCTCTTTAAGGTTCCTAGTAGTGTTATTATTTTTTAACCACTCCTGCTACCTATCTTCCTGACTGGAGTGAATTGAACCTCATTGTGTGCTTTACCTCTCAGCTATGTCCTCTCCATTTCATCTGAAACCTGGAACAGCCCTGGAAACCTGATGGCTTGATCTGTTTTTTATTCCTCTAGGACAACTTGGAATTTCGATTGCACCTACGATATGAATTTCTAATGCTAGGTATCCAACCTGTTATTGACAAGCTCAGAGGACATGAAAATGCAACGCTGGACAGGTGAGTCATATCTGTTTGGAAGATATTTCTGGCATGAGAATGCTGTGCACTTACATCTAGTGCTGGGCAGCTTGATTTGGAAATAGGTTAATGATCATTTAATGAGCAAATTTATAATCCAGTCCAAGTAATTTATGAGTTTTGGCACCATCACTATTGATACCCACTCCTTGGATTGTATGGACAGCACAACCTATCAATATGGTATGCAGATGGGAGGAGGGAGGATCAACAGGCTCTTTACTGCATGTGGTCCCAGCAAACACATTTCCTGTGCACATGTACTTTACACTACCTATAACTACCTCCTTAATTCATCATCTTTTGATGCCAACTGTTCTAATGGCTTCTCTGAAGGTCCCACTCCCTTGTTGAAATGAAAATATCATACTCTCAATACTTCATCTACTTTGGGTTTAACTTTAAAGCTCAACAAGCACTGAGGTCCTTTTTTTTCTCTAGGAAGACTTAAGTTGTGAAAGTCAAATCTTAACATAGGCTTATCAACCCAAGCTAGATTAAGGAAAAGGTATCACCTGACCTCTTTTTATCCCACTGTTCAGTGGAAAACAGACTCTCCCCACCCCCTCGTTCAGCTTGCACCACTGCAAGCAAGAGATGAATTATGAACATGAGTTTGTTTTCTCTGGCTTCTAGGCACTTGGATTTCTTTGAGATGGTCAGAAATGAAGATGACTTGGAGCTTGCAAAGAGGTTTGATGTGGTGAGTGTTCCTTTAGAAAGGCTTCTGTTGCTAAGAAAAGCATGTTTGGGCCTATATAGTATAAATCTGTACGATTTTTCTACGTGGTGTGGACCCAGTTTTCTCACAACTCTGTTTCTTATATGCAGAGTACAGAATAAAAAGTCAGCAAAGAGTACATTAATTGGTGACATTGGGTAAATTCAGACAATGTCAGTATTCAGTGTTACAACTGGACCTTTGCAGCACTGGTGACTTTAAAGTGCTCCAATCTGGTTTCTTAATTAGTTTGCAGCTTGGTTGGCTGTTCTGAGTATTAGCAAGCCTCTTAGAGCGCCTAAGCAGGCTTGGAACTCTTGGGGTGTAGAGGCTACTGGTTTACCTCATCAGACTGGTTCTCTTCCTTCCATTGTTACTGCACTCTGTTTGCCTGTATGTTAGAACAACAGTCTGTTTATATTGTGGAGTCCTGTTTCCCTCTTTGTTCTTGGACTGTTTGCCCACCTAGAGTTTGAAGATGGTCTTTTGTGGATAAAATGGGTGTTCCTACAAGCTAGTGGTTTGGAGTTGCGCTGTTCCAGTCTCTCACTTGCTTGACTCAATAGTGCAAGCTTCTGTTGTTTAACCCTGCAAGGGGCTTTAAGGCTGCTGCTGTATTCAGCACCATCAGTTCAAGATCCCAGTGGACAGCTCCTTGCTCTTTGTGACATGAACCTCCCCCCCCCCCCCCCAGTTAGCTCTTGGATCTTCAGTGAAGCCCTTTTTAATAGGAGACCTGTAAGGTCCAAATTTTTGTACAAATAGTCAGTACAGCAGAGATGCTCATATGAATGCACCCATTTCCACTTTATAGATAGACAAACACATTCTCATGTTTTGGGGAGAGGTAAGATTAAGGAATAAGACAAAGTAATGGGGACTGTATGCCAAAGTTAATGAGCTTTTAGGATCTTTGACTTCCCAAGCTGTTTCAGATCTACAAAACTTAAGTATAAGTGGTTAAAAGATAACATTAACTGGTGATGTAGAATGTAATGGGTAAAGGGCCAGTTCACACATGCATACTTGATTTCTTTTCACTTGATTTCACATCACTAGCTGATCTGTCAATGAATGTGTGAATGGTGACCCCATTCAGACTAACTCACATCTACCTGCAATGGTGTGGAAGTCATCACCCCGCTGTGATGCTGCCAGGTTGCTTGAAGATTTATATATGTATATATATATATATATATATATATATATGTATGTGTGTGTGTGTGTGTGAGAGAGAGAGAGAGAGAGACACACACACACACACACACACACACACAGAGAAGATTTATATCCCGCCCTTCTAGTACATGTGCACCACTCAAGGTGGCTAAGAACAGTTAAAACCAACTATAAAATATGATAACATTTCATGAAATGACAATATAATAAACCAGGGACAGGGTTAGCAGATAAAACAGAATATCAGAGAGAAACTACTGAACTGTCTATTTGGTAAGACAAAAGGCTGCCGAAACAGATTTTTTTCCACCATTTGGCAAAATGCAGCACTCAGGAGGGAGTATATCAAGCCTCAGTGTATAAAGGAACTAGATAGGCAGGCCAGTGCTGTGGTTCCTTCCCACATGAACATCACCTGTTTTGTGGGGAGGAAAGGAAGGAAGGTGTTGCCTAGATGTTCATGTTTTTTTGTCATCAGAGTAATCCAACTCATAAGAACATAAGAAGAGGCATGCTGGATCAGACAAAAGGTTCAGCTTGTTCAGCATTCTGTTCACACATTGGCCAACCAGCTGCCCACGGGAAACCCACAAGCAGGACATGAGTGCAGCAGCACCCTTCTGCTCCTGTTCCCCAGCAACTGGTATACATAGGCAGATAGTAAATAACTGTCATGACTAGTAGCCATTGATAGCCTCATCCTTCATGAATTTGTCTAATTCCCTATTAAAGCCATCCAAATTGGTGGCCATCACTATATCTTGTGGAAGTGAATTCCATAGTTTAACTATGTGCTGTGTGACGAAGTACTTCCTTTTTTCTGTCCTGAATCTCCCACCAATCAGCTTCATGGGATGAGCCCAGGTTTTAATATGTGAGAGGGACAAAAATGTCTCTCTATCCACTTTCTCCACACCATGCATAATTTTGCACACCTCTGTCATGCTTCCCCTTGCTTGCTAAACAGCTTAACCCTTCCTCATAGGGGAATTGCTCCAGCCCCTTGATAATTTTGCCCACCAACCCCCTTTGCCCCTTTTTCAGTCTGAAGCTTATCTTCACAAATGATGCTGTGTGAGATTTGGTTATAATATCTAGAACATGTCTCATGTTGTTTTTTTCTCTGCCTTTCTCTTCCCACTTTACTGTAGGTGCATATTGACACAAAGAGCGCCTCACAGATGTTTGAGATGGTCAAGAAGAGGTTGAAGCACACAGATGCTTATCCGTATTTACTATCCAGTACTCCAGCACTGCTTGCAAATGCCTTGTGAGTATATTACTTCTTCTAGGCCTGACAGTATTGGGGAGTTCTTTGAGTATGGCTTGTTGATTAGGTACCATTCCAGAGTTTTAGAGACTTGGGCTCTTCCACAGTGCAACTCTGGTCAGTTCACTCGGTTGACCTCACCCTTCCTTCCCCTTGTGTTATTTAGGAACAATTGCCAGGCCTATTTGTATTCTACAGTTTGGCTCAAATGCAGAAAAGGTACAGATGTTGGTACTAGGCACAGAAATTGCAGAACACTTAGTTGTTCTTTTTAAAGCAAATCTTTATCCCTTATGACTGCGCAAATACTCTTGAACGTGTGTGGGCAATGGGTGGTGGAACAAGCCGGAGGAGTTGCTGAGTGGTTTTCAGGGGCAAAGTGCGACAGCACCGTCCTTACACTCTAGGACCAGCTGCATAAAACCCTTCTCAGGCTAAGCACCGACACCTAAAAACCTGAGGGGAGGGTCTAATGAAAACCTTTCCCCTACCTATGAGGAAAAAGACCAATAAAGTCTCTTAAGGATCTATTTTAAATATATTCTAAAGTGGGTGTAAAGATGTGTGTGTGTAGGTTTATCAGTAATGCAGGTTAATAATGCCAAGCTGACACGTAGGATTTGGGTAGCAAACAAAATAAAAGTAAGTTTATTTTAGTTCACAGAATCTTAGTTCAAGAAGATAACTTTAAACCTGCCTACATCAAACACTCTGTAATTATCCTAAGTCCCTATAACTCTAAATTCTTTAACTCTTCAAGCAAGCGCCAATATCTCTCAAAACTCCTGACACAGAATATCTGTAAGAATCACTGTAAAACCATAAAACCCCTCCTGACATCACTCACACACTCCTTATATACTCCTCCCCCCACCCTTTCTAAGACATCACAAACCACACCCACTCAGTTCAACCTTCTATTCTCACTAAACATACTAACACAGACATACACCAGGGAACTGAATTGTGGGGTTATGCCACACAAAGCCTTAGTGTTTTTTGTATAGAGCAGTCTTCTGCAAACAGGTGCCTTCCAGATATGTTGGACAATGACTCCTGTCATTCCCAGCCAGCGTCCCCTTGATAGCTATTTAGACCACAGCCTTACATTTCAGTAGTCCCAGAGACATTTTCAGATACTGATGTTGGTTAGTGGTTTGTAGGTAGACCCTGGTACCATTCAGTAGATCTGAGAAAGCATGTAAACAGATCACCACTTGCTGATTATCAGTGCTTAAAAGGAAATTCACGTGGCAATTCTAATCCCCTGGGAACCTGGTAGCCTTCACACTCTGACCATGCAGTGAGAGTAACCATGAGAGTCACTGTCTTCCCACAACCACAAGGAAGCTGGCAGCATGCTTATGCTGAGCTCATCCACATATTTCCCATAACATGTTTTCTGTTTTCACTTAAGGTCCCCAAACATGAAGCGGCCACTTCTTGCTTAGCTAGCAATAAAAAGAGAGTAGTTGGATGCTGTCCATCTGGAAACAAAGTCCTCCTTGATTTAATTATTAGTTTTCAAAGAAAAACAAAAAAAGAACATTTGTGCTCAGGGCCTGAGAAACAGGTGCCACCTCTAATTGACACAGAATAAGGATTACTGCTCCCCCCCTCAATGAAAACTCAGTTATCATTAAGGGGGGATTTCACAGAAAGCACTTAATTTTGCTGGCACCTCATGGGAATGGGTAAGTAGCAAGTTCTCAAGCCCTAATTGGAAAATGAAATTAGCAGTTTCTCTTCAAGGCATATGATACATATCGGGGAATTTTAAGCAATTTGATTAAATAATCTAGTAACAGGTAGAGATGATTTGCTTCCATGCTAAGTATGGGCTTGCTATAGGATCATTACTGAAGAGAAATATTTGGTGACCTTTCCCACTGAAGGCAGAAATAGGCTTTAACAGCAAACCCACAACTTCCGGTATTGCAGGTATGGTGGTACCACGACCTGCAAATTACCATCTTGCAGCAACTAGGAAGTGTTCCTTCTCCATGGTGGCACCCAATTTATGGAATGATAGCCCCTCAGGTATTCAGGAGGCGCCAACTGTTGGAGTATACGATGAGAAGATGTCAACTCTGCAGGGATGTTTTTTTAAAGTTGACTGCCCAGTAAAGGGTTAAGATAGACTGTTATAGTCTGGTTAAAGGGCAAAGGCAGAAACCAAATGTCTCTAAGAAGTTGGGGTCAGGGTTCAGTGGAGCAAACCACATAGTGGTATCAGGGGAGGGAATGCTGTTAGAATTCCAGTCTACCACTCCTCTGATCATAGAATCATAGAATCATAGAAAAGTAGAGTTGGAAGGGGCCTACAAGGCCATCAAGTCCAACCCTCTGCTCAATGCAGGAATCCAGGTCAAAGCATCCCTTTGATAGTTAAACTCCGCAAGTGCCGCGTTTTCTCAAATGAAACATAGAGTGTTTGAGGATCGGGATATTTGTAAGAAGACCAAAACACTGGTTTATGAAGCCATTGTATTACCAACTTTATTGTATGCCTGCGAAACATGGACTATCTATAAACGTCACTTCCACCTCCTTGAAAGATTTCATCAACGTTGCCTCTGGAAAATCCTGCGAATTACTTGGGAAGATAGGCGAACAAATGTCAGTGTACTGGAAGAAGCAAAGACTACTAGCGTTGAAAAAATGATCCTTCAACGCCAACGTCAGTGGACCGGTCATGTTGTTCGAATGCCTGATTGCTGTCTCCCAAAGCAGTTACTTTATTCCCAACTCAAGGATGGAAAGCGGAATATCGGTGGTCAATATAAGAGGTTTAAAGATGTTCTTAAGGCTAATCTAAAAAAATGCAGTATAAACATCAAAAACTGGGAAGCTCTGGCCCATGAACGATCTAACTGGAGGTTGGCCTTTCACAAAGGCTCTATGGACTTTGAAGAAGCTCGAGTGCAAGGTGAAAGGGAGAAACGTGCTAAGCGAAAAGCACGTCAAATGAATCCTTTACAAGACCATCTTCCATCTGGTAACCTGTGTCCTCACTGTGGGAAGCTGTGTGGATCTAGAATTGGTCTCCACAGTCACTTACGGACCCATCACTAGAGTCTACACAATTTTCTTTAGAATTTCCTCCTTTTAAAATCTCCTTTTTGTAAATTTTTATCCTGGAAGACAATCTTACTTGGTCACAAGTGATCGCCTGATGATGATGAGTTAAACTATTTCTGCCTTTGCCCTTTAACTGGACTATAATAGTCTATCTTAACTCTTTACTGGGCAGTGAGCTTAAAAAAACAGCACCTCCCTGCAGAACTGACATCTTCTCGTCATATACTCCAACACCCCTTCTTGACGAAAAATGGTTCACACTATTAGGTTCATCTTCTGCAGAAGTTCATGATGACCGTCTCTGGGTAGTGGCTTGGTTAGCCCATCCGCGATAATCTCTCCTGTTGGACAATACTGGAGCTCAGTAGTCCCTTACTCTTGTGAATCCCTGAACAGATGATACTTCACATCAATGTGTTTATTTATTCTATTTATACCCCGTCTTTTTTCCTGCAAGGAACCCAAGGCAGCTTACATAATCCTCCTCCTCCTCTCCATTTTATCCTCACAACAATCCTGTGAGGTAGCTTAGGCTGAGAGTCAGTGGACTGGCCCAAAGTCACCCAGTGAGTTTTATGGCTGAGCGGGGACTAGAACCTGGATCTCCTGAGTCCCAGTCCAACACTCTAACCACTACGCCACACTGGCTCTTTGGTGCGGGAATTTATTTTCTTAGTCTGTGCCAACTTTATGCATCCTTGATTGTCCTCAGATAGAGGAACAGACTGACACACATCAACTCCCATATCAAATAGTAGCTGACAAAGCCAAATTGCCTCTTGACGTGCATATGCTGCTGCTGCCACATACTCAGCTTCTGTTGGTGAGAGTGCCACAGTTGTCTGCTTCATGCTAGCCCAACTGATCATTCCGCCACCCAACTTGTACATAAAATCTGTAGTGGACTTAAGGTCTGTTGTGTCTCCAACCCAGTCTAATTTCCTTACTGGCATTTGTCATTGCAGATAAACGAAATGGGGGCACCTTTCAACAATGGCAGCTGTTAGACAGGATACTGCAGCAAATTGTTCTTCAGGATGAGCGAGGGGATGATCCTGACATTGCTCCTTTGGAAAACTTCAACGTCAAGAACATCATCAAGATGTAAGAAGCATGATAACTGCCTATAGACTTCAATTATGCGATATATTCTTCATTTATTTATTACGGTCACAGAGACCAGCAATACAGTTTATAGGATTCATTCTCTCAGGAGGATAACTGCCTATAGACTTCAATTATGCGATATATTCTTCATTTATTCATTACGGTCATAGACCAGCAATACAGTTTATAGGATTCATTCTCTCAGGAGGATAGCAACATTTTTTTCCTAATTTGCATTAAAGTCATAAAAAAATCTGGCAACTCTTCCAGTAACATAAGAAGATACATCCCTTAAACAAATTGATACCAGGGTGGTAGGATTACTTCCAGAAAAGTCAGTTAATAGTGGGGAAATTAACTTATCTCTGCATTCCTTATAAAAAATACAGTGTAGAAGGACATGTTCAACTGATTCTATTACTCTAGCACCACATGGACATAACCGTTTATTAACTGGAATCTTATTAAATCGTTCTTTTAATAATGCTGATGGCAGCACGTTAAAGTGAGCAAGAGTGAATGCTCTTCTGTACTTTGGAATTGTTAATGAGTACAGGTATGGGGCTGCAGTAATACCATAGTTATTACAATTATTACAGTTAATATAGAGTAATGGAGAGCAAGATTTATTAGCAGCAGTTCTCAAATGCTGCAGATCTAAGTCTATTAATCTTTGAACAACAAGAAACTGGGCCTTCACAAGCCCATAATTGCCCACAACTTCCACAGAGAAGCCAAGTTTATGCTTTATATTAAACATAAGGACCTCTTCATATATAAACTTTTATGTACAACTTATTCAATTACTTTGGGATGGCTCACAAATGATCTGCTTTATCTCCACTCAGGTTGGTAAATGAGAATGAAGTGAAACAGTGGAGAGATCAGGCAGAGAAATTCCGAAAAGGTACGTGGCTGCCCTGTGCTCTGGAGTGATAGAGAGGGGATCTGATTTGACCATGAATCTTCAGACAGTGGAGAGAAGGACAGTGCTTCAGGGATTAAGTGCTATATGGGTCACTGTTGTTCCCTCTTTATGGATGGTCACCTGGGGCTTTGGGATAATGATTTGGCCCAGTTACCCACTGAGTCTCTGGGTGAGCTAGAATTTGAGCTCATGTCTGATTCCAAATTTTTGACAAAGCTCCCTGATTTGTCATCATCTGCTGATTCTCGGTCTAAATTGTCCTTACAATCTATTCCAGAAGTGCATAGTGTGAGGACTGCATGTGGGCCCCGGGCATGGATTGTCCAGCTTCCCTGCTGCTCCTCCTCCTCCACCTCTGAATTCCCCCCCCCATCCCATCAGCATCACTGCTTCCATTTTGCTAATAGCATCGCAAAAACAGTTATACCGGTCCAAGTTGCTGGGAGCTGGAGGAGCCTAAAGCTCCCCCTCACAACCCCAGTTACCTTGCGCAGGATCACTGGGGGTGAAGTTAATGCCTCCTCCTCACCCTAGTGACCGTGTGTGTGTGTGTGTGTGTGTGTGTGCATACATACGTGTAGCCCCCAGGCGCCCTGCTGACACCAGGTGTAGCCCTCAGGCCAAATAGGTTGTGCACCCTGATCTATACTAACCCACAGTTCCTAGTTTTAATGTAACCTCTCCCCCCGTCCATGCAATTTACAACATTTCAAACTTTGCAGTTATGTATCATAGTAGCCATAGTCCCTTCTGGCAGTGGAGCCTGTTCACTCCTATTTTGGTGGGGCTTCTAATCCATTGTCGCTTTTATTTGGAGCTTCACGGGAGCTATCCATGGTGCTCCATGGTGGTGAACCTGTTTTGGGAATGGAGTTCAGAACCATGGATAGCTCCTATAAAGTTCCAAAGAAAACGTGCAATGGATTAAGAAATAAGAGTCACCAGCCTCCCCTGCCTTCTGGTGATGATTCATGTCTAGATTGCCTGAAATCAACCATCACATATTAGTCTTCTCTCCTCTGCTGTTTGCAGAACATGCTGAGCTGATGAGTAGGCTAGAGAAGAAAGAACGGGAATGTGACATAAAGACCCAGGAGAAAGATGAAATGATGAAGACCTTGAATAAAATGAAGGACAAGCTGCAGAAAGAATCTCTGGAGCTACGCCAAACCCGGGACCTTGTAGTTCAACTCAATGAGTTCTCGGTAAGATGTGGGCCCTTTTCTTCTCCTTTCATAATCCATACAGGGATGCACTGAGCCTGAAATTTTGTGCACCCATTTTTTTCATAAAGACGAGAGAGAGAGAGAGAGAGAGAAAAGTTTGTAGGCAGTCATAAGCTAGCTGAAAGATTCATGAAATGTCTCCCAAGGTCTACAGAATTATTAGCTACACAGCCAGTGCTTTCCATTCTTTTTCATTGCTTCCATTTTATTTCATGCGTTGTGACATTGAACATGGATTATGCTGTACCAAAAGCTAACTGTTGAATTTAGTTGTAAGTAGCCACATCTCTCTCTGCCCATTCGCTAGGAGATTGTTTGTTTGAGCTTGCCTCCAGCCTAGTCTAGTAGCAAGTAGAGACAGAGGGCAACTAAGGGTGCAATCCTATGCAAGTTTAGACAGGAAAAAAGCCTACAACTACAACTCCCAGCATGCCCCAGCCAGCATAGCTTTTTTCTGTCTAAAATTGCATAGAATTGCGCCTTAAGCTAGAGTAAAGCTAATTTACAGAGAAAAGTCAGATGAGAAATATAATATTTCCTGATCAGCCATCCCTCACCAAATGGCATAGAGAAGGAAAGCAAAACTCTGTATCTTAAAAAACAGAATAATAGCTGCATCAGTGTTTCTAGACAAGAAAACAGGCTTCAAAAGGCATAAAGACTAACATTTATTATGACATTTATTTCTTTAAAACATTTCTAGGCTGCCTTTCAGCAAATGTTTCTAAGGTGACTTGCAAAACAATACAGAATATTGTGGTTTTTTTCATAAATAGATGACAATTATATCAAAATTGAATTAAAATAACACCAAGCAATAAAACAGCAGCCCTAAAGAGAAGCTTTTGTGGATAAGGACCTACTTCATCAGATGCATGAAGTAAAAGCTCATGGGTTATTAAACAGTTCACTATCACACACACACACACACACACACACACCACTTTTTTGCCACAGTGGTAGCACTCCTCTAAACAGCCTGGCAGCCACATCTCCCTTACAGCACTTCCCTGAATGTCATGATGTGGCATCATTTGGGTGCACTGTTGGGGGAGTGGGTACATGGTGGCCTGAAAATTTTATGATTTCTCTCCAGCCCCTGCAAAATATGGCCCTCTACTTTCATGGCCTGTGAATTTTCCTATGAAAATGGGAGGGCATTTTTGGCACAGCACTAGTTAGAAACTAGTATGAGAACATTCTCTTCTACTCTTTTTCAGCAAGGGGGCAGCATTCCCTTCCCGCCCCCTCCTCAGCTACCTCCTGGTGGCCCATTTGCTTCTTCCCTACCGTCATCGGATATGTTGCCGCCTCCTCCACCGCCTCTACCATTCTCCAGCTGCCCCCCTCCACCAGCTCCACCACCTCCTCCAGGAGGACCTCCTCCCCCTCCTGGGGCACCACCATTCTTCAACATGGGTATGCCTCCGCTTTCCACTACCACCACCTTCAGCAGCAGCAGCAGCACCAGCCTGAAGAAGAAATCAGTCCCACAGCCATCTCATCCACTGAAGTCTTTCAACTGGGCCAAACTGAGTGAGGTAAGGGTGCTTTTGTAAAGCACAGCGCTGTACAAAAGCACAGCGCTGAGTGAGCGCTGTGCTTTTGTAAATCTTGCACTGTTGATTAGGATATCAGAAATTATCCAGTTAGGGTATTAGAGGTTATTGTTATTAAAATGGTTACCCAACAAGGATCTGCTGGCCGAATAACCTTTTTCAAGCACAAATGTTGTGAGTGAGCAGGGACAAGTCCCCACTCAACCCCACAAATCTCCACTCAGTTCAAGTCCCCACTCAGCCATGAAGCCCACTGGGTGATGTTGGGCCAGTCATTGGGCCAGTTCATATGACACAAGGGTGGTTAATAAGTCATGTTGTCTTGTTAACCACCCCCCGCATGTGCTGTCTGACTTAACGAATTACCCTCGCCAGGCATGACTTGTTGCGATGTCCGAACCTGGTAAGGGTGGCTTGCAAACCACCCAGCAACCCTACAACAGGCCATGGGTTCTGGTGGTTTGTTAACCACCCTAACTGCCCACCCTTGCCGGGTTCAGACGTCACAACAAGCTGCACCCGGCGATGGTAATAAGATAAATTTGGCGGCATGCGACTGGCACGCACGGGGATGGTCAACAAGCTACCATGGCTTATTAACTACTTTTGTGTCGTGCAAACTTGATCACTGACTCTCAGCCTAACCTACCTCACAGGGTTGTTGTGAGGATAAAATGGAGAGGAGGAGGATCATGGGAGGATCATATACACCACCTTGGACTCCTTTGAGGAAAAGGTAGGATATAAATGTAACAAATAAATAAATAAATAAAATTTTAAATTCAGCATCTTAGGATGGCTCCTATTTTAATAGTGGTGCTGATGAGTTTTGTAATTAGAGGAGTTTGGAAATTCAGCTTTATTACAATTCAAGGCTACAAAACCTCTCCAGTTGTGGCTCATAATGGGCTTTCTGCCTAATTCCCCCTCCACCAGCAAGCTGACCTTTCTGGAGGTGGGGATCTTATCCTTAAAACCTGGATCTACCTGAGCATGGGTTTATGTGCCTTGTAGTTTTCAAATTCTCCCAGTCCAATTTATTGAATTAGTTGGCAGTAGAAACTACAACTCTTACACTTCCTGGGCAGGAAAGAGAATGCTCAGGAGCACATCCAGGTTTAAAAGGTCAGACACACAACACCTCTCCTTTCACCGTCCAGCCTTCCCCATTTTTGCCCCTCCCTTTGCAAGGATCTGTTTGCTTGAGAAGTGTGTGTGTATGGGGGTGGGGCTGAATAGTTGTGGGTTCCCCGGTCTTGGTCTTTTCACGTTTTCTTGGAAAACTCTCAGAACCCTTGTGGGTTTGGGGGGTGGGTGGAAGTTCTCTATGAAAGCTAGGAAAGCCCAAGCAAATTACAAGGTAAACTATGGGGAGCTGACCCATCAATACACTTTATGCAACAAGTATTATTGTGGTAGGCACAGCAACACTGTACAATACCCACATCTTTAACCACTCATTATCATAATCAGAGAGCCCTGTCCAATCAGGGTTCCTAGGCATGTGTGCATTAGTATTTAGGGATGCAGTTATGTATGTGTTTACTGTGTTTACTGGTCGGTCCAGTTGCTCTGGATCCGTTGGAACAGTCTAAAAGCCTCCTGTGAGGCTTTAGCAAAGCACTTCGCAGATAAAATCGATTGGATTAGGAGTGGGATTTCGTATGTCATGGACACAGGGAGTGAGCGGGAGGAGGACAATGGCAGACCGGTTTTCTGGGATCGGTTCCAGCTTCTTCCTTCTGATGAAGTGGACAAGGTGCTTTCATCTGTGAGGCCGACCACCTGCTTGCTTGATCCTTGCCCGTTCTGGCTCATAATGAGCTGCAGGGAGAGACTGGGTGAGGGGATCAAGGCGGTGGTGAATGCCTCCCTCGAGGAGGGTGTGATACCATCAACCCTCAAGGAGGCAGCAATAAGACCGCTCCTAAAGACGCCCTCCTTGGATCCCCAAGATCCAAACAACTTTCTCCCAGTCTCCAATTTGCCATTTCTGGGCAAGGTGATCGAGCGGGTGGTGGGGGCTCAGTTGAAGGCACACTTGGATGAAACCGATTATTTATTTTATTTATACCCTGCCTTTTTTCCTGCAAGGAACCCAAGGCAGCTTACGCCAGTGTGGCATAGTGGTGAGAGTGTTGGACTCGGACTCAGGAGATCCGGGTTCTAGTCCCGGCTCGGCCATGAAACTCACTGGGTGACTTTGGGCCACTCACTGACTCTCAGCCTAACCTAGCTCACAGGGTTGTTGTGAGGATAAAATGGAGTGGAGGAGGAGGATTATGTAAGCCGCCTTGGGTTCCTTGCAGGAAAAAAGGCGGGGTATAAATATAATAAACAAACAAGCAAACAAAATCCTCCTCCTCGATTATGCCAGTCGGGCTTCAGGCCTGGACATGGGACGGAAACGGCCTTGGTCGCCTTGGTGGATGATATGAGGAGGGCTTTGGGCAGGGGCGAATGCTCTTTTCTAGTCCTCCTCGATCTCTCAGCGGCTTTTGATACCGTTGACCACGGTATCCTCCTGGACCGTCTGGAGGGGTTGGGCGTGGGAGGCACTGTATTGCAGTAGGTTCCGGTCCTTCCTCTCTGGAAGGTACCAGAGGGTGGTTCTCGGGGAGGAGGCCTCGGACCCTCGGCCACTCACTTGTGGGGTGCCGCAGGGTTCCATCCTCTCCCTGATGTTATTTAACATCTACCTAAAGCCGCTGGGAGCTATCATCAGGAGGTTTGGAGTGCACTGTCATCAATATGCGGATGACACACAGCTCTACCTCTCCTGCAAGTCCTCACCGAGGTTGGCTGTTGAGACCCTGTCCAAGTGCCTGCGGTCAGTAGGTGGCTGGATGGGAAGGGACATGCTGAGGCTGAACCCCGACAAGACCGAGGTACTTCTGGTGGGAGACAAGGGAAGGTTGGGGGATATTGACCTGGTGTTGAATGGGGTACATCTACCCCTGAAAGACCAGGTCTGCAGCTTGGGAGTCATTCTAGATTCCCAGCTGTCCATGGAGGCTCAGGTGTTAGCTGTGAGCCGGGCAGTGCTGTATCAACTCCATCTGATACGGCAGCTGCGCCCCTACCTTCCTAATCATCTGGTCCCATCTGTGGTTCATGCCTTGGTCTCCTCTCGCCTAGACTACTGTAATGCGCTCTATGTGGGGTTACCCTGGAAGATGGTTCGGAAGCTACAGCTGGTACAGAACACGGCGGCTTGCCTGGTTCAAGGCAGCCGCCGGCGAGACCACATCACACCAGTGCTGAAGGAGTTGCACTGGCTACCAGTTGCTTGCCGGGCTGAATTCAAGGTGTTGGTTTTGACCTTTAAAACTCTATACGGCTCCGGTCCAGCTTATCTCAAGGAGCGCCTCCAGCAGCACCAAGTAGGCTGCTCAACAAGGTCTGCCACGGACATCCTTCTCCTTGTCCCATCAGCCAGAGCAGCCAGGCTGGTGGGGACTAGGAACAGGGCCTTCTCTGTGGCGGCCCCCAAGTTATGGAACTCCCTCCCCAGTGACCATCGTCATGCCCCCTCCTTGATGAACTTCCGCTGGGCTTTAAAAACATGGCTTTTCAGGCAGGAGTATGGGGTGGGTTAGGTTTTTTTTTTTTTTTAAACTTATATTTTTAATTGTGTTTTAATTATGTTTTAAGGCAGTTTTAATTGTTTTATTGTATTTTATTGTATTTTAATTATTGTACATCGCCCAGGGTGGCCGGGTGACCGGCCAGATGGGCGATTTAAAAATATAATAAATGAATATAATAAATAAATAGTGTACCTCTTGCAATTGGGGTCTGCTGCATAGAGAATGGAGCTACCAACATACTTAAACACAACACAGCAGCTCCTGAACACATACTGCCACATTTATCTTGGCCTTCCTGTGGCATGTGGCATATGGTGCCAGGCCAGAGCACTTGTATCTCAGAGGGAAGAGACCAAGAACACAAAGGGTCAAGGACAATACCTGACTCCGGGTGAGTGAGTGGCTGAAGTCCAGAAAAAAACCCTTCTTGCAATTTTTTGAAAAGCATAATGTATTATGCCATGGTAGCACACTGTGGGCAATATCCAGTGGGGTGCTTACGCTCCCGCTGAGTCCCTTCCACCCCACCAGTTCCCTTCTGTAAGCAGTGGGCCTAGCCAATTCCACTGCACAAGCAGGACCCACTGCTTACACAAGGGAGATTTAGCGCTTCTGAAGGGAAGCCCCCAAATGACCAGAAACACTCATTTCTGGAAGGAGGCAAGTTGGTGGAGCTCCCTCATGGGAGCTCCACCGTCCTGCCTCCTTCCAGAAACAGGCATTTCCCCTCATTTCGGGTTGCCCTCAGACGCAGTAAATCGCTGTTGGGCAAGCGGTGGGCCCCCTTGCGCAATGAAATTGGCGGGGCGAGGGAGAATCGGTGGGGGTGCAACCACCTATTGGATACTGGACTGTGATATTTCAAAGTCTTTTCTAACGTCAAACCATTTAGGCATTATTGACACACCCACGCACAGATGGCACACTCACAGTGACAGACACCAAGCACTGCCAAAAAAAGCTCTTCCTCATAGTAGTGTTACCATTTGGAAGTGTGAACATTTAAAGTCTTATCACAGCTGTCTGCCCAAACGTGGAAAACCTGTGGGACTGCAAACATGTTGAAAACCTGTGGGACTGCTGGGGCAGGTGTACAACTACATCTGTTTGGACAAATACAGCTACATGTATTTGGGCTAACATCCATGGAAAGAAGCTTTTAGAGGTTGCTGCTTCCATGAAGAGGAGCTTTTTGGCAGTGGTCAAATGTAGATGGAAATGTCTGAGCCAGCCCTCAGGCTAGAATAGTTGCAGGGACAATTTCTAAGGGAGATACAACATTGTCAGCAGTGTAGTCATTGCATAATCATCTATGAATACAATCAACCTCTTTTTTTCCTAGTTAAAATCCTCATACTGCACCCTTCCGAGGAGTATCCAGACTGATTTGTGCATAGCACATTTGTTCTTTCCCAACTCTGCAACCTCTCCCACCCCTATATTTCTTACCACCCCTATTTCTCTTTTAGTCATTAAAAAAAAAAAAAATCAGATAGAACAGTGTCTGTGTTGAATTTGGGTGGCTGCCTAGAAATCCACGCTCTTTTTTTAGGCTCCAAGTCACTCAGGGCTCAACTCAGGCATTTGGAATGAGTGTCCTGGGACCTCCGGAATGCCACAAGAATTCTTGCTCTTGCTCTCCTTTTCTTTTAAAATAAGATGAAGTGAAATATTTGCTGCTCCGCCTGTGCTTGTCTGTCAGAGCCACGTGGGCCTATGAGAGAGAATGTAAGAGAGGGATTTATTTTCATTTTCTGAACATGGGACTTAGTGCTTCGGAGAAAAGATATGACAATGACACACACACACTCACACACACACACACACATGAGGAAAGCAAAGTAAAGAGGCACAGGTGTTTCTGTTTAGTGCCCAAGGACCACAGACTTATCCTTTCCTCTGGTTAAGAGTAGGAGCAGCTGTGCTAATAAATAGGGGCTTGGGAGGTGAATAACGTGCTATTTTGGGGCATGCAGGAATAGTTTTGGGGCTTGAGAGGAAGGATATGATAGAGTTTGCCATTATTAATATTTCTGGCTAGTGAATGCTTTCTAGTTTCCTGAGGTGGTTCTTTAGTTAAAAGTTAGCCAAGTCTGTTGTTTGGGGTCTCTTTTGTACAGTCTTAAGTTCTGTGGGCTTTTTGATACTGGAGGAGGGGATTTCTGTCATGATGATGGCACACACCTCTACCTCACATTTCCATCCACAAGCCCTGGGGAGGCTGTGGAAGTCTTGAACAGGTGTCTGGAGGCAGTTCTGGGTTGGAAGAGGGCTACCAAATTTAGGCTTAATCCAGATGTAAGTGCTGTGGGTAAGGAAATCTGCCAATCGGGGGGAGGGTTGTGACCGATGTTGGGTGGGATTGCACTCCCTCTGAAGGGTCAGCTGCACAGCTTGGGGATTCACCACTATCACTGGAATGGTAGGTGGCACTGGTGGCCAGGAGTGCCTTTTATCAGCTTTGGCAGAATCACCAGCTGTGTCCCTATCTGGAGAAAGCAGATCCTTGCCACTGTTATCCATGAATAAGATATCCCCAGACTGAACTAGTGTAATGCACTCTACTTGTTGGGGCGTCCTTTGTAGACAGTTCATAAGTTTCAACTGGTACAGAATGCAGCTGCCTGGTTGCTTGTGGAGCACCAGGCAATTGGAGCACATAACACAAATTTTGTACCAGCCTCACTGGTTGCCAGTGTGCTTCCAGGCCTAATTAAAAATGCTGATCAATATCTTTAAAGGTCTGAACGACTTAGTGTCAGGTTGTTTGAAGGACCACCTGCATCGATATGAGCCTACCAGGCCATTAAGATTGGCTGATGAGACCCTCCTCTCTGGCCCACTGGTGAAGTCCTTCAGGCTAGTGGGCACAAGAAACAAGCCTTTTCACTGGTGGTTCCATCACTGTGGAACTCCCTGCAACTGGAAAAACTTTGTGTGTGCTTAAATGGGTTTTAAAGGCCTGGCTATTTACATCCACTTTTATTCATCAATTTGAAACTGGCTCAGTTTGTTTGTTTTTAATAATGAACTTTTGATTTACTGGTTGTTTTAGTTTTTTGTGATTTTATATTGATTTTATATTTTATAATGATACTTTATATGATTTTATTATAATTATGTTGTATGAACTGCCTTAAGAAGACTGTAAGGGACTTAAGTTAAAGGTGGTATATAAATATTTAAAATAAATGAACCTGACGTGGTCCTGTCCATCAGGAACTCCATCACATGATGCTGCTCTTCAAGTCACTTGGCTTATACTTTCTTTAAAAGTGGTGGCATTGATTCTAATTTAAAAATTCCAAGTCACTTGATTTCTCTCTAGTGGCATTCACTGCAGTTTGTTAAGTCTTGACACCCCATCACCACAGAGCAAAGCATATTAGGTGGGAGATCTGTAACTGCTAAATCGCAACTCCTCTCTCTCTCTCTCTCTCTCTCTCTCTCTCTCTCTCTCTCACACACACACACACACACACACACACACACACAGAGACACACACACACACACACACACACACACACACACACACACACACACAGTATTTCCCTGTATAGGGAAAATACTTTTTCTTTTGCCTGAGGAATAGTTGGGAGGGAGCAATTTAGATTGAGAAAATAGTACAGAGGAAAGAGGCGAGGGACTTAGCAACTCTGCCACAGCCCTGCTGCTGTGAGCAAATTTGCAGCTCTTTACAGCTGCATTTCAGTAAAAAGTAAGTGTGTGTGTGTGTGTGAGAGAGAGGGGGGGGGAGGTAGAATTATAGATCTCAAGTATATCATGTAGTTTGACCCTCATAAATATTAATTTAAAGTCTGATCAGATGAACTGAGTCAGATGTTTGGTCCATGCAGCCCAGTATTGTCTTCTGCAACCGGTCGTGTCACTGGACATGCCGGGGAATCAGCTGAGCCCCTGAAGGCCAGCCCTTTTTCCTTTATCTAACAGAATGCCTCAGCAGTCCCAATTTCACTGCAGCAGGCCTAACTCTGGTTTAGCCTTGTAGAGCCTTACCAAGGTCAACTTTTAGCAAAGAAAGAAAATACAGCTGTATTTTTTCTTTTTAAAAATGTGGAAATAGTTTCCAGTTCTTGTTGACAAAAGTGTTTAATGAAGATTTACACCCCTTTAGTCCCACTTGGGGCTAGTAGAGAAGGGAAACCAGAAAAGGCTTGGGAAGAAGGATATTCTTGTTTCTAGTGAGGAAACTTACAACTCACTAATTTCCTTTGAGGCTCCTACTTTTGTTACCTTCACTCACTTAGACACATTGGATGCTGGACACATCATTCATTCATTCATTCATTCACAGTATTTGTATTCCGCTCCATATCTAAGCGGATTTCAGAGCGGTGAACAATAAAAAGATAAAACCGGACAAAGAATAAAAACAAGGCATAGAAAACAAAATGAGGCATAGAAAACAAGGCATCATCAAAACCGTGGCTGGTCAGCAAGGAAGGCTTCCCAGAACAAGGATGTCTTCAGCAGGCACTGAAATTAATACCATGTCGGAACCTGCCTGACCTCCAGAGGCAAGGAGTTCCATAGAAATTGAGTACATGAAAGTATTACACTAACTAGCCTGCGGTTAACCCTTACCATGCAGTGGAATCATTTTTTACTTGTCTTCTAGAAAGAAATCTAAGACATACATTTCACTCCATAGACTCTAAATGAGAGATAAAAGCCTCTAGGTCAGGTGTGAAGAGTGTTTTTTTTCCTATGAAAAGCTGTTGAACCGTGGGAGAAGCCAATCGGGGACCGCAGCTAATGGTGGGCAGAGCCGGAGCCAGTAGTAGGCGGAGTTTGCATGATTGCGTAGTGCGCACCCTGCCAGTCTATGTGAAATTAGGCTACAGTCTGCAGGTTGCCCACCCAGGGCCAGCCCACCCATGAAACACGGTGAGGTGCACTGCTGCTGCCCTGCCCCAGCCATGAGGGCCAACCACCCCTGCTGCCCCAATGCCTCTAGCAGGTGCTCTAGAGAGTCCAGCCAGTCGATCTCATGCCATGGCATTTGCTGCAACAAGGGAGCACCTGGCAGGGCTCTCTGGAGCAGCCGCCCGCCCTCTGTTTCATCTTTGACAACCCCACAGCTGGAAGAAGTGGCTGTGGGGCTTTTGTGAGACCCAGGTGAGACCTGGGAGGCCGCTTCTTCTGACCGCATGGCTCTCCATAGAGCTGGGGCGGCCGTGATAAAGGAGAAGGGGAAGTGGCAGGGTGGGGGGAAAGGGCACATGTTCCTCCGTTTCAGGCAGCAAGAACACTTGCGCCAGGGCTGTCCCCTCCCCAGTTCTAGGTGACTAACATTTTGGGGACAAAGCTCTTTGAAATTGGGGCCACAATGAGAGAGAGTAGGAAATAATGAAATAAACTGATAATTGTGGAAAGCTGTGGGACTTTGTGCGCAGTGGATATCTGATGAACCGGGAATTCAGAGGAATGAGGAAATGGGCCATTTATATGACTGTATGAAGCTTGGGTTGCCTATTTAAGGAGACAAGAGTGCCCAATTTCCCAACAAGCAAGTGCTCCGTTAAAAAGTGTGTGATGGGTTGAAATGTGTGAGGGCATGCAGACTTCGCTTGGGGAAAGGGGCATCCTTTTGAAGAGGAGGTCTAGGCTCTAGGCTGGGGAAGCAGCTGCTTGCATTGTGAAAAAGTAAAGACTCGGCAGAGTTTCATCCATTGTCTTTTCAGGCTGAAATGAAATGGAGTTAGTAAACAATATTCCTTGTCACATTCTTTTGATCATAAAATGGGTTGACATTCCCTTGCTTAAAATTAATTCAGAAATCGGTGGATTTTCCTTAATCTCTTTTCACAACAAAATAGAACTGTTCTTATATTTAGGCACTCAACAACATGTTTAGGTTTTGGTTTGTGATACAGTTTGGTAAGAAAAAGGCATAGAAACCAGTGTGGTGTAGTGGTTAGAATGTTGGACTGGGACTCAGGAGATCCGGGTTCTAGACCCCACTTGGCCATGAACTATGAAAGCCGCCTTGGGTTCCTTAAAAGAGCAAAAAAGGGAGGATATAAATGTGGTGGTGGTGGTGGTGGTGGTGGTGATGATGATGATGATGGATGGATGGAAACAAACTGTTGGAGGGGGGGAAAACCCTGTTGATTTCCATTTCCATTCTCTGTACTCCACCAATCTCTGGTTTCTCTCTCAGTGGACTGTACTTCATTTCAAGTATGTAAGTGCAAAATGACAGAATTGTGGTACAATGCATTGAGGAACCAAATCCTCTCTGAAGAGCCAGTTCCTTTTAAAGACGTACTTAGCCTAATTGTGTGTGCTACAAATACTTTTTCCTTTATGTCTTAGGCAATCTCTTGGGAGTCCTGGGAAATATTGTTCACAGGTCTGATTTCTCATAACGGACTAAAACTTTTGCATAGCAGAGAAACCAGATAACTAACTCCAGAAGATTAGCTTGGAGCAAAAAATTCTCATTAAGAAAAAAATGGAGTGATACACAGATGAAGTAACTTCAAAAAAATAAAAGAACAAGAATTTGTTTTATTTTTATATTGCCCATTAGGGACCATAAATATGTTTATGGAGCTAAGGGAATCATTTATCTTAGCAAGTACACTAGGTGAATCTTTGTTTCTTTCTGAATACTCGGTCTTTCTGGCTGATGACAAGCTTCTATGAACTTGCTAATCTATAGCTGAGCAGTGAGAGTGCAGCTGAGGAAATTGGCAGAGCCATGCAATTTTTCCATGGGTAAGAAGGGTCAGCAGAGGAATGGGAGGCTCCCTTCCATCAGAGGCAAGTCACACGTGTGTGCGTGCCTGCAGGCACATGTGTATGTTGCAGGTTGTTCCAACACACAATTTACAATGTATGTAAGGGCTGCAAACCACGCCAGTACTCATCCTAAACTTCCTGGGTGGCCACATGCATTTAACATCGTGTGCATAAGCTCCTCATCCCTTCTCTTCCTCCAACATGGCCAGGAAGAAGACTTTGGAAGCTTTTACTTTCAATTGCCCTTAAATGCAGCTTATTGTTACATCCAAACTGGTATTGTGGTTTAACACTAACTGTGGCCAGTTTCAAAACAAGCCAACTTCAAGCTGTGGTTTCTGAAGCTGGTTTGTTACTGTAAACCACAGTTCCAGTTTGGATTCAACAATAAGCCACGTTTAAGAGGAACGGAAAGTAAAAGCTTACCAAATCCTCCTTCTGGCTGTGTGGGAGGAGGAGGGAGCTTCATGAGCTTGTTGCTGTTCATGCATGTTTTGCTAAACCATGGGTTAGTGTGATGTCCGAACTGGGCCGCTGTTTGTGACAAAGTTTGTACGTTGGTTCTCAGTTTATACATGATGTAAAGATGGACAAATTAGCTTAGATAAAAACTAAAATCCTGCAACTGACATTTTAGATAATGTATTCAAATCCTTTTGGACTTTTCAAGAAGGCCCGGCTCATGAGTTGTTAAAACTGTTCCTATTTCCGCCAAAAAAATATTCCTTGTACATACAAATTTAGAACATGAAACAGAAGGTTAGGCTTCTCCCTGGCATGCCAGTATGTGTAGGATGGTGTCAGCATTAAAATGGAGGGAGCTTTCACTCATATGATCTCCAGCTTACAGTACGAAGTGGTACCACTAAGGAATTGTTTTACCCCATGATCTACTGATTGTGTGAAGTCGGTATAAATCTCCTTCAAATGTGCACAGGATTGAAAGGCTAGTTGGGTTAAGACAAATATTTAGTCTCTAAGATAGGGAAAAATAGTGCAAGAATAAACTTTGACTATGGAAACAGTGGCTGTTCAGAAGAATGGGGAGCAGGGAAAGGAGGCCATAAGCATTGCTGTCATGGAAAAATGGGTTCTCCAAGGTTCCACCTTTAAAGCTGCTGGCCTCATAAAGAAAATGCTTAGGATTCTCCCATAAACGTGGAGTACTTCTAGATAGCTCCAATAGTGGGGCTTGGCATTTCAACATAGTCTGGCAAGATGCCTAAGTCAACTATGGTCCCCACAGGTCCATGCTTTTGTTAGGGACCATAGTGAGCTCTGCTGTATGGGCAACAGGCTTCCCATGCTCCTCTCAAAGATGTCCTGGGCAAAAAGACACTCCCAAGGATACTTTTCATATTCTGGTTTCATATGCTACAGGAAGCTATTGACCTGACATGCTTGAACAGCTCTGGGTGAATTTACTGAAATAGGGGCAAAGCAGAAGCACAGCTTTGTGTGCCAAGAAGCCACTTCAAGGGAGTGACTTCCAAGACACTGCATTTTTTTAACTGTTCCTCAAAATGTTTCCCCTTCCTTCCTTTAATCTTTCTTCCCTCCCTTTAGCTCTGCTTTTTGCTCCAACCCTTGAATTCTTCCCTAACTTAGCTTTCCAGCATAACCCATTTCTTGTGCTTTTAATGACTGTGAGTGGGAAATGGAGGCTGTTCCTAATTAGTTCAATAATGAAGTGTTAATGCACTTTGCTGCATGAGTGCACTTCAGGAATGTCAGTGCAGGAGCCTTTGAGAGATCTCTTTGCAGCCACTTGGTAATCCTTTCTTCTGGACCACAAGACATCACATGCTGTGAAAATCTTCATCATTGTCGCCAATATGATTTTCTCCATTTCCCCCCTTAAACATTACTATGTTTAATGTTTTAAAGTTTCTACTTCTTTTCCATTTAATGAAAAACAGAAACAATTGCAAGTGCATAGTGCCTTTGTTCATTGATGTGTGAGATGCTTTGAATGAAATAAATAGATTGCAATAAAATGTATTTAAAAAGCACATGTTAGAGTATGAAAAGGGGAAGAAAATTAAACAGTGCTCTAGGAGTGTCCTTTAAATATGTTTGCAGAAGAAATAGAACTTCAGGTGTGTTTTAAAGCTGAATAATAATAATAATAATAATAATAATAATAATAATAATAATAATTATTATTATTATTATTATTATTATTATTATTATTTATTTATTACCCGCCTCTCCATCTAGATCGAGGCGGGGAACAACAGAAAATATAAAATACATAAACTAAAACAACACAATACATACTATTAAAACATCTTAAAACATCTTAAAACATCCTTAAAACATCTTAAAAGCATCCTAAAATTCCGCCAGATAGGCCTGCCGGAAGAGATCAGTCTTTACGGCTTTTTTAAATTCCAAAAGACTGGCAAGTTGACGAATCTCCTCTGGCAGGCCATTCCATAATCTGGGAGCAGCAGAAGAAAAGGTCCTCTGGGTAATGCTTGTCAGCCTAGTTTTGGCTGACTGAAGGTGTAGCATAGGCAAATAGTGTAAGTGTGCAATTTTGAACATGGTGGCTTTCACACAGACCCGCAGAAGTGTGACACTGACTGTGTGTGTCTCTCTTTTTGTACTGTAGGAGAAGATACATGGCACAATTTGGCATGAAATTGATGATTTGAGGGCTTTCAAGAAGTTGGATTTGGAGGATTTTGAAAAAATGTTCTCAGCTTATCAAAGGCACCAGGTAAGGAATTTCCCTTTTGCCCCTGTCTCCACAAACCCCACGTTCCCTGTGCTATTCATCAGAAATAGTGCCAATTACTGGTGCAACAATGGAGATTAGCAAACAAAGGGAACTCCTCCCCCCCCCCCCGGCCATATATTTATGTTTTCAGTGGAAATGGGGTTGGCTTGAGAGGCCCTGAGTAAAGGGCCTTCTGGATGGGCTCCCTCCTCTGTGGTGATGGCGGAAACCAGAGGTGGTCCAAGCAGTGCTGACATCTGTGTCTAGCCATAGATGGTCTGGGGGTGGGATCTAAAAGCGGGACATTGGTGGGACGTCATGATAGGACCTTGTCAGCTGCCTGACAATGCCCAATGCTGACACCGGCCCTGAAGGTAAAGAAAGGAGCACAATAAAGAAACTGCATCATCATTACCTTGATTTAAATTCTGCCCTGCCATTGTGTCTGTCCTTAGTACAATAATGTAGTTCTTGGAACCTGCAGCTAATCTTCTAGTCGGGTTTGGGGTTCTAGCTGTTGTAAAACTCTTGACTTTTGTATCTAGTGTTGCTAATTTTATTTTCTTTCTTTTCCCTTCCCTTCCAACCCTGCTCCTCATGAATAAAACATTATGAGCAATGAAAGAGTTTTGAGTAGTGAGATTAGATTTGCTCAGCTTTTTGTTTGTTTCACTTTGCTTTCTTTTTCTTTCCTTTTTGATACAATAAAAGAGCTACAGATTATGACACTAGCAGCGTATTTTAAGAGTAGCTATTTATTTGAATTTTCTCTCTCCGTTTTTTTTTGGGGGGGGGGAAGCAAATCACCTGCATTCTGTCTGTCTCTGATGAATGAGATTCAGCTGGAAGGGAGCTTTGGGGTTTTACCTTCTTTCCCCTCCTTTCCAAATTCTTTCCAAGCTATTGGAATGTACTCTGAAAACATGGGCTCTTCCAGTTGTCTTGAAGCAGACTGCTGCTGTTCAGATGACAGCCCAAAGCTGCTTCAGAACCTAAGTATCTCTTATCCAATAATGTAAAACTGTGAAACCAAATGAGAGGACCCTGTTACATCCTCTGTTTTTCCTTTTAGTGCTATATTACGAACAGGTTACAAAAAGAGCTACTTCTAATTTTAAATCCTCTGACATCTTGTCCTATTTCAACTATTGCTGCACCAGCAAAAGCTTTTAGCATGTGAATCCATAAACTGACCTGACTACAACGCCTTTTACTTCCCACTGGAATTTGGCCACTCTAGTTGTGTGATCCTGGCAAGACTCAAAATACACTTTTTAGAGCACATAAAGCACATCAAGATTTGGTTGGTCAGTTCTGACTAAACACATGAACTTCAATTCCCATTCTTTCCTGGGACTTCCTAGTTTTCAAGTCCTCACAGTCCCTGCCTCTTAACATGTCTTATGAGTCAGAAAACTCTAGTTAACCATGTCTGGAACAGGCCAGGATCTTAAACCAACTTTAATCTGTGGTTTAAGATCCTGGTTCTGAACTTGGCAACCATAGTTTCCTGGTTTCTATGTAACAGGAAACTCTAGTTAATTCAAGACTTCTTGGCTTATGACAACATGCCAGGAAGGGGTGGTGCAAAGACAAAAGGCTTGAGTGTATCTTATTAAACTGAGATACAATAGTCCGAACTTGCATTCTGGACAAGTATTACCTATCCTGAATTGGTGACTTTCAAACTTCAGTGAAATGCACCCAAATCCAAATGTCAAAACAAATCCCAGTTGTTCATTCTTGGACTGGGAGGATGTGGGGAAAACGCGCGAGCATGAATGAGACTTTTCTTTCTCCTGCTGCAATTAATATGTTATTAATATGTTTTGTCCCCAGTTTCTTTTATTTTAAACGGCTTCTTCTTTCTTTGAAAAGACAAAGGGTCTCTTCTCCCCTCCATAGCAATGCATCTTCTGTTGGTTATACAAGGATGAGGCAGTGTTATCCAGTGACTTAAGCAGGAATAGAATTTACTGCAAACTCCCTCACTGATTCTTGTTAGGATGTTCAAAACACTAGTTTTTTATTTTTAAGATTGGTTATATAATTGTACAGAAAGGTGTTGGGAGGCTTAGACCACAGTCCTTTTACTCAATACGACTTACTACTGAATAGACATGTGAAAGATTGCACTTTTAATTAGTGTTTGCACAATTCCTTGCATAAAACGTGCAAATACTGTTGACAGTATTCACTGCTTATAAGCATGGAGGGGAGAACAGACCTCGATGTGTTTCCTCTTTGGTTCTTTTAATAAAGGGTCATGTTAACTGGCATAGCATTTTCATTGCTTAGAAAGCCAAATACTGTTGCTTTGGTAAACTCTGTACCTTTTATTGCTGTGGCTAACTGTTGGCATGTTTCCTTCTCTGTTATCTTCGACTGCTGCCTGAGTAGGACCTGCTAACTAACCCTCCTTCCTCCTGTAAGCAGGTGAGTACTACTGACTGTCCCCTATCTGACTTGCAGAGTTCTTTTCCAATGTTTACATTAAGAGACCCAGCAGCAACAACATGACCCAAACTGTTTACTGCATGAGGAAGCCTTAATTTTTATCTGATCTTCATGGGCTGTCTGTGGTGATGAGGCGATAACAAAAAATTCTGCTTTAATTTCAAGGATGCTTGTTGCTTCCCCCCCCAAAAAAATCACTGCCCTTTCATGTACCCAAATCCATGGGGAGCAGAGAGATGCTGCTGTGTTTTTTCCTCATGGGACAGAAGGGAAGAGGATCTTGAGTTTGCTGCCACTGATGGGAGCATCCCCTGAGTGAAGTTCTTCTCATGGACACTTCTGCCAGCAGAAGGAGGAGGAGGTGATTTTCACCAATTCCCCCTGAAGCCTCTTGAGTGTTTGAAAATCTGCTGCAGAGGGTGAGGACCTTTGGAATAGTGTGTGTCTGGGGGGGGGGGTGTCATCAAAAATTGCCTCCCCCCTTCTGCCAGCAGGATCCTCCACTGGATCTCTGTCCCATCTATGAACAGAAGCACTCCTTCCCTTCATAGACACCTAGTTAGGATCTAAGCCATTGACTTCACAAATGGTACTTCTTCATGGAATGATTTGTTTTTGTACACAATGTGTTTCTTGGGATACAAGGGGTGTTTTTGTTTTGTTATTTTTGGTTCGGTTTTATGTTGTGCTGTAAACTTAATTATGCTATAAACTTTAATTCAGCTGGCACAGGCAATCCTACTTATAGTGGTGGAAATAAGATGAGGACCAGACCTTGTACACACATACATACAAATACACACACACTATCCATCTATCTGCGTGTGTGCAATTGTACCAATGTCTGCAAGGAAATATGTCATTGCTTTAATTGGTGAACTAGGAGAGAGAAATTTATCATATGCTTCTTTAATCTTCCTTTAAGATTTGGTTTTGTAGCATTGCAATCCTGCAATCTTGGATGGATTTCCTCACAAATTCAACACTTTGGACTCGGAGCACAGCCTATCTAGTAGCCCTTCTCTGTATTTTACGGACAGAAAAAAGGAGGAGAAGGAGGAAAAATATATGGCATTGATTTTCATGTTTTTTTAACTATTTGTAGAAGGAAATGGGATCAACTGAAGATTTGTACCTGTCCAGTCGAAAGGTCAAAGAGCTTTCTGTGATTGATGGCCGGAGAGCTCAAAATTGCGTCATCCTTCTTTCCAAGTAAGTGTGTTTTAACCTGAACTTGCTTAGAATTTGGTTTCTCGGTATTCAGGAATGATGCAAGGAAAATTCCCATTCAGCTGCTGAATGAGAATTTCTGATTCAGGTTTCAAAGTCGAGAACCAACTTTTGGACATAAAGTTAGATGTTAACAATAAAATGCACATTTAGGATGTTGAGATGAAATTAAAATTTAGTAGATCTCTAGATTAAAAATTGGGGATAATTGTCAGACATCAGGTAAGGTTTGCTGAACTTTGGTTTCAGTTTTACAGGAGACAGGAAAGATCTCAGATCCTGCTTTTTTAAATATGTTTGTTATTGTTTCCTTGAATTTTTTAAATTGTAAACTGCCTTGGGAAATATATTTGAACGGTGGGATATACATTCCTATTATGAAATAATTAAATTAATAAGATCTTTAGAAACTTTAGGGTCCAGGAGTTATTTTTATTTCCATTGCTTATATTTTATATAGATATATGTCCTCAGACGCTATGAGTTGCTTTCAAAAAACTGCCATTTAAGCAAATACTTCCTAGGGCAGTGATGGCGAACCTTTTTGAGCCCAAGTGCCCAAACTGCAACACAAAACCAACTTATTTATTTCAAAGTGCCTTAAATTTGGCAGGAAGGAGGAGGGGGCACTAGCTAATCGCGCTGTTTTCACTGGGCGCGCAAAGATTCGGGCACGCACGCGCTGTGCTTCTGAGCTGTCTGTTCAGTTAGGAGGAGGGCTGGGTGCCTGCGCAGTCCGCTTCTGGGGGTGGAGATGTTGGAGTGTGCCTGCCTGTGGAGGCCAGCGAGGAATGAGTGGAGAGGAGTTACTATGGAAACCCGACACTGAATGCAGAAGGGGACGGTCTTTTCGTGATCTGGCGACCAATGGCTCGAGTGCCCACAGAGAGGTCCCTGCGTGCCAGCTGTGGCACACGTGCCATAGGTTCGCCATCACTGTCCTAGGGTGTCATGGTCATAAAGCCCCTTCTCTTTCCAACAGTTTTGGTGAATTGTGTGCACTTGTTTCGCTGTCCTTTGTTTGCATCTTTATCAGCAGGTGTTTAAACCATTAATATAATTTCTTCAGCCCTTCCTCATTATTGTTGCAGCAATGGACAAGAATAACCATATGCAAATGCTTTGTTTGCACACGAACCCTGTAGTGTGCAAACAGATGGTGCATCGATAATTTGGGCATATGTTTAGAAGTAGCTGTCCCCTTGCTGCTTGACAGTGGCAGAAAGGCCAAGGAATGAATTGCTTGTGGAGACAAAACTGCCTGTTCTATTTTTAGAAAATTTGAGACTAATTAGTAGAGATGTAGTAAGTCCAAAAAGGGGCGAAACAAAGCAAAATCACCAGTACAAGAGATAACATATTTATTGAACTTCAAAAATCTAACTTGTATACTTTCAAGCAGCACACTTCTTCAGGAATACTTGTGTAAATAAAACAAATATTTGAACCTAAGAGAAATGGCATTATATATTGCCTATTAACCACTACTTCAATAATTATGTTCTGTATGAGATAGACCAAAGATTTCACATTAATAACAAGATTTGTTCAAAAATTATTTGGTGTTTTTTTTTATATACATATTGCGTCATATTATGGGGTGGGTTAAGATTTTAACATTTTATACTATTTTAAATGTATTTTATATTTTATCATGTTGTACATCGCCCAGAGTGGCCGGTTTGCCGGCCAGATGGGCGATTCATAAATACAATAAATAAATAAATAAATAAGGACCATGTTCCTGTTATACTAAAACACACAATAAATTCATGCTTGTGCCTCTTTAAACGCCACATCAATTTTAATATCCTGCATTTCGGGTGGAGAGAAATTCCTTTACAATGTCTGGAAAGAACAGTATTTATCTTTAAATATTTAGTGATCCCCTTTTAATTACAAATAACTCAAAAAGTTGTGACCCATAATCTTTGTAACAAATAACCCAGTCAGTAAACAGGTTTCATATAAGACTGCTTATTTCCTGTACTGAGAAATGATATGTTTAAGAACTCTTACAGTAGTAACTCATTTTGTTTTTAGAATGGAATAATTGGTTGACTTCTCAGATTGCTTTTCACAAAAACTTGGATGGATGCTTCAATAGTCTGTTAAGAAAACTCTCTCTATAAACAAAAGATTTTATTTAAACTATAAATATTGCATTTAATATTGTATTTAAATACAAAATATTGGATTTAAACTTTCTCACAGCTTTTTAATATGATGCAATGTGCCATGTTTTTACTTAACCATGCTGCACTTTTTCTTGGGTGGTGTGTGTGTGGAAAACAGCTTTAGAAATCCCAATATACTCAGGGTATTTTCTTATATACTAATATTGAACTCATTCTCCTGAGTGCCTATCCTTATGTAACTCAAACAGCACCATTCATGCACAAGAGTTGGAAGTATTGGCAGGATCGCCGGTATAAAAAAAGATATTTAAAACACCTTAAAATGGGTGGTGGGGATCAAAACATCCCAGTGAGGACTGAGCATGCTTAGTGGATATGGAAAGTGAACTGCTGGGGTGGAGGGAATTAATGGAGTATCCCTGAAAAGGGCATGGCCAACTGGCTAGAACCCTGTTGTTGCTGCTGCTGTTGCTTTTTGCAGGACCCACTTGTGTATTTTATGTATTAAATTTAAATTGTGTCGGTCAGTAACTTTATCAAATTCATCCATTCCCACCCCATTTCTATCAACCGGTTTAGATGTAACACTAAACTGTAGCTTGGCATTACATGAATGAGCCGGTCCAAGCCTTGGGCTTGTGTACCCCCTATCTTCTTCTGGTGCAGCTGCATTGAGGAGATTGGAAATATCTGGTGCCTGTTTTAACCTAACCAGAATTTGTTGTTACGTCTGAACTGGGTGGTGGGTGAATGCTTGTTAGGTTAAACTATGGTTTGTTGAAACAAGTCAGGATCAAACTATGCTTTATAAATGTGGAGAAATATAAAATATATATTTTAATTAATTTTCTTGTACAGATTCATAGCACAGTTAATATCAATTACGAAACAGGACAAGCCAACCAAAGGAGTCCATTAGACACACGTCAATGAGATTTAGGACAGTCCATGTGATTATTAAGGGTCAGTTCCATCCTGGTGCCTATTCACATGTTTTAGGCTACAGCTCCCATCAGGCCTAGCCAGCGTGGCCTATTGTCAGGATTTATGGGAAAATAAATAGTCCAAAATAGCTGGAAGGCACCAGGTTGTCTACCCGTGATGTAGAATAACTGCAGCACTGGAAAAAGTACTTCCATTATATATACTTAGGCTTAGTTATTGTAGGATGTAGTTATGTTAGGCTTAGTTACAAGGGGCCATAGCTCAGTGGCAGAGCACATGTTTTGCATGCAGAAGGTCCCAGGTTCAATCCCTGGCATCTCCAGGTAGGGCTAGGAAAGAATCTGACCTGAAACCCTGGAGAGCTGCTTCTGGTTAGTGTTGACAATACTGGGCTAGATGAACCAATGGTGTGGCTCAGTATAAGGCAGCTTCCTAGGTTTCCTAGGTTTCTAGGACAGTGATGGCGAACCTATGGCACGGGTGCCACAGCTGGCATGCAGGGACCTCTCTGTGGGCACTCGAGCCATTGGTCACCAGATCGCGAAAAGACCGTCCCCTTCTGCAAAACACTAATCATCTTGTTCTTTCTCACAGTGTGGAACAGAATGATTTTATTCTAGAATTCCTGTTACAGAATTCTTTTCTACATTGTTATCACATTTAAAAGATTTTGAAGAATGATGCACAGAGCATGGCTTGGATGTAAAGCCCTAACAGTTGACCTGAGTGCTGCATGTGTTGCTCTCAAACCAACGGAGTATGAGCCAAGGTTTGACAAATTATCAGCATGCATGCAATAGCAAAAATCACATTAATTGTGCAAAAGCATGCCCAATGCAAACTTTTACCTAATGCAGTGTTTGCAGTCCAAGACATAAAGTGTTTAAAATGTGTTAAGCACGTTTAGTTTTCTTGTTTATCTTGCTCATCCTAGTACAGGTTGACATTTACTTTTACTAATCCGACACCTGTAGAAGCAGGGAAAGGACCGGAGTAAAGCTTGCCCCATATAATTTCAGTCTGGCATATACGGTAATCATATTACAAGTTGAGAATCCCTTATCCAAAAATACATGTGCCTAATTATTTAAAAAGTTTGTATAAATTCCCTTCAGGCTATGTGTACAATGTAGTACTATAATAATTTTTTGAGTTGATTTTTTTTTCAACAAAAAACTGTTTGTATCATTGAAAGCTCTGTTATTGTGTTTTACTTTTAAGACAAAAGATGTTAATTAGTTCGGACAACTGTATGAGTTGTTTTTCTAAAACTAACACCTCGGTATTCAGGTTTAATTGCAGTGTTGGCACTTTGAAATAAATAAGTTGGTTTTGTGTTGCAGTTTGGGCACTCGGGCTCAAAAAGGTTCGCCATCACTGTTCTAGGATATGGGGACCAGGGATGTGTGCCAATGACTTCACAGAAACGGTGGGTTTTGAAGAGGGATTTGAAAGAAGTAAAAGGTGGCATCCTACATATGTTTTCTGGGACACAGTTGCCTTAGCAGTTCTCTTGACATAGAAATCTCTTTTCTGAAGGCATCTGTTCCATACTGTTACTTAACCCACACACACGCCCCCCAACAGAAGGCTGCTATACCCATTATGTGCCAGTTATTACTCAAAATCCAAATCAAAAATTTTATTGATCTGGGACATAATTGGAAGATATCTTGGTGAAACGTTCAACACAACTGAAACATAAACTGAAACATTGATTCATCCGGTTTGTCATTTAATCTGGGCTGATATCTCATTTTTGGCAATGGGCATCAGTTGCACCACTCCCTTAACCTCAATGGCTTGATCTATAGGCAAAGGCAGCTTAACTATGTTTAAGATGGGATGCAGGCAATAATGTAAGGGGATTTGATCACTCATCTCATGGCTCTTCCTGCTTTTTCTCTGACTCCTTCAGTTGCCCAGTGAGACCTCAGTCAGAACCAGAGCCAGGGGAGGGATGGCATTTACACCTGCCATTTTTCCAATTGCCCTTTGAAACACACTTTGCACGATGAACACACTATTGAACATTATAAAAAAATGCAAATGTGTAAATTGAGAGCACTACATAAAATCCCGAGCTTCACACCCTGCTTTCTGGTTGCCCCCCGCCCTCTTTCAACAGCTGTTCCCAATTGTCTGTGACTTTGCATATATCCTTGTAGTTTATTCCTCCTTTGTTTACACTGTGCTGTCATACCCTTTAAGTAAAATGGCTGTACAGAGGGTCCCCCCCCCCCCGCTACTTGAAATGTTTTTGTTTTACTAACACTGTCTTACCAAGGGTCAGGCGGGGCTCGTATTTCATAGTGTTGAAGAAGCCAAAAGCTAGCTGGAACGGGAAATAACCATCTCTCCTTTTCTCTGCTTTTCCTTTAACAAGACTGTGGGAGAAGGGATTAACCAGAGCAGATGAAAATTGGATTACTTGCTGGCCTGTGTTGTAGCTAAGATGAATTTGTAGCTTTCCTTCAGAGCTACTTTTCTCTTTCTCAACGCTCTGCTTTTTCCAGTAGTTGAAACGTAATGCATACCTGAATGTCATGTATTTTGCTCTCAAGTGTGTGTTTCGCTCTCAAGCATATAGCAAAATTATTTTTCACGTGTACACATGCAATCTTCCCCATACCTTTGCATCGGACGTTCTAATGTCTATTAATATGATGACTGTGTTCCCATTTTTGAATTGCCTTTCTCAATTCAAAAAATTGCAATCCAGGGTGATATTTGAAACAGTTGCTCTTAGCATCTAGAGATGTATGGTTAACTATTCTCCCTAGCATTTGCTTGCCAGTACTGGGGGCTGGGGGGATCCCTCTGCAGTTTTAATATCATACTTTTAACAGAAAGCTTCTAAGAAAAAGAAAAAAGGCACATCCATGGATGTTATTTCATGTAGTTAAACCAGTTGAATCTTGGGACAGGGATGGGTGAATTTGTCAGTTTTGGTTCATCCTGCATTTGAATGTTTAAATCTCAAGTTCTTTCTCTCCTGACTATGAAGACCTTTGCAAATTTTGGTAAATTCTTATAAGTGAACTGAAATGAAATTCTCACCCTTCTGTACCAGCCACACTCAATATGCAGAGCTATTCACAGCATGGAGAAGACCATGATGTACCTGCCTGCCATGTAGCTATTAAAGATGAGGCACCAGTCAGAAAAAAAGATGTGACAACCCTAGTTCAGCACCAGAATTGTGATGGGATAGACAAGGATTCAGACCCAGACTTTTAAGAGAAAGGAACTCAAAACCCTGGGCCTTGATAGACAAATTTGTCTGTTTTGGTTTCTTCCACATTCAATTTTTTTAAAAATCTCAAGTTCTTTTTGTCCCAAATATGGAGAACTTCATGAACTTTGGTAAATTCTTACCAAAACAGAACTGAAACAAAAGTTTCACCCATCCCTATAAATGGGACAGAGCACAAGGCAATGTTTTAAAGTGAGCTTACTGGTTGCTTTTTGTTGGAACAGCTTGGTTTCTTCAGATTAAACTTTACGCTGTAAATGAGACTAAACAATAGACATGATGCATTGTGATGCTACTCAGGTGGAGGGTATATCCATATTTCCATTATGTGTCTGATTTTAAAAAAATAAATTAATAAATAATAAATTAAAGAATTAGTACACAAATGCTTTGTGAAGGATACCTACCTAGTTAGTGGTCACCTGCTGATCACCATCTCAGTTACTAAAAGAGGCAAATGCAAGAGCACTGTGATGCTCAACCCAGGAGCATGAGTAGTGGCCCTAGAAAAGGTGGGTATCTTGTCCTCCAAGGCACTCCTGCATCTGCCAGTAGGAATGTAGACTTTGCATTCTGTACTCATCTGCAGTTGTGCATATTCCATGCATGCTGAAGTTCCAGCTTGGGTGGATTGTGAAGATCAGTTATGCTACTCTGTTCATTCTCTTATCCCATTTTTCCTCCAGGGAGCTCGGTGCACGTGGACCATTTTCCCATCTAAGCAGTGGCCAGTTCACCTCCTTAGCTTCAACAGTGTAACTGCATCAAGTGCCTTCTTCAGAACATTCTCTGGACCAGATAAAAATAGTAGAGCAGGGGTGGGCAACATGCAGCTCACAGGCTGTATGTACCCCCCACTGTCTCCCAAAATATATTTTTTAAAGGCATCTGGAGTGGCCATTTTGACCCCTCTTTGACCCTTTTAGTGCTCCATAGAGCACCAAATGGGTCAAAACTAGCTTACCAATAAATTTTGTCCCTTTTTGTGCTATATATATATCTTTTTCAGTAAAGGTTAGGGGGAGGTGTGACATCTGGTGGAACTGCAGAGGAGAAAAATGCCCCCCCCCGAACTTCCTGAAGAGTTTAGGCTGGGGCCTAACTTGGGGAGCTCTCCATGGGACTGTGTAACTTCAGCCCTCACCACCCCAAAATAAGCAGTGTGTGTGCATATTCCTACTTTAAAAAAAAAAAAAAAAAAAGAGCCTATGGGGCTAAGAAAGGGTTAGATAAAAGCTTTTCTCATTCTGCATACTTTCTACTGACACCTTTGACCATCTAGCCTCCCCTGTTGCAGCGAATGTTGGTATGAAGTATGAGAGCAACTATATACACTGTGATAATGCCACCATTTTTAAAAGAAGAGCTGCCCTGACCTGGAAAGAAGTCAGCATATTTTATCCAACAGGGCTCTGTTTCCCTCACCCAGAGGTCTGATTGTGTGGTAGTTGCTCAGGTCCATTTTCAGCAGTCCGTCCACTAGATCATATTTAATACAAAATGTGTGCTATGTAGAACACACACAGAAGTGATGCCATCTTGGTCTAGAGAGCCTGTAGTTCAGATGGGGTGAAAAAGACAGCGATCAGTGTTTGACACATAGCTAACAGGGAAATGGGATATGGGAGAGTCAGGTAACAGTTGAGGAAGAGGCAAGGGGAAGCTACATTGGATTAGGAAATTATTTACGAGAGGTAAATCTTCAGTAGGAATCCAGAGAAGTAGAAAAAGAGAGGCAGCCTTTCACACAGAGAGGCAAGGGGCCATAACTCAGTGGTAGAACACATGCTTTTTATGTGCGTCTCAGGTCTATTTCCCCATATCACAACTCGAAAGGATCTCAGTAGGTGCGGTGGGAATCCTTTGAGATTTCAAAGCTTTTGACAAAGTGCCTCATGATATCCTGATTAGCAAGCTAGCTAAAAGTGGGCTAGATGGAACAACTATCAGGTGGATCCACAATTGGCTACAGAATCAGACTCAAAGAGTGCTTATCAATGGTTCCTTCTCAAACTGGGGGGAGGTAATGAGCGGGGTATCACAGGGCTCGGTCCTAGGCCCAGTGCTCTTCAACATTTTTATTAATGACTTGGATGAGGAGGTGCAGGGAATGCTTATCAAATTTGCAGATGACAAAAGTTGGGTGGAACAGCTAATACTCTGGAAGACAGAAACAAAATTCAGAGAGATCTCGATAGGGTGGAGCGCTGGGCTGCAAACAACAGAATGAAATTTAATAGGGATAAATGCCAAGTGCTGCACCTAGGGAAAGGAAACCAAATGCAGAGTTACAGAATGGGGGACACTTGGCTCAACAATACTACAAGTGAGAAGGATCTTGGAATTGTGGTAGATCACAAAATGAATATGAGCCGGCAATGCGATGTGGCTGCAAAGAAGGCAAATGCTATTTCGGGCTGCATTAATAGAAGCATAGCTTCCAAATCATGTGAAGTGATAATTCCCCTTTACTCAGCACTGGTTAGGCCTCATCTTGAGTACTGCATCCAGTTCTGGGCACCACACTTAAGAAGGACGTAGACAAACTGGAGAGGGTTCGGAGGAGGGCAACAAGGATGATAAAGGGACTGGAAACAAGGCCCTATGAGGAGAGACTGAAAGAACTGGGCATGTTTAGCCTTCAGAAGAGGAGACTGAGGGGAGATATGATCGCACTCTTCCAGTACTTAAAGGGTTGTCACACAGAGGAGGACCAGGATTTCTTCTCGATCATCCCAGTTTGCAGGACACGGAATAATGGGCTCAAGTTACAGGAACCCAGATTCCACCTAAACATCAGGAAAAATTTCCTGACTGTCAGAGCAATAAGACAATGGAATCAACTACCTAGGGAGGTGGTGGGCTCTCCCACTCTGGAGGCATTCAAGGTGCAGCTGGACAGCCATCTGTCAGGGATGCTTTGACCTGGATTCCTGCATTGAGTGGGTGGTTGGACTCGATGGCCTTGTAGGCCCCTTCCAACTCTACTTTTCTATGATTATACGGTTCTATGAGATAGGGTGGCCACTTTCACATGGCCAAGGAAGAGGAAATGCATCACCAAAAAAAGGGGACACAGATTTGCTTGAAATGTGCATATTCTTATATTAACAGCTGCAAATTTAGAAATAATTACTGTCAGTCTTTTCATCACAGTAGGGAAAACTGTACCCGGGTGACCTGTTTGCCTGCTGTCCAGCTGCTAATTGTTGCTGGGGGCAACTTCGTATGGTTCCTTATCTTCAAAGTGGATTTGGACTAGAAATCCCTTTAAACAGTGCACAGTCCTCTGTAAACTAGGACATATAGTTGTCCTACTTTGAGAAGATGCTGCTAGTCAAAGTAGACAATACTTTGTGCTAGATGGACTAATGATTTGACCCAGTATAAGATAGATTCATATGTTCATGTGATTTCTGTGGAAAACGAAAGGGAACAAGTGTACATGGAAAACGAAAGAGAACAAGTGTACATGAAAACAAGGGCACCAAACCCATTGTCTCTCACAGACTTGGAATGCTGTGATGGCTCAGTTGCCCAGCCTTGTTGAATGGACATATGAATAATGTCTTTGGCCTGATTCAGAGAATAGACTTCTGAAGCGAGCCAGCCTGACCCACTCAGCTTTGAGCCTCCTGCAGGAGCAGCTTTTCTCTTTACTTCAGGCACCCTTTTACCTTCTTAATTCTCTTTACAAGAATGTAGGCTATCAAACAACGTCTCATCCAAAGGGAAGAGCTGAGGAAGGTCGGTGTAACACATATGAAGTGCATTGACTGGAAATCACTGAGCCATGAACTCTGTTCCTTGAGGGAGCAGGCGTCTGGGAAGAGAGATTATTTTTTTTAAAAAAAAATTTAAAGTCTTTGATGGATGGCCTTACCTTCACTTCAGTGTGCAATAAGCTCTCCAGTTAAATCAAGCATGCCATGTGGAGCTATCCTGTCTTAAATCTCTATCAGCAGGCGGTGTGCTGCTTAACTCTCCATACATCATAAAGCCATTTTTTTTGCAATGGGAGACATAAGGGGAGCGAAAAGATAGAAGGCAAAACTGGACAAGATGAATTTAAAAATATAAACAAGGCTCCACCTTGTAATGACTAGTCATGCAGCAAGATCACCAAAGAAAGTAATGGACCCCGTACCATCTGCAGACCTCTGATCAATAGTGCACATGTACCAAAACAAGTGCTCTAACTAAATGCAAGTTAATGGACCTGATACAGTAATATCCACCCAAAAGTGTCCTGTCATGAGTGTCCCCCCCTTTTTTTACTTTGAAATCTGGATAGTGCTATATTTCTGGAATTATTTCAGACTTGTTCTGTTTGCCCCATGGTTGGTTGTATTTGCATTACTACACTAAAGAACCACTTTTGAGCAGGACTCAGAAAGTTTTGCAGCTTACCCGAAGAGTGTAAATGTGGGGGATAAGAGAGAGAACTTGAATGTTGCCTATCTTTTGTAGAGCCAGGGCCTGGGAAGGAGAGAAGCAGCAGCAGATAAGGCTATGTCTAGTTTTTTACTTCCATTTTTCCTATAACAGTATAAACATTGGTCTAACCCTGGTGATTGGATAGGCCAGCTTTTCCCATCTTGGTGACCTACAGATGCTTAAGACTACAACTTCCAGCATTCTTGACCATTGGCCATGCTTGCTGAGGCTGATGGGAGTTGGTCCAAAACAGCTAGAGGATACCAGGTTGGGAAAGGCTGGAACGGGCTGTAGATCTAAATAAATAAAGTTAGTCTACACATTGTTATTTTGTATTCAAGAAATAGGTCCTAGCCAGTCCAGAAAACATGCAAGGTTTCCTCTAAATATTCAAAATCATGAAATGATGGTAGAGATAACGAGATTTGGAAGCATAATATATTAAGACTTATATTTGCTATGTGGTTTCATATATGTTGCCTTCTGGCTTCCAGGTGTTAACCATGGGGATTAGATGTTTCTTTAAAATAAACCGTCTTGAGGGTTGAATGAATCCTGTGGACTGTATATAGCTTACGGTTTTACATACGTTCAGGAAACAGATTTCCTAATCTGCTCACTGTTGCAATTTACTCCTTCCACTTAAACACTTAGTTCCAGAGTTTTTCTGTTATCTGGAAAGTAAAGTGTTAGGGCTTTTTTCTGTTACCAAATATCCTTTGCAGGCACAAAGCCATAGTTGCAGAGACCAGGTATTAAGCCTCCATGACATTTTGCCCCTTTTCTCAACCCCTATATTCTTGTCTCTCTGACCCTCTGCTTAGTCATTCGTAAGTGGTCTGAAACAAGGAAGTGTTTAACAGAAGGAGATAGTGAAGTTTTTGTTGAATAACTATGATATGATTCATATAATACTTGTCCCATGGACACTTGAGTCCCTTTTCTGCAATTTGTCAAATTTTGGCTACAAGCCTGCTCTTCTGTGTAAGATGAACTGAGCTGTATCAAATTGGGAACTTCAAGAATGCATTAAATTGGCAATTTAGTGCCCTTTGTTTCTTTACCCAGCTTTCCTTTGCAGTTTTCAGCTGATCTCTGGCAATGGGTAGAAATTATGCTTCCCAAACCCTACAGTAAGCAAACTGGCATTTATCATATGATTATATTATGCCTGATTATTGCAAAGAAAGAATCTGACTGCAAAGGAAAGAAAGAATGCAGGTGTGAAAACAAGGTAAATAGAAATGGTAGGAGAAGATGAAAGATTACTTCATTCCTTTCTCTTTGAAAACACCCCCTTTCTAAGCTATGTGTGTATTTATCTATTTTTACCTTTTATATGGTCTTCAGGTTTCAGTGCTAAAATATCCCGTTCTCCTGTCCTTAATCATGAAGGTTGGGAGTACAGAACCAAGGTGTTCACTGATTTTTTTTTGCGGGGGGAGCAGGTCTCCCATGTCCATTTGCCAGCATTGCAAGGGCTGATTCTTACTTGTATTTGGATGTGAATACCTGAGAACAAGATGTGCAGTCTTCCCATCAGCTTGAAGGGCATGTGCATGCAAAATTTATTCTAAAAGTGTATGTCCTTTAAAATCCCTGGAAGTGAGGCTCTGTCTGATTCCTTTCTCCAAATCCATACACATAGGAAAGTAGCGTATTTATGCCAAGGAGGAGGCTAGGCTCTCATCCTTCTCTCCGATGTTATGCTTTTATTTAAATGTAAGGAAGTTTTTGTAGCATGGGGGGGGGGCATTCAAAAATGTGATCCCAACCAACACAGATTCAAGTAGTACAGTCCCAGGAAAGCCACACAATTTCATTCATTCATTCATTCATTTTGCAGTCCCAAGACTTGTTTCTTTTAGGACAATCATGGGCTTATGAAGTTGTTTTGTTGATAGTTATTAAAGAGACACAAGAGTGAATGGATCATGAAGACCAAGTTCCCCTCCCACTTCTGAGGTTATGGTCATGATCCTGTACATATATAGGGGCTGATGAGCACACAATTCTGTGCATGTAAGGCTTCACCTCTATAAACAAGGTAATGCTCCTATGTTCCCTATCATGGGGGTGGGGGCAGGGAAGAAGCTGCCCCATATGCAGAACTTCATTTATGCATCAAAGTCAACACCCCGCCATCTGCGGGCTTTCTATCCCACACATATCTGATATCTCTACATCAGATAATGGCATTTTGCATGAGTTCCATAAAATCGATCCTGATTGTATCACATATGTCAGTAAAGCAAATTAGTTGATTTTAAAAGAAGAAAACGTTCCTTTTTCTTCAAAAAGTATCCTGATTGGTTTTGAAAACCAATGCGGCTCTAGAATAAATGGCCCTGCAAGCATTTGTGATGGTGCCTCTTCTATGAGGGATGAGCAAACCTTAAAGATGGAGCAGAGTAGCACATTGCTTCTTCTCTCTCTCAGGACAGATGGTTGGTGAATGGTGAGCTTTTTCTGTGCTAAAGTTTTGGGTGTTAACTTAAACTGAACCAGTGGGCATGTTTAAGGAGAAAACCCAATGTGCATTGTGTCTCCCAGGCATATGTGTTATAAGTTTCTCTCCCCCCATCTCCCTCCTCCCTCTTTCTGTAAGATGGCCAAACAATAAGCCACTTGATGTCTGCTGGCATTAAATCAGCTGAGGTGTCCTGAGGAGAATAGTGATGAATGTGTCTGTAGAGTCAATAGGGATCATTTATGTGTCCTAAGGGGATCTAGGGAGGGGGGCAGACCTCAGTATCATATAATTGATAATTGTGTCGCTTCCGGCAGACTTGGAGATTTGTATCTCCTTACTCTTGCATGACTTATTGTTGTAGTGGTGAAAAGAAATAAGAAGCCACACACACCTGGCTCCATAATAATCTTCAGGAACTTACCTGACCAAGGGTAGAAGTTAAAAAAAGGTGGTGAATAAAATTAATGTTTTCCTATAAAAGCCCTCCATGGAGTCCTAGTGAACAGACGAAAAGGAATTGTTGGCACTGGAATGCAGGCAAGTCCCAGCAGAATGGGACCAGACCTTAGAGAGAGATGCTGTTGCAGATCTTGCAGGACAGCTAGGCAAGTCTCTCTCTCTCTCTCTCTCTCTCTCTCTCTCTCTCTCTCACACACACACACACACACACACACACACCACTACTCTTCCTTTTCCTCAACTGACTAGATTCAGCAGCTGTAATCTTCGTTCTCAGTCTGCTGGTGGCCATCTTTGTCTTGAGAAGAGTCAGTCTAGCACTGAGCATATGTTACACTATGACTGGTACAATTACTGCATTTATTGATTGATTTGATTTGTACCCCACCTTTCTACCAAGAAAAATAGCACTTACGGTGGCTTACAATCATAAATAAAACTTGATCACATTACAGGTCTACTTCTGTGAAAATTCTGCAGTGAAAAGTGTGCTGGGGTAAAGTTATACTTCACATTGTTGGATGAGGGATTTATAATGCAACCTCATTTTTGTGTGTGAATACACTGGGGCTAGACCCCTACAATGTTGGAGGGTTTTGGGGGGGGGGGGGGTTGAGATCATTTAAACCAGATAAAGTAAAAGCAAGGTATGCTATGGTTGTGCAAAAAAAAAAAGTCAAAATATATAGTTTTTGCAATTCGAGGGGGAAAGTTTAAACTGTCATATCCCAGCCATTCCATGAATGATTTTTTTTTATTTTTTTAAAGGGCAGCCCCTGTTCACCACAAATATATTCTCTGCCATATTCATACCATTGGGATAAATCATCTTAATTTTATAATGATTACACTGTTAAGGCTTCAGGATGAAAGAACACTGTTGAATCCCTTTGCCTTAAGTATACAGGCCTGCTCATGCAGGCAACAACAACAACAACAACAGTAGTAGTGCCCGGTTAGTTAAGGCAAAGGAATCAAACAGTGTTCTAACCTTCTGAAGCCTTAACAGTATAACTATTATAAAATTAAGATGATTTATTCCAATGATATGGAATTATTATTCTTTCACTGAGAGCCAGTGTGGCGTAGTGGATGACTGGGACTCGGAAGACCCAAGTTCAGGTCCCCACTCAGCCATGAAGCTCACTGGGTGACTTTGGGCTAGTCACTGACTCTCAGCCTAACCTGAGAGGATAAAGTGGAGAGGAGGAGGAGGATTGTGTAAGCTGCCTTGGGTTCTTTGCAGGAAAAAGTCAGGATATAAATGGTTGTTGTTGTTGTTGTTATTTAACACTTAAAAAGCACCTACATTTTTCTAAGTGCTATACAGAGATAAAAAGTCAATGCTGCCCCTGCCTATAGGCTCACAATCTAATAGCCATGATACAAAAGGAAAATGGAATGGGGAGGGAAGAGGAAAGCAAGCAAATATAGGTACCAATTCTTGAAGTTCCATAAGCCCTATTCAGGAATTAGGTCTACTCATGTACAAAGAATGTGTGGAGGGGGAACAAGGCCACATGTGCCATCCCCAACATCCATGTCCCCGCTAGCTCCACTCCTTACCTTAGTACAAGTAGGGCAAAGATCTGAAAAGAAATTCTAAGTTTGTTCAACTGAATGCATTTCAGAATCCCCTGCAGTCCTTCGCACTGAGCATGTTCAGGAGCAGAGCCAGTGGGGAATGGGATATTGAGGGCAGGGGTGGTGCACACGGCCCTTCTTCCCCACCACATGTTCCTTGAACAGAAGTAGAACTAACATCTGAATGGGGCTAATATTCTCGTAGTATCATCTGATCTGGACTGCTGGGCCCACATGCCCTTAAGTACATTTTGGTTTGGGGAGCAATGTTTGCCCTGCCAAAAGCTATTTTTGCACAAAAAATGTTCATAAGTGTCCATCCACTGCAGTCCTACTCTACTGTTCTGCTTTTGTATGTCATCAGCAGAAATGCTTAACTTGGTTATGATTCCATAGTCTTTGTTTTTGTAAACAAATATGAAACAGAGATGATGGAGCTTGAATTATGCATGCAGTCTGGGGTTTGTCAGTTTTTATGCCAGTGGGAGAAATCTATATTTGGCTTTTATATGACCAGTAGGAAAATCACTGATTATACACATCCAGCAATGAGATATGACTTATTTAGTGTGTCTCTTCTGGCCATAATCACATTTTAATGTGGTGTCTGCATTACAACCAGCACCCCACCCCCACCCCTGAAGTAGTCATCTTCCTTCAGCCCTCAGTGGAAAGATTTTCAGGATCTGCTTTGGCTTTCTGTTCAGCCAGTTCACCTGTTTTTGTTTAAAAAGCAACACATCTGCTTTTTGTTACTGTTGGCTATTTTAAGATCCACTTCATGGTTAGTCAGAAGCTTTGAAACACACACACACACACACACACACACACTGAGAATACTTGATTAACAGCCCTTTGGCCCGGTTGCTCTTCTAGTTTCTAGCTGTGTGTGAATAGCACATTTGTGGTGGTGTGAGTTACAAACTGTTATTGGGCTGTTCCTGTGACCTGTGAGCATCTGTATGCTGGTCTAGCAGAGATTGCAATTTAATAGGATCTGCAGTGATCTTTGAAGCACACCTGCGGGATTCATGCCTTCCCCTGTAGACTTTTAAGGAGCCATGTTGCATTTCATCTTACATGGGCCCTGCAATTCCCCGTGAGAGGAGGGCATGTCACTTGAGCCTGATGTTTCCTCATTAGTTGCTGGGCACAGTTACACAAACATTTCAGTTTCTTGGATTTTACTGCGTATCCTTTGAGTGTTCTAAATCATGCTTCAAGACAATCGAGCCTGTAGAAAAGTGCCAAACTGTCGGACCTGGACACTGAAAGCTTGATGAGACCACAGAACCAATGGCCATAACTAAGAGGGGTGCAAATTTCTCCAACTGCCTTGCTCAATGGTTTGAATTTTGATTTGGAAGGGAACATCTCTTGAGATATAAGAGGGTACGGTAATTTGTTCTCCATGGCCTCTTCAGCTTTTGGCTTCTCTGCCAAAACTGATGCCAGTTGGAAGGACGAGTGTTTTGTTTTTCCATACACAAACAGGAAGCATTACCCATTCAATATGAATTGTGTGTATTCATATTTAGGTGAAGGGGGTGACAAAATAAGCGTAATAGTGGAGTCTCCGAGAGCTTAATCCAGTGCTTCAGTGTACAGCTACGGCAAAGTGTAGGATCCATTGCTAGGTTCCCAGCTTGGACACAAGGCTTTGCCTTGTCTCCTGGATCCACTCTTTGCATTCCAGCAGCACTCAGCAGACATTGGCTGAATGCACACATTCATTCTTATATTTTTGGATAGCTCGAAGGAGCAGAGCCTAAATTAAGAAGGTTATTTTAAACATAAACTTCCATATTTTAATTGCCAGCTGCTGATTATATTGGGCAGTGTTAAATATCTCAGACTTAGTACTGTTTCCTGTCTGGAAAGGACTGACATTTGTTTATTCACCGTTCCAAAACCATGATGCCATACAGAAGGCAACCAAAAGTATGAACTTCTTCAATTCTCTGTGCCTGCTTCATCAACCAGCATTGTGTTTATTTTGTGTTGCTTTTTTTGGTAACGTCCTATAAATTAGGCTTTAAGTGCCCATCATTGTATCATAATATTCACGTTTAGCCATTTGTGCCTCAGCCCTATACTGTGAGTGCTGTGAGTTATTGTTGCTATTGTATCCATTATCAATCATCTTGCCTTGGAAGGGAGAAGTATTGTTTGCAAGCTTCCACTTGTGCTCCTCTCCATGGATCAAAGGGTAGTTTTTTTCCAACAAAATATTGATCTCAACTGTCATATTTGTGAAAGTTAGTTGTACAAGCAAAGTAATGGAGCAGTGTTGGTTTTGTTAAAGGTTGAAACTATCCAATGAAGAAATACGACAGGCAATCTTGAAAATGGACGAAGAGGAAGATCTGGCAAAAGATATGCTAGAGCAGGTGAGAGACGTTGTGAGGGCTACTTAAAATGCTGGCCTTGATGGTGAATGGAGGGTACATTCTCCTCTTTTTCATTCTTTAGCTACAGCTTCCAAGTAGTCCTTACCTTTTGGTAGGGTGAATTTGGCTTTGAAATGTAATGGTATAAACATCAGCATTCCTCCAGCCTGGCATTCATACCATGTTAATCCCACTCCTTTTCTCTTAAATTCCTCCATTGCTATTGGGCTGCTAATAATGGAGATGATGTCAGGTAGGCCAGGGAGACAGCCTGGGGAATAATCCATCCATCAGTGCATTTCCGAGCCACCATTCAAGGTGGCTTAGAAATGCATTTAATTAATTAATTAGTTCTCTAATTAAAATATTTTCATCCTTATATTGAGACAAGATAAGGGATCTGTCCTGAGACTATAACACAGAAGGCATAAATAAAGGGTATGGGAAGGAAACCAATGTATCTTATTATAAGGAAATTCTTGCACTGGTGTAGCACAGTGTGGAAAAAGGTGAGGCCTCACCTGATATTTCACCTCAGCAGTTATCTCATTAGTTTAATAGATCATAGAGTTAGAAGGAGCCTACAAGGTTATCGAGTCCAACCCCCTGCTCAATGCAGGAAACTAGAGGAGGGGTCTCCCATCCAAGTAATAACCAGGCCTGACCCTGCTTAGCTTTCCACCACACTCAGACAAGCTGAGCCAGCATGAGCCACAGGCCTGTTACTACTTGGTATCATCATCATCATTATTATTATTTTTATTTCTATACAGTACCTCTCAATAGCCGAAGCTCTCTGGGCAGTTCACCGCAATCAGACAAGCCATTGTTCTCTACTTCTCATGGTAGAGCATTTTGCAACAGCCGCTCTTCTGTCCACCCCAACCTGGCTATTTTGTTCCTGTTCCTCAGCTGTCTTAAGGGATGTGAGGGGCAGATCTCATCAATGCCATTCTTTTGCTGTTGCAGCCTTGGCCACTTAATACACTGAGTTATCTTAAATGCTAAAATGAGATTAGTATCTTCCATTGGAAAGTTCTTTGGGTTCCTATTGAGCTGCCCTGAGTACAGTAGAGCAGAATGTAAATCTGTTTTAAATAAATAAATATTTCAAAAGCTCTAAAAAGAAAAAAGATGGTCCACAGTTTGCACATTACCTTAATGTAGAGTGTATCCACAAAGACCTTTCCATTTACCTATGCCTTGACTTCCAGTTTTCTTTGGCAAATTAGGGATCCTTTTGCTACTGCGTTGTCGATGGATCACTGCTGGCATTTAAACTGCTGCTTAGGATAAAGGAGGGGAATGCTGAAAAGCAGATCCTTTGTCTGGTGTTTCTTGCAACAGTTTGGTCCAGTGACTGTGGAGCCTGGGTGTGCATATGGCCAGACCAAAGCATTACTCCCACCAGATATGTTTAAAAATCTGTCAACGTATGAGCTTTTAAGTCCAGCACATGAATAGGAGCCTGTATCGAGCATCTATCCAGTCTCACGGATATTGTTAATTGTATCTCTGTAGCAGAACCATTGGAAAAAATGGAGGGGGGGGGATAGTCACAGCATTGTGTGGAAAGATGAGTGGGACCAACATTACTACTACTACTACTACTACTACTAATAATAATAATAATAATAATAATAATAATTTTATTTCTATACCACCCAATAGCCGAAGCTCTCTTAGTGCTTTACTTACACCAGTATTCTCCATTGTGCCTTTGGTCATCAAGGAAGTTCTTTATTGAATGTCAGCAATGCACACAGTGGATAGTTACTAAAAATGGGAAAGCCTATATGGAATTTGAAAGTATGTAATGAGGTTACAGAGGGGAGAATAAGGACAGGGAAGCAACCAGATGTTTCATAAAGGTCACTTTTATAACCACAGCTGCACTGCTTTGAAATTATGATCACATGGGGAATTCAGAGTAGAACTTCCTTACAGTAGCAACTCTATTAGTTCACACTCATGCTGTCTGCCCCCTTGCTCTTGTTCATGCCCTCATGTGGTGAATGTTTTGTTTTTTGTTTTTTTGCACCTGTGGTTCCAGCTACTAAAGTTTGTTCCAGAGAAAAGCGATATTGACCTGCTGGAAGAACACAAGCATGAAATTGACCGCATGGCTCGGGCCGATCGTTTTCTTTATGAAATGAGCAGGTGTGTGCTTGCAGATGAGAGAATGGGGGTGGGCGGGGGAGGATGAATATAAGACAATGGAATGTCATTTAGGACCGTTTCATTTCAGTTTGCAAATCAGTCAGCAATGCTCCGTTCAGAACCCTGAGTGCGAACAGGAGTGCAAGTTCTCTGAAAATGTCTGCAAATTCCTGAACGTGTCTTAGCGTCCACAAAATGTGCACTTTAAAAATGCACAACTTTTGAAAATTGTGAGCTCTTCTCGTTCGAATGAACCGAAAAACAAGTTTGAGAATGGGAACAAGCCAAACCAAGCGAGCTTGAGCGTTCCTGGTTCTCCCAGCCTTAATTCAGGGTCTCTTTTATTTCTCTCTTAAGCTGAGAGAGAAAGTGAAAATTAATCACATGTTGCTCGTTATTCATTCATTCATGGATTTTTAAACTGCCTTCCAAGAAAAATGATAGAAATCCTTTTACCAAGATACTGCTGGACCAGCTCTGCATGAGCTGCTCTGTTTGGCAACAGAGTTGGATGCCGGAGACTCAAGTTTGTTGTGCCTAAGAGTGCCCCTGAATGCAATATCAGAAATGCATTGGGTAAACAAATATATTTCTATGCACCTGGAGACTTTCTCCCCTCCCTCCCCCCTGTGTTTGGTGCCTTCCCTTTCTTATTCTTTATTATATACCACCTAGCTGACTCCTCATTTAAAATTATGACTGCTAATGCTGACCCATCACAGTTTGCCGTAATGGGTCCTTGTGCCCAAAGCTAAGTGGCTGATGAAGTTTCTTATACTTCCTGGGCTACTTCATAGATTCTATTCACTGGGGAATTAATGCATCCTCTAGTTACATTAGGCTTTGTATAAGAATTGGCTGAGCCCATGGCTGTTCTGTCTTTCTGAAGCTCTCGTTGAAATGTAATCTGCACGTTTGTTCCCTCTTTTTCAGGATTGACCACTACCAGCAGCGACTTCAAGCATTATTCTTCAAGAAGAAGTTCCCAGAGAGGCTTGCAGAAGCCAAGCCAAAAGTGGAAGGTAAGGCAAAGGCCTTCACAGAGAGCATCATGTCACATGTCAGGCTTTGACCTGGATTCCTGCACTGAGCAGGGGGTTGGACTCGATGGCCTTGTAGCCCCCTTCCAACTCTACTTTTCTATGATTCTATGACTTCCAAAAACATACTGTGCAGTGAAGCACTCGGTACAAGGTAACCACCATGTGTTAGGCAGAAGAACACTTGTGACAATGTGGTTTATATTGCTAACCAAGCAGCCTGGATCCTTTCTCTGTCCAGCTAGACCAGCATCCTATATGAGACAAACAGAGAAGTGCTAGGCAGGTCCCCCTCACTTTACAGTAAATACTAAAATAGTTCCACTCCCCACAACATCTGGCTGGTTCAAGCCTGGGCTGATTTCATAAACTTATATGGCCAGCACTTAGAGTGGGAACCAGAAGGAATATAACAGGGGTAGGCAACCTTTTTGGGTCGTGGGCACATTTGGCAATTTAAGAAATTGTCTTGGCACTGCCACAAAATAGCTCCCATAGGAGGCATGGCAAGCAACAAGTAACCTGCCCCAAAGGCTAAATACAAGGCAGGGGTGGGGTCTGAGCCCCAACACACTAAACAACTAATTTGAACTCACAGTTTTTAACCCCAACAGGTATCTATTTTACAGCAATCCCTGCTGCTGGTAAGAAAATGAGTTGTTGTTTTTTTAAAGTGGGAGGAGTAGGACAACTTGGCAGGCACCAAGAAAGGTTCATTGCCTACCACTTCCTATAGTATAAAGCAGTGTTCTCCAACCTTGGGTCCCCAGATGTTTTTGGCCTACAACTCCCAGCATGCCCCAGCCAGCTATGCTGGCTGGGGCATGCTGGGAGTTGTAGGCCAAAAACATCTGGGGACTCAAGGTTGGAGAACACTGGTATAGAGTCTATTATGTTCTTCACTGTAATGAAAAATGCCCTTTGGTGTTGCTCCTTCATCTGGCAGGAACGTCTCCCCAGAACTGGAAATAAATAAGTACATTCAGTCATACACATTTTGAGTGTCCCTGGTTATGTGTGGGAAAGGGAAAATATGGTTTGCAACCTGGGATTTGGAGAAGGATGCTACATGTTGTTAGAGATGTTCCCACCTCCATTTGCTGCCTGAAACGAGACTACTCTGTGTTAATCTAAGGTTAATTTCTGTCTCTCTTTCAGCTCTTCTCTTGGCTTCCAAAGAGCTTACCCGGAGTAAGCGCCTGAAGCAGCTCCTGGAAGTTGTTTTAGCCTTCGGCAATTACATGAACAAGGGCCAAAGAGGAAATGCATATGGCTTTAAGGTCTCCAGCCTGAACAAAATAGCAGATACCAAATCTAGCATAGATAAGTAGGTTTTTATTCATGATAAATATATTTATAATTGCTCTTCAATAAAATAAATAAATAAATAAATCTCAAGGCAGTTTACATAAAAAAAACATACAAAAACAGTTAAAATACAATGTTTTTCATGGCACAAAATTTTTAATTGGTTAAGTTAAGCCCCACCACAGGAAGTGCAACTTAGATGACAAATATTGACAATAACTGTCATAACAGACAGATGAAGTATAAGGCAACATGGTCTTAACAGCCAGATAAAACCAATCAGCAGGACCAAAATTATTAGAGCTGTGTCAAAATTTCTGAATGGGAGTTTTTTTTGGCACATTTGTAGGGGCAACCCCCCCCCCCCCAATCTTCAGCAGTCTGGCAAAATCTTGAGGGGCAAAATCTTGAGGGGCTATTACATTTCTAGTAGCCAGCAGTAGAATTTTCTCTTTTTTAAAACTGTTTTTGTTGCTGCAAGGAAGTGGTGGCAGTGCTCCCAATGATGTTTGGGGCCTTTGGCCGCCCGCCATAATGCCGCTGAGGAAGGATGCTATGTTGTGACATAGCATCTTTTCTGGGGCACTGCATTGAAAGGCGAAATGGCCCTGGACATCACTAGGACAGCTGCCACCACTTCCTTGCAGCAACAAAAACAGTTTTAAAAAAGAAGAAAAGAGCTGGCTATTACAAAGGTAAGTTCCCCGGCCATATAATTTATACAAATTTTCCCAAAGTGTATAATGTGCCTCCCCAACTTTGTAGCCTGGGAATGGGGCTATGAAGGTGGGCTCTTCTGTCTCAGCACTAAAAATTATGTCTAAATGCCTGGTGTTGGGGTGGGTGGGTGCGAAAACCCTGGCACCAAAAGGACAACAAAGAAGACACCAAGTAGACCTCTCTGGGGAGAGCATTGCATAATAGGTTTGAAATGTTCCTCTTTTAAATTGGGGGGTATTTTGCAGGGAGATTTTTGTATCCAGGGCAGTGTTCCCTCTGCTGTTGGGTCATTTGTAGATGATAGGCATTCAAGCATTAGACAAAAAGCTGGGCTATGTGAAATATTACTTTCTTATCAGGACAAATGTTTGCTTTTCATCTGCAGTGCTTTTATTTCAGAAACATAAATACTGATACTTATCTGAACCTTAGCCGGTGAGCCTGGCTTCATGCCAAGCTCTCTCTATATGGCATGGCAATTATTCCCACCATCTTTATTTTCTCTCTCATTCATATCTCTTTGCCTTAGGAACATTACGCTGTTACACTACTTAATTATGATCTTCGAAAAGAACTACCTAGATATCCTAGACATGCAGTCTGAATTGCAGCATCTTCCGGAAGCTGCAAAAGTCAAGTAAGTTGGAGAGAAAATATTGGGGACTCAGTGATGGATGGGTACTAGATAATTGTGTTGAGACTTTTTCATAGTACGTAGATTGCTGTCCTGAACAGAGGACATACGGTGTGTTACATAGCATGTTAATGTTTGTTTGCATGGCTGTTAACGTGCCATGTAGAATGGAATATGGTCTCTACAATATAATATGCTAGGTGCTGTAGACGTATAAGATTATACTGAGTCAGATAATTGGTCCACCTTAGCCCAGTACTGCCTGTTCTAATGTGCAGCAGCTTACCAAGGACTCAGGCAAAGGGTGTTTTTTTTTTCTTTCCCAGCCCTGCTACCTCAGATTTTTTTAAACTGGCATCAGTGCCAGGGAATGCACCTAGTATCATATATATATATATATATATATATACAAAGCATGTGCTCTACTACTGAGCTTTAGGGATGCAAGAAGACCCTCCTGGATCATGACAGGGGCACCTAGTCCATCACTTTCCTTGTAACACAACAGTGGCCATCTAGATGCCTCTGAGAAGCAGCTGACAAGCAAGGCACCAAGGCAACAGCTGCCCCCTGCTGTTGTTTATCCCAAGCATATTTGGGATTGGATTTTTCACATTAGGGGAAGTTTTTAGCACTCATGGTTGTAGGCAAAAACATATTTACATGGAGAAGAAATGGTCAGGTTCAGCAGTTGCAGGGTAGAATAGGAGTGGGCAACCTGCAGCCCTCCAGATATTTTGGCCTACAACTCCCATCAGCCCTAGTCAGCATAGCCAATGGCAAAGAATCATGGGAGTTGTAGGCTAAAACATCTGGAGGGTCACAGGTCCCCCACCCCTGGGGTAGAAGTCCATAGTCCCATCTCCCTCCCTTCACTCACCTTTGCTTCTGCTCATTCGTTGTCACTGCATTTTAAATAACCCACTCTTCTTTCTCCAATTAGTAACAAACATGTAATACAAAATAGTGTGCAATTGCAGAAGTTTGCATTGTTTGTTTGGGTTTTCTTGGCACAATATTTGGGGATATATTTAGTATAAAGTTCCAGATCTTTTGCATAATATGGGTGGACTTCAGATAAAAAGGTTGAGCTAAGCAAAGTAATACTGTTCTCACTGAGTAGACATAGAGGAAGCTGCCTTATCCCAAGTCAGATAATTGGTTGTTCTAGCTCCGTAGACAGTACTAGATGGGCCAATGGCTGGACTTGGTATAAGGCAGCTTCCTGGGTTTCTGTGTCTACACTGACTGGCAGCAGTTATCCAGGATTTTGGGCAGGAGTCTTTTCCCAAGCTTTCCTGGGGATGCCAGGGATTGAACTTGGGGTCCTTTGCATGTGAAGTGTGTGCTCTACCACTGAGCTGTGGTCCAAGAGAAACTTGTTTATCATTTCACATAATAATTCAGCTGGACAGCCCCCAGTGAAATTGATGTAAGTAGTCGGAAGTAGCTGTCAGGAGATGTGATAGTTAACAGCCAATATTTTTTTTTAAAGACTAGGTATTTAAGATCGGGCTGTTTAATCAAGATGGTTAATGTGGATGATGTCTCGCTGCAAGGGTCTTAACCTTTTAAGAAGTGAATGTCTGGAATACTGCTTCATAATATTGAATTCTAGCCACTGAGAGACCCAGATGGGTCATTTATTTAACCCATGGCGACTGCTGTTTTATTCTTTTTCTATATGTTGCCCAGCTCATCAACAAGGATACGTAGAGTAAGGTGTCTGGATTGAGTCAAGCATGCTGGAAATGTGGCCCAAAGCCATTTATGTTCTTATGCACATTTGCGTAGCAAGTGTTCAGTGTAAACATGCCACAGCCCCTTGAACATCCGTCTGCATCCTAGCTCTGCCTCTTTGTTAATGCACTTGAATGCTGTAACACTAGATGCAAAGCTGACAGTCACTTATCACTCAGAATTAATTTTGTAACAGTTTTCCTTCCAGTGACTTTTATTCATAGTGACTCTTTATTCAACTCATTAGAAGGGGTTGTTTGACTCATGCTGCAATTGTATACCTACCTACCTGTGTGTAAGTCCCATTGAACTCAGTGGGACTTATTTCTGAGGAGACATGCAGTCAGTTGTTGGTTTGTTTATTGCTTTGTTTTTAAGCGACTAGCTGTTTTAAATGAAAGCTCTGTTTGTTCCACACATGGGCGGACTAAACATCATGCCTGGTGTACTGCATAGTGTGTGCATGAAATGTGGGTGTCTGATGTAAAATGTGGTATTCTAGGAAGCCTGATTTCATTTTAAAAAGCAAATTTGCAGCCTATCTGCCTATGGAAATTGAATTAATGAATGCTTATGAATCAGTAAAATTGATGATAGTTTACCATAGGAAAAAAGGTAGATCCCTGGTTATTGGAAGGATCTATTTAGGGCACAATCCAATGAGGCTGCCCGTAACCCTCTGAACTTGGAGGATTACAGGCATCCTATGCATGGCGGGAGGAGTGCGGAGGTGAAGGTGGCCTCCGCGCTCCTCCCGCCATGCAAAACACGGAGCTGGGACTCCGAAAAATCCCATGGCCATTTGGACTCTGTCTAGTGGCTATAGGAGTGCTTTTCCCTTTATTTAAATATTATATGCCACTCTATAACCATGTTCTCTAGGCAGCTTACAACAAACATAATGAGAAATTACAAATTCATACCATAAATCAATAAAACAAAGAAGAACAATATAAAAAGCCATAGCCCAGATAAAATGTATTTAAAGCAGAAATAGATTAAAAGGTCCGGGAAAATATAAAAAGTCTTCACCTGTCAGTGAAATGACGTCAAGGTAGATATCAGGCACACCTTAAGGACAACCTCAAAAAAAGATCTTAAGATCCAAGTAGGTGCATATGGAGACAGACGAACCTTTTAGGTACCCTGGTCCGAAGCCACGAAGGTCAAAACTGTCACTTTGAACAGGGGCTGGGGAACAGATTGGGAGCCACTACAGTTGGCAAAGCACCAGCATCATATACTTATACTGCGCAATCCGAGGATTCTTGAACATGATCATCACTAAGATATCTAGAAGGAGAGATTGGAAGTTTCTTTATCAATGATCACAAGGATAAGCTGTGCTAAACTAGTTTGTTTGTTTTGTGGGAGAAGGATGCATGTCTGTGAGGAGGAAGAGCTGATCTGACTGAGATGGATATTCTGGTGTTGATTTCTTACTTGTAGGTTGAGCAGTTATATATTAATGAATTAATTAAAAATCAGTCCTGCCTTTCTGCACTCGGTGCCCTAGGTGGCTGACAACAATAAAGCATAACAATTTTTTAAAATATACAAAAAGAGCAGGTGATAATATTGGCAGATAGCAGGCAGGCAGATTATCAGTCCATCAGGCCAAAGACTTGTCTAAACTGGAAGCTCTTTGCTTTATCTAAAGCTGGCCATTGGACTAGCACATCATGCTGAAGAGTGAAATGGTGTTCACAGGCCTCATAGCTTGCCTCCACATTGCAGATATCCTGAGGTCAAAATGCTTGCTCTCTTCTGAATACTGTGGGATCTTTAATATGAATACAAGCAGCCGAGGGTCTGAAGCCTCCTATTAAAAGCCAGTGCAAAGCAGAATGGACCTCTTCCTCTGCTCTCTGAGCATCTGGTGTGGGGCTGGTGCCGGAGGCAGGATACTAGACTTGATGGACCAGCAGTCTTTTCTGCTTCAGCTGTTCCTGTATTCCCATGTAACACTGCCCTTTTTGTTTTAAACTGCTGTGTGTCTCCTTGCAGCCTGGTGGAGCTGGAGAAGGAAGTTAACAACATAAAGACTGGATTGAAATCCGTTGAAGCCGTAAGTATGCCGTGGTTTCCAAATACTCCACTTTAAAAATGTCCCCTTTGGGATCTGGGGCACTGTGTCTTTGGTGAGAAAAGAAGGAGCTTTTCTTCCTTTGTCAAGCAGAGCCTATTTCCCTAAGACTGAATCATATTTTTTTTAATGTCTCTTGTGAAAGCTGGGCTGATGATATTAACAGATGTACCCTTAACAAGAAGCTTGTTTGATCTGCTACTAAGAATCAAGGAATGGGAGTTTGACAACCAGCATTTACCAAAATGTTGAACACTTTTGTTTGCTCTGTTCAGAGACATTTGGTCTTTGAGCAGGTGTTTGATGGTGGCCTCTGTGGACAGGTCTACACAGGTGTGGTATAGCCTATGTATTAAGGCATTTATTACCTGCCAAAACAGCTGCCAGGAGGTAGGGAGGAAGGCATGAAACAGATGATCATAACCCTGTATAGCATTCAACCAGCTGCATTACATCAGGCACCAGCACTACTGTTCCCTGCTGAAAGATCTCTAAAGAACTTTTTCCACATATAATGTTATTTCTGACACATGAGCCACTCCTAAGACTAAAAATACATGGCTACCTCCAAATAAATAGACTCATGGACAGTCCACTCCTAAATCTGTGCCATGCTTGTCTTTCCCAGAGCCGAGAATGTGTATTAATGTGTTGTGGCATTTTTAGATCTGTGAATGAGATGTCTGTTTTTGAGAATCCCTGTAAGCCGCACTCTGCTAAGAGTGGACACGCCCCAAGCCTTTTGAAGCAGCCAGACACTGGTATACCACAATCCCTCATGTTAAACATCATGAACCCTATCAGCTTCTTTACCCCTTCTTGTCCCCCTGCCGTTCCTGTGACCACAGTGTCACAGGGCCCGTAGCATGGGGAGGGGTTGTAGCTCAGTGGTAGAGTGCTTGCTTGGCACACAGGCGGTCCCAGGTTCAGTCCCCAGCATCTCCAGGTAGGTCTAGGAAAGAATCCTTCCTGAAGCCCTGGAGAACCAGTGCCAGTCACTGTTGATAATACTGGGCTAGATGGACCAGAGCCAGCCCTATCATTAGGCAGAGTGAAGCAACCACCTCAGGCGGCAGATGCTAGGAGGCAGCAGTGGTAGTCCCCCAGCCTCTCTACTCTCTTACGAGGACAAAGGTGTGCGCGCCTCACAGCCTGTCCTGCATCCCCTAAACTAGCCTGCATCCCTCGGGTGTGATGGAGGACTCGATCTTGTTGCCAGTGTTGAAGTAAAGTTCAAGGGCCAGTCCATTTGGTTTCTGTACCTAAAATGGGAGGGGGTGCCATCTTGTCCTTTGCCTCAGTATGAGGCAGCTACCTATCTGGAGCCTTGCATGTGACATAGGGAGCTGCCTTACACCACTTCTGACTATTCATGCATCTAGCCCAGAATTATCTAGTACTAGCTTTTGCCCGCGGATTCGCTCGCGCGATGAAGAGTGACCGTGCCAAGTTTGCACGGGTCGTCATTTTCCTATAGGCACTATTTGTTCGAAATTCCTTAAGGTCGCTGACCACTGTTTTGAATCGCTCCATAGGAAAGGTCCCCCGGGACTACATAATGGAATCCTAGCTCCCCCAGGACTACCAGCTCCCCCGGGACTACCTGCTCCCCCGGGACTACACACAATGAAATCCCAGCTCCCCCGGGACTACCTGCTCCCCCGGGACTACACACAATGAAATCCCAGCTCCCCCAGGACTACACAGTGAAATCCCTGTTCCTCCCCTGGGACTACACAGCGAAATCCCTGTTCCTCCCCCGGGACTGCACAATGAAATCCCTGCTGCCCTCCCTGGATTACACAATGAAATCCCAGCTCCCCCAGGACTACACAGTGAAATCCCTGTTCCTCCCCTGGGACTACACAGCGAAATCCCTGTTCCTCCCCCGGGACTGCACAATGAAATCCCTGCTTCCCTCCCTGGATTACACAATGAAATCCCAGCTCCCCCAGGACTACACAGTGAAATCCCTGTTCCTCCCCCGGACTGCACAATGAAATCCCTGTTCCTCCCCCGGGACTACACAATGAAATCCCTATTCCCTTTCCCCCGGACTGCACAATGAAATCTCTGCTTCCCCAGGACTACACAGTGAAATCCCTGCTCCCCCCCCCCCCGGGACTGCATAATGAAATCCCTGGACTGCACAATGAAATCCTGCTCCCCCCCCCCCCCCCAGGACTACGCAATGAAATCCCAGCTCCGCCCCGGCTGTGGTTCATATGAACATTCTGTTTTGACGCAGGAGAGATTTGCATATCCGCTCCTGATTGGTCCCTGTGGCAGTTCATACGAACATTCTATATGTCATTGGAGCGATTTGCATAACCGCTCCTGAATGGTCCCTGTGAACATTCCAAGTTATGCCATTGGCTCTCATCTGTTTTGGGCCGTACAGGCTCAGCAAGGGTTTTTCGGAGATTTGAACCTGCCAGTCTTTGTCCTTGGGTGATGGAGAGTATGTGTGCCAAGTTTGGGGCAGATCCGTCAAAATGTGATGGAGCCTATGCGACGATGCCCCGCACACAGCAGTCATTCAGTCAGGCAGTTATTTAAAAAGTTTCCCTCCCTTTTCACCCCTTCAGAGAACATTCTAAATGGCCTAGGGGAGATTTGCATGCCCAGCCCTATTGGCTCCTGCAGGAATTCATACGAACATTCTAAGTGTCGTATGGGCTATTTGCATAACTGCTCCTATTGGCTCCTGCGGCAATTCTGAGGTGAGGCCGATTTGCATAACTGCTGCCCTGTTGTTTTGCCCACAGGAGATATGAGTGTGGGGCAATTTTGCCCCCTTTTTTCACCCCCTTAGGGACGGAATTTCCAAAAATCCTTCCTTAGTGGGGCTCTATGTCATAAAAGCAATGTTCCTTCAAAATTTCACGTTCCTATTAAACGGGTTGAGCTGGGCGTTTATGAGTCAGTCAGTCAGGACACTTTCTTATATATATATAGATGACTGACATCAGCTCTCCAAGATCTCAGGCAAAAAAATTCCCAACTTCAAGTATAAGCAGATGGGATCTGAGCTAGTGGAGACTGAGCAAGAAAGAGATCTGGGGGGTTGTGGTGGACAGTTCAGTGAAAATGTCAGCCCAGTGTGTGGCTGCTGTGAAAAGGTCAAATTCCATGTTAGGCATACCGGGTAATTAGGAAAGGAACTGAAAATAAAACTGCCAAGATCATACTGTCCTTATACAAATCTATGGTGCGACCACACTTAGAATGCTGTGTACGGTTCTCATCAGCACACCTAACTGAAATTATCAAGGGGCTGGAGCAACTCTTCTATGAAGAAAGGTTACAACAGCTGGGATTGTTTAGGTTAGAAAAAAAATCGAGGAAGGGGAGACATGATGGAGGTGTACAAGATTATGCATGGTGTAGAGGAAGTGGATAGGGAGAGATTTTTCTCCCTCTCATATTACTAGAATTCAGTGGGGTCATCCAACGAAGCTGATTGGTGGGAGATTCAAGACAGATAAAAGGAAGTACTTCTTCACACTGTGCATAGTTAAACTATGGAATTCACTTCCACAAGATGTAGTGATGGCCACCAATTTGGAGGGCTTTAAAAGGGGACTTGACAAATTCATGGAGGATAAGGCTATCAATGGCTACTAGTAATGTTGGCTATATGCTCACTCCAGTATCAGAGGTAGTATGCCTGTGTACCCCAGTTGCTGGTGAACATGGGTGGTATGGTGCTGTTGCACTCATGTCCCACTTGCAGGTTTCCCATGGGCATCTGGTTGGCCACTGTGTGAACAGAATGCTGGACTAGATGGACCCTTAGTCTGATCCAGCATGGCTCTTCTTATGTTCTTATGAAGGGTCTTTTGCATGTGCTTTACCAGTGAGCTGTGGAACCCCCCCCCCCCTTTTCTGGCCTGTATTTCATTCAGATGAACATACATACAAAATTGAATGGAAAGGTACATTGTAGGTAGTCACCTTAAAGATGTGTAAAGAGAATTACATGCCTGTGTTCTAGAGAGTGGCTCTCTGAATTCATTAAAAAGGGCTCTCTGAATTTATACTCATTTTTATAGGCTTTGGGGTAATTTCTGTAGAGTTCTGTTTATATGTCTTGTGAATGGAATCATACTGGACTAATAAGGAATGGAGCCAATAGGCTTTTGTGAAACAGAAAATCCTCAGTCATACTGGCATTCTCCAGGGTGTTATGATCTAGTGAACTGAGTGTAGGACTTAGAGCCAAGAACACCTACTTGTTCTTGTTCACTGTGCTACTGGCTTTCTGTGTGGCCTTCATTATGTCACATTATCTGTGCCTCCCACATGTGATTTGGGACTGCTGGATTATTATCATCACTATTGCAGCAAACATACATTAACCCACAAGCACATCAAGACACACTAAATATAATAAATAAATATCAAACACAATCTCAATACTAAATTATTTCAGTAAGTGAGACCATTGTAAAAGTTTATAATCCAGTTGTTTTTTCCTTATTATATATTTTTATTACTTGTCTGCAAACACTGGGACTGCTTTCTATGATCTGCTTAGCAGAATTAGCTATGTAGAGTTTGTACAGTTCTTTGGAGAGAGAATAGTGTTATGTTAATGCCAAGCTTTACTGTACATACCCACTTCAAATATTACAGGGATGGTTTCAGCAGGTACCCAACACAGGTCTGTAATGTATACCTGCTAATCTCAGTGGCCCTGTATTTGTAGACAAAGTATGTATGTGAGGCACAGAATTGTACATTTCTTTCCCCCTGGACTGGAGAATATGATGCCCCCATGTAAGCTGTTGGTGGTATCAAAGATGGGCTAAGAATGCTGAGTAGATTATTTATTTATTTATTTATTTATTTATTTATTTATTTAATACATTTTTATACCGCCCAATAGCCGAAGCTCTCTGGGCGGTTTACAACAGTTAAAATCATAAATTACAATACAATATAAATATAAAATTTTAAACCACAGATTAAAAACAAACAGCAAAGCTAGCAGCAGCAGCAGTTCAAATTACAATAACAGAGTTAAAAACAACTACAAGATTAAAATGATTAAGATGATTAAAATGCCTGGGAGAATAGAAAAGTCTTCACCTGACACTGGAAAGAGTACAATGTAGGCACCAGGCGAGCCTCTTTGGGGAGCTCATTCATTTATATCCCACCTTTTTTCCTCCAAGGAATTGAAAGGCGGCTTACATAATCCTCCTCTTCTCCATTTTTTCCTCACAAGAACCCTGTGAGGTAGGTTAGGCTAAGAGGCAGTGACTGGCCCAAAGCCACCCAGTGAGCTTCATGGCGAAGTGGGGACTAGAACCCGGATCCCTTGAGTCCCAGTCCAACACTAACCACTACACCACACTGGCTCTCCAGATAGGGAGCTAAGGCACTTTCTCATTCTCAGCATGTGTAACAGAATGGTGGTACAGGCCCCCATCTAAATAGGTCCCCTTACCTTACAACAGTGATGGCGAACCTTTTTGAGCCCGAGTGCCCAAACTGCAACACAAAACCAACTTATTTATTTCAAAGTGCCAACACTGCAATTAAACCTGAATACCGAGGTTTTAGTTTTAGAAAAACAACTCATACAGTTGTCCGAACTAATGAACATCTTTTGTCTTTAATGAAAAAACACAATAACAGAGCTTTCAATGATACAAACAGTTTTTTGTTGGGGAAAAAAATCAACTCAAAAAATTATTATAGTACTACATTGTACACATAGCCTGAAGGGAATTTATACAAACTTTTTAAATAATTAGGCACATGTATTTTTGGATAAGGGATTCTCAACTTGTAATATGATTATATGCCAGACTGAAATTGTATGGGGCAAGCTTTACCCCGGGTCCTTTCCCTGCTTCTACAGGTGTCGGATTAGTCAAAGCCAACCTGTACTAGGATGAGCAAGATAAACAAGAAAACTAAACGTGCTTAACACATTTTAAACACTTTATGTCTTGGACTGCAAACACTGCATTAGGTAAAAGTTTGCATTGGGCATGCTTTTGCACAATTAATGTGATTTTTGCTATTGCATGCATGCTGATAATTTGTCAAACCTTGGCTCATACTCCATTAGTTAGAGAGCAACACATGCAGCACTCGGGTCAACTGTTAGGGCTTTATATCCAAGCCATGCTCTGTGCATCATTCTTCAAAATCCTTTAAATGTGATAACAATGTAGAAAAGAATTCTGTAACAGGAATTCTAGAACAAAATCATTCTGTTCCACACTGTGAGAAAGAACAAAATCATTAGTGTTTTTGGTAATTAGGATCTATACTTGGTAATCTTGAATTTAACATGTAATTTAGGCTGTACTACAGTGTAGTCCAGAGTTATCCAGTCTGCTAATGGGCTGGCTTTTATTTATTGATTTGATTTGTACCCTGCACTCAAGGGGTACAAAGAAAATTGGCGCTCAAGGTGGCTTACAATCACAAATAAACTTGATAAAAACAGTAAACTAATACATTCAAACACATTAAAAACACAGCAACAGGTGGGGACTAGCACCAGGTCTCTTACCACTACACTGGCTCTCATATTTGTTTTGCCTTTCCTCCAGGAGCAAATGATCTCTCCATTTTTACCCTCACAACAATCCTGTGAGGTAGGTTAGGTTGAGACTGGCCCAGATCATCCAGTGAGAAATGCGAGGCATTTGCCAGTCCTCTTCAGGCAGCAAAATGTCCTGGGCCAGGACTGGCTGTGTGTGTGTGTGTGTATGTGTGTCCTGTTTGGCTGCTGTGTCTGAATGAGGCAGTGGGTCAGTCTCTGCTTCTTTCATGAACGTGTGTGTGTGTGAGAGAGAGAGAGAGAGAGAGAGAGACTTTTCAGAGCAACTGGGCCAGAAGAATCGGTTTTGAGGTAGGCAACGCTGGAGGAAGAGGAGTGTGCGTGAGCGCGGGGATTTAAAGGAGCAGCCCAGCCACTCCTTTGCAGGCGGGCAGGGCTGAGAGCGAGCCCTCGCGTGAGAGAGAGGCGGAGAGGAGCCGACCTAGAATTTAAAGCGACAGCTGCTCACCTTGCCTTTTCCAGCTTGCTCTCCCGCCCCTCCCCTCGGGGAATCTTCATTTAAAGTGGCAGCTGTCCCGCTTGTGCTTGCTCTCCCTCCCCTCCCCTCGGGGAATCTTCATTTAAAGCGGCAGCTGCCCTCCCCGCCTCGCCTGGCCTCTCTCCGCTTGCTCTCCTGCCCCTCCCCTCGGGAATCCTCACTGCAATCCCTGCCTGATCTTGCTCCTCTCGCGTGTCCACAGATTGGTCCCTGCGTGCCAGCTGTGGCACGCGTGCCATAGGATCGCCTTCACTGCCTTACAGTATACATCATTTGACTTCTGTTGAGTTGCAGGTTCAGTGTCACTGTTGGCTGAATCAAAGCATGATAGCTTTTTTAAAAAAATTTGAAGCTACTCTGTTTACACGCAATTTGCTTTTTTAGTCACAATCTTTAGTTAAGGAGATCTTGTAGCAACTTCTTAAGCATATAAGGTGAGTATTAGTCTAGCTCAGGGTTATCCCTGGGCTGTGCTAAGCTCTGCCTTGTATGCCCCAAGGTCTTTGGCTCTGTGAAGGGTCAGCGATGGCATCCGACCATCACTACTCCAGAGACCTTCGCACACATGAGGCCTAGCACAGGTCAGGGATACCTCTCGACCACTCTGATGCTCCTACCAGACCTCTTTGCATGTGCTTGGAGTGAATTGTGTAATCCATTCCAAATTCCACCGCCCACTGGAGGGGTTTGGCCGAGTCAAGTCCAGCTTAAGGAACACCCCTTGGCTCAGTTACTGCAATCAGTAATGCAGATTAGAATCCCCACTTCACCCATTACTCATGCTTGGAAGGGGAGTGATGGGATCCATCAGCCATTTTAACTGTGGATACAGCAAGATGTTTAAAAGGCATTGAACGGTAGCTCCACTGCATTAAATGCTGCGCACTGTGCATTTTTAAATCCAACTTTCATGTGGACTCTAGCAGTGGCCAATTTGCACAATAATACACGGATAATGTTGAGGACGTGCCAGACTGTAACTTTATCTCTTGACAATTCACCCCACCTGGCCTCCTATGGAATGCACAGTTTTTCACATGATAAGAAAGCTCTTGTGTGTCCTAGTTCCTCTGTGCCGGCTATTTCATGCAACCAAGAAATTACAAGATAGCTGCAGCTGTCGAGTGATAAACCATTGATTTGGTTTGCTTTCAGCTTGCAGGTTGCTTGCCCAGTGTCCTTGCACTGTCACCTTCCTCTACTTGGGAAAAATCTCTTTTCCATCCATACACCAGTTCTCCTCCTCCCACCCACCTCACATCATCATCATCATCATCATCATCATCATCATCATCATCATCATCATCATCATCATTTTATCATTAGCTTTGGCAGCCAGCACCTCCCATTTTTTGGCATGTAAAAAGGCAGCACTGTAGCTACAGTGGAAGATTGTTATTGGGAGGGGACAATGGGGGGGGAAGAAAGGGGGGGAAAGGTGCAACTCTTGACCCTGTTCCAGCGTGTTCTCGCCACAGTCCTGGCTCTGACAGTTGAGAGGGTTCTTCAAGGCCCCTTATTACAAACACAAGACTAAAAATAGGTCTACAGTCAGCGGCTCACAGAGGCACTTTGTAATCCTTCGCTTCCCAGGGCTGGCAGCACTGTTTAAAAATGAGATGCGAGCCGAGTTGAGCTTTGAGAAACTTCTTCGCAGAGTGCGGCATTGCAAAGTAGATCAAAAGGCAAAGCTGTAAACGCTCACTGCTCTTTGTGAACATTGCTGCCAGGGCATCCGCCTTGCTGCCAACAACACTGGTAGTATTTGTGGACACGCCCCAATTTTTTAACAATTATTCAGGCCAACTCTGAAAGGGAAGAGTTTTGAACGCATTTCTTAATTTTGGCTCAACCCATTACAATAAAATCTTGACTTCTAAATTTTCACTCAAGGTTCAAAAGAGAATAGGTAATGTCCCAAACAATCCCAGCACAACTAGGTGGTGTTTTAACCGAGCATAAGTAAGCCGTTATTATAAGAAAGCAAAGGACAGATCCCCCTACCCTGAGAATCTCACCATCCAAACGTAGTCAGGAAGAAGAAGAGAAAGAGGATGGAGGAGGGGTGGGGGAGAGCCAAGGGTAAAGATCATTGGCAAAAGCTACTAAAGTGTTCAAAATTCAGTCTGAACTTGCTGAGTTGTCAAATCCCATTCCTTAGACTCACAGTACTGTTCCAGTCGAATAAGTCCATTTGGCAGGCAACCTGTGCACATGCTGTGAAAATGAGTTTTAGTAGCAGTTTTTGCGATCCCAGAATAAGCAGAAGATTAACCAAAATCTGATGAATGATTACTTTCATTTGGTTTGGGGAAAATCAGTGCATGGCAGCAATTGCATGAAGGCAGCAGAGGGGAACATCCAGAGGTTAGAGAAAATATTAAGCCTAATGCGGTAAACATGATCAGACCATGCTGTGGAAGCAACAGTTCTGAAAGGACCTGGGGGTGGTAAGGAGGAGCACTTGATATTGTCCTTGACTGACCTCCTGAGGTCATTCAAAGCACTGACAAGTTTCTTAAGAAAGAAACAGTCAGGTCTTCTAGTTCATGTTAGCATCGGGCCTTTCATTTCCGTTGGAATCTGAAATAAAAGTGAAAATAAGGTACTTTAGACTGAATGTTGATGCACTTTCAGTTCTGATATGCTGGGAATTACACCATGTGTGTAATGGTGTACCATTACCACTGCCAAGTGAGGAAGTCAATTTCATTTTTTGGAAAACTTCTTGAGGGAGGATCCACTGTTCCGTAATCATGGCTATATTCTACCACCATATTGTCTCTTGTTAGGATTGGATTTGCCTGCAGTGCCCCCATTTCCTGGTTATTTAATGCACTCTTTGCTTCAGTCTGTTACCAGGCCTCCCTTAGGGCCAAATCAGATATTGCTTTAAATCCATACCTAGCAGCTACATCTTTTTTTTTTATTGGACTCTACAACAGGAGCAGGACACCTGATCCATATTGACACCCTGTGGGGGTAGGGCAGGGGAGCTTTTAAGGTCCAAATCAGCTCCCCTGCACCTACTCTAGAGTAAAACTTTTTGCAAGTCATAGCTGCTAGATACAGATTTAAAGTACAGTAATACCTTGGATTGCAAGTAACTTGGTTTGAGAGCGTTTTGCAAGACAAGCAAATTTTTAAATATTTATTTAATTATTTTTTTACTTGATATACAGGCGACGTCTTGCAATACAAGTATTGTAGTACGGCTTAAATTAAAAATCTCTGTACAAATTTTTTTGGGGGGATTTCGTTTTGATATAAGAGTGTTTTGGATTACAAGCACGTTTCCAGAACAAATTGTGCTCTCAATCCAAGGTATGACTGTATCTGTTTTGGCCCTTGGCGTCCTCTCCTCTCCACCATCAGCACTCTGCATTCACTGTATTCTGTGAAAATCTCCTAAGTGTACATGTATGCACCTTCTCTGTGACTAGACTGAAGAAGTGGAAACCTGGTCACTGGGCATATGCAGCTCTTAAATGCAGAAGTGTGAACACATGAAGCATCTTCACATAGCTATCTCCCCCGGTATTGTCTACTCTGATTGGCAGATCTTTTCCTTCAATTAGAGGTGCTTGGAACTGAACCTAGGACCTTTGACATGCAAATCATGTACTTCACCATTAATATATGCCCCCTCCCTAGAGACTGAAATGGTGGTTAGTCCTAGGAATTGCTGCACTGCACTTCTTCCCTTGACATTTCAATTTTAAAAATATTAAAAGTTTGATTTTTAAAAATTAATAGCATTAAGAATAAATGCTATTCTTAATTGTGTTTGTCAATAATCCCATTGCCTTTGCACTGATTGGCCAGAATACTGGAAACTGGGAGCAAATTTCTTCTTACTGATAAACTGGGTAGAATATTGTCTGCAAATTTTCCCTGGTATCTCCATGATTCAGAGGACTATAACCTTACTTTAAAAAAACACCCAAAAAACCCCTGTAAGTTTGAATATTCAAGGAAGTGGTCTGATCTGGAATATCCCTGAAACACCCAGTGCTCCTCAGGTTCTCCTGTAGAAATGGGTCCTGGATATGTTGGGTGCTGAGCAATCAGGCAGAATAGTGCCTACATGTATCCCCTTATGTTTCCATAAGTGAAAGGGCTAGAAAGGGGTTATTTATTTATTTTTCACAAAATGAAAACATCCCCAAATATTCAAGGAAAGGACCTAGAAACCAGTCAGGTCCCCACTGGCTCTCCTTAGGGTATGGCCCTGGGAATTCACATTATAAATTTGATTCAATCACCAAGTACAGTGCTGTGTTCTGTCACCATGAATGCTTAAGAAGTGCCTTTTTTCTGTGTCCCAAGCCTTCCTATTTCCAAACCTGCCCGCTGGACAAATAGTTGTTTGAGTTTAGCAATGTGGCTGCACCAGTTATAATAATCTCCCAAAAGATTCTGTTGCTATCTGCCAGTCAGCTGTTCTGATCTTTCTCTTTTTTAGGAGCTTGACTACCAGAAGAGACGTATGCGGGAAGTGGGTGATAAATTTGTCCCCATCATGAGTGACTTTATCACTGTAGCTAGTTTTAGCTTTTCAGAGCTAGAAGACCTTCTGAACGATGCAAGGGATAAGGTAGGAAAGCACTTTTTAAATTACTATTTTCTGATACATTATCTCATGGTCCTGTCACCCATAGCTAGGTATGGACAAAACTGTCTGTTTTGCTTTCTGTAATGTTGACATTTTTTCAAGCTCCAGTTTGTTCCATCCCATTTCTGTTTCATTTTGCAATTTTTAAAAAAAAATTCCACACAAAAATTCATACACGTTTGTGTGCATTTTTGTACTCACAAAAATGTGTATGCATTTTCTCCTAATATATACATTTTTTTGCAAGCAATTTTCTCTAATGTATGCATTTTTTCTACACAATTTTGATTGGAGAGCTGCATCACAGAATTTGGAGAAATGCAAAATTGAAGGATAATTAGATTGATTCATATTAACATATAAACCAAATTAATTCATCCCCCATCTCCACGCATAGCACAAGGTAATACCTGTCTAGTAACTGTTCTCTTTTTTAAATGGGCTGTTCTACATAGCACATATATCTGTTCTTCTCTGAGAAAAGAATCTATTCTGGAGAAATGAATAGCACATATTTTCTTTGTGGCAATGGACAATTCTTTTAAGATCTGAAGTCCCCTTCTTGGTGTAGAGAGGAGTCTTGGACGCAATGCTAAAAGACTGGAGGACGGGTTTGACACTAAGGAAAACACTTGTTACAACATTTGGATCAAAATCTCACAGAGAAGCATCATTGTCCTGTTCAGAATCTTCTCTACCAGTTTGGCTGCACACCAGACATTGATAAGGAAAATGACCAGTATGGAGGAAATACAGTACAGATACCATGTATACACTGCTGAGCTTGCTAAAGCACAGAGGCTAATACAGTGTCATCTCTGAGCAGGAGCATCCATAGAATGTAGAAATGAAGATGTCAATTTCATCAAGTGAAGACACGAATAAGGTGTTTTAGGTTGGAAAGGATCTAGAGCAGGGTTCGGCAACTGGGTACCTTCCTTATGTTTTGGACTCCAACTCCTGTAATCCGTGACCTTTAACCATGCTGGCTGGGGCTGATGGGAGTTGAAGTTTAAAACATCTACAGGGTGCCATGTTGCATACCCTTCATCTAGAGGAACCTGGACAGAGACTGTCCACTGGCCTCTCAGCAGAGCACCACAGTATGGCCTGGTGGAACACTTACCCAAATTAGGAAATGTTAAATTTAAAACAAACAAAGGGTAATCTTCCAAAATGCATATTAGGGCAAAAGCTTAATTAGGCCAACCCAAAAAACACAAAATAGTGTGCATGCTTTTGAGTTCTCCAGAACTCTTCATCAGGCTAGATAGTAAACAGAATAAAGGGGAAGGGAAGGAAAAAATTCTGGCTGGTGTTGAAGGCATGGAATGGGGGTGGAGGTTGTAGACATTCAAATTAGGCTCTAGTAGGTGCTGTGATGGTTTCTGGTTGCACATAGGACTGCCCTTAAGAATGCTGGGATGAAGAAACTATGGTTGATCTCCCATTTTTGAAAATATAAAATCCAGCTGTTGCCCAGATCTGTCTCCATCTTTAGGTAAAACACACAGGTTCCCTGGTAGGTGGAAACCGAAGTAGAGAGAAACTAGACAGCTATTATATTAACAAAGCTGGAGATAATTTCTGATGGTCTGCTAGGTAAAAAAGTAATTAGAAACCAAATTGGGTAGTTTTGCCTAGTAGTAATAGGGGATGTACCCTCAGAGACCAATGATACTGAATTACTGGGAGCTTTTTCACATGGAAGTCATCACATGTGAATAATTGGTTCTGTTGGTAATTAACAGTGGCATGGCACTTTTTGCCCAGACTACAGTTATTTAACAGATCTGTTTTGATAATCAAACATATGTACAACCTGACAGACACTCTTCATGCACCCTCCAGTTACAATTGGCACTTCATGCACTCTCTAGTTACAGTAGGTTAATCTTGCATTTCCTGGTCTAACCTCCCTCAGTATATACCGTAGTGTTCCTGCTAACCAACATGAGTTCAGTAGGCTCAAATGTACCATTTGTAGGGTTCTTCTGGTAAGTAAATAAAGCATTAAAGAACAAAACCATAGTGATATGTAAATTACTGATGTGATCTATTTCAATGGATGGAGTAAATATCTCTTTTGTTCCAGGTAAATATGTTAGAAAGTGGGATAGGTATCAGCTTCCCAGCATATTACCTAGAGCAAAACGTTTTGGTGACCTGATGGCTAACACTTGTCCGAGGGGGAAAAGCATGTATTATGCACCCTGTCCCAAAAGGTAACTTCTAAAGCAGACTGGAGAGTAGACCTTCAGTTTATTTGCTCCTGACTAAATGTTGGCACTAAGCCCTCATTCTGTAGGGTGGGGAAGGAATCTGTAAGAAAAGATTATAAAGCCATGAAATGTTTAAAGGAGAGCAAGTCATAATGCAAACAGGGTGTGACAATGGCAAACCTGTCCTGCTTTGCTAGTTAGATAAATGCAGCTAATAGTAGCAACCTAGTAATTGAGAGGAGCACATGTGGTAGGAGTATGTTACTCCTAAACCCCTTTTTCTTTATGTCAGTAGCTTGGAAAGAGATGGGGGCCCTCTGGCATTATGGTAGAGCCTTGCCTGATTTCTAGATTTGCTAGATTTCCTGATTTTCAGAGGTAGAGACTGCAGGCCACTTCACCTGTTACAGGACAAAGTCAGCAGGACCTGACGTTTCTGCTGCAGGTTGTTTGCATCACATCACACTCCCAGATGCTTCAGTCTGTTATCTTTGGTGTAACATGTGAAGCGTCTCTTTCTTGGCAGGCTGAAGTAATACAGGGCACCTGTGCTCAGTCATATTCTGGGGGACCACAGTTCCCTAACTCATATGCTGCACGATTCCTTCACCACTGCACCATTGTGCACACCAGTATGGACATGAAGAATAGGACACTTTTTTTTCTGTCCTACTAATCTTGTTTTGTAACATTTGACAGTGTGACCCCTGTGATCCTCACTCCTGTGTTCGATTGCAATCTGTTTTTCATTTCATACAAACAGGAACAGTGCACATTTTGAATAGGAAAAATGTGCAGTCTTAAAAAGTGCACACCCAAATATGCACTTTCCCTCCATAGACTAAACCATGAAAATGCGTATTTTTTGAAAAATGCACATTGTTTAAAGTGCACATTTTTTTAACTCGAATGCAAGTTCAGGATAATGCGAATGGGACAAATTCAAGTGAAAAACAAACAAAATGAAATTCTGATACATCCCTACGAGCGGTGGGTAATTTTAAAGGAAGTCAGCCGGACAGCTCCACTGTCCACCCAGTGGTGCTCTCAGATAATTACACTACTATGTGGGTCCCAGTTTCACACTATGAATACAGCATATTTATCCAGTTGCTTAATCTGGCCCTGCTATTTTGTATCATGATTCAGCCACACTCTTTGTTTTATGTTGTTTCAAAATGTGCCACAGCTCGGCTCTGACCTTTTAAGTTATAACTGTCTCTTCTCCATAACTGTGTCTGTTTTTCATGGCTAAACTGGTTTGCCTTGCAGCATAACAAACACAATGTCACTGCAAATGCAAAAGGGAATTTTAATTGTAAAATGGGGAAATGGAGATGTTATAAAAATGAAATGCACATAGTGTTTTATCTGGCTTTGCTCAAAATTAATGTTTTTTATCTTAAAATAACAAGCCTGTTATTTCAAGCTGTCAGATGTCTGTCTTGAAACCCTGGGTTAATATAGTATTGGCTCGAATACTGCTGGTATATAGTGCTTTGCTTCCCAGACCCTTCACTTTTTGTTTGGTTTCTCTTCATTAACAGGACCTTTGTTCTTGGGTTGTTTTCTTGCTTCTATTTCTGTCTGGACCCAGTGGCCTGAGGGAATGAAATATATAACCAACAAGCAAAAGGGAGAGTGAAGAAAGTTAGCCAAAATTTACAATCCCCTGAAAAGGCCTGGTTTTAGTGGGAATGTTACCTGTTGACTGAGCTCAGTTTCTAGGGTAGCTGGAAAAAACACACACATATCATATAAAAAATTTCTGTAGCCACATTAAAAGTGCTTGGAGCCCTAGGTTGACCCATATTCTGAGGCCTCTCATCTTTTTATTCTTAGCAGATTACAGATGGGATCCAGACTATTTTCTGCTTGTAATTACACCTGAAATCTACATCAGTAAAGACAATGTGGATGTTCAGCTGCTCATGCTTCATAGGCTCCTTGTATTTAACACTTTTTCATACCTGAGAACATGGCCACACCTCTGTTGCATGACACAGACACTACCACTAATTTCAATATAGCTCAGTGAAGAAAAGCAGTTGTGTTCCCTTGACATACCAGGGAACTCCTAGATTGTGTCCCCATGGCAGGGAGAGGCTTTACAGTGGCTGAGACCCTGATCTGTAGCTTACTTAGCATAGTGATTACCATAATCTAGGCCAGGAGTGGGGAAGCGTTGGCTCTCCAGATGTTGTTGAACTCCAACTCCCATCAGCCCCAGCCAGCATGGCCAATGGTCAGGAATACTGGGAGTTGTAGTCCAGCAACATCTAGAAACATGGAACACTGCCTTATACTGAGTCAGACCATCAGTCTAACTAGCCCAGTATTGTTGACACTGACTGGCAACAACCCTCCTGGGGTTCAGGCAGGAGTTGCCTGGGATTGAACCTTGGACCTTCTGCATGCAAAATATGTACTCTACCGCTGAGATATGGCCCCTCATAACTAAGCCTACCATAACTAAGCCTTGGTGTATACCACAGAGCTATGGCTCCTCCGTTATCTGGAGGGCAGGTTCATCTGAGGGGGCACCAAGTTCCCCACCCCTGATCTAGCCCAACAAATGAGAGTTTTCTACCTATTTGTGCTAGTGCAGCAGAGGGCAATCTCTTCCATTGCCATAACTTTTTCATCACATGGTGTAATTTGTTTCTGAAGTTGTATGGATTAAGAATTGATGGGCTATTTTCATCCCAAGCAGGATTTAATCATACTTGGGGAAAGAAAATCTGGTTCCTGTTTCTGCTAGGCTAATTGAGTAGTCTCTCCACAGCAAAGCTAATCATCCCTGTAAGTGGTTGCATATCTATTTGCCAACATAATGCTCTCAACAAGGCATGTTTAATTCTAATTACTATAACATGCCTCTTCAATCCTCCACTCTCTATTGACTTCTCATAACGTGTGCACACCTACTGGTTTTGAACAAGTTCCTTTTCACCTTCTATTGGAGGAGCTTATAGCTTTCACTCCTCATCAAGCCCTGAGATGACTTTGGAGCCAGGAATTGGAATTTTTGGAACTTAACAAAACTTCTCATGCTTAGTTTAATTTTCCTCCTTTTTTCTCTCTCTTCCCTTTCCCCCTTTTCAAAACTGTATTGTTGCTGTTGTTACTATTATTATCACTATGATTATTGCAAACAGATGTGCTTCCCCAGGCCTGAAACTGCTCCATACTCAATGGTCTCTCTGTGTTTGTTGACTCATGAGTGCCATCTCTGCTATGGGAAGTTCTTCTTGCAACTGGCTAGTAAGGACTGAGACCAGTATACATAGAAATTCCACGATACTGTTCCTTTTGAGTTTTAGCAACAAAACACTCAAAAATATGATTTTACCAAAATGGAAATGGGCCTTGTTTTTAAAGGTTTAACCGTTAGGCCAATGAACCATGATAATCATTAGAATTAACTATCCTTCTTTAAATGGTTCTAGTTAAATGGCTGCCAAGGCCTAACTGGAGGTAGTGTTTTTTAAGGTTTTGTTTAAGAAGAGGGATGGGGAAATTGCTCAGCACTAGAAGGTCATTGGAAACTCTCATTCATCAGAGGCTCAAAGATACATTAGCAAATATTTTGCTGCCCAACAGGACCTATTCAGGCATTTGCCTGGATACACAAGGACTATAACTGAGTAGGTGGGGACATTCACACAAGCTCTGCCCGCAGCATCCCCATGCGCATGGATTCCTCTTCAGATCTTTGCATGTTGCGCACAAAAGCCTGAAGAGGGTTCCCAAGGACCAAAGTACACCTTACACTAATCACATAGTGTGTAGCTGAGCCTGTTAGTTTTATTTACTCTAGTGTAACAACTGTGTGTGCTCCAGGAGGGTAAGATTAAACCTCCCCCCCCACCTATTCATCCAAAATCCTACACACCATGGGGGGGGGGTAAAATAAGAAAAAGGTCTCCTCTTCTCTCACACACACCCCAGTGGGGGTGGTAGAATTTATGGGGAAATGTGGGAGAGGAGGTTTAATCTTTCTCTCCTAGAGCATGCTGGTCCTGCTCCAAATTGGTACCATACACAGTTATACCAGGGTATATAAAAGTATCAGACTCAGCTACACACTTAGCGCAACATGTTGTTTGGCTCTCAGTGTGTTCAGCTGGGCTAAGGATGGGAGAACCAGGGACGCGCAAGCTCACTGAAGTTGTCCAAACTTTACTTCAAGGCTCAGTTCAGCTTGCTTCCATTCTTATTTGAGACCTCTTTTTCAGTTCATGTGAACAGGAAAAGTGCACATTTTTCAAAAGCGGTGCATTTTTCAAAAGTGGTGCGTTTTTCAAAAGTTTAGGAACATGCATTCCTGTTTGCATTTGGGGTTGTGAAGAGGACATTTTGTGAGTGATTTTCAAACTGAAACAAAATTCTCATACATCCCTGCAGCTCAATACACATAGAAGTTTCCATGCAATTGGGAGCCTTTCGTGTGAGTGTTCTCCACACACACACACCCCACTAAGTTTAAGTCATTGTGTGGTTATAAGGCAATTGTGTGTGAAAAATTTTGCTCTGTCCAACTGAAAGCTAATTTAGTACATGATGAAACAATTTTGATTAGAACATTGGTTGTATAGGTCTGTGCAGATCAGGAACATCAGGCAGCAATTGTATGATTGTTTCACTATGCAACAGGTTGCATTTTAGGTTGCATTTAACATGCAACTGTTCAGCTCACTCTTGGCATGGCAGCTTGGCATGGTATAGTAAACGTACATTGACTCCTGAGCTGCACATGCACAGAAGTGAGCACATAGATGCTTCTTCAGCACCCCTTGTTCATAGAAACTGATCTGCAATCTTTCGTGAGTTCCTTCCTCTGGCATTATAGGAACATGACATAGGATGCTGCCTTACATTGAGTCAACCATTAGTTTGTCTAGCCCAGTGTTGTTAACGCTGACTGGGTTCAGACAACACGATAATCCACACTCAGGGGTTGAGTATGGGTTGATTGTCAGTTGTCGTTGAACAGTGGGTTGTTGTTGAAACGTGGGTTATTGTGTTGTCTGAACCCAGCTGTGCTAACAAGCCACGTTAAACATGAACATCCCATGAAGAGAAACCATGGTTTGTTGTTGGGTTGTGAACTGTGGGTTGTTCACCATGGTTTGTTATCTCAGCTGGGTTCAGTCAACACGATAACCCACATTTCTTCAACAACCCAAGGTTCAAAGGCAACCCACACTCAACCTATACTCATCCCTTGAGTGTGGGTTATTGTGTTGTCTGAACCCAGTCACTGACTGGCTCGGATTCTTTCCTTTCACTCCCTGGATATGCTGGGAATTGAACCAGGGACCTTCTGTATGCAAAGCATGTGCCCAACCACTGAACTGTGCTGATCACATGGGTAGGCCACTTCCATGAACAGTTACCTGAGCCAGTTGAGGTAACCTAACAAACTCACAGTCAGGCTTAAGGATTTCTTGACCATCTGTGCTGCTTACCTGCTTTGGCAGGAAAAAGCCTTGTATAAGCCTTGTTTCCACTTCTCCCTTGCAGCCATGGGGCATCCCAGGCTGATGGCTCACTTGTTGCAAGGTAGATGTACTTCCTCCTCCTTGTGCCCAGCCATCTTTCCCTACCCTGCAGGTTTTGTTACAGTGGTAAGAAGCCCTAAATAGAAGCAACCTTAGTCGTGTACAGAGTTTGCTTAGACAGGCTGGGGTATGTCATTATTTTTCTTTCCCACCTCAAATAACAGCTCAGTACTGTGGGACTGCTTCCATCACTGCTCTTTTCTTCCAGTTAGACCCCTCCCCCCCACTTTCTTGCCATCCCTAATGGAGTCCCTGCAGCCACGTAATTTCATTGGCAGGAGTAGCCGTGATTGTGTGCTGCTGTTCCACTTTCCATCTCCATGCTGAAACAACTTTACAGAATAAACAACTGTCTAAACTATTTGCTTTGGCTGAAGGAGGAATTCAGTGGAAAGTTTGGTTGTGGGAGGGGTACCAGCACTGAACTCTACAGGACTAATATATCACAAGATGAAGGAGTGATAGCTTGGAGGAAATTAATTTATTTTAACAAAACAAAACAAAACACATTTACCTCTCCTGTGTTACAAAGTAAAAGAAAGATGTGTTCCATGCTGCTGTGCTGTACCAGCTATGCTAGCTGGGGCACACTGGGAGTTGTAGGCCTTTTTTCTGCCTAAACTTGCATAGGATTGCACCCTTAGTGGATTCTGGAATAGCTGGAGTAAGTGAACCAGACAGGCAAGAAGGCATGGTAACAGCAGGGAGAGATTACAGGAATAGGAATCAAGAGCCATGAATGGAGAGAGAATCTGCTAAGTCAAGAGCTGGAAGCTGACCTGAAAGCATTTCTTAGATGGCTAGGGTCAACAGGCGCCAATGAACAAGGAAGAGGTACCAGAATTCAGCAGGTTTTCTGACTCATGAAGTGCAGTACAGTGCAGGGGTAAGAGAGATGGTCACCAATCCCAGTGTTACCAGTACAAACCAGTGAGTCCTAACATCATAGAGTCACTTGAAGATCTAATCAAATTTATCAAATAAAGCTTCCCATCCCAATCTTCACCAAGAGATCATCAACCATGTCACCTCCATAGCCCCCGACGTGTCAGACACAGGTCAAAGTCTTTAACAGGTCTGTTAAAGATTATATACATACAGATATCTAATATCTGTATGTACATAAAGCAATCACCCATTTGACAGTCTTCCTCCCAAGCAAGAACTGCTGAACGTACGAGTAACTGGTCAAGTCAAGTAAATAATGTCTAGGTTGGGGTTTCATTTTTAAACATTGGTGGAATGACCACAGATTTAAAATAGTCATCAACCCCATGCTTCCCTAAGGGAAATATTCGAAATCCTAACTGCAAAGGCCTTTCCCTAACTTCTTTTGGTCAATCAGTATGGCTGTTACAATGATCTATTTGTACCCTGTCACTTGAAATCTTTTAAATATAAGCGCGTGGTCCCCCAACCTAGTGCAACCTGCTTATTTGTGCATTTGTGCCTTTTCTTTCTAGTTCTAATGGTCAGCGTGTATTTGGTATTTTTCTTCTTTTCCCTAACAGTACGCCAAGGCGCTGAAGCATTTTGGAGAGACTGAGGGTAGGATGCAACCAGATGAATTTTTTGGCATCTTTGACACCTTCCTGCAGTCGTTCACAGAAGCCAAGCAAGATCTAGAGAATATGAGAAAGAAGAAAGAAGAGGAGGAGCGCAGGGCACGTATGGAAGCTATGGTGAGGACTCGAGAGTTGGAGCAAAAAGAGAGAGAGAGAAATGACTTCTGGGAAGTGACTTCTTCCGATATCTTGGGAAATTAAAGGCAGTGCAGAGGGACACTTCTTTCCCCTATGTCCCTGTGCACTGCACTCCTACACACAGTGGGACCAACTGTCCTGCGCTTTTGCCTGACCTGAGTCTCTCTGATCCTTTCTGATCTGATCCTGCCTCCTGGCATTTCCTTCAACACTGCATGTTCTTCACACGCCAGTTTTGTACCAAGTGCTATGTGTAGTGTGATTCTGTACACCCCACCTTTCAATACTGTGATGTCTACAGTAAGAGAGGCAATGCAGACAACAGGGGAAAATACACTGGCTGTTTCCAAGGAGCTTGCAAGTGTGCAGAGGAGAGGTTGATCCTAGGAAGGATCTGATATCCTTTAAATAAGAAGCATGGGGAGTAAAATAAAGAAGGAAACTAAGTAATTAATAATTTCCATTGAATAAGATGCCAAAAGATGCTCCATTCCAGTATTTTCGATTAATGACATCCTATTTGACCTCTCCTGAGCCCAGATCTTCAGCCCTTGGCACTAGAAATAAAATCTGGCACATAGGAGTGGCTGATATATTATCATTAGAGGGTTGCATCTCTTGACTATTGATTATTCTAGTCTAGTTTGGTTTTAGGGTCCATGCCATATATTGCTTATATAGAACTGAAATTGTTCAAAGCATTTCCTCATCAAAGTTGTATCTGCAATATTTATGCGATTTATTTCATTAACATCCTGGCTTTCCTCCAAGGAGCAGAACTTGGTGCACACAGTTCTCCACTCTCCCTATTTTACCTTTGCAACAACCCTGTGAGAAAGATTAGGATGAGAGATAGAGACTGGCCTGAGGTCACCCAATGAGCTTCATGGCTGGGTGTGGATTTGAACCTGGGTCTCCCCAGTCCAGTCTGACATTACACTGCATTCTTGAGAGTAGTTAACAACCACTGTGCCTCTTTGAGCTCCTGGAAGTGACATAGTGGAGTCAAATGATAACAAACTGTATGGCAGACGTGTTAAAATCAACCACATTAAAAGTGCTCTGCTTTGGGAGCAGCTGAATGCAATGGCTCACTCATGGACCTCTTATCCATGACATATGAGTACAAAAAAAAATCCTCCTGTAGGTTTGTGGTTGCATCATAAGGATCAGAGATTCTGCATGGTGAACCAAAACAAACAGCCAGCTCCCCATGTGGATCAGTCTCCATGCAATTGGTTTTAAACTGGTAAAGTCTTGATTATTTGTTCATTAAATCCACCTGAAATGTGTTTAAGTTGTTAGACCTACGTGCTTAGAGTCTGGAGGCTTCAAATTGCAGCTCAGTGAAAGACTTACCAACTTGTGGTCTTGGGCAAATGATTCTCTCTCTCTTGGTTGCCTGTTTGTAAAAAGGGCATCAGAGTGGCCTACCCCACAGGGCTAGTGTAAGGATAAGCAAGGGAATTGTAAAGCGTTTTGTATGCTGATAATATTATTAGACAGACGATACATACTTATTGTCATCATCTACATCAGCCTTCCCCAACCTGGTGCCCTCCAAATGTTTCAGACGGCAATTCCCAACATTCCTGACTATTAGCTATGCTGGCTGGGCCTTATTGGAGTTGACATCCAAAACTTCTGGAGGGCAACACAGTTGGGAATGGCTGATCTACATCAGCTACAAAACAGAAAACAGCAATTGTTTCCAAAGAACCTAGGTACAAGGAACATCAAGGGTGAGGGGTTGAATTCCATTCTCTGAGACAATCCAGCAAGCCCCTGGGAAATTTGTGCAAAATTTGGACCTTCGCTCTGCAAATTTGTACAAATTGCATAAATTTGTACAAATTGCATACATTTGAGCAAATTTATACAAATTGTGGAGTGGAGGCCCAGTTTTTGCACAAATCAGAAATTAACTGTCAGAAAATTCAAGGTGGCGAAAGTGGAGTATGTGCATATGCATTGAGAGGAGGATGCTTCCATGCTTCTCATGTTAAATGCTACAAGAACAACAACAGCAGCAGTGACTTGAATCTAATGAGTTCGCCTTGATTTGCGCAAACTGCGCTAGAGATACACAGTTCTCAGCTCCAAATTTGTGCATATATTTCAAGCAATTTCACAGAAGCCAGGAAAACCACCCCACTTTTGGCTGTCGGGTCGGAAACGTGTCGAAAATCTGAGCTCAAACGGAACGAGTTTTCTAGTGGTGCACATCCCTACCGGGTCTTGCCTCTAAATTTTGGTTAGTAGCAGCTGCAAGGGGAATGGGGTTTCCATTGCAGAAAATGGTGAAGGAAGAAGTGGTTAACCTCCCCACACAGTGCTGTGCCTTTGGTCCCAATCCAGTTCAACTCCCCCCCCCCCCCAATTTCCACTGGCTGAAATGTAAAGGTATGGGGGATCCAATTGCAGGTCTCCATCTGCACGGCTGGGACAGACTATTCTGTTACCTTTTGTGTGGTGATACCTGCCATGTGGCGAGTGGAGAGCTGGTCTTAACTGTTGTCTTTAATAGCATGGTCATGGTATGCTGCCTTTTGGCCCTGTTGGCCCTGTTCTTTTAGCACTAGCGAGGCACTTCATTCCCCGTGCAGATTCTGCCGCTGGAGCTCTGATGCCTGGCTCCCCGGGGATTCATGTGAACTAACCTCTCTCTCTAACCTTATGCTTTTCCAAGCCTGAGAACAGCTCTCCAGCATTCCATTGGCTCCTTTCATGTTGCCACCACTTTAACCCTGACAGCTGTGGTAACTCCAGCCTTCCTAAGAATGAGGGCTACTTTTCTAAGTCCCTGTGTTTCGAAAACATCTCTCTTTGCTTCAGCTTAGAATCAGAAAGATTTGGGAGTGGGGGTGTGGAGATGTGTATTTCCAAGAAATTCCACAGGTCTTTCTTTCACAATGAATTTGCTTACAGTTGTGCATGTTTTAAAATGTCAGGACTTGGCTTCAGCTTGTTAAGCTCACAATAATAATGAATGGTTTTACAGACACTGAAAAGCAGAAGAATTGCTAACACGACCAGAATGGGAGGAGGGAACAGAGGAGGGGTACGCTCTGGGTGAGGGGTAGAAGAAAAACTCTGTGTGGCCAGGGCAAAAAAAGAGACAGCAAAGGATCTAGTCCTGACTCCAGTCAAGTCAGTGGGGTTTTATATCTGCTGAATTCAATATAGTCAGGGTCACACTCCTACACTCACTTCTTGTGTGGATGAGGGGTGGAATGTGTGGGGGCAGCAAGGATATGAGGTTTGGGACCTGGCTATCCAAAGGACCACCTGTCTCATTGTGAGCTTGCCCAGTTCTTAAGATCTGCCTGAGAAGCTCTTTTGAGGGCATCATTACCTGCAGAAACCTGTTTGTCAGGCACGTGTGAAAGGGCTTTCTCCTGTGTCACTCCCATGCTCTGGAATGTGCTCCTTCAATAACTGCAATTGGCCCCCGCTCTCTGGGCTTTGAGAAAGGGTGTGGAGACACGTATGTTTAATTTAGCCTTCTAAAGGTGCAATCCTATGCAAGTTTAGACAGAAAAAAGGCTTACAGCTCCCAGCATGCCCCAGCCAGCAGAGCTGGCTGGGGCATGCTGAGAGATATAGATGATAACAAGAAGAAGAATAGGGCCTGCTTCTCTCTATTTGTCTTTTCATCACTGAGTTACATTTTTAAAAATGTAATTACATTTCTATCCCACTCATTTTGCAAGGAGCAAACAGGATGGCTAACAAGACTCTCCCTCCACCCATTTTATTCTCACAACAGCCCCTTGAGGTAGGTTAGGTTGAGAGAGAGAGAGAGAGAGAGAGAGACTGGTCCAAGGTCTCAGTGAGCATCAAGTCTGACCAGGGATTTGAACCTAGATATTCCTGGTCTTAGTCTGGCACCAGTAACCACTTCATCACACTGGCTCTATTAAGCAACTTCAGCTATAATTCACCACTTGTTTATTTAGAAGTTGTCCTGCTCGCTTTAATAAAATTGCCTAGAAAGGGCCTCTGATGAAGAAGCATTTAGGCAGGTTCATATGGGAGAAGGTGGTTCTTGAGATCCCCCTCCCTGTTGTAAGCAATTAAACTTCAGCTTATTCATATCTCAGAAGTTCAAAACTCATTTGTCAAGCACCACCTTCTCTTACCTGTCCCCCCCCCCGCAAGCCCTCCCTCAAACTGTAATGAGGTTAGATTGAATATCACGAGGTAACAACTGCCAGAGCGATAGCCATGCTTGTAGATTTTGCTGAGACGGATGAAGAGTCTTCTAGCACCTAAAAGACTTATTGTAGCGGAGAGTCCACTCCATCAGATGCGTGAATTGTTAGCATAAGTTGGGTGGGGGATTGGGGGGGAGGGTTGCGTATGTGCACAAGTACATGCACACAGCGGTCTAGAGAGAGGAGGGGGAACAGGGCAGTATATGTAAAGGTGAATAAAGCTTAAAATAAGCAAAGTGAGCAATTGCAACAACAGTAATTGCTGATAATGCAACCATCCCAGTTTTCCTATGTTAATTAACCTTTGAACTGGAACAGGAAACTACTGTCTCTGTTCAAGTCCAAACAAGTAGAAAGACTTATTGATCCATTCTAATTCAGCTATTCCTGAGCCATCTGTTCTATAGTTAAGAACATGATGAATGGAATTTTACCTTTTTGAACAGAAGTAGGGCATCCAAGTGCAGAGAGCACGTGTACCTCCGTCTCCAGAATATGATATTCAAAGAACAGAAGTTGGCTATTGTAAGATGATGTTTGAATATCTCTGTTCAGTGTCTTGAACAGTACATCTTTTGCTCAGTCACGTTTAAATCCCTGTATGTATGTATGTGTGTGTGTGTAATAAATATTCTTTTCAACAGCTAAAGGAACAGAGGGAAAAGGAGCGACGGCAAAAGAAAGCAAAGGCTGGCAGCATCTCCGAGGAGGGAGGAGGAGAGTTCGATGATCTTGTGTCAGCACTGAGGTCAGGCGAGGTCTTTGACAAGGACTTATCAAAGCTCAAGCGCAACCGGAAGCGTTCAGGAAACCAAAATTTGGAGACGAGCCGGGAACGGGCGGTGACGAAGCTCAATTATTAAAAGAGGAGGAGGTACAAATAATAGAAAACAGCAAAACAAAGACTATTGCCACAACAAAGAGTCGAACAAGTTGATGGAGACTGGCTAGTGTCTTTCCCCAGGAAGATCTGTCTAGCCCATGACTTAGTGTAATGTTTCCAGGATGAACATGCCTTCCCATCTTGCTCTCTTCCATATTCACATAATCTGGAATGGTTGTAAAAGTGCCTCTCTAGGGCCCGAGGGATTTCTTGCCAAGACATTGCTTTTGGTCAATGTGTTTGTTTCTTGTCATTTTCCCTGCAAGTTCAGTTAGGTCCTAGTGGTGGAACACATGCCATTGGGCCTTCTGCACCTATTAGCTATGGGATGAGGGAGGAATGGAGGAAGAACATGGTTTACTCTGTGCCAAAATATACACATGAAAAGAAGTTCTTCATCTTGCTGAGAAAATGCAAGACCATCTCAGGCTGGTTCTGAAACCTCCTGCCCCTACTTCATGACTTGGCTTGGCCTTCAGGAGTTTACTAGGGAGTGGTTCTACAGTGTTGCAGTTCTGTTCTTCCACTGGATTTACAAAAGGCCATTGATTGATGAAGCCTGAGAATTTTATTTTTTTAACCTCAAGGACAGTTACTTAGTGGCCTACAATATGCAAAGCAAGTGATGTTGCGTCAGAGGAAGTAGATAGAGCTGCTCAGCTTGAGTGATAGGATAAACTGTTTGCAAAACTCATGTCCTCCCCCCCCCCCCCGAGGAATCATTTGAATCTTCAGGGATGTGTCGAGTCTTCGGGGATTTGCCAAGTCATGAGAAAATGGCAAAGAATGAACCACACTGTAAGAGTGAACACAATTGGTCCAAGCCAGATCATTTGTCATTGCTGAGCAATGTGGTAGGAAAGGAGTTGGTTATAAGTGTAATCCCACATGCAAATCTGCATCACCTTGATAGCACAATAAAATGGTTATTGGGACTGATAGAGGTGGGGAGGGGTTTTTGTTTGTTTTTCAAAGACAAATGGAGTTTGTCTGGTGGTTGGAAATGAGAATCCTTTCATTCATTGGCAGCCATAACTCTACTGGAATGAACTGGAGCTTACATTTTAACAGGCTGGCCTTCTCAGAAGCCCCACCATCCCCAGCAAGTGCTGCACAATAGTATTAAAACTTATGACAATACACTACATCAGCAGGTAGCTGGGGTATTCAAGCACTTTTCCATCTGGAAGGAAGGAAGGGAGAGAGGGGGGGGGGCTACAAAGAAGATTAAATAGAAGGTGGACCGAAAGGTGGATTACCCCAGTGGACTTTAAAAAGAGCTCTGGAAATTACAGATAATAAATCCAAAAATAGTTTGTTGCCACACGATGAAAACTACCTATCACACACACACACACACACACACACACACACACACATAGCCTACTAATATCTTCCTGTTTCATTGTGCTTTTATGGTTGTACAGCATATATGGTGTAAGATTTCTTTTGATCTTTTCAAGGTGAACAGTTGGCTATCTTCCCTCAGGCAGGGGAAGCTGGTGACTCCCATTTCAGCAGGGCTCCTAATCCATTGCAGGTTTTATTTGAAGCTTTATAGGAGCTATCCATGGTGTTTAACTCCACCCCCAAAATAGGTTCACCACCATGGAGCACCATGGAGAGCTCCCATAAAGCTCCAAATAAAACCTGCAATGGATTAGGAGCCCCACCAAAACAGGAGTCACCAGCCGCCACTGCGACCTCAGGTGAACATAGGAACAAGACGGGGGAGGGCAGGCTTGGGTGTGAAGCACAGAGATAGAAATTCAATCCCATTTCTGGAAAAAGAGACGCTTCTTCTAGAGATGGAGGTTCATGGGATTGTGGGGAATCCAGACCAGAAGAAGCTCAAATTGTCACTTTAACCACTGGCTTTTATTGGTCTCCATGTGTGATTTAATTTTAGACTTAACCTTGAGTCTGTAGAACAGCGAATGTCTGAATCACGAGCGCTGTCCAATCAGTATTCTTTGCAAACAATATTAGAAAATTGGGGGGGGGTATGTCAGGCACATTGGGAAGACTAAACGAAATGCTCAAAACTCTGGAGATCAGCAAAAACAAGAACAAAAGAAAACCCTGTCTGGTTTTTGCCTCCTATATTTTGAGTGATCCAGTTCTGTATTACCCTGTTCATGACATTCCAGAATGCAGCACTTCTGCTTTATACTCGCTGGTTACTTTCCAAGAACTAGATGTGTTGCTCTCCATTATGGTAGCTTCTTTGTTTGGGTGGCTGCATTGAATAGACAACCCCACTGCAGACAGACCCAAGTGCTTTTTAAAAAAAAGGTGTTTTCTGAAATGTTTTTTTAAGGTCATACAAACTGATATTTTGGGGGGTATTTTTGCGCCCAAGATGATAAAACAGACATTTTAAAAGAAAACCTAAATGCTGTTTCAAGCTCCTTGCTGCTCTCTATAGTTAGATATGTAGAATTATGCCATATATATTGCGCGAAGCCATAAGTGATAAAAAGCAATACATGCCATAGTGGGAGGCAAATGGATTTAGTTTTCTGTTAACCCCAAATCCCATGATTACTATCATTTCAGAACGTAAACTTTGAGTTTTCTTTCTTCTGTGAAGTGTCTTTCATTTCTCCTTTACGAGGCTCCCAACAACCTAGCCTGTGGAGATATTATGTACAAAGGATAAATCCCAACTAAGAGGCTCAGGTTTGTCTGCAATCCTCCCTACACTGTGAAGAAAAATTATAATTGGATCCATCCATGTTTATGTGAATGTGCTATTATCTCTTGCTAATGCTCTTACCATAAACCCCATTCTTTCTAGGTATGGATCGGGGGGGAGAGCACAGGGTCTTCTCCAGGCTTGAGGGGGACCTTCAAGCATCAGGCAGGCAGCAGCAGTGGTGGGTGGCAGGCAGCCACCGTTACAAAAATTCTCGCAATGCCTTGAAGAGCCCAACGTTATAGCAGGCTTTCCAGGCCAGGGCATTGTTGGGATTTTCTATGGTGGCTACGAGCCACCTACCGTTTATCCTCAGGAGGGCGTCAGAGCTTGTGGGCTCCACATGAGCCTGAGGAGAGTGCCTCATGTTGATGGCACACCTGGGACAGAGTAGGGGAGATTTTAGGTTCAAATAAACATGTTGCAATTTTACATTGGACACTTTTTCCACGAGGGGGAAAAGGGGGCAAGAAAGAAGCATGTAATAGCTGTAGACTGTTACTAAGTTACATCTCCCCCCCCCCCTCTGCTAAGGAATGTCAGACAGACTTATTTCTACTGTCAGTCATATGTAAAACATACAGCCCTTGAGTATTTTTTCAAATAGGGTTGGATCCAGGATCTGCCTACCTTGAGAGGAAGGGACCTTCTGCAAGAGGAAGGGCTCCACTTGTGGAAGATCCCTCTGCCAAATTTTTGGGGATCCCCTGTCCCACACATCACAGCCCACCCCATTCAGCAGGGTCTCCTGACTCCCTGTGTAGCATTTTCAGGGGGTTGGAGGGGCTGCCATGGGAAGGACGTCACTTCTGTCAGCACAGTTGATCCAGTATAAATCTGGATCCAACCTATACTCTACAAAATCCACAGTAATCTAGGTCATGTTGGCCTAGGCTACAGTCAGGATCTGAAGGTGTATTTAATGTGTCTTCGAGAGGTTTTATTTATGGCAGTTCTGTGGTTTCTGTTCTATTAATTTTTAAGGTAACACTCAAGATGTTCTTTTTTCTGCATCATGCTGCAACTTATAGGTTTTGTAGTGTATGCATAAAAATAAACTAAAAAGGAATTACACTTAGAGTAGGATTCATTCCTTTTGTAACAAAGATTCACCATATTTGAGTCACTCATTCACTTGGGGAATATCAATTTGCATGAACAACTTGGGGAAGAAAGTTGCAGCTTTCCATGATCTCTAATGGATGAATCAGATTGTCAGAGATTATGGAAGTAATTGCAGCTGAGTTCCATGATCTAGAAAGCATTAACTTGCATTAGAGAAAAATCACCCCAGTTCTAACCATGCTTACTCAGAAGTAAGTCACATTGATTTTAGTAGAATTTGCTTACAAGTAAATATAGTTGGGATTGCAGCCTATGCCTCCCCAGTGAAGACCATGGGCACTGGCAAACTGGCTCTGGTATTTTGAGGTACCCATGGATTTTCTTGAGGGAAATGTAATACTGCTCCTGTTATGCTCTGGAACTGTTGATGACCTGTGAGAATTGCATACATTAGCCACCTTGGGGGTGTCTGAGGACTAAAAGAACAGGGAAGAAGTACTGAAGAAGAAGGAATTAAATCAAAATAAATGTAGCTGACCTGAATAAGCTTAAATCCAAATATATATTTTTCTCTGTGGACTAGGGTGTAAGTTCTTTCGCCAGATTGTGTAGTGTGCCCTTCTCTCTGGAGAGCTTACATTTTAACTGAGTTCTCCCTAGAGCATCGTTTTAACCATTTGATTATTTCTCCTGTTCCGAGAAGGCATTGGCACTCAGTTCTTCTCCCCCACCTCGAGCATCTGGACTTTCCCTTTTTAGTGGGCCACTTTCTGGCCAGATTCTTTTTTTTCAGTGGCCACATGATGGCACCCTTTCCTTAATCCCTATATGTATTTGCAGTGTCTGCCAAAGATATGATTCCTTGACTGGCAGGAAGGCTGTATCACATGCTTGTACTGAACACGCAGATTGCCTCTTTAGACATTCAGCATAGATGCTGTCTAGGAGCACATTCTCGCAACTCTGTCTGCAAAGTTGAGGTTAATCTCTGAATTAATCTGTTAATTTCCAGCCACACTTGTTACTTTCTGAGCTACAGTGGTGGAAAGCATCAGCACTCTTGCGTGGGTGTGCCAAGCTCTGTTTGAACTGCAGTTTGAACTGCATCCATGCACCACATGCATTTTGGATCAGAGAAGCTGCTTCTCTGTGCCAAATTTCCACCTCCCACCCCCAGCCAGAAATCAAAGAGAACTGGTCCATCACTTCTGCTTCAATGCAGATAACAGCTGTAACATTTTATGCTCAGTTTCTTCTCCCTCTCAGGAAAGGGAATGGGAAGCTTTCCCTCTGCAGAATTTCAGCACAAGGCAGAGAGTGAGCAATTCCTACATCAGGAAGTCCAGAACAAGCAAAGATGCAGCAGCCCTGCTTGTGCCCAAGGAAAGAAGATAGGATTGGGCAAATGCCAGTTGTGTTACTTTTCTTGCAAAGTTCTCAGCCAATGAAAAGCCAACAGGAACTCATTGCCTGTGGCAAATGATAGCAGCAACTTCCCTTGCATGAAGGCAGCTGTCGGTCCCCATCTTACTGGAATAACCAAAGGGAAAGCGAAGTCTCAGACTGGTGCTTGAAAATTGAAGCTGTGTTTTCCTTGACTTGAGTTTCCTTGGTGTGGCACAGTAAAAAAAAGACATTTTGCCCATAAGGAAAATTATGCTTGATATGAGTTAGGCCATCTTTGGATAATAATAAATGGCCATTTCCAGAAACCAACCTGAATCTTTGTCTCCTCCTTATCTCCTTACCCACACAAACCTTTTGTAGCTTTTTGTTGGTGCTGTCTCTTCCTTCATTCTCCCCTTACTATTGGCAATGTGTCCAAGCATCAAGTGTCATCAAGAACAAACATATTTTTATTGTGCTCAGGATGGTCCTTTATGACAACCAAGAAAGTGTTTAAAACTACAGCAATCCAGGAATATTTTAATGGCACCAGCAAGACCTCACATCTTCCCAAATCTAGTTCTCTAACTTTTCCTTACACTCACACAACCCTGCTGTATTTTATGCAGTTACACAAATTGCAAGCAAGGGCCAAAAACACTTTAAAAAATAATAATGGAGCTGTAGCTTTGCAGTGTGTGCAGTATAGGAAAATAATTACTGGGAGGTATGCTCCTAAAACCGGTGGCTGCCTCTGCATGCATCTCTGATTTATCAGGGAGAGCAGTGTGCTAAATATGGACTATTTGCCTCTTTCCATCCAGTAGAGTATTTACCGAGAGAAAGGCACCCATCAGAAAAAGCAGTCCAAGTTCTGCAGGGGATGATAAAGCCAAAGTTCAAGTCAGCCCCCCCTCCCTTCTAACACTGGAACAGTCTGGCAAGTGCTTAATGAGATATTTCTCATTAGGAAGATTATATGTTCATGTCTTTCAGAAGTACTTTGGTCATGTGTTCAGGGTCTGAGGCAGAAAGCAAAAGAGGGGGATGAGCTCGTCCTAGGGAAGAGGTGTGGATCTCCATCCCAGTCCACGACTTTGGGTAGACCTTTTTTTTCTTTCCAACTTGTAGCCCAGTCGCAACTGAAAGAGGTTTATGTCTTATGAGTTTCCATGAAGGGAAAAGCAGATCAGTTGTACAGTTCTGTTATGTACATGATGTATGCAGTTCTGTTTGTTTGTTTTTTAAAAAATGTTTTAATAATTAAAAAATATACAGTTTTAGGAATGTTTTTAGGGGAAACCTGTAAATGCCACACCTCTATTTATTTTGCCTTATTTTAGTTTGCTATTTTTGTGTATACACTGCATTACAGCCATGACTATTGAGACTGCACCAGGGCATTATGAGCAAGTCGAGTGATGTACTTGGCAATACTAAGACTAGGCTAGGCAAAGATTGGGGCATGTTCCCTTTTACTTTTTTTATACCATGAATGTGTCATGCTTCCACCGAAGGGCCAGCTATCCTTTCAGAAGGGCTTTGTTTTCCCCCGCTAATGCAATATACTAATGGTGGCCAACCGTTTTGGCAAGTGTGCCACAAATCAAGTCCAAAGTGTGAGACAGTGCCAGTCCAGCACACATTATAGGACATATGCAACTTCTCAGTGCCTTGGTGTGGCTTTTGCCTCAAAGCCAAGTTGGGGAGTAGTTAGAGTTAAAGAGGAGATGCAGGCACACACCCCACTGCCCCCTGGAGATGTCCAGAAGGCAGGGTCTCTGGTTTCTCCAGTATAATGAAGATTTGCATTTTCTCTCCCCTCCCCCAGCATGTTCTATGCAAGAGTGTAATGTTGGAACTGGCCCTTCAGGTGCTTGCACATGGCCACATTTCTATTCCAACTAAATAATTCTGGCTTTACTACCATCTCATGTTCAAAATCAGTAACATAGATTACCATCACTATTCCATGCACACATGTATGTGGAAGAATCTCACCCTTTTAAGAGGTAACTAATTTGCCTTAAGCAATCTTGTATATGAGCCTGGGGAGTATCCTTGTCCACAACTGCTAAGACAAACCCAATTTTCTTTTTTGGGGGGCGGGGGGGAAGGCATCTTGCACCTCTAATGCTTTGGTGTCTCCTCATTTGTTGGTCAATTTAAGACTATAAATGAATTAAATGTACAAAACCTGTAGCATCCTTTTTATCTGCACCTTTTTATAAGAATATAATGTAATACTAAAAAAAATAATTAAAGATATATTGCCCCTATTTTATTCCAGTGTGTTATTTTGTTTGGGGGACCAAACATATTTAAGCAATAAGCTAATATTCACTAAAATATTATTTTACTCTTCATTTAACAGCACCTCCACACTTAGGGTGGATTGACACATTCTCTACATGCACTAATGTCTGTGTTGGATCCAGAGTTAATCATACTTACAGTAGACCCTTGCCTAGATTTGCTAGATTTGTGTATGATCTACAGTATGTCAATGTATGTCAAAACACTTACTCAGGGATCTCATTGATATCAAGCATCTGGTTAGCCACTGTAGGAAACAGAATCCTAGACTAGCTGGATCTTTGGTTTGAGCTCTTCTGATGAAGAAGAAGAAAAAAGGGCACTTCACACATAATGGGTTGTTCCCGATGGTGGCTTTACCTTAATGGAAAGTGTTTCTGCTCTCACAGGTCAGGGCACCTGAATGAATGAATGAATTCTTTATTTGCATCAGCCACTGGCCTTAGCATGAAGAAATACAGAAATAGAAAACAAAATTATACTTGACTAAAATTACCTTAGCTGTGTTCTAAAAATTTGCACTAAACAAAAATGCCATAAAATACATAGTCCTTCAGACATAAATAAAATCAATAACACAACAAATGGATAGAGTAAATAAAAGAACTTCTGCTCAGTCAAGAAGCTATGAATAATTAGGTCTCTAATAAGTTGGTAGATCTTATTTTAATTGCCCCGGCTAAAAATTTGGCGGTTTTTACTGTGACCTGTTTGTTTTGGTCTGCGAGGAGAAAAGACACAGAAGCAGTAACTGACCGCCCTGGAATAGATGACAGTAGTGGAGAAATCACCTCTTTCCTTAGATCTTTATAGAAAGCACAAGATAATAATACATGATCTATTGTTTCAATACTGCCATCTCCGCATGGGCATAAGCGATTCTCCAATGGAATTCTTTTAAAACGGCCCTGCAGTACAGCTGATGGCAGTATGTTCAGTCTTGCCTGAGTGAAGGCTCGTCTGTACTTTACTACTGTTAAGTTTTGCAAATAAGGTGGCAATGTGTTGAAGAGGCTAGATGGAAAATAATCATACCAGGGGCAAAATTTTCTTGTAGTGGCCAAATTATTCTGTTGCTCAATATCATGCAGTCACTGTCTAATTAGGACCTTTGCTTTGATAAATCCCAGTGTTAATAAATGCTGTGATGATAAGCCAAAAGAATGCAGCTTAGAGATAGTGCTCTTCATCCAAACACTCACATGGGAATCCCGCAAGACCAAGGGGAGTAAGCCAGTAGAAGTTAAATTCAACTGGAGCCAATAATTAAATGTCCTGCCCCAGGCTTGTAGAGTAATTGAGGGGAGATTAGCTTCCAAACGCAAAGATGCATTTGGAACACAGCATGGAACGGAAAAAATTTGTCTTAAGAACTTAGACTGAACAGCTTCCACAGATCTAAAATAGGGATCCACCCAGATCTGGACCCCATAGAGTAGTTGTGCTAGAGGTTTAGCTCTAAAAACCTCAAGTGCTGAGGGTATATGGTTGCCCCCTTTTGTGTAGAAAAAGCGTGTCAGAATTTTGGTACTCTGGGACGTCTTATCCACCACATATTTCTTGTGGGCTAACCAAGACCCTGTTGATTGAAAGACCACACCGAGGTATTTGAAAACTTTAACTTGTTCAATTGGCTGTTTATCTATATACCATCTATGGACCCTGTGTTTTTTAGAGAACACCATAGCCTTAGTTTTGTTATAATTCACAGCTAGGTGTTCTTTTTGGCAGTATTCAGAGAATACCCTTAACAATCTGCTTAGGCCCACTTTCGTTTGGGAGAGAAGTACAGCATCATCTGCGTACAGAAGAATGGAAATGTGTTTTGTAGCCAATTTAGGGGCATGAAACGTTGGAGATGTCAAATTCTCAACAATATCATTTATATAGAGATTGAACAACACAGGAGCCAAAATACAGCCTTGCTTAACTCCCTTTGAGGCCCAGTGAGCTGTCCATCTGTAGAGCATCGCACCTTCAGCCAGGTATTGGTATATAAGCATTTGATCAAAAAAAAGGAGTCTTTTATCTATAGTTGAGGAGTTTAGTTTATCCCAAAGTCTTGTGCGAGAAATTGAATCAAATGCAGCCTTCAAATCAATGAAAGCTGTATATAACACACCACCTGGTTTCTTGGCATACTTGTCAATTAGATGGGCTAGTACAAAGCAATGATCTATTGTAGATCTACCTTGTCTGAACCCTGCTTGCTCGTCAGCCAGAATGGCTTCATCGATTGTCCAGTCAATTAGCTTGTTATAAAGGTGCTTGGCATATAATTTACTAATTACACATAACAAGCTAATTGGGCGATAATTTGCTGGATCAGATGTGGGGCCTTTTTTGAATATGGGGACAACTACTGCCGTACCCCAAACTTCAGGCAGCAGCCCTGTTAAGTCGATGGTTGAAAATATTACCGCCAATAGGGAAGTCCACCAATCAATATTGGATTTCAAAAGTTCTGGCGGGAGAAAATCAATGCCAGGTGCCTTGTTACTTTTCAACTGAAGGATAAGATTCTTAACCTCAGCTAGAGATACTGGTGGCCACTCTGGTAGTTTTCCTACAATTTCCACTGTTTGCTTGACATCCTTATCATGATCAAAATATAATGAATGGTAATATTGCATCCATTCATTGGGTTCAATAGTACACACAGGGGCTGTGTAAGCATTTTCTAGTAAGCCTGATATTGTGCGCCAGAAGAGGCAGGTGTCCCTATCATAAGAGGCCTTTATTAAGATTTGCCAAGCTTGTTTTTCGGCTTGCTGTTTTTTCCCTCTTATCAGGAGTTTATACTTTTGCCTAAGGGCAATATATTCCTCAGTCATAAGGCCTGAGTTGGAGTCCCTATATTTGCAATATGCTCTCTTCAGCTGGCTTTTAGCCTGTTTGCACTCTCTGTCGAACCAGCTAAAGGATGATAGAGTTCTTCTTGAGACATTGTTCTTAACCTTCGTTCTTAATTGGTCTTGCAACCTATCAATCAAATTATTAAATAAATTCATGACCTCAGCAGCAGAAGTGGCTGAGAGAATAGCAGCATGAGAGGCCATTAGATCCTCACTATGAAGGAGGTGAGTTAAAGCTAAATTGACTGCTGGTGTCCACTTGACTCTTCTACTGCCAGTTACACCTAAATCTGTGTTTGAGATATATTGATTTTGTGGGCAGACGTTGTTATATGCTGGATGTGCTAATGTCATGGTCAGGGGTAGATGGTCGCTTTCTATGTTGAAACCTACCTCAAAACCAATGACATGTTTATATGCAAAGCAGGAGATTGCTACATAATCAATCACACTACCTCCAGACTTTGTAAAGTGGGTATACTCCCCAGGTCGATCTCCATCTGCCGTACCATTTAGTATTAACAGATCCCTCCTCCTTGCGAATTGAGCTAAACAAAACCCTGAATAGTTATGTCTAGAGTCTTTTGAATATCGAGGGGAACCACACTCTGGATAGATATCTGGCTCCAAAATCTGATTGTAACAAGTATATAGATTTACATCATTGGCTCCCATACGTGCATTAAAATCCCCTGCAATAATGAATACTGTAGTGGGATACAGCAATTCTAAGGATTCAATATAGTTCTCTAGTTCTACCCAAAGAGTAGTTATCATTGATTTTTTTAAACAGGGTGGTATATAAACATTCACCAACATTAAGCATATTTCCAAAAGTTCAACATGAACAGCGATTGCAACTGAATTGCATGATGTCATAGCTGTTGTAGTTGCCTTCAACTTTGTGGAGATGAAGCAAGCCAATCCACCACTAGCCCTTCCACCTTTCTTAGAAGGAATGGCTGCTGTAGAGTAACATTCATAACCATTCAGCGATATAGTTTTGCTTTGCCACGTTTCTTGCAGCAGGATGACATCAAAGTGTTCGATATAGTTCAAAAATTGTTTATTATTCTGCTTTGATCGCCATCCTGCTACATTCCATGACAGCAGTTTTAACCCTAGATTCCTTAGGGCCCTGTGCTTAGCTCTTCCACTCTGTTCAAGGACCCTGTCTTGTCTAAAAAAACATTACCATTCATCTTTTCAGTGGTAATCCAACCTACGGTATTTGTGGCTTCCTTAGTTGTGGGAGGAGGGCTACCCATTTCTGATATAGCTAAAGCCTGATAGCTCAGCCAATGATTTGAGGTCACAAAACCTAGGCTGGGTTTTGCCATATCATATTCCAGAGCTGGCTGTTCTTGCAAATCTGCATCTATACACCTAAAGGTTCCCACGGCAGCCTTCCTTTTAACTGTACAATTAGGTGAAAGAGCATGTGGGTATGAATGATGATTAGCAGCCATTTCCCCTGAGTTTTGTTGTTCGTGCTGTTGTATTTGGTTCAACCTAGACTGTAGCTTGGCTAGCCTAGTGGTGATATTGCATTGTTCCTTTGCAGGGAGTTTAATAAAGGAGCTCAGCAGTTCTTCTTCTTCTGGCACTGTCCAGTCTAATGGGTCTGAAACATGATTCCCTGAGGATCGCTTGCTTGGTACTGCAGCAAGTTGTTTGGGCCTCTTAAATTTTTCTTGTGGGGTCTGTGCACCTCCTTTAAATTCTATAAGCGATTCATCTCGCCAGCTGCAGCCTTCTGTATCACTGGAGCAAATAGCAGCTTCAGATGGAGAAGCTTTATGCCTCATGATCTCTCTTTTTGGAGTAAGCAGAGGTCTAATTATTGTATCTTCAAAATGCCGATAAGGGACCACCCCTTTCTGGGCTAGCTGGGCCTTCTTTTTCATAATTAAAGCAGGAATTCTGCGGCTGCTAAAAGTTAGAAGAATTCTCTTGCAGTATCCGTCATTATGAAGACCCTTAATTGATTCTAAATTTATATCTCCCACGACAGGATCTAATAGGAGTTTCAGGTGTCGTCTAGCCCAATAAACAGAGTCCCAATGGGGAAGTGGCCCCCTATAAGGAAATAGGTTAATCACCACCTCACATGGTCTCAAAACCAGACCAATTGAATAATAAGGCTTTCCTGCTTCTTTGACTCTCTCCAGATTGTTTAATGACATATGTTTGGACTATCTCTGCTCCTCCCTGAGTTGTGTAACAGGGGTTGTAGAGGTGCATTGTAGCTTGCTGTCCAGGTTGTCCAGCTTCTTGACGATATAGTCCAAGCGCTCGAAAATAACTTGGACTGTTTGGCTGATCAACAAACAGCACTCCTCTGGCAGCTCCACTTTTCTATCCAGCAACCTCTGATCAGCAATTAAAGGAGTATTAGCATGATTTACCTTATCCTTCTTTGTTGGTCCAGAGAGTGTCTGCTCGGCTGTTCTTTCAAGCAGAGGGGTAAAACGATTCTGTACTGGAATTGCATACTCTTTAGGAGGCAGAAAATAATTATCCAGGCTGCTCTGCTTAAGATTTGCAGGCTCTATATCTCCATCCTTGTCATAACATCTATATCTTTTCACTCCTCGCATTCTTGCTTTTCTCCTGCTGTTATTTAAACTGTTCCTTTTTCAGGAGCAATTAGGTTCTCGTCCTCAGTCCGAAGTGAGCACAGGTGTGTATATTGTTGCCACCTCTTAATTATTATTACTCTCAGCAACAAAACACAAAAATAAAAATAAAATTGGTAGAGTTTGACAAACTGCCAAAATAGAGCCAAGTTCAGCCACAAGTAGCAAGTAGTTTTCAAGGTAAATGCACTCCCACACTGCTAAAAACTGCACTGTTAGGGCGTAAGACTGATAAGACTGCGGGACTGCAAGCACAAGGCCTTCGAAGCAAAAACAAAAGCAGAAACAGTAAAAAACGCTCGTAAGGCTAAAATCTAAAATAACAACTGCAATCTAATCCAGTCTGAAGTATTCAATCTGGGGAATTCAGCTGCTAATTTAAAAGCAACATAATATTTAGAATAAAAGAAAGCAGAAACGAACGCAGAGCTCCCACACAGCAGCCTCTTCCGTCGCCATCTTGCCTCCCTTTCCTCATTTTTGTAAAGGGGCACCTGATTTTTGTTGGGCCCTCCCCATACCTACTCCAGCCCTCTGGACTATAACCCGTTCTATTCCCAAGGGACCTCCAACCCTCAGGGACAGCTTTTCAGGGGGCGGGTGGGTACAGCGGAACGTGTTGCCTCCATATGTTGGGAACGCAAATCCTATCATCCCTTCCTATTGGCTATGCTGGCTGGGGTTGACCAGAGTTGTAGTCCAGCATCATCCAGATGGCCACAGGTTGCCCACCCCTGGGGCAGGGGGACTGGCAAAAATCAGGTGCCCCTGCTTGCATGAATGAAAGCTAAGGCAATGTCACCTTTGGATTCAGTCCTATATTTTTAGCTGCACATGTGAAACATCTTTGCTGAATTCTGCCATTACGTTTTAAAAGGTGTACACCAAAGGTATTTGCAAAGACATGTATCATACCAGTTAGCTTGTCAGGGATCTTGAAGTGGCCGCAGCTCTTTGGAGAGGGAAAACTTGGTGGCCAACTAAAGTGTAACGTGTGAAAAAGCAACATGAGGACAGCATGATCCAACAAAGGCACTGTTTCACAACTTCACCACTGAATGTATTGTTTTATTTATACCCTGCCTTTTTACAAGGCGGCTTACAACATTCAAAAGCTATAAACGTACTGTATGATCAGGAAAAACAATAAAAGTATGAGATAACAAAATGACAGAAAACAGCATTGCTAATAAGCCTCCATAAAAATCATGCCAGCACAGCAAGATTAAAAACTAGTCACAGAAAGCCTAGTAATATATTATTTTCCATATTAGGTTGAATGTTTCCTACACCCTCCCAAGTTTCCTAGCATTCATGCATGGGGAAAGCAGAACAACTGCTGTTCATGACCATATCGTAGGGCAAGAAGCAATAATGTTTAATTGCAGGAAGTTCTTTAGACCACTTCCTAACCCAGAAGCTGTTGGGCAACACCAACAGTTGCCAGTGGAGAAATAGTTTTCTTGATTGTAAGAAGAGGTTGTGCAAGTATTTGGCAAAATTGCTTGACAACATATAGCTAATTCTATGATCCCATATAATCTGCTTGAGGTGGAGCCAGCGCACTTAATCAGGAATCTACTCTGAAGCAGCAATGCTCAGATAACCCAAACTAATCCCATAAATGTACTAATGCCATAAAAGTTGATTCTTCACATCTTACAACGCAAGCATTTTTATAGTACTTATCTCGCACACACAGCTCGCCTAAGAATTTTTGTTGCCGGCAGCAGAGCAGCAGATGCTGCTGCTCCCCACCCCAACTCAAGGAGCACAGTACCCCAGGGCAACTTATTTGGGTACTCAAGGCAGAAAATCCCATGAGTACCTCTCACCATTCCAGGTGGCAACAGCAGCAACAACAGTTTAAGGGTGCAACGCTAGGCATGTTTAGACAGAAAAAAGGCCTGCTACTTTCAGCATGCTCCAGCATGGCTGGCTGGGGCATGCTGGGAGCTGTAGCCCATTTTTCTGTCTAAACATGCATAGGATTGCACCCTTAAATAACAATTTGCTGCCCATTCATGACACTTAAAATCAGCCACCTGTAGCAGCTGCCTCACTCGGCCTCATAGCAAGGCCAGCCTTACACACAGGGTGGCTAAACCACCACTAGATACATCTGTTGTCCTGATCAAGAATGAAACCAGGATCCAACTGGGAAAAAAGTCCTTCTCTTATGTGATCAACAGAGTTTGCATTCAATTTATTATTAAGTTCTTTGGGTGGGAAAATTACTGGGTGATATACAAATGTTGTTAAAAACAATCACACATAAACAGTCCTAGGAATCAGTTTCTATTCTTCATCCAGAGACATGCACATCATCAAGAACCCCTCAATAACGTAAGTAGGGGTTCATTTTCCTTAGTGGCTTGGTACTGGCTGATAACTAGATTCAGCAAAATGGACCAGAGGTAATTGCAGATCAGCCTATGAACTAAGGGATTCTCTACATGAGGCATGTATTGTGCTGTTGTGATTCCTCACCCATTGTAGCTTGTGGGTGCTTTACACAATGTCGACATCCTCCAGGGCCTCTCCCATGCTTTCCAAGCACGTTTAGAACGGGCTAGCATGCTATAAAATGCTACAAAATGGTTGTGTATTTTCACAATTCTGCTATACCACAGTGCCAGCTTGTGGTTGTGTAATAGAACATATCGAAAAGCAGCGAAAGAAAAACCCTGGGGGGACAGGATGTGTAAAGGAGCCAATCTTAATCCCACACAGAATCCGGAAGCAGAAGCCTCGGTAAAGTGGCGGGTTAAAACGGGTTAAAAGCCCAATGTAGAGAAGTCCTTTATCTGTTTGTCTCTGTCCCCTCCCATGCTCCCTTCCCAGTAGTACAATACCATGACTGCCTTGGGGCATCGTACGCAAAGTTCATGCAGGACATACACACGCAGATCATGTTCCCAGAAGACTGGAACAGTGAGTAACCTCATTCCATATCAGCTTTCCAGCTCCTTAAAGATCACATCTCCAGTCCTAGCAACATTTTGTGATCCTCTCCCCCTCCTCCAGACACACACTGTTTGCCACCTTCTCAGTAGAAAAGAGAATGAACCCTCTCAAGCTAGCCTCAATAAGCACCATTTCACCACAAGTGCTGCTCTCCAAATGTAGCTGTCTGGGGTTTCAACCACAGCCGACTGTATTCCCCTTGGCAAGGCCAATCACTTTATGCCAACAGCCAAGTCTCGGTAGAGCGAGTCAGACAACACACAGCACAGACTTGCTGCAGGGCTGAAAGGAGACACTCCAAACCTGCAATCTTAATCTCATTCATCAACAATCTAATTTCTTCCTTTCTTTGCATGGATGCTGCCAACTCCTATCTGTTCTCCATTAATCCTCCCCACCCACCCCGATGGGTCTGAATAGGGAGTACAGAAGGAGAAGCTGGAGAACTGGATGAGGCACTGCAGCCATTTCAGCTGTCTAGGTTTCAGCCCAAACCAGAAACGCCCAGATCCACATTGTGCAAAGGGAATGGAAAACCAAAACATGAATCAAATACGTTTCTCAGCGTAAAAATGAAATGGTCTAGGGTTGTCTTTTAGACAGTTTAGAAGAAATGCCAGATGAAACATGTAGATGGTGAACATTAATTCCAGCACTTTTGGATCTCAAGGAAGAGATGTGCGTGTGTGGCTAAATCACAGATGGATAAGCAAAGGAATTTGACGGTGATCTCTTCCAAACCTCTTCCCTTCATAACAAATGTTCCTATTGGACTAGCCCAGCATCATACAGTCTATGATGCACCAGAAAGTGTGCGATAGTAATCCAGATGTGCCACATCAGATGTTCCAACAGGTCAAAGAATCCAAGTTTTCTGATGAATGTACATCTGCCCGTCCAAAGGACAGCTGGAGCTGGAGGTAGGGACACCCACTTCTTTACAAACCCCTGCTCCAGTTGATTTTTACAGGAATTACCAGCAGCTACAGAGATAACATCCACCTCCCTGCTGTTCAAAAATGTCATCTGTTCATTGCTGCAAATGAAGCTGCTGTTAGATCTTTCCCCACTCCCACCACCTTCTCTCTCCCTCCCCATATGGGAACCAAGGCATGGGGGAGCAGAAAGACACCCCACTTCTGGTTAGGCCGATCTGCAACTGTATTGGAGCTGAGCAGATGACACAAGCAAAAGTGAGTGCATCACCCTCCCCTGCTCACATTCATTGAACATGTAGAGGAGAAGGCTCACTATTCACTGGAGACCAATGCAAATATTTTAAGATGAAGGGATTTCTGTTGGCAGAGCCCATCAGGAGCCTTGATGCTACATTTTGCACAAGCTGAAGTTTCCAAACACTTGTTAAAAGCAGCTACGTGTAGACCTCAGTACAATACTAAAGCATAGGTGCTGACCATAGCATGGAAGTGTCACAGTGGGGCTAGCTCTTTGTTCCCCTGAAGCTGTCTCAGCTTAAGCATAGTTAGTAGCTGGAGAAAGCAGAGCTCGTGGTAACACCCACCACCAGACTTGGGTCAAGGACCACCCCCAAGCTGCAAACCCACACCCCCAGTTTGAACAGGCTGAATGCCTAAAACCAGATATTGACACCCACTACCGACATTTCTGTCATATCTGGGTTGAGCTTCTGTTTGGCAGCCACCTTCCGACCTATCACACCTTCCAGACACCTGTACCTCACTGGGGTTCAAAGGGGGAGAGATGTGATTGGGAATCATCCACATGCCAACAACATGTAACTCTCAAACCTTTAATGGCCTCTCACTGTCCTCTTTATGTATGAATTACATTTCTACCTTGCCTTTCCTCCAAGGAGCTCAGGGTGGCATCAATAGCTCTTCCCTTCCCATTTTATCTTCACAACAAAGCTGTGAGGGTAAGGTTAAGTTTGTTGTGATGTATTATCAGCTACAAACTGTGAGCATTTGTATTTTACATGTTTGGGACAGTTGGCTGTCACAAGCAGTTCTATTATGTCTACAGCCAGAAGTCTATTCCCAGACTCATGGGAAACAAGATCTCTGGGAACAAACTGTCACGTGTTTGTTTTTCTCTTGACGTAGTGAACTGTTCCAGACAGAAGCCATTTTAAGGGGAAGGATTTTGTTCTTGTTTTCTCCTCTTCTTTTGTTCCTGCAACTGCAACAATGTAACACTTTGCATTGGTGGGGTGAAGTTCCACTTCTCTCCACTGGTCACTGGACTAATGCTTGCTATGCATTTATACTCTGCACATGGACTGTAACTAGGAAATGTATACTCTGTAGTGCTTACTTTGAATAAGTAAATAAACAGGTAGAATAGACCTGCTGCGGTGACAGAGTGTTTCCTGAGTCCTGGATTAATCTGCAACTGGAGAAGCTGGAGGCTAAGTCATTACAGGGCCTGCTGCACGCTACTGCTGTGTGAGAGATTCACTCTGCTACTGTGTGTGGAATGCCAGGGTACGCTAGCACACAGATTGGATTATAAATCTCTTCAAGCACCAACAAAGTTGGCAGATGGCAACCATGAGCTTCATGGTTACTAAGCTTCATGGCTTAGTGGAATTTGAACCTGGGTCCTAGTCTGGCATTCTACCTTCAGATGTGCTGGCCTACAACTCTCAAGACCCCTCAGCATCAGCTACATTGGCTGGAACCAGTGGGAGTTGTCAGCCAAAACATCTGGAGGGCCAATAGTTGCCTACCCCTGCTCTAACTACTCCACCGCACTGGCTCCCATATAGATGTTGAACAGCATTTTCCACCCATTACATATGGCAACCAGAATAGAATATGCACATGAAGCAAAGTTGTCCACCTTTGCATTATTTACTCCATCACGAGAGTTAAGTTTCCTTAGGGCAGAATGTGGATCCTCCTATCTTTTGGACACATAATGTGAGACTTGGAAACAATTCCTCTAGGGGAGGAAGCTTGTAGGCATTGGTGTGCTGTTTTTATTTCATTGTGGTGATAAATCTGCCATCATACAAGATGCTAATCAGGTCTTCGTTTACTAAGGGGAGGGGCAGAGAGAAGAGCCAGGGCTCCATGGCAAAGAGGAGATTGCTTCAAGGTTTAATTCCTAGCATCTCTGTCTGGGCAAAAAAGAAGACGATCTCAAGTAGGAGGGCTGAGACCCTGGAGGGCTGCTGCTAGGTTAGACCTCCACAGCAGATGACTGTATAAGACAGTTCCTCTAAGTACGAGGGATATAAAGTGCATTTTCAAAAGGGAGGACTCTAGCAAATTTGGAGCAGAGGCAACAGCATTATTATTACCAAATGGGTCTTCCCTAACCCTCCACACTCCCCGTCAGCTGCATTTAATTTTAGCAATAGTGCTATCTCGGAGCATCTTTCTCCCGCACAGAATGCAAGCTCTAAAGTAAACAAGTAACAGATTGCTCATGCAGAATGACTGCCCAAAACCACACTACAAAAGGCATGGCAGCCAGTTGGGTCCTGGTTCGCTTCACGGGGACCCACTTTAGGGGCATGCAATAGCTTGGCAACATTGCGGCTTCCTTCTACTCTGAGTTTCTGCTAGCTCTTGGCCCCACCTATTTCAGATCCTTCAATTCAGCCTTCCTTGGGCTGGTGGCCTCTAGACGTGCTGGAGTACAACCCTGTCATCCCTAGGCAGGATGTCTGAAAGGAAGACAGTGTTCCAAATGTTCTTGCTGGTCTCTCACCTCTCAAAAATAATGTCAATGCCATTTCCCTCTCAATAGTGCCTCTGGAGCAGGGGTGGAGAACCTCAGGCCCAGGGGCCAAATTTGGCCCTCCAAAAGTCCCAATCTGGCCCTCTGGAGTTCCCCAGAAGGCCACACCTTCTTTCCCCCAACCACTAATTTTTTGGTGGATTCCCAGCTTTTGCGCAGTCTTTGCCCCATTCTGAAAGGTTGAAATGCCTCTTTTAAGGTTTAATTACTGACAGTAAGAGCTTTAAGCTAAAATAGGTTGCATTTTTGATATTTTGGCCCCACCCCTTTTGCCTTCTGCCCCACCCACCACTGGAATGTTGCCCTTGGGCTGAAATATGTTCTACACCCCTGCTCTGGAGTAACCCAGCTTTGGACCCATCACAACCCAAGTTGCTGGCTCCTCAGACCACAAAATTATAACTCCACAGACAATAAAGGATGGCTCTTATTTGAACCCTAGTCCCATATTCTCACCATTCTTCTCACTTACATAGGGTAGATGTGGTTTAACTGCGGAACTTTGGGGCATGGATAACTCAGTGAAAATGTTGACCAGGTATGCAGCAGCTGTAGAAAAGGTGAACTCCATGTTAGGGATCATGTGGAAAGGCACTGACATTCTATGCTGTGACCACACTCAGAATACTGTGTATAGTTCTGGTCCCTGCACCTCAAATAGCATACTGTAGAGCTGGAAAGGGTGCAGAAATATATTATTATTATTATTATTATTATTTATACCGCCCAACAGCCGAAGCTCTCTGGGCGGTTTACAACAATCAATAAAAGACAAATGACATGGGGGCTGGAGCAATTCCTGTATGAGAAAAGGTTACAACATTTGGGGCAGTTTAGTTTAGAAAAAAAGGGGGGGAGCAGGAAGGTACATAATAGTGGTGTATAACATTAGGCATCGTGTGGCGAAAGTAAATAGAATTTTTCTCCCTGCTTCCGTAACACTGGAAGCTGGGGTCATCCAGTTACGCTGGATGGTGGATTCAGGATAGGCAAAAGGAAGTGTGCCTTCCGACAGTTCATAGTTGAACTATGGGATTTGTTCTCACAGGATGTGGTGATGGACATCAGCTTAGTTAAAAGAGGATTAGGCAAGCAAATTCATCGAGGACATGGTGATCAATGGCTTCTAGTCATGGTGTTGGACTCCTGCTTCCAAGATCAGAGGCACTAGGGCCTCTGGATACCAGTGGCTGGGAAACATACAGCAGGAGAGGGCTGTTGCTTGCTTGTGGGCTTCCCATGGACATCTGAATGGCCTTCGTGGGAAACAGGATGCTGGAGTGGACAGGCTTTTAGTCTGATCCGGCTGGGCTCTCCTTATGTCTGTAGGGTACTTGGAATCACTTCACAGTGGGATGTATGTGGGGGCTGGGTTTCAGTGGTGGTGCTCTCTGCTCACATTCTCTGGGGTGGGGAGATTCTTCACTTACTGTGAAGAGTAGAAGACATTTCTATGCACATGAAAAATATTTCTGAACCATTGTAAGGTTTGTTTGCCTTCCCTGCCAATAGGACCAATCGAGCTTTGCCTGAATTCTCCATGAACCGAGAAGAATGGAGGCTGCTCTGGCAGCATTTTGCCTTTTCCATTGAACACAGATGGGGCTAAATTGGGGCAGAATGGAGTCCCTCAAATTGGCAGCCACAATGGGAGACATGAGACTTTGCGGGTAGCAAGTTATCACCTCTCTTCAGCTATTTATTGCTTAGACTGTGTGACGGATGCCCTCCCCTTTCCCTTCCAGAGTTGATCTGTGCCAGCAGTGAATGCCACACATGGTTATAACTTCTAACATTTCTTTTTCATACCCTGACTTGGCTACAGAGACACAGACTATTGAAGTTTAAATCTTGAGGGGAAGCAGGCTTTCCTAAAGTAAAGGACATTAGCCGGGGGGGGGGGGGGTCTGTAAAAAGAAGTGAAGGAGCTCTGTCCAACAAATTAGCAAAAACAGCACATATTTTCAGGTTTTAAATGGTGGCACCCATGTAAAATATTCAAGGAAGCATCTGGCTGTTCACCTAGACTGGTTTGGGTCAACAGCAGTTCTAGAGCTCAGCTATCTATACCATGTTGAAAGTAGCTCATTAACTATCCAATGGATTCATCTACAATGTAAATTAAATATAATTTACTTCAACGTATCAGCAGGTACCCTTGGAATCGTGACACCACTGATCCAACTGCTCTTGCAGACACAAGCAGGGACTACCCCGTTTTGTTAAATGGCAGGGACCATGCTAATAACTAGTAACAAATCTGGTGCTCTCTCTCCTTTCTCATACAGTGGGGAACATCACACAGGGAAAGTAAGTGTGCTCTCAAAAAGGTGCACACAAGGTTACCACAGAATCAAACAAGAATCATTGTCATTGCTTTTGGAAACTTAGGATTTAGACTTCATTGAATTGGTTCTTTGGCCTATTCCTCTTAATATAAACGGAATACAAACGTACCAGTCTCCCTAAAACATATTAACACATGCAATGTTTCCTTACATACTAGAAAAAGGTGTCCAAGGGTAAACTTTTTTTTTTTTTAATTCTTATCTGCACTTGCTCTGCCTTCTTACGCTATGCTCTATGCTGCTGTGCTCTTCCTTATGCTTTGGGTAGCTATCATTTCTCTATCCAATAAACAACCGTCCTTTCACCGTCCTGCGAGTATCTCCTCAAACCCCAAGTCTAAAATTAAATATCAAGGCTGATTGATCTGGTCACCTATGATCAATCAACCATTCATATTTCTGCAACCCCTTTTCTTCTTTCAACTTTATTATGCCTGGTTTCAGAGGCGGGAAAAAGAGGTTGTGAATGGAATCTCACTCGGAACAGTCTTCACGACGGTTCGATTCTTCAGCCATAAAAAAGCTGGACAAATATGAACTTACATCTTAATAATTAAGTTCACATACTCTTACACTGTTTGGAATTTTCTTTATTTTAAAAAGAGTAGTAGAGGGGGGAAATATCTCAATACCACCTCAGCAAATATGAGTGTAAATAATTCTGTCCCAACTCCACCATTATTTAGAAAACATACCAACTTGTGCATAGATCCAAGAGTTACTTATATTGTGGTTGATTATGGGACCAAAATGTGCTAACAATGCACTTTAAATATAAACAAGCTCCTCCTCAAATCAACCAATCTATAATCATGAAGCCCAATCTATTCTCCCATAGATTTTTAAAAGCTTTAAAGCTAGATACCCCTGTTATCAATTGCTGCACAGGTTTTTCAGAAATCAACTCAATATATTGAAAATCAGCATCTGTACTAAGTTTTCTTTTCAGAGACATTCATTTCTAAGCCCTCTAAAAAGAAATCATGTCACAGCATTTATGAACAAAAAGCAAAAGCCCAAGAATTGACACCTTTTATAGTTTTCTTTTCTTTAAAGGAACTCCTTCACTATTGGGTAGGTAGGAGATATATGGTTGTTACCATATAAGTACATTTTGGGTGTAGTACTGAATCCTCTGCGCTAGCTAGGTGAGCTTTCAAGCTGAACAGTGATGTGGGACAGAAAAATTTCCAGCGCTGTTTTTCCTCAGAAATTTTTTCCATTACATAAATTCATTAGCAACGATGAATAGATGCCAATTGCAAATACAATATCAGGCAAGCTTGGCCATTTCAAAGTTGTAATTAATGTTTTTCAGGTCATTATCCATAGCAAGTATGTGAGAGAATACAGATATCTCATTGACATACATGTAAGTCTCAATGTGAAATAAAACTAATAGGCAGTGACAGCGAAGCTGAAGGTGCCGCAACCACCTCAGTGTAAGAGAGCTGAACTCTGTTGAAATAGATGAGTGGTTGGTCAGCACAGCATGTACAGTTCTTTGGGTTGCTAAAAGTAATTAGGTGCAGTATTCTCCAACCTGGTGTCCTCCAGATGTGTTGGACTACAACTCCCAGCATCCCCAGCCAGTCAGGCTGACCAGATGAAGCTGGGAGTTGTAGCCCGCCCAACACATCTGGAGGGAACCAGGTTGCGGAAGCCTTCATTCGCCTGTCAACACTTTTCAGTACTTTTGCTTTTTTCTTAAATTTAAACAATGTAAGGGAAGTACATTATATTGTCTTTACATTCTTACAAGTACTATAACATTTAAATCACATTAAGCATGCTTTAATTTTTCCCCCTCAGGGAAAAATACTTGTGGTGTATTGGGACAAAAAATAACATGGGGTACTTTTTTTTAGCTTTGTTTACTAAATACAAATAAAGCAAACATGCTAAACTGCATCACTTTCTAGGGACTCAGAAAATTTTCCAATGCAAATTTTTCCAGAAAACCAACATCACTGTTGAAGGTACAAAAGTCAAGCTACCCTACCAAAGCAGATGTCTTTTTTGTTACTGGCATTAACAGCATTTGAGTAGAATCCTACCAGTCAGAGTATATTCTTGCAGCACCTGAGTAGTGTCATATAATCACCAAGAATCCACTGGAAACATCTTTTACACAAGCCCTGATTGTACTAGTTTCTCTCATTCATTTCACAGGAACAAGTACAGGGGACATGCCTGGTGGACTCTCTGGATATCTAATATCATAAGATGCCATCAGGAACATTCATTTTCTGGTGCAGTGATCTCAGGACACTGGCGCCAGAAGTGAGAAAAAGAAATTAAGTGGTCCTGAGTCTAACTGCTGCTTCACAGATTGCCTTTTTCAACATGAAAGTGACCTTTCACTCATGGTGAAAATAACCACTCACTTGTGCTTTTCTTTGAGAGCCCTACATGTAGGAAAAATACATAGATGTGTGAAGTAGAAATAATTGATTTTAGTTCAATGAGTTTGGCAGATACTTGGCTCAATTCACAAAGACAAGTGGAATAAAAATGAATATATAGGAACTGATGCAGGAAACAGTATGTTTATTTTACATGATCATTTTCTGGTTTCCATCTTTAATAAAAGAAGCTTTCATGCAAGAGAAACTTGGTAAACTTTGGACACTGGCAGTTCAACTAATCAGGGACATTATGGGGTAGCCAGAAATGGCCAAATCCAGATTCATATTATTCTAGAGCACTATTTATGCAGCTAGAATTCTCAATGTACCGAAACATTAATAAAAAGAATGGTAGTGCAAGAGATGCTAGATTAAGCAGGAAGCAGACAGATGGCTTGGTGTTCACTTCAAACCCTCATCCTTATATTGCTGCTGTAAATTGCTATAAATTTGAACTGTAAATTTGAACTAATGAGACAGCATGAGATTTGCTGCTGCACACAGAGACAAATTTAGGCAAGGGAGTTTCATAGATCATAGAGTTGGAAGGAGCCTATAAGGCTATCGAGTCCAACCCCCTGCTCAATGCAGGAAACTAGAGGAGGGGTCTCCCATCCAAGTAATAACCAGGCTTGACCCTGCTTAGCTTTCCACACTCAGACAAGCTGAGCCAGCATAAGCCACAGGCCTTCTCTAAGGCTTAATCCTGGAACATTGCTTAGAGCAGACATGCATTGTGCTACAAAAAAACTGGAGACAAATTTTGATTATGAAATAGCTTGAAAAGTTCAGCTGTGTGCAAAGGCCAAATTCAGGCTGGAAGTACAACTACAGCTGTCCTCTGTCATCTCTTCAATCCAATAGGGTGGGAATCAAATTTCCTTTTCATTCTCCTTCTGCTTCCCAACCTCGGGTATGCTTCATTCCACTAAAAAATGGTTATAGAGCCTAATCTAAAATTTTGAAAGAGATTTCAAACGCAATCCGAAAATCAGATGCATGGCTAAAAATGCAAGGTTACATAGGGCTGAAAGGACATTTCATACACATTAAAAAAGCAGCATACGGTAAGTATTAAAAATGTAAAAAGCCAAGCTTTTTGAAGGTTTTAAAATTTCATTTTGAAATTCAACTTTATGGGAGACCTCTACAAGAAATGAAAGTGATACTGTCCATTTTCCAAGTGCAAAAAATGTGTGTATGTGGGAGGGGACAGACAGTGAAGGGGGTTGAGCAGGAGCGGATGGACACACAACACAAGACTTATAGGAGAGGAGATAAGTGAACCCATTAATCTTAGGTTTCATCGATGAATTTTAAGGCAATACTGCTCAGAATTAACTTTCCCAAGTCAAAATACTTTGGTTTTTGTCTAAAAGCCCTTGCATCCAACAGTATCCTTAAGTGTATGTTGGGGGAAATGGATTAGAATATAAATTTGAAGCTTTGCATCCCTACATTTGTTTCAACTCTAGTGTGCGATTTACATAGAATTACATAGGATTACACTGATATGGATGCTGCCATGAAGGACATGATAGAGTTGCTCATCCAGCAGGTTCTGGATAAACAGAGTAGAGAACATTTGGAGTGGTAATCGAAAGGTGTCCCACGGAGTGGTTTCAGCACAAAGAGTGTGTATTCTGCTGCAGAGCAGAAACAAGACTATTGCTTCTGAAAAATAACTTTGATGAAGGAAGACTTGTTTCCAAAAAGGTGGCAGATCGGAAAGAAGAGAAAAAACAGCTATGGAAATAGGCACAAAGCTGAATGTAAACACTCAACATATTTAGGAGCCTAAAGTTTCACAGCACCTAGTTAGGACTAGGTTTTGAGTATTGTCTAGAAATTTTCCCAGTTAACAAAATATTTTTTTTCCATTTTCAAGAACAAAAATGACCCTACTTTCACTGTACCAAAACTGCATTTGGCCCAAGTGATCTTGGAAGTGGTGAGGTGCGTCACAGTTTATATTTTCCAGTGTTAGGCCTGTGTGCGGTATTAAAATCACTGCCCTCATTTGAGAATTCTAACTACCACTCTTTTTGTTCCCAGCCTTAATTCCTAGGTCCGGATCAGATTATTCTTAACCAGTTTAATAAAGTTGAAATCCTGTTGTGCAAATGCTTTTAGTGCTGGTGAAAAGGAGATGGACAATTGTGAACATTGGAGATTGGAGCTTTGTACACAACCAGAATAGGTAAAACAGCTCATCATTCACAGCTACATGTCAGCAAACAGTGCAAGTGCAAAACACCTGAGCAAGGCTTAGAAACTACTGGCAAGGCCATTTGCTACATGAGCAGAAGGCAGGCGAATGAGAAGATCTAAGCCCACATCAGATAGGCCAAGTTATTTAAGCAGCTGTCAATCCAATAGCAAGATGTTGGACAACTCAAGTTGTGCTTAGAGTTGTCAATGGTTGGAACCCCAATTCCTGGTATGATGCCTTTCAAGGTGACCTGTGGATGATCTCTTGATTCGGATCTGTCGTTAGCCTCGCTGGAAGTCGCCTCTTTGCCCTCCGTCCTTCCTGAGCAGTTTCACCTCTTCAATGACTATGTCGTGAGTGACTGCTTTGCACATATCATATACTGTTAGGGCTGCTAGGCTGGCAGCTGTCAAGGCTTCCATCTCCACACCTGTTTTCCCCTGGGTGCGGCACAAGGCCCGGATCACCACTACATGCCTCCTCTCATCCAGACTCAGAGCAACGTCCACCAGGCTCAGTGGGATGTTGTGGCACAGCGGGATCAGCTGACTGGTCAGCTTGGCTCCCTGAATCCCTGCGATCTGGGCAACTGCCAGCACATTCCCTTTTTTCATCTGGTTCCGCCGCACCAACTCAAAGGCCTTCTCACCTAGACGGACCACGGCGCTGGCCACGGCAGTCCTTTCAGAGTCTGGCTTCCTGCCCACATCCACCATAGATGCACGGCCCTCCTGGTCAATGTGGGTGAGATGATCTGAGGCACCAAGAAATGTGGCAGTGGGAAGAGATCTCCTCTCCTCCTTGGCTTGCTTTCTCATCACCCCAGAGTGAATGTCCCTAATCATGTGAGAAGTCTGCTTGGAGAGAGGAGTTCCTGTCCGAAGGCACTTTGCATCCAAGCTGGAGCTCGAGTTCTTTTGGAGAATGCAATCGCCTCTGAGCTGAGCTTGCGGGATTCTTGCAACAAGCTGTCGTGCTGAACAAGATCCTGGCAAGGCATGCTGTCCTGTAAACACATTTTTCTTAAATGTTTCCCCCATCTGTTTGGATAAACTTGCTGTCAGAGTCACCCTATGGCCAAGTCTGTGGCCTTGATCACTTAAGCTTTCTCGGTTCTGCAGGGCATCTTGGAACAGGGGGAATGACCCTGATGCTGCCTCTAGGGAAACAACAACGGACGAGATGGTTAGAAGAGAAAAGCAACTAGCGAATTTATGCAGAGTTTTATAAACCCCTATTAAGCATGGATCATACCGTTCCAGATAATGAACATTTTCTTATTTCGCAAGGGCTCTTACCATTTTTTCGAAAGCAGCTACCGAGGTCTATGGAACCCACAAACCAGAAAACTGCACTAACTCCCATGCTAGGCAGGACCTTGGCATTGTTTTTTGTACAGCAGCTCCCCATGCTTCATGGTGACCTGCATCTGAAAAATGGTGGGCGTTTTAAATGCCGTTTGTACTCATAGCATGGGAATCGCTCAAGGAGAGAGGAAGGCAATTTTGCAGTGAGTGTGTGCAGGACCAAAGCATACCTAAAGCAGATATGGCCCCAATCCAAGAGCTCCGCTAATCCGGAAAGCCAAAGTCTACAAGTGATCACAGAACAGTTAAAAAAAACAACACTATTGCATTTACAGTAATCCCTCTCTTGATGGCGTTATGGATACTAAAGATGTTCTAAAATGGTTATCATTTATCCACCATTCCAGGGCACTATGGTGCCCTCCAGATGTTCTGGACTACAACTCCCACCAGCCCGTCAGTATGTCAATGGTCAGGAATTATGAGAGCTGTAGTCCAAAACATATGTAAGGCATTAGTTTGTCTACTCCTGCTCTATTGAAAACTAGAAGTGGGGAAGGAAAGTCTGACTTATGGAATAGCGACTAGAATTAGAAGGACTAGATGGAGCTGGGGGGCGGGGGGGAAGCATACAGATTTCTGTCCCCAAAACATCCTCATGGATTCTCTTGTAGATGTGGAATCTCCTGCAGATTATGATTACCCCTTTTCTGTAGTCATGAGAGCTGTAAACTTGTTCTTTTTCTTTTTTTTAATGGATGTATGGGAATCTATCAGGAGTCTGAGAGATGTAGTGGGTTGTGAATTGGGAGGCCAGCATCTGCTTCATGCATGACTGCAAGGCTGCACAAAAGTACACCCCCCCCCCAAACATGCTTGGGAAAACTATGGCTGTAAACCACAGGGCTCCTTTAAGTGCACCCATGCACCCAAAGAGACTTTTGACTTTGCCTGAACAGCAGCCTCTGCCCACTAGACACATCCAGAGGAGGGTAACCAGGATGGTGAGGGATCTGGAAACCAAGACCTATGAGGAACGGTGGAAAGAGCTGGGTATGTTTATAATAATAATAATAATAATAATAATAATATTTTATTTATTACCCGCCTCTCCATCTAGATCGAGGCGGGGAACAACAGAAAATATAAAATACCTAAACTAAAACAACACAATATATACTATTAAACATCTTAAAACATCCTAAAAACATCTTAAAACATCTTAAAAACATCCTTAAAACATCTTAAAAACATCTTTAAAACATCCTAAAATTCCGCCGGATAGGCCTGCCGGAAGAGTTCAGTCTTTATGGCTTTTTTAAAGTCCAAAAGACTGACAAGTTGACGTATCTCCTCCGGCAGGCCATTCCATAATCTGGGAGCAGCAGAAGAGAAGGTCCTCTGGGTAATGCTAGTCAGCCTAGTTTTGGCTGACTGAAGCAGATTCTTCCCAGAGGACCTAAGTGTGCGGGGTGGATTGTACGGGAGAAGGCGATCCCGTAGGTAGCCTGGACCCAAACCATGTAGGGCTTTAAAGGTAATAACCAACACTTTATACTTCGCCCGGAAACTGATTGGCAGCCAGTGGAGTGCTTTTAAAACTGGTGTGATGTGGGCACCCCTAGGTTTAGCCTGGAGCAGAGGAGATTAAGGGGAGACGTGATAGCAGTCTTCCGGTAACTGAAGGCTGACATGTAGAAGAGCAGGCTTGTTTTGTTGCTTCAGAGGGCAGGACTAGAACGAATGGGTGCAAATTGCAAAAATAATAATAATCAGATTTCAGTTAAACACTAGAAAAGACTTCCTAGTAGTAAGAGCTGTTTTGACAGTGGAGCAGACTGCCTAGGGAGGTGGTGGGCTCTCTTTCTCTGGCGATATTTAAGCAGGGGCTGGATGGCCATCTCTTGGGGATGGTGTAGCTCCAAGATGACTGCACTGAGCAGGGGGTTGGACTAGATGACCTTCAAAGTACCTTCCAATTCTAGAATTCTATGAGTCTATGATCACAATCAGCCAAGACCCCTGACTTTCAGAAGTGGTTTGCTCTGCAGAAAAACAGGTAGGAAAAGCCCCACTGCATGAACAGAGATTGTTGTGTAGTCCTCTAAATCAGGGGTGGGCACAAAGTAGATCTCCAGATGTTTTGGACTCCAACTCCCAGCATTCCTGGCCATGCTGGCAGGGGCTTCTGGGAGTTGAAGTCCAAAACATCTAGAGATCTACCTTCTGCCCAAGCTGCTCTCAACTGTAGCCCACAGATAGATTCAGTTACAAGATCACTTTCAAGAAGGCTGATTCCCTGACCACACATATGCTTCCATCCCCGACATACTCGAGAGCTTTAGGAGTGGGGTGTCACATTGTCAAGCACCCTCTTTCAAAGCTGCATCTCAAGTGAGAAATAGTCACTTTTACTAGCACTGTAGTCCTTTATAGCACACCCTCATTTGGTGGAGCAGCCAAAGTGTTAAAAGCGAAACGATTCTACTCTTCTGTTCTCAGAACCTGAAGGAACAGCGGGCAATGACCAGCATAAAGGAGCTGCTCACTGCTGCCAGCTCTTGCTCGCATGCCTGTAGCTTTGCTGCTGCGAGCTCAGATTCCCTCATTGACACACATTACCTTTGCTCCGGCTGGGAGTGTTGCCAGCCTAAGTTCCGAGCCCACTGGGAACTAGACCTCTCTGCCCTTCACATTAATCTCTTGGCTGTGGCAAGCCTAGAGTCCAGTGCCAAGGTCCAAGTCAAAAGGAGCCTGTTAAACATAATGGAAGCAATTCTCTTTATGAGCAAGAGAGGAAAAAGGAGAGGAAGATGCAAAGCGGTAGCCAAATCTCTCTTTAATGATGCGTACCTTGAAGCGGCAGCTTCGGCACTGCTCTTTTTGGCTTCCCCGTGGAGCTTCTGCTCTAACGAGCGGCCCTGGTTTATTTCCAGCAGCTGAGAGACAAGGTGTGGCCCGATGTAGCTCAACTGACAGACCAGCTCTATCTTTAAGAGGAATCCTAATGAGGATTCAAGGTCCAATCATCATATAAGAGAATAAGAGATGTTTCTACTTTGGAAGCACAGGAGAACCCCACCCCTCTCTCTGTGGTGGCTCAACTTTTGGGGGGGGCACTCGCACGACATTCAATGCCTGCAGCTGAGGCACAGAAGGCAAGTCAGCCCCAACACTGATTTTAACGGGTCCACAAAGCCAGAGGAAAGCAGTGTGTGGAATCGGCCCAGGCTATGTGCCTGATGCAGCGCAGCTGCCTTCCTACACTTTTCTTGGGACACTTCCAACATAGTGCCTGACTGGGAGCAGAAGACCTTCCGATACGATTAGAAACGTGTACATTGCAAGCAATTTTTGTCCCACTCCCTCTGCACAATCAGCTACAAGTCCTCTGCAAGGTTTGGTGTACTTCCTCCACCCCAGCCCCATTTCATCTTCTGTCAACTTCTCATTTTTCCATTCCTCAGTTTGTTCTGTCCTGTTTCCACACCGGTTTGCAACTGAAAGTCCATCTGAAAATTTACACGTACATTTCTCCTAATTTACACATTTTTGTGCACGTTGCTTGTTCAGAGAACTGCATCACAAAATGCTGAAATATTTGCCAAAGGGTAACTGCATTCTGACTAACATACTGATTCAGGAAGTGCGGATTTGGTAAGTCCTTAGCAGAATGGAAACTGAACGCAATTCTCCCCTAGCCTTGAGGACACATTTAAAGGAGCAGACCTCAAATACATTGTGGAATGCTGCCAGCTGAAGAGGTTGGGGCTGCAAAATCCATAGCATTTGCCAAGAATGCTAAAAAAAAAAAAAAAAAAAGACAACAGAGTACATCCACTCAATGACTCATAGGGGGAGAATCCCATGGCCCCTAGGAAGTATCTGAGGGGTCAAAGGGTATTTTGGATATCCAGATCTGAGGTCAGAGAGAGCACTCCAACCTTGGAGCAGGGAACTGGAGCTCTGACCCCCCACCCCCACCCCACAGCCAGCATGGAAAGAACTGGGGGGCATTCTAGTGGGTGCGTGTTCCGGTGGTCAGGGAGGGGAGGAGACTGGAGAGGCCAGGATATGAGTTATCCTGAAGCCTCCCCAGCCGCCTTCCCTCCCCCTCCGAAATGCCCCAGCTAGAAGGGCAAAAAAGCCCATCTAGCAAAATATGCAGGCTGGGAGGACAGGGAGGTGAAGATCACCTCGGCCACTCCTCCCGCTCTGCGTAGGATGACCGTAAGCCTTGGAGTTCAGGGGCTTACAGCCATCGCGACAGGATTGCCCCCTAAAGATTTATAGGTGACATGGGTAGACAGCACAAGATGTATATAACAAATATAAGGAAACCCTCCCCCCACCCAATTACTCTGGTTTTTCAGGATTTGCTCATAGATGAGTTTATTTATAGAGCCTAGACCAGGGGTAGGCAACCTGGTGTCCTCCAGATGTGTTGGATTACAACTCCCACAATCCCCGATTATGGTGGCTGGGACTGATGGGGGTTGATCCCTCTACTGCATCTAATACACAAAGTTGTTCCTAATTTAGTCTGTGACAGAAACAGCAGGAGACAGAAAGGAGACTCTCAGGTGCCTAGGAGAGACATTCATTATGCCCATATATGGGCATATCTCTCTCCTGTTGTTTCTGTCACACACAAGGGCCTTCCCCACTCGTCCCTTCACCTAATTTAGCCTGCTCACCTATAAGGTCCTGTGCAATATTCTGCCACACCACTATGGGATAGTAACAGTGTGGCGTAGTGGTGAGAGTGTTGGACTGGGACTCGGGGGGGATCCGGGTTCTAGTCGCTGCTCGGCCATGAAACTCACTGGGTGACTTTGGGCCACTCACTGACTCTCAGCCTAACCTACCTCACAGGGTTGTTGTGAGGATAAAATGGAGAGGAGGAGGAGGATTATGTAAGCCACCTTGGGTTCCTTGCAGGAAAAAAGGCGGGGTATAAATATAATAAATAATAAATAAATATGGGATATGAAGCATAGTCAAAAGTGAGGTAGCATTCTTGGGAGAAACATTACCTGATGAACCCAAAGCAATTTCCTGGGTACAGTTCAACATCTCTGTCTCTTTCCCTTGCACCAATAGGTAAGCGTGTAATCCATTAGGAAAAGGAGAGGGACACTTGTGTGCAGCCAAATACCAGGAGAAATTTTCTGGCTGAGGTCTACCCTCCTCCACAGGTCTGGGATTAAACTTTATGGCCTCAGACTAAACTGGACTCCCTACCATTTATTTGGCAGCATGTCTGTGGTAAATGTGTGCCAATGCTCTGCTTCTTGGAGAGTTTCTTTCAGTTCCTCATAGCTCAAGATATAGTGGCTGGTTTCCCTAAGCATATGACTGGAGAGGAGTTTGTGGCACTGATACCCAGCATGGCATGAGGAGCAGAGATTGTCCATACTGTGATGGGCCGAGGAGGTGGTCTCCGCGACTGCCTGTTTATGGTTGCATGATTGCAGACAGAGGAAGAAGCGTGGCATACAGATTAAGGCAGTGTGGAGTTTCAAACTATAATTCAGGAGACGGTGCCTACGTTCTATAATCCAGCACTGCCAGCTCATTGCGTTAATGTCTATACTGTAGAAGTCTTAACTGCCCGCTTCTTTTGCAGCTCTCCAAACCTCCCACCATGCCAGCGAGCCTACGTGAAAGAACGCACCCAAGGAAACACTGAGAACAACCTGTATTTTAAGAGAATCCAGTTAAATCAAAGCAATGACAGGAAACAGGGCAATATGCTAAGACAGCAGAACAGTACAACTAATTCTTTGCATAGCTCTCAGCTGGTATGTAGTGGAGGCTATATTCCCTCAACCCCTCCGTGGTGTTCTCCCCCCACTTCTTCTAGCCTGTTCATATGCTAGCTGGCTTCACTGGAACTATGCAGTCAGCTTGAAGTCCAAATTAGGAAGGCACTCTAGCTGTTCTCCATACGCCTGTGCTAGCCTGTGTGTCACAAGAAAACTGGCTCCTGGCTCAGCTCTGGTCACAGAGACCATACTGTTTGTACAGAGAATGCCAGTGGTTAGTTTTCCCAAGAAGCAGAAATGCATGCTTGTCAGACTCGATCGAGTTCTTCGCTACAGAACAGTTTGTAGGCAGCCAATCTGCCATTCCAAAACCAGCTGGAGGGATCCCATCTTTGCATCTAGCTTCCTTCGCTCTCCCCAAAATGTCTTGTTCAATTAGAGGCAAGGCCCCAAATGAACCTAACAAGAGCGCCATTGGGATGGTGATGGGTTTACCACATAGTTCTCCCATGCTGTGGAAGTGCCAGTAGTTAATTGTTCCTGTTTTCAAAATTATTCACAACTACATAATTCTGGCAATGTATCTAATTTTGAAGTGGCTGGGAAGAACACAGAGAGGCACTTCTTCATTATAAACAGCTCAGCTACAGACTATGAGCAGAAAAAGAGAGGTGGGCTATAAATTTCCACAATGCTGGATAAGCAAGTTGTTGCATTCAAAATAAGGTTGATGTGAATAGCCCAAGAGATTATGAGATTTGTGTAATACCTCATTGTGTGGGTGTTTGTTTTTTTTTAAAGAATTTGTATTTCTTCTTTAGGGCACAATCCTATGGCTGCTAAACAGAGTCTAGATGGCCATAAGATAATTGGGAGTCCCAGCTCTGACCTTGGCAACATGCTCCAAGGTTGGAACTGGGATTCCAAACTCCGAGTGCCCTCCCTCTGCCCTTGCAGAAAGAACCACGCTGGCTGCAGCTCTGAAGTCGGAACAGCGACCTCGGAGATGGAGTTTTGCAGGCGAGGAGGGGAGGAGACTGCATATGCAGTACCCTGGCGGTGCCTCAGCCTCCTTTCCTCGTGCTCCGGGGCAAAACCTAGATGGCCTAAATTGACTGACTAAGTATTTTGCAGGGCGGGGGGAGCATGGAGGCAACCATCGCCTCTACACTCCCCTTCCTCTCTCCATAGGATGCCCATAATCCAAGTTCGGAGGGTTACAGGCAGCCTCATTGGATTGCACTGTTAGAAATTCAAATACCTCTAGCTTTTGCTTACAGTGTATGAATAGTTTTGCATAACTTAGACTGAATGCCTCCCCAAGAGGCAAATGAAAATATAGCATTATTGAAGTGTTTGTTACGTACAGATTTGTCACCCACCAATGAGGATCATCGGTCTGTTCTTCATCTGGGAAATGTTGAACATGCCTGGGAATAAAATAACGAATTATGGAGTCTTGCGGATTTTTATCTAGATATTCTATTGTAAATGGAAACAGTAGTGGAAAAGTGCGGGTAATAATAGTATAGATGTTGGCATTCCAAACATCTAGGTAGACAATCTCAATCAGAACAAAGTATTCAGAAGCACACAGGTGAAGACACACAATTTATTCTAACAGGGCTTCTCATTGTTCTTCTGAGCCTCCTTGAGCAGAGAAACAGTTTGAGCCCCCTAAAGTAAAACAAAACCAGGCTACACTGACACTTCATGATGGAAATGCACAAACAGCCTCCTGTATCGTACAGGTAGTGGAGGACTGGACCAAAAGCAGAAGGCCATAACAGCACACCTAATTGCAGGGCTCTAGGAGATCCAGAGAGTTCTCATGTGCTGTGGAATTGTCCATGTTTCCATATGTAGGATCACCTTAGACTCTAAGAACCACTACAATAAGGTCTGGACTTAAAGGCTGCAGAATTTTAAATGATTCTCATGGCACTGGTGCCATTGCACTGCTAATAAGGCCAATTACAATTTATAGAGATGTAAGACCTTTACTAAGAAAGCACCCCCCTGCCCCTACTTCCCCCTGTGGAATGGAACTCACAAAATTCTCATTGTGACTTTGCCTGTCTACATTTCTAGCCTTTCAAATCCACAATCAACAGTAGTATTTGCCTCCTACTGGAAAGAAAAGCCACTAGAATAATGGAATATTCATAAATACAATGTTTACCACAATTCAAACTTCCAAACTGTCACAACATCAACAACTGTTTTCAATTTGCTAGGTGGGACTAAAAGCCAAGTTACAAATGTAAATAGAGCGACTGTGAAGAAAAGCCTTGTATAGCACTGTTGTTGTTATGTCATGTTTCCTTTGTGGGGCCTCTGTGAGGCTATAATGTATCTGAGTAGGCCTGAGGCCTTGTTTTGTTACTGTCAAAGGCCTGTGTAGTAGTTGCTTAGTGACGTTCTGAGCGGGGAGAGACAATTGCTTTGAATATTGTTAGATGGGGCCTGGATCAGGTAAATTTGATTCTGATTGGCTGGGGATTCTAGCTAGGTGTAAAAGAGCGGCTGGGAAATGACAGTCGATGTACAGGCCTGTGACTCACGCTGACTCAGCTTGTCTGAGTGTGGAAAGCTAAGCAGTGTCAGGCCTGGTTATTACTTGGATGGGAGACCCCTCCTATAGTTTCCTGCATTGAGCAGGGGGTTGGACCTGATGGCCTTGTAGGCCCCTTCCAACTCTATGATTCCTATGATCCTATGAGTTGACAGTGAGGGATTCAGTTTGTCTGTGGTAGTCAGTGAGGGAGAAGGTCTGCTGGTTGGTGTGTGGAGTTTTAGAAATACTAGGAGAAAGCAGAGGAGAAAGTGAATAGCTAAGGCCTGAATATTAAGCTACAATTTCACTGTGGGATAACCATACGTGGCTGAAGATCAGGTGTAGGGAGCAGGTGGCTGTGTTATGCCAGGAGGCTGCACTAAGTTCTTGCCAGAAGAAGGTTACACAAGCAGGCAGTAAGAACCCTAAGCAGCCAGAAATACAACAGGAGGAGCTTTGGTGTCAGAGGAAGACTGTATCCAGAAGCTGGACTTTGTTGTCAGTGTATGGGGGGGGGGGGGAGGAGTTTAGAGAATTTGGCCTGAGGTACAATAAGTCATTAGAGGCTTGTTTGCCTTTCACAAAGGTTCTATGGACTTTGAAGAAGCCCGAGTGCAAGGTTGCCATTTTGGACAAGAAACACATAACCTCTTCAGCATACAATGAGATCCATTCATGCTAAAAAACAGTGGTAGTGGAACCCCTAGATAGATAGATAGATAGATAGATAGATAGATAGATAGAGACTAAGTTGTCTCTCTGCTTGATGTTCTATTGATCTTGTATTCTATTATAGACTAGGGTACTGCACTGTCTGTGCTTGCTCTTAAATGGTATGTATAATAGAGCCCGCCTTGCTTGAAAGGGAAAAGCCCCATCATAAAATGAAATACCTGCATGCTGTTTCTTCTTCCTCCCAACAGCTGCACCAATGATTTGAACCAATTCTTCCTCTGTGGCATTAGAACGTAAGTGATCCCGCAAGGACACTTCTGAACTTCCAAAAAGGCACACCTGAAACAAGGATGCAGTAGAGGAGGAGAAGGGATGCATCAACCTAGATGACACTAGAGAAAACTTCATGAAAACAGCCTCAAAATGTTTTTATCTTCAGATCATTTTAGGGATGGGAGAACAGAAAGCTGCTCACCCTGAGAATAAATTGGGTCACCTCAAGGCACCCAAACAAGCACCGACACCCCTCAAGGGGTGTGTCAGCCTGGGATGGAGGGTGGGGGCTGCCTCTGAAAGCAAGGATTGCACGGGATGACAGCCAGTGTGACCCTTTCCTTGAAAAGGCAGTCAGCCATTTATGCTATTCCGCACAGGGAGACCCACATCCTGGGACAGAATGCCTTATTTATTTGATTTGAACCCCATCTTTCTACCCAAAAAATGGCACTCAAGGCGGCTTACAGGCACAGTTAAAATTGATTAAAAGAATAAAACAATCCATTAAAATACAATTAAAATATAACAATTACAGAATACAATCAATCAATCAATAAAAATAAAAGCAGCACCCAACCCAACAGACCCACTTACACGCCAAAGCCTTCTTGAACAAAGTGGACTTTGCTTACTGGCGGAAGGATAGCAGAGGGAGCAAACCTAATCTCCCTTGGGAGGGAATTCCACAGCCTTATCAGGCAAAGATTGTGTGGGCTGACAGGTCTCTCATCTCCTGGGATCTCCACCTTCAAGGGTGTTCCATCCCAGGCTGCAAGGACAGTGGTGGTCATGGTGGCGGTGAAAGCAAAATAAAGGTGGGCAGCCTGCTGGAAGTGGACTGTGCTGCCTGCCCTAATTCTGCTCAGACATCGAGCAGGGCTGCCCACTTGTGTGGGCAGCCCTGATCATCTTACAACAGCCTCCCACAAACTGGCACCTCACCAGAGGGGTTGTTCTACAACTCCCATCATTCCAATGGCCATGCTGACTGTAGATGGTGGGGAGTTGTAGCCGAACCCATCTGGAGCGGGGCAAAGTTGCTGAAGGCAGTCTTAGAACATGAGCGCTGGATTAAAGATGGTATGGGTTTGATGCTGAAGTGTAGTATTCTCTGGCCAGGTATACCTCCCATCCATGCTTCCCTCTATCAGCACCAGTAAAGCTCTGTCCCTTCATATCAGACCTGAACTCTGCTATAATAAAGTGCATGAGATTTTTTCCAGTGCTGATCAGGTCTTGATACATGAGGGCAAGTACAACTTGATAGGGATAACTGAAACCTGGTGGGATGACTCCCATGACTGGAATACAGCAATTGAAGGGTATAACTTGTTCAAAAGAAACAGAAGCAACAGAAAGGGAGGTGGAGTTGCACTGTATGTTAAAAATACGTATCTCTGCACAGAGATACAGGAAGAGGAGCTTGGCAGCCCCATTGAGAGCATCTGGGTTAAAATAAAGGGGGCAAAGAATAAAACGAACATGGCGGTTGGAGTCTACTACCGACCACCCAATCAAGGAGAAGACGAGGATGGAACTTTTGAAAAGCAAATTGCCATTGTTTCAAGGAGGCACGATGTGGTAGTAATGGGTGACTTCAATTTCCCTGATATCTGTTGGGAGACTTATTCAGCCAAACATGGCCCCTCCAAGAAATTCCTGAGCTGTGCTGCTGATAACTTCCTCCTACAGAAAGTGGAGGAAGGAACTAGAGGATCGGCTATCCTTGACCTGATTCTAACCAACAGAGACGAGTTAGTGGATAAAGTGGCAGTTTTGGGAACTCTGGGGGAAAGTGACCATGTTATACTTGAGTTCTTGGTTCTAAGGGGAGCAAAAGCTGAGTGTAGCCAAACACGTACCCTGAATTTTAGGAAAACCAATTTTAACAAACTCAGAACAATGATTAGTAAGATCCCATGGCAAACGACTCTCATGAGAAAGGGAGCCCAGGAGGGGTGGGAGTTTTTAAAAAAGGAAATTTTAATGGCACAAATGCAAACAATTCCCACAAGGAAAAAAGGCAGAGGGCAACAGAAGAAGCCAATGTGGCTTCACAATAAACTCAAAGATGACCTGAAAACAAAAAAGGACACGTATAGGAAGTGGAAGGAAGGACAGGCTACAAGGGAAAAGTATAGGCAGGTAGCACAGAACTGCAGGAATAGTGTCAGGAAGGCTAAAGCTGAGAATGAGCTAAGGTTAGCGAGGAATGCTAAAAGCAACAAAAAAGCTTTCTTCAGATACATGCACAGTAAAAGACAGAAGAAAGAACTGGTGGTTCAACTACGCAATGAGGATGGCAAATTGATAACAGAAGACAAAGAAAAGGCAGAAGTGTTCAATTCCTACTTCGGCTCGGTCTTCTCCCAAAAGAGGGTCTATGACCCCCCCTGGCAAACCTGAAGTGCAGACTGAAGGGGCAGGATTGCAGCTTGAGATTGATAGGCAAATGGTCAAGGAGCACCTGATTGCTCTGAACGAGTTTAAATTTCCAGGGCCTGATGAGCTGCATCCTAGAGTAATAAAGGAACTGGCAGAAGAACTCTCAGAACCACTGTCTACTATCTTTGAGAAATCATGGAGGACAGGTGAAGTGCCAGACGACTGGAGGAGGGCAAATGTTGTTCCCATCTTCAAAAAGGGCAAGAAGGAGGAACCTGGGAACTATAGGCCAGTCAGTCTGACATCAATCCCCGGGAAGATTTTGGAGCAGATTATAAAGAAGTCAGTCTGCAAGCACCTTGAAAACAATGCAGTGATTACTAGAAGTCAGCATTGATTTGTCAAGAACAAATCCTGTCAGACTAATCTGATCTCATTTTTTGATCGGGTAACCTCCCTTGTGGACTGTGGGAATGCTGTGGACATTATATATCTGGACTTCAGCAAAGCTTTCGACAAAGTGCCTCATGATATCCTGATTAGTAAGCTAGCTAAGAGTGGGCTAGATGGAACAACTATCAGGTGGATCCACAATTGGCTACAGAATCGGACTCAAAGAGTGCTTATCAATGGTTCCTTCTCAAACTGGGAAGAGGTAACGGGCGGGGTACCACAGGGCTCGGTCCTGGGCCCGGTGCTCTTCAACATTTTTATTAATGACTTGGATCAGGAGGTACAGGGAATGCTTATCAAATTTGCAGATGACACAAAGTTGGGTGGAACAGCTAATACTCTGGAAGACAGAAACAAAATTCAAAGTGACCTCGATAGGCTGGAGCGCTGGGCCGAAAACAACAGAATGAAATTTAATAGGGATAAATGCCAAGTGCTGCACCTAGGGAGAGGAAACCAAATGCAGAGTTACAGAATGGGGGACACTTGGCTCAACAATACTACAAGTGAGAAGGATCTTGGAATTGTGGTAGATCACAAACTGAATATGAGCCAGCAATGTGATGTGGCTGCAAAGAAGGCAAATGCAATTTTGGGCTGTATCAATAGAAGAATAGCTTCCAAATTGTGGGAAGTGATAATTCCCCTTTACTCGGCACTGGTTAGGCCTCATCTTGAGTACTGCGTCCAGTTCTGGGCACCTCACTTTAAGAAGGACATAGACAAACTGGAGAGGGTTCAGAGGAGGGCAACAAGGATGATAAAGGGACTGGAAACAAGGCCCTATGAAGAGAGACTGAAAGAACTGGGCATGTGTAGCCTTCAGAAGAGGAGACTGAGGGGAGATATGATCGCACTCTTCCAGTATTTGAAGGGATGTCACACAGAGGAGGGGCAGGATCTCTTCTCGATCATCCCAGTTTGCAGGACACGGAATAATGGGCTCAAGTTACAGGAACCTAGATTCCACCTAAACATCAGGAAAAATTTCCTGACTGTCAGAGCAATAAGACAATGGAATCAACTACCTAGGGAGGTGGTGGGCTCTCCCACTCTGGAGGCATTCAAGGTGCAGCTGGACAGACATCTGTCAGAGATGCTTTGACCTGGATTCCTGCATTGAGCAGGGGGTTGGACTCGATGGCCTTGTAGGCCCCTTCCAACTCTACTTTTCTATGATTCTATGATATTTACAAGCTTCCAGCAACTGGGGACATGGTAATGGCTTTCCTGACAGCCATCTGTTTTTCAGCTGTGGGAAGACTTGGAGGCGGTGGTGTGTGTGTGTGTGTGTGGAGGAGGAGGAGCTGGGGAGCAAGCCATTCTCTCCTCAAAGAAATGCTATTCCCTAACTGCAGTACACATGGGCTTTTAGCTACATAGCACGGCTCACATAAAGGCTAGAGGAGCCCAGGGGAGTGCCAGCTCCAGGTTTTTGAGAACCCTTGGGCCTCAGTGAGTATACTTGCTCACCACCATTGCCTCCAGTTGCTTTTGATCCTCATCCACTTTATCATCATTGCTACTGCTTGCTTGCTTGCTTGACAGGCAGGGAGCCAGTTAGAAAGTAGGCAGTGGCATCCAGTTCTCCTGCTTCTCACCACCACCGTTGAATTGGGCAGAATGAGGCAGGTGAACAAGCAGGTTGTAATAGAAAGGGCACCGCCAAGGGGCTTTTGTCAGCGGGCCCCTGCTGGGGTGTAGTCTCTCGGCAGACGTCCAAGCATGCCTACCCTTGATGCCGGCCCTGGCCCAAGGTGAGCAACATGTGCAGCATCAGGTGCTGCAGCCAATTTGACGGTTTAAGCAGCCTTTGTCTTAATGTTTAAATGTTTAGTGCAGCCTTCCGCAACCTGGTGCCCTCCAGATGTGTTGGACTACAACTCCCACCCAGAAAATGGTGGGAGTTGTAGTCCAACACATCTGGAGGGCGCCAGGTTGGGGAAAGCTGATGTAGTGGATGTCAAGCCACACTGAGCATGCTGTGGTTATTCTATGGTGGCACTTTCCAATAGCAAGCTTTGGGAGGTTGAGGAGACCAGTATCGATAGAGATCTCGGCTAACACTTTTTTGTCACAGAACACCACTTCTCAAATGCACATAAGGCCATTAAGAAAACCGTTAAGCGTACATTGTTCCAAATTCAAATTATTCGAACCCAGAAGGACATTAACAGCTAAAATCAATCATTCACTAATATTTGTTAGAAAGGCCAGCCAATGAAAGGGGTTGCTGTGACAAGCGAAGCATAACAAAAGATTGGTATACATTTAAAATGGTGCAAATGTAGAGGAACTGCTTGCACATGACAATTTTATAATAACTTGAAGACATGTATATAAGCAATTAAGGCACAATCATTTATGTGCACCAAATTGTAGAGGAAATCAGTAATTCCAATGCATATACATTGGAATATGTACTGTGCCTTTAAACTGTGAAGTGTGTTTTTGTATATATATGGCTGATTCCACTTACAGCTGCTTTTTCTTTGCGGTGACTGGCTTTTGGAGCACAAGTACGTTCCAGAGAAACAGCAAGTTGGAGAAAACCAGGTTAAAATGATTTTTGGGTTATAGCAATTTTTTGCTAGCAAATTTTTGGGGAATAAGTAAGACTGAGAATATATTTGTTCTTCTTACCAGAATTTCCACGTTTAATACGATATTGAAGTTTTCTCCAGATGAATGAATCAGCTCACAACTTTACAATACACTTGGCTATTTGGCCTTATTTAATTGACCAGAACGCCATTGAATATTTACAATACTGAGGAACTAGATTTTTTTCTTGTGAAATTAGATCTCACATTGTGTTATATATAATTACATTCCTGAGGAAGACTATTTCTAGTCGAAACGGTAATACATTGGGGTTATATTGGCTAAGATGACTTCTATGACGTACTGTATATGTATTGGAACTACTGACTTCCTTTGAAACTGACTGATATGGTTGATATGATGTATATGCATTAGAATTATTGATTTCTTCTACAATTTGGCACACATAAATGATTGCACCTTAATTGCTTATATACCTGTCTTCATATTATTATACATTCTACTCTTTTCTCTATCCATCTATCTATCTATCTATCTATCTGTAAACTGCAGTTATGTAAGGTTCCTTGCACCTTGTGTTTTTGCTGAATTCTAACCTAGGATCCTGTCTTTTTTGTTTCGTTGGGTGCGCATGACAAATGACATTTCTCCACAACAGCCATGAATTCCACATCCTGGGAAATGTGATGTCCCCCTTGAACAATTTAAGGACTGGATTTGTATGACTTGTTAACAAGTCAATCATACAGTAATATCAGCATATAGGAAATCTCTTCCCATGGAGTGCTATTATGCTTAGGAAGTGAAAAGGTAAGTCACCATGTGGTAAAAGTTTCAGTAGACAAGGCTATCGTGTAGCAACTGTTGAATCCACCTCAGTCTCACAGCTTTTGAGCCAGAGCCCTGTGCAGCCTTGTTAAGTGAGCCCACAGACATTACTAGCCTGCAAAAAATATTTTTTTAACTAGCTGCTGGGGCTGTCAGAAGAGGGACACAGAGTTCCATCTCTCTTCTAGCAGATGGCTGCATTCCTATGCTGGCTGTGGAGGAGGGACGGAGAACTCCACCCCCTCCCCCATCAGCCCACTCATTCACCAGCGTACAAGTTCTTGTCACCTATGGCTACCAGGAAACTGCTTAAATACAAGGGGTAATATCCAACGTAAGTTCTACTTAGAGTAGGCCCACTGAAATGTATAGGGCTTAAATTAACCATCACAAACTTAAGTCCCATTAACTTCAATGGGTCTACTCTAAGTAGAACTTATGTTGGATTTTGCCCAAGGCTGCCCTACTGTGACCCAAAGCCCTGGCTCGCATATTTTAGGGACACTCAAGATCCAGTTCTACAAGTTGTTTCAGCTACTGAATTCATTCTGACTTGGTGTCAATGGATATTAGTACAACACTTGCTGTCACCATGGTGTGGGTTGGAACTGAAGTGAAAACTAATTTCAAATGCACAACAGTTTAATGTGGCAGAAACCACTCCCAGCTACCCCACTCCCCAATCTCTCCGTTTGTGCAACACATGCCTGATTATACAGATCATGCAGAGCTCTGCAGTGAAAATGGATATTGGGAAGGATGAAAAACCAAATCCTCCACAGCTCCCTGCCTCCCGTTACTGGGAGTAGCTTGCCTATTGTCAATTTAAGATGATTTTAACATAAAAAGCTCAGCGATGTGCTTCTCACCAATTAGTTTTACAACTTGAAGATGGTGCAGAATGAAAATAAGGATGGAAGAAAGGCAACATTTCTGGAACAGCAAGAGCTGAGCAAAAAGGCACAGTTGTTCCATCAAGCAATAAATTCAAGGAACGACAGTAGGATGCAACAGGGATTGTAATTTGATTTACCACTTGTGTTTAGGCAGCCTTCGCCCAATGACTTCTGGACCTGTTTTGGATGCAACACCAATTTTGTCTGTATGCATGTGATGGAGCTTATATAATCAATCAAATGTTAGCAGGCTTTCAAACATCCTAGCTGGTGAACAACATGATGCTACTACCTTCAAGTTCCCATCAGCTGTGATCCTCAATCGATTACAGGTTCCACAGAAGTGCTCAGACATTGAGGTGATGAAGCTGACTTGTCCCTGAAAATGTGGTACCTTATATGCCTGCCATGGAGCAAGAAAGATAAAGCAGAGAGAGGAGTTGAAGGACATCTTCATTAATATTTGAATATCCATTTAGCTGGTCTTCAAGGATAGTACTGGGCCCTTCCAGTGAATTTAATGGGTGAGGAGAGGGCTACAGGATACTGGCAGCTCCGTATCTGGGCTGAATCTAAGATCAATTTACAGAAGGAAGTGTCACCATGAGATGAAAAATTGCCCATTGCATGTGTGTGTAATACTGAAAACGAATAGCTCATTTTTTGTGGTTGTATCACTCTCACTAGGGCACGTTTGATTAAAAGTTCCAGCAGAATTACCAGAATCCTTATCTTCATGAGAACATTTTCCTGTAATACTTGATTGTGTGAGTTTGTTCTACAATGTATGCAGAATGGAAGATTCCATGACCACTGTTCTAGTAGTATAGCAGTAAAATGTGGCCAGATCAAGGCTACTTCTTTTTCTGCGCAAGAAATGGGATGTGAACCATGCATAGATGGATTGCATCTTGCTACTGGAGAAAGATTTCCAGAATCTGTACACTGTGTGTACAGGTTTCCTATTATTTCCATCATCATCATCATCATCATCATCATCATCATCATCTTCTTCTTCTTTTCTCTCTTATTTCATTCATTCATTTCATTTCCATACCGACCCACAGCCGAAGCTCTCTGGGCAGTTCACAACAGTTTATACATAAAAACAACAATAAAAACATACAAAATAGTTAAAAAGATTAAAAACCAAATTTAAAAGCACAGTTTAAAATAACAATCCAAAAGTTAATAAAACTAAGCCTACAGGTGACAATTCCCCCCCCCCCCGTGCTATTTTGAGCTCTTAACTATTGAATGCCTTGGCATAGAGGGAAGTCTTGACCTGGCACCGAAAAGATAGTAAGGTTGGCACCAGGCGGGTCTCAGTGGGGAGCTTATTCCATAATTGGGGGGCTACCACTGAGAAGGCCCTCCTCCTTGTTGTCACCAACCAAGCCTCTCTTGGAGGTGGCAGTCGGAGGAGGGCCCCAGATATTGAGCGTAGTGTCCGGGTAGATTGCGGTTGGGAGAGACGTTCCATCAGGTATTGTGGTCCTAAGCCGTGTAGGGCTTTATAGGTTAGAACCAGCACCTTGAATTTGGCTCGGAAGCATATTGGCAGCCAGTGCAAACGGGCCAGAACTGGTGTAATGTGCTCAGACATAAGCCTGGCTGCCGCATTTTGCACAAGCTGCAGCTTCCGAACAGTCTTCAAAGGCAGCCCCACATAGAGTGCATTGCAGTAGTCTCATTTAGAGATCACCAGAGCGTAGATTACTGAGACCAGGCTACCCCTGTCCAGATAGGGGCGTAGCTGGGCCACCAGCCAAAGCTGGTAGAAGGCACTCCTGGCCACTGAGGCCACTTGAGCCTCAAGTGACAAAGATGGCTCCACTCATCCCCCCCCCTTTTTTCTTTCCTGTTAGGTACTCTTTTCATTACTGATGTGAATGTTGGTTTTGCTGTATGTTTAACTACAGCAAACTTAAAAATTCATACACCCCAGCAGGATACAGGAGCATACAATTACTGCACATGATGGTCTAAACATGAATAACAGTTTTTCTTTCATGTAAGTGTTTTGTACCAATGAATTTGGTTACGTATGAAGCAATCTTGAGGACTGCTTCACACATGACTTTTCCCAACAGTTTCCAACCATGTGTTATATATGGCAAGAGAGAAACTCATGCAATGTGTACACCATATGAACCACAAGTATGTGGTTGTATTTATACTTACAACTTTCATACCTGTGCAAGAAAAAGACCATGTCAAACATCCCTAACTTCAGTGGGTCAGCATGGATACAATCACAGATACCCTTACCTATCCAGAGGAAAGAGACAAGCCATTTTCTTTATCATCCCATGAGCAAATTAGGAGCTAGTTTCAGCTATCCTGCAGGATACTAAGAGTTCTGGTTTGCAGATTACAGCTCCCTTTTGCTTGCCAGCCTTAAAACTCACCATACCAGATGTATACTTGTATCTGCTGTGTACCCTTCTCTACACCACTCAAACAGTTTTGCTTCAGCTACATTAGGCTACTTTCACTGGCCACAGACTCCCTCCAGTATCATAATCCTTTAATTGTGACTGTCATAATTGCCAAAAGTATGTGGGAGGTGTCTTCGAAGACAATTGCAGCCATTTCACTTTTCCTTCCAACAGCTTATCTCATTGGCATTGGCTCAGCTGGCTTATAAGCGTGCCCTGAACTTTGATAAACTTTTGGGACTCCTTTGATCATTTTTTTAACCACCTTGGCAGTGCTAGAGAGTTCTTCACATGGCAGCTTTTCCAGCTCTGGCCATCTTTGCTTGATTGTATCCAGCATCTCCTTATAGCTCACCATTTTCTTGAAGTTCCACTTGTTGCCTAGAATGAGAGGGGAACCAATATTACCAATCAGTGTGTCTGACAGTGGTGTTGTTTGTGGGGAGAGTCTAGAAATTCTGTAGCACAAAAATACTACAGAATACCTTTGCTATCTGATTATGTTATGCATACAAAGTTATGTTTGTATTCCCCCCACCCACCAGAAATGGATATTTGCATCAGGACCAGCAGAGCATGGAGGACTGAAGGCATTGCAGAGAAGAACAGCTAAGAACCAGTGAGAACCAGCAGGTAAAGCAGAATCCTGTGCAAGTCCCATTCTATTGCACAAGAGCATTGCTTGCAGTTCCTTTAGCTCTTCAGTGCAGTTTGTACAGTAGTCAAGGGCCCTTGTATGTGTGGAACTGGGTCTAAGCTACAAAAACGTATTTATCCAGGTTCAGTTTCTCTATCTGCTAGTAAAGTAAAATGGGAAGGGGAATTACCTAACTCTCACAGATGTTGTGGGAACAACTAAGACTAAGAGCCAGTGTGGCATAGTGGTGAGAGTTGGACTGGGACTCGGGAGATCCAGGTTCTAGTCCCCGCTCGGCCATGAAACTCACTGGGTGACTTTGGGCCAGTCACTGACTCTCAGCCTAACCTACCTCACAGGGTTGTTGTGAGGATAAAATGGAGTGGAGGAGGATTATGTAAGCCGCCTTGGGTTCCTTGCAGGAAAAAAGGCGGAGTATAAATATAATAAATAAATAAAGTGGATGCATGCGCGGATGTGCGTGCACATGCACACGGGGGGGGGGGTAAATTTAGGGGTGTGAGAGAGAGGGGGGTGGCCCTGCCCACTTCCTGATTTGGCCCCACTCACCAGTGGCATGTTGCCCCTGCAAGGTTAGTCATGAGGGAATGTGGTCCAGAGGTGGAAAAAGATTCCCCATGTTTGTGATTTGCATTGGGGGGGAACCTCTCATGGATGCAAATGGAAGATCTTCCCCCAGTGCAAATGGCAGTCACAGGGGGCACAATCTGGATCAAGACCGTAGGGGTGGTGGCAAAGGGTTGAAGCCCATATAACCCACACGACAGAGTCCTCCTGATCCAAACTGGAACCCACCTATGCCTGCAATTCATTGTGTTTCTGTTCTGGCTGGGGAAGGAGAGTGCCCCAGCAAGCACAGAAAAGCATTTTGAAGGGACTTGTGCAGTATTTTCATAAGAAAGGAATGGTAAAAAAAAGGTTTTGCAATCATAAAATTAGTGGTGATAGTTTTAGTGAAAACTATCTAGATTGTAAGCCTGCGGGCAGGGACTGTCTTGTTAATTGCTGTAAACCGCCCAGAGAGCTTCAGCTATTGGGCGGTATAAAAATGAAATAAATAAATAAATAAATAAAGTACACATTTGGTTGCATAAAGGTCCTTGGAATTAAATTAGATGTGTTTTAAGCTTTTGTTCCTATAAAACGGCGAGATTACACAGACATACACAGAAAGCATTCCCCAGGAACCAGCAATGCTAACGCATCCAGGTTTCACTTGTCCCCTTTCTGAACAGAAACCTCTGAATGCCACAGAACCTGTAGACACCCCTAAGTCGATGTTCCATCACCATCTTCTGTAAAAATGGGAACCACCAACTTCCACACCATTCATCCTGTCAAGCAAAGCCCAGCCAGGGGCTGATGTGCTCACCATCAAAGGGCATGTATTCTATGAAGCGTACATCGAGGGGCTGCTTCTCTGTAAGAGCCACAAAATCTATCAGCTCATCTTCATTGAGGCCTCTCATAACCACACAGTTCACCTGGAAGGAAAACAAAGGACAGCCAACTGAAGCCAATGGGGTGCATGGCTTCCAACATCACAAGCATGACAGTGCAACCTGCCATCCAGATAAGGGCTCAGGATCAACACAGGAAAGGGCAATTTTCCATTATTTTTTGTTTAAAGGAGAACCAAAAAGCTGGGGACTGGGAATTTATTCCAGAACCCAATCATCAGGGTGGAGGCTCTACACCAGCCTTCCCCAAAGTGGTTTTCTCCAGATATGTTGGACTGACTCCCATCATCCCCTATCAGCATGGCCATGGCCCTGCTATTCAGGGATAATGGGAGTTGTACTCCAACACATCTGAAGGACACCAGGATGGGGAAGGTTTGTGTACACTCACTTCTATTTTCCATTTTTGATTCAGGAATGGAGACACAGATAACAAATAGATGTTAGAAATATATATTTTTAAACCAATATTACTAATAATCATTAGATAAGAGAATAACAATACATGAGATGTAAAATAAGAATTCCAGATCTACAATAGTGTACTTATTCTCTGTGATATAATAAATAGCTCAAGATTTGTAGCGTGGAATATTCTCACCTTAACAGGATCATATCCAAGTTCAAGGGCTTTGTGAATCCCTTCCATCACCTTGTGGAAACCTAAAATATAAAACAGGGATCAACTGTAACATAGGATGGATAAAAATAGTTTTTTAAAAATCACAAAGGATCTTTTTAAAAATATAAACTGTATTTCATTCAGATATGTTAAAGTACACATTTATAACCTTTTAAAGATGAGTTCATGGTCCTCTATCAAACACATTAAGCTAAAACCTGCCTTTCTAAGTAAAAGAAGGACTTGCGATGTCAAGCATCACACAGATGTCATAATAGTCCATGCTTTGTATTTTTGTGGCAAATTATGAATATTTGCATTTCAATCAGACAGCATGGTTATTTTCTTCTCCAGCTCATGGGGGGCGGGGAAGCACTTCCCACTATCAGCCATTGCTTCTGGAAAGTCTGGACATTTAGACCAGGATCCAAAATGCTACTTAGATTCACACAAGGAGGTTGCAGTAGTCCAGTGGAAGCCGTTTCTTTTTAATTGAATGGATTACTCTGTGTGTGCACGCACGCACGCACGCACGCACACACCAAACTGCTTTTGAAACTTTACTCAGTTTCAAAAGCAATTGTCACATGGCATGGATGTGCTGCTGTGGGGAAAAAAACACAAGTCTAAACTCCCCTGGTGCTCACAGAACTAATTTCACAGTTCGCAGGCTTCTACGCTTCAGGTAAAGAGGCCGACAGGCTGCTTCTGATGAACAGGTAGACTTCATCTGATACCAATCCCTGAGAAGTGGGTGGGTGGGAAAACACTATTCGTCCAAGAGAGAAAAGAATAGCAGGATGGATGGCAAAGGGGCGTGACAAAAGGTATAAGCTTCAAATAGATAACTCGGAATGGCAAAGCAAATTGCTTAATGTCAAAACTTATTTGTTACTTCTCTATCTTGTGCCTCAGAAAGCCTCTGACATCAATTGCCAGGTTGACCCTGATAAAAGAAGCTTGCAGACTAAACATGGCAGCTGAAAGTATAACATGGAGTGATAAACACTCCAGGGTTACTCTCAGGAATAGGATGTTCACAAAAGCTCTTGGAAGCAGGTCAGAAAGAAGGACGTTTGCATGACTCTAGGAAAAGCTGAAGGCCATTTAGAACCAAGAGAACAGTCGTCAAAACACAAAGCCTCAGCAAAGGACAAACACACCAGTCACACAACGTGTCTAGACAATTTGTACCAGCTCACTTGCTTTCTTAATGGGTAATTCAGAGAAGTTCTGCAAAGACAAGAGATAATCTTACATCAGAATAGGGCGTACCCCTGCAAAGAATAAACCCAAGCCCGGATTGTCCTCTCCTGACATCACTCTGCCACTCAGGGTGAGAGGAAGGGCTGGATCAGATCAAATGCCTATACAGTCCACCATACTGCTTCCAACAGTGGCCAACCAGATGCCTCTTGGGAAGGCCTCAAGCAGCACATGAAGGCAACAGTCCTCTCCTGCTCTTGTTCCCAGCAACTGGTATCCAGAGGCATGCTGCCTCTGATCCTGGAGGTAGCAGACAGCCATCATGATTATTAACCATTGATAAACTTTTCTGCTTCCATGAATTTGTCTCATCCCCTTTCAAAGCCATTTATACTTGTGGCCATCATCACATCTTGTAATTTACAACGTGTTTGGGTGGGGTTTTATTTATTTTTTATTTTATATTATATTTTTACATTTATATCCCACCTTTTTTCCTCTTGCAAGGAACACAAGGCAGCTTACTTGAACCTCCCCCTGTCCATTTCATCTTCACAACAACCCTGTGAGGTAGGTTAGGCTGAGAGTCAGTGACTGGCCCAAAGTCACCCTGTGAGCTTCGTGGCTGTGAGCTTCGTGGCTGAGTGTGGACTAGAACCCAGATCTCCCAAGTCCTAGTCCAACACTCTAACCACTATACTGCACTGGCTCCCACAGTTTGTCGCTGACAGAGCAGTTTAACAGTCTGGAGTCCCATCTACTTAATGTCTCCTCTCTTCACAGAAGAAGATCTAGTTATTTGATCTAACTATAATCAAATGTTCAAAACTTTGGTGAGCCATGTTTCCAAGGCATTACATTGAAGTGGTTGTACTGCAGTGGGTCTGAACACAATAGCGTTTCTAGAATTTGATACATGCTCAAATGTAGGTACTCAAAGGACAGGTCGCTCTGTCTATCCAGAGATTCCCATAAAAAGCACAATCCATATTTAGAAACAACTAAATATAACACAAAGGAAATTTGCAAACATCTTGAATCTATTAAAGTCACTTTTTATTGGCTCTTCCTGTCCTGACCCCTGCATGATTTAATTGATACAGTACCACCATCTAGTGGCTACAGGTGAGCATTTCACCCCTGAACAGCAGGCTACAGATATTGAAAACTGAGACTACTCTATTAGCTTCCTTTCAAAAGCCTGGTTTCAGCTTTGGTGTGCATGTGACAGATTCTCATGAAGCAATATTAATCCTGTTTCCATGCTGCCTGTCACCACCCTAAGACTGTGAAATCAACATTAGCTTTTGGTAACAAATGCCAACAAATATGAAGTAAAACCTTTAATACTTGTATCAGCAAACTCTGGTGTAAACCCAATTTAATCACAAGCTTAAGGCCAAATATTCCCCCCCCCACACACACACTTTCAAGGGTGATTTGTTTTCCCGCATGTACATACGTGTGTGTGTGTGTGTGTGTGTGTGTGTGTTGGGGGGGAGAATTTTGGGCACCTTTTGTGTATAGATGACCGAATTATATTAATTTTTGGAGGGAACAGGAAGCTTACCATTGTAAGAGGGGGTGGCAAGGGTTTTCCACTTTCTTCTACAAAAAAAGAAAAGAAAAAAGCTTTGCCCACTGCTTCAAATGGTGACAGTGCTGCAGTCAGCAGCTTGGTGGCATTCCTCATTTGCCACAGAATGGCTATATGGGGTTTGTCTGGGGAAAAAAGGGATAGTCGCCCCTGCTACTCTTCATCTCTCCTTCAAGATCCAAAGAGTTACTCTTATGCCCCCTACTTTTTATCAGTTTATCTACTTTTTACTGACAAATAATGAAGATTGGAGAAAAGATCAGCCCTCTGTTTCCCACATGCAATTTGCGATGTCAAGTGGAACATCCAAGTGGATACGATGGAGAGAAGAAGGATGGGACAGAAAGCAAAAAGGTGTAAGAAAAATGCATTCGGAAATAGCCTCGTGGTGGTGGCAACTAACCCCTTTTAGCTAAATGACATGAGAGAGAAATCAAGTGGGAACTGCAACAAAATGTTGCAGTGTGGAGTTATCCTGTTCTGAATTCTAGTTACTCCATTCCACCCCTACCCCACCCCATTTTCTATCCCCTCCCCAGTCGGTCAGCATTCCATGGACACTGAGCATGCTCAGTCCTCACTGGGCTGTTTTTTTTGGGGGGGGATGCTCCCTTAGGGTTTGTTTGTTTTTAAAAGATTTTGTGCTTTCGCAAACTTTGGGGTTCCGCCCAAGCCTGCTGATACCTCCTCTCTTGTACACTGGTGGTTCCATTTTGGCTACAGAAGCAACACCACTCACAGCCTGAACATCAGAAAGAGAGCAAGATGTTGTAGAGAGATGCTATTTCCAATGCCTCCCAGGCACACATTCTTGGGTTCATCTTCACCTTCTCCCACCACATCCAGGCTATTGCCAAGTCTTCCTATTTTCTATTTCAACATTGCTATCTTTCCTACCTAGCTTCTACCACTAAAATCCCAGTCAATAATCTTAAATCCTACTCAATGCTGCAATGTCTATATTTGTTGGCCTTCCATTCTGTTCTATCTCCCAACCTCCCATCACCCCGCAGATAAAAATAGGGATTTCACTTTCATATAAGCTTTCTGGACTGTAGAATAATATCCACTTCTCTTCTGCATTTACCGGTAACTGACAGCTTTACGGATTTTGAAGAGGCCCCGTATGATCACAGTGACAACCAACACTTAGAATTAACTTTGTAGGTGCTGGATGTCTCAAGTGTGATGGCAGTGTGATAGATGGCATCAAAGACTTTCTTTTGTCTGATGCATTAATGCAGTCATGCAATTTCTTTTTGAACCTTTGAGCCTTCATTAAAACATGCTAAATTTGGGACTTGTTCATTTATAGAGCAATAAATGAAATACAGAAATTACACGGGGGGGGGGGGGGAGATGCTACTGCTATGCCAGCAGAATGGCTGCTGTACCCTGTATATGCTCAGCTGGGAGAGGAAAACATATCACTCAAAAAATCCCAATGCAAGGATTAAAAATGGCAGCCACATGCCCAGAATCCCTGGAAACACATCAATTGGGGACTGTACAAGCAACAGTGGCCACATCCTGCCCACACATGGAGAGAACAAACTTTTGCTGGCATATTTTTGCCAGCAGAAAAGCTATACTGGGGCCCCTTTGCCAGCAGAACTCACCCATAGGAGCATAAGATTGAGCCCTTAATCTATAAATGTTGATACAACAAAAAAACAGCCTTTATGATACCTTTGTGAATATAAAGACAGCTTGTGACACAACTGACAGAAAAAATGAGGAAGAAATTTCCTAAAACTAACCTGGATCTGAGGGTGCCTGTAGTCAGACATCACTTCAGGAAGAGTACTCCTTCAGGTTTACAAACAAAAAGCTTCCCTTTTATGCTGGTGGGTAGAAGAAAGGCTGCATTTTGGCTTTTATTTTTAATATAAAATAGCAGCACTAGATTATTGTGGTGTATTGAAATTTTGGAGAACTTACAAATTATGCCCATTCTAAAAATTATAGAATTGAAATTATAACTGCAGATCATATCGGGTTTTTTGTAATTGTCCACTGATCTGGAGTCATGCCAGAATGCAGTCTTAAAAACCTCACTTAGTCATTCCTAGGCATACACCTTCAATATTATTAGGAAGTCAAACATGAATGCTTCCAGTGACAATGAGAATATGTCTATATTTATCTCATTGCTGGATGAAACTCATTCTTGTGACAGAAGGTAGACTCCAGAGGATAATATAGTTTCAAGAACAACAATTAAACTCCCCCAAGCAATCCACCTGGGACCCAAAAATAACCCAACCGATCCAAACATGGTTTTTCTGCAAAGGCTTTTTTTTGGGTGTGTGTGTGTGTGTGTGTGTGTGTGTGTGTGTGTAGAATCTAGAATAGCTGCTGCTAAACTGGAATTTAAAACCAGCTGAGATATAACATAATTCAGAATGATTTTGCAGAAGCATACGAAAAACTTGGTCTCTCACTTAACATCAAAAAAACCAAAGTGCTTCATCAGCAAGTGCAAGCCAATCCTTTGGTGATGCCATCTATCCAGCTTGGCGGGACAATACTGGAAAATGTCGATCATTTTCTCTATCTTGGCAGCTATGTTTCTGTTACAGCTAACATCGACAGTGAAATCCAGCATCGTCTGAGCTCCGCAAGTGCCGCATTTTCTCGAATGAAACATAGAGTGTTCGAGGATCGGGATATTTGTAAGAAGACCAAAACACTGGTTTATGAAGCCATTGTATTACCAACTTTATTGTATGCCTGCGAAACATGGACTATCTATAAACGTCACTTCCACCTCCTTGAAAGGTTTCATCAACGTTGCCTCCGGAAAATCCTGCGAATTACTTGGGAAGATAGGCGAACAAATGTCAGTGTACTGGAAGAAGCAAAGACTACTAGCATTGAAAAAATGATCCTTCAATGCCAACTTCAGTGGGCCGGTCATGTTGTTCGAATGCCTGACTGCCGTCTCCCAAAGCAGTTACTTTACTCCCAACTCAAGGATGGAAAGCGGAATATCGGTGGTCAATATAAGAGGTTTAAAGATGTTCATAAGGCTAATCTAAAAAAATGCAATATAAACATCGAAAACTGGGAAGCTCTGGCCCATGAACGATCTAACTGGAGGTTGGCCTTTCACAAAGGTTCCATGGACTTTGAAGAAGCCCGAGTGCAAGGTGAAAGGGAGAAACGTGCTAAGCGAAAAGCACGTCAAATGAATCCTTTACAGGACCATCTTCTATCTGGTAACCTGTGTCCTCACTGTGGGAAGCTGTGTGGATCTAGAATTGGCCTCCACAGTCACTTACGGACCCATCGCTAGAGTCTACACAATCTTCTTTAGAATTTCCTCCTTTTATCCCGGAAGACAATCTTACTCGGTCACGAGTGATCGCCTGATGATGATGAGTCTTAATGGCTCATAATAAAACACTACCCTGGTATTCAACAATGACATTTTACTATGGCCTAGAACACTGATTGATTTATTTGGACCTGAGGAGAAAAGCTCTCACACTGCTGAGATTTCAGCAAACGCCCTCTGCTGTATTGGATAGGAGATATTGGAATGTGCCTTTTAACTCGCGATACTGTATCTGCAGTGAGGAAGATTCAGAAGATATTCTACACTATATGTTCTGTGGTCTCGGTACAAAAAGGCGCAAAATATGTTATTTTGCCCTTTATTTAAAGGAGTGTGAGCACTGGTCACTTCAACAAAGACAGAATTTCTGTTTGCTAACAAGAAACAAAGATCACCTGCATTATGGCTACTACTGCTCTGGCTGCTTCCAGATGCCAACTGAAATATTTTGATGCAAATATAGTTGATCGCAAACTGGATACCTGACATATGATTAACTGATATCCTTACAGTTCTGCTGAAGGGTCCTTGTTTTGTTTTAAGCTTTGGTTTTGATACTGTATGGACTTTCCCTTTGTAATTCTACTGTTACTGATATCGACTATGGCTAAAACTAATAACCTGAACAGCCTTGCCTTGTCTCAGAATAATTCCTTTCCCCTGTTGCTAGGACTACATCACCCCTTGCCGTATGCTTCTGCACTACACATTTCACATCAACTCAGTTCTTACCATTTAAAAGATTGTACCGTTTGGTCCCTATTTATCTCCACCTCTTCTTCTTGTGTTCTCTTCTCTGTAGAAGTTCATTTACTATGAGCTACTTGCTTTTTGTCCTTGCCAGTCTTTCCCCCATGCAGCTTCTCTTCGATGGAATTCTCTCCAGCTCTTTGTCAAGCTACCACCCATACATTCGCCCTTTTAAGTCAAAACGTTTCTTCTGTAGCAAAGCCTTTCCTAAACCACCACACGCTGCCAATTAAGTCGCCTATATCCCCTTTTGTCACTGTTCCTTTGATAAGCTCTTTCCTTTGCTTCCACATGTGTCCTGTCTAGGTAGTGTAAATGACATGACTTCTCAGGTCTAGCATGCTGTTTGTGCTAAAAATTATATATAGGTCACACAAACATGGAGTGATCCCTGGTTTAAGTCATGTATATTCCTCTCTGTACACTAAACTGTAATGAAAAAAGAGTCCTCCTTGCAAAAGACAGGATAGAAAAGGTCATTATCAACTATGGGTCAAGTGTGCTTTCTCCTAAATTAGCACTGCATTACTCATTACACATCACCTGGTAGTCAGGCAGACACTACACAGTCTATAATGATGACAATGCTCAAGACATTACTGGAAAAATCACAGTGAGGCTCCAGCTGTACCTTTTCGACGGACAATGAATTCAAACTTGGCTGGGACCAATGTGTCCAAGCTGATGTTAATGGCATCCAGGCCAGCTTCTTTCAGCCGAGGCAATAGCCTGGCTAAGTTGATACCATTGGTTGTGACAGCGATGGACTGCAACCCTTCTAGTTTGCGCATCTGAGCTGGGAAAACACGTAGGGGTGGGGGAAGAGAACATTAGGAAAAATAAGAGAAGAAAGACTTGAGAGTTAGATGAATCAGTGCATTGTAAGACAAAGTAAGCAGCACAGGGAAGGGTGAAAAAAAATTGACACGCTTAAATTACACCCAATGCTGCACTTGCATACATAATTATAGGCATCAGTGCTTACTATACTTTTCAGTGAGTATATGGGAGTCAGTTTCTTTAACCTAGTCTTCCTAGAAGGACAATATCCATTTACTTCCTTCATCCTCCATATCACCCACGATCTTGGATGAAAACACAGGAAGCTCCTTATACCAAGAAGTCAGACTGCTTGTCCACTTAGCCTGTATTCTCTATGTTGACTGGCTGTGGCTCTCCAGCTGCTCAGGCAGAGGTCTTTCTATCACCTGCTACCTGATCCTTTTACCTGCAGGTGGCAGAGACCGAACCCGGGACCTTCTGCATGCAATGCATGTGCTCAACTGTTGAGCCATGTTCCCTGCCCATAGTAGCCAATGGCCACTTCATTCATCACATTTTCCTCCATAGGCATTATATCTATGTAGGTAAAGGCACACATAAGTTCACATACAAAGCATGGTGTGGTGTTTTATGGATTACAACTAGGGATATGTGAGGAATCCAATAGAGGATAGCCCTCCGGATTCAGGCTCGCCAGCCACTGCTGGCACTGACTTACTATGGTGCAAGTCAAGCCAGCTTGCAGACTTCCATCTCTAAGACAGGCTGCGATTTGCGCATTAAAAAAAAAAAGGAAATTTGTGTAAAAGTTCTGCAATTTGTACAAATCATCACCCAAACAGCACGTGGGCCTCGTGCGATTTGCACAAATTGGCTGATTTTATGCAAAGCACGCTAGATCCACATGTTTTTCGGATGCCAATTTGCAAAAAACGTGCAAAATACTGTGATTTGCGCAAATTGCATACATTTGCGTGAATCACTGTATTTTGCACAAATAGTACGATCTGCGCAAATTTCCTTAGTGTTGTTAAAAAAAGTGCGAACCACAGCCCATCTTAGAGACGGAAGTCCATGGAAAAAACCCTGACTCGGCCTGGTTCCAATCATTGGATCGGAAGCGGGCAGGAAGACTGTCGAGCTCAAACAAGCCGGACTTCCCAGTGTCAGCACATCCCTTGTTAACAACTACAGAAGCTGGCCAACCCTGCACCACAGAAAACACATTGCACTCGATACTGAGAGTGCACACACTCTTTCCTACACAGAAGTTACGTTTATGAAAGAATAATGCAAGATACAAAGTCAAACTAACAAGGGGAGAAATGTTGTACATGTACTATGTTATTTTATTGGGAAGCAAATCTTGTGGGAGATCCATTATCTTCTATTCAGATATGTGAAATACTAGCAATCATATTGGGCTTCGACATATATAGACTTAATTACTGACTTGCAGAATGTCTAAAGATGAGAAAAGAAATCCCTTGAAATACGTAAGACCAGGGCAAAGCTGAAGGAAATAATCCTGCATTGCCTTTCCCAGCATATATGCAGTAAATGGCTTGGGACCAAGTTACCTGAAAGACTGCCTTTTCCCATACGTAACTACTTGAACCTTAAGAACTTTCTCAAAGGCCCTCCTCCAAGTGCCCCCATCAAATAAAGCAAAGCAGGTGATTACCAGGGAAAGGGCCTTTTCAATAGTGGGAGCCCAGTTATGGAACAGCCTTCCCAGAGATTCACCTGCCACCGTCCCTGTGGTATTTTCAGTACTAGGTGAAGGCCTCTCTGATCACTCAGACCTTGCAAATAACTTTTCTTGTACGTTACATTGCTTTTGATGTTATGGCTTTAAATTCTGGTCTATATTTATATTGTTTTTATGTTTACTCTTTGTAAGCCACCCAAAAATTTTTTTAATGGGGTGGTATATAAATATTGCAAACAAATAAAAGATCCTAAGTGTGATCTCAATTGTCCAACTGCCTGTCCTTATGCAGCCAAAATGGCATCACACACAAGAGGGGGGTACCAGCATGCTTGGGGGAACTGTAAAGTTTGCAAAAGTACAAATAACCTGGGGGGGGCCCCGCACCCACAAACAGCCCAATGAGGACTGAGCATGCTCAGTGGACACAGAAGGCTGACTACTCTTGGTGGGGGGGACGACCTTAAAAAACAGGTGGGAGGGGGAACCCTGAAGCACTTCACACTGTGACATCCTTATCTGGTAGACAGTGTCTGGAATTCAATCTGGCTATTAAATTTTGTGTAGAGCAATGTATACCTTCAGATCTGCCTGAATTCTCAAAGCACTACAGGTAACATTCATCCACAGCACGCTGCACTGTTCTAAATCAAGCTTTGTGTGCTTGCAAACGTTACATACAGAAATATATATGAGGAGCATACCTATGATGTCAACCACATCAGGCCGTATGAGAGGCTCTCCCCCAGTTAGTCGGATCTTGTCCACACCTTCCTTCACAAAGAGCCTGGCAAGAGTGATTATCTCCTGGGTGCTCAACAGTTCAGATTTGGGAGTCAGCTGAACTCCTTCTTCTGGCATACAGTACTGACCTGAAACGAGCAGCAATACAACATAACCTCAGTTGTCCACATCTTCTCCCCATCTATTTTATTAGGGAATAAATCCAAAAACATAATTCACTCAGTAAATGCACATACATTAACTGTAAATAATATTACAATATAAATATTGTGTTTTGGACTATGCAGTTCTTGGGCAGCATCCAATACTGCCCATCTGTGAAAGGGGGCCACCACCACTTTTGTTCCGCAAGTGGCCAGCCCTTATGCCAGCTCTGCTGGCTATGCCCCATTCTAGAAACAAGCGTTTCTGCTCATTTCGGTTTGTCCCTGGAAATGCTAAATCTCCATTCTGCAAGTGGTGGGTGCCACTTATGGAAGGGAATTAGCAGAGCTGGCTGCTCGTGGGCAGCCTCCATTGGACACTGACCCTTATATAATTTCCATTTCTGTCTTTCAAAAAAGGGGGAAATTCTTTCGCCATGATCTGACCTGGAGTTGCTCCCTAAAGTAAGTAGCCACCCACTATGGGAAAACAGATGCATCACAGAAAGCAACTCAAGAGCAGGACATAGTCTTACTTTCCCTCTCAATTTAACACCTTCTCTACATTCCACCATTTATGTTTTGCCCTAGTGTCACTGCGCAAGATCTATTCCATCAAGCTGTAGCAGAGGGAAGAAGAAAAGGGAGAAGAGCTACCACCACTTCGGCTGAGAAGCCAGGCTTCCTCCCTCCATCAACTGCACCTGGCAGCAACCATTCCAGCAGGCTCCAATGAGGAAGAGAAAAGAGGCAAGGCCACCTCAGCTCTGCTGAGACCACCAACTTTTGGTTCCTCCTTTCCTTGAACTGTTTTTTATTTCAGATGGTCATTCAAAGAACTTTGTAACATTAAGAACAGGTGCCCCAGTGTGTTTGTTTTCCTCTTCCCTCCTAATCCCTTTCCCTTTTCTGTTGTGTCTCTTAGGGCACAATCCTATGCAAGTTTAGACAGAAAAAATACCTACAACTCCCAGCATGTCCCAGCATGCACCTTTAGATTATAAGCCTGGGGGAAGGGGCTGTCTTGGGTTTTTTTTTTTACTGAGAGGTAGGCCACTGTAGGAGCCTTTTTGGGGGGATTAAGAGCAGGGTAAGATACTTTTAAATAATACCTATCTAAAATTATTTCTAGGCTGCCTTTAAGTTTGGAACCTTAAAATTACCTATTTGTATTAAATAATAAATAGAGTGATGTGGCTACCAATGAAAAACCACTTCCATGGCCAAGAATATCATATGCAACAACTACACAAAATGGTGGGCTCCTTGAAATATGAAATTATGGGGACTAGGCTCTCTGCTTTATAGTACAGTAATACCTTGGATTGCAAGTAACTTGGTCTGAGAGCATTTTGCAAGACAAGCAAAAAATTTAAAAATTTTTTGACTTGATAAACGAGCATGGTCTTGCAAGACAAGTAGTCGTAGGGATGTAACCGCTCGCCTCGAGCGGGCCGAAATCGGCCCCGCTCATGCCCGCCAGAGACTCGCTTTGATATAAGAATGTTTTGGATTACAAGCACGGTTCCGAAACGAATTATGCTCTCAATCCAAGGTATTACTGTATAGTATAGCTCTGTGTTTCATGACCTAACCATCCCGAGGGAAGCGTGGCACTGGAATGGGAACTTGGCCTATAATGCAGCTGCTCCAAGTGGTTGCTACTTGATGTGTTAACCGCTGCAACATGGAGCCAACCAAACTAAAGCAGTTTTTGGGTGGCATCCATGTTGCTATAGTGCCTCAGAAGGGTTCCAGTATGTTAAAGGCATGTCCAGTAATAGTACATCACAAGAATATAGCTTTGGACTTTACACACATGCTCCTATTCAGAGTAGAGAGACTTACATCTAAGGTTGCATTTCTCAGTCACGGAAATCCTCAAGTAGTTATGTTCGCGACCAAAGCTATCAGTCAAAAAAGCAGAGAAAGGGGCAGCATGTTCAGCTAGGAATCCTTTTCTTCTTGGAATTGTAATCTCCTGTGTTACAAATAAAATTAAATTCACCTTTAAAATTACATACTTTTGTTGGGGATGGGGGAGAGAGATGGATTTTGCTGAATCCTTGGGGGAAAAGAACTCAGTGAAATCAGGTAATGTTCAGCCCAGAATGCCTAATGTATTTGTTTTCTCGCCATTTTAAGAGACAGGCCACTGTATGTGAGAGTACACACTGACAACTTAAAAATAATAAAAATCAACACAAGATGCAATTGATTGATGGCTGAGCGGATGGGCACAATGTAGTCATTAGTGAGAGGGGATTTTTTTTTTAGCATGTGTCTCTTAAGGAAGGATATATATTCTGAAAATAACAGTGCTCAGCTGAAAGTATTAATGCCTTGAACAAGCTTTTAGGTGAAACAGCAAGCTATACTTAAGGCATATAAACTGCCCCAACAACAAACTAAGAGAAAATGAAGGAAGGAGAGAGTGTCTTAGGCAGCAATCCTATGCACACTTACCAAGGAGTAAGCCCAATTGAAAATAATGAGACTTACTTAGAGAGCCAGTGTGGCGTAGTGGTGAGAGTGTTGGACTGGGACTCGGGAGATCCAGGTTCTAGTCCCCGCTTGGCCATGAAACTCACTGGGTGACTTTGGGCCAGTCACTGCCTCTCAGCCTAACCTACCTCACAGGGTTGTTGTGAGGATAAAATGGAGAGGAGGAGGAGGAGGAGGAGGAGCAGGAGGATTATGTAAGCCGCCTTGAGTTCCTTGTAGGAAAAAAGGCGGGGTATAAATGTAATAAATAAATAAATACTTATGAAAAAACATGCACAGGATTGCACTGTAAGGGCACAATCCTATGCACGTTTAGACAGAAACAAGTCCTACAACTCCCAGCACGCCATGGATTGTGCCCCAAGTTCCTCAAAGCATATAATCGTGCCTTAAAGCTGCTGGTCTATCATGCAATAGATACAGTTAATACATGAACACCATGGTTATTTGACTCCTTCTATAGATCTGTATGACTGGAAGCACACCAAAGTCAGCTAGCTGATCCCTTGCGCAAACTGTGCATCTCCCCTCTCCAAATGTGAACAGGTTAGCCAGAATTAGAAGGGACCAGGACAGGACAACTTGCACTCTGCTTTATTGACTATGGGTCAATAAAGTACTAAACAAAAGGAGGGGGTCCCTCAAATGGAGGCACAAACAGAACAAATCAATGGACCATAAGTACAGAGATGTTATGCAAGAACACAGTGCAAGAACACAGTGCAAGAACTTTGCACTTTCTTGTACTTTGTTCTTGCATAACATCTCTGTACTTATGGTACACTGATTTGTTGTGTTTATGGCTCAATAAAGACACATATGAAGACATAAAACAGATCAAATGACCTACAGTACCAATTACTTTCCAAATAAACTTTTCTGTATTTTGAGGATGTAAAGTGAATGGTCAGGGTTGGGGATGAACACCTCATGGTGGACATTCTCCAAACCCTAAGAGTTGGTGCCCTCCAGATGTTTTGGACTACAGCTCCCATCATCCATGACCATTGGTCATGCTGTCTGGGGCTGATGGGAGTGGTAGTCCAAAACATCTGGAAGGCACAAGGTGGGGGATGGCTGTTCTAAGAGCTTATAGTAGGGGAGGATTTATAAGCTCTTAGAGCAGCCATCCCCCACCTTGTGCCCTCCAGATGTTTTGGACCACCACTCCCATCAACCCCAGACAGCATGACCAATGGTCATGGATGATGGGAGCTGTAGTCCAAAACATCTGGAGGGCACCAACTCCCATCATCCATGACCACTGGCCGTGCAGGGGAAGGCTGTCCTAGGGCTCAATCAGACCAATCCCTCCCCCTACAATGGCTCCTGCAATGGCACCCACAGTATCCCCCATATCCTTCAACACACTGAGAATGCTCTGTCCTTTTGGGGGGCAGGGGGCTTCTCTTTTCAATTACGAAGATATATTTTGTGCATACCTGAGGAGTTCCCTGGGTATACAGAAACCCCCTCTGTTCGCGTGTGGCCCCATTTTACTGCCCTGCTCATTCGATGCTGGCTATAGTAACGGTGATGATTTTATGACTAACATCAGTCATGGGACAACAGTAAACCGTGATACGATAGGAACAAGAAATTAAAGTGAGAAGGAAACCTTGGCTTTGCAAGGCTTCAGTGCATTAATTCAAGATGAGTATCCAGTGAGTAGAAAAGAGGGCCATAATGCATAAGGGATACTTGACTATGCAAATGTAGATTTCCCGGCAGTGCTGATTTTACATATCATTTGTCATGGATCAAGACAAAACATATTAGCAATGGAACACATGATTGGATTGTCAACTAATTAAAATCTAAGTAGTCATCTAAGAAGCAAGATATTATATGAATGCCTAATAAACTATTCTGAACAGGTATGCAGTGTTACAGATGGACGGGGAAAGGGTGCTCAACTCAAACACTATCATTCCCTCTATTTCTGAAGTTCAGAGGCAAGCGTAGATCCTTATATAGCCAAAACTGCACCATTCACATACAAGGGGAAAATATCTGCAATGTTAGGGGAACCCCAAAGTTTGCAGAAGTACAGAAAATCTTTAGGGGGGAAGAGCCCTGAAGGGCAAGGGGGAAAAAACCTCAAACAGTCCAATGAGTACTGAATGTCCTCAGCAACTACAGAATGCTGACTGATTGTTCTGGGGCAGGCACACAGAAAACTGGGCCAGGGCCAGGAATATCCTGACATATCCTGAATATGCCAGCTGGCTGACTGACATACTGAACAGGAGCACTCCACGCTACAACAGTTTGTTGCAAGTCCTAATGTTATACCTAATACCGGTCAGCACCATTAGTCACTCCAGCGTTTATACAAAATCACAACAGTGGATTGAGAAATACTTCACATATTTAGATTATCTATTCTAGATAAGGGCAAAGGAACCTCTCTCTCCCTTGAGCTCGTGCGCGCTCTCTCTCTCTCTCTAATCCTCTATGCTATCCGCAGAAAGGAAATGCACCCCCTGTTCAAAGGACATCTGTATTCAGAAAGGAAACACTTCAGCTTTCATAGCACAAACAGCAGGAGGGGACAGCGAGATGTTAACTAATGAATTTGGCCATTCTGATTTTCTGGCAGCTGTTAGATTTGCTGTAACATGCTTATAAAAGCAACAAAACAAATCCTGAATTAATCTTTACACAATCTCCTGCTAGACTATTGCTCATTCATCTTTACTTTTTTCACTCCTGGAGACAAACAGCTTCCAGGTATCCCACATTCTATACCTCTGCATTTGATTTTACTTTTATTTATTTTGCCTAAATGCAGACATTTGCATTTGGATTCCAGCATTACATGGCTATTTTCTTCTAAAGTTCCGCTACTTTAATCTCATTGTCCAACCCTTCATATTAGTGAGGATCAAGCCAAGGATAGCAGATCCCTAGACCTTCTGGAAGAGGAAGCTGTCAGCAAGTCAGGAATTTGTAGGAGATTCCTTGCTTGTAGAGTTTGTTTCCCAGCAAGTATCAGAGTAGTTCAGCCTTCTTCAACCTAGTGGCTTCCAGATGTTTTGGATGTCAACACCCATCAGACCCAGCCAGCATGGCCAATAGTCAGGAGTGCTGGGAGTTGTAGCCCACAGTATCTGGAGACTGCCAACTGGAGGAGCTTTAGTTCCACATTGTGTGAGCACCAGGTAAATCTCCTTGGGGAGGGCATTCCATAAATGGGGTGCCACAACTGAAAAGGCCCTCTCTTGTAGCCACCAACCCAACTTCCTTCAATGAGGCACCTGGAGGAGGGCCTCTGAAGATGTCCTAAGAGCCCAGGAAGGTACATATGGGAGGAGACCTTCTTTTAGGTACTCTGGCCCCAAGCCATTTAGAGTTTTAAAAGTCAACACCACTTAAATTGGGTTTGGAAACTGACTGCAATCCAGTATTGTATTGACCAGTTGCTGTTGTAGCGCAGCAACTCTACTTTGGACTGAAATTTCCAAATAGTTTTCAAAGATAGACCCAAGTACATGTACATCCCAAGTACATCTGGGGCTCTCCTCCAACTGCCACCTCCAAGGGAGGCTCGGTTGGTGGCAACAAGGAAGAGGGCCTTTTCAGTGGTAGCCCCCCAATTATGGAATAAGCTCCCCACTGAGGCCCGCCTGGTGCCAACCTTACTATCTTTTCGGCGCCAGGTTAAGACTTCCCTCTATGCCAAGGCATCCAATAGTTAAGAGCTCAAAATAGCACATGGGGGGGGGGGACTGTCACCTGTAGGCTTAGTTTTATTAACTTTTTGTATCATCATTTTAAACTGTGCTTTTAAATTTGGTTTTTAATCTTTTTAACTATATTGTATGTTTTTATTGTTGGTTTTTATGTAGTTTTCATTGTATAAATTGTTGTGAACCACCCAGAGATCTTCAGCTCTGGGGTGGTATAGAAATGAAATAAATTTTATTTGTTTATACATTTAGAAATTGCCTTTCGGCCCAAATAGGGCCTCTAAGAATCCAACCAGTAGGTTACCAGAATATAGATAACTGTTGCCAGGTTATCTCTGTCCAGATAGGGTCACAGCTGGCATATAAGCCTAAGCTAATAAAAGGAGTGCCTATACACCAAGGCTACCAGCGCCTGAAGTGACAGTGATGGATCCAGAAACAGCCTCAGAATGTGTACCTGAGCCTTCAGGATGTGTGCAACCCCTCCAGATTGGGTTAAACACCTCTCAGTTGGGCAGATGAACCACCCACTAACAGTACCTCCATCTTGTCTGGATTGAGATTCAGTTTATTAGCCCTCATCTAGTCCATTACCTGGCTCAGGCACCAATTCAGGACATCCACTTCCTCACCAAAGGAGAGGTAAAGCTAGGTGTCATCTGCATATGGATGACCTCAGCCCACATCCCCGGATAACCTTCACCAGAGGTTTCATGCAGGTGTTAAATGACATGGCGGATAAAACTAAGCCGTGATGCACTTGCCACAGAACAGAGTAGTAATCCCGCAGCACCATGTTTTGGAAACGACCATCCAAGTAGAAATGGAGCTACTGTAAAACAGTGCTTCCAACTCAGACAGCTGATCCAGAAGGATATCAGGGTTGATGGTACTGGAAGCTGCTGAGAGGTCCAAGAGAACCAACAGGGTTGCATATATTCTTTTTGAAAAAGTTATATCTTCAATAGCTACATTCCAGTCATATGAGTCATCCGACCAAGTCTCATATCTATCAAGTCGTACTAACATTCCCATATTCAATGTCATTGTGTTTATTTTCCATACTCTGTGCATTAGTCTAAAAAAGTCAGTGACACCACATCAATATGCAGTTTGTGAACTGTACCCTAGGAAAAAGAAGTGCTCAGACCCACCTCCTTTAAGAACTGCAGAGCATTATCCTCTTCAAAATACAACTGCCTATTTGTATTTGAGACTGCCTATGTAAATTTTCAATCTATGCTAGTACCCAAAAGCACCTTAGCACTTGAACTGTGAAGAGCTGTGTTTTGCTGACACAGTCACTTAGAAAAGTTCCTCTGAATATAACTGTGCTCCTGATAGCAACACAAATGGTTTAATACTGAGTAGCCATTTCCCCCCACATCTTTGAAGTCAAGAGATAAAGTACAGTATTTTTCCATGTATAAGACTATACTTTTCCCTTAAATTGTTAGACTAAAAATTGAGGGTCGTCTTATACACGGAAGTAAGCCGAGGAGAGAACCGCACGGTTGCGAAACTGCCCAGTGGGGGGCATCTTATACATGGGGGCGTCTTATAGACGGAAAAATACGGTATGTGCTTTCAAGTTACCCAGTGGAATCTGTTCTGCAGTGGAAATCTGGAGAAAAGATAGTTTATAAGCCCAATTTGCAATGACATAGTGGTTCCCGTTAATGCAACATCCAGGCCTAGCATTTCATACCATCCTTGAATTAGAAACCCTTGTTTATTGCCATGCTCTGCAAAAGAATTCCTGAAACTTATTCCTAGGCCAGAGTTCAGGAGAAATGCAATGTCTTTTCAACACCCCTCCTGCATACCCGAACCTGGCACCCTACAGATGTTTTGGACCACAACAATGACAAGCATTAAGTTCATACCCATCAAGCATTTTTCTTTCAAAAAGATAAATCTCAAATTATTGTCTCCAAATTGCCAGTTCTAACTACTATGAGGGCTGCTTCTTATGTGATAGTGTATATGTTCCTATGCAACACACAATCATGTTACAGATTGCACAATACGGAAAGTACCAAAGGGCAGATTGAACTATTAATGTGACCTATTGCTGATTTATTAACTAGATTCCTCATGTTGTACCAGTGCTTTTTAGATGGAAACTGGATGTGGCAGTGGGAAAGTGGCCACCCAGACTGCCTAGCCTTCTGAATAGAAAGTCATATCTCACAGCATCTGATTAGTCTATTTAAATATCATGAAGACCAAATGTGTATCACTTTTTATTCATCTTCATGTCATCATCTCCTTCTCCTCACCCACCCCTTTACACCATATTACTGATATTCCTATTTTATCCCAGGTGACATATTTTGATCATCAAGAGGCACATGAAGATGGACTGCTACAGAGATGGATAGTTCAGATGCAGGAACCAGAAAACCAACTAGGTCTCCACTGGATAGCATGGTAGTAAGGGGCACCTCAGCAAAGGGTGGGTATTCCTTCTACCAGGGGTTTTTTTTTAAGGGGGGGGGCAGCCTCTTTACCTCCATTCCTTCCCTTTCCCCATGACTGTTCAGTGATACCAACTGCACCAGAAAGTGGTATTTGGGGGACTAGGGTACAGGCTAGGTGGGAGGAGGTGGGTAATTTATGAATTTGGATTGACTCAGAAAAAAAGTGGTTTTTTTGGGGGGGGTTTGGTTTTTTTTAAATTTTCTGGCTTGTTTGGAAGTAGCACAGCTTATTTTCCAAGCCACTCCTAGGTGATCACAGGGAATTCATCCATTTCTACCAGTCACAGTAGAGCTGGTTAAAAGAGATTCTGAAAGAGATGTGGACTGAAAGTTTTTCAATTGCACTGTTTTCTGTCCTTGTCACTTCCTCTAGTCCAAGGGTGGGGAACCTGGGGTTGCATTGAGTATTAGTCCTACTTAGTGTAGATCCACTAAAATGAATAAGACTTAAGTTAGTCATGACTAACCTAAGTCCAATTCATTTCAATGGGTCTACTCTAAGTAGGACTATCATTCAATACAACCCTGTGGGCCTCCAGATGTTGTTGACCTGCAACTCCCCACCATACCTGACCATTGGCCATGCTGGCTGGGGCTGATGGGATTTGGAGTCCAAAAACATCTGGAGGCGCATAGGTTCTCCACAAAGTCTAGACTTTTGGGAATGGTCTTACAGAACTTGTATATGTTATATGAACAACTAATACTATGACTGTTCCAGAAGCAGGCTTGGTAAGCGAAAGAATGCCTAATGAATACTTTCACATATTTGACTAAGTCACAAGTTATTATATTGGGCAGAGTGTAAAACTCCAATTCAATTTACAGTCTGCTCCCACCTCCTTTGTTCCCCCAGCAGAATAGACTGGCAAGCAGCTATTAGCCTGAAACACAAAACCAAATCTATTTGATTTCTTTCAACACTCAGGCCTGATGAAACACCTTACTTTAAGAATTTATTATGCAAGCCACTATGCTGTTGAATAATGCAAACATAAGGGAAAATGTTCTGCTGCTGCTCCCTCTCAGTTTCTGCCATCTTCAACTCTTCCTGAAACTGGAGGGACACACCTGTAAAAGCTAAGTGCACAATCAGCAATCCTGAAGATCTAGCTTCACAAACCTCAGGCAAGATCATTAAAAAAGTGAATCATCCATTCCAAAAGAGATTATCTAGCGGCTCTGAAGGTTCCCATGGATATACTATTCCAGCTTTAAGCTCTTGTGGTTCTTCACTTTGACAGCGGTCAGCTTGCAAGATTCAGTTAACCTAGCAAATCTTAATAACTGGTTAGTTGGAAGACCCAAACTGCATTCTTGATTTCGCTTTCTAAATAATATGATTATTTTACAGGCATCCACCAAAAGGTGTTGCAAAATCACCTAGGCAGAACCTAAGGGTGTCTGTAAAAAAAGTGAGAAGGAAATTAAATCAACAGGGCCCACAGTTCAAATTATAACAAGTGTCATGGGTTGGTTTTTTTCCTGCAGGATGGGCGATTTGATCAAGATGATGCAGGCCTGTTCAGACATAACAGGAAACCATGGTTTAAGAATCTTTGGATTTGCAGGGGGGGGGGGCCTCCTCCTGGCCACAAGGAAGAGATTAGAAGCTTTTGCATCAGCTTTTAAACAAACCATAGTTCCCCATTATGTCTGAGATCACTGAATTGTGGCTTTCTTAAATAGTGGTTTCAGATAAAGCCAGTATCTGGCACAGGGTGTGATCAATACATTTTATGTCAGCTGTGAATATTCTGCATGTCAAATTCCATTTTTACAGAAAGTTACAACTACAAAAAAAAGTGTCAACTCTGTTTTCCAGTATGATCCCTGAGGAGGTGGAACTCATTTTAAAGACATTTAACACTTGCAAGTTAGACCTGCAATAAATGTTTCAGTATCCTCCCTCCCTAACAGGTGTGCTCTTGTTTACAGTGCCAGTCAGCCATGCCCTCCTCCAAGATACAATTTATTTATTACATTTCTATACCACTAGCCAAACCTCCCTAGGCGGTTCACAGCAATTAAACCCATAAAATTGATGATAAAATACCGTACAATATAACATTTAAAAGTTTAAAACTACAGTATAAAAATAAAAATAATAACTAAATAGAACCTAGCTGCAGTGCAAAGATTTAAAATACAATACCAGATTTAAAGCAGAAACTGAAAAATTAAAATGTAAGCTGTAAGGGGCTCAAGGAGGCCAATTACTATTCATACCCCACCCCCATTTCCCATAATTCTTTTCGATCTGACATTGTACTTGATTTTCACAAAGGAGTGAATGAAGGCAACTAAATGTGCATACTGCAGGGCACTGCTGATTGGAGGTAAATCCTGCTTCTTGCCCCTGGTGGTCCCAGCTTGGGGTGGCGGGAAGTAGGTTTTGCTCTCCTGCAGCATTTTAGATTTTTGCTGCTTGTTTACTTTGTTCCACAGGTTAGTGGCAGCCATTTAAAATGAAGTCTGATCCTATCTGCATAGCCCCTCCATCTACAAAGTTACAGTTCCAGGTTTAGTTTCAACTTTTTCTGTCGAGGTCTGCATCACCTCAGTTGAATACCTGTAAGGGTCTGTATTCCAGCAGAGCCAAAATAGGCAAGGGTGTGAAACAAAACCAAGTTCTGCATGAAACCAGGCTGAGGTCTGTGTGCAGCCTTCAGGCTGCAGTTTTACCACTCATGATAGAAAGTAGCAGAATCCAGGAAAATGGAGTCTGCATGTAGATCAGTAAAGAATTGAATATACTGTGGGTAACGTATAATAATAAACTGTATGTCACACTTCTATGCAAGGAGATGCACATACTGAGTCTGAATATATACAGATATATTTGTGTTTCTGTGATGAACATTGCAAAGAGTTTATATCTTAGTTTTTAGAACTGCTGCTGAAGAAGACTTGGGGCAAAATTCGGTATCTTTTTATAAATGATAATTCAATTTTGGCAGTTTAAATTACATTAACTTGATTTTATTTACTGGACAAATTTGGAATTTTCTCTTGGGAGATGTTCTCTGATGGATATTGCAGCCAAAGTTTGTATACACTCTGAATGTATAGTTGTATGTAATACATAGTAATAGATTGTTTTAACATAATAAGTTTTTCAATAACATTAACTGAACCTTTTTTTGTTTTTCTGCTTATATTTCGGACTGCATCTAACGTAATACCTTCTGCTTTTTGAAGTGAAGTATTTCAACAAGGCTGCTGTTGCACAACTTCTAATCCGTCCAAAAAGTGCCACTGTGAGCAAGATAGCAGGTGTTAAGCGTATGAGATATCCCCTTGCAGCAAGTTGGAAGGCACTGTCTTATTTTTCTCAGAAAGCTGAGTCACTCTAGGTTGTTCTAGGAATCTGGCTTTCTCTAGCTGCTGGTTAGACACCAAGCAAAGGATTTAGCTCACATGTAATGGGATATGTGCCGATAGCTCCAACCAACTAAGTTTTACATGTGTATGTGAATAGAGCAGGTGGTTTGATATGAAGTTGACAAACTGTCTGAAAAGATCTTTCATATATACTAAGATTTTAGAGTATCTCAATTTGCTCTTCTGAGTAGCTATTTGGTAACTCTCATTCTGAATAAATACATATATTTGAAAGTTTTATGGTACAAAACAGATGTCTAAAATAACTATACATTATCAATAACATTCCTGTGTGAGAAGATACACATAATGAAACTGTAGCAGATATATTTCATTTTAAATATTGCTAAAAAAAAAACCCTACCTGTTGGTTATCATGTATTAATTTTTTTATTAAAATAATTTATAGACCATCTTTCATCATAAAAGATAACAAGGTGGTATGCAAAATAAAGCCAATACAATAAAACCACAGTAAAATATAAAGCAGGGTACTGAGGAAGATGTGTTTGGCATTTTTGTAAAGCTTATTTCTGGCAGTTTTAATCTTCATAAGTTGATCTATATCAGGGGTCTCCAAACTACGGCCCGCATCCGGCCCAGCGTGCCCTTCCATCCGGCCCAGCGGCTGCCCACCGGTGTCCGCACGGGCTCTCTGCCGCCCGCACAGGCTCACAAATTAATCTTTGCTCTCCGTGGAGAACCGGTCGCGCTGCCTGCGCTGGTCCCGTTGCGTCACTTCCGGCGCGCCGGGACCCTGCTCCGTCGCGCTGGACCCCCACGCTCTGTTCAAAACAGAGCGCGGGCGGAGTTCCAGCGCGTCGGAGCAGTGGCTCCGGCGGCGCGCAGGACCAGGGAGGCGGCGCGCAGGACCAGGTAGGAGCCGGGGGGGGGTAGGAGCCGGGGGGGTAGGAGCCGGGGGGGGTAGGAGCTGGGGGGGGAGCCGCCGCCGGTGGCGGCGTTCGGTGATCCGGGCGGGCGGCTTGTGTCCCACTTCCCGGCACTCAGCTGCGCCTCCTCCAGCGGAGACGCTGGCCGTGACGCTGCCGCCCGCCCTGCAGGGCTCTGGGTGGGTGGGCGGCTCGTGTCCCACTTCCTGGCACTCAGCTGCGCCTCCTCCAGCGGAGACGCTGGCCGTGACGCTGCTGTCCGCCCTGCAGGGCTCCGGGCCGGTGGGCAGCTCATGCCCCGCCGCCGGGTCAACCGCACCTCCACCGGAGGAGACACTGGCCCAGGCGCTGCCGCCCGCCCTGCAGGGCTCCGGGCGAGCGGATGGCTCCCGCCCCACTTCCCAGCGCTCAGACATGTCTACTCAAAAGTAAGCCCTACTGAGTTCAATCGGGATTACTCCCAGGAAACAGGATTGCAGTATTAGAATATTTTTACCCCACTTTCCTTTCAAACTGAAGTTCAAGTTCAATTTTTTTTAAACCAAAATCTAAAAATAAGAATAAAAACAGAGAAGATTGGCCCCCTCTCTGAACTCTTTCAGGCAGGTGGTCAAGACATTTTTATTCTGCCAAGTTTTTGGTGTGTTTTAAACTTGACTGCTTGGCTTTGTTTTATTTGTGTTAAATGCTCTCAATTTTTTAAAAAATATAACAATATTTTAAATAGTAGTACATTACCTTTAGGGACCCTCTTGTGGGCCAAAAGGCAGTATAGTAATGTTTTTATAAAAAAAAATAATTGAATTAAAATCACACAATATAAATATTGTATTGTTTTTTCCTGTGTTTTTTTTTTGCACTACAAATAAATATGTTCAGTATGCAAATCAAGCCTTTCTATGCCTTTTTAATGTATTTCAATTTTAGCCAGCAAATTAATTTATTATTAATTTATTATTAATTTATAATAACCTTCCATTTTATCAAGTAAAAAAAAAAGGACCCGAGTCCTTTTTTTTTTTACTTGATCCATTCTTCATATTTTTTTCAAACTATAGTCCGCCCCCCCAACAGTCTGAGGGACAATGAACTGGCCCCCTGTTTAAAAAGTTTGAGGACCCCTGATCTATATTGTACAAATAAGAAAATCTGTGAAGATGTTATATGATGGCTATAACAGTCTCACAGTGCAGTCCTATACATCTCTACTTAGAAATAAGTCTCATTGAGTGTTATTAGAGTTTACTCGCAGGTAAGTGGGTACACGATTACACCCACAGTTTTTAAGTTTCACTGAATATATGGTGAGCAATGTACAGCCATAAATTGACTTGACAACAAGAATGTTATTGGAATGTTTCGTTAGTATATAATTTTTATACACCAACTTCTTGTTCTCCTTTTCTGAATTGATTGGCAGTTCTAAGCCTCTGGAAATGTCTGTCCTAGCATTTTACATAGAACTTCTTGATTAAGTGCTGACTAGGTAAAAGATAAAATAACGTGTACCCACTTGCCTTTAATAATCCTCCAATTCTTTCTTCTAATCTGAACATACAATCTAGATTACCAGTGGCAACCGAAGGGGGAGGATAAATTAGTTCAGTCTCTGAATCTATACCGAATGGCAACGCTTCACTTCTCACGTAGAATGCTCTTCTGAGCATGTGCAGACTACATTTCCTTCAACAGGGGCTGACCACTTCTATCCATCCTATGTAAGACTAGGGATAACATCTCTAGGTCAGAAACTGTGCCAGTACCACAGTCCCTCTCTGTGCCAGAAGTTAACCACTCTGCTCCAGGGCCCCCTCACTTAACACCACAACATGCAAACAGATGCCATCCATGCAGGTTTACTCAGAAGTAAGTCCCACTGAGTTCAGTGGGCTAAGACTTTACTCCCAAATAAGTGTGTACAGGCTATCCCGTGTCTGTGTGTGTGTTTGAAGTCAGCACTCCATGCATCTGCACCTTCATGCGTCTGATATGTGCAGTAAGGGGAGACCAGGTAGAGGCATACAAAATTATATATGGAGTGGAGAAAGTGGATATGGATAAAGTGGATATAGAGACATTTTTCTCCCTCTCTCATAATATTAGAACCTGTCATTCCATGAAGCTGATTGGTGGGAGATTCAGTACAGAAAAAAGGACAGTTAAACTACGTATGTAATTTGCTACCACAAGATGTAGTGATGGCCAACAATTTGGAGGGTTTTAAAAGGGGATTGGACAAATTCATGGAGAAGGCTATCAATGGCTACTAGTCCTGATGGCTATATGCAACCTCCAGTATCAGAGGCAATGTGCCTATATATACACCAGTTGCTGTACACTAGTATGGGCAGGAGGGTGCTGTTGCACTCATGTCCTGCTTGTGGGACCCTGCTTGTGGGACCACTGCACAGACACAACGCTGGACTAGATGGACTCTGTTCTGATCCAGCACAGCTGTTCTTACGAAGTGGGCAGCGTCCACAAAAAGCTTATGCCAGAATACATTTGTTAGTCTTTAAGGTGCCACGAGACATTTTGGTTGTTGCTTTGCTGCCACAGACCGACAAGGCTTTCCCAGAGGAGGGCCGTAGCTCAGCTGCAGAGCACATGCTTTGCATGCAGAAGGTCCGAGGTTCAATACCCGGCATCTCCAGGTGGGGCTGGATAAAAACTCTCGCCTGAAGACCCTGGAGAGTCGCCGCCAGTCGGTGTATGCAGACCATACTGGGCTAGATGGACCAAGGGTCTGACTCAATACATGGCAGCTTCCTAGGTTGCTCTGGAAATCCCACGCGTGGGGGGGGGGGGAGAAGCCCCACTGAACTCAGCTGCACGGCCTGCCGAGTAAACACGCTTCGGATCGCAGCCTCTGCCCCTCAGTCGGTCCTCAGCCCCTTCGGCGGCCCGAGAACACCTAAAGTCAACCCTTGACCTAAGCGCCCCTTCGTCCCATCCATTCTCCTCACCTGAGCGGAGGGAACCTCCAGCACCTGCTGCTGCCTCACCGGCACCCCAGAGCGACATCCTCTCCCCGGCTGAGCTCGGAAGGCCCCTCGCAGGAGCAAACCGCAGCACCCGCCCCGAACTACGGCGGCTGCCATGGCCCCTTCCACGCCGACCCCGCAGCCAGCTGCTTTCTGACGTTTTCGCCACCGGCACCGACCCAGACGAAATACGGAGGCACCCGCCGGCCGGAGGAGCGTGAACGGAGAGGGCGGGGAAGCCAGCGGCCAATCGCCATCCAGGAGCGGCAGGACTCTTCGCTCGGCCTGCTGGGATTTGTAGTCAGCAAAGACTGCCAAGCTCCTTCCCCAGCAAGTTCCGAGATCAGAGGAGTCTTCATTTGCGAAACCTGCAGCCCGCCGGGTTGTTTACGTGGAAGTAGCTTGACTGAGTTGAATGGGATTCCCTCCTAAGTAAAGAGGATTACACAGCCTCAAACTTTTAATGGTAAGAGATACTGAAGAACTATGGAGTCTCTCCCACGTGATGTTTTCTCGAGTAACGGCTTTCTGAAAAGGAAAGAAAAGAGAGACATTCGTCATCATCATCATTTCGATTATTATTTTTTAATAATAAAAAAATGGCATGCATGTTCATCAGCCACCTCAACGGTGGGTTTTTTTGTTCAAAGTCCAAGGATTCCGAGCCTTTTTCTAATGAAAAGCAGTGACCACAACAATGTTTACGTTTGCCAACTTCTTGCCCAACATTTTAAAATCAGGGTTGGCAAACATTTATTTATGTAAAAATAATTACGCGGCCTTTACGGGCTTGTTTGTTTTGTTTTGCTATCAGGAAAGTAGAACAAGCTGTACATGGAATGGGGGGGGGGGGAAGAGAAGAGAATGTTAGGTGTGTGCTTCAAAACTGAAGTAATACGGATGGCTGGCTGTATAAAGCCCCCCCCCCCCCATTCCCTGTAAGACCATTAAGGCCAGCATCTAACATTACTTAGCTGCAGCACAGGCTTCAACTGCTGTTTCTTACATGTTACACATCAGCCCCTGCTTGCCAGTTTTTGATGTAAAGATTTTGATTATGTGGGCAGAGCCGACAATAAGACTCCAGATGAGTGAATTGTGAAACTTTTCTGTTTGCTTCTGGGTCTGGTGCTTGAGTGTGTGGCTGAGCCTGTGCTTGCATTCTAGTGTCAGTCAGGATGACAGAGCTGTGTGCAGGGTAGTGGGTGAGAGATCAGTCCCCAACAGATGTTGCTGATACGTCTCCAGTCTCCACTTTGTTGTGCCATGGCCCACTCCCACACTGTCTGCCTCAGCTCAACAGTGCTATGGGAACAGCGAAGGATAAAGTACACACATGAGCTCTGCCGTCTGTTTCCCGTGCATTAGGATCTGAAATGGTGATGTGTGCCTGAGTACCAGGCTCCCTTAGTGCTTTATGCATGTACACTATGAATATGATACTGCTGACATTTACTCAACTGGATTTCATAGATTATAGAGTTGGAAGGAGCCTACAAGGCTATCGAGTTCGAGTCCAACCCCCTGCTCAATGCAGGAAACTAGAGGAGGGGTCTCCTATCCAAGTAATAACCAGGCCTGACCCTGCTTAGCTTTCCACACTCAGACAAGCTGAGCCAGTGTAAGCCACAGGTCTAGTTCTGGCTTTGCTGAAAAGTGAAGACTGACAATAAGCTTACATTCTGGCTTTTTCACACACACACACACACACACACACACACACACACTATCTGGCAACTAGCCCTGAGGTCAAAATTCCATCCCTCCCCTCTTTTTCAGTCACTACCATAACACCAGGAAGCCTTCCTGAGGGTGGGGCCCTGGTGACTCTCACTGATGGTGGACTCAGGGCCAAACTGCAAATTATGTGGGATATCCATGATCAGATGGGCCAATGCTTTACCCATCAAGGATCTCCTGCATAATGTTTAGTTGGATCCTCGCTCCTAAGAGTATCACAATTGTTGGCTTGGAGCACCCAAGCATACTGCAAAGCACCCAATTATGCATACTGCATACTGCATAGCACCCAATTATGAGAAAAATGGGAAAACTGCACAGTTTTACATTTTCTCAAGCAGAGGACTCAAAACATACCCTAAAATGGTTAAGCCACTTCCACGCTAGCTAGGAAACTGAAATTTGGTACATTCACTGTCTAAAACACTGCTGAAGCCTGCAGGGGCATTTGTACATCTCTCCCTCAAAAAGGGGGGCACTCAAGGTATTTATTTATTCATTTATTATATTTATCTCCCACCTTTTTTCCTACAAGGAACCCAAGGCGGCTTACATAATCCTCCTCCTCTCCATTTTATCCTCACAACAACCCTGTGAGGTAGGTTAGGCTGAGAGGCAGTGACTGGCCCAAAGTCACCCAGTGAGTTTCATGGCCGAGCGGGGACTAGAACCCGGATCTCCCGAGTCCCAGTCCAACACTCTCACCACTACGCCACACTGGCTCATATAAACCCAAATGTACTTCAGATCACCGAGAAAGCTGAAAATTGTACCCTCATAGCCTAACACACACTAACTCAGTGTTCTCCAACCTTGGGTCCCCAGATGTTTTTGGCCTACAACTACAGCTACGCTGGCTGGGGCATGCTGGGAGTTGTAGGCCAAAAACATCTGGGGACCCAAGGTTGGAGAACACTGCACTAACTACTAGGAAAGTCTGAAACTAAGAGTCTACATTACATATGTTGATCAAAACTGCTCATAACAGAGGACAGCATGCCAGCACAGAGCAAGCAAAATTCCATGTGGATTGGAATGTTTAGCTGTGAGAGTTCTGCTCCTTCTTTATACACTTCAGCCAGGGCTAAACTAATGTGATGTTAATTTCAGGAATGCAATTAACATGCACATTTTTTTGGTTATGTAAATAGAAGCCCTAGGGAAAGCCTCCAGACAGGACCTAGTTTAACTCTGTCCCTGCCAGACTAGTTTCTGGTTGCTTTAAGAACCCTTAGCTCCCAGGTGCACTAGCAGTCTATAGGATACTTTTACTGCCCGTCAGCTCCAAGAAAAATGCTGGGAGCAAAATCAACCCCTTTATATGGCATTTATCGATTTGGCTAAGGCCCTTGATACTGTAGACCGAACGGCTCTCTGGACTATCCTTATGAAAATTGGATGCCCCAATAAATTTGTGAATATCTTGCGACTTCTCCATGACAACATGACGGCAACAGTTTTGGACAACAATGGCTCCCATGGTGCTCCATTTAAAGTGGGATCAGGTGTTAAACAGGGATGTGTTATCGCCCCAACATTATTTGCTATTTTCATCGCCATGATTTTACATCTTGTCGAGGGGAAACTTCCCACTGGTGTGGGAATTATATATCGAACAGATGGAAAGCTTTTTAATCTCAGCAGGCTGAAAGTAAAAAGTAAGGTAATTACAACCTCCGTTGTGGAACTTCAGTATGCTGATGATAATGTGGTCTCCACACATTCAGGGGATGATCTCCAAACTATCCTAAATGCTTTTGCAGAAGCATACGAAAAACTTGGTCTCTCACTTAGCATAAAAAAACCCAAAGTGCTTCATCAGCAAGTGCAAGCTAACCCTTTGGTGATGCCATCTATCCAGCTTGGCGGGGCAATACTGGAAAATGTCGATCATTTTCTCTATCTTGGCAGCTATCTCTGTTACAGCCAACATTGACACTGAAATCCAGCATCGTTTGAGCTCCGCAAGTGCCGCATTTTCTCGAATGAAACATAGAGTGTTCGAGGATTGGGATATTTGTAAGAAGACCAAAACACTGGTTTATGAAGCCATTGTATTACCAACTTTATTGTATGCCTGCGAAACATGGACTATCTATAAACGTCATTTCCACCTCCTTGAAAGATTTCATCAACGTTGCCTCCGGAAAATCCTGCAAATTACTTGGGAAGATAGGTGAACAAATGTCAGTGTACTGGAAGAAGCAAAGACTACTAGCGTTGAAAAAATGATCCTTCAACGCCAACTTCAATGGACCGGTCATGTTGTTCGAATGTCTGACTGCCGTCTCCCAAAGCAGTTACAGTACTTTATTCCCAACTCAAGGATGGAAAGCGGAATATTGGTGGTCAGCATAAGAGGTTTAAAGATGTTCTTAAGGCTAATCTAAAAAAATGCAATATAAACATCGAAAACTGGGAAGCTCTGGCCCATGAACGATCTAACTGGAGGTTGGCCTTTCACAAAGGTTCTCTGGACTTTGAAGAAGCCAGAGTGCAAGGTGAAAGAGAGAAACGTGCTAAGTGAAAAGCACGTCAAATGAATTCTTTACAGGACCATCTTCCATCTGATAACCTGTGTCCTCACTGTGGAAAGCTATGTGGATCTAGAATTGGCCTCCACAGTCACTTACGGACCCATCGCTAGAGTCTACACAATATTTTTCTTTAGAATTTCCTCCTTTTAAAATTTTCTTTTTGTAATTTTTTATCCTGGAAGACAATTTTACTCAGTCACGAGTGATCGCCTACAACTGTCCAAGAGATTTAAGTTGCAGTAGAACAGATTTACACTGAATGTGGTGGTGGTGGTGGTGGTGGGGGGCTTTGTAAAAGCAGTTAGGCAGGGACATTATAAAACTGTTTGGCAATGATTTAAAAACAAAGGGTTACAGTGTGCTATATTGCAGAACCTAAACTGATTAGTAGTTTAATTCATGTAGTATCGGATTTATCACTTGTAACTTTAGGGAAGTGTTAGGTTGTTAAAGGAGGTTATCTCCACAGTGCTCCAGAGGGCAGGAACATAGCTGATGGGTGGATATTGCAGAGAAGCAGATTTCAGCTAAACAATAGGAGAAACCCCTTGAGTGTATGAGCTGTTCTGTAGTGGAATGAACTGCCTTGGGAGGTGATGTACTCTCCTTTGGGAGCAGTATTTAAGCAGGGGGAAAAACACAACCCCAAAAAGCAAACAAAAGGTGGAAAGGGCAAGTGCGTAGCCACAAAATGCTAAACAAACAAGCACCCAATTCAAGCAAGAGAAAAATCCAGTTTCTTCATGAAGTGTATTTAAAAAGTACACAAGTACAACAAAATATACAAATGTGTTGCAAATGTATACACATATACATATCCAATATACAAAATGCTTAACTGCAGAGCTTGTGAGCCTCCTTTTAAACTTGTGAGCCGCATTGGGTCCCAGTGTTGGGAAAAAGGCGGGATATAAATAAAGACGATGATGGTGATGGTGATGGTGATGGTGATGGTGATGGTGATGGTGATGGTGATGGTGATGGTGATGATGATAGACAGAGCACCAGCTGTTATCTCTGTTTTGAAATCTTCCTCAGTAAGAAAAGGATTCATATATTGTATTGTCCAACATAAGAAGAGCCATGCTGGATCAGACCAAGGTCCATCAAGTCCAGCATTCTGTTCACACAGTGATCATACAATGATCATACAACTTAAGTGGAGTACATAGAATCACAAAAGTCATCAATATCCCAAGCACAAACTTCACCTGAGTTGGCAATAGCCAAGACCAAAAAATAGAAAAGCGTGATGTTAAATTTCCTCTGATATAAATTGGGCCCTTCTAAAATATTAACGGTTCAGTCATCTATGAGCAGAGAGCAACAGAAAAATGATTTATATTGATGGTCTTTCATCTTTATAGCCTTTGGTTTTAAGGTTGAAAACCGTATTTAAGGTTGAAAATTGAATTTCTAGTTGTGAGGAAGGATGTTTATTTTTGGAGAAAGAATTAATGGTATAGGTGAGACTAGAGATGTGAAAGCATGGGGAAAAACTGGATGGGGGGATAGAAAAATTCAGAAAAAAACTATTCCCCCCCCCAATTTTCCAAAAATACCTGGAAAAAAACAAAAGTTTTTTTTCCTCTTCATTTTTTTCTGGTGTTCTCCCCATTTTCCCCCCCAGTGAGACTAATTAAGTAGTGGGCAGTGCAATCCAATGTGACTGCCTATAATCCTCCAAACTTGGATTACGGGCATCCAACGAAGGGCGGAAGGAGCACGGAGGTGGTAAAACTCAGGGTTGATATACCAATTGATCATCATCTGTGGAAGTTTCCTCCTTCTTATGTTTGATTAAATCTGGCAGCATTGTGGGAAGCGGCTGCCTTCACTCAATGTCACTCGCCGCCGCCCAGGCCGACTCCTGCATCAGCTGCGGCGGCGGCAGCCATTTCCATGGGGGCTGTCGCTTCCACGTTCCTCCCACTCTGAAAAAGGCAGCCTATTTTGGCCATATAAATCTTTCCCCTGGCTCGTGAGGAGGAGAGGCTGAGGTGCCACCAGGATACATTGTATCATGGCGGAGCCTTACTCCTCCCCTCCCACAAACCTCCAGTTCCGAGGTCAGTCTTGTGACCTCAGAGCTGCAACCAGTGAGGTTCTTTCTGCAAGGGCGGAAGGAGGACACTCCGAGGTTGGAGCTGGGACTACAACCTCTCTTATGGCTGGCTAGACTCTGTCTAGTGGCCATAGGATTGCACAGTAAAACAGTTATGACTTAAGTTAATGTTTTGACTGACTATTTGGAATGGCTAGCCTCCTGTATAGCATTTTTTCATGAAGGTGGTGAGGTGGGAGATGATACTGAGTGCTCTGCCACCTGGCTCCTTTGCTCATCTCATGTCCTTTGGAATAGGGGAAGGTGCAGGTCAGGCAAAGCTGGGTTCCTGGCCAAAGCAACAGCTGGAGGAGCTCTAGCTGGAGCCCAGATTATGTTGTGGTGTGTGGCCACAAACTCCTGATCCCAGGGGTCATTGCCCCACCCCTGATATCATCTGGACCATGGAGTTCTGGGTAGGTGGCCCTTGTTGGGATTCTCTAGTCAGTGTTTTGGTAGACACTAAATTTCCTTTTAATTATGTGTCTTTCACATGCACTTCATGTGGAAGGAGAGCTTCCGAGTGCTGCTGATATATAGTTCAAAAGCAAGAAAGGAGAAAAGAAGACAGAACACATAGACTAGAGTAGCATATATATTGATTTTGCTCTAAGATCAGCCATCAGTATAAGCAAGCTTCATTTGACAAGAATGCAAACAACTCAGAAAGAACTTCTTGACACAATTGGTTAGCTTCTGGTTACCTTTACTTTAAATGGTGCCATTCAGTGTGCAAGTAGTTCATGTATGAGGCCATACTTTGACCAAAGTATGCTGTTATCTCTTCAGTGAAAAGCAGTTTCTTTCTAGCAGGGATGGAATGATCAGAATCCTGGGAAAGGAACACTTAAAATCCAACACCTTGTAGTGAGCTTACCCAAACAACAGTATCCACCGTGAAGGATGCTGAATTTCCAGACAATTTCCACATAGTTGTCATATGAACATAAGAAGAGCCAGGCTGGATCAGACCAAGGGTCCATCTAGTCCAGCATTCTGTTCACACAGTGGCCAACCAGCTCCCCATGTCCTCCCACAAGCAGGACATGAGTGCAACGGCACCCTCCTGCCGATGTTCCCCAGCAACTGTGTACATAGGCATACTGCCTCTAATAGTGGAGGTAGCATATAGCCATCAGGACTAGTAGCTATTTATAGCCTTATCTTCCATTTAAGCCAGCAAGTGTATTACCCTGCTAGAACTGGGAAAGGCAATGGTCTTCTCTGCTCCCAAACCTTGAGTTGGACCCCATGCAGCCCTCATACCTACGGAATACCAGGGAAGGTGCCAATGTTCTTTCAGTTTAGTGGACAGAACCCCAGGCCACACCCCTCCTGGAACAGCTGCCCACACTGTAACACATTCATATATTCATTTACATACAGAGTTTATGTGCTATCTTTCAACAAAAAGTTCTCAACGTGGTTTCCATAATAAAAACTGGACAACAACTAAAACATCTTAATTCTGAAGTTTTCACAATTTGTTTATTTATTAACTACATTTCTATACTGCTCAATAGCCAGAGCAATCAGGGCAGCTCACAAAATAGAGGTAAAAGCATACAATGCAATTAAACATAACCGCTTAGAGATTTATTTTTAGATATGTAAGCAGCATATAAATTAAATAAATAAATAACAGACCTATGCAGGCATTCAGCCTGTGCATGTGAGGGCTAAAAGTGTGGTAGCTGCAAGGGTGCACCCCTAACGTCCCCATGTTCCCAACCACTTAGAGATCTCTTTTTTTTTAATATGGTAAGTGGCATATAAATCTATTAAATAATACTAATAATAAATATAATAATACTAATACTAACCTTGCTATGTTGAGAGGCAAGGTCTGAAGGTGACTTCTACTTGCATTCACTTGAATGCAAGTAGAACCCTTTGTGTGATCAGGAACCCTGCTTTATCAGGGCTCCTGATCAGATGGAGGGTTCCACTCACTTTTAAGCGAACATGAATAGGAACTCTCTTCAGACCTTGTTGCTTGAGCATCCCTGGTTCTTCACTTCCCAGGTGTATAGTACTCAAGGCTGCTGGTCAAGTTATTTCAGTAATTGAGGCAGAAAATCCCTCTCTGGCAATAAAAATACAAAATTCATAAATCTAACCATTTGTTGCCCTTTCATGAAATCCAAAATCAGCTGCCTGAGGCACCCACTGAGGCACTCTTCCTGATGGCCTGCTCATCTCAGCTTCTGAGATTTCACAGTGCATTCCTTAGCAGCTGTAAATACTAGAGAGAGAGAGAGAGAGAGAGTCCTGAAGGTAATAATAAATCCTATGCTTATGTGGAATCACAGAATACACATCCCTTATGTAACACTATGTGGGAATAAAGAAGATACCTGGTAGTTCCAGACCTTTGTGAAATAGGCCGAAACATGATATTCTAGGGGCCTGGTTGTCCTTTCTCACTTTCTCTTGCTGTAGCTTCACATTTTTATACTGAAGCAAACATCATGTCCCACAGTGACAGAAGAGACAACTTCGTGTGAGCTGTCATTCCAACCTTTCTGCTGTAGCCATGACAGTAACATGGGGAGAAAAGGGCAGGTTATTCACATAGGTCTCCCTTGAAGTGATTTCGTGTGGTGACTGAAGCAACTTTTACACCGTTTTCTACAGGAGGAGATGGAAGTGACATGCCCCCAAATGTCACCTCTGCAGCAGTTAGTCTGGCAAGCCTAATTTTTTGGTGGTGGCGGTGCTGTGTGTGTACAATTTCATTTTACATTGTATACCACAGACCTTTTAAAATCTACTTCTTAGGCATGTTGCTGCATGTCAGCAGAAAAAAGACAACACACGCTAATAATATTATTTCACTATCTTGTAATGGAACATAGCAATGATTCCACCAGTGCAAAGATCACTTTCTGAAGAAGTTCTCACTCAGGATACACTCCCTTCCTGTTGTCCTGCTTGTTAATACCTTTAGGGTTACAGATTAAATGTAGCAACAATTTTGTAAATGTTGCACATCACTGAAGAGTGGCCAAAGTGGTTCTTCAGCCCACATATGGGTCCCAGTCAGTTCAATTACTAACTGGAGATCTGCACATATCACATATCAGATCGGTCTCCAGGGCAATCTGCTGCTGGTTGCTCTTTCTCCAGATCTTGAGCTTTATTGTTGCCTCATGAGGAGAAATCTACACAATTGTTTCCCTCCAAAACTAAGTACTTTGGAGTCTGTCCACTGATTAAAGGGTTTTTAGAGCCTAGGCACAGCCACTGGGGAGCCCCCACCTTTGTCCCACTTAAACATATCTCTGAGGTCATTCGATATCCAGGTCCTAAAGTTTTCAGGGCTTCAAAGATCAACACAACCACTTTGAATTGGATCCAGAAACAAATAGGAAGCCAGTGTTATTGATCCTGTTTTTAACTCTTCATTTGATATATGTATTTTATTGACTTTCGTTAGCTGCCTTGGGGGGTTTACCTTAAAAGGATATATATATATATATATATATATATATAATAAATGACAGTGCCTCAGACCAAACAGGAAAGGAAAAGGAGGAGCATTATATGTAAAGGATGTATACACATGTGAGGAAATCCATGAATCTGAACAAGGAAGGTTGGTTAAAAGCATTTGGGTAAAAATAAAAGGAGAAGACAACAATAGCAATATGGTTATGGGAGTCTGCTACACATCACCAAGCCAGACTTGTGTGATGCCTCCCTACATCATATTACTACATTTTCAAAGAAGAGAGAGACATAGGGTGAGTTTGCACGACACGACACGGCAACCCACCCTATGAATAAGCTATGCAGTGTGTCGTTTGTGGAACAACCCATCATCATCATCATCATCATCATCATCATGCGATCACTCCTGACCGAGTAAGATTGTCTTCCAGGATAAAAATTTACAAAAAGGAGATTTTAAAAGGAGGAAATTCTAAAGAAAATTGTGTAGACTCTAGCGATGGGTCCGTAAGTGACTGTGGAGGACAATTCTAGATCCACACAGCTTCCCACAGTGAGGACACAGGTTACCAGATGGAAGATGGTCCTGTAAAGGATTAATTTGACGTGCTTTTCGCTTAGCACTGTTTCTCCCTTTCACCTTGCACTCGGGCTTCTTCAAAGTCCAGAGAACCTTTGTGAAAGGCCAACCTCCATTTAGATCGTTCATGGGCCAGAGCTTCCCAGTTTTCGATGTTTATCTTGCATTTTTTTAGATTAGCCTTATGAACATCTTTAAACCTCTTATATTGACCATCGATATTCCGCTTTCCATCCTTGAGTTGGGAATAAAGTAACTGCTTTGGGAGACGGCAGTCAGGCATTCGAACAACATGACTGGTCCACTGAAGTTGGCGTTGAAGGATCATTTTTTCAACGCTAGTAGTCTTTGCTTCTTCCAGTACACTGACATTTGTTCGCCTATCTTCCCAAGTAATTCGCAGGATTTTCCGGAGGCAACGTTGATTAAATCTTTCAAGGAGGTGGAAGTGACGTTTATAGATAGTCCATGGCATACAATAAAGTTGGTAATACAATGGCTTCATAAACCAGTGTTTTGGTCTTCTTACAAATATCCCGATCCTCGAACACTATGTTTCATTCGAGAAAACACGGCACTTGTGGAGCTCAAACGATGCTGGATTTCACTGTCGATGTTAGCTGTAACAGAAAGATAGCTGCCAAGATAGAGAAAATGATCGACATTTTCCAGTATTGTCCTGCCAAGCTGGATAGATGGCATCACGAAAGGGTTAGCTTGCAGTTGCTGATGAAGCACTTTGGTTTTTTTTATGTTAAGTGAGAGACCAAGTTTTTCGTATGCTTCTGCAAAAGCATTTAGGATAGTTTGGAGATCATCCTCTGAATGTGCGGAGAGCACATTATCATCAGCATACTGAAGTTCCACAACGGAGGTTGTAATTACCTTACTTTTTACTTTCAGCCAGCTGAGATTAAAAAGCTTTCCATCTGTTCGATATATGATTCCCACACAAGATGTAAAATCATGGCGATGAAAATAGCAAATAATGTTGGGGCAATAACACATCCCTGTTTAACACCTGATCCCACTTTAAATGGAGCACCATGAGAGCCGTTGTTGTCCAAAACCGTTGCCGTCATGTTGTCATGGAGAAGTCGCAAGATATTCATAAATTTATTGGGGCATCCAATTTTCATAACGATAGTGACAGACTATTGGGCTCACCATGGGTTGTCCCTGCACTCCTTCCCCCTCCAGGAGGTATCCTAGGGCACTTTGCGGCTGAAGCCACCTTGTCTCCTCTCCCCACTGCGATCGCTAGACCTTTTGTGCTTGCCTTGGCTCTTCCCACCCCTTTTTCTCTGGAGATTGCTTTTTGTGATCTCTAAAGTAACAGCCACAGACAGCCCATCCAAAGTGCCCAATCTCCACATTTCTTTTTTGACAGGGAAGAATGCAGCCATGAATCTGCATATATTTCCCTATCAAGAAACAAGTGTGGAGATTTGCCAGAGAGTTTGAAAAAGAAAAGCCTTTCTTTTGACAGCTGTCAAATGAAGTGTTCGTGAAAAGGGGCAGCCTGATGATCTTCACTTTCCCGAGTAGCTGGGGACTCAGGGAAAGTGGAGAAAACGTGGGGGCACTGGGATTCTGCGAACTATTGGGGGGCACACTAAAAACTCTGAGGATCTCACCATCAAGGGCAGAAAATGTCACCACTCCCTTTCACAAGCAAAGATATCTTGCAGCTTTGCTTTCCCATGACAGCTCTCTGTTTGACAGCTGTCAAGTGAATGCAAAGTAGCAAAATAAGCTATTTGCAGGCTCTCTTAGTCAATATCCGTAGTTGGTACCTGCTGCACTTTGACAGCAGGCACTTACTAGGACATTGCCCAGGCAATCCTTCCCATTTCGGCTCGTCAGAGTTGCACAGTTGCGCAACTCCAAACTACCACCCCGTCTGCCAAAAATTATGAAAATATTTGCGCACATTCAGTTGTGTGAAAAAATATAATTTAAAAATAGGTGGTGAACCACTGGCAGCCTCTCCAATGTGCTGCTTGGGCACTTTGGAGGGGCTGTCACTGGCTGTCCCTTTGGAGATCATGAAAAGCGATCTCTGAAAAAAAGGGGGAAAGCTGCAGTGACCACAAAAGGGCTCAAGATTGCAGTGGGCAAGAGGCAAGAGCAAGCTAGTGGCGGTCGCTCCAAAGTGCCGCTTGGACACTTGTTGGTGCAGCTGTCACTGGCGGTGGCTCAGGCGAGTTTGGCAAGAGTGGCAAGGGTTTTTTCCTGCTCTTGCAGAGCAGCTCACTCACAACTTGCCTGGACCCACACTGAGGTCAGTTGGCCAGGTTCGGATCGGCATGGGTTGGCAGGGTGGCTTGTTGTCCACAAACAAGCCACCCTGCAGGAAGAGGTCCAGGTTCGCATAACACAACAACCCACCATGGCTAGTTACCCGCTATTGGTTGCCATGTCATGTGAACCCAGTCATAGTAGTAATGGAAAATTTTGATTATCTTGATATCTTTTGGAAGTGAACCTCTATTCAGAAGGAAAAGTCTAATAAATTCCTGACTTGTCTTGCTGAAGAGCTTCAACTTTCAGAAGTTATAAGAAAAGACAAGATCAGCTGCCCTTGACCTGATTCTCACCAACAGGGAAGGAGGACTGGTTGATGAGGTGAAAGTACTGGGAACCTTGGATGGAAGTGACTGCATCATCTTGGAATTAATGATGTTGAGGAAAGGGAAAGCCAAGTGTACTTGGATGTGCACCCTGAACTTTAGGAGAGCTGATTTTGACAAGTTTAAAGAAATACTGGATGTAATCCAATGGGTAGAAATACCTGAGGAGACAGGAGTTCAAGATGAGTGGGGAACTGGGGATTTTTTATAAGTGAGATTTTGAAGGCACAATCACATTCCAGTGAGCAAGAAAAATGGGAGGCATCTAAAGAAAGCAGTGTGGCTGCATAAAGCAGCCACTCCCGCACCTTCTCCGGGGCTATTTAAGACCTGTGTGCCCTGAGGGAAGGAAGAAGAGAAGCCCAGTCCAGGGAGCAAATGCCATGAGCTCCTGAAACGACCATCACCGGCCTGAGAGGACTGTTGGGGCAGCCCCTCTCTCCCACCTTCCCTGGGGCTATTTAAGACCTGTGTGCCCTGAGGGAAGGCAGAAGAGAAGCCCAGGCCGGGGAGCAAATGCCATCAGCTCCTGAAACGGCCATCAGACCATCACCTCACAGGCTTGAGAGGGCTGCTGGGGCAGCCCCTCCCCTGCCTTCCCTGGGGCTACAGAGGGAAGGCAGAAGAAAAGCCCAGGCCAGGGAGATTGTACCAGCAGCTCCAGAAGAAGCCTTCAGTTGGCCTGAGAGAACTGGTGTATGTTTGGTTAGGGGGGGGGGGGGTAATGTTTCTTTGTTTGAGTATTTAAACATTGTAAACCGCTTTGGGTGCCTTAGCAGAAAGGTGGTATAGAAATGTAATAAATAAATAATAAATAAATAAGGAGCTTCGTGATGAGCTTAGATTTAAAAAGGACATGTGCAGGAAATGGAAGGAGGCACAAAGAATAAGACTCAAAAATAAGTACAAACAAGTAGCTCAAGCTTGTAAGGAGAGTGTCAGGAGGGCTAAGGCTGAGAATGAGCTTAGGCTTGCCATGGGTGATAAAAATAATAATAAAAACGGTGTTTGTTTTTACTATGTTCAGAGTAAGAGGAAGAACAAGAAAGTAGTAGGTCCACCACAAGGAAAAGGTGAAAAACAGGCAAGGCAACAGAGAGAAGGCAGAGTTATTCAATTCCTATGCTTGAGACTTCTCCCACAAGGGAAACTGCTTGACCAGGCAAAAATAGATGACATGATGAAGGGAAGGAGTTGCAGCCCAAAATAGGCGGACATCTAACCATGGAGTGACAATTGCATCCTAGGTCACTCAAATAACTTTCAGATGTAATCTCAAAGCCTCCGCCTATAATTTTTGAAAATTCTTGGAGAACAGGTAAAGTGCCGCAAGACTGGAGGTGGGCAAATGTTGTCCTCATCTTCAAACAGAGGATCCAAGCAACTACTGACCAGTCAGCTTGTTGACACTGATACTTGGAAAGGTTTTAGAACAGGGCTCTCCAACCTTGGGTCCCCAGATGTTGCTGGCCTACAGCTCCCAGCATACCCAGCCAGCATGGCTAATGGCAAGGGATTCTGGGAGCTGTAGGCCAGCAACATCTGGGGACCCAAGGTTGGAGAGCCCTGTTCTAGAACAAATCATTAAGCAATCAGTCTGTGGCTGATTCATAAGGGTGTTCAATGGTCTGGCATGACTAGAAAAGATACTGTGAGTACCTAGGAATCAAATCTCCAGATGAAGCACAAGAACAAGAGGAAGCTGCGTTTGATAGTTTTGAATCCTTTGCCTCAGTGTCCAAGTGGTCTTGTACATTCAAAAAGCGGGGGGGGGGGGGACACAAAGGATCAGACACTCAGAACTTAATTCAATTTGTAACATGTCCTATCTTTTCTCCTTGGTTTCAGCAAAAATGGCAAACAAAAAAATGTAGCTTAATAGAAGTGTCAGTAATATCTCACTAACTCCATTACTGTACAGGTTGAAATTGGGTGAAGGGGAAAGAATTACCGTACACCTCAGATTGATTCTTCATTAGCTGACAAATAGCATTTGTATGCTTAATAACTTAATGGCTAGCATATTGTCTGTTTATTCAATCTGGCATGATGGGAGGGAGTATATCCCACCTGCCCCCGGTTTTGTAACATGGCCCACGATGTTCTCCCTGGCTGAATGACTCCATTGAGTCTGTTTGGGGTGTCTCCTGTTTTGTAGCTGTTGGGGGTGGGGGTGGGGAGGCTTCCCAGGGAGTATTAATTGCTGTTATCAGAGTTTCTGTTGTAGTTGTTGTTGGTTATTTTATTATTATTATTTTTTGTGAGGTCACTTATTGTACATTACTAAATGAGGCACTTTTGGCTTTACTACTTTTTGAGTAATGGCGTATCTTCAACAATTTGACTAGTGATGAGGAGCCTTGAGATTCTTTCTTTAAATGTTGAGGGCCTTGGAAACCCAGTGAAGAGGCGAAGGATTTCAAATAAGATCATACAAGCCAGTCCAGATTTATTTTTTGTGCAGTCAGCACAATTTAATTAATACTAAAAAAAATTTTGGCCATTTAAATGACCAGAGTTAAGGCTATCTCATATTGGCTCATGTGAAGAAATCCAGCTTTACAGTAGGGTTGTGCATGGATCTCGATAGGGGGTGGAAGTGGGGCGAACTCGCCCCACTCAATCCCCCCGAGCCCCGCAGCACTTACCTTTTCCCCGGCTCGGCGCATCTCTCCGGAGAGGAGCCAGGGAGAGATACTTCTGGCTCAGGTGGTTTTCTATGGTACTTACCGGTATGTGAAAAACACAGCACCAGGGACCCGGAAGTGATGCGACGGGTCCCGGCACTGTGCCAGGAACTGACGCGACGGGACCCTGGCACTGCTTTTTTCATGTAAATACCATAGAAAACCACCTTAAAACAGCCGCGTAGGAGATTCAGGACAGATACAAGGAAGTACTTCTTCACACAGTGTATAGTTGAACTAGGGAATTCACTTCCACAAGATGTAGTGATGGCCAGCAATTTGGACAGCTTTAAAAGGGGATTGGACAAATTCATAGAGGAGAAGGCTATCAACGGATAGTGGTCCTGATTGGCTATATGCTTCCTCCAGTATCAGAGGCAGTATGCCTATGTGCTCCAGTTACTGGGGAACATGGGCAGGAGGGAGCTGTTGCACTCATGTCCTGCTTGTTGGCCACTGTGTGAACAGAATGCTGGACTAGATGAACCCTGACTAGTCTGATCCAGCATGGCTCTTCATATGTTATTATAAGTGGTATATAAATCTAATAAATAAATAAATAAAACATTTGCATATGCTAATTTATATGTATATATGCAAATTTAGAAATCATTATTATAATTTAAATAGAAATACAGTACATCTCACCATACTGTGAAAGACAGTGACCAGGTGACCTGTGTGCCTGCCTGTTTAGCCTGCTGGCTAGGTGCTAACTGTTGATGGGCAACCGTTCTTATGGTTCATTATCTTTAAACTGGGATTGGATAGGACAGCCCCTCCGACAGAGGACACCTTCATAGAGGATGGTCTTCCAGCAGCCTTCAAATAGGGGACTGTCTTCTGGTCAGTGTATCTGAAAGCCCTGTTATTCAATCTGTACAATAATTACTCTTCCTGAATCACAGACTCACATGCCCAACCCTATGAACCAGCAGTTGGTGCCACATTTCATATAAGTAAGCTGCAATTGGTTTATTCAGAATACACTTGGGGGAGATTTCATAGAGTTGGAAGGAGCCTACAAGGCCATTGAGTCCAAACCCCTGCTCAATGCAGGAAACTAGAGGAGGGATCTCCCATCCAAGTAATAACCAGGGCTGACCCTGCTTAGCTTTCCACGCTCAGACAAGCTGAGCCAGCGTGAGCCACGGGCCTTGGGTTACTTTCACCTGATATGCATGCTTTCCATATGTAGGAAATTCTGATGTGGGGAAGACCTCCGCATGCATTTGATAGGACAGCCACATGAAGGCCTTCTTGAATTGGCTCAAATACAGCTATTGCCCTGGTTTTTAAACCAGCAAAAAGTTGTTTGGCAGCTAGATGGAGTCATTGGCCTGTAAATCACACCTTTCTCTATCAAACACATACTGAGAAAATTCAAGTGGTTCAGGTGATGCCTTAAGTAGTCAGTCATTTAATCATTGCCTCAATTATATATTATTAACAATTTATATATCTCTGCAGAGGGGTTCTAGAAGTAACACTAGTGTAAAGTGTGTGTGTTTTTCGGGGGGACCTCAAGTCATAAGGCCAAAATAGAATTGCAGTTTTGTTGTTTTTAGTGCAGGGACCTCTGGCTTCTTGAGAGGGTAGAAAAAATGTTGATGCTCTGTCAGGCTGCTAGAGTGAGCTAGGGATGCTAGGCCTTGTTGCATGGTGTGACAGCTCTGGTGCATGCAGGGAGAGGTGGCATTGCTGCCCCCCTGTGGCACTGGAGGAGAGACCAAGATGTGTCCCAAGGTTGGCCTATACCTACTCTGGAATGGGCTCAGAACCTTCTGGAAAGGGGCAGGTCCTGGCTCCATTCCAGAAATACTTTTGCCCCAGCTGAAAGCTGTAGCTCCAGCCCATATTCTATACCTACACTTGCTTAGCTTCAGTAGAAGAACTGCTTTATGTGCTCAGCTTGTCCTTCAGGCCATTCTCTGGATCGGAAATCCTGTATGAGAGTTGAAACCTGCTGAAGTTTCAATAGATGTTATTCTTCCATTCATCCCGGTTGTGTTGTTGTATGGTCTGCTACTTTTGATAATAACATGAACAAATAAAATAATGATGTCAAAAGTGCATAACAGCTAAGGTTGCATTCTTGGGCAGATCACAGCAGTATATTTCATATCATGCTGCTCAAAGACAGTTAGCACGCTACACATAAAATATTTGCGTAACATACACTGAGAGCCAGTGTGGCATAGTGGTTAGAATGTTGGACTGGGACTTGGGAGATCCAGGTTCTAGTCCCCACTCGGCCATGAAGCTTATTGGGTGACTTTGAGCCAGTAATTGACTCTCAGCCTAACCTACCTCACAGGGTTGTTGTGAGGATAAAATGGAGAGGAAGAGGAGGAGGAGGATTATGTAAGCTGCCTTGGACTCCTTGCAGGAAAAAAGGTGGGAGATAAATATAATGAATGAATGAATGAATGAATAAATAAATAAATAAATAAAATGTATTCCTCTGTACACTGGCAGCTCTTGAGCTAAACAAAGCTTTCTTAGAAAATGTTAAAGGTAAGTCCTGGGAAGCAAAGTAAACATGACAACAATGATGAGGCAGAAGGTCTTTGGAGATCTGGGAAGGAATGCATCAGAGATATTTCACCCTTCAGTTCAATTTAGTATGTCCTGTAAGCAGGACCGGTGCAAGGCAGTTTGGTGCCCTAGGTGAGATCAGATATTTAGCGCCCCCCCTTCCCACTTGAGAGCGCTGTATTTTTTTCAAGGCATTTCTGGCGCCCTCTTTAGCCCTGTGCCCTAGGCAGCTGCCTAGTTGGCCTAATGGTAGCACCGACCCTGCCTGTAAGTGCTAAAATATATACATAGTGTACCATTTACACTCCTCCCTCACAAGTAGATATTTTCATGAGAAGGTGAAAGAGGTGCAGGGAGCTTGCCATGTGCTAAGGCAGGAAGAATTCCACTAATTCCCCCTTGTCTCCCCCCCCCCCCCCGTAGTTTTGTTCCTAATGCAGAAGACTAAGTTATAGGCTGCAATTCAATTATGTTTACATGCTTTTCTCTATCTTTTGGTCAGGATGTCTTCCTCCAGAACTATTTATTACCTCCTTGCATGTGTGTCATTCTTTTGCTGATTCAAACTTCCACAAAATGGAAACATGCACACTGACATCCTTGATGAGCATACATTTAGATGTTGGACTTTCCAGACCTGGCAACCCCAACTCATCTTTGCTATCTGATAAGCCTGCTAACTTTGATTTTAAAGACACTGGGCCTTGCCTGGATGGGGCTAAGCTAAGGGATTTAGGGAGGGACCATAGCTCAGTGTGATAAAGCACATGCTTGGCATGCAGAAAGTCCCAGGTTCGATCCCCGGCCTCCAGGTAGGGCTTGGAAGGAATCCTGCCTGAAACCCTGGAGAGCTGCTGCCAGTCAGTGTTGACAATACTGGGCTACATGGACCAATGGTCTGACACAAGGCAGCTTCCTATGTTCCTATGATTAGAAAAAGGGAAGGCAAAACAGAACCTGGTTGGTTCATTAGCAGAGTCTGGAGGAATCTGGTGTACAGAAGCGGAGTCAAGATATCCGGTGAATGACTGGCAGAATCTACTGAGTCAGGTTATGGGTGGAGCTGCTTAGCATGCCTGCTGTTTATTTTTTTTAAATGCAATTATTATTCCACCTTAAAATTCCAAGAATTTTCCAGGTAGCTTACAACCAAAAATAAATTTAAAAAATTACATCCCCCCCCAATCAACCTTAAAATAAAACAATAAAAAGAACAGCAAAGCAGTAAAAGCAAGAATAATACTCAACAATAAAACACAAAACACTAAAATCATGAGTGAATTTTTAAAACATCTTAGCCTGGGATCAATCAAGGCATCCTGTGATCCTCCCTGTGGAAACTGTTCCAGATTTGGGGTGCTACCACAGAAAAAGTCCTCTCGCCGGTGGCCACTTAATGTCTGATGGCAGGGGCAACTGGAGAAGAGCCTCCAGTGATGATCTTAAGAAATGGACAGGGTCATGCAGGAGCAGGCAGTTCTTTAGATACCTGAGTCTCAAGCTGTGTACTGGTCTTCCAAATGAAATTACTGGTTACTTGACGTAACACAGTTTTACTAGTTGGACCAATACAATGCTTGCTGGTTGGCAGTCTGAGGATTATTTTCCTAGTCAGACCTACCCACTGACCCAATCCATTCCTATCTATGCCACAGCCAAATCAGTCTGCTACTAGAGTCTATGACTCTCAGTGAGCCCTTTGCCTTAGATGCTAGGTTGCTGGCTGCCCATTCTACTGATACATGATTCCTTGCCTGCCCTCTCTCATTGCTGCTGGATTCTAGCTATTTCTTGCTTTTCCTGTAGCATCAGATTATTCATGATTTCTTTGTTGTTTCTAAGCTGTAGAAGCAGATGCTCAAGGATGATAGTTCAGAGAAAAAATAGCCGGTGTCTGTTCTCCCTTATAAACCACAGTCATGATCTAGAGATGTGTAGTGGTACAACCAGTCAGGTAAGAGAGTGTTTATCAAGATTAGAAGCGCCATTATCCTTATCACATAGAATCTGAGAAAGTGCTTGCAGACTGACTTCTTTATAATCTGCTCCAAAATTTATTTTGATTTGCATAAGCAAAAATTATCTTGATTTGCATAAACAAAGGTAAATAAAACTTTCTTCAGTGACTAATTTCAGCATTCATATAGCCTTCCTGTATGGTAGGGTGGCAGAAGTTTTATTCATTTCAGCTTACCCATTTCACATATATATCTATTTATATTGGGTTCCGAGACATTTTCATACCCCTTGAATACAATTAGAATGCCATGCTTTATTAAGAGAGGCAAAAAAATCCCCACTTCCCACTATATTATCTCAGCTGGATTCGCTCACTTTGCACCACCTCTGGTTTCTATTTCACTTTGAATTTTCATCTTCATTCTTGTCTCTGCTTTTGACAACTCCTCCTGATCATGTTCGCCTATGACTTAATCCTAGCAAAACACAGAGGAGTCTCTATATAAGCTTATCAGACACATTTTTCAAATCTTATTATCATTCATTACCAAAAGTGTTTTCTGCTTCTTCAGCTTTGTGATTTCAATGCTTTTTCAGAAATGAGGGGACCACTGTGGCTTGAATTTTGCACAATGCAGAGGGAGCAATGCCATTTTTCTCATCGTAGACTAACATTTTCTATATTGCTTTTAACTCTCTCTGCATTCCCAGGTGTGATCTATAGATTCTAGGCTGTAGACATTTCGGGCTTTCACACTTTTGGTGGAAGCCAGGAGTGAAGGAAGAATGAATCCTAGCCAGGGTTTAAGCACAGAAAACCATTTCCAAAGGCAGGGCATAACTCCAAAACATGAAAAGCAATCAAGGTTGGCCCAAGACATTTTGCTGCCTGAGGTGAAGGACAAGGTGGTGCCCCTTCCCCATTCTGTATACAGAAGCCAACAAGACTGGCAGTTGAACCTTACTTCAACACTGATGATGGGACAGCATCCTTCACCACACCTGAGGGCAGCACGCTAATTTAGGTTTCCCAGGGCAGGCTGCATGACACACAGAGCTCTCTCCTCCCTCCAACACCTCACTGCCACTTGTTCTCCACTCCACTGGTGCTTGCTTGCTGCCCACTCAAACAGATACTGTAATGCAGTGGTGGCACCAGCATGCGTCCTTTAAGCAGAGCAATGCATGTGCAGGGCCAATGCCCACAGAGTGTGTGGCCTGGCCTGACTGGCTGCCATTCTGCCTGCTCATTCATTCAGGGGCCTTTCCTAATGGTACTGTCTGCAACACATTGGGAGAAGGCAAGTAGCACATATAGCTTGCATAGGCTCTGTACTAAATGCATGGAGGTCAGAGGCAGGACAGGAGCTGCCACTGCGATCCTGCTCCACTACCCCTCCCCCTATTCAGTCTATCCTGTTTGGTCATGTGAGCGGTGCTTTTGTCAACCCGATCCTGATAAAGTTTAGTGAGGCTGCTTGGTAAGTGTGTTTAGCATTGCTGCTGCCATGTACATTTAACTATGTGTTGTAGTTCCATCGATTCAAATGGGACTTAGCCCCAGTCTAGGCATTAAGCAGGTGGCAGTAAGATCCATGTGTCTGACTAGTGCTACAGGCTCCCTCCCCACTGTCTACCATGTATGTATGTATGTACGGTACTTATTTTATTTTATTTGTACCCCACCTTCCTACCAAAAAAATGGCACTCAAGGCAGCTTACAGAATCAATTAAAAGTGATTAAAACAATATGTTAAAATACTATAAAAACACAAAAATTGCAAGAAAATTTTAAATTAAATACAACACCCAACCTAACAGACCCAGAGTACCTAAAGTAATGTATAATTCATCCAGGCATCTCCACATAGACCTTAATTGCAGTCTTCCCATTTGCATGATTCATTCTTCCATATGAAAAATGTGTGTGTGTGTGTGTGTGTGTGTGTGTGGTAGAAATGGGACTACCATGCATACAAGTTGCATTGTGAAGCAGCTCCATCATACTTTAGATGTATCATGGAGGTCTGTCTGCCTGCTTTGCTCCTCCACCTCATAGACACTGTTGTCATGTAGCAAGTGACTGAACCAGGCCTTAGTCCTGACTATCTTTGCTGGTTTGCTCTCAAAAGCATTCCCATGGCATGTTAAACTTTTTTTAAAAATATATCTTAATATCCAGTATCTGCTAGTATGTGCAAGTGATGTGCTTTTATTGCTCCTGCCCCTTATGACCGTTAATTATAAGGAAACAGAAATTATGATATTCATTTCACATCTAAAATCATCTTCTGGAATGCTAATATGCAAGTTGAAAAATCACCTTAAGCTCCTTAGAAGAAAGGCAGGATAAAATAAATACAATGGTGACCACTTTTACATATTCTGACATATAAAGACTGCTGTTCTGGGCCAATTTTAATAACACCCTATATATTCTGACATATTCCACTTTGTTGCTTATTTTGATTTCAGAAAGTAGTCAGTTTGTTGATTTTAAAAAATCATCATCATCATCATCATCATCATCATCACCACCACCACCACCACCATCATTTCTGGAACTGAAATCCATTTCTTTTGAGGTCTTTCATCTTGATCCAAACTGGTGGGCTCCTATTTTGTTGAGTTCTTTCTGTATTTAGCTACCTTTTGTAACTTTCTGCAAAAACGGTTATTTTTGCAGAATGCACCCTTCTGCTTCTTTAAAAATAGGACTACATGAGAACTCCCTGCATGCTGCTGAATTAATCTTATCAATGCCATATATAAAAGCTATTATGCACCTTCACCAATGAAACTGTGGTACTGAATGTAACAAAGGATCTATTCAAATGGCAGAGCAAGCCACTTTTTCTATTAAGAAATGTTTCATTTGCCAGCTCAGCAAAACTCTGCAACTTAGGCAGCAATTTTACACCCAGTTATTAATTCATAAGTCTTATTAAAGTTTGCCCACTTCATCAATGAATCCTTTGGAAAACATAAGTGCATTTATGAGCAATGAAGGATCAGGGCCACAGAGGAACCCATCTGGAGTGGAGGGGGGTTAGAGGGAAAGGCATCACTCAGGGCCCTACACATTATCTTCAGTCAAGGAAGTAGGTCGATTTAGGTATCTTCAAATAGGAAGCAGAATTGAGTAAATTAGAGTTAGAGGAGTCTGACGTTGCAGGCAAGGCATGGAGACCAGATAGATAGGGTATGAGAAGCTGGACACAGGGCTAAGGACCACCTTGGAAGGGCCTCGCTTTGAAAGGTGGCCTAGAAATATTTCAGGTAAAACAAACAAACAAATAAATAAATAAATAAAGCTAGCTGGCAGGTAACCTTAGACATGACTTACCTAGTGACAAGGAGCCAACTGAGCTCTGAAGTACTTACCATAGGGTACTGGGGATTCCCCCTTCCGAGACAGTGCTTCAACCTCAGAAAGGAGTCAGAGATCTGACCCGCTGCCCCCTTGCAGCTGGCACAGAAAGAACCACACCACTTGCCTTCTGAGATCAGAAAAGCAACCTTGGAGAGGGGGAAAAGGGGACATTTTGGTGGGTGAGGATGTGAGGAGACTGGATATGAGCTATCCGGAGGCCTCTCCAGCCTCCTTCTTTCCCCCTCTCATCGCTAGATGGCAAAACAGCAAAAAAGCCTGTCTAGCGAAAAGTGCAGGGAGGGAGATAGTTTGTTTTTATTGGGATTTTATTTTTGTGTTGTTATTATTATGTTTTGTGCAATGCCTAGATAAATGTATTTATGAGGCATTTAATAAATTAAATAAATGAATAAATACCATTTTCCTATTAAAGCTTCTCAGAAGCCTGCAGCTTTCAGGCTGTATAAGAGAAAGCTTTCTCCTATAGGCCTATACTATGAGGTCATAACTGAGGTGGAATTTGAACCCAGCTCTCCGGGGTTCAAGCCCAACCCTCTGCTAGATAACACTAATATGTGCACGAAGTAAGAACAGTTGCATTATATATTTTAATCCTACCCAATCTGGAGATATTAGAGTACGAAATAATTCTTTTCAAATGTGTCAAAGGCTTGAAACTGTTTTGGAAAGACCTGTGTTAGCAAGATCAAAGTACTACGGACATGTCTCCCCAAACTCTATGTGTATGTGTGTACTGTGTGTTGATCCCAGCAATGGCTCAAGACATTTTGTTACCTGAGTGAGAACATCCAAATGGCATCCCCATATACAGTAGCAGGGGTGCTGAAGCTCTTTCATCCCAGGGGCTGAATTCCATTTTGGAGATGCTCTTAGCAGCTGATTCCAGTGATAGACAGGGCTGGGGCAAAGGGGGTGGTGCCAAAATACCCGGATAACCAGCATTTTAGTTTAAAGCTCTTAAAGTCTGAAACTCAGCCTTAGGAAACACATGCAACATTTTAGAATGGGGAAAAAACGTGATTGGCAGTCAGGGGAAAGGGGGTGGGACCAGAGGAAGGGGGCATGGCCCTCTGGAGAACCCCAGAGGACTGGATTGAGATCCCAGGCAGGCCGGATTTGGCCCATGGGCCAGTGTGGCGTAGTGGTGAGAATGTTGGACTGGGACTCGGGAGATCCGGGTTCTAGTCCCCGCTCGGCCATGAAACTCACTGGGTGACTTTGGGCCAGTCACTGCCTCTCAGCCTAACCTACCTCACAGGGTTGTTGTGAGGATAAAATGGAGAGGATGATGATTATGTAAGCCACCTTGGGTTCCTTGCAGGAAAAAAGGCGGGGTATAAATGTAATAAATAAATAAATAAATAAATAAATAAATCTTCTGCCACCCTACCATACAGGAAGGCTATAATAACAAATAGACAATTTGCTTCCCTTTAATAGCACCTGAAATATGCTGCCCGAGGACACCACCTCACTATGCCTAATGCTAGGCTTGAATCTGGATGATCCCTTGCAGGTTCCAAGAATCCTTGCAAGCTGTGCTAGGAGAATTTTTCAAGGGGGGTGGGGAGAATGCAGCTACCCTAATCCCCACAAGCTTCGGTGAAAGTATATGGATAATATTGATAGTGACAAGTTATGAACAGAAGGCAGTGAATTTGGATTCATGTTGGCAGTTGGAAAAAATAGACTTCAGGAGACTACAGTGGATTTTGTTTGGATGGTTTCCAAAACAGCAGAGGAGATTATCAGGTGTTTCTAAAAACAAGTCTCAGACTTCTTTGCCCAGCTAATTGCTCTCCTTAGGTCTATGCAGTGTTTTAGTGTTCCTTTACTTGTTATGTGTTTTTATTAAATTCTTTTTGTGCTATTTCCTTTCCTTTCTTTTTTTTTTTTTTAATGAAAAGTTAGCAAGCCACAAAATGAAGAAGACATTTGGATGATAAATTTTACTTTTAAATGTCCAGCTGGTAATCAAAAATGGGTTGGAAGAAATCCCAACCATTTAACTTTTAAAATTAAAGCCATAAACGAATACATGTACAGTGCTCATGAAATTGCATCAGCCCAGGGTCATATCACTTATAAGCCAATCCTTCTAAATAATAAGGAAAAAATACAGGCAGGCAGCCCAGTCCTGAAAAGATTCTATTGCATAAGAATTAAGTCCATTTGCATTGTTTCTTTCTGAAGGCAAAGGTATCCACAGAAGATGATGTATGGCTACCTAGACCCACTTGCAAATTTTTGCCCTATATTTACTCTTTGCAGGGCCTAGATGGAAGGAAGATTATCATGCTCTCAGACTGACACAATGATGTACTACTCAGAGTGTGGGAAGTATCCTAAGATTATCTCTTCCCTAGAAACACCCTGCCATTATTGCCATGAGAGATCCACCAAATGCCCCTGGAAAATCCCTTTGAAAAAATTATCTTGTTTTTCAGATCTGGCACCAGGAACGTTTCCTCTAGACTTTGGGCAGGTCTGTATGGCATTTGGGCAGATTCATTATTGCGCATGCCCATTTGTTGCTAATGAATATGTTCTATATTGGATTCATAGCAGTATGGAATTTGTAGTGGGTAAGAATGAGGATAATTATTGCACTTGTGTATTTGATCATGCTTGCAAGAATGCAGCTAGTGTGTGCTGTCACCTGAACCCAGGAAGAACCCAGGAGGTAAAGTGGCTGGAGTCTCAGCCACTTAGGTAGCTCGGAGTGCACAACTTGCTCCATCAAAAGCTGGAGGTTGACTGAGATCTTATAAGTCCCTTGGTCCAGACCCAGTGGTGCCGCTACAGCTGGACTTTGGGGGCAAATTACTACTCAGAGAGTGGCAGGTGATGGGGCATCAGACATGAACTCCATTTTATACCCGTAGTCATGATGGTGCTATGATTTTAGTGAGTTTACAATGCAAAACTGCATGTGCTCAGGGTTATCAGGATTTGAACTGGGGTCAGTTTTGTTATTGTTGTTCTAACATATCAGGATTGTAGAAGCAGTTGTGAAGCATGGAGTGGTAGTTTGGGGGGGGGAGAGAAAAGTTAGTGTATTTGTGTGCTTCACAACTGAAGTAACACACATGGCTATCTAAAAGGGCTCCCCATAAGATCATTAAGTCCAGGGTCTAAAATTACTTAGCTGCACCATTGTCCAGACTACCCCTCCTAGATTCTACTCCCCTGCTTGAGACATGTGTGACCTCTAAAAAGGACAACCCCCTGGCCTGAAGGCAATGCTTTTCCTCTCTGTGGCTTCTTGCCTGCCCTGCACCATTGGGCAGGCATTAGGGAGTGGGAGGTTCTTGGATCCTTGGGTGAATCAGGCTTGGGGGAAAGTGTCTGTGAGGCTCTTGGCTCGGGGTCTACAGCTTCACAACCATCAGTGCCAGGTTATATACCCAGAATCTGGTTCTGCTCTTGAGCTTTTGGTGTAGCAGCCCCAGACGTGACTGGCTTATCCTCTTCCATCTCTGACTCGAAGCCTTGCATATCACTCCTGGTCAGGGCCATGACTCCATTGTGACAGATTTGTCCTTGTCTTGGGATAACATGCTGTAGGATTAGGGTACTGTATTTTGTGATCACAGATCAGCAGGTAACCATCCTGTGCATATTCTAGGTACAAAGGTGTCACCTAGGAACTGTAAGTTTACAATATACCTGGTATTAACACAGATAACTTTTTTAGAAATAGAGGACTCTGAGATCAGGCATGTCTTTTAATCTTTTATTTTAAAGTCTCAAGCAGTTTTTACATTTCATGATTTAAGAGCATTAAACACAGAAAGACACAAAGTGGTTGTAAGCAAAATACAATCTAAAACATTTTAAGTTTATCTAGGAGCATTGCCTTTAAGGATTAAAGCATCTTAGGGCACAATCCTATGGAGATGAGCCTCTGAACTCAGCGATCTTTGCCTCCGCTGCTCTTCCTGCTCTGCATTTTCACTAGACAGCTGTTTTTGGCCATCTAGTGTTGGTCTTTCAGAGGGGGAGGTAAGGAGGCTGGAGCAGCTTCAGGATACCTCATATCTTGGCTGCTCCAGTATCCTCCCCTCCCCACCCCCAGAACGCCCCCTTTAACCCCTCTCCAAGGTCACTTTCTTGACCTTGGAGAGGAGCTGGTGCAGTTATTTCCATGCCAGCTGTGAAGGGGCAGGGGAGGAGGGCAGAGCTCTGATTCCCAGCTCCGAGGTCGGGAGGTCAGAGCGCTGTTTCTGACCACAGAGGTGAGAATCCAAACTATACTGTGCCCCCTCAGACAATGTCTAGGGGCCATAGGATTGTTCCCTTACCCAATGACCTTTCTGAGCAGGTAGCAAAACAGAGCAGAGAAGTCCATGAGGACTGGTGCCATTGCCCTTCTGAGGACAGATGTAGCATCCTGTGAGAACTGATGCTGGGTTCTGTGAGGACAGGTAGAATGTCCTGTAGTTCCTGTATTTTGCCTCTCATATTTAAATTATTTCTTATCAACTGCGGATGATTGTATCTCACGAAACAGGAATCTCTCTAACAATTAGTTATTATTTTACCCAAGGTTCTCAGTTACGCTTTTGGGAAGTGATATATTTATTTCATTACTTGTCAGCAATTCTGAGCTACACTTCCTTTAAAACAGGATGTTACCTGCTTCTCTTTTGTAGGTCCTGTTTTATCTTTTATTATATTTCATGTTCACTTGCATCATAAACTGAACATGTATATTGTTTAGCAGTTATTCCTCCTTGTCCCAAATTTCTTATCGGAAACTCATTTTGTTTTTTCCTGAGTTCAGCTGCGAAAATTTCATCTTTCCATAGCAGGCTCTTAGGTCAGTGACTGGTTCAGTCAAAAGTCACAGCATGTCAGCACAAATGTTTCTGTCAATGCTTCTGTTAGAGTCAAACTGATTCAACCTTCATATGATAATACATTTTAATACATTATTTATTTCTCTATGAAAATTATAAACTTATGGGAGAAGTACAGTTACAAGAAAAATGTGGAAGACCAACATCTCTATTTTGGATAAACATTTACAAGGTAGCCTGTTGTGCAGGAATCTTGCAAAATACAAAGAAGGTTGGTGCAGGAGTCTTGCAAAATACAAAGGCTTCTGGGGCAAATATTTGTCACACCAAGATAACGCATTATGCTCCTTCATGGAAAGCATGAACACACTGAAAATGTTCCAGTTTTCCCCCCCTGGATATATGTGGTTGAAATTTAACAAAGCCATTGTGGATATTGGTAAGAATTTTTTGCTTCCACACATGTTGCCTCCAAATCCAACGCTATACAGACCATACACATTTCAAATCCTGAGCTGGCCTCTGTTAGCCATGTTGTCTGGCAAAGATGGAGTGTAGGCTGTGTAGCGGACGGGACCCCTCCTCCAAAGCCCACACCCTCAATGTGTACTTCGCTCTCACCAAGTGCCACCTTGTATTGGTCACTTCAGACTTTAAGCTGTCTTCTTAAGTTGTGTTAGCCGATTATATGTCTTAGGTCTTATATGTAGCTGTTCACCCACGTTTGTTTGTCTTTATTAAGAGCAGGTTTGTTTTATTTGATTACTTGAAGTAGGGTGCTCCTCCGTTAATTCACTTCTTACTTTCCTGTCCACCAGTCAGACTCTGGACACTCAGAACTTTGAATAAAAAGGTTGATTTATTGTTCTAACAAAGTCTCTAAACTGATATTCAACTCAGGCACAGATAACTTGGATTTTCAACAGTTAATTCAAACTTGTTCTTTGCTTAGATTCAGGTTAAAGGCAGGCAGATGTTATACAGTGCTCTTTGTATCAACTTGGCTTGGTTACTTGAAGTTACAGTATCAGACCAGTGAACTTAACTGTCCCTGTCACTAGTTCAGAGCTTCACCTTCTTCCTCAGACAGGTCCTTCACTCCCTAAGCAGAAACTCCTGTGAACTGTTCTCTGCTAACACCTTCACGTTTGCTTTCTCACAACTTAGTACTAGATTTCCTGTCTGAACTCTTCCCTTCAGTACCACCTTTCCCTACCTACTCTCAGGGATGGGGACTCAGACTCCAGGACTTGACTCATGAGTCGGACTGAGTGCCCCCTGTGACTCGAGTCCCACTCGAGTCCCAATATTTTTAATGGGACTCGAGACTCGACTCGGGACTCGAGACCAAGGACTCTTCAACATCCCTGGGCTGTGCCAGAAGGAGTGGAGAGAAGTGCGATCGCTGGTGAAGATTTTATTTTTTAAAATCATTTTCCTAAAATGCAACCTTTCAGACATTTTGGGTTTGGCTGCCTCTGCCTTCCTGCTTTGGGGTTCCCTGCCTCCTCTGCCTGCCTGGTTATTTTGGGTTTGTCTGCCTGGTCTGTTCTTGCCAAAATCAGTTGCAGAGTTTTGAAATAAAAAGGCACACTTGTGCCTAGAATTTATTTAAACCACACATCTGAAGTAGCCTTACTTTGTTGGGAAAAAACCCCATTGATTTTAATAGGGACTCGTGGAGTCAGCTTTGGAAGTGACTCGTGACTCGTGAGTCACCATTTTGGACCAAGGACTCGGACTCGGACTCGAGACTCGGGTCCAAAGATTCGTGACTCGACTTGTGACTCGAGACCAAGGACTCTTCAACATCCCTGCCTACTCTACTAACCTCCACTCCCTCTCTCACTCCAACCCACTCTCTCCCCCAACTGACAACCAACTCCCTTTAACTGCCAATTCCCTGGGGTTCTATGCTGTCTGCTTCAACCAATCAGAGCCTCTGGAATGTTCAGGTTGGCCGGGACTTAGACCCTCCCTGGGCTTCTGCCTGTCACTCCGCCACAGGCTGAAACAAGGCTGTGGTGTGCACGGCAGATTTTGAATGTGTTGGAATAATAGAGCATCTGCTCCTCTAAATGAACACTGTCTGGATTCGCCCTCAGAAACAGATTCTTGTGCTTCCCTTACCATGTTAAATGTTCACACCTCTTAAGACATGCCTTGTGAAAGTAATGTCGGTGTGGCCCACACTGAAATGCACTGAGCATTTTCCAGCAGAATACTTTTGAGGATCAGAATGTACAAGAGGGACCTGCAACAAAATGTTGCCATGTAGAGTGCTGTGGCTTCTTTCAGATGCTCCATTCCATCCCACCCCTGTTTTCTATTTCCCCCCTCCCCAACAGCCACTCAGCATTCCGTGGACACTGAGCACGCTCAGTCTTCATTGGGACTTAGGTTCTTTCCCCCCTAAAGCCTTTCCCCCCCTACTTTTGCAGAACATGGGTGTCTCCTGAGTATGCTGATAACCTCCCTCTTGTTTCTCAGGCCTGTTTGGTCACACAGATATCATAACTCAGCACCAAAGTGTAGTGTTAGTATATAGGATACATTGAGAAAGGAGAGCCAAGAACTTTTGGTATCACTTTATTCTGTTCTTTGCTAATTGCTCACTGCCTTAGTTCATTAAGTGACTCATTCTTAACATAGTGTTGTTAAACCCATGCTGTTATATGCCCTAGTTGACCAAAATCTAGCTTCTGTTAGTCATTGTATCATGCTGTGAAAAAAGGCATGAATTCAAAAGCATGTCCGCCCCACCCTTGAATATACAAATGTTTAGCATACGCCTTATAGACTTGATTCCAAGCTTGAGCCTGACCTCACTTACTATATAATTGGAGATGAAGGAGCAATTCCAAACCTGGACAATTCTGAAAGCAACATAATACCAGAATGAGACATAGTATGTCTAGTGGGCTGGACTAGTCACCATTTCAAAGTAACATTATTATCATGAGCTCCATTTATCCCTAATGTCCCTTATGGACATCAACAGAGTTGAACACCAGTTGTGTTTTCAGTAAAAATGTGTTACGACAAACTGTTTGTAAAACCGCTGATTATAGTCCCTGTTGGATGTTAGTTCTAAAATGGATTCTGTATTCGTTGGAATCAGAGACGGGTAAATAGAAGATGTTTGGGTTTTGTTGTTGTTGCAAGAATGAAACATCTGCTGGATTACATTTTATAGTATGAGATAACACAAGAATCTGCCTAAGCAGGTGTCTCAGTTAACACCTGCTTATACACCTGCTTCCTTGCTTATAGTTATTCACAAATTAAGATATTTAGGGTGCACCCATACAGGCTGTTTCCCAAGGATATATCCAAATAATTACTTGGAACAGCTGGTACAGTCTAGAACAAATTCCCCTGGATGTTATCCTTGATCAGGTCACCTCCAGGTTTTGTAACTGGGAAAGTCAAACTTATTACAAATATAATAATTTCCCTACAATATTCATCATGATGTCTGTACAGAGGAGGATTGGTCTCGTTATCTGGAAGTGAAGGAATTCCTACTGAGAAATAATTTCTTTTGATGGGTTTGTTTAACTGACAATAAGGAATGTGGAAGTTATGTTAGCCTTCACTCCTACTAAATTTCGTGCAGATGGTGACCCAAATGGAGAGTTAATCTGATGAAGTCATAAATTAATGACGAAACAGGAGATAAAACCGGATCCCTGTAAGGACTGTAATAGCCAGCAACAGCTATCTCATTATTCTCCACAACATCACATTGGTCTGTTACATTACATTTAGTGTGCTTTTGTTATCCTGCATATTATTTGTATCTGTGTACTCGGTTTATACTACTCTGTAATCTTTGTTCATGTTTATATTATCATTAGTGTGAACCTTGAAGTCTATCTTTTGACTCACCATATAAAAAGTATTATTAAAAATCACTTATTGGTCTGTTTTGCAGTTGTGTGCACATGTGGCACTCTATTTACCGTTGGCTCAGGGGTAGGGCACATGATTTGCATGCAGAAGGTCTCAGGTTAAATCCCCGACATATCCAGTTAAAAGGATCAGGTAGTCGGTGATGCCTTGGGCCCTGGAGAGTCACTGTCAGAAAAGAAAATGCTGACCTAGGTAGATAAATAATTTTGACCTGGAATAAGGCAGCCTCATATACTCCTATGTCTATGAGTAGATCCATTTACCAGTAGGCATCCCAGCCTGCCATTCTAAACAATAAGCTGGCACACCTACCTATGGGCATATCTTCCCACCAGTAAGTGCTGCATATGCCTCTCGAAACAGCAGATTGGGGTATGTAATTGTTACTAGTCCTTGTGAGCAAGCACTCAGCTTGCTGTGTCAGTATACTGAGGAATGTGTATGCAAAGTCTAACACAGGGAAGGGAGATCAGCCCTGTGTGTACGGGGGTCTCCACATAGAACACCTGGATGTCCCAAATAGTGATGGAAAGGATTTGCCCAGTCAGACTTGGAAATGGGCTCAGAAAAACTGAAATATTTCCCCAAACCTCAGAAAATAGCCCAGTTTGTTCAGAGTCCAGATCAGACATTGATCTTCCCAACCCCCATGAGTCACCTGCTCACCTGCCCATATGTCGGCTTCCTTCCCTCCATGGTCCCTCCCTCTCTCCTCCACACTTACCTTGTTTCATGCCCTGGCAGTGGCATACATTTGAATGTCTGCAAAAGCTCCTCCTCTATATCAGTTTAAGGTTTTGATTATGCAGATATCCTGAGTCCAGTCAGCCTTTTCCCTGGCCCTCCTATCCTCCCACCACCAACCTGCTTTTTTGTACCATCTTGCCTGATGGAGCGATCTGGAGATCTTGAAAGCTTGCACATTTTTTTGCATATTGTGGCCTAATAAAGGTATTACACCAGGGCCCCCAAGCTTTTTGGACCCATGGCCACATTTGAGAATTGAGAAACTGCTGTGGGCACCATCACAAAATGCCTAATTAATAGATCACCACTTTGGCATCTACCTGTCATGTTTATGGATCTTAGGCTGCATTTTATTCAGCAAAAATGTTTGTTTCATGTCTTTTGGACACCACAATGTCTCTTTAGTAAGGGATTGTCTAATTCAGCTAATTGCTAGTGGTGCAATACAGCTAATACTTCTTTTAAACTAATGTTTTGGCAATGTCTAGCAATTGCATCTTTTGGGGAGGAGGTTACTTACACAGATAAATTTTGTACTGGAACAGTCTTTAATATTCACTGATATACATTTATTTATTTATCTATTTATTATATTTATACCCCACCTTTTTTCCTGTAAGGAACCCAAGGTGGCTTACATAATCCTCCTCTCCATTTTATACATTCTCTTTTAAATTATTTACCGGCTTCATGGAAATTAACAAATACTTTGGTTTCTCTTGAGATTGTATAAATGGCCAGTGTAAATGGATTCTCTGCACAGCTAAAAGACTGATATTACAACATTGGAAGGATAAACACTCACCTCCTATAATGCAATGGATTGAGGACCTTACTACGCTTTCAGTATTTGAACTGGTGGCATATAGATGCCACCTTCAAATGGATACTTATTTGGATTGCTTATTTTGTTGTTGCTATGTATAACCACTAGAAAGTTGTATGCATTTCCTATGTCTTCATTGTTATGGATATATACCAATCCATGTACATATATTTAAACAAATGGGGGGAAAAGTTTTGGGGACAGCTATATTACGCTATATAGATTTTGCAATGCTTCTTATAGCCAACATGGCTGCCTTTGTTTTTTTAGTAGAATCTGGAGGTTCCCTATCCCCTCTCTGGTGCCTTCTATGCTTCTACAGCACTATGCCAGTATTCATGTGTTCTGTACCTAAATAGAGCAAATGGGTGAGGGGGAGGAGTGCTCCAGCCCTACCTTCTCCTCGTACATCTTCGTCACCGCATGGAGGGTGATGGTCTGAAGAGGAGGGCCTCCTGTATCAATGGAGGCTTCTTAAACATGTAGAAAGCTGGAGCACTCCTTCTCCTCGCATGAATAGGGCTTTCCTCTCCAGTTCAGATTTTAATCCTAGCCAGAGAAGAACTTTCAAGGCCATGATGCTTCCCTCTTCTTGAGGCAAGCATTACAAGCCAGCCAAGATGAGCCTTTCAGGGCCAGGAAATGCCAGTTTTGGCCACATAAGACACCACTTTATGATGGTGGTAGAAGTTAGAACATACGCGCGTACTTGCTCCTCCTCCACAGAAAACATATTGTCAGCTGACTTAGCATGTGAATTGGCCCTGTGTTATAGTACTTTTCAGAAGGAAGTCAAATGAGGCTAATACCTAGTTCAATTTGTTTACCTCACTGTGCTATATGAAGAAAGTTTCTCTGAAGCATCTAATGGGATAAATCTGTTCTACATTTAAAAACACAAACAAAAAACAGCTTCCTAAGGATTTGACCTGAAGAACCTCTTACCTCTGATTACAATGTCAATTAAATGTTGACATTCTTAGTTTTAGTGTTAAACAAACTGATTTTTCTATGGCACTTGAATAATTATGAATTACTATTTCCAGGCTTTTAATACTTTACAAATCGGGCAATGGTGGTCTCAGGAAATTATTATTTATTGTATGAGTGAGGATGGTGCCCTGTATTTCCATGGAGACTTCAAACTCAGCATTTAGGAGCTTTACAAACATTAACCCAATTGCTTTGGAAGGGAGAAATTGTTTTTCATCTTACAGATAAAGCACAGAAAGACCTTGGCAAGGTTATATGGCAGGTCAGTTCCATGAATGGAAGCATCAGTTGCATGAGTGGAAGCATCTCATAGTTCCAGTGCCAACACCCTAATTTCAACTGATGTCACTACTGTCAAGAGCTGGAAAGGAAACACTGTTTATCTTTGCATACATAGAAAAGATCCTAGACTCAATTTCCAGGACCTCCACCAATTAAAGCAGAGGTGGGTAACCTTTTTCTGTTGAGGGCCACATTCCCTTCTGGGTAATCTGTTGGGGGTCACATATCAGCGTAGTGACCAGGGCCAGAGCCAAAAGTGGATGGGTCACCCCTTTTCTCTCTCTTTCTGCCATCCTCTTTTCTCCTTCCCACTTCTTCTTTCCCATGCAGTGGGCTGCCAGGGAAGGGGCACATTGCTCTTGCCAGAGGTCTGAACTGATCACATGTGGATGGCTTTTGAAATTAGGCCAAGGACCACATGAAATTAGGCCAAGGGCTACCTGCATTCCAGGGCTGCAGGGTGTCCACTCCTCAAAAGGATCTATGGTAGCAGGATAGGGAAGACTGATGTTTGAGAGTTTGGAGAATCACTGCCAGAGCTTTTCTACATGAGGCATTTATTGTGTGTTCATCAATCCTTACTCACTTTAGATGATGTTGTGACCCTCCGGTTTCGCTTCTGTTTTTTAAGAGCACTTTCCCAGCACTTTTTCAGAGTGGGGGAAATTGAGTATTTCTGAAAGCAAAAGAAAAGTAATTTTCCTACTTGTGTGATTGCACTGTTCCACTACAGCACAGTGCCACCTAGAGATTATGTAGTGGAAAAGCAGGAAAGGAAAAACTCCTTGTTGTGTAGAGCTTGAATCTCCGTTCTGCAACACAACTGAAAGTAGATACAGTGGATTAACAGCCTCGTGTGGAAAAGCTCCCAGTGAGAGTAGATAATACTGGTATGGGTGGCCCAATGATTTGACCCAGTGTAAACCAGCTTCCAGTGAGGGTGCACACATCAGTGATAGAGCACGCACTTTGCATGCGGAAAGTCCCCGCTTCCATCCCTGGCATTGCCAGTTAAAGAATCCTGGGTAGCAGGGCTGAGAAAGTCCTCAACCTGAAAAACAGTTTTATTCAAGCAGGCTTCTGGCATAAAAGCTGGTCTGCTGCTGAAGGGAGTTTTAACTGATTAGGTGCTGTTTTTTCAGAAAGATTGGTGCAGGGGATAGGGAGTTATGAATAAAGCACACAATTTGAGGCTTTAAAAATAATTATTTTGTTTTATGCTCTTTTGGCAAAAACACAACCACCACTCCTGAAACTCTGTAGTAGCTGCCTGGCTGCTATTGTTCCTAACAGATAACAGACACAACTTGCAAAGAGCTGAGAATTCACTGTAACAGCTTCAATGTCCCTCCCAAAATCACTGTGATTGGAGAGCCCTGGTGTTCTCATTCCCTGATTGGAGCTAAATCTGTCAGTCAAAAAACTACATGTCATCTTCTGCCTCTCCCCTCCTCCCTTGGAGGATATATATGACAGCAACAGAGTAAGAAAGGAAAGGTGGAATGTTATAATGATAACAGAACAAAACTTTAGAATAAATCCTGTAGTTTTGGTAAGGGATGTTGGGTAATGGTCTATATAGACTGTAACAAATTGGATTTTTTTTTCACTACTAAGTGCCATTTGTTCTGGATCTCGGTGGGAAAAATAAGAGAGAGAAAGTACAAAGCAAAGTCTGTAGAAGAATTCCTTGAGAGAATAAAGTTGGAGCATCTAACTTCTGTTGGACTGAGGAGCACTGAAGTCTGGAGCCAGTCATTTTCCTTTTCATCAGGTACCATCATTCAGCTGACAAGAATTGCTGATGCCTTCTTTAGTTCTGCTGTGGGGACTTATTAAACTGCCTCCCTTTACTGCAGCTGTAGGATAACCTTATGATCCCACACTCTGCATGTCATTATCAGCAGTTCCATATATCCCCAAGAAGTTGGAGAGCTTCAGAAATCCACACCAGACATACCGTAGTTTATGCCATTAAAATAAAATGGAGATAGGGAGAAGGATATGATTTGCTTATGGAAGAAAGTTGTTCTTAATAGCTTTGTAGATCAAAGGCCACTGTCACACACACACACACACACACACATGCAGTACAAAAACCAGGACAATGTGCAAAACTGTAATAGTTCTGATTCCTAAATATCTGGCACTTTATTTGTGAGTTCTTGTCATTTAACTCTCTATACCTATGGTTACTTGCATTTATATAACAATGAAATGTATGGGAAATGTATGTAATGTAAAAGTGCAATCCATATAACGCTATGGGTGATTTAAGTTCCACTGATATCTGTAAGAGTTAAGTGCTAAGTTTGGTCATCATATTTCAATGGAACATTTGCATGTTTAACTTTTACTAGTATGCATTCTGAATATTTACAATTATTTAGCCATTACATTCTTGGGAGGGTGCAAATGAATTAATGTTTCAGTACTTTCACTTAAGAGGACTTACGGTATTTAAATTCCATCTCACAACTAGGAAGACTTAACCCACAAGTTTTTAGGTGGCCATATGAAAATTACAGCCCCTGCCTTGCCTAGACAGGATGAAGCAAACGTTCAGTCTCAAGAGCTACTTTGAAAATCTTTCATGAGCAGGAGATGAACTAACTGGCATAATTATTTTTCATTACACAAATGTCACGTAATTGGTATAACTTTCATTATTTTTTCAAGAAACTGGTGGTCATGTTATACTATCTTTCAGCCTAACCTACCTTGCAGGATTAAAGGTTAAAATGGGGTGGGGGCAGGAGGAGAACTGTGTATGCCACCCTGAGTTCTCTAGAGGAAGACTGGGATAAAAATCTAACAGATAAATAAATAGGACCTTATATTGCTAACCCCAGTTGTTCAAACCATGCAAAAATCTTAATGTCTGTGAAATGTTTAAAAAAAGAAATAAAAATAAAAAATATATTGAATAATATTAACTGAGTGACCTAGAATCAGAGTTCTTATTATTAAACAATTAATATTGTATTTGATGTAAAAAATGCTTTATAACCTTTGTCTTGTTCAACTCAGGACTCTTGGGGCCCAACTATATGATACATTAAGGGCACCCATGCTGGCTGGGAAATGCTGGGAGTTGTAGGACTTTTTTCTTTCTTTTCTTGCATAGGATTGCGCCTAAAATGCATAAGTGCATTGCTCAATGGCCTTATATGTCCCTTCCAACTCTACTATTCTATGAAAAGGAGGTTGCTAGGATTCTAACTGGGATAACTCACTGGGAAAGTATCTCCGCAGTTCTGAAACAGCTTCATGGGCTACCAGTTTGTTTCTGAACCCAATTCAAAGTGCTGGTTCTGAATTTTGAATCCATACAAAGCCCAGATACCTTAAGGAATGCCTGTTCCCACATCAACCTGCTGGGATGCTAAGATCTTCTGCTTAAGCTTTTCTCTGGGTACCTGCACCTTCTTAAAGATAAGGAGAGGTGACCAGGGAGAGGGAATTTTCAGCTGTGGCTCCTCCAGTTATGAAATTCCTTACCCATGGCTCAGTGGAAGAACACATGTTTTGCATGCAAAAGGTCCCAGGTTCAACCCCCTGCATCTCCAGCTGGGGCTGCAAAAACTCCTGCCTGAACCTCGGAGAACTGCTGCCAGTCAGTGTTGACAAATACCAGGCTAGATGAACCAATGGTCTGATGCAGTATAAGGTAGCTTCCTGTGTACCTATTTTGGTATTTGCTAGATGCTAGGCAAAAACATTTCTATTCTCCTAGGCTTTTAAACTATTTTTATATACTTTTTAAACACTGGTGATTTTATGATGTAGTTTTATCTGCTGTTTTACAAGGTTTTTAGTGCTTTGCATTTGCAAATGCCTTTGCATTTGTTTTTGACTTCTTGTATTTTTCATACATACTGACAGTGATCTCAACTTCCAGAGTGCCGTTGCTTAAGTAGCCAAACAGCACAATCCACACACAAAAGGGACACATCAGCAGAAGGTGTGCAGAAGTATGCACATGCACAAAAGAAATATTTGGGGGCGGGGAAGAGAGGGAACCCTCCAAAATAGTCCAATGGGGATTGAGCATGATCAGTGGCCACGGAATGCTGAATGATTGTTGGGGGTGGGCGGGGGATGAAAAACTGAGGGAATGGGGATAGAATGAAATGTCTGGAATCCTGAACTGCAGCATTCCACACTGCAATATTTTGTTGGAAGTTCTTTTTAATTTGTACAGTAAACTGCTCTGAGATATATGGTATGAAGGGCAGTATATCAAGGTTTTAAACTGCTGGCACAACTCTCCTTCCACCTGAAGCAAATGCACTGGTGGCAGTACCACTGTTGCATCACCCCCCATTGCTGCGGCCGTTGTGTTGCCCCCAGCTCTTGCCACCGCATCACCTCTCCATCGCTTCTCCCACACCATCATTGCTTGCCCTCTGGATTGCTCTGAGGATCCTTTACAGAGTGAGCCAGAGGTTGGGTGAGCTCTCTGAAAAGCTGCGTTGGCTGGAAAAAGTAGCTGGCGTGGCTCTTTAGAAATCCAGCCAGGTCAAAATGCCTGACTCCGAGGGAGTCCTTCCTCTGCACCAAGCATTATGGAGGGATGTCCCTGGAGATCACCTGTACCAGGAGCTCCAGTGAGTTCCCTCTCCCTGCTTCAAGGCTGGCTTCTATCCTTACGTCAGCTACCAAGCAGTGGAGCCAACTTAAGCAGCAGCAGTTCAGCATGTGACTCAGGAGATTAGATCCATGCCGCTGCAAGTGACCGCAAGAAGGAATTTGTGAAGGGGTTTATTTATTTATTCATTTATTTTAGAAAATTATAAATTGCTTTTCTCATGTTCAAAGAGTTTTTTAAAAACAACAACAAAAAAAAACACCACACAGTCACTGTAAAGTAAAATCACCAATATAAAACAATAAAACAGTATAATACACTAGCCAGAGAAGCAAAAAGGAATCGATCCAAAGCTTGCTGGAAAAGAAAAAAAATCTTACAGCTCTTTTGAGATTGCAGAAAGGATCTACTTTTCTGCTATAAAACCCCTTGGGGGCCATAGGTTTAGAGGCAGTAAAGACTGGGGACGGGAGGCACAAGCTCACTGAGGTTCTTTGAGTTCCACCTCCAAGTTTGGCCTGCCCAGTTCTCATTCCTGAATGCGAGCATTTTTGTTGTTCAAACAGGAAAACTGTGCATTTGGGTGCGCAACGCCCCCCTTGACTAAAGCGTGAAAATGCATCCCCTCCCAATGTGCGTTGTAAAAGGGCACATTTTTCTATTGTGCACATTTTGCGACCATGATCGCAAGCTCAGGAATATGTGAGCTTTGCCCAAAAATGTGCTCGTGTTTGCGTTCTGGGCTGTGAATGGGGCACATTCTGGTCAAAAACAAATCAGAATGAAATTCTCATACATCCCTAGCAGAGACCACAAGGAAGGTCTTTATGCTTAATAAAGTGCTTACCTGTGTAAGCATTTCATGTGTGCCCAGTCAGGTTTAAATGCTTTTACCATCTGTGTGGACTCATTCTTGTGTAGTATTAGCTTGCCAGCGCTGCACTAACCTAGGTTGCCAATCACTGGCAGGCTAATACCACACTTGAATAGCTCAGTAACAGTGGAACCCAATGTGACTGCCCATAACCATCTGAACTTGGAGGATTACGGGCATCTTATGAAGGGCGGGAAGAGCGCAGGGGTGAAGGTCGCCTCTGCACTCCTTCCATCCTGCAAAAGACTTAGACGGCCAATTTTGGCCATCTAAGTCTTTTGCCCTGGAGCACGAGAAGGGGAGGCTGAGGTGCCACCAGGATACTAGGTATGGTGGCAGAGCCTGACTCCTCCCCTCCCCGCTCCCCGGAACGCCCACAGAACTCCAGCTCCGAGGTCGGTCTTATGTCCTTGGAGCCACGGCCATTGTGGTTCTTTCTGCGTGGAGAGAGGGTGCTTTGAAGTTGGAGTCCCAGCTCCGATCTCAGAGAGCATTTCTGAGGTCAGAGCTGGAACTCCAACTTCTCCTATGGCCTTCTAGCTATTCAAGTGTGGTAGTAGCATGGCAGTGATTGGCAACCTAGGTTAGTGCAGCGCTGGCAAGCTAATACTACACAAGAATGAGTCCACACAGATGGTAAAAGCATTTAAACCTGACTGGGCACACATGAAATGCTTACACAGGTAAGCACTTTATTAAGTATAAAGACCTTCCTTGTGGTCTCTACTAGGGATGTATGTCTAGCAGCCACAGGATTGCACCCTAAGTGCAGTTAAACATGATCAGTATATGTGAAATTCTTACAAGGGTGCACACTTTATCCATGCCCACAGCATGTCTTATTTGGGTCTGAAAGTAGACCCCTAAATGGTGGTCGCAAGATGTAAAGTAGCCCTCAGGCTCCACAACATAGGTCAAAATGCACAGCGGTTCCTGTTTTCTGGATCATGACATTCATAGAGCACTATCAGACAAGGGGAGAATTGCCACCATCCACCTCTTCCTCTGCTTTCCCTCTAAACTGCTTGGCAAGGCAGAAATGGAGAACTTAGAACGGTTGCAAATTCGAATTGCTGGTTTTGCATTAGGTGAGGTCTTAGAGCTTGTCTTCTCTCACTTCCAAATACGGTAATACTTTTTCATTTCCCTGACCTAGTGTTTATTTCTGACCATACTGATAATGCATAAGAATGCACCACTTTTCTAACCATCGCACCATTATATGCATTAATTTTACCCAAATAAGAACTTGGATTTCTGTTTGTGGTTTTATTTTTTTGCTTATAAACAGAAATCTGGAGCTGAAAAGAAGGATGTGATTTGTCTTCCCATAGGAATTAAAGGACTAATTCAGATGCTATATAAAGGTGCAACCCAGTCCTACTCATGGAGCCAGTGCACTGGCCCCGCCTCCACCATCCATGCAGTGATAGCTCATCTGAACGACCTTACACTTCTCAGCCAAAGCACGCTGTTGATTCCTCAGACCCCCCCCCCCCGAGAAATGGCCCTGCAATTTTGGCTGCATAGGTCTCACCTGAATGCACCATTCCTGCATAGATAGCAGAGGTGGGGCTAATGTGCCAGCTATACGTATAGAGCCATATTAGACTTTTGAAGTATTATCTGAACTGTCCTAAAGGGAAACATGTTTTCTACATGGCACCTAAGTTACAGGACCATTTTTAAAAGCCTATTACTGATCACTATACTCTGTCCCTTGCTCCAAGCCTTGTTGCCCAGTCCAAGGGGAAGGAACTAGTGGTAAAGTAAATGGGCAATATCCAACTGGGTGCTGTGCCCTCACCGATTCTGTTCTGCAAGTGAGATGCATGCGTGTGCAACAGATATTTAGTGCTCCTGGGAGCAACCGGAAACAAGCGGAAATGCTTATTGCTGTAATGGGGCAGTTCAGTCAAGCTCACATAAGGGAGCTCTGCTAACCTGTCCCTGATCCAGAAATTTGGGGGCTTCCTATAGGAAGCATTAAATTTCCATTGCACAAGCAATGGGTCCTGCTTGTGCAATGGAATCGGTGGGAGGAGCCACTTGTGCAATGGCCCCATTGGATACTGCCCAATGTGTTTCTATCTACCCTTCCTTTCTATGCAGCCCAAAGTGAGGAAATATAGTGTACTTAGCTGCTGGATTGGTCTAAGGCAGGAGTGGGCAACTTGTGGTTCTCCAGATGTTTTGGCCTACAATTCCCATGATCCCTCACCACTGACTATGCTGGCTAGGGCTGATGGGAGCTGTACGCCAAAATATCTGGATGACCACAAGTTGCCCATCCCTGTCTAAGCGGTTCTGTTTTCACTCTGTGGAGCGAAATTTACACACTGGAGTCTAACCCAGGCACTTCCTACAATCCCTCCCTCCACATACTATCAATGCTTGAGGAATGAGAAGTGATCGAGTGAGTGCCAAACAATGCAGTGTATGCAAACATGCATATTAAAACCCTGACCATGGCCGCTTTTGGTCAAAACCATTTCAGGAAGTGTGGGAAGGGGTGTGTGAAGGGGCGGGGTGGAGAGAAGAGGGGATGCTTAACCCTCCCACTTGCCACTTTTCAATGGCCACTGCTCCCAAAGGAAAAAAGAAAGGTGTTTATTGTTGCAAATGTGGCTTGAACACCACAGAGGGGTAGGAAATAATACTGGGAAGGGGCAACTGCAATGGAAAAATGGCAGGCAGGCAAATAGTTGAATGCCTCCTCCCACTCACCACTTCTCTGCTGAAGATCATCCTTTCCCAAATCAGCTTTACTCGAAGCAGCAGCCATTGGGGGGTCTGAATTTGTGTGTAATCTGTAGTTTGGCCCTAATATTTGTGTTCACTGTGTAGTTTGGCCCTAATACTCACTTTAGTCATGTCTGCTTTTGCTTCTGACAGTGCATTCCTATACCTGTCTACTCAGAACCAAGTCCCATTTATATCAATGGGAAATCTTGCACCAATCCTGTATTGATATCCCATGGCTAGGAATCTGTGGAGAAGTGGGCGGGCCTCAGGAATCCTTTTCCTCTTCCCTCTAAAGGGGTTTGTATTACTTTGTTTCCATCTGATTCTGAGAATCTGGCATTTGAATGTTCATTCCCATCATTATTCTGTATGATGCCTACTTTCTTCCTACCTAAGTTAATATTTATCGATTGTCTCAGCTTCTGCAAATAGAAGCCACTATTGACAGCACTTTTTCCTCTTCCCCCCCCTTCACTTCAAGACTCTGTCTATTTAAATGCTTCCGCCGCACAAAATAATTGTCTCTGAAAGTGTGTTCAATCACCCTTGACTGTTCTATATTGTTGTTACTCTGCAATTTCTGTCAAATGCTGTCTCTTGAGATCTTAAGAAGGCTAGATGTCCCTGTGCCTTCATCTGTTTCCCTTTATAGGTGTTGTGGATGGGCAGAGCTTGACTTCAACTGGAACACTGGATATAGTACCTTTTTTCTTCTTCAATGCCCATTTCCCTCCACCCTACCCCACCCCCACAAAAGCAACACATCACCTAAGGGCTTCATAAGAGGACAACTTTATTGTACAACATGATTGTTTACAACTTACTTAGCCCAGATTCAGAAAGATTGAGAGATTGGCAGCATTTCCTCGATTCTGTAGTATATTGTTGCTCTGATTATGAATGACATTCTAACATAACTAGTTTTGCAGTCTTTGAATAGTTGGTGTCCAGTTATTTCTATACAGGGACAGGTACAATTTTGGAGCCTGGGACACAGAAATAATGCAGCTGATGTTTGGTGATGTATGCACATTTCACGGATGAGCTCAATGTGTTCCACCTATGCCAACATGTACAGGTAAATGGATGAATCCCATTTGTCATGGAAATATGAGCTCATAATTTTTTCTCATGAGCAAGGAATTCTTAGTACAAGTCATACCATCGCTGTGATGAAGTTCCTGCTCTGCACACACATAGACTTGTATCCTAAGTTAAGGAAGTTCACAGGAGGAAAGTTTCCCATCTCCTCCTCCCAGCAGCCACCTGCACCCTCTGAAAAGTCTCTCTGGAGGATTGGGAGGCTCTCCTGAACAATTTGGTATGGGTAGGGGCTGCAAGGGAGAGCGAAGTCACCCAATATCAGTCTTGGATCCTTAGATAGCTTAACTTAAGGCTGTTCCCAGAATGAACATTTTCCATCCTCTTCCTCCCCCCAGAGCCTCCAGCACTCCATCCCACAGGGCTCCCTGACCACCCAGAGAAGCCTTTTGGAGGTGATGTTCTAGGGGAAGTAACTTATGATCCAAGCCACAGGGCACAATCCAGCAAAAATTAGTCATCACTTAAGTTCTCCCAAAAGCAAGGGGAAAGTGTTTTGTACAGTCTTGTAAGCTGTAGGAAATTGAGATATTCCACATATGTAAAAAAATAATCCAAAAGCGATTCTATTTTGTTTTATTTAAAACATTTTCCTACCACCCTTCAGTTCAAAATGCCCAGGACTGTTTACAATAACAACATACTAAAATGCAATATATAATTGCACATATTTTTATGTAATGTAATGCCTGAGCATATGAGCTCTCTAGCTGTCAAGTCCTTTTAGCTGGATGGTGCAACAATGCCATTCCCGATTTAGGCTGCAATCCTATAACTACTTTCCTGGGAGTAAGTAGCTATACTTAATTCAATTTAATTCAATGTGACTTGTATAGGATTGCACTGTAAGACTTCTAATGCTTTAACAATGATCTTGTTAAAGAATGTTTACTTGGAAGTAATTCCATGGAATTAATTGGAATTTACTTCTCAGGAAGTATACTTAGTGAGTATACAATTGCAGCCTTCAAAATCAGGACAATCAGGTCAAACTGTAATGGACAAAAGTCTACATTGCCTGTTTTTATCAATAAGCCAATACTTATAGACCAGAAAGTGTGACATCCAACAGAGAACACGACTGCATTGCACAGATATACAGAAACACCAGTTTGTTTGCCTAGAGTCCTTATGTAATCATGGAGTAATGTAAAAGTCTGGGGCTCTCACTGACACAAGCTTGTTGCGGACAGTGCTGTGTATTTTAAATTTCGGACACTGAGAAGAGTCCTGATTTTTAATTCTGCCATTTCCTCCCTCCTGAATGTGAGAGTTTTCAACCCTACTTTTGGTGCAATGATATATGGTGTGAGCGTGTGGGTATGTTATTTATGTAGAAATATAGAAACTCTTGGTTATTTACTTGGCAGTGGACATAGCATTGTCCTTAGCCCAATGTACTAGCAGACTGTTGCAAAAAAGAAAGAGAAATCTTATCACTCATGGTAAAAAAAGAAAAAAAAGGGGGGGAAGAAGAAGGGAGGAAACCAACATAGGAAAGATACCTAGTTCGGTCATATGGCATTGAGGCAGGATGCTGGATTTAGGTTCCATCCCTCTTACAGAGCAGCCCTCAATAGTCACAAAAGCTTTTTGTGACAGGTTTTAAGCTTACCAGGAAGGTAAATAAACCTTATTTGCATGAATATGCATTTTCCGCTTTCTACCACTAGATGTCCTGAAAGTTCTTTGTCTCTAATGATGTAGCCTATGGGGGGGGGGGGGGGAGGAAGAACAGCTACACAAAGACACAGCTATACAGTATATGAAAGGATCTTGGCTGCTGGGGCATAGTTTTAAGACTATAACTAATATTTACTGTATGAATGTATTCAGTTTAAAGCTGAAAGGAAAGTGCTGTGATAATAGGGAACTTACCAATAATGGGAGATCTGTATCAAAAGAAGGAAAGATAGTGGCTCAGGGCCATGGAGATGGAAGCTGGGAAATTAATATTACAGAGATGGAAAGTGTGTGATTACTCAGAATAATAGACGGGTTGCATAGTATCAATGAGAAGCTTAGCAAATCCATGAAAAATGTCCTTCAAGCTGCAGAACACGATAAAAGACAGTTAAAATGTGGAGGACTGAGCTCTGCTTCTGGTATATGCACACAAACCTATACCTAGAATAATCCACTTACCTTAAATGGAATAATTCTAGGCCAATGGCTAAAGCCCAGCAGCAGTCCAGTGCCTGTGTAAAAAAAAGCAACACCGATGTTGACAATCAGCACGTATGATGAATTTATACACACAACCAATAACCCTGTGTAATTTAAGGAAACAGTCACCACCTGTTTATTTTACAGAACATGTGCTCCCACCTGTTTATTTTACAGAACATGTGCTCCCATATGAATTTCCCAGGGATGGGGACTCGGACTCGAGTCCCAATATTTTTAATGGGACTCGAGACTCGACTCAGGACTCGAGACCAAGGACTCTTCAACATCCCTGGGCTGTGCCAGAAGGAGTGGAGAGGAGCGTGATTGCCGGCGAAGAGCGCATGGAAGTGAGGTGTGCCGCTGTTCGGCCACTATGGATGGCTACCAGGAGTGCAGCCCCAACAGTGTGTCAAGATTTATTTTGACTGATGTGTTGCGTACTTGGGAGAGGCAGAAGAAGGACCTGAGATTACTCTGTGTGGCTGCTCTGAGTGTGTTTCTGGTTCCAGCAAGTTCATCACCAGTGGAGCGGGTGTTCAGTGAGGGTGGAATTGTGATGAGATCTCACCATTCCAGAATGGGGGCCAAACATTTAGAAAAAATCATGTTCCTCAAATGCAACATGGATAAGTTTTAGGAAGTACAGCAAGTTTATTTTTTTAAATCATTTTTCTAAAATGCAACCTTTCAGACATTTTGGGTTTGGCTGCCTCTGCCTGCCTGTTTGGGGTTCCCAGCCTCCTCTGTCTGCCTGGTCTCTTCTTGACCAGTTCAACAGTTGAATTGTCCAAGACAAAGGCCTCTGCCTGCCTGCTTTGGGGTTCCCTGCCTCCTCTGCCTGCCTGGTTATTTTGGGTTTGTCTGCCTGGTCTGTTCTTGCCAAAATCAGTTGCAGAGTTTTGAAATAAAAAGGCACACTTGTGCCTAGAATTTATTTAAGCCACACATCTGAAGTAGCCTTATTTTGTTGGGAAAAACCCCCATTGATTTTAATAGGGACTCGTGGAGTCAGTTTTGGGAGTGACTCGTGACTCGTGAGTCACCATTTTGGACCAAGGACTCGGACTCGAGACTCGGGTCCAAAGACTCGTGACTCGACTCGTGACTCGAGACCAAGGACTCTTCAACATCCCTGGAATTTCCCTGCCCAATGATTGTCAGGCAGCAGGAACAGCCTGTACTCCTGCAGAGACTCCTCTCAGCTCTTTAGTTGAGGCTTCCTGTTTGCTCATGGGATGAACAGAAGGCTGGAGAACCCCTTAACAAAGCTTGTTACTCGGAGGTGGGGACTCTCCTCTGCAGGGTAAATGGGATCCTTTTCTATCAGTGGGGAGAGTTTTCCTTCCTTAGCATCTGATAGCTTAGAACTGGAACAAAGGAAGCTGCCTTACTCAGTAGGAGTTAGACCATTGGTTCATAAGAACATAAGAAGAGCTGTGCTGGATCAGACCAAGGCTCCATCTACTCCAGCATTCTGTTCACACAGTGGCCAGCCAGCTGCCCATAGGATCCCACAAGCAGGACATGGGTACAACAGCACCCTCCCACCCATGTTCCCCAGCAACTGGTGTACATAGGAATACTGCCTCCAATCCTGGAGGTAGCATATAGCCATCAGGACTAGTAGCCATTGATAGCCTTCTCCTCTTCCATGAATTTGTCCAATCCCCTTTTAAAGCCCTCCAAATTGTTGGCCATCACTACATCTTGTGGTAGCGAATTACATAGTAGTTTAACTGTCCTTTTTTCTGTCCTGAATCACCCACTAATCAGCTTCATGGGATGACCTTGGGTTCTAGTATTATGAGAGAGGGAGAAAAATGTCTTCCTATCCATTTTTTCTACACCATGCATACTTTTGTACACCTCTATATGTCTCCCTTTACTCACCATTTTTCTAAGCTAAACAGTCCCAGACATTGTAACCTTTCCTCTGATAGGTGAGTTGCTCCATTCCCTTGATCATTTTAGTTGCCCTTTTCTGTACTTTTTCCAACTCTACAATATCCTTTTTAGGTGTGGTGACAAGAACTGTACACAGTATTCCAAGTGTGGTCACACCATAGATTTGTATAAGGGGAGTATGATATTGGCAGTTTTATTTTAGATACTTTACCCAATAATGTCCAACATGGAATTTGCCTTTTTCACAGCAGCTGCACACTGGGTCAATGTTTTCACTGAGCGGTCCACCACAACCCCAAGATCTCTTTCTTGGTCAATTACCACTAGCAAAGATCCCATCAACTTATATGTGAACTTGGGAATTTTTGCCCCAATATGCATCACTTTACACTTGCATACATCGAACCACATTTGCCATTTTGATGCCCATTCTCCCACTTTGGAGAGATCCTTTTGGAGCTCCTCACAATCCCTTTTTGTTTTAACCACCCTAAATAATTTGGCGCCATCAGCAAACTTGGCCACCTCACTGCTCCCAATTCCAGATAATTTATGAACAAGTCGAAAAGCATTGGTCCCGATACAGTTCCCTGTGGGATGCCACTGTTTACATCCTTCCATTAGGAGAACTTACCATTTATTCCTACTCACTGCTTTCTGTTCTTTAACCAGATACTGATCCATAAAAGTCCCTCTCCTCTTATTCCATGACTGCTTAGTTTGCTCAGGAGTCTTTAGTGAGGGACTTTCTCAAAAGTATTTTGGAAGTCCAAGTAAACAATGTCCATCGGATCACCCCTGTTCACGTATTTATTGACACCCTAGAACTCTAAAAGGTTTGTGAGGCATGACTTGGTACCTTTGCCTTGTTGATTCCTTTTCAGCAGGGCTTGTCCTATATGCCAATTTTATCGTTAATAAGCCTTTCAACCAATTTACTCAGAACAGATGTTAAACTAACCAGTCTCTAATTTCCCAGATCCCCTTCAAAAAATTCACACTCCTGAAAATGCACAAATCACCCCAAAATACAGAAATCCCTGAAAAATTCATATTTTCATGCATTAGCCTATGGGGGAAATGTGCCAGTTTTGGTTGGTGGTTTTTTATTTTATGTATTTTTCTACAGCTACATTTCCATAAAATTACATAAAATAGAAAACCAGTCCACAGAATCCATGCAACTCAAGAAAAGCCAGCCGACTACAGAATCTGTGGGTCAAATTCTTAGAAATCCAAACTCATTTGAGTCTGTTGCAGATTTCTCTGACATCCCTATAATACATGCAGAGAGCTGGGGCCTGTTGCAAACCTGCCTTCTTATATAGCCCACAGCCAATCTGATTAGAGGACCTCATTTGAAAAGCAAGGGAGGGTGTGGCTTAACTACCGGTCTGCACTAGCTTCTAATGCGGGGCTCTCCAACCTTGGGTCCCCAGATATTGCTGGACTACAGCTCCCAGAATCCCTTGCCATTAGCCATGCTGGCTGGGTATGCTGGGAGCTGTAGGCCAGCAACATCTGGGGACCCAAGGTTGGAGAGCCCTGTTCTAGTGGGTGGAAGTCTAGATCAGTTCAGCCCCCTTGGAGTAGAGATTTTTTATTTAGGGGAGAGGACAATAGACAATAGATAGGTGATTAAAGAAGGGATGCGGTTTGGAAGGGGCTGAGTAATGGTTTGTTTTTGTGTGTGTGTGTGTGTGTGTGTGTGTTTTAAACTAAATGAAAAGCTGAACTCTAAACTTGGGATGAGTCTATTTCTAAACTTTAGTTTATGAGCTGCTTAAAGACTTAAAACTGAGCCTAAGCTGAAGCTAGCCAGACTTTTTTTTTTTTTTTTTTAAAGCAGGCTCTTCCACTAGCTAGGCCTGCAACATGACCCTTATCAATACAGAGCTATGTACTGCCTTTCCAAACTTGGGTCTAGTTTAAGTATGTGGTTGAGGTTCTCTTCAGCCACTCAGCAATCTCTGTTAAGCAGGGCTGCAAGAAGTTCCCGCCGGAGATTTAGCTCCCAACTGTAAGTTTGTAAAACATTACCCTTCTTGGGTTTAGCTCCCTTTGCTGGGCCCTTGTTTTGGCTTGAGCTGATTATTTATGAGTTTAAATGAGTTTTAAATGATTACCTGAGATAATTTAATAAATAAATAAATAAATAAGTAAACAGCACTTACAGTAAGTAACTTCTCCTTGCGTGGTTGCTTATCTGGCTTGTGTGCTGATGCTTTTTCACTGGGCCTGAGACGCTTCGCCGCTGGGGCTCCTCACACTTGGAGACTACCCCAGTATTGTTGACAGTGGCTGGCAGTAGCTCTTCAGGGTTTCAGGCAGGGATTTTTCCAGCCCTACCTGGAGATGCCGGGGATTGAACCTGGGATCTTCTGCATGCAAAGCATGTGCTCTACCACTGAGCGACGGCCCCTCCCCAAACTGCTTCTGGTTGGTGTTGATGTGGGATCCTAACCTCTGCCTGAAAGACCCTCCCAATGAGGATCTGTGGTAATTTTTCTGGCAATCAGCTTTCAGGAATGTAATTGTCTGATGCACATTGGCAGAGCTTGTGATGTCAGATATGGCCTGGCTCCTGAGGTACTGGCCTCGTGACAAAAGAACAGGTGTGCCTTCACTGTCTGTAGCAGATTCTGTTCCTGACTCCCAGCTGAGCAGGAGCACAACAGGAGAGAGGCTCCAGCTGTTTTTGGGACTGTGAAAAGGCAAGCAGGCTCCCAGAGAGCGAGCGAACAGGGAGAGCAAACAGGAGTTTGGCAGCGGAGTTCGGCAGGGGAGGTCAAGGGGGAGGTCCCTAAAAAAATAACAAAAAAATAAAAATAAATAAATAAAATAAAAAATAAAATAAAATAAAAACATATATATATATATATATATATATTCTAGGAAGACAGAAACAGAGCACTATGGAAGGAAAGGACTCAGCAGTGGTGGTGACCTGCAAGGGGTGTGCAATGTTTGTTTTCCTGCCGGAGATCAACATGGCCTACACATGCAACAAGTGCAAGCTGGTCACGCTGTTGGAAGAAAAGGTCAGAGGACTGGAGCAGCAAGTGTCAACCCTCAGGAGCATAAGAGAAAGCGAGGAGTTCTTAGACAGAACGGTGGATCTACAGCACCAAAGCACAGTACAGGAGCCAGAAGGGCAACGGCAGGATGAGGCGGAGTCGGAGACTGCAGAAGCAAGGGAAAAGAACGCAGGGGGAACTCCCTGGAAAAGGGTGACTGTTAGGAGCAGAAGAACTACAAGACACTCTGCGGCTGTGGAAGCAGTGGAGCTATGGAACCGCTTCCATGTACTTGAGGACGAGAGCAGAGGACAGCCTGCAGAGGACGGATTACCGGGCACCCAACGTGACAGCAAGCAAGAGGCTGAGGGTCAGTCAAGTGGAGGCAATCAAACCAAGGCCTACAGCAAGAGGAAGAGAAGAGTACTCGTAGTGGGAGACTCCCTCCTGCGGGGGATCGAAGCCAAAGTATGTCGCAAAGACCCATGGACTCGCCAGGTGTGCTGTCTCCCTGGGGCACGGATTAAGGATGTGACAGAGCAGCTGCCGAGGCTCATGCAGCCCACCGACACATACCCCTTTCTTCTCTTCCACGTGGGTACAAATGATACTGCCAAACGGAGTTACAAAGAAATCACGGCAGACTTTGAAGAGCTGGGAAGGGAACTCAAGAACTTCGGGGCCCAGATAGTTTTCTCATCCATCCTTCCAGTACTTGGAAGAGGCATAGAAAGGGAAAGAAAAATACTCCGAGTGAATGACTGGCTACGAAGGTGGAGCCGACGTGAGGGATTTGGATTCTGGGACCACGGGCTACGCTTCCTGGAAGATGGACTGCTGGCAAAGGATGGGTTGCACCTCACAAGGACTGGGAAGAATGTGTTTGGCCACAGCATGAGGAACTTAATCAGGAGGGCTTTAAACTGAATCCAACAGGGGAGGGAGACATAAACTCGGGGGTACCAATGGAAGAAGGCCTCTATGCCACAATGGAGAGAACAGCTCCAGCGGTGCCCATTGATAGTCTACCACAAAATGTAGGGGGAAAGTCGGACTATAAAGCACATAGTCTTCAATGTCTCTATACTAATGCCCGGAGTATGGGCAATAAACAAGACGAACTTGAACTCTTGATACATGAGGGCAAGTACGACTTGATAGGGATAACTGAAACCTGGTGGGATGACTCCCATGACTGGAATACAGCAATTGAAGGGTATAACTTGTTCAAAAGGAACAGAAGCAACAGAAAGGGAGGTGGAGTTGCACTGTATGTTAAAAATACGTATCTCTGCACAGAGATACAGGAAGAGGAGCTTGGCAGCCCCATTGAGAGCATCTGGGTTAAAATAAAGGGGGCAAAGAATAAAACGAACATGGCGGTTGGAGTCTACTACCGACCACCCAATCAAGGAGAAGACGAGGATGGAACTTTTGAAAAGCAAATTGCCATTGTTTCAAGGAGGCACGATGTGGTAGTAATGGGGGACTTCAATTTCCCTGATATCTGTTGGGAGACTTATTCAGCCAAACATGGCCCCTCCAAGAAATTCCTGAGCTGTGCTGCTGATAACTTCCTCCTACAGAAAGTGGAGGAAGGAACTAGAGGATCGGCTATCCTTGACCTGATTCTAACCAACAGAGACGAGTTAGTGGATAAAGTGGCAGTTTCGGGAACTCTGGGGGAAAGTGACCATGTTATACTTGAGTTCTTGATTCTAACAGAAGCAAAAGCTGAGTGTAGCCAAACACGTACCCTGGATTTTAGGAAAGCCAATTTTAACAAACTCAGAACAATGATTAGTAAGATCCCATGGCATGTGACTCTCACGAGAAAGGGAGCCCAGGAGGGGTGGGAGTTTTTAAAAAAGGAAATTTTAAAGGCACAATTGCAAACAATTCCCACAAGGAAAAAAGGCAGAGGGCAACAGAAGAAGCCAATGTGGCTTCACAATAAACTCAAAGATGACCTGAAAACAAAAAAGGACACGTATAGGAAGTGGAAGGAAGGACAGGCTACAAGGGAAGAGTACAGGCAGGTAGCACAGAACTGCAGGAATAGTGTCAGGAAGGCTAAAGCTGAGAATGAGCTAAGGTTAGCGAGGAATGCTAAAAGCAACAAAAAAGCTTTCTTCAGATACATGCACAGTAAAAGACAGAAGAAAGAACTGGTGGTTCAACTACGCAATGAGGATGGCAAATTGATAACAGAAGACAAAGAAAAGGCAGAAGTGTTCAATTCCTACTTCGGCTCGGTCTTCTCCCAAAAGAGGGTCTATGACCCCCCTGGCAAACCTGAAGTGCAGACTGAAGGGGCAGAATTGCAGCTTGAGATTGATAGGCAAATGGTCAAGGAGTACCTGATTACTCTGAACGAGTTTAAATCTCCAGGGCCTGATGAGCTGCATCCTAGAGTAATAAAGGAACTGGCAGAAGAACTCTCAGAACCACTGTCTATTATCTTTGAGAAATCATGGAGGACAGGTGAAGTGCCAGACGACTGGAGGAGGGCAAATGTTGTTCCCATCTTCAAAAAGGGCAAGAAGGAGGAACCTGGGAACTATAGGCCAGTCAGTCTGACATCAATCCCCGGGAAGATTTTTGAGCAGATTATAAAGAAGTCAGTCTGCAAGCACCTTGAAAACAATGCAGTGATTACTAGAAGCCAGCATGGATTTGTCAAGAACAAATCCTGTCAGACTAATCTGATCTCATTTTTTGATCGGGTAACCTCCCTTGTGGACTGTGGGAATGCTGTGGACATTATATACCTGGACTTCAGCAAAGCTTTCGACAAAGTGCCTCATGATATCCTGATTAGTAAGCTAGCTAAGAGTGGGCTAGATGGAACAACTATCAGGTGGATCCACAATTGGCTAAAGAATCGGACTCAAAGAGTGCTTATCAATGGTTCCTTCTCAAACTGGGGAGAGGTAACGAGCGGGGTACCACAGGGCTCGGTCCTGGGCCCGGTGCTCTTCAACATTTTTATTAATGACTTGGATGAGGAGGTACAGGGAATGCTTATCAAATTTGCAGATGACACAAAGTTGGGTGGAACAGTCATCCTGAGACTCTTTCAATGCCATTACTCCAAATACAACTACCGGTATGTTATTTAAAGTAACAAAAATTGACCACACTTTTCCTGCTGCTCTAGCCTTCCTAGCTACCATTGTGTGTATGTGGGCTGAATTCCCCAGTAGCATTTGTCTATAAATGCAGTCACAATGTTGCCTACTATACAGTAGATATTATAACATACTAGACCCTGCGTCAGAGTCCCAACTACTTGTCGGGGGGGGGGGGACACGCATAGGATTGGGTATAGAAAGTTCTGCGACCTTGGAAATCCCTTCCAAGTTTGCAGCGCCATGGAGCACCTGCCCCCGCACCTTGTAGCTGGTGCTGTTCTTTCTGTGCCAGCAGGAAACCAAACATGGAGGGGAGGGGTGAGGCACTGCTGGAGTCCGAGTTATCCAGGCGGTGTCTCAGCCTCACAAGGAAAGGAAAAACATCTAGAAGGCCAAAATCGGCTATCTAGATGTTTTTGAGGGTGAGGGGAGCGTGCCGGATATCCTATCCACCGCCCTCCTCTTCCGACCTCAATAGGATGCCCATAATCCTATGAGTTTGGAGGGTTACGGGCAGCCTCATTGGATCGCGCTGCCCAATAGGCATTGCAAATGTAAGATAAGAATGATTTTTAGCTGTTGATTCCTTCCATGTTCAGAAACAGTATACCTCTGACCACCAGAAGCAGGGGACAAAGAAAAGAAGTTTGCCATTGCCTTCATGTGCTGCTTGAGGTCTTCCTAGTTTCATCTGGCTGATTGTTATTAGAAACACAAAACTGGGGTAGATGAAACTTGGTCTAACTCAGAAAAGATCTTATATTTGAGTGTTTTCAAATTAAATCTGTGGTTTGGGCTTGAGTTAAGAGATAAAATTTGTTCCAGACTGGGCCAGATCATTCATAAGTTAGAAGTAATTTCAATACAATATAGTCACTTACCATAAGTACATACCACAAGAATAGTCCTGCTGGATCAGACCAAAGGCCTGTCTAGTCCAACATCCTGTTTCTCACGGTGGCCAACCAGATGCCAATGGAAGTCCACAAGTAAGACTTGTGGTCAAGTGCTCTCTCCTGCGGTTGTTGTTCACCATCACCAGCATACTGACACTGAGCCTGTAGGTAACATATAGCCTTCATGACTAGTAGGTATCGATAGCCATATCCTCCATGATTTAGTCTAATCCCTTTTTAAAAGTCATCTGAGTTGATAGCTGTTACCACACCCTATGGCAGCAAATTCCTTAGTTTGTACATTGTGTGAAGAAGTACCGGTACTTCCTTTTGTCAGTCCTGAATCTCCACTGTTTAGCTTAATGTGGCAAATATAAGTGAACCTATATCTTTCAAATAGATCACACCAGTTTCCCACATTCTTCTCCAATGAATAAAGCTCAAGCCAGTGTAAAGTCAATAGTAACATTATAACAGTGACAGCCACAGCAGATGATCCTGGATGAGTAAAGAGATGAGTTATTTGGGTTGATGGCCAGCCGGTGACTTTTCTTAAGCCAGATTTGACCTATGGGACATCAGTTTCTACATTCTCATGCAGCAGTGAGCAACTTGTGGATGTCCAGATGTTTTGGCCTACAACTACCATCAGCCCTAGCCAACGTAGCCAACGAGGAGGGATCATGGGAGTTGTAGCCCTCCAGATTTTTTTAGCCCACATGTTGGCCTTGCCTGCTAACACATTTTGCTGTGTAAAGGCACCAGGTAGCTTGAATGAAATAGAACAAAGCACACCTGAAAATGCCTGTAGTTTTGTTGTCATCACAGGCAGAAAAATTAGGATATTTCTAACACACAGTTTTTCTTTTAATATGGCTTCTTATGCAGTTCCTGAATCTGGTGATAGTGTTATAGATTTGCCATGCTTCCATGGCAACAGGTCTGACTGTGAAAAGCAAGTTTTGAGGTGTGTGGCGCTGAAGATTAAGTTGATTTGTATGGTAAATAGTAATTGGGGAGGGAAATGGTGCAATGTACTTTGAAACAGTACCCAGTGTAAAAAAAGTTGCCATGTCAGAAGATATGCTAAGCCAGGGGCCCCTTCATATACATAACCAGTGGCACAGGAGCTTCATGTGTGAATAACTATCCTGGTCAACCACGATGTGTTTAGGGTTGACCATGTCAGTCTCTCTCAGCTAATTTCTTCATTTCCTCCTGACAGGGTGCCTATTGTTTGGGAAAGGCCCACACAATGGACCCACCCCACATTTAAGTTTTGTTCTGTTTTTAATTGTGTTTTATACTGTGTGTGTGTGTGTCCCCCCCCCCCCCTTGTATTTTATTGGATTGTAAATCGCTCAGAGTGGCCGGATGTCTGGCCAGATGGGCGATTCATAAATATAATAAATAAATAAATAAATAAATAAAAGTTAAGATACTCGCACATTCTCCCCAGCAGCCTAGGATTCCACTGTGGAGAAGTGACTCCCATGCTACTTGGGAGTGTGTATGAAGGAGGCCTACTATTAGCCATCAGGTACTGTGGCACTTCTGAAAGGAGCAGAAGAAGTGAGCTACAGTATTTCAGAGTCAGGTCACAGCCTTCAACTAGCCATTCAAATACAGCATATCATCCTGATGATCTGTTCCCTGCATCACAGTTTCATTTTCTTCCAATGCTCTTTGCCAATTCATCTCTTGCGAAGTCCATTCTATTAATCTTCAAGATCCTGGTTTATTGCTGCCACTAAGTGCACTCCAGAGAGCAACTGGTTTTAAACAGAAAGTCATGGCAATTTGTCTGATTAAAAATACCAATAATGTTTGTTTCATAACATGGTGAAAAGGAACATCACATTTCTTGGTGAAGGAGTATTGAAACAAATGGGCTTCTTGCCAGTTTGGTTCTTGCCATGGATTTCCTGTTCTTTCACAGAATGAGTCAGTGTGCTGGGGAAAGTTGCACTGTGCTGTTCAGCAGCTATTGTTGCTGAACAGTGTCGTCATGACCCAGAGCATGAGCAGCAGCCAGGATGCAGAGTTGGATGGGAGGGACCAGCCAGCTTGGGTGAGCCAGCACCAGTGATGGGGGCACTGGGCCCAAAGCCTGATAGGAACCCCTGGACCCAAAGCTCCTGGACCCCCAGAAACAATGCCCCCTGACTGTACTTCCCTGAGGAAGCAGGGTCCTCCTGGCCAGGAACCTCATGCTCCCCAGTTCCTACTCACCAGATGGGAGCAGATGAGGTGACCATGTGCTCAGCTCCAGTCCTGAGGGCTGCCTGTTTAAGGCTCTCCATTGTTCAACCAGGTGGCCTGGAGTCGGAATGGGGTAGTCAGGGCTCCACTCAGTTTGAACTGTGTTTGAATTGAGAGCAAAACTACATGTTACCGTTTCTGTGTAGTTCTGACATTGAGCACAGTTAAAAATTTTTTTTACCAGTGCGGGGGCCCTGGAGCAGGACCCAACTTTGTGTGGGGATAGGAGGGCTTTAAACCTCTTCCCCTTGCTGCAGTCCTCATCCAGATCGAGGCCCTGCACCTTCAGTTTGCATTGTCAAAAAAGGATCTATTCATTTCTATGGATACCTTTTCGGAAATGCAAATTGCAGGTGCAGGATTCCCATTTCAGACGGGGATGGAAGTGGGGGGCAAAGGCTTAAAGCCCCCTACATGCCCCACACACTAGGATCACCCCCCCCCCCCAGAGAGGGAATTAAAACAAAACACCGCTGCTCTCAAGGCCAGAATTACACACAAAAAGTAACGTGAAGTTTGGCGCTGAGACTCTATTGGAACAAGTGATCAGTTCCCACAGATCTGTTTATGTTCCAGAAAGTTCTGTATCTGTCTGACTGCTCTTGCTCTCTTGGGCTAGATTATGGCCTGCCAAGCTTGGGAATCCTGTGCTTTCCTCTGTGTTTGTGCTCTGGGACATGGATCACAGATTGGACTCTGCCTGCTCCACCAGTTCAGATTGCTCCCGTGTGCTTCCTTGGGACAAGACAAGTAGCGACTGGGGCGGGAAGACTCATTTTCAGATGAGCTGAAAGTGGGTGGGGTAGGACAAAAATGCAAGTCCCACAGTGGTGTACCTATACAGTGGTCCTTAGACCCCAGTGGAGAAATAAACCAGTCATGTCTGGTTCATGCTGGTCTATGAAGGCTATTATACTCTTTCTGTTTTGCTTCTAGGATATTAAAAGAGTTCTGTGGCACAAGAAAGAAGGGAGTAAAGAACATGCCACCAAGACAACTAGTGATTTGGAACTTACCAATGGAAAATGGTTTTGGGCTAGGCTACCTGGAACATTGCCTTCTAGTCCCCGCTTGGCCATGAAACCCACTGGGTGACTTTGGGCCAGTCGCTGACTCTCAGCCTAACCTACCTCAAAGGGTTGTTGTGAGGATCAAATGGAGAGGAGGATTATGTAAGCCGCCTTGGGTTCCTTGCAGGAAAAAAGGCGGGGTATAAATATAATAAATAAATAAAGTGCATCTTGGGAATGTGGGGTACGAAATACGGTATTCCTTCCCACCCTGTGCATCATGGCGTTATGTATCAGGACACATTCCTTCTCTGATTGGCTGTTATCACCTTGTTTACAGTAGCAGACTGACATGGAGCCAGAGGCAGAGTTTGTGGAAGCAGAACAAGCAGAAGCAGCATCAAAATGCCTATTCATCATGATTGGTTATGGTTCCAGATCCACATTTTTAACCCAATTGATTGCTTTGGCAAAGAGTAACTAGAGAGTTACAGTAAAATCATTCTGCACGTGTTCATTGCAAACAGAACCTATTCATTTCCTTCAGAAACTAAATGGTTGCAGCAACGAACAACTGAGCATATGCAAAGATGGCAGAATTTCACTGATTGGTCATGTCAATTATGCAGACACAGGCACAGAAGATATGAATGAACTCATCAATATCAGTTTGGATTATGAACATTTTAAAGCTTGTTGGATCAAAGTCAGGGCTTATAAAATGTTTGAGAATTACAAACCTACTAAATTTGGCTAATTTTGAGTTTCAGCAGCATCATTCGTTTAAACTGCTTCAAGGACCTGATGGTTGAAGATAAATGAGAGACAAATTGAGTAAATTAATTAATTAATAGAAAAACAGCAGCATTCAGGGCTGGCTGCAGGTATGAGGCCTCCCCCAGCAAAGTGGCATCTTGTACCACATCGGTGCCTGCCTGTTCCCCACCCCCTGACAGGGTTACTGGAAGTGGGCAGCAGCAGTGCTGTGATGTGCAGTGGGCAGCTTGTAGCATTGCTCTGGGGTGTTGTGGGAAATTTTACATGGTCGACACCCAGTACCTACCACTGAGTAAAAACAAAGCTTGGTGGGGGGAAAGGGTAGGCAGGTGCGACCCACCTGGAGCACACATCAGCACTGCAGGGCCCTCAGCAGCTGCCTGAGGATACCAGGTGCTAATGCTGGGCCTCATGACATTCCATGATGGTGTCTGGGAGGGTGTCTTAGTCCAGCTCACCAGTCTTTCAACCTCCCCCACTGGAAACAACTAGTGGCAGGAGCAGAATGTAGCCCACCCCCTTCACTGGCATCACCAGTATAATGAGATGTTGTTTTATAATATGTAACTGTTGGTGATAGGCCAGCACTCAGCAGGCAAAAAAGAAGGCAGATGATAAGGAAACCAGCTCAGCTTCCCTGCAGAGTGTCCCAATTTGCTTGTCTGTGGCTTCAGGTCATCTTTTAATTTTTTTTTTACATTACATTCATACCCCACCTTTTTCCCGCTTGCAAGGAACCCAAGGCGGCTTACATAATCCTCCTCCTCCAGCTCCTCCTCTCCATTTTGCCCTCAAAACAACCCTGTGAGGTAGGTTAGGCTGAGAGTCAGTGACTGGCCCAAAGTCACCCAGTGAGCTTCATGGCCGAATGGGGACTAGAACCCAGATCTCCGGAGTTCCAGTCCAACACTCTAACTACTACGCCACACTGGCTGTTAATCTTGGACTGGATAGCCCTTCAAATCAAGGACAGTCTTCAAAATAGAGGATAGTCTTCTGTAAAAGAGGACACATGGCCACCCTAGCTATTCCCCTATATTTCTGTCTCCGTTCATGCAAAATGAGGGCCTTCTCTGCTGTGGCACCCTGGTTGTGGAATAAACTTCCCAGGGAGGCTTGCTTGGCACCTACATTGTGTTCCTTCTGGCTCAGGTGAAGACCTTCCTATTTTCTTAAGAATTTTAGTCTTTTAGTCTCTGTTGTTTTAAATCTTTTACTGTATTTTAAATTTTTGTACTGCTGCTAGGTTTTATTTAGGCTTTTACTCCTATTTTATACTGTAGTTTTTAATTTTTAAAAAATTATACTGTATTTTATGGTTTGAATGTTGTGAACCACCCAGAGAGCTTCTTTGGCTATTGGGTGGTATAGAAATGTAATAAATAAATAAATAAATAAATGCGAAGTTTAAATGCCTCAATATTGCTAGGAGCTGTTTTAAACCCCAGATCTTTAGCTTTCGTATTCAGATCTAGGATGGTTGCAGGAAGGAGGTGGAGGGAACCTTTACAAAATGTATTGTTTCAGCAGCTTTCCATACAGGACTGTGGAATCAATATTTTGTTGTTGTGGATACAGAAAATGTAAATAAATTTGTTTCAAACTGACATTTTGACTTAAATGTCACCTCTGTGCATTTGGAAAACAAGAAAACAGCTTAATTTTAAAAGACAAAATATACTGAATAAGTTAACACTGACCAGTAGCTGGACTGCCTAAGGGTATTTTTTACACAACACCAAAAGCACCTTTTTTTGAGTCTCTCTTGTGCTGTTTGTGCACATGTGTGAATAATGTTAATGGAGGACAGGAGCTAGAATGTAGAAAAGAGGAATTTTAAAAAGCATCTGTAGCATAGCCCATTTAAACGTAAAATTATGCACATGAGGCATGAAAAAAACATTTAAAAATCACTTGTGAAAATGACTTAAGGAAAAGTAAGTACTGGTCATGAATAGGTTTTGTAGGGTGCTATCCAGGTCCAAAGAGGTGGGAAGAAGCAAAGGTGCTCTAGAAGAAAACACAAAGCTGCTCAATGTATTTGATGGCTGTGTAGACAACTTAAAAGCATTACACGTCATCATTCACCAGCATTAATAACCTCAAGATGCATCAAAATATTGAGGGATTCAGAACAAAACCTAGAGATCCAAACAGGCTAGTTTAAATTGTGTATGTGCTTGGAATCAAAGGAAAACAAGGCTTAAATCAAAAGTATGAAATATTACATTTTTCCTTGTGTTTGGGGTGTGGTTGGGTATCCACCCATGCCATGCTCCTGATCCCCCCTTTTAGCCTCTCCCAACATTGGAGCTCTGATGTCAAGGAGGTACGTGATGTAGAACTTTCTGTGAGGGATGGGAGGGGGAACTGAGGTTGGATCTCCCCTTCCATGGGGATGGGTAGACCTCTCTCTCCGCCCTTGGAGGGGGAGATCCGATCCATCCTATGGCTCCCGGGTTGCCCTTCCAGGGACTGTAGGATTGCACCCTAAATGTCCGAGGTTATGATGTCTGGATTCAGTAACTTCTTAAGTTTTTTAAAAATATATTATTATTCACTGTAGAACATTTTATTTTATTGGCTCTATTTGTCTTTTCTGATACTTTTTAAAAATTTAAAATACATGTTTAAGAGATAAGCCCATCACTGCCATCACAGATGTGACACAGTTGGATATTTCCTTATATTTGACAGTTGCGAACACAGTATTGTGCTAGTAGTGCATGTTGCTTGATCAAGTGGCTAAACAATCCGCAGACCTTATTTATTTATTTTATTTATTATATTTATACCCTGCCTTTTTTCCTGCAAGAAACCCAAGGCGGCTTACATAATCCTCCTCCTCCTCCTCCTCTCCCTTTTATCCTCACAACAACCAGGGATGGGGACTCGGACTCGAGGACTCGACTCGTGAGTCGGACTGAGTCCCCCCTCTGACTCGACTCGGACTCGAGTCCCAATATTTTTAATGGGACTCGAGACTCGACTCAGGACTCGAGACCAAGGACTCGTCAACATCCCTGGGCTGTTGACGAGTCTTCTGGCTGTGCCAGAAGGAGCGCGATCACCGGTGAAGAGCGCATGGAAGCGAGGCGCGCCGCTGCTCAGCCACTATGGACAGCTACCAGGAGCGCAGCCCCAACGATGTGTTGAGATTTATTTTGATTGATGTGTTGTTGTGGGGGGTTTGGGTTAGGGTCAGACATTTTGGGTTTGGCTGCCTCTGCCTGCCTGTTTGGGGTTCCCAGCCTCCTCTGCCTGCCTGGTCTCTTCTTGACCTGTTCAACAGTTGAATTGTCCAAGACAAAGGCCTCTGCCTGCCTGCTTTGGGGTTCCCTGCCTCCTCTGCCTGCCTGGTTATTTTGGGTTTGTCTGCCTGGTCTGTTCTTGCCAAAATCAGTTGCAGAGTTTTGAAATAAAAAGGCACACTTGTGCCTAGAATTTATTTAAGCCACACATCTGAAGTAGCCTTATTTTGTTGGGGGGAAACCCCATTGATTTTAATAGGGACTCGTGGAGTCAGTTTTGGGAGTGACTCAGGACTCGTGACTCATGAGTCACCATTTTGGACCAAGGACTCGGACTCGGACTCGAGACTCGGGTCCAAAGACTCGTGACTCGACTCGTGACTCGAGACCAAGGGCTCTTCAACATCCCTGACAACAACCCTGTGAGGTAGGTTACGCTGAGAGCCAGTGACTGGCCCAAAGTCACCCAGTGAGTTTCATGGCCGCGTGGGGACTAGCGTGTCTTGTTTTTACATATGACCCAGGAACTCTGGCTTGTCTTTCTACCAACAAGCCAGAGAAATAACCCAACAACAAACTGTGGCTTGTCAGGGGAGAGACAAGACAAGAGTTCCTTCATGATAAGCAAACCAAGGATGGAAGGTCTGTGGTTTGTTTAGCCATTCGCACTTGCAGCAGGAGCAATCAGACAGCATGCTGCTGCATTCACAAGAAGCCAGCATTTTGCAAAGACCCTGGTTATTATGACGTGCAAACTGGGCTACTGTGTACTGCGCTTCTGCTATTACACACTAGCTGCAGACAGCTGCTGGTACCAGACAAAGACTGGTCAGTGCTTACAACAGATAACCATGAGTGAATTTGCCACTTAGATTACGCATCTAAATGAAACAAATTAAGGCAAATACACATTGATTTATTTTTTAACTGGTTGGTTGAAGCCTTGAGGAGTAATGTGGACCCTGCCTAATAGACCTGCTTGCTTTGAAAGGGCAATTGAACAAGGACACAGTGTGCAATGATATGGAATATTTTGCAACATTCACAAGGCCAGTCTGGTAGGCAAGTACCCAATGAAAATGTTATACATTTTTTTACCTTCTTTGCCCATAACCAAGAAATGGGGACATTTCTCAGCACTGTTGCTTCTCCTTCCTGTCATGCTTGGCACATCTCAAATGATCAGAGCGGCTGTTGTTTCCTGTGCCCCTCCGTTTCAGAGAGAAGATACACACAAAAGTTTAAAAGCAACCTGTGTGCTTCTCTTGCCCTGGCTCCTGATTGAGTAAGATGAAGAGAAGCTTGGTTCTAGCCCTCCAGCTGCCCTGCAGGCTACAGTTCCTTGCTGATCTCCTTGTTGCTTAAAGTTCTCAGTCAGTGTGCTTTGGACCCACTGCTCCAGCCTGAGACGTTGCTAAAATGAAAGGAACTAATGTCATCCCCTGCTTTGTTTTTCTTCTTAAAGACTTCACTAAAGTTTTGGAGGAAGATTCCCCCCCCCCATCCACTCCTATTTAACATGCTTTTAATGGGCTTCCTCACAACAGATTGCCTCAGGTGCAAGAATGTATTGTTAATCTTGCATGTAGTAGCCATCTCTGGGGCTTGGTTTCTAAAATGAGGAGTTCTGGGACTCAAGTCCACCTGGAATCCATGCTTTCTGCCTTGGAAGCTCTTCCTACCTATGGGATGATTGCATTCTATCAATGGTAGAGACACACACTTTGAATATGCTCAGAGCAATTCTCTGAATTATACTTCAGGCCTATGGTTATGGTTATTTATTTATTACATTTATACCCCGCCTTTTTTCCTGCAAGAAACCCAAGGCGGCTTACATAATCCTCCTCCTCCTCCTCCTCCTCTCCATTTTACCCTCAAAACAACCCTGTGAGGTAGGTTAGGCTTAGAGTCAGTGACTGGCTGAAAGTCACCCAGTGAGTTTCATGGCCGAGCGGGGACTAGAACCCGGATCTCCCGAGTCCCAGTCCAACACTCTCACCACTATGCCACACTGTCCTTTACATGGTGAGGGGAGCCTCAGGTACATTTGCATCTGGCAGCACACAAATGGTATCTTCTGTGCTAACATCCAGAGGGGTAGCCATGTTAGTCTGTTGCCACAAAAACAACAGAGTTTTCCCACACCTTAAAGACCAACACATGTATTATGGGATAAACCTTTGTGGACTAGAGTCCACAAAGGGAGGGACCATAGTTCAGTGCTAGAGCACATGTTTTGCATGCAGATGGTTCACATGGACTAGATAGACCAATGGTCTGACTCAGTATAAGGCAACTTCCCATGTTCAAATATTTTAAGGTACTATGAGACTCTTTGTTCTGTTGTGTGATGTTACTGCAGACTCAAATGGCTGAAGGAGGTCCCCCCCTGGTTAGAGGTGAATACCTCCCTGTTTACACTATCTTGTTTATTTAGTTTTTCTGCCTTGGGACTGTTCTCAACAACATGCTTTTCTTTCCTGTCTAGTGAGTAATCATATCTCAGAAAAATATGTGAAGAGGAAGGAAAAGGACAAAAGGCTCCAAGACAGCGATGAAATATAGCAAGGTTAAAAAGAGGGAGGAGGTGTTTTCATAATGTGGATTGAGCAGAAGAGTAGAATTGAAGGAAGGTCACTCACTGCAGCAGAAGAAGCAAAATTTTTCGATACGGTTATGAGAATCCACCAATGTCCCATTCTCCCTCTACTCCTCTCACACACGACATGTGGGGATTTGGTAATGGGCCTTCTGCAGAAGGTGTTAGGAGGATTGCCAAGCTGCCACCTGGGGAACACACCTTTGCCTTTCACAATGCAGTGGAAGAGGTTGATGCTCCTGCACTTCCTCCCCAGTTCTAATTAGATATGATGGTGGCACAAACTATGAATTGGGGCCATGCTTATCCCACATTTGGAGGGCAGGGATGATTTAAAGTGGGAAGGGGATGCTGAATCCTTCTTCACTTCTCCCCTTCCCCTGTAACCACCTCCACCTCAATTGTTTTTTCCTGGCAGGATTTTCTTCCAACATCAGATCCCAGCTGGAAGAAAAGCACCTCTTTTCCATATTAAATAGCTCCTCCTGTCACTTCATATCTCTTCACTGGTGATCCTTTTCCTGGCATGATTACCCCCTGTCCCAAAATGTTGTTTCTAGTTGTGTTTGGCTGTTTGCCTCCTTTTTGTCTGCCCTGATGTTCGTGGACTCAATCTGGCCTTGCCTTGTGCATCTTCCTGCTTTGTCTCATGACTGGACTGGATTCTGTTGCCCTAAAGCTGGTCCTTCCTTGGCTGCATAGGCAATCTAACCTTCTCCTGGTCTTTGATTCTGACAGCTGTTCTCAGTGGTGAACCAGAGCTTTCCAAACATGGACCAGTTCTCAGGAATGGAATTAGTCAGAGGAGAACAACACCACAGTTTAGCAGGTAATGGGTAACTCCTTGATCTATTCCATTTGCCAAGGGCTGTGCAAAAGTGAAACATAGCAAGAATTCTTAGCCTTGTGCAATTGCTGTCTGTTTCTACCAATGGCTTACAGAGCTGCTTTAAGTCGGTTATACATCTAGTAAAGGAAAATGAACCCAAGCAACCATAAAGCACAATAATCAGCCTTCTTTGCAGATAGGGCAGTATCAAGGCTGGCACCAGGTATGAGGGATGCCCACTTTTGTGCACTCGCCCCTGTGTCCCATGCTGCTGAAGTGATCTGCAGGGTGCGCCTGTGAGCCAGCCACCATTATGAAGCTCCCAGTGCACTTACATAGCATCACTGCAGGGCACTGTGTAAGTGTCAAACTGGTACCTTCCTACCCGCCGGCTGCTGCCACTCAGGAGCATGTACTGGGTGTCTGTTGCTCTGTGATCGACTAGGGCAGGTGCTGCTGCCAGCCCTGAAAATTGTAACTGGACATTTCTTCTCAAAAATGGAAGGGGACAGATTTTTAAGACTTATCTGGGGTGCAGAAATGCCTAGTTATATCCCTGTTTTTTTTAGGAAAATGTTTTCTCTCATTGTCAGAGAGGGGAAGAATCGGGGGTCATCACTCCAGCCTTAAATATTAACGGTGGCAATCAGCCAAGGGAAGATGCACTATGCTTTAAAATGGATTCCCTCCCTCCCCCAGAGTTCTGGTTAATTTTTAATTTGTCTGGTCCATCCCACCACTTGCATTTGAAATGCTCTTTTAATTAGCTTGAGTGGCAGTCCAAAAATGACACTTGGTAAGTAGAACTGAGCTGGTTTCTCCATGAGCAGTAACTCTCTTCATGTGATGAGAATGGCTGTCCACCACCACCCACCACACATGTTTGCTCTATCTCTGCTGAAAACATTTTTTTCTCCTTCCTTTAACCATGGGCCAGGCTCCCCAAAGGTTGAGACAATACAAATTTGCAATTGATGAATGCAAATCATGAACCCACAGGGAACCTAAAATGCATTAAATTTCCAGATATTAAAAGACAGGCCAGTTTCCTAGGTAGTTAAATATAGTGTTCTGATGTGTCACAGTACAATATATATGTAGAGAGGGTGCAGGATTTATAGTGGTCTGCAGTACATTTCAATATCCTGAAAATTAGCCAGTTTTGTAAACAGCTGAAATGTATTCCAAGAGCTTTTGCTCCCCACTTAGCTCTTGTTCCACCATCGGGGACTGATAATAGCGTAGATAGATTGTCTAGGGATGGGCTTCATAATGGGATGTGAGATGCAAGGGTTGTTTTATGGCTTAGTAAAATTTAATTACTGAAGCACAGAACTTTTGAAATTAGAAGAACAGAATGTAAATTATGAGCTTTGATGCTTTCAAATTCCATATAGTTTGCTATGGGTCTTAAAGCCATAATATCTGAGACTGGAGTTACACAACTAGTTTTGAGGCGGAGAGTGACTGTGAATTGACTTTTCCTCTCCTTTATCATACAGCACAGCCCTGGCTCACATTTCACTCTCTGACATAAGTGCTATGTATGTAAATGTTCAAACTCACATTGCAGAGGGGGAGCAGGCTTGCTCCTACAAGGGTCAGTTCCAGGGTTGGGGGGGGGGCTCCTGCAGGATGCCATCCAATGGGCTCGTGGTACCTGCAGTTGTGACCACCATCTTATAACCACTGAGATACATTTTAAAGTATGGATCGTGTTATAGAAATCAAATAAATAATAAATACCCCCGCCAAAATTGCAGTTCTCTGGAAATCCTGTCATTCTGAGCCTCAGAATCTGAGGTATTGTGAGCAAAAAACCCAAAAACACAACCATGGTGGCCTTTGTGTTTTTGTGTTAGTGGCCATTTTCCCCCCACTCACAATGCCCCAGAATGACAGAACTTCCAGGGCATTGCATTTGGGGAACATTAAGATGGTGCATGTGTAGAGCCAACATGCATAGATGCAATTTGTGTGATCTGTACTCCTTGATTTAGTCATGTGCAGTTGTACAAATTGGGTCTATGTATGTTGGAGCCTACTAGAATAACCCTCTATGCAAATCTTACTTCCAACATGCACTCAGTGTGTAGGCCAGAGCAGCACAATGATGATGCCCTAGTGTGCAGTCTGCATCACCTGGAAATGAACATGACTGGGTGAATTTTGCATTTGGAAATCCATACATTTCCAGGCTTGCAATCAGGGCCGGTGCTACCATTAGGCCAACTAGGCAGCTGCCTAGGGTGCGGGGCTAAAGGGGGCGCCAGAAACGCCTTGAAAAAAAAATACAGCGCTCTCAAGTGGGAAGGGGAGGCGCTAAATATCTGATCTTGCCTAGGGCACCAAACTGCCTTGCACCGGTCCTGCTTGCAATGCATCCCAAAGAACAGCAAAAACAGTCTGATAAAATGCGCACATTTGAAAAATGAGCAAAGAAAAATGCATACATTTTAAAAAATGTGAACAAACAATGGGTGGATGTGTACAAAAATGTGTGCCATTTGAAAAATGTGCACAAACATGCACTTCACCCCCACCCCCAAAATCAGATATTTCCATTAAATAACAACAGCAAAACAACACAGAACCATCACGGAACAGTGGAAATGGAGGACGTTTGCAGAAACGGACCTGGCAGAATCCGTAAATCACTAGATATTAATGTTTACAATACAATGAAGCCTCGAGTAAAGTTTTGTTTGTATTTCACACACTCCCTTTTACCCTTTTAAGGTAAAGAAATCTTTGTGACTGGGTATTTGGGTGGAGGCTCCAGATCATAAATTACATCATCTCTGCAGTGTGAAGGGGTGTCCAGTTCCCCGCCAGGTGACTTATGAAATGGGGCATAGATATGAACCAAAGGATACTAACATAACACTATGAAGACATGTACATTACTACAGATCCTCATTATGAGACTTCAGTAGCCCTATTCACATCATGACCATATCTTTGGATATGTGCAGATGTAGAGGAGAGTCAGATTGTGCCTTCTGGTCCTGCTCCTGACCATCAGAAGATCAGTATGGAGCCTACACATATACATGGGCTCCATAGCAGCACTACGCAACAACTTTTCCATAGCAACATTCTAGAGTGCCATGATTTTAAAGCAACAACTTTGGGGATGCATACAACAGACATGGGAAACAATGAAACAGCTCCTAAAATATATTCTGTGGCCAAACTAGATGTTCCACGAGATACAGAGTTGAGGCTGCCACCACTCCATGTCTCTTTTTTCTATTTTCCTTGTAATATCTACTCCTCCCTGAGCCACACATATGCATGAAATCACTACACTGTGCACCTCCCTATCAACGTTTGCAAGTTTGTTCCTAAGTTTTAACACTAGCTTTATTAACATGTTGCATTTAATTTATCACAGAATGCCATTGCTGGTTAAGGAGTCAATTCAGCCACTTTGTTTCTCCAACCTATAAAACAGAAAATGGTGTTTGGTATCCCATGAAGTTGACTTTTGGGGACTGGGCTCCAGCGGAGTTTCTTTATAGTGTCTTGGACCTTGGCATGCTTTCCTTTTGAACCAGGAGTCAAATTCTACTTGGACTGGGATCCCCATTCCAGTTGAATTTTCTTTAGTTAATGCAGTCAGAGACCCACAGAGCTTGTCATAATTCTTGTAATTTCCCTTCAATTTTCTCCCAGTATTTTACCAGAGGAGGGCTCTCCCATATTTACTTTGATGCCAACCCTACATACATGCATGTTACTATGAATGGGATTCTCTGCTTGAGATCCAGTGCAGTTATCCCAAAACCTCTCCTATAATGATGTACAAAAAACCATACAAACATGCTCAGCTCACATAACTAATATCAAGGTAAATGGTGATTTCCACCCCTCCCTCACATGGGCCATCTTCTAAGGCCCATAGAATTAGCATGGGGGAAAAAAAGCTCTCTTCAGGTGCCTGGGAATTAAATGGACCTCAGAGACTAGTAGAGAAGAGGCAGGCAGGAGAGAGTGCTGCGCATAACCCTTCCCTTGTCTGCTACTTTCACCCTGAAATCCTTAGGGGCTTCCTCCCCAGCCACTTTCCCCTGAAATGGACGAAGATGCATCAGGAACTCCAGCTGAAGTGAAAGCAGCTGAGGTGAGGAGTTGCAGTGAAAAGTGTCAGGTAGGGAGGATTAAACTCACTCTTCCACTTGCCACTTCTCCATTGTTTATTGTCCCTTTCTTTTGCTGCTTGCCAGCTGTTCAGCATTGACCCTGGTTCCCACTTCTGGGTCTTCCACCAAATATCTACTTCAGCTTCATTATAATCACAATGATCTCTATGGGGTTCGGACATCTGACAGGATGGGGTGATGCTTCTTGGAGTGATAGGATTCTGAGTCAAACTGTCCTCTGTCCCATCAGCCATGTTCCAGGTGGATTGAATCCCTGACAAAGGACCACCACTGATGATTCAATCTCACCTTCTCCATCTGATTTGGGAAGAAGCAAGTGCAAGAAAATCTTTGTTCTAATGAAAGTTTTCCATATATATGTGTTTGTGTGCATGTGTGCACTGGATGTCCTATTCTTCTAATGTCTGTGTTGGACTAATACTACAATCCATAGGTCCTCACACACAGTAGCAGGGGGTTGAAGGCTGTTCAGAGTGGGGGGAGGGGACACAGGTAAAGGAAGTTCAGAAGAGGAGCCCAAGTTGGGTGACTCATCCAATATCCACCTTCATGTGGCATGTCAGAAAGGATAAAAGTAACCTCCCCCCCCCCCACAAAAAATAAAAATAAAGGCAGAAGGAGGCAATGATGATAGAATGAATCAGTATTGGGGGTCACTTCGTGTAGAGATAAGTAAATCACTGGTTTTGTAGGAAAGTACAGAGAAAGTAAATGAAAAATGATCCCAAGATTTGAAGGATGAGCCTGGGAAAGCTAAATTTATATAGTGTAGGAAAAGAAAAAGCACATCTCAAGATGACATGATGGGTCTATAAATGCCTTCATGGTAACAATATATAAATGTTAGCAGCATCAAATCATTAAGGAAGATTTGATGGAAGACACTACGCAGCTTACTGAAAAATGCTACAAATCAAGTGATAGTTCTAAGTTTGATGATCATGGAGTGTCCAAAATTCTGACATCCTTTGAAGTCTAGGCAGATTCTTTTGTACTTCTTTGGCACTGTGAACAGCAGATATGACCACATAATGAAACCTTCTTGTTAATATAAAAAGGGCCCTTATCTTATGAAAACACAACCTGGGACTGCAATGTGCGTGGGGGGGATTCACATTGAGCTGTGTGATACCACCGGCGTCCATTTTGCTTTCTTCCTTCCTTCACAGAAGACAGAGATAGGAGACGGCAAAAAGACTGGTTTAAAAGAAATTCAAAAGGACAAAATTTAAAGGAGTACAGCTGTAAAAAAAAAAAATCATCATTGGAGGAAGCAACTTATATTAGTAATTACAAAATTGGGTGAAACGAAGATGGGAAGCAGCAGGGTGATTTTTAGATTATGCTGCAACTGTGAGGCTACAACAGCCTTCCTCAATCTGGCAGCCTCCAAATGTGCTGAACTACAGCTCCCATAATCTGCAGTCAGCATGCTGGCTGGGGATGATAGGAGTTGTAGTCTAACACACCTGGAGGGCACCAGGTTGGGGAACGCTGGGTTAAATACACATGCTGTTGGAAACCACATGCTTCAAAGTAGCACTGTACCAATTTATTTCAGTCGGGGCCAGCATCTGTACTTGGCCCCCAGTATCCCTGCAAGGACAACCAATGAAGTGTCCCCACTGCATCAGGTGGGGTGTGTGTGTGTCTGTGAGCCAAACAGCATTTTAATTACTCATACAGTGGTCCCGCCATACCATCGCTCCAGGCAGGAGCCTTGCTAGGCATTTAAAAAGTTTGGGGCCTAGGCCTATAAGACACTCACCTACATAAAATGTACATAGAGAGCTGGCGAGGCCCAAATGCCTGGCTGGGGGGGGGGGTGTTTCCTTCCTTAGAGCCAAGCATTGTGGGATGGGTGTCCCTGGAGATCATCCTGTCTTCCTCTCACATTGAGCTCTTCTGAAAGGTTAAAAGGCTCTGGCCAGATGGCTCATCATATCTGGGAAATTGGTTTGAAGGTGCCAACTGGAGAGAGAAGATAGGAGAAAGTGGATTTTCCCCTGCCTTCCCCTTGTTGTGTGTATGTGTGTGTGTGTGGGGGGGGAGGAAGTGTTTCTTTGGATAGGGGAAAAACTTCTTTGGCCAGAGCCTTGAAGGCAGATTTGGAACCTTTCACAGGTCCTCAATGTGAGAGAAAGACAGGATCTCTTGATGATTTTCAGACAATCATCTCGTTGGTCAGAGGACAATGTCTCTGACAAATGAAGGACCTCACTGAGGTGACACAAAGGTGGTCACATCAGCCAGAGATGATAAGCCTGAACCTTTGAAATGGTAGGGTCTTCTTCTGAGGCAAAATTAGTCTCTCTCCCCACCCCCTCCTAGTTCAGCTTGGACACAATATTGGAATATTCGGTGGTTTGAGAACTTGAAAAGGTTTAAAAACTAGATTAAAAGAGTTTAGAGTAAAACTGGCTTATTATATTTCCTTCCATTTGGTTTAAAACAGACTAAAAACAACACAAAGCATTACTTAGTGGTTATGTCTGTGGTGTATATATGCCACAGGCATATGTCTGTGGCCCTAAGGGAAAGTTCTGGAATTTTGCAAGTGTTAACAAAGTGGGGTAGAGGAGGTAAGGAGTTTATGTTGTAGATGACAGATGCATCACATCTCTTGCTTGGGACATGGCTGGCTTGGATGACTGTGATGGCTGAAGGTCCTCCTACATATTTCCAGGTGGAATGGAACTTCCCTCTACAATCATAGGCTATCATCCTCAAAACAGCAGATGTTAAGGGTCCCTTGCAACAGTTCTGTTGTTTTCAGGAAGATTTATTTCCAAGTAAACATACTTAGGGCTGCAGCCCAAGAAACTTTATTTATTTATTTATTTATTTGTAAATTGAGATGCCTTTTAGCCCAACGAGGGCCCCCAAGGCGACTTACAGTTAAAACTTGTAACAATTTTAAAACTTTTTTTCTTTTAAAAAACTTCAAAAAAGAACTTCCAATGGCCCCTATGTGGAAACAGGGAGAAGGCTTGCGCGTGGGGGAGGAGAGAGGAGGCAGGCACCTGGTCTGGTAGGTCACGGGAAGAGCCAATGGCTCAGAAGGGCGGGGACCCAGGTAAGAGCTTATTTAAGCTCCTGGGTTCCCGCCTTCAGCCTCTTTGCTCCTGTGTTTTTCCAGCTGAATCACATCGTCCTCCTCCTCGATCGTCATCTGGTATCGTTCCTTTGTTTGTGTGTGTGTGTGTGCATGGGTGCTTTGGGAAGGATCGGGTGTGTTTGTTGGCTGAAAGAGTGCTGAATAGTGGAGATACTGGGGATTTATAAGTAAAGTTTTGTTCTTACTGCTTTTGTTCCTACTGTTGCTGTAAGGTTGTTTTGTGTGGGAGGGGGTGATACTGTTGCAGCGCCACGTGCTCCGCCGCCTGGCTTCGGCACAGCCCTTTACTTTTATTTTATTGCCCTTCACCTTTAGTTTACTTGCCTTATAGTCTTTTAGTTGCTTTTGCCTTGCTTGCCTGAAAGTTCTTTCAGTTGTTTTAATCACTTTACCGATCAGCTGTTACAGAGGCTTAGCTTTAGAACAGCAGCAGGCCGCAGTAGATTATCGGCGTTGCTTAGCAACGGAATTTGTTTATTTCCTTCTACTACGGAACCCACGTGGCCAGCTGCATATCAGCTGTTCACAGCAGCTTATGTGTGTTTGCAGTAGCACGCCGCAGTAGATTATCGGCGTTGCTTAGCAACGGAATTTGTTTATTTCCTTCTACAGAACAGCTGGTCCCTGGTGCCTCTCGCTTACGGTGCTTAGCTGCCTTTTGTTTTGAGAAGGGCTGCTGCTCCATTGTGTTTAGCAAGAAGCTAATCAATTTAGTCATAAACAATTTAAATCAACATTTAATTAATAAACAGATCCTGTAGCTTATGCTGGCTCAGCTTGTCTGAGCGTGGAAAGCTAAGCAGGGTCAAGCCTGGTTATAATCAATTTAATCAATTTTTGGATTCATTTATGTAAACTTTAATCAGTTTGATCAATCTATTAAATCAATTGATTTACTACCCCCCCCCAAATAAAAATTAAAAAAAATAAATAATAATAATTAAAAAAAAAAATTTTTTTTTCTCCCCCTTTCTTTTTCTTTCCCTGCTACTCAAATAAACTGAATCAATCTGATCAACTAGCTGAATTAATTTATTTGATTCTTCCTCCCTAATTTACTGTGCGCTGCGCTGCTGGCACAGCTGGTCTGGGCGTGGAATTAAATAAGTATTTTACTTTAATCTTGTTGTTATTCATCAATTTCTGTTAGTGTTTCAGTTGAGGTTCCGCTCCAGATGCCTCCCAAGAAAAATCAGGGTGGCAAGAAGGGCAAAGGACGTGCTCCTAGGCAACCAGCAAAACGTCCGCCACCGGCTCGTGTTTCCTCGTCAGATGAAGAGGACCTTGATGCTTCAAGGGTTGCCAAGAAAGGGCGGGCAGGGCAGGGCAGGGCCTCTCTATGCGTGGCAGATCAAAGGATAATGTTCTGCATTCTTTTTCAGCTCAATTAGAAGAAATGGCAGCCACTATTAATGCCATGGCCCCGTCAAAGCCCAGCACGAGCCGTTTTTCTAGGGAGCATGCAGTGGAATCACCTCCACGTGCGTGGGACCAAGAATTTGATGAAACAGATGCACCAGAGAGGGGTGAGTATTACCCACACAATGGCAGGGCATCATGGCCGTATAGGCACACAAGTCCACCACGTGGATTCAACCATTATTATCAAGGCCCAGCTGTGCCACCCCCACCAGGGTGGCCATATTATTGGGGTCAGCCGCCTTCTTCACCTACAAGATCCCCCTCACATTCCAGAAGAGCACCAAAGAATCATCATGCATGCAGGGTAGATAGTGACGGGGAGTCTTCTCAGGTGAAGAAGGCATGTGTAAAGGTGTGGTCTGGCCCGCGGGGCCATACTGTGACCGAGTCTAAAATGCACTCCACAGTTGATATGGTAGATCATTACCCTCGCGTAGGAGCGGGCGCCATGCCCTCTGGCGCCCCCTCCTTTCCGTTGGGATACCATTTGGCCCCTGCAACCAAGGAGAAAATAATCCGTGGTGAATATGTTGATATTTTCTCCCTCCTGACAAGAGAAAATGAAACTGCTGATAATGATAAAACCAGTGAAAAAGACCAAGAGGCAGTAAAGCGCAAAAAACCAGCCCGCAATTGGGCCAATTGGTTGCCAGGGTTTATCATTTATATGGGCATCATTCAGCAGCAGTTTCCCGATCGAGCAGCTACCATTACCAAATACCTAGATATAATTTATCGGGCTTATTCTGGCTTTGAGGGTGGCGCTTGGTTAGCATACGATGAAGGGTTTAGGAAAAAGGCTGCCTTTCATGATGACATAAGATGGGACAAGAAAGATCATGATTTGTGGTTAGAATACATGATCCCTGCCAGGCCTATTTCAGGTGAGAGGTCTGAGAGTGGTCATGTTTTGTCCAAGGGAGCGCCTGCCTTCAACCCCCATGCTTCCACAGGGCAGGCGGTTCAACCCCGCCAGGCGTGCTGGGATTATGCCTACAAAGGGCACTGTGGGCGCACGGAGTGCCCATACAAGCATGCATGTGCAGTCTGTGGAGGCTCCCACACGTCAGTATCCTGTTTTCGTTTGCGGGGCTCAAGGGGTGGTTTCAAGGGTGCAGGGCCCAAGCGGCAACACGGGACTGGCCAACACCCTTCGACAAAAGGGCCCCAGCCCAATTAGATTACATACGCTAGCTGCATTACTGTCTACGTACCCCAACAAGCCTGATGCCAATTACTTGCTAAGTGGTTTCAGATATGGTTTCAGAATTCCATATCAAGGTCCTCATGTGCACATGATGTCCCTGTAATCAAAAATCAGTTATTGAGGCAGAGTACATAGTCCAAACCAAAATTGATAAAGAAGTGCGTGCGGGGAGGGTGTTGGGCCCATTTTCTTCGTTACCCATGCCCTCCCTACGCATATCGCCTTTGGGAATAGTTCCTAAGAAGGCCCCGGGTGAGTTTCGCATGATTCATAACTTGTCCTTTCCCATGGGTGCCTCAGTGAATGATGCTATACCGGAACACCTTTGTTCTGTCCGGTATGCGTCATTTGATTCCGCAGTTGATATGATTCGTTCCTGCGGTACTGGAGCCCTCATGGGAAAGTGCGATATTAAATCAGCATTTAGATTGCTGCCTGTCCACCCCGATGATTTTGACCTTCTTGGGTTTTGTTTCCAAAGAAAATTTTACTTCGATAGAGCCATGCCAATGGGCTGCTCCATATCGTGCTCTGCCTTTGAACGTTTTAGCTCTTTTCTTGATTGGGCCTTGAAGAACAGGACAGGCCTCGAACAGGTTGTCCACTATTTGGACGATTTTTTGTTCGCAGGCCCAGCCTGCTCTGAGCAATGTGCATTCTTGATGGACCAGTTTAATAACTTGGCCTCTGAGCTGGGTGTTCCGTTGGCAGTCGAGAAGACTGAGGGTCCCGTTTCCACACTCAGTTTTCTTGGAATAGAATTAGATTCAGTGCAGCAGTGTTTCCCGCCTCCCAAGAGAAAAACTAGTCGATATAATTGAGCGCATTTCCGTTGTATTGCAACATTCAAAAATTACGTTATGCAATTTACAGAGCATTGTTGGTCATCTCAATTTTGCATGCAGAGTGGTCGCTCCAGGGCGGGCATTTTTACGCCGTTTATGTGCAGCCATGCGGGGTCTGAAACGCCCATTCCACAGAATTCGTGTATCGGCTGCAATGCGAGATGATCTTCATGTTTGGTTACAATTTTTAACTCAATTCAATGGTGTTTCTTTTTGGAGGCGAGAGCTGTTGCTCCAGGCAAATTTTCAGGTTCAGTCAGACGCTTCCGGTGCTATGGGATTCGGAGTTATTTTTCAAGATCAGTGGTGCGCAGCGCCATGGCCCGGGGCATGGCTGGGTTCCGGGTTATGTAAAGACATTACTTTTCTAGAGCTGTTTCCAATTTACGTGGCCGTCCATCTATGGGCAGACCTTTGGGGTAACTCAGTTGTACATTTTTGGTGTGACAATCAAGCTACAGTGCAGATATTGAACACTATGTCTTCAAAGAACCCCAGAGTTATGTCTTTAGTCAGAGCACTTATACTGCATACTTTGAAGTGCAATATTTTGCTCAGGGCACGACACACACCCGGCCTCGACAATGGCATCGCAGACGCCTTGTCCAGGAACCAGATGCAGAGATTTCGGGCCCTTGCCCCATGGGCCCAGCAGTCCCCTGTCTTGATGCCAGATTATCTTTGGCAGATTGGCGAACAGCTGCTTCACAAGCAATTTGGTGTTCAATAGCCCCAAGCACGCAGGAGGCCTATATGCGTTCAGGTAGGGATTTCGCTGCCTTTAGAGCGGCTGTCTGCCTCCCAATGTTGTGGCCGGTGCCAGTCGAACACCTTATGCAGTTCTGCATTTCCAAATTGCAGAGTGGGTCATCAGTTAAGCACTGTTCGAGGGAAATTAGCTGCCTTGTCCTTTTTGGCCAAGACACAGGGTATTCACGATAACTCAAATGATTTTAGGGTAAAAAGAATCCTGGCAGGATGGTCCAGGGTGTGCCCTCGTCCACCTGACTCGAGGACCCCGGTGTCACCCGAGGTTTTACTCAAGCTCCATGAACAATGGCCTACAGTCTGCCGTTCTCCTTATGAGGCGGTTTTATTTCATGCAACAGCCTTGACGGCTTTTTTCGGCGCTCTTCGCATCTCTGAATTGGTGGTGCAATCCCGCTTGGATGGATCTGCACGCGCCCTACAATTTTTGGACCTTTCCCTACACGCCTTGTGGGCGACAATAAAAGTGAGAAGATCCAAGACTGACCAGTTGGGTAAAGGGTCTATCATATTGCTACACGCAGGATCAATGACAGAGCTGTGTCCTGTTAAGGCCCTACATGCATTTGTGGCTATACGGGGTATTGCTGATGGCAGTTTGTTTTGCCATCAAGATGGTGCGCCATTAACCAAGTTTCAATTTTGGTCAGTAACGAAGTCCGCCCTGGCGGCGGCAGGTTGGGCCCATTTGCACTTTGGAACCCACTCCTTCCGGATCGGTGCTGCATCTACTGCAGCAGAATTGGGGTTTTCTCAGGAAAAGGTTCAAGCAATGGGTCGTTGGAGGTCCCGGTCTTACCGGGCCTATGTGCGAGAGTTGCCTTGAAGGTACTGCTGTGGGCTGTGTTTTTCTTCCAGGTCACCGGAGTGGAGGCAGGACTGTCCGTGTGCTGATTTGCGGGCACAGTATGGTGTACTGGGCAGCAAAACGAGCCGCCAATACGGGCTTTGGGTCTCACCTGGCGGTCGAGCGTTCGGCGGACGTCCATTGGATGGGTCGCCGAGGCATGAGATGGCAGCACCTCCTCCACAGTTTGTTCCGGACTGACCAGTTTTCGTCCCCCCCAGATGTCCTGGTACTGCATTTGGGGGGGAATGACTTGGGCTTGCTGAAAGGCAAGGCCCTGATTCTCCAGGTGCTATGCGACATAGCATCCATCCGACACCGGTGGCCGGGGGTTCGGATATTATGGTCGTTCATCATACCGCGCCTCAGTTGGCCTAAGGCCTTGAATAGGGCGGTTAGGAAGGTGAACGGCGAAATTTGTAGGGCCATAGGTGGGATCGGGTTTTGTATTCCCCATCCCAATATAACCTTGGCCCGGAGGGAGCTGTATCGGCCGGATGGGGTTCACCTATCCGATATTGGCAATGATATATTTATTGGAGATCTGCGAAGGGCCCTGCTCGCTCTTTTATCGTGCAGGTGGGGGAGATTCGACTAAGCGATAGCTTGTCTCTCCCTGTGGCGGGAAGTGCGGGTTTAGGCAGGAACAATTAGAGTTATGGTGATCATCCAGTGGCACCTTTCAAGGTGACTGACGTTTACCCAAGGCTGCCCTCGCCAACGCCAGGAGGCTTGGCACGAGGGAGATTGGGACGCCTTTGGGGTTTTACCTTTCTCACCTATTTTGGGAGCCTGGAGGCGCCAAAGTAAGGTGACGATGGTAAGGCCCTCCAGCTCCACATGGAGGGCAACTGGCCGGTGGCGGGCAATCCCGCCTCCAGTTCAGTTAGGATGCATTCGCCAAATATTGGTCTTTTTTCCCGGCCAAGGGCCGGGCTAGGTTAGAACCGCACTTCACCCTTCACAGATCTTCAATTCAATAAATGTGGCCCTGATTTGAAACCATATACCCTGTGTCTGCCTCTTCTTTATCTCGCCCTTACACGCGCAAAGAACTTCCAATGGCCCCTATGTGGAAACAGGGAGAAGGCTTGCGCGTGGGGGAGGAGAGAGGAGGCAGGCACCTGGTCTGGTAGGTCACGGGAAGAGCCAATGGCTCAGAAGGGCGGGGACCCAGGTAAGAGCTTATTTAAGCTCCTGGGTTCCCGCCTTCAGCCTCTTTGCTCCTGTGTTTTTCCAGCTCCCTCCACTCCCGCCCTCTGAGCAGTGTAGGCTCCTCTGGCCGCCCGTTTCCTGGGGGCCGAGTAGGAATTTTGGCTCATTGTCCCAATTGGCCGGGGCATTGGGCGTGTTTCGCCTACTCTACACTGTGAAGCAGGGTATGGGAATTTTTGAATTCGATTGTGATCCCGCCAGGGGGATCTTAGCTAAATTGGTCGCATTGGCGGGAAGTGCGGGTTTAGGCAGGAACAATTAGAGTTATGGTGATCATCCAGTGGCACCTTTCAAGGTGACTGACGTTTACCCAAGGCTGCCCTCGCCAACGCCAGGAGGCTTGGCACGAGGGAGATTGGGACGCCTTTGGGGTTTTACCTTTCTCACCTATTTTGGGAGCCTGGAGGCGCCAAAGTAAGGTGACGATGGTAAGGCCCTCCAGCTCCACATGGAGGGCAACTGGCCGGTGGCGGGCAATCCCGCCTCCAGTTCAGTTAGGATGCATTCGCCAAATATTGGTCTTTTTTCCCGGCCAAGGGCCGGGCTAGGTTAGAACCGCACTTCACCCTTCACAGATCTTCAATTCAATAAATGTGGCCCTGATTTGAAACCATATACCCTGTGTCTGCCTCTTCTTTATCTCGCCCTTACACGCGCAAATAATGTGAAAACTTTGAAACTGCACGAACAGAAGAAACCGAGAGCAGGAGAGAATCTGAAAAAAACAGAGTGGGGAGTTCAGAGACTTAAAATAGCAACAAGCCATATGGAACAAAAATGGTTTTAACAACCTGCCAAAAACTGAACAGAGAAGGGGCCAGCCTAACCTCTCTTGGGAGGGTGCTGCTGCTGCCACAGAGAAGTCCCTCTCCCACATTTCCACCAACATTACCTCTCTTGGTGGTAGGACATACAGAAGTCATCTGAAGAAGGTCTTAAAATATGTGCAGTTTCATATAGGAGGAGGTGGTCTTTCAGATATCCTGGCTCCAAGCCATTTAGGGCTTTATAGGTAAGCATAAGCACCTTGAATTGTGCCCAGAAACTGATTGGCAACCAGTGCAATTGTTACAAGATCGTGATAATATGGTCACAAAGCACATGCCAGAAAGCAATCTGGCCACTGCATTTTGCACTAGTGGCTGCTTCCCAACATTCATAAGAAACAGCCCAAGAAACAGGATTCTTAGTTGTATCTAATTGGACAGGAATCTGCTTATATGTTTTTATAATCTTCCTTTATAGCTGGAAAAAGCTCCACTTCATTTCTCTGGATTAACATTTTAGCATAGCGGGAGAACTGCTAAAAGGCAGTAACTTAAAGCTCTTCCCCGCTCCCACAGTGGCTTGTGCTTGGAGTTCGGAACAGCAGCTGCATCGGAGGAAATCTAAAAGCAATTTTCCTAAGTGCGCAGAAAAAGACACCGCATGTAAAAGACACTATTGCTAAGTAAATTACATTTGAAGGAACCCCACTGTGGAGAACAGGAATCTTTATACAACTGAGACGGTGGATAAGCATGAACTGTTGACTGAAGATCATGGAAAAATTTGACATGAAAATTGGAGATAGGTTAGTGGATATCTGAAAAGCTTGTAGGCACCAAAATGATGTCCAATTAGCTGTATTCTTATGGGTTGGCTCAGACTTAGGTTCCTCAGAGTTTCTGTGGCTTGGCTGATTAAGAAATCATTGACTATATCCTCTGTTGTACTTCAGTTATTAGCACCATAGAATACATTTATAAATACATAAATGAATGAATAAATACCCTCCTGCGAGGCTGTTGGTTGTGCAGCTCAAGCTTTAGCTGGTAAGGCAAAATGTGGTATTTTGGTTCTTATTTAATTCTGATATTTACTAACACAGAAAAGGGTTTCAAAGTGGTTCACCTAAAATAAAAGCAAAACAGCTATAAACAAAAATCCAAATAAAAATAAAAATAGCAACAAACCAACACAACCGAGTTCCATATAGGGCAAGTTATGCCTTACAGTACAAGCAATGCGAATATATTTTGATTTTAATTTGTATTGTTTTATAGTTGTCCTGATTCTAATTGTGAACCACTCTGAAACCCTTTCCTGCTTTAGAATGAAATATTTATTTATATATTTTATTACGTATTTATATCCCGCCTTTTTTTCCTCCTGCAAGGAACCCAAGGTGGCTTACATGATCCCCCTCCTCTCCATTTTATCCTCACAACAACCCTGTGAGGTAGCTTAGGCTGAGAGTCAATGACTGGCCCAAAGTCACCCAGTGAGTTTCATGGCTGGGTGGGGACTAGAACCCGGGTCTCCCGAGTCCCAGTCCAACACTCTAAGCACTAAATCACACTGGCTCTCCAAAGATAAGAAATAGCTCTGTTATCTTTAGAAAGCCTTTTCTTCCTTGGTTTGTCTGTCAGGGAACCCCTGCATATTTGCCAGAAAAACCTTGCATGTCCCTGGGGCATATTCTAGGGTTAACATTCTGTTCACACAAGGCTTCCAAATACTGAAGGGAAATGTTTGTTTTGCTTCCATGCAGCGGGGAGCAAAGAAGCCAAGCCAAACTGGCTAATAGAAACAATGGTTGGCAGCCATGTTCAATGTTTCCTGAAGTGAGGTATGTGGCCACTCTGGCCACAGGGAATAGGGCTGCCCTAGTAGTTCCCTCCTCATTATGGAACCTGATTCCCACAGGCAAAATAATTTACTTCTAGCTAGTGAAGTATTCTGTGTATTAAAGTAATTGTTCTTACATTTTAGGACACAATCCTATGTATGTTTAGACAGAAAAAAAACATCCTACAACTCCCATCATGTTCCAGCCAGCCATGCTGGCTGGGGAATGCTGGGAGGCATAGGACTTTTTTCTGTCTAAACATGCAAGGGACTGTGCCCTTAAAGTGTCTACTTATCCCTGCAGCTCTATTACATTTCAAGAAACTAAACTAACACCATCATATTCTATAAAATTTGCTACCCAATATTATCATTATTTTTTTATTGCTGCAGTCAAAAAAAATATGCCTCTTAAGGGCCTGGAAACAGGGTACTGACTGTGGGTATGACGCCATCCCCTCCATCATGTGCTCATGCAGGGGTACAGAGACTTAGGCCTGGGGGCTGGCTCCAGCCATCCGGTGGTCCCAATCTGGCCATCTAGGTTTCCCCAGAAGGCCACGCCCCTTCCCCTGCAGCGACGCCCTTTCTCCCAACCACCAATCACTTGGTTTCCCAGCTTGTGTGCAGTCCTCCCCCCCCCCCCCGGCTTCTAAAAGGTTGAAATGTCTCTCCTAAGGCTTAATTACTGGCAGTAAGAGCTTTAAGATAAAATATCATGATGTCATGATGACTATGCATTTCTAAACTACAGCTCCCAAGATGCACTTTGAATATGCGTTCCCTGTGAGCAAGACTGTCCCATTGGCAAGGCAAGGCTCTTTCCATTACATGGGAACAGAGATTATGGGAACATTACAATATGGGAACAGAGATATTGTTTTGTATGGTCAGCACTGGTAAAGTTAAATTATGGAATTCACTTCCACAAGTTGTAGTGATAGCTACCAATTTGGACAGCTTTAAAAGGGGATTGGGCAAATTCATGGAGGAGAAGGCTATCAATGGCTACTAGTCCTGATGGCTCTACGCTACCTCCAGGATCAGAGGCAGTATGCCTATGTGCACCAGTTGCTGGGGAACATGGGTGGGAGGATGCTGTTGCATTCATGTCCTGCTTATGAGATCCCGTGGGCAGCTAGTTGGCCACTGTGTGAACAGAGTGCTGGACTAGATGGACCCTTGGTCTGATCCAGCATGGCTCTCTTATGTTCTTAAAGTGCTAAAAGAATTCTTACAAAAATACATAGAGAACTTGATATTATGAATAGCATTTAGGGTGGCCACTTACGAATTGCCAAGGAGGAGGACATGCATCACAAAAAAGAGGACACCAATTTCTATAAAATGTTCATGTGCTAATTGATATGTATAGATGCAAATTTAGAATAATTATTACAATTTAAAATAGAAATACAGTTCTTCTCACCATAGTGTGGAAGACTGTGAGCAGGTGATCCGTGTGCCTGCCTGTTCAGTCTGCTGCCCTGGTGCTTCCTGTTGATGGACAAGAGTCCTTATGGTTCATTGTCTTTAATCTGGAATTGGACAGGACAGGTCTTCAAATGAAGGAGGACACCTTCAAATAAAGGATTTCAAATAGAGGACTATCCTCTCTAAAAGAGGATACATGACCAAGCATCTGTAGTAACTAGATCAAAACCAGAAGGTTGAGTCTTTTAAGTACAACACATGCCGAGTTGTGGTCTAAAAGAAGCTGGAATCCCATGAGCTAAACCCCATTACCTGAAGGGATTTCTTCTTGCTATGGCCAGATAAGAGGAACATAGCATTTTTCTTCTAAGTGGAAGATGGAATTAACCTAAATGGAATTAACCCAGTGGAAAGACTGCATAACAATGAAACTGATGTAAGGCTAGCATTTAAAAAATGAGTCTAGTGTGATGCAGTTGAAAGTGCCTGATGTGAATAATAATCATAACAATGCAGATTCTGAAATGAGACAGAGATTGAAAACACATTAAGGTTGCAGTCCACTAGCCACATAAGCCAGCCTCCGTGCACTGTGGCTCATGAGGCTTGATGAGACCTTGATGGGGCCTACGCACAGAGCTCTGCTTTTTGTCTGACCCTGCAGCAAACTCTGTTTATGGAGAACAGATTATTTGAGAGGCAGCATGAGCTTAGATTGCATTAAAACAGACCACCACTCACATGATGTGTGGCCTGCTGCCTTACTAGCATGATAAATTGCAATCTGGACTTGTGATGGATGATGCAGATGTTTGATTGATCAAGAACAACGTTCTGCTTATTTATTTGTAGAATGCAATTTAGGCATGCAAAGAAAGTTTATTGAAGATAATTTTTTGCTGAAATTTGGGGGGGAGTTGTGAGTCAATTTTTTTTTTAACCCACAGTGCTTCCACATGGAGGGGTCCTAGTGCTAACCATTAGGAGGCATTGTGGAGTTATTACATTTTTTTTCTTAACAGATTTCTGCAGTAAGAAAAAAAAGAGAAATGAAGTGGTGGGAAAACATGGGAGGGTTGCATGTAGGGATGCATGAGGAATTTATTTCAGTTTGTTTTTGATCAGAATTTACCCAGTTTTCACCTTCCAGACCAAAGATGGACTTAGACGCAAACTGTGGTTGAAGACTGTACATCTCCAAGCTTGCAATGTGATTTGTGCCCCCCCCTCAAATGCATTCAACAGCATGTATACATTGGAAAAATATGCATGAAAAAAATGCACACTTTTGAAAAATGTGCATAAATACACATCATCATCATCATCATCATCATCATCTACATTTATTTATCGCCCATCTGGCCGGCAAACCGGCTTTAATCAATGGGAGAAGAATGTGTACATTTCAAAGATGTGCATAATTGAGCTGTACATTTTGAAAAAATACTCATGAAAATATGCATGGATTTTCATGTGAAAAGAAGAAAAAGCTTGCAATCTGATACAGACGCAAGTCAGAATGAGGTTTGAGCTGGAATTTGGAGAACTTCAATGGACTTGAGTTAAGCTGATCCACACATCCCTAGGTACAAGTCAAAGAAGTAGACCTCTACACACACACACACACACACACACACCTGTAAAATTCCATGAATGAGGCAAAGTGATGGCATGCTAAAAGACTAATCTGGAAGCCCCCTTGCAGAAGCTCCTATCAAACTAATGCTATGTCAGCACACAGACAGCTTCTGGGTGAGGAAAAAAGAAACCCACAGGGAGATACCCCCGCTTGGCCATGAAACTCACTGGGTGACTTTGGGCCAGTCACTGACTCTCAGCCTAACCTACCTCACAGGGTTGTTGTGAGGATAAAATGGAGAGGAGGAGGAGGAGGATTATGTAAGCCGCCTTGGGTTCCTTTCAGGAAAAAAGGCAGGGTATAAATATAGTAGTAGTAGTAGTCCTTTGCCTCCCAAGCAATTCATGCCAGACAGCCCCTCCTCATTGAAAGGCACAGGCACCTGAATTAATTAGTAATTAATTAAGTATCATTTCTTCTTTAAAAGTGAGCAGGTAGTGTTGCATTATTTTTAATTTTGCTCCAAACTAAGTGTGCAGGTAGTCCTCATGGTTCTGCAGTGGAAATGCTGATTGCACATCTTTCCTCATTCTGCTTTATTGAACAATATCTTGTGTAACTTCCATGATAACTGTTCAGAAACCAATTGCTATAGTTGGAACACTAATCTGCAGCTTTGAGAATATACAATTTTTGCTTCCAAAAATGAAAATTGTGAATATTTGTTGCACCCCTACTCCACATTCATGATAATCAACAATATTAGCATTACCACCACCACAAGTCTGAGTGGATAGCTGGTACAGAGAAATGCACTATGTGATGTCATCACACTGTGAGGTCAGAGCTGACTTTGGAATATTCTCCCTAGGGAAGTTTGATAATAAAAGTATGAAAACAGCAGAAGCGATACAATAAATTAAAATACCTGGGCAAACAGAAATATCTTGATGTAGCATTTGAAAGATGGTAATGTCCACACTGGGCATTTTGCCCAGGCATTTTAACTGATTCCATTGCTTTTGCTAGCTTTATCGTTTGCTGCCTCTCAGTTCTATTATTTGTATGATGCTTAACCTTCTTGGGTGAAATACAACATGAATGCGACTTAAGTTAGTCATGACTAACTTTAAATCCTAATCATTTCAATGGGTCTAGTCTAAGTAGGATTTATGTTGGATTTTACCCCTTGTTGTTATTATACTATTGTACTTGTAATTCTCATTTTTTAAATATCTTGTACAGTGCCCTGGAATCCATTTGGCTGAAGAGCGGTTCAAGACACAATCCTATTTTAGACAGCAAAAAAAGTCATACAACTCCCAGCATTCCTCAGCCACCATGGCTGGCTGATGAATGCTGGGAATTGTAGGACTTTTTTCTGTCTAAGCATGCATAGGATTGCACCCTTAGAATTGTTTTTGAAAATTAAATAAATTAAAAATAGAAAAAGAACTACTACCTGTTATAGTGTATTGGGGAAGAACATGACAGGGGACATTATTTCTGTGTGCAGTCCCTTGTCTTGGTACCCTGAAGCAATCCACAACTTTGTTTCCTCGTTACTAATGTACAGCTGTGGTGTCTCCTGTCCCTTCAAGTTGTGTGGCTTAGGAGAGCAGTTTGAGTATTTTAATGGTCTTCTGAAATTGCCAGTAGTCCAATAAAATGTATCCAGATACCACATCATAACCATAATAAAATTTTCAAGTGATTATGTTATTCATGAACACTTTATTAACCAGACAGCAATAAAATCGACTGCAACCTTCTATGCTAATTGGCAGATGCGCCGATCTGCCACCCAGAGAAAATCAGAAATACAAGTTTTACAAATTCATGAAACATGGTTTCAGTGCAAGAGGATTTTCTTTATATCTTTCTGCTTCTGACCAGCAGCCGCTTCCACCAAATGGGATGGGCTTTGCTATTACTTAGGCTGCAAGACTGGACAGTTGGGAGGTTTTTTCTCAGATGTCAAAGGCTGTCTCTGCATTGTTGTGCTGGCCCATGTTGCCATGCTCCCACATCAGATGAAGCAGGAGGAAGGATACCATGGCAAACCATCGCTTGCAGGAAGTGTCATTTGCTTTCAAAGTACCCAACTAATTTTCAATTGCCATTTGAAAGTCCTTGGCCTATAAGCAATACTTAAATGTTTTAATTGAACAAAAGCTTCTTGTTCAACCTAGTTTTCAAATTCTAAAGGCTCTAATACTGCCATCCTATAATGTTGACTCATGGAAGTAGAATACTATTGAATTTAATTGCATTTTCTCCCAGGTAAGTAGGTGGGACTGAAGGCATTGGTGAGTGGGACCAGAGGCAAAAGTAGGCGAGGTTGCCCCTTTTCTCTCTTTTTCTGATGCTACCTTCTCTCTCTCTCTCTCTCTCTCTCTCCCCCTCCCCCTCCCTCCCTCTCTTGAACATAAGAAGAGCCATGCTGGATCTAGTCCAGCATTATGTTCACACAGTGGCCAACCAGCTGCCCACAGGATTCCACATGCGGGATATGAGTGCAACAGCACCCTCCCACCCATGTTCCCCAGAAACTGGTGTACATAGTCATCACAGTCTGTGATGCTGGCGGTAGCCTATAGCCAATCAGGACTATTAGCCATTGATAGCCTTCTCCTCCATGAATTTGTCCAATCCCCTTTTAAAGCTGTCCAACGTGGTGGCCATCACTACATCTTGTGGCCAACTCTATGATCTATGTAACTATGGAAGTGAATTCCATAGTTTAACTATGCGCTGTATGAAGAAGTACTTCCTTTTATCTGTCCTGAATCTCCCACCAATCATGGGATGACCCAAAGTTCTAGTATTATGAGAGAGGGAGAAAAATGTCTCTCTATCCACTTCCTCCACACCATGCATAATTTTGTACACCTCTATCATGTCTCCCCTTACTCGCCCTTTTGCTAAGCTAAACAATTCCAGCTGCTGTAACCGTTCCTCGTATGGGAGTTGCTTTAGCCCCTTGATCATTTTAGTTGCCCTTTTCTCCATCTCTCTTTCTTCACTCCAGCCGGTGGGGTGGCAGGGGAGGGATGGGTCACTTTTGCCAGGGGTCTGAATTGATCATTTGCAGAGGGCTTTTGAAATTAGACCAAAGGCAATAAGAAATTAGGCTGAGAGCTGCATGCGGCCCTAGAGTCATAGGTTGCCCACCCTGGGAGCACCACCTTTAGATGGCAGCCCAAAGTCCCTGTTCACATCGAACTATCTAGCCATAGTTTGTCCTACCTCTCTGTGCATTTTGGCAACTAAACCAATGGCATCCAGGCTCTAGCATCTCTCTACCCTGATCTACTGAGTTAATAAGCTGATTTTTTTTTTAGTAAGCTACTATTATATTATTGCCTTCCCCAACTGGTGCCCTCCAGATGTTTTGGACTAAAACTTCCATCAGCCTTGTCAGCATGGTAAATGGTCATGGATGATGGGAGTAGTAGTCTGACAACACCTGGAGAGTTACAGCTTCCCCATCCCTGCAAGTTTAAATGAAATTTATTTTCACTGAGGCCAGGTATCACCTGAATATTACTTTAAATGAACTTTCTTTAACGTTAACACATGCAGATAATGCTGGCCACTGAGGCCAGATAGTTTTCCATTCCTGTGGTGTTGGGATTTCCATCCAAGTGTTCCAAGCCACTGTATAATCTGGTAGTTCTTTGTAGCTAAGTTTACCTAAAAGCTGATGTAACTGGGAAATCCTGCCCATGGGTCTCATAATTCCCAAGGGACATATTAACTCAAATACTGTCAAATCTCTAGAGAACTGAGTTGTAATAAATTTCTAGTGCAGATAACAATTAAGTTCTAAGTAAGCACATAAACAAATAAACCAAGAGATACATAATTCAGAATCCTTCTATTCTAGTTTCTCTCTACACTTGTTTATTACTGTTGGATAATTAATTGCAGTCAAAACCTATGACTCATGTTTCACCAGGTAGTTGGGTGAAATGGTTAAGATCACTGATACCTTCTAGGGTGGATTCCCTAGAAGGTACTCATTGAATAATTAGCAGAGCCTAAGCAGGAAGTGGGCGTAGCTATCAGCTTCTTCCTCTTTCTGCTGGGACTCTGAGAGTGTGTGGTTGCACGTGAGTTGTAGTCTCCACGTTGTTCTAGCAGCAGCATGTAACCAGAGTTGCTGGTCTGAACTCCACAAGTTCAGACCCCAAGTAACTGCAAATGTACTGTAACGAACTGTAAGAAATGTCTTTTAAGCCTGCCTGAATGAAACTGCATAATCTGAGTGAGTAAATGTTACTTTTAACTTTTACAAGACTGTGGGCCGGTTCACACGACACAGGAACCGCGGGGGAGCGCTGCTCCCCCGCGGTTCCCGTGTCATGTGCACGCTGACCGGAGGTGCCCCCGTGGGACAGCCGCGGGCGGGACCCACGGAAAGTGACCACGGTCGGTAGCGGGGTAAGCCCCTACCGCGCGTGGTCACCGTGCTGTCGGAACAGTGGGCGGCCGTTCCGCGGGGTCCCCACAGAGACGGCAGCCCAGAGCGGCTGGAGCCGCCGCCGCTCCAGCCTGTAGGGGCAAACGGCCCCTCTGGGCATCCCGGGCCTCACCCCCTACCACCGGGAGGCCCGCACTGCGGTGCAGGGACTACGGGGTCTGCCCACGCGCGCGGGGCGCCGGTCGTGTGCGGCGCCCCGCCAGACCCCACGGATGGCCCCGCGGTTCCTCCCCCGCCGGCAGCCTGGGTCGTGTGAACCGGCCCTGTGTCTCTGATTATTGTTCTGAGGGAGAGAAAAGGGGACAAAACCAGGGAAATCCAGTCTGCCTTAAAGCATCCTGGATTACCAAATGCTAGCTGGCTAACACTAGCCAAATCTAAGCTTCTTTTAAGCTGGAAAGGGACTCTACTCTGCTGATCTCACTAACGTGAGATAGGAAGGATATTACTCCACAATATATCCTCTCCTAGTATCTTTTTCAAGTCCCAACAATTACTGTCTAGAGCAGGGCTCTCCAACCTTGGGTCCCCAGATGTTGCTGGACTACAGCTCCCAGAATCCCTTGCCGTTAACCATGCTGGCTGGGGCATGCTGGGAGTTGTAGGCCAAAAACATCTGGGGGCCCAAGGTTGGAGAACACTGGTCTAGAGCATCCACAAATCTAGAAACCCTTTCTTTTCCTGCTTTCACTTTTAGCTAGTTCTGTAGATCATAATTCTCTTTACTTATAAATGGCTCTAAGAGAGGCTAAAGATGCAGTTGAATATTTAGATGTATGCCAGAATGAACGCTCCAGCTTTCAATGGATCTCAGGCAATGGGTGGGCATCAAGTAGATCTGGATCTACTCAGATCTCTGGGTGATTTGCAGGGATGTTGAAGAGTCCTTGGTCTCGAGTTCTGAGTCGAGTCTCGAGTCCCATTAAAAATATTGGGACTCGAGTGGGACTTGAGTCAGAGGGGGGACTCAGTCCGACTCGCGAGTCGAGTCCTCGAGTCCCCATCCTTGGTGATTTGCAATAGATAAGCAAAGATGCAATAGATAAGCAAGATCCTCCCCTCTTTTTTTCTTTTTTTTTTTAACAATAGGAGCAACAAAATGAAACCCCCCTTGAAATTATACTGCTGACCACAAGCACAAATAACCTCACAAGGAATGCGGCCCTCAACAGAAAAAAGGTTTCCTACTCTTGGCCTATCATTTCCCCCCGATGCTTATTATTTTTTTCTAAACCAAAAAGGCTCTTAACACTTTAGCCTTTTCTTCTCACAGAGGTATTGCTGCTTGGCTGCTGCTCTGCTTAGCCACAACTCTTCTACTTACTTTGGTAAACTCTTCTACTTCGGTGGATATTTTTCATAGATCATAGAGTTGGAAGGAGCCTACAAGGCTGTCCAACCCCCTGCTCAATGCAGGAAACTAGAGAGGGGTCTCCCATGCAAGTAATAACCAGGCCTGACCCTGCTTAGCTTTCCACGCTCAGAGAAGCTCAGCCAGCCATGTAGTAGGATTCCAATGTGTCCTACTTTACAGTGGTCAGTTCTCTATTTGAAGGCAACTTCTATTTGAGTCTGGTTTCAAGACAGAGAATTATAAGAAGGGAGCACAGGGGCCTCAAAGTTGCCCTTCTGCACCACCTAGATGGCAGACTGAGCAGGCACACACAGGTCAGTCTTCCTGACTTTGGTGAGATGTACTGTATTTCTATTTAAATGATAGTCATTATTTCCCCATTTGCATCTAAATATATGCACATTTTATGCAAATCTATGTCTTCTTTCCTCCTCTTTTTTGGGATACATTTCCTCTTTTTTTGGAGACGTGTAAGTGGCCACTAGCCAGTACTGAGGGAATGGAATACATGGAATACAGTTCTTGCGATGAGGAGAAGTAAGAAGTGGAGTCCCCCAAGGATCTGTCTTGGGACCAGTGCTCTGTAACTTGTACACAGATGATCTGGAGTCAGGGGTGAGCGGTGAGATGGCCACATGTGTGGATGCCATGAAATTATCCAGGGTGGTGAAGACAAAAATGGCTTGTCAAGGGTGTGAAAAAACCCCTCTTTAAACTGGGTGAATGGGCAACAAAATGGCAAATATGGTTAAATGTAAATTATCATAAGGTAATGCATATTGGGGCCAAAAAAAATAAAAATAAAAATATCCTAACTTCGCATATACACTTGTGGGATTTCAGCTGACAGTGACTGACTGGGAAAGAGATCTTGATATATGGTGGATAATTCAATAAAAAAATGTCAACGCAGTGTGTGTGGCAGTTGTGAAAAAGGAAAATCCATGCTAAGGATCATTTGGAAGGGGATAACCCCCCCCCCAACTCCCAATATTGTAATGCCTTTACACCATGAATGGGGAACCTCTAGCCTGCAGGTCTAATTTGGCCCACGGAGGTTCTCCATCTGGCATGTTTTGAGCTTCCTCTGTGGGCCTCTCCCCTCCCCAAGCCCCTGCCCCCTGGAGGCTAGCAGGGAGAGGAACCCAGTATCTTATCACTGTTAGGAGATAAAAGTGGGGATTTCCCCTTACTTAGCATGCTGCTCTTCCTCCCAGTTGGGAGGGGGAACAGTGCACGAAGTGCTTTCCTGGCTGAGACACTGGTTGGAGGAGTGATGTGCGCACAGGGAATGCAAGGACAGAGTTAAGCCATGGAGTCCAGGGGGGGGGCAATCTCTTTGGGGTCTTGGGGGCAGAGTACCCTGCCAAGCCCCAGTGTGCACTGTTCTGGTCACCACGTTTCTCAGAAGAGATATTTCTCTTCCTCAGCCTTCACAGAAAAAAGAAGGCCACTTCACAGAATTTTCTCTGAATGTGCGCCACCATTTTGGGGGGGACACAAAAACGCCCCCCCTGCAATTGCACAATGCCCCCAAATGATGCTAGATTCAGGGCATTATGGATGATGCAAAATGGTGGCCAGGGTGCCAATGCAGTTGTTGCAGAAGCCACTTATGAAAAAAGAAATAAGCTGTATTGCTGTCACTGCTAGTGGTGAGCCCCAGCCCTGAGAAACTGTTGGAGAAGTCATCTTCCCCCCTAGAGATATTTGGTGAAATGTTCCTCCCAGTTTCTCTACCCACAAATAGAGCTCCATGTGAATACTTCAACGAGTCTATCTTCTCACCGTCATTGCCATCAGCTGCTATTGCTCACTCCTCATCCTCTTTCTCATCATTGTGACCATTTGCTTGTTTGACAGGCAGAGAGCCAGTGAGCAAGTAGGCAGTAGCATCTGCTGCTCCTCCTTCTCACCACCACCGTTGTCAGGGTTAAAGCAAGAGGCAGGTGAACAAGCAGGTTGCAATGGTGAAGAGGACCACCAAATCCAGGGAGCTGTTGTCAGTGGGCCCCTGCTGGGGCGTGGCCCCTCAGGAAGTGCCTGACCATGCCTATCCTTGACACTGGTCTTAGCCATTGCCTTGATGGTCCTGCTTGTGAGGCTCCCATTGGCATTCAGTGGCCACTGTGGGAAACAGGATGCTGTACTAAATAGGCCTTTGGTCTGATTCAGCAAAGGCTCTTACAATAGCTCCTACATCCTCCTATAATGAAGACTTATAGGAGCTTCTCAGTACCTATAGGCCAGTGTTCTCCAACCTTGGGTCCCCAGATGTTTTTGGCCTACAACTCCCAGCATGCCCCAGCCAGCTATGCTGGGGTTGGAGAACACTGCTATAGGCATAGGATTGATTGATACGGCTGAAAGCTGTGCATGTGGCATAGGCCCATGAAGCACCAGGAGTTTGTAGTGACAGGAGAGCTTCAAGAGTTTCTTAAACTTCTTGACATAGCTGATTGCAACATTTGCAAAACAATGCTGTTCAATTAAAGGATCAGTGGTAACATATCCAGAGCAACTGCTGAGCTTCATTCTGCCTTCAGGTTGTAGAATCTCTTCAGAAATATCTGGCTCCCTTCACCCTTCCATGTGCCATGTTCCAAGACCCCTTTGGAATGATTTCTGCGGCTTTTAATCCTGCTGGAGGTGAATGCCCCCAAGGAAGCAAGTGCAGGTTGGCTTCCTGGGAACTTAATAAGCTTCAGTGAAAGTTTCTGCAAAATGTAATTTAAGGAGCCAAATCTACATTTTCTACCCATTTGTAAGATTCATTTCTTTCCAGTATTCCATGCCAGAAATACATCTATTCCAGAGCTATCAGAGCAAGGATGTGAATTATGCTTTACATTCTGAATCTGTAATAAGGAGGGAGTCAACTCAGAGAGTTGAGAATAAAAATTGCATATCCCACATGAATTAGCATATTTCTAAATAACTACTGTACATGCCTTGATAGGGCCAGTCATACTATGTAAATCTCTTCTGCTATTTCTTGATATCTGAAACATACTTAAAGGTTATCACCCAACCACTGAAAAACAACAATAAAAATAACCCCCTCTTAAAGATCTCTGGTTTGATGCACATTTAGCCATACTTAGAGTACACCCATTGAATCAATGGGACTTGAGTTAGAGTAGACTTCAGTGGGTCTACTCTAGCTATGACTAAATCTGGATCCAATTTTTATCCAAGAACATAATTCTGTTCTACTTGTAGTAAAGAACATGGTTCCAATGGACATCTATGTAAAAGGACAGCATCACCTAGGGGGCTCTTAGACAACAGCCTTGGATATTGCAGCTCAGCTGCTCTTCCAAGTTGAGCCACTGTATTTCCAAATCTTCCTTAGTAGAGGTCTTTTAAAAAAACTTCCTAAGTCCATACCTCAGTAGTGGAGCACCTGCTTTGCATACACAAGAGTCCCAGTTCAATCCCTGGTATCTCCAGTTAGAAAGATCAGGTAGCAAGTGATGTCAAAGACCTTTGCCTGTGACAGTGGAGAGCCACTACCAGTTAATACAAACAATACTGGGCTGGTATATGGGTGCTTCCTATGTTCACCTATGCCGTGAAGGCTGGTGGCTCCACTGTCAGTAGGATGGGTTATCCAGTTTTGGTTTTAGTCTGAACTTTAAAGGAGCTATCCATGGTGCTGAATCATAAAACCACCCAAATAGGTTCAGAACCATGGATAGCTCCTTTAAAGTTCAGACTAAAACCCAGACTGGATAAACCGCCCCACTTACATTGGAGTTACCCGCCTCCACTGCACCTATGTTTCATATGGTTGGATAGGTCAGCATGATGTAGGTAACACAATACTGGATGACACGACTTAAAACCTTTGGTCAAATTTCTGCTCAGCCACTAATCTTATTGGATGACTTTGGGGAAGTCTTTCAGCCTACCTACCTCACATGGTTGAAACATGGTTACAACATTGTTCTGAGATCCATGGAGGAAGTGTGAGATGCATCTCACACAGTTACAAGTGTGATAATAGAAATAGTGGCTGTGATCCAAAGAACCACACATTTCATTCCACAAGCCTGAAGGCTTTTAAAGCTTTTGCTTCTGGAACATCAACCCTTTTCTGTTGCATGAAAAACCATAAGGGGTCTTTCAAAAGCAGTTTGTGATACAACATGGGGGACAGAATCTGTTTTAAAATGGGAAGTGGTGGGGGGACCATAAAACATACTGTTGGGCACACTTGACCAGTGAACCCATAGCTCAGGCAGGATTTGAAATCAGGGCTCTTAGTACACAGGGCTCCATACTCTGGACCACATCCATCTGTTGTCATTTTATTCTGTAGTGATCATTTATATAGTTTACGCCAGGGGTGGGCAGGCTTCAGGCTTGCAGGATCTACTTTGTTTTTCATTAGAACCCCAAGATCCACCTGATAAAAAAAAATATGCACTTATAATTTAAGAATTCTAAGCCAGGAATTATGTCTGAGCTCCAGAATGTAACAGAGCTCTCAGTCCTTTCACGCTACTGCAAATTGCCTAGAGAGATACCTTCTGCCCAACCCTGGTTTACACTGTAATGCAGCAACTGGGCACATATGCTACTTCCAGGACTCCACAATGTTTAGATGTACAGCTTTACAACTTTCATCATAATGTTGGAAGGAGGACTGGGAGATAGGGTTAACTTGCATTGGGAGCACTTACCCTGTAATTCAGTCCAAGCTGGCTGCATACCAATACGATGGTAAAACCCCCAAAGGAGCCCTAATACTAGAGTAGGTAGTTTAATTAGTGCTATGCTCCCATTTATAATTAGATTTCTGTTAGTTCAGATTGAAGCTTAATTTCATAATAATGAAAAAAAATTAAAAATTCCTGTGGGACTTTTCCCGGTAAATTAATACTGTGTACTTTGATGAACTGATGCTTTTAATAGACTGTGGTATTTGAAAAGAATCTAAATCAAGGCGGAAGCATTACCGTCCCATAAAAGTCAAGGCCACAAGGTAGTAAATCTCTTTACAAGGAAGAGGAATGGGTCTTGGATGGAGTCCGAAAAAGAGTGAACAGCCTGGACTGTGAAAGAAAAGATTAATTTCCAGTAGCAGCGAAGTTGCAGCAGGAAGAAGGTAGAATATCACACTTCGTCTTTTGGATTCTTCCAAGTAAAACCAACGCCATGCTGTCATTGGCAAGACTAGTTGAGGAGAGGCCCCATCTTGCAGAAAAGATCAATATTCAGGGTAGGGGGATTTCCCCCCCTATCCTTGCTGTGGGCCAATGAAACAAGAAAGGAGCAGTTGGAATATCTTGAGAGCTGGGGAAAGGGCTGAACATCACCCTGCCTCTGTAGCTGCCAAATAGAATTGTGGCCAGAGCAAGCCCTACAATTAGGCAGAGTGGGGTGGTTACCTTAGCAGTGCCAGCCAAAGTATTTCCCTGCTTGGGGCAGAGCTGCAAATGTGCCCCCTCCCAGAAGCCAAAGTGCACAGTACCCAAGCCAGCCAAGCTAGTTTGGCACATGAAGCAGAAAGTCCCATAAGCTCTTCTCCCCATCCTTGGCAATAAAAATAAAACAGTAACAAATTAAATAACCATTTGCTGTGTTTTCATGGCACCCCAAATCTACTACCTGAGATGGTCACCTTGGGGTCAAACTAAACGTTCCTTGAAGAAACAGGCATAGTGGAGCTATGAGTACTACTGTTACTTACTCTCCCGTAAGCGTGTGCAGCTCTGATTCAGATTGGGGCCATAGCACTTCAAGAGAGGAGACTTAAAGCTTCCCCCCCCCCATTTTAGTCCCAAAATTCTACCTTCCCCATGTGAGGGTTTGTTGTTGTTGTTTTTTAAAAAAGAAAAATGCATATTTTTACAATTGGGATTTAAAAACGTGTTCTTTTACAATTGGGGGGGAAAGGCGTACTTTACAAAAATGTGCATTTTTCCTGATCAGGAAAAAAAGACACTCACATTTGGGAATGCAAATGAGGCGAAATAAACCATATATTTACTTTAACTCATTCAGCAGAATAAAAGGGGAAAACAAATTGCTCCTCCACTCTCATGGATCCATTTGTTCCCTGCAAATGCAGGTGGCAATTTTCTGCTGCTTTGTGGGCGAGGGGGAAACAGAGGAGGAGGACTTCACTGAATTTTTCAGGATGGGAAGTTTGCCACTTATCTATCTTAACTTTTTTGAGGTGATGGGGGGGGGGGCATTCTTGCAGTTCAAACATTTTTTTAAAGTTCATCACCTATGTGTAGGAGTTGCCCTGATGCAATTTCTGGAATGCCTATGAACAATGCTGCAAGACTTTCCAGGAAGTGCAGAAGTGGCAGCCCTTTGGCCACCTTGTAAAATGTGTGTTAGGTAAGATTTGTTGATTTTATGTTTGCTGTTTTTATGACTGTTGGCTGTTGTATTACTGTATCAGTTTTTTGTTTTTTTTTAAAAATATTATAAAGAATTTTATGGATGTAAGCCACCTTGGCAGGGCTCCTGCCCTAAAAGGTGGCCTGGAAATGTTTTAGATAGATAGATAGATAGATAGATGCATAAGATTTAACCCTCTCCACAGTTTCAGTGAAATTCTCTAACTTCCCCCATCTTCAGGGGCATCTTTGTTTCAACTCTCTCCTAGAATGGCCATGAAAAACTGAGCTGAAATGTTCAACCCAACTCTGAGCAAATGTCAGCAACATTAGAATAGTAAAGAAAAATGGGGTTCACTCCAGGTGTTCCAGAATCTGCTATGTTTTTTGTAAGTGAGCAGCTCAGCAGCCTGGGTGATCTTACCTCTGGGTAGTAGATCAACCAATGTGGAATGTGCTTGAGCATGCGTTCTGGGCTGCAATCTCAAGTCACTGCAGGAACAGGATTTCAGTTTGCTCTTCTATAGTTCAGGAAAAAGGAAGTTCCACTTGAGTTATCCCTCCCCTATTATCTTCTCTCCACAAGAAGTTTGCCTACCTTCTTCTTCTGGCTCTTGAGAAATTGATTGTCAGCTCTCCGAGTCTTCCCTGAACAGAGATTCTTATCTTAGCTTATAGGTTGTTCTAGCCTCAATAGCTTTCTGGCTTCAGTCAACAAGGAAGACATTGACCCTTCCACAGATGCTGCTAGGACCGGATGACCAAGAGCATGTTCAGGCCCCCACAGAGCTGAGGGCCCTCATATCCAGTAGCCACAAAAGCCATAAGTGCACAAAGTCCTGCTCCTCCTCCTCCTCTTATCTTCCCAGCATCATCATTTCCCCAGGAGGCCTCGTTTGGGTGCAAAGGAACTCTTCTATGAATTGGGAAGAAAAAGAAGAAGAAAGTGCTGCTGGCTTTGCCACTGCCTGGTAAGGGGACAGAAAGAATGGTGGTGTTGGGAAGCTGGCGGGGGGAGAAGAGCAAAGTGGGAGAGCATGCTGGAGCAGTTTGAAAGAATGAATACATGGGTTTGAAAAGAGCAGAGAGAGAGAGAGAGAGAGAGAGAGAGAGAATGAACCCCTTCCTGGAGGGGGAGTTGGAAAGAGCAAGGGGAGAAAGAGTGTGCTGGGGGAGGGCTGGAAAGAGCTAGGGGAGACAGTGCACACCAGAGGTGATGGTAGAAAGAGAGAAACCAGTGAGGCAGAGCAACCAGGAGTGTGTGTGGGCTTCCCCAGAGGGCATCTTGCCCAGGGCCCCTCAACTCTGGCAGCGCCGCTGCCCCTACACTATGAAACAAAAACCCAACTCAGAATTCTTCCCTTAGAGCAGTGTTTCTCAACCTTGGGTCCCCAGATGTTTTTGGCCTACAACTCCCAGCATGCCCCAGCCAGCATGCCCCACCCAGCATGCTCCCATGCTGGGAGTTGTAGGCCAAAAACATCTGGGGACCCAAGGTTGAGAAACACTGCCTTAGAGGCTTACATGAGCTCACCCACATGGTCTCTTTGCCGCAGCAGCGCTCCCCAGCCACACTAATGATGACCAACCTACTTCAATCGGCTTTATCGGCATGCTCTAAGCATGCTTGCTTACTTAACATTCTAAAGATGAATCTTCTATGAAAACTATTTTAACATTTTGCCAGCCCAATAAGCAATTTAATTCTGTTAGGCCACCGTTACCACCACCTTTGCAGACAAGGAAATTGTTCAGAGTTTGTATATAGAATCAGAGGAGACCTTTATAAATAAATAACAGAACCACCAAAGGCAAGGTTCCCCCACCCTCGAATTCAAATTCTTTTTGTAAAATGAGACCCTCTGCTTGGCTTACAAATGTAGTTGTGGAAGTGGCTCCCATGAGATACATATGACTTTGACATTTTACTCAACTGTTTGCCTGTCTTGCCTGTTTGGTTTATAAATTCTCTGTGGCAGCAAAGGTTGTGCCTTTTTAAACACTGCTGCAATATCTAGTGTAAACCCCAATGCGGTGCAAAACATTTTATAAAAGATAGGTATTTCCACTAGACCTGATTAAGAAATGTAGAAAGCTTTAGTGAATGGTTTACATAGAGCAGATTCAGATATTAATTATCACAGAGCATTTTCACAAAATACCACTTGTGATGCTGATGACCATAGCCCAGTGGAAGAGCATGTGGTCTACATGCAGAAGGTCCCAGGTTCAGTCCCTGGCATCTTTACTTAAAATGATCAGGTAGCAAGTGCTGACATAGATCCCAGAGAACTGGTGCCAGACAGAGCAGCCAATCCTGGGTGTGGAAAATCAGTAAAACCATGAGGCAATGTTTTACAGAGGGTTATGCAAATGTGTAAATAAGAGTGTTTTCTGTGAGATAAGGTCATGTAGTACATAAATAGCTATGGGTCTGTGGTAAAAAGATCGACATTTTGTTTGTAGACTGTATTAAAAGATACATTGTATGTGTGGCCTACAGTTCATTTTATTTAACATTTTTATACTGCCCTTCATTTATTTAGAATTTACAATTGACGGCCTGTCAAGCAGCAGCAGAGCTAATACACTTTCTGTATAGAAAAGCAAGTGCCTGTTATTGAAAAAAGGAGCAAAGGTCAAGCACTGGTCCAACTCTGTCATTCTATATGGTTAGTGTTAGTTGCCAGTTGGGCACTTGTAATGTAGAATGGTAGCATCAGTTGAATGATAACTTCAGTTGCATAGACTCTATGTGTCTATTACAGTGAACAGACAAATCTGGGACTTAGGTCCACCACTCTGCCACTGGCATCCATCCATTCCAGCTCCAAGGTAGTACTGAAGCTGGAACTAGTGAAAGGATAGGATAACATATCCATATTGCCTAGAAAACACATCTGTTAAGGATGTGGCCCTTAACAGTTGTAACCTCGCAGCATTTTGAAGCTGGAGAACATGGAACATTCTTAACAGAACAAGTTAAAACTGAAAGGATGATTATTGGAATAATGATGCATTTGGTTCAATGTTAAAATAAATTTCCTGGTCTGTCTGTCTTCTTCATAGCTGAACCCATCTCTGTGTTACAAGGAGAGTAAGAGATTGTACCAGAAATGGTTGGTGGCAGTGTAGGAGACAAGGGACAAGAGAAGCTGGTGTATTAACAAAGGGTGACACAGTCTTGGGTTCTGCAGCTATTCCTTCTTTCCGTCCTTAACAGATTCCATACAATTATCAAGGGCACGAAAATGCATTAAGGGCACAATTGTATGCATGTTTAGACAGAAAAAAGTCCTATAACTCTGGCTGGCTGGGAAATGTTGGGAGTTGTAGGACTTGCTTTCTCTCTAAACCTACACAGGATTACACCGTAAAGCAGTCTAGCATCAAAATAAAGTACCCATGAAGGACAGCTGTTGGGCCTGGTCCAGCATTCAAGTTTTGCTCTTAATGCTTAAAAGAGCACGGTATGTGTGAGGATAAGGAGGTTTTCTGTTCAGGCATTATATAATTTTGTTTGTTTGATCTCCTGTAGGCTTGGTAGTCTGACAGTTATTCATGCAGAGTTCCCCTTTTAATCTATATTACAAAACTTTTCCTTGAGTGGTGACACAGCTACGGACCAGATCATTCTACTTGTATTGTTTATTTTTTGAAGACATGCCTGCACAGAAGCTGTTTTATGGTTCATTTTACACATTGCCTGCTGAAGCATTTATATATTTTTTGAGTTTTTGCCCTAAACATATTAAAAAGATTCAGATGTTTTGTGTGTGAGGGGGGAAAGTGGAGCAGCATGTTCAGAGAATCTTTGTATTTCCTGTTGATGATTCGGAGTGATACTGAGTTTCATTTGCTGCTGAATAAATCCAGAGTGACACAAGATATATTTGTTTACAAGTGCTACCAGTCTCATTCATGGTCATCCATTAATGAATTCTCCTTTCTTTCTTTTCTTCCTCATTGTGGCTGTGGCAAAGTAGTCAGGGCTAAAATGCTGGCCCCACTCTGTTGTATGCTGCCCACCGGTGTTGTAGTGGAAGATGTCAAAGTGCAGGAGTGCATCATGATACCCACGCTCCCACAGCAATGCGCCTAAGGAGAGTTCAAAAATGCAGACAATGTGATATCTCGGGATGTTTCTAGCCCCAAGATCAGAACAGGGTCTAGTTAATTGGACTGAGTGACTTCAGCTGCATTCCTGTGGGAACTTTCGCCCACCTCTTGGGGCCTGGGAAAGCTTCCCAAGCCAGCCTGTGATTGCTGCTAGCCATTCACCTTAGAGTGGCAGGGGTTTGAGCATATATTTAGGACAGTTACAGCTGCCCATGGTCTTTGTCTTCATTTTGTCTTGGCTTAGGACTCCAAAAATTTCTGTCCAGGCCCTGACCTATTTAAAGACTCATGCTTAAGTATGTTATACCCTCCAACATTTCACAGATGAAAATAGGGACACATGTGAATTTGTAAGAGGTATGGTTAAGCAACACATGAGGGTATGATCAAGAGGGTGTGTCCAGACAACATGAGGGCATGGCCAAGGGTATGGCCAGGCAACCAAAGGGCATGGTCAAGTACAAAAGTTATTAGAGGAAACACACAAGATCTTCTATATTATAATTATTACATTATTATATTATATATTATTTTATAAGTGGCTTTTGCAATATTTTTTTAACCTTACTTAAACCCTTAATTGTTTATATCTGGTGTTTTTCATGGAGAGGGTGTCAGTGCTTGCAGGGCAATCTATTTCTTTTTGTTTTAAAATTGCCTGCTGGTCTATGACTGTAATAAACTGACTGACTGTTTTAAAATTGTCAGGATTGGCACAAATTCAACAGGTGAAGCTTACCCACCCACTCCACACCCCCAAACATGGAGCTTCAGAGAGAAGGGGAAGTTTCTTGCATTTCCTTCTGACACTGTAAACTCACCTGTTAGAGGGAGGCACAGAGTCAGCTCTGTTAGGAAATAAAATCTTTGGCAATATAAAGGTAGGAATCATGTGATAAATTCCCTCATTCACCTCTCTGTCAGTCCAGGCTTTCACCCAGCTAATCCCTTTCCCACAGCAACGTGCAGCAGAGGCAGCAGGTAAAGTGTGTGTGTGTGTGTGTGTGTGTGTGTGCGCGCACACACACACACATCCTCACCTGGTCCTCCCAGCTTAGCATTGTCTGTTCCCTCCCTGCTTACTGCGGCTGTTCGAGCCTAAGCAGAGCTATCTTAAAGGGGGCATGGGCAAAATTTCAGCTAAGCTAAAACTGCAAGCTTAGCTGCAATTTTGCCCATGGCCCCTTTAAGTAGCTTGTAATTGCAGGAGGCAGGCAAATTCGGGACTTTGCATGACAAAGTGAGAAGTTGTGATGGTTTAAGGGTTTTCATGCTGGTCCTGGCCATTTTCAGGGCAATTGGAGACTATGGTATGTATAGACAGGTTTAGGTAGCTTTGTTATTTTTGCCTTGAAGTATTGTTTCTAAATGTTCTCTAGATTTTGTGTGCCTTTTATTCCCCTTTCCCAATAAAATTACTACCTCTTACAGCGGGTGGTGTGCTTCATTCTAAGTTGCCTCAGTACTAAGTCCAGAGCCTTCCTTTTGGTTAATGCTATTTTATTTATTTATTATATTTATACCCCGGCTTTTTTCCTGCAAGGAACCCAAGGCGGCTTACATAATCCTCCTCTCCATTTTATCCTCACAACAACCCTGTGAGGTAGGTTAGGTTGAGAGTCAGTGACTGGCCCAAAGTCACCCAGTGAGTTTTATGGCTGAGTGGGGACTAGAACCCGGATCTCCCGAGTCCCAGTCCAATACTCTCACCACTACACCACACTGGATCTATTGTTTAAGGTTTCAGGCCTAAGCCTTAGAAATAAAGGGTGCCAGTTTGGCCCCCTATTTTATAAGACTTAGGGATATCCTGTAAGGCCTGAGAGTTCCCTGGTTCAAGCTGAGTTGGACATAAGGGGTGGTGGCAGTCTACCTTACTGGGTTAGTGTTCAGCCCACACAACCTTTTGTTCCTGCCTACAGCGCTGGGAACTAAGGCAACTACTTCCTCTCTTTGCAGCCATGATGTTCACTGGTGACCATGAGAAAGTCACTGTCTGAGCCTATCCTACATATAGGGTAAAGTCCACGCCCATGTATACCAATCTGAGCTCAATGGAAGAAGGGTGGGGATACATTAAAGCAACATTTTGACATTGCATTGTATTTTATTATTGGTTTTAAATGTTGTTAGCTGCCCTGACCACTAGAAGGGTGGGATACAAATGTTTATACAAACATTTAAAAATGTAGTGCACATGGTGGCATTTCACATGTGGGTGAACTGAAGCTTGTTTTGAACAGTTTATAACAGATTGTGGGACAATTGCATTACATTCTTCTAACATATCTTTAATGTAAATAATAGACACCTTTGTGCCTTCTAAAATAATGCAGGAAAAGCTCTTGCTAGAGAAATGTATTACCCTAGAGCTCTGGCAGATGATATCATAGTCATTGCCTTTTCTCCAAAAAAGTCCCGGAGCTGGCTCCACCCACCCCACCCCTCCATGACACCACTGCTGCCTATTGTATCTTGGTGTAGTTGCTTCATGCTAATTAGAAATCTGGATAAACTGGGGTGAGAAGGAGACTAAACATAATTTACACCAGAGAGCAACCATGCTAATAGCTTGGTCCATCTCACCAGTCCATAGTGAGATAAGAGCTTCAACAGGAGTGCCAGATGTGTCAACCTTAAACTCCTCAATAACATTTAAGAATCCTTCTATAAGTCTCTAGTACAAGAGACTCCTCTTTAAGATTACATATATAATCTGAAGCATTTATTTCCAAGAATGTTACCAGGGTAGAACTAGGTCCATTCCTTTCGATGGAAACTCCATCTTACTCGCTCAAAAGGGAGATGGCTACATACAAACATAAGAGCCAGCCTGGATTGACCTAATGTCCGGTCCGGTCCGGTCCAGGACATGAGCAGCAGGGGTCCTCAGTTGAAACACCAGGTCCAGGGGCGGTGGAGGCAGAAGAAGGGCCAGAGGCAGAAGCACAGTCCAGGAATGCGCAAGGGTCTGATATGTATACAACATGGCGGCAGGGCCGGTGCTACCATTAGGCGAACTAGGTGGCCGCCTAGAGCACCAGGCTAAATGGGGGCGCCAGAAATGTGGGGGAAGGGGAGGCAAAAGAAGCATGCCCCTCCCTCTCTCTCCTCCACCTCAGGGCTCCGTCTCCAAGCTGGCGCCGCTGAAGCTTCAGGCAGGCTCCTCCTCACAACCAGCATCAAAAGAGGCAGAGAAGGCGACAGGCTGGAGGAGGCGCAGGCGGGCAGGGGCCAATGATGGGAGGCTGGTGGGCGAAGGGAAGGATGCACCTGCAAACACCTCATTTGCCTTCCCGGGCAGGGGCCAATGATGGGATGCTGGTGGGCAAAATCTCCCCTTCCTTCCAGCCAGTCTAATTTTTCTTCCTTCCTCTTAATCTGTTTTGTCTTTTCCCCTTCTCCAATGAACTGTCTACTTCAGTTCATTTTGTGTTCCTTTTTCTTTCTTTCCTTTTTCATCAGTCTCCCCACTCTTCTCCCCCTTAATCTTTTTTAAAAATAATCTTTCTGTGGTTTCCTTTCTCTTTCGCGCACCACTTTCCTCTTCCTTTCCCCACCTCCCCCTCTTCCTTTCCCCACCTCCCCCTCTTCCTTCCTTCCTTTCACCCTCCCTCCTTCACCCACACTCCAAAACAGCTCCGGATCAGCCAGGGTGCCTCACTTTGCCTCCAGCAGTTCCAGCTGTGCTTAACCATACAGGTCTACTCCAAAGTAAGCTCCAAGGGAGCTGGAGGGAGGGAGGGCTCAAGTGGGAAGGGGGGGCACTAAATATCTGATTTTGCCTAGGGCGCCAAACTGCCTTGCACCAGTCCTGCATGGCAGGGCCAAAAGCAGATGCATAGTCCAGGAACAAGCAAGGGTCAGATACATACAAGGCACAGCAGGGCCAGAAGCAGGCAAAGATCAAACACTGGCAAGGATCAGCATTTACAGCAGAATTAGGAACTAGCTACAAACACCACAATGACTTGTATTGCTGTGCCAAAGGTGAGCAGCAACAGGGAGCCTCTTATAGGACTTCCTGCAGCTCCCAGCTGGTCTGCATGAGTGGCTGGCTCGGACCCTGTGAAAACATACCAGTCTGGTGCTAACCCTGCGAGTATTTGCAGGTGGACTTGCCTGCCTTCTCCATTGGGCCACCAGATGGAGCTGTGGTGCTGTGCCAGCTGAGCAGATCCTGACACCAAAGGCCCATCTAGTCCAGCATTCTGTTCCCACAGTGACCAAGCAGATGCCAATAGGAAGCCCAGAAGCTGGACATGAGCTCAGCAGTAGCACCTTCCTGCTTGTGTTTCCCAGCAACTGGTATTCAGAGGCATACAGCCTCTGATACTGCAGGTAATATATAGCCATCATGACTAGGAGCCATTGATAGTCTTATCCTCCATGAATTTGTCTAATCACCTTTAAAAGTAAACCACGCTTGTGGCTTCCTCTCTAGAAAGCTAAGCAGAGGATAACTCTGGGAGAACCTCACATTAAATCCTCTGTACTGAGAAAAGAACATAAGAAAAGACATGCTGGATAAGATGTAACATCTATCTGTTGGAATATGGTTTCAATATTCTGGGTTTGCCTTCGGGCAAGAAAGCTAGCCTTGGAGACAGGTGTAGAGTTCTGTTCAAGGTCTCAGCTATGACTTCACTCTCCTTTGCCCTAGTTACGGTTTTTTCTCTAGATGGCTCCAAGGATGGTGAAGACGGGGGTCTTAATTGTATGCAGGTGGCATTACCTCATGCAATAGGGATGCCTGTACAAAATGTATATAAGGATGTCAATGAGTATGTATTCTTGTTGGGTGTTTTGATAGGCGTATGGTTTGGAGTTTTTGAGGAGAAAGTTGTGTATGTTTAGACAGTCATTCTTTTTGTGTCTAATGTACTAATCTCTGTAATTTTTGTATCCTGCACTCTGTGTATGCTTTGTTCCTGTGTTTTATTTTCAAGTCATAGTTTTGTAAATCTTTTGCTAAGGAAACTGGCTTGTGTTTGTTTTACTTACTGGACTAGCCTAAGCCACTAAGATAACACCACTGCTACTCCGCTGCTGCTGGTGAACATTGTTTTTGGACTCTGTTTCTCACCCAGCACTGGTATCCAACACTATCTGGTCTAACATTATGTTCACACAGTGGGTGAACAAGCTGCCTGTGGGAAACCCATAAGTAGGACATGAGTGAAATAGCACCTTCCCACTTGTGTTCCCTGGAAACTGGTGTACATAGGCATACTGCCTCTGATACTGGACTAGTAGCCATGAGAGCTTTATTTATTTATTTATTTCATTTTTATACCGCCCAATCAGGACCGGTGCAGGGCAGTTTGGCGCCCCAGGAGAAATAATATTTAGCGCCCCCCCTCGTGCCGTGGGGGGGGGCTCCGGAGCAAAGCAGCCCTGCTCTGCAAAAAAAAAACCCTGCGCCGCCGCCACCAACCTACCTTCCCCCCGCCCTGGCTGCTGCTGCTGCTGCCACCTCCTCCTCCTAGGAGGAAGTGACGCGACGGGACCCCTGTGCTCTGTTTTTTGCCGGGGAAACCAGGGCAACAGGGCTGTTTAAGCCCTGTTGCCCTGGTTCCTCCCGCCAAAACAACGCGGGCGGGGCTCCAGAAGCGACGTGACGCGACGCAGGTAGGTGGCGGGGGGGTTGGGTGGTGGCAGCGGCGGCGGCGAGCAGGAGGGCGGGGGGAGGCGCGGTGGCGGCGGGGAGCGGGAGGGCAGGGGGAGGCGCGGCAGCGAGCGGGACGGGAGGGTGGGGGAAGGCGCGGCGGCGAGCAGGATGGGAGGGCGGGGGGAGGTGTGGCGGCGGCGGCGGGTGGGCGGAGAGGCGGAGGCCTGGTGGGGGCGGCGCAGCGGAGGCGGAGGCCTGGCGGGGGCGGCGCAGCGGCAGCAAAGAGGAGCGCAGCGTTTCTGCGCCCTCTTCAGCCGCACGCCCTAGGCAACTGCCTAGTTTGCCTAGCGGTAGCGCCGGCCCTGCGCCCAATAGCTGAAGCTCTCTGGGAGGTTCACAGCAATTAACACTTTTAAAACCATCCAAATAGGTGGCCATCACTACATCTTGTGGAAATGAATTCCATAGTGCTGTACAGATCCCTGGGGCCGGGGGACCCCACTGTTTACATCCTTCCATTGGGAGAATTTACTATTTATTCCTACTCTCTGTTTTCGGTTCTTTAACAGGCAGGAAATTTAACAAGCTTTCTACATGCCCATCACAAACCCAGCTGTCTATGTGTCTAATGATCAAATCTCCCACTTCCACAAGTCACCTGCCCGCTGGAGTAAAATCCTTGGGGTGAGAGGATATTTGTTTATCGTCCGAGGAATGAGTCCTTTCTAAGATATCATTTTCTTCTTCCTCAGAATGGCGCCCTCCTTCCCGAAGACCTCCATTTTCTGTGACAGAAGCTAACCCAGGGATTGGGGCACCACTATTAGGTCCCCAAAGGTCTTGTCCACCAACCTCTCTGCCTCTCTTAGCTTCTCCAGGTCAGCAACCTTGGCTTCAAGGGGCTTCAATGCCAGAAGCTCATGACACTGAACACCCCCCCATAACTTCTGTCCAGCTAGTAGAGAGCCATACACAGGGCACTCAGTGCAATGCATAGGATAGCCCGCACACCCCTGCTGGCTTTCTACCTCATAACCTTTTAAACATTATTGTTAATGGGTTTGTTTACCTGGAAAACTAAGTTCTTTACTAGGAGAAGGTGGGGAATTTATTTATAGTTATTTACAAGGAGAAGTTGGGGAAGAGTCAGCTGCCCTGGCCTCCTTGGCCTTTTGCTGAACTTGCACTGGTGCTTAACTCGCTTGTGTGTTAAAGATTTCTTTTTTTACCTTGGCACTTTGTCACTGGGGCTGAGATGCTTCATCACTGGGGCTCCTCGCATTTGGTGAGCACTGGGGAATATGCTCCTACCTATAAAAGGTTTGCAGGAACAGGATAGGAAGTATACACTTTGAAATTTCTTCTCCTTCTGCAAGTCTTAAAGGCAACTGTAGATATATATCAAATTGCATTTGCTATTGTTCCTCAAGGAAAGATGCTGGTATACCAGGATCCAGGAGGCGTACCAGTGACTCTCATCAAATTATTGATAACCTTTCCCTTGAGACATCTTTACACAAAAGTGTGACGTGCAAAAGGTGTCCCATGTAGTATAAAGCATGAAAAATAGCCCTAATTTACTGGTTACATTTTCAGACCTTGGGAAGTGTTGAGGCACATAGATCATAGATCTAAGTGCAATAGGGCTAGTAGCGGGGGCAATGTTTTTGGAGAATATAAAGAAGTAGTAGGGAAACATATATTTTTTAGACTTTGCCCCCTCCCATTGCAAATCCAACAGAGAATGTCAGGATAGCTCAAGCAGCAGCTAATCAATACATGTATTACTCAGCCTTAGTACTTTGTAAATGATTTGCATCTTATTCCATGCCCTGAATCTTCAAGCTAAAATTAAAAGAACTACTGAATGATTCACAGACCGTAGGGATTTTATATTAGCAGTATGACTCAGCAAAAAAAAATCCAAAGAAGTGTTGTTGCATCAGCAAGATTTTCCCCCCTCAAGGGACAGCACTTGTGGTAACAGGAAAGTAAAATAATCCAACATAAGCAGAAAGAAAGTGCCATAGCCACTCAAACTTCCAAAAGCCCCCAAATTTCCCAGAGGCATTTTGCTTTTCTTCTGAGGCCCCAGTCATTGAGGGGGGAAACCTGTGGCTGGGCTACAGATATTTATCTACAGTTGCCTTTAAGACTTGCAGAAGGAGAAGAAATTTCAAAGTGTATACTTCCTATCCTGTTCCTGCAAACCTTTTATAGGTAGGAGCATATTCCCCAGTGCTCACCAAATGCGAGGAGCCCCAGTGATGAAGCATCTCAGCCCCAGTGACAAAGTGTCAAGGTAAAAAAAGAAATCTTTAACACACAAGCGAGTTAAGCACCAGTGCAAGTTCAGCAAAAGGCCAAGGAGGCCAGGGCAGCTGACTCTTCCCCAACTTCTCCTTGTAAATAACTATTAATAAATTCCCCACCTTCTCCTAGTAAAGAACTTAGTTTTCCAGGTAAACAAACACATTAACAATAATATTAAAAAGGTCCCCAACTCAAGGTGGGGACTGCTATGATTTCCAGGATGCAGAAAACTAAAGGAATGGCTTTAGCCTTGCTTGCTCTGTGATACTTATTTTCAGGGACACTGCCAGGTTTGAGCGGGCATTGGATAAGGTTCCCTTGGCTCCCCCTTGGTAGGCCTCCCTTCAGGCCCAGCTGAAGACATTTTGCTGTCTGAGGGGGGACAGAAAAGGGTGCCCCCCACCCCAAAGGCAAGGTGCATAGTACCCAAGGACAGCCAACACCTGATCCCACAAGTGACTCTCCCTCACAGTAGAAATACAATAGAAATAAACTGGGCAGGCCCAAGATATTTTGCTGTGAAGGACAAGACGACAACCCTTCTCCACATCCCTCATACAAAATACTAGACTGGCAGTTGAATATTACATGAACAGTAGCAACAGGTCAGCTTCTTCCACTACACTTGAGGACGGGAACAGAGGGCAAGCTGTGGAGCCATGGCTGCACCCTCCCTCTGCAATTGCCACCTGAAGTAGCTGCCTCACTCTGCCTTATGGTAGAGCTGGCCCTGGTAATAAACAAAATAACTAAGAATTTGCTCTCATTTCACACCCAAATCAGCTGCCTGAGGCAGCCGACTCACTCTGGCTAATGGGAGGACCAGTCCTGACTTTCTTGGTTAGCTTCTCAGGTGGCAGGGGACACTTTTTCTTTCTCCCTCCCCCATTTCCCCCCTCAATTGAAATGATCTATATCATGGTGTGGTATAATTCCAGAGACATTGTTGGGATGCAGAGGGAAATTGTGGCCCCTACTGTGTGACTTCTAAACTGAAAAAAGGAAAGGAGAAAGAGAAGACGAGGAAGAGGAAGCCCCCTGCTGCCAAAGTAAGCCCTTCCCCCCAAAACATTTTGGGGATAGAAGTGTAACACCAAAAATGGTAATGGAATGGCCAGCTCAGTTCATGAATGGGGTAGTGATTTGGGGACAGCTATCGCAGTTATGGACTAGTTTAGAGGCATATGATGTAGTTTGACTGCTGAAATTAAAGAGGGGTGGATCATTCAACTAGATGATGCAAGCCGCTTCATGCCTTCTGGAGGAAGTATAAGCTAAATAAATCAAACTTTTCATCTCACCTCTTCCTCACCTCAGATGGATTGGGGCCAGTTCACACTTTTCTAGCTGCCGGTCATCATGAAGAAAAATCTAGTGTTATAATTGCACTTGTGAACCTGTTCTGTGCCTCCTGGGTATTACTTCGGTACTAACTGTCAGCGTTACGTACAAACTCCTGGTTCTATTGTTGTTGCTTTCTCTTTTTCCTTTTTGTTTAGAAGATGTGATTCTTATCATTGGTTACAGGGAAACACAACACTAAAGGCAGGGCATGCAACAGCAGGTTTCACAACAGGATTTCTGTTCTCTGCAGTGATCCCTCTCTGTTTGTTCCCCTGCAATCGGGAGTGGCATCTCTTGAACTAGCATCCACATCTGAATAGCCGGCTTTGAAAAAAGGAACTTGAACGTTGGCAGCACTCTGCGCACAAGGCCCTCTTGAAAAGCAGGTCAGGTCTGCCATGAATATTGCCATGTTAGAATTAGTCAATGGAAACTAGCAGAGAGACAGCCCGAGTGAGGAGCCAGAGAGCTGTTGTAGTAAAATCGTTGTTGAGGGAGGAAAGGAAGTATTTTGTTTACCAAATGGAAATGAATATATTTGCCTTCCCATTTGCTTAAAAACAAAAGGGGAAAAAAAGAGAGGCAGTCAATGGTTATGTTGTTATTCATTATCATGAGCAGATAAAATTCCCAGACTGAAATTCCCAGTTCTTGAACTATGCAGTGGGGGAGGAGAACCTGCCCCTGACCTATTCTGATGGCCACTTAGGGTGCAATCCTATGCATGTTTAGACAGAAGAAAGTCCTACAGCTCCCAGTATTCCCTAGCCATGCTCTTCTTGTTTTTAGAAGGCTATGGGGCGAGTGTATTCTACTCTGATTCAAAGTACCCCAAATTCCTTTTTCCTGAACTCCACTATGTCTGTGGCTATGTCTTTAGCAGAATCTCATTTTCTTCCACATTCAATTTTTTAAAATCTCAACTTCTCTCTCTCTCCTGAATTTTGTTAATCTTGGTAAATTGTTATCAAAACCAAATTGAAACAAAATTCTCGCCCATCTGCACACAGCCAAATTCAGTAGGCACAGCTACTCCCCGCATGGAGGAGAGGGCCACGTGGTGCCTGCCTGCCATGCAGCTGTTAAAGATGCGGAGCCTCTCAGAAAGAAAAGAGGTGGCAACCTGAATTAAGCACTAACATGGTTAAATTCATGGGGATTTAATGCTAGGCTTTTAGGATCTAAGCACTCAAACACTCTTAGCCTAGATGGATGAATCTGTCAGTTTCTGTTCCTACCACATTCATATATATCAAGTTTTTGTCCGGAATATGGAGAACTTTGCAAATTTTGGTAAATTCTTATAAAAACCGAACTGAAAGAAGTTTCTCACCCATCCCAACATGGCTTCCTGCAGCCCTCCCCACAAGGCCTTGGCTTGGTCAGACTCTCCTGTCAATCAGAAACGCCTGTCATACTTCAAGTATTCCAGCTGCCTTAGACTCTATGTACACTGGTTGGCTGAGAGAACACCTCCTGGCCAAGCGGAACATTTTATTTTTTTGCAGGATCATTCATCCCCTGCAAAAACAGGGATTTCTTTTACCCAAGAACCCCCCACTATGTCATCACATAGCATCGTTCCCAGGGGCATTCTGGCACAGCAAATGCCCCTTGTCCACTGCATGTAAAGTAACGTAAGCCACCCCCAAATCTTTGGGGGTGTTTTTGGTTTGCCCTGCCAATAAAATGCTGAAAAAAGTGGGGCCAAATGTTTTGGTACAGCTTTAAGTTCAACAGCCTCAGTAATTGTACCTTAAGCTTGTTTACATTGTAGCTGGAGGAATGTCAGGACTCTGGGCCCAAGCTGAACACATTCTTGAACTTCCAGGAGAGTGAGCCAGAGAAGGTTGTGAGGAGTGCCAGTCATAGCAGAGGAACTTAAGAAGCTACCTCAGACAGAGTTTACTCTATGCTACTTAGAATAATAGAATCATAGAAAAGTAGAGTTGGAAGGGGCCCACAAGGCCATCGAGTCCAACCCCCTGCTCAATGCAGGAATCCAGGTCAAAATCAAAGCATCCCTGACAGATGATTGTCCAGCTGTACCTTGAATGCCTCCAGAGTGGGAGAGCCCACCACCTCGCTAGGTAGTTGATTCCATTGTCTTATTGCTCTGACAGTCAGGAAGTTTTTCCTGATGTTTAGGTGGAATCTGGGTTCCTGTAACTTGACCCCATTATTCCGTGTCCTGCAAACTGGGATGATCAAGAAGAGATCCTGGCCTTCCTCTGTGTGACATCCCTTCAAGTACTGGAAGAGAGCGATCATATCTCCCCTCAGTCTCTTCTTCTGAAGGCTAAACGTGCCCAGTTCTTTCAGTCTCTCCTCATAGGGCCTTGTTTCCAGTCCCTTTATCATCCTTGTCGCCCTCCTCTGAACCCTCTCCAGTTTGTCTACATCCTTCTTAAAGTGAGGTGCCCAGAACTGGACGCAGTACTCAAGATGAGGCCTAACCAGTGCCGAGTAAAGGGGAATGATCACTTCCCGCGATTTGGAAGTTATACTTCTATTAATGCAGCCCAAAATAGCATTTGCCTTCTTTGCAGCCACATCGCATTGCTACTTATTGGCAGTGGTCCTCCAGAGTTTCAGACAGGAGTCCTTCCCAGGTGATACTGGAAGTTGAACCTGGGACATTTTACATGCAAAGCAGTTGGTCTACCACTGAGCGACGAGTCTTCCCCAATGAGCAGCCTAATGAGCTGTCAGGAATCTCACAGCGGGGGAATGGGAGATTTTTTGGTGGGGAGGTGGCTAGAGGAAGGGCAGAACTTCTGCTGCTGAAGAGATGTGTAGATCTAGCTGGCTTCTTGTTTTTTTAGGGCCCCAAATGTTGGTTACTAACATGTTGGTTGCAGCTAAAATTTCAGTGTCTAAAAACTGGAAACCTATCAATATTCCCTCAGTAAAAGAATGTAGTAAAATCGTTTTCTAGTGAACAATGACAATGAGTAAGTATTCCTTAAAGATGTTGATTATAATGCCCTATTGTATTTCTATGTGCATGATATATGTTTAGTTCTTTTCCACTTCTCTGGCTAGTGTGTATCTTGCATAATAAAAATGGCAAAAAATGTGTGCTGTATTGGAATGAACAGCAGTTCCTGTCATCAAGATAATGTCCCTCAAATGCTTTCTGAAATGTAAAACACACTATCCCACTGAACAGTCATTCAGAATTCGCACATCAGAGTTCATCCAAATAGCACTGCCTGCTCTTCAAAGGGTATATCTGCACTACAACCTGAATTTTGGAAACTGTAATCCAGCAAGGGGATCAGGAATCACTAACAGTATTACAGTTCCTAGGTTTGTCTGGAATGCCATGGTAGTGAAACCAGTTTTAACCCAGTTTATCTGTGTAGTGAAGGAGCAGTCTTAAGTAGCTGTTGATGATGCCACAGTGCTCTAAAAACAGAGAGAGAGAGAGACTTCAGAAGATGACATCACATAGAGAGGTGGGGGCTGCATTGCAAAACCATTAGGACTGTACTTACAAAGGTCATAATGAATAGCAATCCAAGACAGCCACAAAGCGTTGTGTCAGAATGGATTATGTTAAGCGGTGGCTGGCAGTGTTGCCATCACTGTTTATAAAGGGCGCTGTCTGTTCCTGTTTATGTCCCCATCTTTCACATTTGTTCCAGCACTAAAGTCCCTCTTTAATATTAACATTAAAGAAATCAGCAAAAGAAAACTCAACACATACACATGCAAAATAAGAAGTGACAGCATACTGTGCTCTGCTTTTAGATGATTATCCGTTGACTTGTTTTTTTGTCCATCAAAATTTGTACTTCAGAGTAACTCACGGACCGTTTGTCTTTGGGAACACACACATGTGGCTTTAACAATGCATAATAAACAGGGGCTGGGGGGCAAAACAGCACATGCTCGATAGCAATGTTGTATAAACCAGGCGGACTCCCCACTGTGCATCAAAACAAATGGTTTCCCAAGATGTCATTTGTTAAAAATGATAAAATGCACTTAGCAGTTCATGTGCTGACATTTATTTCCTTTCTCCTTTCATTAAAATAAATGGGGAACAGGGCTTTCGATATATATTTTTTTAAAGGACTCATTTTGGGGAGGGGTAAAGAGGCATCAAGTAAAGATTAGTGAGGTTTGTAATACAAAGAGAGTTTTAAAGGAACATTTTTTCCTAGGCATTTGTTTTGTTGGGAAGGCAGAGGAAGAAAAACATGAACATTCTGTTCATTCATTTAAAGGGTGCAATCCTATGACCACTAGACAGAGTCTAGACGGCCACAGGAATGGTCAGAGTCCCAGCTCTGACCTCAGAAACGTGCTTCGAGGTCGGAGCTGGGACTCCTACCTCGGAGCGCCCTCCTTCCACCCTCACAGCCAGCATGGAAAGAACCATGCCAGCAGTGGCTCCGAGGTCATAAGATCGACATCAGAGCCAGAGGTTTGGGGGTGTTCTGGGGGCAGGGAGGGGAGCAATAAAGCTCTCCCACAATACGTTGTATCCTGGTGGCACCTCAGCCTCTCCTACTTGTGAGCCAGGGAAAAAGGGTTAGACAGCTGACATTTATTTATTATTATTTATTTATTATATTTATACCCCGCCTTTTTCCCTGAAAGGAACCGAAGGCGGCTTACATAATCTTCCTCCTCTCCATTTTATCCTCACAACAACCCTGTGAGGTAGGTTAGAAATCTGTGGTCTAAGTCTTTTGCAGGGCAGGAGAAGCTGGAAGACAACCATTTCAGAGATCATAGAGTTGGAAGGGGCCTACAAGGCCATCGAGTCCAACCCCCTGCTCAATGCAGGAAACTAGAGGAGGGGGTCTCCCATCCAGGTAATAACCAGGCCTGACCCTGCTTAGCTTTCCATGCTCAGACAAGCTGAGCCAGCGTGAGCCACAGGCCTGTATGCCTCCATGCTCCTCCTGCCCTCCATTGGATGCCCGTAATCCTCTGAGTTCAGACGGTTACAGGATCCTCCCGCCCTGCTTAGGATGCCTGTAATCCTCTGAGTTTGAGTGGTTGCAGGCAGCCACATTGGATTGCTCTGGTTCATTCTAAAGGCTGCCTGTCCCGAGATTAACAGCAAGGAAGTCTGATGGAGTCTGCCTTTGGGGCCCTCAATGATGTAGCATGTTCCCAATTCTGTGTTCCTCAACCCTCTCAGTATAGCTCATCCATTAGGCCTGCCTCTTCCATTGCATGCCATCATCAATACCTCCACTTATCTTTCCCTTTTCCCATTGGTGATAGCTTGATGAGGAGTGATGAACTGCAACCATTCCCAGTAATTGCCACAAAAGTAAGGGTATCTACTGAATGCAGAGAAGAGACAAGCAATTTGGGTCAGAATATCTGTTAGCAACATCTTTAAGACCTTAAGATCACATAATTTATTTACATAATAAAAGACTATACACTTATTTTATTTTATATTTATAGGCTGTATCTTCATGGGATATGGATTTATTTATTAAAATATTTATAAATAACGTGTCTGCTCATGAGGGTCTTTGAAGCAATGCACAATTTAAAACAATACAATGACACCATAGCACAGGGGTCCTCAAACTACGGCCCATGGGACACATCCGGCCCAACGTGTCCTTTCATCCAGCCCGGCAGCCAATCTAGTCTAGAGGCACTCTGACCGCCTCGGGCAAAAGTTGCTGCTGCTTCGCTACAGCAGTAGCTCCTCAGCCTGACACTCCCGCTGGGGAAGAGGGAGGAGAATGGGGAGGGGGCATGACATCAGCAGGAGCCCACGTGAGCGCCTCGAGGAGGACGGGCCCCAAGTTGTGGCGGTGGTGGCGGCGGCGGCGGCAGCCAGTCTAGAGAGGTAGGCAGGGTTTTGGAAAGTTTTCGAAGGAGGAGAGGCTCCTCCACCGGAGGAGACGCTGGCCGCGGCGCTGCTGCCTGCCCTGCAGACTCCGGGCGGGTGGGTGGTTTGCGCCCCACTGCAGGCTCAGCCACCCCTCCTCCCCTCCCCTCTTCATTAGTTTGTAAAAGATTTGTTTGTAATCCAGAGTGATGTCTTATTATTAAAATTGCTTTCAATAAATGCAAAAATATATTAAACCTGCAGAAGGCCATGAGGTTATGGTTGCATTCGTATGCATTGCCCCCATTGAGCTTCTGAGTAAGCATACTTCTGAGTAAACCTCAGGGATGTTGAAGAGTCCTTGGGCTCGAGTCACGAGTCAAGTTACAAGTCTTTGGACCCGAGTCTCGAGTCTGAGTCCTTGGTCCAAAATGGTGACTCACGAGTCCCGAGTCTCGAGTCACTCCCAAAACTGACTCTACAAGTCCCTATTAAAATCAATGGGGTTTCCCCCCAACAAAATAAGGCTACTTCAGATGTGTGGCTTAAATAAATTCTAGGCACAAGTGTGCCTTTTTATTTCAAAACTCTGCAACTGATTTTGGCAAGAACAGACCAGGCAGACAAACCCAAAATAACCAGGCAGGCAGAGGAGGCAGGGAACCCCAAAGCAGGCAGGCAGAGGCCTTTGTCTTGGACAGTTCAAACTGTGGAACTGGTTAAGAAGAGACCAGGCAGGCAGAGGAGGCAGGGAACCCCAGGCAGGCAGGCAGGCAGGCAGGCAGGCAGGCCAGAGGCGTAGCGTGGGGGGTGCAGGGGGGGCCGGCCGCACCGGGCGCAACATCTGAGGGGGGCGCGCTCGCACTCGCAGCTCTCTGCCCCTGCCTGGCTCACTCAGTGAGTGACTCATTCATCTTTCATGGCTAACTTAAGTCCCATTCATTTTGATCACCCCTCCAAAACACACACACACACCAGGGATCCTGCTGGAAAGGGTGGAAATTGAGGGGGCTGGCCCACCCTTTTCCACATGACCCTTGGGTTAGCTGCACATTAGAATAAATCAGCCCCCTCCATTAAAAAATACTGCCCCCTCTCTTCTGGTGGGGGCCCCCTCCCAAAAAAGGAGGAGGGAGGGATTGGTTGTGGCGGCGGCGGGCGCTCCCCCGCGAGGCAAACAGGCTCTTGCAACAAGCTTTGCAGCCGGTCCGGCTCGAGGCGTCCTCTCCCCCCACACCACCCCCCGGGGGCTTTGCGCACGGGTCCGTGGCGTTTTCACACGGGCTGCTGCTTGCCCAGCCGAGATAAGAGGCAGCTGCGAGCGACACTGGAGGAATCGGTGAGCGGGAGTCAGGCGGCTGGAAAGGGGGGCGAGAAGCCGGAAAAAAGGGGGGCACAGCTGAGCGTGCACGCACCTGTCGCTGGCGAAGGATGGAGCCGCGCGCCGGCGGGGCAGAGAAAAGCCACCTCCTCAAGGGCATGGAAGGCGGGTGAGTAGGGCAGGAGGGGGGGGTCCTCCGGCCTCGAGCGCCTCCACCCCCCCCGCCCCATTTCGCTTGTTGTTCTCCGCCCCGAACCCAATACAGACTTCTGCTAATATGTAAGACGCCGCCCCCGCACCCATTCTTCCAAACCGTTCCTTGCCTTCCACTTGGGCAGCCCGATCCCAAGCCTCTCTTTACTGCAGAGGAAGCTCTCCACCAAGTTCAATAGGACCGGCACTGAGGGAAATGCGTGTAGAATTGCAGCTGGGCGGCAACAGCCTGGTCTTGTGCACGCGCTTACTCGGAAGTAAGCTCTACTGGGTTTCGTGGGGCTTGCACCTGAGGAAGTGCACCTAGAGAGGATCGCAGCCGAATTCTCTCTCACGTTGGGCGGAAGGATCCTAAATCCCACCTGGCAAAAATAAGTTGGAGGTTTTAGCTCCATCAGAGACTTCCGATCCAAAATTCCTTAAGCTGGTGCCCCCCCCCGCCACTACCTCTCCCTCAACTTCTCCCCGTGAGCCGAAAGCAAGGTGGCTGATGTTTTAAGAATCTTTTTCTTTTTCCTCTTCTCTGGAACAAATGTATAGCTGGCAGCCATTCAGTAGGCCGCACTTTTCTTGGCGTGAAAGTCCTGGTTCCATTTTGATGTTTAGTTTTTGTTCTTGATATTTTTTGTCGTTTACGATGGTTGTGAGACGACATATAATAGCATGGCCCATGCTAGGTTACTACATTTGTAGATTTGTATTCATAGACCTGCTGAAAATGTGGAGAATGTGTAATGCATGTTCGCACTCAATAAAGTGTTTGAAAATAAACTTGTATTTAGATGCATTTTACTTTAATTACATCAGTATTTTCATAACAAACAATACATGTGCTTAGGGGGTAAGGGTTTCTTTAACTAATCTAGTGGAAGAGACTCGAGTGCTAAAATCCACGGGTTAGAGGGCGCAAATTACTTGCCTTACCCCGGGTGCTGACAACCCACGCTACGCCACTGAGGCAGGCAGAGGAAGCCAAACCCAAAATGTCTGACCCTAACTCTAACCCTAACCCCCCACAACAACACATCAATCAAAATAAATCTCAACATATCATTGGGGCTGCGCTCCTGGTAGCTGTCCATAGTGGCCGAGCAGCGGCGTGCCTCACTTCCATGTGCTCTTCACCGGTGATCACGCTCCTCTCCACTCCTTCTGGCACAGCCCAGGGATGTTGAAGAGTCCTTGGTCTCGAGTCCCGAGTCAAGTCTCAAGTCCCATTAAAAATATTGGGACTCGAGTCACACTCGAGTCAGAGGGGGGACTCAGTCCGACTCACGAGTCGAGTCCCCGAGTCCGAGTCCCCATCCCTGGTAAACCTGCATAAAAGTCTGGTTACAGGGCTATAATCCTATGCAAACTTACTTGGAGCAAGCCTCATTGAACTTAATTGGGCTATACTTCCAAGCAAACATGTTTAGGATTGCTGGGCCTGGCTGAAACACAAGCCACTTACAATAATTCCCATTTAAGGCTTACTTCTGAGTAAAAATCCTTAGGATCAGGCTACAAAACATCTAGAAGACAATCTGGTGCCACTGAGATGACTGAAATCATTTCAGCTGTATGCACTATTTATTAATTTCTTTGTCATATTTATATCCTGCCTTTTTTCCTGCAAGGAACACTAGGTGGCTTACATAATCTTCCTCCTCTCCATTTTATCCTCACAATAACCCTGTGAGGTAGGTTAAAACTGAGAGTCAGTGACTGGCCCAAAGTCAGCCAGTGAGCTTCATGGCTGAGTAGGGACTAGAACCCGGATCTCCCGAGTCCCAGTCAAACACTCTAACTAACCACTATGCCACACTGGCTCTCACTATGTTCTCTGGGTACCAGGTCTTCCTGGCCTACCCCAGGGAATTGGTTTGTACTTTTAAGGCTGTGATCCTTTGTAAACTTACCTGGGGAGAAAGTCTCCTTGAATTCAGTGAAACTTACTTCCAAGTAGACATGCACAAGATGAGGCTGTAAGGCTGCAATCTTATGCACATAATATTATGTGGAACAAAGTTGCAAGATGTGGACCACCAGCTCTGTGGCTGGTAAATACTGCTCATTACTCATACTGAATACTGCTGTTTTATTTTCGTGGTGTTTTTTTTTGCACTACAAATAAGATATGTACAGTGTGCAAATCAAGCCTTTCTATACCTTTTTAAAATTTAATGTATTATTTCAATTTTAGACAGCAAATTAATTTATAATTAATTTATTATTAATTTATAATAACTTTCCATTTAATCAACTAAAAAAAAAAAAGGACCCGGGTCCTTTTTTTTTTTTACTTGATCCATTCGTTCTTATTTTTTTCAAATTATAGTCCGGCCCCCCAACAGTCTGAGGGACAATGAACTGGCCCCCTGGTTAAAAAGTTTGAGGACCCCTGCCATAGCAGAATAAAAACAGAAACTTAACATTCTTTCAATCAAAACCAATATTAAAATCCATCAAAGACCTGACAAAACAGTATAGTTTTACTGCCTTTCTAATACTCAGCAGGGATGGAGCTAACATGATTGATGGGAAGGTGTTCCATAGTTGGGCTCCTGCTCTGTCTTGTATTCCCATCAATTTAGAAGAGGCTCTCTCTTGTATTCCCATCAACTTAGCCTCCTTTGGTGGTGGGACATACAACAGGGCCTCTGATGAAGATCGCAAACTATAGACAGGCTCACACATGGGAGGAGGTGGTCCTTTGGATATCTTGGTCCCAAGCTGTTTAGGGTTTTATAGGGAAAAACCCAGAACTTTGAAATGGGCTCAGAAACAAATTGGAAGCTAGTGTACAGTAATACCTTGGATTACAAGTAACTTGGTTTTAGAGCGTTTTGCAAGACAAGCAAATTTTTAAATATTTATTTATTTATTTATTTTTACTTGATATACAAGCGACGTCCTGCAATACAAGTACTGTAGTATGGCTTGAATTAAAAATCTCTGTACAAATTTTTTTTGGGGGGATTTCGTTTTGATATAAGAGTGTTTTGGATTACAAGCACGTTTCCGGAACGAATTATGCTCTCAGTCCAAGGCATGACTGTAGTTGGTTCAAGAATGGTCATGGGAGGCTGGTGACTCCTACATCAGTGGGGCTCCTTATCTGCTGCAGCTTTTATTCTGAGCTTTAATGGAGCTATCCATGGTGCTCCATGGCGGGGAACCTATTTTGGGGATGGAGTACAACACTATGGATAGCTTCTATAAAGCTCAGAATAAAAGCTGCAATGGATGAGGAACCCCACTGACATAGGAGTCACCAGCCTCCCCTGAGAATGGCGATGCATGGTCTCTAAAGTGCATGCAAGACAATAGTCTGGCTGCTTGCAATTTGCACTAACTGTAGTTTCCGAACATTTCTCAAGGACAGCCCTACAGAGTGCATTGCAGTAGTCTCAACAATTAGGGGGCAAATAAACAAATGTGTGCCCATAAAGCTAGATTATCTGAACTAACGTTAGTGGGCATAAACCTAAAGGTCACAACGTGGATTGGATATGAGCAAACTGTTGGAATATGCAATGAGAAGCTGTAAACTCTGCAGGGATGACTGCCCATTAAAGGGTTAAAGGCAGACTTGTATAGTATGGTTGACGGGCAGGGGGCAGGGTTCAGTGGACTGAACCACTTGATTGAATCAGGGGAGGGAATACTGGACGTTGCTCAGCAACAGGTTTGAATCCCATTCTAACACTTCTCTGACAGATAGACTAGTCTAGTGTTCATAGATCGTAGAGTTGGAAGGGGCCTATAAGGCCATCGAGTCCAACCCCCTGCACAATGCAGGAAACTAGAGGAGGGGGTCTCCCATCCAAGTAGGGTTTAGCAATGAAGGAACTTGACCTGCTGTGTGTTTTCCTTACCTGAGAAGAATGAGTAATGTTTAAGTAACTGCACTTCTGTAACCACCAAACTTAGTACTTGAGTAACCTTATGTTACCGTTATTTATCTTTTAAAAAGCATCTACTTTAAAACAAGTCCTGTGTGTGCATGAGTTTGTCTGAGAGAAGTCTGCTGCTGCTGCTGCTTTTGTGCCATCATGAACGAGCAACAGTTGTCTTCTAGCCATGCTTTAGTACAGTGTTCTCCAACCTTGGGTCCCCAGATGTTTTTGGCCTACAACTCCCAGCATGCCCCAGCCAGCTACGCTTTAGTTGGAGAACACTGCTTTAGTAATCCTGTCCAGTGTGGATGTAGAGAAATATTGTATCAAGTGGCCAGGCATGAGTATAAGTGTCAGCAAATGCAGTGAACAAGGAGACATTTCTTTCAGCCACTGCGATTGCAGAATTCTTGTCAATCAAGCCTGCGAGTTGCTAGTTCTCACAATACATTTATCCATTACAGTGCCTGCCTGGGGACGGCCAGGACTGCTCACATCTAGAAAACCAAAGGCATTGTGTGTAGCAGCTTTCCCCTATTTATCCCTTATCTACTATATAAAAGTGAATGTTTGTCCGTTTGTACATACGTGGATCCGCGCGGCGGGTTTGCGTCGCATTGGCTCCTACCCGGTTGGACGGATCCGCCCCAAACTTGGCACGCATACTCCCCATCACCCAAGGACAAAGACTGGCGGGTTAAAATCTCCGAAAAACCCTCGCTGCGCCGGTACGGCCCAAAATAGATGAGAGCCAATGGTGACACTTGGAATGTTTGCAGGGGCCATTCAGGAGCGGTTATGCAAATAGCTCCAATGGCATTTAGAATGTTGGTATGCACTGCCACAGGGGCCCAATCAGAAGCGGATATGCAAATCTCTGCTACGTCGAAACAGAATGTTCATATGAACTGCAGCTGGGGCCTACACGGGGGTGGGGTGGGGAATTTCGAACAAACTGAATACAGTAATACCTTGGATTACGAGCATAATTCGTTCCGGAACCATGCTCGTAATCTAAAATACTCGTACATCAAAGCGAGTTTCCCCATTAGAAATAATGGGAACTCGGCTGATTCGTTCCACAACCATTTAATCACTGCTTTGCCCCATGGAGCCCCATGGAGGGAGCCAGCAAAGCAGTGATTAAATGGTTGTGGAACGAAGTGGAACGAATCAGCGGAATTCCCATTATTTCTAATGGGGAAACTCGCTGATGTGCCGGCTCCCGGCTGCGCCGTGCCTCGCCTCCACTCGCTCTGCCAGGAAGTGACCAGAAGGCGGGAGCTTCCAGCGAGGAGTGGCCGGGCTCAGCTGCCGACTCGCGCTGATGCTCCGGCCGGCCGAGTGGCCAGGAGGCGGGGGCTTCCGTGGAGGCGAAGCAGCCTCGCGCGCTGCCATGCCTGCTCCCGGGCAGGCTCCCGGGCTCCCGCCGCTTCGTACCTTTGAAAGCGGCAGCTCGCCTCTCCGCGGCGAGCTGCCCACGCGGCTGGCGGTCCCGTCGCGTCACGTCCGGCCCTGTCACTGACAGAACTCTTAGTTTCACTGGCATTTCCTCAAATGAGCTCGATATGTCTGATGTAGATTATTTGGTCATCTGGTCATTGGACCTGTCAGGAATGTGACTGCAGTTCAACAACAGATTTGGTCCTGGAGTAGATGGGGTGGGCAATTGCTGTGGGAGTAGTGTACCTGCTCCTACAGGATGACAGCTTAATTACCCTGACCTTGAGCACAGAAGGCAACAGTGTTGTTGCTGCTCACAGGAGCCATTCCTGCATCAATGTGTGCTTAGATGGACCTAGGCTGTCTAGATCTGACAATTTCAATTTCTACCCCTTTGCTAAAAGTAGTAGAATATATATATGAAATGTTTATGGCCTTGGAAAAGTTGCAGGCTGGTTATTCACTCCAGAGGCAGCTGGAGTGCTGCCTTGCTCTGTTGTGAAATAAGGTATTCAAAGAATGATCTCTGGCCCTCCTGAGATCAGCTTACCATGTCGCTTTCATAATGGAAGTGCAATTTTCTGTCCTTATACCACACAGCTAATAGCACTTCCAGCCCTTTGTGTGTTTATTTGTTTAAACAGCTATAGACTTTTTTTTTTTACTTTGGGGGCTAAGGTCTTGCCACAAATTTCTGTACTGCTCCTCTGAAAGGCCCTATTGACTGGTTGCATAATAAAAGTGAGAGATTTGTATACAGATTTAAATCTGATCTCCATTTCACAGATTCTAAATACGAAACACAGGTTATGTCTACTTTGCACTCTGTGTGGGGGTGCCCTTGAAGATGGTTTGGAAACGACAGCTGTTCCAGAAATTGGTTTTGCTGATGTTTTTGTTTCTGGTATTTTATTTAGAACTGTGCTGAAACTAAACATGGTATTTTGCATTGAAAAGTGCCTCATTTTTCAATGAATTTTCAGCATTGCATACCCTCCAACATTTCACAGATGAAAATAGGGACACACATGTGAATTTGTAAGAGGTATGGTTAAGCAACATGAAGGCGTGATCGAGGGCGTGGCCAGGCAACATGAGGGTGTGGCCAAGGGTATGGCCACCCACCCCAGGATGCTCTAACCGTTTGGGCTCTGACCACTCTGAAGCCACTTTGATCTCCAGACCCATGATGATGATGGTGATTGCTGTTGTTGTCATTATTATTATTGTGCCATCAATGTGCATGGTGCTTTACCGAGTATAAGAGAACAGTTCCCTGCCCCAAAGAGCTTACAATCTAAAATGTAATACAGAGGTGACAACAAATGGTAGGAAGGGGTAAACCGGGGAGGAATTTCAGTCAAACATAACTTTCAGCCTACTTTCCCCACATGGTGCAGGAAACTCCTTGTTTTAAAGATCTCCCTCCCACTTTAAAAATGGATCCCTCCATGGTGGCTTTGTTCTCATTAGTAGTTTGCCAAAGAAATAATATTTAACATTTAGATATCTCTGACTGCGTGTGCAAAGTGGTTCACAGGCCCACCCTGCAAGTTCCTATCTCCACTCAGAAAAAAACATGTGGGCTCTATTCTACTTTATTAAAAACAAAAAACAAGAACAACAACACTGTGATTGAACAATAATGCCAAATGGAATGATGACGTTTGTTGCTGCTATTTGAGGTTGTTGGGATTTTTTCTTTTTTTCTCTTGAGCCAGGTGTGTTTTCCGCTAAAAATGTTATTTAATTTAATTTAATCATTACTGTAGAGAGCTTTCTCCATGGCACTTCAGCATGTGTTAGAAAAAAACTTTCACATAGGGTACACTGGTAGAGCCAAGTAAAATTTACCACTGCTCTGAAAACAGAGTAACAGTGCAATCCTATGCATGTGTACTCAAGTAAGTCCTATTACGTTCAATGGGACTTATGCACAGGAAAGTGTGTATACATGGGGTGGTGGTCAGTGCTTGCAGGGCAATCCCTTTTTGTTTTAAAATTGTCTGGATTGGCACAAATTCAACAGGTGAAGTTTACCCACCCACCCAAACACGGATCTTCAGAGAGAAGAGAAACTTTCTTGCATTTCCTTCTGATGCTGTAAACTCACCTGTTAGAGGCAACAGCCGCCTCCATCTCCTTTTCTTTTTGGGCGTGGGCACACACACACACACACACACACACACACACACACCCAGACACCCTAGCGTCTGTTCCCTCCCTGCTTACTGTTTCTTAAAGGGGCCATTGGCAAATTGCAGCTAAGCTAAAAGTTTAAAGCAGTTTGCGGGAGGCATCAGAAAATCCAGGACTTTGCATAACAAAAGGAGAAGCCGTGATGGCTCAAGGGTACTCGTGAAGGTCCCGGGATATTCAGGGCAGTTGGAGGGTATGGCATTGCTGGCAAAAAAATAATTTACATTGCTCTTTCTCGCTGTCTCAACTGGCTTTGTTTGCTCTTAGTAATGTTGTCATATAGCCATATATCCATTATCCTATTCACAACTTGATCGCTGATTGGCTGGGTTAACCATGTGGCTGAATCAAAAATCTCAGTTGGTTTCACCCCCCCCCCGCTGACATCATAATCACATAGTCAAATTTGATTGGCTATCTATCTATTTGATTGCTTAAAGCGGCTGCAATAGTGGAAACAATAGCAGTAAGCAAAACATCAGATCTAAAAAGAACCTCCCAGAGAAGTTGTTTTAAAAACTTCTAAATGAAAACAGCGAAGAAGCTTAAAATTAAATTGAAGTGGGCCCATCTCACTGTGCAATGAGATTTTGATCATTGTGAGCAGCAGGGAAAGAGACGTGAGAGATTGCTGAGCAACAGGAGCAGCCCATTCATATATTTTCTAACATGAGACTTGGGGAGAAAAATGACGCAAGCTAAAGCACCCCTGACAGTACAGATTTGACTACTTGCTGACAGTATCCTGAACCAGCACAGCTGCACCAGTGGGGGGGGGGGGAAGCAACTGAAGATACTTGTGAGGCCTAAGAATGAAGGCAGATGTAGCAGTTTGGGGGCAGGGGTGGGGGGAGGCAGGCAGTTTCACCGGTCGCCAAACAAACATGCATTTTTCTGTGATGGGTGGAGCTCTAACAGATCCCTGATTGTGCAGGTTTTCAGCACAGTGTGAAAACCTTGCTAGTACATCACTGGCACAGTTCACAGCATGCGTTTTCACAGAAACCCTGTCAGGAGAATGGAGGAAATAAATCTATTAGTTATTTAAGCTAATTTAAATTTTTGCTTTTTAAATTTGGCTTTTAAAATTTCTGCCTTGAAATTTTATGATGTTTTTATTGTTATTTGTACTTTCTCCCTTTGAAAGATCAGGTCCGTAGTCTGAGGGTACTCCTAGATCCATCTGAGCGGCGGCTTGGAGTGCCTTTTACCACCTTCGATTGGTTCACCAGCTATGGCCTCTCTTGGACAGGGAAAGCTTGGCCACAGTGATACAGGCACTAGGAACCTCAAGACTGGATTTTTAAATTTATTTACAGCATTTTTACCCCACTCTTCAGCCAGAAAAGGCTCCCAGGGTGGCTTACAAAGATTAAGATTAAAAGACATGACACAAAAGAAAAGGGATTGGAAGGGAGGAAGAAGAAAGCAAAACTCAGGCACCTGTTCTTAGTTACAAGGTTCTTATAGGTTCTTTTTCTTTTTTTCTTTTCTTTTTTTTCTGGCAGGGAAGGGCAAAACAAGTTCCCTGCAGCTGCTCCCTCTCTGGCTGATGTATGGGATCAGGCTGGTCTTCCCCTTGCCGTGATGTTAATCATGGGAGGCATAGGGTGCAGCATCCCAGTGGCCCTTGATTCTCTGGCCGATTACTGCAATGCGCTCTATGTGGGGCTGCCCTTAAAGCTGCTCCAGAAACTGGAGCTAGTGCAGAATGTAGCAGCTTGGCTGTTGTTGGGGGAGCTGCCCCCTTTCAGCATGCAACTCTTTTGCTGACGGAACTGCACTGACTACCTATTCGCTACCGGGTCAGGTTTAAGGTTTTGGTACGTGTGTACAAAGCCAGAAACAACTTGGGACCAGGTTACCCGAGAGAGCGCCTCCTCCCATACCAACCTGCCTGGTCACTGAGGTCATCGTAAGGCATGCTCCTGGTGGTTCCTCATGGACCTTTGGCCTGATTTGAGTCTACCAGGAGAAGAGCCTTCAGTGTGGCGGCTCCATTTCTGTGGAACTCCCTGCCCCTGGTCAGGCAGGCTCCGACATTGTGCTGCTTTTGGCACCTGCTGAATACCTCCTTGTTCCAGGAAGCCTTCTCTGCTCTCCAACCACCAACGTAATATTATTTTGTTTTCAATGTATTCTTTTTGTTTCTTTTATTTGTTTTTATCTTTTTATTGCTCCAGAATCTACTTGATATGGAGCGGTATACAAATACTGTAAATAATAATAATAATAATAATAATAATAATAATAATAATGTATTTTATCATATTTTATGAATTGTTGTAAACTGCCCAGAGAGCTTCAGCTATGGGGCAGTATAGAAATAAAATAAATAATAATAATGTGAACAATGCCCTCATTCTAGAATTAGAGCCAGTATGGCGTAGTGGTGAGAGTGTTGGACTGGGACTCAGAAGATCCAGGTTCTAGTCCCCACTCACTCAACCATGAAGCTCACTGGGTGACTTTGGGCCAGTCACTGATTCCCAGCCTAAACTATCTCACAGGGTTGTTGTGAGGACAAAATACAGAGGAGGAGGGGGATTATGTAAGCTGCTTTAGGTTCCTTGCAGGAGAAAAGGTGGGATATAAATAAATTAAAATAAAATAAATAAATTAAATTAAATATTATTTGACTGAGCCCGGAGGGTCCAGTCTTCAGACTGATTAAACCTGGTGTGCTCCAGCTGTTTTGGACTACAGCTCCCCTAATCTCTGACCATTGAACATGCGGGCAGAGACATATGGGAATTAGAGTCCAAACCATCAGAAGAGAATCAGGTTTCCTATCCTTGTATTAGATGATGGAGTCCAAAATACTAGTCACAATGTATGTGTGTTTGTGTTTGTGTGCCTGTGTATGTGGAATCCTGGATACCTCTCTCACATTCAAAGAAGCCCCCGATCCAAATTCCAAGCAGCTCCAGAATGTCATTATTACAGCAATGGAGTCAGTATTAAAGGAGAGGACTTGTTTCACTGATTTTACTGTGAGAAGTCAGTTGGAATCCTGATAGGATGGGAAGATTAGTAAAACACTGATTAAATGCTTCAGTGATCCATAATGGAATAAAAAGGGGTATGCCTTTTTCAGCTCCAAGCTGTTTCATTTCAAAACTGGTGTTAAAATGAAAGAATAATTGGTGAGCACAAACTGCCCAAATTTACAAGACGAGTTACTACTAGCCATATTGCAGGGACTTCAAGAATATTCTGACCTCATACTCTTTCCTTCCCAGTCTGTTGTCTGGAGTCTACTCACATTTTGTGAAGTCCTGAGTTCTGGCATTTTATCCCTGTCCTCTTTCTTTTGTGAAATGGATGAAGTGCTTTACTTCCAGCAATGTCCCATCACCTTTTAAACTGATGACTTCTTAAAAGAATGATTCCTGAAGCCTGCAGAGAAATGATAACTGCAGGACCTCAATCCATATGGAAGAGATAGCCGTCCTTGTTTCTTCATCTCCTCCAGAACATGAATTCCTTTATAATAAGCCTTATGCCCTAAATGGAACAGTTTAAAAGACAAGTTCATTTACTTTGGCTGGATTGAGAACTTCACTTTTCAAATAGGCAATACTTTTTTGTTTTGTTTTAAACCCTCTCCAGTAATATTCTTCAACAATGATCTAGTGGGAACCCTAATAAGTTCTCGGAGCCAAGCCTTAGATTAATAGCTAATAATGATCTCAAACAGACCCGGGGCTAACCATCCAATGACTAGAATCTGTATAGATAGAACACGGGGTCATCCCATGGAGCTTATTGGTGGGAGATTCAGGACAGATAAAAGGAAGTACTTCTTCACACAGTGCATAGTTAAACTATGGAATTCACTTCCACAAGATGTGGTGATGGCCAACAATTTGGGTGGCTTTAAAGGGGGATTGGACAAATTCATGGAGGAAGAGGCTATCAATGGCTACTAGTCCTGATTGGCTATATGCCACCTCCAGTATCAGAGGCAGTATGACTATGTACACCAGTTGCTGGGGAACATGGGTAGGAGGGTGCTGTTGCACTCGTGTCCTGCTTGTGGGATCCCGAGTGCAGCTGGTTGGCCACTGTGTGAACGAAATGCTGGACTAGATGGACCCTTGGTCTGATCCAGCATGGCTCTTCTTATGTTCTTATTCAAGGCAGGTGATGATGATGGCATCAGGGCAGGAGAAACAAACTCCCTTTTATTCCTGTAGTCATGATGGTGCTACAATTTAAGTGAGTTTATAAAGCAAAACTGGACAAGCTCTGAATATTTATTTTATCACGGTTGGCAAACAGTTTTGTTGTTTTTGTTCTAACATATCAGGAATGTAGAAACAGTTGTGAGGCATGGAATGGCAGTTGCAGGGGGCAAAGAGATGTTCATTGTTGCGTTATAACTGAAGTAATACACATTTTTTTATATTATTTATTTATTATATTTATACCCCGCCTTTTTTCCTGCAAGGAACCCATGGTGGCTTACATAATCCTCCTCCTCCTCCTCCTCCTCCTCCTCCTCCTCCTCCTCTCCATTTTATCCTCACAACAACCCTGTGAGGTAGGTTAGGCCCAAAGTCACCCAGTGAGTTTCATGGCCTGAGCGGGGACTAGAACCCGGATCTCCCGAGTCCCAGTCCAACACTATCACCACTACTCCACACTGGCTCACACACTACGTTCAACACTCTTACACACTACGCCACAAGACAGATTAACCTGTCAAAGGGTCCTCGATGGGAGGTGGATTTCGCTCCCCCCTCCAGCCAATTTTCAGGAAGGGTTGTTTGCTCTCCTCATGCAAATGAATGGAGAAATTGATCCATTCCCATCTAAAGGAGACACCCATCTAAAGGAGACATGGCCATCTAATGGAGACACCCCCCCCATAAGTTCATTAGATGCAGGGCCTAAAATTACCCAGCTGCTCCATGGCAAGAATGCCCCTAGTGTATCAATTTCAGTTTGGAGACAAGACCAGGGTGGCAGAACTGTGAATTGGGAGAAATTCAAGAAGGAGAATTTCAAAAGTGTGTGTGTGTGTGTGTTTGTGTGCGTGTGTGTGTGTTGCTTTGAGATTCTTCCCAACTTTGTCGACTGAGTCACAGCTGCCCCATAATAAACCCTATATCATAGTTTTTAAAATGAGCCATAATTGCTTTAAGTATATCGTTCCATAGCTGCAGCTGAATGAAGAAGAAATCTGTTGAATAAAACACATATTTACTTGATTTCACATGCATTGCACTTAGAATGCTGACACTCTGGTACAAATAAAACCTGCTTATTGCAGTGTTGACCCTTTTTCATTTACTTGTTGACAGATAAATTGATAATTTGCAATTGACATCTCTCCTGAGGATTTAATTATCTTCATTCCAACAGTTAGAGAATTTCAGCGCCCGGCGCTGAAAATCTGTGAAGTCATTCTATGCTAGCGACAGAACTGTCCAGCTCCTTTTATGAAATCTGAACTTATTATATGCACTTCTGAGCACAATTAAGCTCTACAGGAAACTGATTAGATGCTGACATACAGAACAAAGTATCCTGTGATCTAGTACTTTCACACCTTTTGATAAATGTTGGCACTGGGTCTAGATTGCCTTAGGGAACTAAGGGGGTGGAAATGAGGGACTTGATCTGGTCTGCAAAGTCGCAGTACTTGGCTGGTGAGAAACAGTCCAAGCCCCTGACTCTGCATACTATGACCCTCAATTGCCCAAGATTGTATAGACTAATTACCCCATAACAAACTTTAACGACACATTTCTTTCACCCACACAATCATAATGTTTAAGGGGTAAATTCATTATATTCTTCAAGTTTTGCTGCCAGCAATACAAAACATATCTGCTGCCCCGAAATCACTAAGGCAGTTTTCTGTCTCTGAAGAATGTTGATTCCCCCCCCACTGCTTCCAGCCCCCCATGAGTGTTGCTGACAAAGTTCCCATTGGAACTTTCAACGCAGCGCTAGAAATAACCTTTTCCCTGATGTATAACCTCCCTCTTTTTCTCACAAACATGCACACACACTCCACTGTCACCTTCTTTCCTCCTCAAAACTCCTCAGTGAAGCACATTTCTTTGGAGACAGTCCCAGAAACCTGCAAGGAATAGAAGGAAGGGGTTCCTGGCAAATGTGTCCCTCACAATTCATATGCCACCACAAAAATTATTCATGGCATGGCTGCTTAGTTTAATTCTTCCTATGCTTCAGCATTAGTACCTTCTGTTCATATAAATCTCGGAGTCGTATGGAGCATAAGATGCTGCCTTTTACTAGGCCTAGCTATTTGTCCACCTCTCCCAGTATAGTCTTCTCTGACTGGCAGTGGCTTTCTAGGGTCTTAGGCCCTTAGTGTCTCCCATATCATCTGTCACTTGTTCCTTTCAAGTGGAGATGCCAGGAATTAAACCTGGGACCTTCTGCATACAGGGCTTGTGCTCTACCACTAATCTATGGCCCCTCTTCCTCTATATTGGAGGAGAAGGTCCAATATGGAGCCTAGGCCCTTGTAAGGTGGTCACAGTGTGTGACAAAATACACTTCTTCTGACCCACAGACCACTTTCTGGAGAATAGAGTAGCTCCTAAGAGTACAGGCATTGGTCATCCCTTAAAGATACAGGACTCCTGGACATCTGATGTGTGTGCTTGGCTGCATCTGGAGGATGGTTCAACCTAGATACATACCCATATTGGTCAATTTATGGGATGGGGGATGAAGAAAGATCTTGTCTCTTCCCCAGCAAGTGACCTTGCCATGTTAGGTTCACTGGCCTCACACTATGAGAACTGTGCCTCATTCTGTCTGTTTCTTCTGATCTCTCTCTTCCCTCCCTGAAATCCAATGAAGTCCAATGAATTTCTGGCTAGATTACAAGTACCACCCCATTTCTCCAGCAAATGTCAGTGTTAATTGCTTTCAAATGTTAGTACCTCTGACATTTCAGGGGACATTGGCAGGCAATACGGGTTGTGGTTTGGGATGCTACAAGCAAATCTGCCAGCTTAACTCTGTTTACATTGGGGACACAGAACAAGTGGTAATGATCAGTGGACCGTTAGGTCAAACCAACTTTTTAATCCCCTTTAATTCATTCAAAACCCCAAACAGTTAATAAACTCTTTCCTTTTTTTTTTTGTTGGCTTTAGTTGGAGATAAAACAAAATCAAGACATTAGTGGAGAGGGCATTAGTTTTCCTTTTAAAAAATCCTACCTATTCATATTATGTAAAGCATCCTATCCAGCTTTTTGATCTAATTGAAAAAAACAAGAGCGTTGGCAGTGGGACCATTGGCAGAAGGCCTAAGGCAGGGGTGTTGAACATCAGGCCCACGGACCAAATCTGCCCTACCCTGGGTCCCAGTCTGGGCCTCTGGGATTCCCCAGATGGCCACACCTCCTCCCCCTGACCGCCGACCATGCAGTGGTCTCCCAGCTTTTGTGTGTCCCTGCCTTCCATTCTAAAAGGTTGAGATTTCATAGATAGATCATAGAGTTGGAAGGAGCCTACAAGGCTATCGAGTCCAACCCCCTGCTCAATGCAGGAAACTAGCGGAGGGGGTCTCCCATCCAAGTAATAACCAGGCCTGACCCTGCTTAGCTTTCCACACTCAGACAAGCTGAGCCAGCGTGAGCCAACTGTTGGAGTGTTGCCTCGCCTAAGGCTGAGTTACTGACAGGAAGAGCTTTAAGCTAAAACAGGTTGGCATCTTTGGTATTTTGGCCCCACCCTCTTTTGCCTTTGGCCCCACCCACCACTGGAATGCAGCTACCAAGAGCTTCTTTGAAATAGAATCCGGTCCTCAGGCCACAAACGTTTCTACATCCCTGGCCTAAGGGCTTACACAGTGATAGGCTTCTCTCCCTCTGACAATCTTTCCATCAGGTGGCAGGGAATGGGTACTCGGCTCTCCCTGCAGAGCATGTAGTTTCCAGTCTACTATGCTTCTGTCCCTATTTCCTATAGTAAGCTCCCCTGTTAGAAGAGGTATGCTGATTCTAAATATATATATATATAAGGCCCTGGCACCTCTTCCTCCCCCTTCCTTGCTTCCTAGCATTCCAACCCTCTCTAGCTCAAATTGCAAACATGCATGGTGAGCACCATGGTCTGAGCCACAGAGCATGGAGGATAGAGCTTCCTCAGCCTCACCCCAGGTGAGTGTGGGGTGTGGACTAAAGTGTTTATATAGCATGTTGTGGCAGAAGAAAAGTTGGTAGGGACATAGTATGGAGTGTCTCCCCACAAAGTCAAACATAAATATAAGGATCTGCAATTGGATGCCCCAGGGTGCCTCAGGATGACTCTCTTCTGGCAGAATTACCCATCAGAGCAACCAAGGCTGTTTCAGTGCCAACCCCCCACCTAAACCTGGATTGAAAGGGTCAGGATCATCCATTTTATTCCAGCACCTGAAGCTGGATCACCACCACCCTCTTGAGCAACTTGCCCAAAGTTAATATTTTGGCTAGAGCTTCAGCTATTGGGTGGTATAAATAAATATTGGTGGCCAGGTGATAGTTATTTTAATCTCCCAGGTGCTGTGAGGCTTTCTTAAGAAATAGTCATCCAATTGTCTATTTCAAGGCAGCTGGGACTATTCCCTGTCTCAAAGAGACATTAATAACCTCCTGAACCCCCCCCCCCCAGTCAGTCGCCATCAGCTCAATATGAAGAACCAATATGGGCAAAGCTGAAGAGTACAGGTGGGTGGTCAGACCCCTCCAAACAACTTGTCCATATCCTCATGCTGCAAGAACTGAAACTGATCCCATAAAACCAGACCAGACGGTGCTGTGGACACTTCCTCTGGTACTGTAGCAATGATGGCATCTCCATCACACCAAATACAAGCAACTTTACCCTCAGAATGTCTGGCAAACTTGTCATAGCAGTCCTCTGAAGATTCCAGCATATCCCTGCCAGGAACTAGATATAACGCCACCTTCACCACTCAAAGAAGCGCTTCCAGATGGCAACCTGGGTATGCAATGGAGGTGGAGAAGTAAGGTGGCTTTGACACCCTTACTGCCACAAGGGAGGCACAATCATGTACTCTTATTTGTGACCAGTCATAGCTGCTGTGCAAGTACTGCCATCTGTGTATTCTAAGAATCATACTGTTTGTTTTATTGCCCCCAACTGTCTGGTAAACCAGGGTGCTGACTGAGCTGCACAACAGGGGAGCATGCTTGGGAGAAATCATGTCAATAGCCAACAGGAGCGCCGCCAGCTATATCAACTGGAAAATCCCCCAGAGCATTTAGGAATCCTTCGGATTCCAGAGAAATCCAGGGGCAGACCATCGTAATGGGTCCAGCACCCCTGCAGAAAGGAGAAGCCACTGCCAATCGAAACTTCACCAGAAAGTGGTCTTGGTGAATGCTGAAAGTTCTCAAAGGCAGTTTTCCAGCTTAAATTTGGGCATCGGGGTGGGGGGAGCACTGGGAGGAAGACAGTTCTCTGAAACCTGTGCCCTCCAACTTACCTTTTTCGTTTTTGCTTCTAATTTGATTGCTCTTCCTGCTGCTGCTGGACACAATCCCTCCCCCACCCACCAAGAAGCCTTCTTCTCCAGACAGGAAAACCTTGCTCCCTTCTTTTGCCCTTTAATCTGACGGCGTCTTTCCAGAACACACATCAGAGTGAGAGCAGGAGCAGAAACCAAGGCTTCCTGATCTTTCTCTGGTATTTTCTGTGTAGGATTTGTGATGGCACACAAGGATCTTTGTCAGACGGGCTGGGGAGAGCACTCCGAGCTGAAGGGCGAGTCAATGCTACCAGCAGTAAGCAGGAAAAAACCTTCAACACTATTTGCATTCCCCTCAATTGCCAAAATGGCCCGCAGTTGCTCAGCCTGCAAACAGAGTGACAAGGTTGAGGGGGTACGGAGAAAGATTTCATCTCAGCTCTAGTTCTACCCTTGCTGATTGGGATGGGGCTGCAGGGAGGAGACGGGCAGACCTATTCTTTGCCTCCTGACCCAAATCATGGTGGCACACAAGGAAAGGTGGCATTGGGGAGGAGCTCCCATGAACCTCAGCAACTGCTCACAATCACTTTGGGAGGAGTCATGGACCCTTTGAGAACATTTAGAACAGGGCTGGGCAAGTTGCAGGGGTGTGAGGGACAATTTTTCCACCCCCAGAACCCACCAGGGGCTGTACCCCTGCATAGTGCCGCTGCACCACCAAATTCACCACTAAAATTTGGTGGTGCAATGGCAGGAAAAAACTCTGTGGTTTGTCACCAAAATTCGGTGATGCAGTGGCAAAAAAGGGGCCTATTTTGCTTTGTTCTAAAGCCTAATGGGCCCTTTGGTGACACACTGCCAAATTTCAGCAGCAAATCGCTGATTGTTTTGCTCCTGCCACCATCACAGCAATTCTGGTGGTGGTGCGGGCCACTGGGGGCCGAACAGAAGGGCAAGGAGAACTGCATGTGGCCTGTGAGCTGTGTGTTGCCCACCCCTGGTTTAGGAGAAGGGTCTATGTATGACACTTGAAATCATTCTAACATTTGCAAGTTTGATCTGGGAGGAGGAAGGGGTTCACGCCTGTATCCTTGTTCAGAACGTTGACAACTGGCATTGCATTATATAGTAGTATATAAAAACACCCTAGCACATCAACAGAAGCTCGTCTGCATAAAAATCTGGCAAATTGCATTGCTTTGGCTCCTGCTGTTGGCTTGAAAATAAGCAACAGCTGGAGCCCAGCAACAAGAAAAACCCCAAAGAACTCTCATCCTAGTTTAGCTTGCAGACTGAGCTTTAATTAACTTCATCATCCTCTTATTAAAATCAAACTCATTTAGCGGGGCTTTTTGCTTCGCTCCTTTTGTTCACAGTGCATTGATCCCAGGGAGCCTCTTTCTCAGGAAGATCAATGGAGTCAGAGATTACCTGGATACCTCTCAGCATCGATGCCCTGTTATTCACGGAGCATCTTCTGAAGCACAGACAGCTTTCCAAAAGCCACAACATATGGTCCTGCCTCAAAGGGAAAGAGGCAGATCTTTTTGTATTCTAAATGTGGATCAAATACTTGTAGGTAACCGATCATTGTGGCCAGACCTCCTGTTCAAATAAACCACACTCACTGAGCATTTTCGCATGTTTGTTAGCCTCAACTTATTGTTTTGTTTTTGTTCAGTGCATCCCTTGAAATTAATATGATGTCTGAGCCTTATCACAATGATTCCGAAGAGACCTTGTTTGTCACCCCATCTCCTAACTCAGTAAATTTAGAAAAGGGAAGGGGTGGTGGAGAGGGAAGGTTCTCTGTGGGAAGGCCTCTGGCCCTGTTAATATCATTTCCTATGGTTTCCAGGGTCCCTGGATGCTGCCATGCATTTTTACAGCTGTAGTCAGGCTTAAAGGCTGCAGTCTGAGCCTACTGGGAAGTCTCGCCATTGCCTTTCCGTCTCAATAAACTTGGAATAGGGTGCCAATGGGGAGGGAATCTTTGGAATCTCCAAAGAATGAAGCATCCATTTCAGATCGGTTTCTGGAGGGTTCATTAAGGTATCTGATGCCTAGGGACCCCAAATATGAAGAAATTTGCAAATTTCAATAAATTCTTATCAAAAGCTAACTGCAACAAAAGTCTCACCTATCCCTACTGGTGCCCAAACTCTTTCTTTTATGGATTCCCCCTAACATTAATTAACCCAGTATTAAATTCCATGTTTGGGCATAGTTGCCTGCATACACAACAGTCAGGCCAAACCAGATAGATACAACGATAGTTTGCGCACTACATAGCTATTGGGGCCCTGAATAAATATTAGAGAATAGCAGGTCCTGACTGTTTCCTTTCAATAGGCTTACTCCCCCATAAAGGATTTGTCACTGGGTCATTGGAATTCACCCACAACTGGAGGCCTGTTTGAATGTGTTTAGGGTTCACGTGATATTTTCTCCCTACTCACTCAATCTTTACAATATATGCTACTTGATGTACTTTTTAAAAAACATCTCAGCTGGCATCTGTTCTTCTCTGCCCTCTCTGTTTACTTGTGTGGAGTTAATGCTCCCATTGTATTGTTCACTTTTATTGATTAAACAATGAATGATTCCCTCTGTGGTACACCCTCTGTGATGGTTTGATTAACCTCTAATTAATTTGTCTTGTTTATCCTGCTTGTAAAGCATCTGTTTAATTTTAATTTCCATATGAGAAATTCTGAGCTGAGATGGGCATGCACCTCCCACTCAAGCAAATGAAGTTTTCAAAATAATCTATTGGGATCAAGCCCTCAAAGTGGTTCCCAAATGTATTACTCAGTGGACCTGGCTGGCAAAGAGATTTTGTTGTTCGTCAGGACTCACCTTGTGCCTTACCACACAGGGTGGATTGATTTAAATCAAGGCGATTAAGGCAATGGTTTAAATCAGCAAGATAAATGGTCAATTTAAATCAAGTTTCCCATTGAAAGTTTTGCATGTATTTCTTGGACAATGGTGCATATCTGACCACTAAGACATGTTAATTTATAACATGTTAATTTACACTGTTTCATTCATTTGCATCTCTTTGTCTCACTATATATGTTTTGCATGCTTTACTTTTTCACCTACGTATATTATTTTTATTTTTATTTCTATACCGCCCAATAGCTGAAGCTCTCTGGGTGGTTTACAACAATCAATAGAAAATACAATGAAATACAATATAAAATATACACAATAAAAACATTATAAAAAATGATATAAACTGGATGATCCCACTCTGTGGTTTCATGTATATGTTGAATAGCATGGGGGATAAGATCGACCTCTGTGGAACTCTATACTGGAGAGTCCATGGGGCCAAGCAATATTCCCCAAGCATGACCACATTCTGGTGCCGGCCATCCAAGTAGGAGTGGAACCTCTGCAATGCAATACCCCCACTCCCAACTCAGACTACCGCTCCAGAAGGATACCATGGTTGATGGTATCGAAAGCTGCTGAGAGATCCAGGAGTATCAATAGGGCTTAGGCTTGTAAAATCGACCCTCGCCAGGCAGAACGAGGCCGAAATTGGCCCCGCTCACGCCCGGCGAGGCCTTACCTTTTTCTTCAGAGGGGCTCACCCTCTCCGTGGCGAGCCGCCCGCGCGGCCTGTTCCGTCCCGTCGCGTCACTTCCGGGACCGGAAATGATGCGACGGAACCCTGCGCAGGCGCGCTGGACCCCTGTGGTGCGTTCTGCGCCTGCGCAGGGTCCCGTTGCATCATTTCTGGTCTTGGAAGTGACGGACGGGGTCGGAGAAGCCCGATCGAGCTCAGAAAATCGAGTTGGGTCAGCGCCCCCGCGGAAGATCAGGTCGGGGGCGTGACCCGGCCTTGGAGCCATGCCTAGGGTCACACTCCCCCTGTCTCTCTCCTGACACAGGTAATCATACAGGGTGACCAAAACTGTTTCCATGCCAAAACCAGGCCTGAACCCCGACTGAAATGGATCCAGATAATCAGTCTCATCCAATAGTGCTTGGAGCTGGTTGGCCACCACCTTGCCCAAGAAAGGAACATTTGCTACCGGCCTAAAGTTATTAAGTTCTTCGGGGTCCAGGGAGGGTTTCTTCTTCCAAGTGGTATGGGACCACTCCCTCTCGCATGGAGTCATTGATCACCTCCCTGGCCCAGCTGGCTGTTCCCTCCCTGATGGTTTTTATGAGCCAAGAGGGGCAAGGATCCAGTATGGATGTGGTTGCACGAACCTGTCCAAGCACCTTGTCAACATCCTCAAGCTGTACCAACTGAAACTCATCCAAGAAAATTTGACCAGGATGTGCTCTGGGAACCTCACCTGATTCTACTGCCATAACATTGGAGTCCAAGTCCTGGTGGATGCAAGAGATTTTTTTTCCTGGAAGTTCCTAGCAAATATATTGCAGCGGGCCTCAGAGGGATCCAGAATGTCCTTGGGGCCAGCATATAATAGGCCCTGGAAAACCCTGGGGCGGCAAACAGAAGATTGAATAGAGGCAGTGAGATGTTGTTTCTTTGTCGCCCTCTCTGCCTCCAAATATACCTGATTGTAGGCACATACCAGGGCTCGATTGCATCCACTAGGAGTTTTTCTCCATCTGTACTCAAGCCATCTCCTGTTTTGTTTCATCGCTCTCAGCTCCGGGGTGTACCACGGAGCCATGTGAGTTCTACTACAGAGAGGGTGCTCAGGAGCTATCATGTCAATCTCTCGGGCCATCTCTGTATTCCAGAGATTGACCAGGGATTCAACAGGACCACCAGCCATATCAGCTGCAAACCCCCCAAGGGTGCTCTGGAAACCATCCGGATCCATTAGCCTCTGGGGGTGGACCATCTTAATAGGTCCCCCACCCATGCAGAAGGTAAAAGTCACAGTTAGTCTAAATCTCAGCAGGCAGTGATCTGACCATGACAAAGGTACTGACCATGACAAAGGTAGTGACTTTCAGATCACTATCCCTATGCCCGGCCGGAAAAAAACCCAACAGATCTAGAGTGTGCCCTGCTACATATGTTGGGTGACATGTTGGGACAGTCCCATGGTCGTCATGGAATCCATGAAATCCTGAGCCGTCCCAGATAGGGTGCTCTCCTCATGGACGTTAACATCTCCCAGGACCAACAGCCTGAGGGACCTCAACATCTCAACCGAGACCAACTCTGTCAGCTCAGATAGGGAGTCTGTTTTGAGCAGCGGGGGGGGGGTATACCAACAGAATCCCTAACTTGTCCTGCTGGCCTAACACAAGATGCAAACACTCCAGACCAGTAGTCAGATGGACAGGGAGCTTGGAGAAAGAGACAGACAATTCCTATAGACCACAGCAAACTCCCCCGCCCCCCGTCTACCCTGATGCTGTACCAAGTACCTCGGTGGGCAGAGCTGGGAGACACTGACTGCTCCCTGTTCACCCACCCAGGTCTCGGTAATACATGCCAGATGGGCCGCCTCACCCACTATTAAATCATGGATGTGGGAGGTCTTAGTTTGGACCGATCTGGCATTTAAAAGCAGCATCCGGAGACCTGAGGGCAGGCTGATAGGGAAACCACCAAACCTGTGGGTGCAATGAGGGCTGGAACACGGTACAGCCATTAACTGTCTGAGCTACGTTCCCTTTACCTGGCTAGCAGGACCGGTGCAAGGCAGTTTGGCACCCTAGGCAAAATCAAATATTTAGCGCCCCCCTTCCCACCTGAGCCCTCCCTCCCTTGGCGGCTGCAGTCCACTCCCAGCGGCGGTGAGGAAGAGTCGGCCGAGCGAGCTTCTTCCTGCTGCTGCTGCTGCCGCCGGCCTCCGCGGCCTGGGAAGTGAGGAAGGAAGGAAGGCAAGAAGAGGCGCCAAGCTGCGGCGGATCAGCAGCCACCAGCCGCTCCAGCTGCACCCGGGCAGACAGAGGTAAGCCCGCCTGCCCGGAGGAGGCGGAGGAGGCGGAGCGGGATTAGGCGCCAAGCGAGCGGCCCCATGCGGAGCTGCCTTCACGGGTGCAGCTGCTGCTGCCCCATGCCCGCCTGGCCGCTCTCCTGCTCGGCTTCCTTGCCCAGATCGGAGGCGCCAAGCGCAGCGAGCCCTGGCTGCCTGACGCCTCGCATGCTTCTGCCGCCGCCGCCGCCGCCGCTGCTGCCGCTGCTGCTGCCGCTGGGAGATCAGGCTCGCTCGCTCCCGTCTTCCTCCTCCTCTTCTGTACACACGTCACGCACCGCGGAAAGTGGAGCGCAGGCCCCGCGCCCTCCCTTCCTCGTCCGTTCCTGGAGGAGGAGGAAGAGAAGGACGAGTGTCTGCGTGGGTCTGGGGCACAGGCGAAGCAGGAGCGGAGCGTTTCTGCACCCCCTTTAGCCATGCGCCCTAGGCAGCCGCCTAGTTTGCCTAGTGGTAGTGCCAGCTCTGCTGGCTAGTCCTCCTTCTAACACCATATCTCCCTCTACCTGTCACTACACCGATTGGGCCCCCCACAGATTCCCCCACTAGGCCCCATATCTGCCCTCCACAGCACTTCCTCAGGGAAGGGAAAAAAGCAATCCCTGCCCAAGGGAACTAAACAGACATTATTAGGGGGTGGCCCTTGCCTTTGTGACTTTCCCCGAAGTGGCTCCCCCCCAAAGGGAATGTCTTTAACATATTCCATATGACCAGCACTCGTGACAGACTGAGGTTAACAGCACAATCCTAAACATGTCTCTTCAGAAATACATTCCACTGAGTTCAGTGGGACTTATTTCCAGGTAAGCGGGTGTAGGATTGCAGTCTTAGTATGAGAATACAGGAAGATGCACACTGGACAATTTGTTGTCTCTTTTTCTTTCTAGTGTTGCTCCTTTCTGTTTCTCTGCAGTCTTGCCCTCACCAAAAACAAAGTAGCAAACAAAAATGAAATGCCCATGACTGATAGGTCAAAGTGAGGTTTGATAGTCACTGGACTGAAAAAATCCAATTAAAATGTTTAAAAATCATTTATTATTATTTTTTAAAGCATCAATTTCTATCCACTCAGCTATAACTGTTTTGCCTTGCTTAGCCCAACTCCACCAGCACATAAGCACAGAACAACAATCCTTTCTAGTCTGTGTCTTTGGACATGTGACTTCCATCAGAGAAACTGAAAGCCCAGAACTTTTGAGAGGCAATGGCTGGTAGTTAGGCTGGACAGAGCCATGTTCATGAGACGAAAAACTGAAATGAATGTCCATATTTGATTAGTAGGTAACTTCATTTTATGAGAGTGTAATGGCACAATCCTATGGTGATGCTCGTAACCCTCTGAACTTGGAAGATTATTGGCATCCTATGGCCTCTCCACTCCTCCCACCCTGCAAAGCACTTAGCTGATGTTGACTGCCTAAGTTCAGTGCTTTGGAGTGGAAGGGAAGGAGGCTGATGCGTTGCCAGGTGTTCTGCCAAATGTTTTCCCAAAGGCCTTGGCTACTTGGCTGCTTGCCAGCCTGATGCAATCTTCAGCAACTTACCGGCGTGTGACCTGGCTGCGGGCCAGAAGAATGACACTGCAAACAGCACAGGTGCTATCAATTAAACACGAGATCTGCAGCCCATGAAGCTTGGTGCTAGAATGGTATTTTAAGACTAGCAAATGCAGACTGAGGTGTGGTGGTTGGTAGTGGTGCTTGGTAGTGGTGCTTACTTTCTGAGGATGGTTGGTTGTGTTGAAGTGTACTGAGAAGGAAGGAGAGAGATCCAGGAGCCGTTTGGAAGGAGAGAGATCCAGGATTCTTCAGATCCAGCCTGAAGAAGGACAAAGAGCCAGCAGGAGCCCTGACACGGACAGAGGGGGAGAGAGACCTCAAGGCTGAGGGACTACAGCAAGGACCCAACTGATACTGGAGGCAGAGCTTCGTGACTGGTTGGTTGGTGATATTGTGGTTACTGCCTGTCCAAGGACTGGGGGGTCTTACTGGGGGACTTGGGATTGTTGTACTTTGTATAATAAGGATCTTAACTCGCACTAAAATATGTTTGGCTTGATCCTCCTGGATTTATTATGGCATGAGAATTCATTAAAGAACCCCTGCCAAGCCCTTTGGGAAAACATTTGGCAGAACACCAGGATACATTGTCTCTTGGTGGTGCTGGTCTCCTCCCTGCCCCACCTCCAGAATGCCCTCAGAAGCCCTTTTCCAAGGTCACTCAACAGAGTCTAGACATAGGAGAAGTCAGAGTCCCAACTCCGACCTTGGAAACATGCCCTGAGGTCAGAGCTGGGGCTCTGAATTCGGAGCATCCACCCTCTGCCCTCGCAGCCAGTGCAGAAAGAACCACATGGGTTGTGGCTCTGAGGTCAGAAAGAAGACCAACCTCAGAGCTGCAGTTTTGTAGGTGTTCTGGGGGGTGGGCAGGAGAGGAGACAGGCTCCGCCAGCATATGTAGTATCCTGGTGGTGCCTCAGCCTCTTCTCCGCAGGCTCCAGGGGGAAAGACATAGATGGCTGAAACCAGCCATCGAAGTCTTTTACAAGGTGGGAGGAGCATGGAGGCCACCCTAGGATGCCTGTGATCCTCTGAGTTTGGAGGGTTAAGAGCAGCATTTTTGGATTGAGCTGCCCATCGCTGTAATCCCACCCCGACAACAAATCTTTTTTAGAGTTGCCATTCTGAAATGTGATTCCCATTTCAACAGATGTGGATTTCCACTAGTTGGCATTTCTAAAAGCTAGGGTTCCTAACTGTAAGTCTCGGAATTATGTGTTAATTAATCTGCAAACTTTAACTTCTGTTGATTGACTGGTAAATAAGATAGAGGTTGTCACTGACTGTTGTCCCCCCCCCCCATGGTCCTAATCTTGTTTGTTCGCTTGGTAGATGCTCAGCATTTGTCAATTCTTAATGTTGCAAGGTAGACTTACAATATTGATCAAACATTACATAGTTTTAGGTTGTTTTACATCTGCACAAGGGTGTGGCCTGTGAACACATGCCTGGCAAAGCAATAAGGGAGAAGCCCATGCTGAGTTACCGTTTCCATCACATCATACACCTGGGTGTATTCCCTCTGTGCAGTTGCATGGAAATGTGTGTATCCGTTGTGCATTGACTTAGTAAGCAAGTTTTGGACAGAGCTTTCCTTGAGGCTGGCAGATGATAGCTCTCTTGTATGATAATTGGCAATGCAATGTTCACCAGCTATTGATTCTTGCTGGGGATCCTCAGAAAGTAATTATAGGAAGCAACTGGCCAAAGTCAATCAGAAATACCATACATAGAGCTGAAGGTCAGTACAGAATGACCTTACAAGTGCAACCATCAACCTGTATACAATATGTACTCTGGCACTGTGTCATTACGTAAACCTCTATCCACCAATGACTCATCCAAAGATTTAATAGGAAATTATATCTGTGCTACAGAATCTCAAAGAATACTATTAAAAACCTAGGAGAAGTATTGCACCCCTTGTCAGCAGCTACTGTTCAGGCGAACATCCTTTACATCCTGTAGAAGTTAGAGTTTTGGAAGATTCCCACTCATATCACTTACCATGTATAATAGAATTAATCACTCCTTAGCCTCTACCAACCTACTCCATTACTTTGGGCAGTTTTGGAGAAACATACAATTAAGTAGATTAGCAGCTTTGTCTGCAACCTTTTTCCCTGATCCCATCTCAAAGTTCATGTTGGGCTCTAGTGGAAGGAAAAACGAGCTCTTATGGGAAGCAGACTGAGGCTGCAAAGCCTATCCTGACTTTCCTGGGAGTAGGCCCCATTGAAGTAACGTATAGGATTGTACTAGACTTCCAGGCCAAAGTAAGCTTGATGTGTGGAGGCTGAAATGAAACAATATAAGGGTGCAATCCTATGCATGTTTAGACATAAAAAAAAAAAAGCCCTACAACTTCCAGCATGCCCCAGCCAGCCATTTAGGACACAATCCTATGCATGTTTTCTGCCTAAATGGCTGTCTTCCCCAACCAGGCACCCTCCAGATGTGTTGGACTACAACCCCCATCACCCTCAACCAGGCCTTGTTGGCTGGGGATGATGGGAGTGGTGGTCCAACATGTCTGGAGGGCCCCTGGTTGGTGAAGACTGCACTATTTGGTGTCAATGGCATAATTAATTGAGGACTCTTTCAGATAGAAAAGATGATGCCTACAGTCCCCAGGGACCTTAGCGGGTTACCGACACCGTACCATAATATGTTGTTATATTTTCTTTGGTTGTATTATATTAACTACATCCAGTGAAGGTTAAAGAAAGGAGGCATGCGTAAGCTTCCATGCCCTCCTTTTCTTGCCCAATTTATTGGCCATTATCCCTCCCAAGCCCTCCACTGATCTTAAACTGCACGGCTCTTCAGAGAGTGCACAACTATCTGTGCAGGAGTACCACTCACAATCTCTCACAAGTTAACTCTTCTAGCTAAGGCCACTAAAGACAGAGATGAGCATTGCCTAAGGTCCATTTCTCCTGTTATTTTATTAGTTATTAGAATTATTAGAACAAGAATCTGCAGAGGAGAGGGACAAAAGCCAGGCACAGGTTGGAGACCTGCTCCCATGAACATAATCTGCTCATAATCTGCTCCCATGAACATAATTGCTTGAAAAATTAAGTCCCCCTTACATGACTCACATTGTCCCTTGTTTTCTGGATGATCCAATCACACCACAGGAGAAATCTATATTCCGGCATTTCTTTTACATTTGAATGTGGAAAAAACATAGCCAGCTTTGGAAACATTTATCCACTGAGCTGTTTAATTGTTTTCCGTAAAGCAGCATTCGTTTATAATCGAAGTGTGTGTGGGTGTCCCCTCCTTGATAATACAGTTCAAGTACTTGTGCGTGGTTGACTGCTTTTTAAAGCATCAGGGTGAAAGAAAGGGGCTCGTCATTCTCCAGCATTAGAAGTCAGGGGGCCAACGATTTTCTTCCTTCTGCCCCAAAGTGTAGGTGCATTCATGGAAGCAATTCATTGCTCAGACTTGGCACAATGCAATCTGGTCAGATTTGTTTCCCTTTGCTGCTTGTTACAGGCAGCACAAAATGGACAATAAAAGGAATACACTGTGCCTCAGAAGTAAGACTGTTTATTTAAATTAGAGGCAGTCCTCAGATTTGATCATGCAAGCCAAGCCCAAGCAGAGATTAAACACAATGGTTTATTGCTAAGTGTGAGCATCATTTTTTTAAATTATTTTTAAAAACTGTTTAAATGCAAACCCACATTTTGGCTATTGTTAATGGAGTGAGGTTACTAGGGAAAAAATGAAAAACAAAATTCTAAAGCAGTCAAACACAATTGATCCTATGTATGTTTGTGCAGAAATCCGCCCCACTGCTTTCATGGGGCCTTACTCTCAAGTAAGTGTGCCTAGGATTGCAGTCTCAGAAATCTCTCACATAAAAGCTTGAATTGCTGTGCAAAGTGGTAAACAAACTACAGCAGCCCCAGAGTGAATAGCATGCCATGGTCAAGTGGTACAGAGTCACACAATGGTCAAACCAAGGTCATATATGAAAGGCAAATGCGCTCATCTAATTAACACATTAGCTACTGCTCTTTGCATTAAGCTTCAGTGGTTGTGTTTACACTGTTCCAAAGCATAATTCCAGTTCCACACAGCATCCCATGTACACTGGACACCTTGCTTTGGGTTAAATTGAATGCCATGTGGGTGGACTTCCGCTCGCACACACAGTGGAACATTGCCTGCTCTCCCCTCCCCTGCAGATCCTTGCTCACCCTCCAAATCTGCTCTAGAGGGTTCCCCAACCCTCCGGAGCAGATGTGGGGGCGGGCATGGGTGGCTGCAGGAGGGAGGGGAAATCAGTTCCGTCAGTGGTTTTCATTCTGCTGGTGGACAGACAGCATTCAATCCAATGCTTTGTCTGTAATTTCTGATACATGTAGCAAAGCAACAGCAGTATTTCTGTGGATGTTATAGAAAAGCAAGAGAAAATAGGGTTGGGATCCTGTAAATTTCCCAGGTGTTCTTTCTGCTCCAAGGGGGAAAAACCAACTTTATACCTACATCCAAGATGATGCCTGTACTGTGCACTGTTCCAAACTTTCAAAGAAGAGAATCAACAACAATTGCTGCACTGCTATTATGGGTATGAAGGTTTTCTAAATGTTTAATCTGTATTTTCTTTCCTTTTCAATCAATCCATATTATCAATCAACTGGGTGAACAATTGTTTTTCTGTTATACTTTAGCATCTTTTAAAACAGTTGTCATCGCCCATGCCCCCATCAAATTATGAATCTCTTATGTCAAGGTAAACAACGTTGAGGCCTTTTTAATGGCCAGCAAAATAACCTGGTTTTACCTCCTGCACTTAGAGCTTTTCCACATGAAGCTGTTAATCCACAGTATCTACTTTCAGTTTTTTTGCAGAATTGAGATCTGATCATTACACGAAGAGTGCTTCCTTTCCTTCTTTTCTGCTATGTAGATTCTAGGTGGCACTGCAGTATAGCAGAATAGTGCAAATACACAAGCGGAAAAAGAATTATCTTTCACTTTCACAAGTAATACTGCATTTTATCTGCTCTATAAAAAGGTGTGGAAAGTGCTGTTTAAAAACAGTTACAAAACTGAACGGTCACGATGTCATCTAAAGAACCTGTAAATAACCGCAAGTAGGGAATGATATGCGCACAAGAAATGCCTCATGTGGAAAAGCTGTTAGATTTTATTAGTTGATCATATTACTGTATTTGGACTGTACTATTGTGTTTTTATTGCTTTCACTACTGTGAGCCACCCTGCTAATGCTTTTTGAAGGGTAGAGTATAAATGTATGAAATATAAAGGAACAGCAGATCTGGGGTGCTTCCTCCAGTTTGGGATTCCATTTAATGAGGGAACTGTGGCTGCAGTGAGGGAACTGCAGGCTGATAATACGGGTGATTTAGCTGCTTCAAGCTAACAACTTTCTTCTCAGACACATGAAAAGCAGCGGGCTTCAGATGGAGTCAGAAGGGGGAAATTTGATGCTGGAAACCGAGGCCTTACAGAAACAGCCAGGGTGTTCTGGAATTCATTGAAATATCAGTCCTCCATCCATTCCACTCTGGGACAAATAGCACCTGCGCTTTTTTTTAGGAATGGTGTGTGCAGGAACGGTGCAGGGCTGTTTGGCGCCCTAGGCCAAATTATATTTAGCGCCCCCCCTCTCGTGCCATGGGGGGGGGCTATGGAGCAAAGCAGCCCTGCTCTGCAACCCCCCCTGCGCCGCCGCCGCCACCACCACCACCTACCTTCCCCCCCCCCCAATGCTGTCTGCTGGCTGCTGCTGCTGCTGCCGCCGCCTCCTCCTCCTCCGACGCGACGGGACCCCCGCACTTTTTTTTTTTGCCGGGGAAACCAGGGCAACAGGGCTGTTTAAGCCCTGTTGCCCTGGTTCCTCCCACCAAAACAACGCCGGCGGGGCTCCGGAAACGATGCGAAGGTAGGTAGGTGGCGGGCGGGCGCGTGGGGGGGGAGGTGCGGCGGCAGCCGGCTGGCGGGGAGGCGTGGCGGAGGCAGCAGGCGGGGCAGGAGCACGCCGGCGGCGAGGAAGGAGTGCAGCGTTTCTGCGCCCTCTTCCGCCACGCGCCCTAGGCAGCTGCCTGGGTCTGCCTAGCGGTAGCGTCGGCCCTGGGTGTGTGTGTGTGGATTCACTCAGTTTGCACTTTAATATGAACTTAGCTAGTTTTGCACTTTGGAACCAACACACCAGGGCTGCAGAACCTCAGACCCGGGGGCCAAACCCAGCCCACCTGGTGAAATGTCTCTCCTAACTAAGGCTTAGTTATTGACAGTAAGGGTGGGTTCGCAGAGGTTCTGAAACCTCTGTGGGTTTAAAGTTGCCCCAGGCCCCGACTGTGCCCAACTAATGGTCGGGCACAACAGGGGTCCAGAGGCACCGCTGCTCCCTTCTTCCCCACTCAGTCCTCCTGCTGGTATCCCAGGGGACACTGTGCGGGAGCACTGAGAGGAGCGGGATGACAGCTGGCGGAAAGTGGCCACGCTGAGCAGCAGCTGTGCTGAGCTGTCCTCCCCCGCCGCCCTGTACTTACCCATTGGTGTCGGCATTGGCGGCAGCAGTGAGGGTCTGGCAGCATCGTTTGTGTGTGTGTGCCTGCAGGTTCTCCTTCCCTCCACCCGCCTTTCCCTTCCTCCCAGGCGCCACTGTCAAGCCTCGCGGTGCCCGGGAGAAGGCAGCGTGTGGGGAAGGAGAACCGTTGCCTGTGCTGGGTTTGTGTAGAAGTAAGCCCAGCAGAAGGGAGCATTTAAAATGCTCCCATCTGCCGGGCTCACTTCTACATAAACCCAGCGCAGGGAACGGTTCCATGCCCCCTTTCCCTGCCTCCCGGGTCGCCACTTGATGACGGCGGGTCCTGGGATAGGAGAATGAGCGCCCGCCCACTGCAGGCGCCACGAGACGTCTCGCGGCGCCTGCAGTGGGCAGAGGCTCCTTCTGGTGATGGCGGTGCAGGGAATTAGTTGCGAACTGACAGCATGCAGTCAATCCCTCCTGCCGCTGCCGCCGCCGCCGCCATCGTCCCCACACTCCCTAGCAATGGCGTGTTGAATGCGCCATTACTAGGGAGGGTGGTAGTGGTGGCGGCAGTGGTGGGCATGCCCCCATACCACCGTGGCTGCCGCCCCCGCCGACACACTGCTTTACCAGGGCGGGTTAAACCTGCCCTGGTGAAGGAGTGTGTTGGCGGCGGTGGTGAGGGGTGGACCCCCACCTCCACCACCTTCGCCACGGTGGTTCTTTTGCCCAAAAGGAGAGCAGCGGCGAAGCGGGCACCTCCTCTCTCCCCAATCCCCACTTGGGGATTGGGCAGGAGGAGGCACGTGGCAGACCCCCCCCCCTGCCCCCAATCCCTGCTGCCCTTGCAAGGATGGCTGTGTGTGTGGGAGGGGTCAGCCCCACTCCTCCTGCCCAATCCCTCTGGCAAATTTGTGTACAAGAGTGCACGAATTAGGAAAATGTGCACAAAAGTGTATGAATTTTCATGTGACCTTAAACAAATACACAAAGTTCAGGGTGAACTGAATTTAAGATTGGAAAAATGAGAATCTGAGAAAACCAGAACTGACGGATTCATCCATCCCTAGGGTTTTCTGCTATTTTGCTCCTCTCCTTCCACTGTTTGTCAGCCTGAAAATGTGTTCGTGCATAGACACCTGCTACATCTTCAGTCCACATTTTGAATGGAAGCTTTTGGAAGTTCTCGGGTGCCATTTTTGGTAGAAAGGCGGGGTACAACTCAAATAAACAAATACCACTTAGAACGCAATACACAAAACAGTTTTACCCACACAACAGGGGATATGTTTGGTCTTTTATTACTTCAGTTTGGTCTTCTTTAACATTTCCCTTTTTGTTGCTTGCTGGCATAAGCCAGAGTGATGGACGTGTCTAATAACACTGTGTATTCCTTAGAGAGAAATGCCTTGACCAGCTAATGGAAAAACAACAACAAAGAATTACTCAACAGCTTCTTATTTTGAATATTTGTTTTCTGCTTTTCCAGCAGCTCCCTCTATCCTTCTTTTGCCTTTTTAAAAAGCAAAAGCCTTTGAAGTTCATCATATTTTGAGCTTCCCTTTAAAACAAAAACAAACAAACAAAATGCACACTGCCCTTTGGCCATCAAAATTACCCATGGAGACTTAGTGCAAAATATTAAGTTTCAGATTCATTCTGAAAAAGTTATTTTTGCCAACAGGCAAATCAATAACCAGCTCTCCTCTGATGCAAATTGCTATGTGAAAGGTTCCAAAATGTGTTGGATAGTGTCCATTTGCATTGCAGTGCCTCAAGTACTGAATGACTGCAGCCCAAATAGAATAAATTTAACCAGTTGCAGCACTGGCAAATATACAGGAAGGAAAGAGGAGAGCTCTTAAGGCATGCTTTCCAACTACTTTTTATTTCGCCATCAGCTCTCTCAGTCTCACCGAACTGTGTACAAGCAATTGGCTTGGTAAATCTGTGAAAATCTAAAATAAAATATCAAGGGAAAAGAAAAGACATTGTTGAATCGATGCAACATAGGTACCAACTGCACTTTGATTACCACATTTCAATATCATATATAATATAAAATATCTGTAACCTGGTTCATACACTCCCTGAGCATGTGCCACCCCTCATACCCATAACATACCTTGTGAGGGTTGCACTTTTTACACAGGTTCCTTATTTATTTATTTATTTACTTACTTACTTACAAAATTTATAAAACACTCTATACCTAAAAAAAGATTCCATATATAAACAATCAAGTTATACCAATAATATCGTGCTTGGAAACTGTCATCAAATTTTCTCCTGGTCGGCCTGGAGGTCCACTGAAAATAGAAAATCACTCTGCCTTTAGCAACTCAAGTGCTAAATGCAGAGTGGTTTTCTATTTTCAGTGGACCTCCAGACCAACCAGGAGAAAATTCCACGACACTGGTCATTCAGTTCAACTAAAAATATCTTTAGCAGATACTGAAAACAAAGCAACGCTGGCACCTGCCTGACATCAACAAGCAGGGAGCTCTGCAGAGAGGGAGCCAAGACACTGAAGGCTTTACTCTGAGTGGACTCTAAATGGATCTCAGGTCCATGCAGAACCACCAGAAGCGCACCATCAGATGAAAGTGACTGGGCAGGCTAGTATGGGAGAAGGTGCTCTCTCTGATATACCCATGTTGTTTATGGCTTTATACACAAATAACAAAACCTTAAACCTGGCCTGACATCAAGCAGGCAGCCAGTGCAGTTCTCTCAACAAAAGTGTTATGTGCTGAAAAGCGGCAGCCCCTGGCAACAGTCTAGCTGCTGCATTCTGCACTAGCTGCTGCAGCTTCCGGATCAACCTTAAGGGCAGGCCCACACAGAGTGCATTGCAGTAATCCAGCCTTGAGGTTCCTAGAGCCTGTACAAGTGTGGCCAAGCTATCCCTGTCTAGGGGAGGTCATAGCTGGTGTACCAGCCGGCGCTGGTAGAAGGCACTCGAGCTGCCATGGCCACTTGGGCCTCCAGCAACAGAGATGGATCCAGGAGTACCCCCAGACTATGGACTTGTTCTTTCAGAGGGAGTGCAACCCTATGTAGAACAGGCAATAAGCCTATCTCCTGGACCCAGGAACCCACAGGGACTCTGTCTTAAATAAAGCTTCAGTTTCTGGGCCATAATTCAGCCCCCACTTTTTTGATGGGGAAGAATGGCGCTAATTTGGCCTCTGAACGGAGCACCTGTCACACTCATTGCATGCATCTAAGTTGCAGCTAATTGACATAGTAAGTACAGCTAGATCTGTTGTGAAAATAAATGTTCTTAAATTGTAAAAAGTAAATGACTGTGTTCAGTTTATTGACGCTTCCTGCTTCAGAAGGCAATGGGGGGACATGCATTTGCAGAGTCAATGAATGAATACAAATACAGCTGGCAGAGAAGAGTTTTCAGCAACAGTATGAAAGAGTGAGCGGGGCTTAAGCAATGCTGTGAGGATAAAATGGAGAGGAGGAGGAGGATTATGTAAGCCACCTTGGGTTCCTTGCAGGAAGAAAGGTGGGGTATAAATATAATTCATTAAATTAAATTAAATTAAATTAAGCAATGATCCTTCATATGAAAATGGTGCATAAAAACTAGCGTCTCTGTTTTCACCTGTCGGGAGGGTATGTGGGAAGGCTATGAATGGGCCAACCAAATGTACCCTCTTCATTACTGCATGCATATGACAACCACTTCCAAATGTCAGGGCACATGGAATGGAGTCTACTTCTGGTGGTAGCTACAACTGGAATGCTCTTTATCTAGAGTCCCACTCAAGTCATAGCCAGAAGCACCAGAAGACCTTAGCGGACATGGCAAATTTTAATTCATGTGGCATACAATACTTCACACTTCAGCGGCTTCAAACACTTCAAACACTTCATCTCAGTGCTTTTATCTCGCTTGCTGTTGCTGTTATCTACAATGAGCTGTTGGGATGGGCCCGTGCAGAAATTGTAATTACTAAATAAATAAATTGTAATAAGTATAATAAATAAAGTTAGTGAAGTTCCTGGGTGGAGTTGAAACTGGACTTGGGGGGGGGGGGGAATCCAAAACTTAACCCAATTCTGAACGCAATCCAGACTCTGCACATCTGATGATGTTGTCATGAGTGTGTGTGAGAGGGTTCGATCCCTCCCCCAGTCTCCTGATGAGCCTAAAAGCCCCCTCCCCCTTTCCAACCTCCCCCTAATGCTAGCCTTATATTAGATGCAAGCTGTGTAGCATCCCAAATGCATATTTTTGAGGCAGGAAATAGGAATGTGGGGTGCGTCACTAAAATGAATGAATTAGGGTGCAATCCTATGCATGTTTAGACAGAAAAAAGTCCTACCACTCCCAGCATGCTTCAGCCAGCCATGCTGGCTGGAGCATACTGGGAGTGGTAGGACTTCTTTCTGTCTAAACTTGCATAGGATTGCACCCTGGTAGGCACCATGGCAGATTTCTAATGTCACTCTCAATAATATATTGCTGATTTCTGCATTATACATTTCCAGTTTTGTCCTGACACTGATGGGAAAAGGGCTGTGACAAGCCTCAATGTAGCTGGAATTTCCATGGGTATGTGGATTCCCAAATGGGCAGCCAAGATGATTGGATATCTAGAAAATCTTGTAGGTATATTGTTTGGCAGCACCATTCCAGTGGGCTGCAACAGAAGATGAGATGGGAAGTGGGGCCATTCCACCAGCTCCGTTTTTTCCTTCTTCCCTCCCCCTCCTCCTTTCCTTTTGTGTTGAGTCTTTTTACATTCCAAACATGTGTGCAGACAGAGACCGTCTTGGTTTTTTAAATTGATTGTATGTAAGCCACTCCAGGAGCCTCTTCGGCTAAGAGTGATAGGAATGTTTTAAATGAATAAATAGAATATAATAAACTGCTCCTGGAAACAGACATTGACCGGGTTCAGCCAGGTGACACAAGGGTGGTTAATAAGCTATGGTGGCTCGTTAACCACCCTTGCATGTGTGGTCGCGTTCTGGCTCATTTCTCTAATTACCCTTGCCGGGCGCAGCTTGTTATAATGTCCGAAACTGGTGAGAATTGGTGGCTGGGGTGGTTAATTTTACCTATTTTATATAACTGCCCGGGCAGAACTGAAAAATTTTACATTTCTTTGCTACTCTCTGATAAGGTTTCACAGATACATATAAAGTGGCTAAATTTTGTGCATATGCTATGACTTGCCGCACCTTCTTAGCCTCTGACTGATGTAAAATTATGAACCCTATACACTTCAGATGTATGTTGGTGTACAACAGCAGTTATGTTTGTAGCATGGATTGTTTTTCTGTTATAATGTTGTTGTTTTTTACTGGTTCTGGTCAATGACCGTAATAATAAACATTCATTCATTCATTCATTCATGGCCTGTTCCACAGTTGCTGGGTGTTTTGTTAACCACACCAGCCACCAGCCGCCCAACCTCACCAGGTCTGCACATCATGACAGCCCACGCCCGGTGAGGGTAATTAGGGAAATAAGCCGGCACGTGACTGGCACATGTGGGGGTGGTTAACATGCCACCATGGCTCATGTTGTGCAAACCTGGTCATTGGGTCAATGAAGAGCTGTACAGCCAGGAGAATGACCCAAAGACCATTCCACAGCTGAAGCTGGCTCCGAGGACCTGCCTGGATAGGAGACAGCCCTGGAGCCTTACGTCAGCTGCTCTGAGCCCTCTACATAAAAAGGGGATGTACAAGTGTTATAAATAAACCAAGTGGCACTGTGACTGTTGGGGCTTGCAGGCGAACGGTGAATGTCTACACAAGCAGGTTCCCTTAGAAATAAAGGTTGGGGCTTGCTCTCTTGGAAGGTTTCTTCATTGCGTGCATTTGAATCCTGCCCCTCTTCCAAAGAGCTGACGCTGGTTTATATGGGGCTATCCCATTTTTACCTCACAGTAACTCTGTCTGTGACTAGATCAGTGTTCTCCAACCTTGGGTCCCCAGATGTTTTTGGCCTACAACACCCAGCATGCCCCAGCCAGCATAGCTGGCTGGGGCATGCTGGGAGTTGTAGGCCAAAAACATCTGGGGACCCAAGGTTGGAGAACACTGGACTAGATAGAAGAGGCTGGCCCAGGATTACCCAGTCAGCTTCATGAAGGAAGGAGTGGAGATCTGAACTCAGTTCTCCCTGGTCCAAGTCAGGCACTATCCACGGCTTGATAAACTTCACAGCTGTCCCAGCACAGGCTGGCAGCTGGTTGGCCACTGTGTGAACAGAATGCTGGAGTAGATGGACACTTGGTCTGATCCAGCGCGGCTCTTCTTATGAATGATGCAGAGAACCAAAAAGTAAGGGATCCTCTGACACCCCCGCCCCCAAGCCTGAGCAAATCTCATTGCAGGAGAAAATGAGGTCCTTTATTACATTGTATATTTGCCGACGTAAGATCCAAATGTTAGATGGCTTCTTTTTTCCCCTCCCATCCCCGGGGCTGCTTTTCTAATCAAGCAGTGCCCATCAGATTGATGAGAGGCACCACTCCTCCTCTGAAGGTTACTTGGGGTTACAAATTTAGCATTTCCGCCTCCCACACTGGTCTGATTTGATTTGCCATGACACTGAGACCCAGCTCCGCTTGTCATACCTGCAGCACTTCATGTCACAAATGTCACATCCAAACGCAAATACAGACCCAGGGGTTAATTGGATTACGAAGACAAGTGGCACTCCCCCCCCTTTTTATTATTGATACAGGCAGTCACAGTGATGCTCAGAACAGGGAGCCCAAACCAGAACACTAGAGAAGGCCAGCAGCGAAGGAAACATAATTCCGGTACAGAGAAAGAAGCAGTAATGGGGGAGAGGGTGAAACAGTTATTGCAGGAATGAGCAGGACAGGGACCTCAGGCAGATTTTGCTTGGAAACTGCCTCTCTTCATAACGTTCTCCGCACTGGCATACGCTCCCTAACCAAACATGGCAGCAATGCGCAAAGAGCTTCCATGCCATCTTTGTTTGTAAAGGCAACCGTTTGCATCATGCCTATACCAGGATACTGCCAACAAGCGAAAAGCACGTCAAATGAATCCTTCACAGGACCATCTTCCATCTGGTAACCTGTGTCCTCACTGTGGGAAGCTGTGTGGATCTAGAATTGGCCTCCACAGTCACTTACGGACCCATCGCTAGAGTCTACACAATTTTCTTTAGAATTTTCCTCCTTTTAAAATCTCTTTTTGTAAATTTTCTTTTTTTTTTATCCTGGAAGACAATCTTACTCGGTCACGAGTGATCGCCTGACTGACTGACTGCCAACATCTCCATATGTTGGTGCCATCCTTGAAGAGTGATTTTGTGGTACTAGTGATGGACTGGCAGTACTGAGGGCAGCAGCATTGCCCAGGTCTGGATTATGATTTCATATGTTTTGCAGACAACTAATCACATCATATTCCTACTTTCTATGCCACATCCACCGATCCAGTACCTTGATCATCTTCAAATCATTATCTCACCCTTCTTACAGAGTGTCTAGGAAATAAAGCTGGATATATATAATGTAATTTCTCCAAGTACCTCATTAGAAACCAGTGCTAGGTAAGATGTGAGGAATCAGTGGTTCCTAAGGTTACAGATATGTGTTATATTCCTCTCTCCCACAAGAATTAGATGTACATGCACTGTAGAAAAGAGAGGCCACCTGCACCTTTTGGCTCCAAGGCTCTCTACAGCTATGTGGTCATTTGGTCTCCTCCTAGGGCTCCATGGATGAGGTAAGTTCATCAGAAACTTACCATGGGTGCTTCAAGGACCACTGTTGCCAAAGGGCATGGTATGGCCTGTTTGGAAGGGGGTGTGAGGGGTGTGTACAGGAATGCTGGAGTTGTGGGCGGGATCTCATGGGGTCTCTGGCCTCTGAATCTTCAACAGAGGAGGAGACTTTCTGGCCTGGGCCTAGGTCAGGCATGGTAGTAACTGACCGTAAAACCACTTGAAGATGGAGTTCCCCATGGTGGGGCTCAGAGATTCCGATATAAGCCAAAGTTTTAAGCCATCCTTCAAAGATCTTTTGAGATGTGTCCTTCCTTGTAGCTCCAGCAGGGCCAGCTCACAAGGGTGGTTGGGTAGCATCACTGTGTAACACAAGCAAAGGAAGAAAAGCTCTGGGCCTGGATACATGGGTTCAGCGCAAGAAGGAAGGACAGTACCAGGAGCGGAGCGGATAATGAGGAATGGGCACCATGCTAGGCAAACCCCAGGAGAATCAAGTCAGCAGCAGCAGCTCATCGGCAATTATTGGGGTACATTCAAAGGACACAAAGAAGATGACTCTTGGCATGCTTGGGCTGGGGTCAAACAAAATATTGAACAGCTCGGAACCTGAATAAAAACCTTCCTTATGATCCTGGCTCCATGGAAGAGTTTGGGCTGGCCAATTACGCATTACAAAATGATGCTTCTAAAGGATTTGCTGTTGAAAGAGGTCACCTGGACTGGAGTGATTTTGTTGGGTAAAATCCTACTCCAATTGACAGTAAGAATCCTAGGAGTTTGATAGAGTTCGGCACTAAAAAAAACCCTTTAGGTTTGTAAGGAGTGTCCATGTACTAACTGACCTACATTACATTGCATTACATTTATTTATTGTATTTTTAGTCCACCCAATAACAAGTGTTCTCTGAGCAGATTACAAAGAGTTAAGAATAAGCACAATGCAAATAGTTAAAATAATACAATACAATACCGTAATACACTGCAATTCTTCCATCTAGGAGGGCAGATTCCTTCTGATTCCTTCACAAGAATTTCCACCCATTATTCTCAGGGGTCCAGGACTCCACATATTAACCCTTTCCTGCCCTTTGTTGACCATCCAGACACAGATATTTCCTAAAAGACAAAGCAGGGAAGAAGCTTTTCCCAAGCACTCAAAATGGCAGCTGCTTGGCAACACCTGTGACAGCGTATATAACCCAGCCTTCCCCAACCCGGTGCCCTCAAGATGTGTGTTGGACTACAAATCCCCAGCCTCCCCCAAATCCAGAGGGCACCAGTTTGGGAAAGTCTGGTGTAAGCTAATTGGACCCAATACAAGTTTTGTCTAGGCACCTGAGAACACTATCTTTCTGCCTAGGGACATTATTTGTGTCTTTCCCCCTTGCTGTTACCTAACATAATGCAACACACACAGCGGGGACAACTTTGGTGTAAACTTGCATAGGATTGCACTGTTACACTGCACTATAATTGGACTTACTCAGAAGTGGTAAATCCAATTGTGTTCAATGGGGCTTACTCCCTAATGTGTTTAGGATTGCAATCTAAACCTGGGCTGTGAACCACAGCCAAAAGGAAAATGGTTTTTTTTTAAAGCTCCTTTGCTTTAACAGTGGTCCTCTTCTTATTTTTATTACCCCTAATAGATGAAGTAAAATATCTCTAACCTGCTATTGATTTCTGATGAGGAGCCAGTCAACCATATCAGATGAGAACACTTCGTTGGCCTAGTGCTGAGCAACAAGTATTAGTCCCCAAATGCCATGTTATCTTCCAGATCCCTCCACCCTCCAAAAGGAACTGTCCCTCTGCCACCTGGCAGCCAGCTTTAAGTCCCATTTAGCCCTAAGTGGTCCCACTGCTTGCAATAAAGAATTAAGTGGTGCATCTTGAGAGGTTTCTCAAAGGCCTACAGAGAGACACGTTAGCAGCACCATAGACCTGTAAATCAGGCCAGTCCTTTCTCCAAGACTTACTGTGCAATCCTATGCATGCCTACTCAGAAGTATGTTCCATTGAGTTCAATGGCACGTACTCCCAGGTAAGTATGTAAAGGATTGCAGCCTTAATGACTCACTTTCTTTGGATTGTTCATCATCAGTGTGATGATGAGAGCCAGTGTGGCATAGTGGTGAGAGTGTTGGACTGGGACTCGAGAGATCCAGGTTCTAGTCCCTGCTCAGCCATGAAACTCACTGGGTGACTTTGGGCCAGTCCCTGACTCTCAGCCTAACCTAGCTCACAGGGTTGTTGTGATGATAAAATGGAGAGGAGGATGAGGATTATGTAAGCCGCCTTGGGTTCCTTCCAGGAAAAAAGGCGGGGTATAAATAAATAAATAAATAAATAAATAAATAATAAATAAATCACTGTGGATGCATCCAAGACCTAGGTTAGAACAAGAGCATAGGGAAAGATGGTCCTCCTGTACTGCATGACAAATGAAACCTATTTCCTCCACTTGCAAGGAGTCAGTGATTATGCAGTCTCCAAAGTAAAAGAGGTGAGAGATGACTTTTGGATTGCAACAGCCACTTCGTAATTTTTGTATCAATCTTTTTTCCTTTTCTTTTTTAATTGCATTTGCAATTTTGTTAAAGGTACTTTTGAAGATAAAGGTTTTAACTTGCTTCTGTTTGCTACTCCGTTTTCCATTGTGTTTTCTCTACTATAGACAGCCATCTGTCAGGGATGCTTTAACTTGGATTCCTGCATTGAGCAGGGGGTTGGACTCGATGGCCTTATAGGCCCCTTCCAACTCTACTTTTCTATGATTCTATGATTCTCCTGTTCTTCATCTTCATTGATGGCTGGAACACATGCAAAAGTGTAAAGGCCTCTGTAAATGGTTTCGCCTAGTGGTTGTCTGTGTATATATTACATGCAGCAGTTCACCACAGGAGCTGGGTGATTTTCTCCCCAAAACAAAAGAACATTGCCCCCGCCCCCCCAATTTGTGATGGTATGGAGAAAATTGCCTGACATGCCTGATATACTGGTATGCATGACTGGCACAATGTATGGGGACAAGTCAGGATGGATGGATCTGTCAATCTTGGTCTCCATGAAATTGTCTTTTTTTTTTTTTTTTTTTTAATGTCAAGCTAATTTTGGTCCATTTCTGAATGAGCTCCTGATTCTAAAAACAAAAATCTGTACAGAAATCCATACTGTTTTGGTGCGTATCTTTCCTAAAGTACAGTTTTTGTGTGCGTTTTAAAAACATGCACAGTTTCCCAGGTACTTTCCATTGCTGAAATGCAGTTTTGTGCACCACCACTCCCATATATGCATTTTGTGTGCACTTTTCTCTAATATGTACATTTTTGTGCACATTTTTCCTGAGATGAGCTGCATCAAAAAACTTGCAAGAATGCACATTTTGAAGCCAACTATGTCTTGGCTAACTGAAAGGCTCAGGAGGTGTGAATAAGGTGTGAATCACTTCCTATTTCTGGCCCCTTTCAGTATTTATTTTGTGAATTCAAAATTAGACTGTAAATCCTGACAGATTATGGAGGTGGTCCCTTCCCCAGGGGATTAATCACATCACTCTACTTAAGAGTGGCCATGTGTCCTCTTTTACAGAGGACATCTTTTATCTGAAGGGCTGACAGAGGACTGTCCTCTATTTTGAAGGCACCCTCTATTTAAAGAACTGCCCTGTCCAAGTCCAGTTTAAGGATGAAGAACCATCAGAAGGGCCTTGTAGTTGCCTATCAACAGCACCTAGATAGCAGACAGAGCAAGGCACACAGGTCACCTGGTCACAATCCTCCACACTATGGTAAGATGTACTTTATTTCTATTTAAAGTATAATAATTATGTCAAAATGTATATCTATATATATAAAAGAAGAAGTCCTGACTAGGGGTGTACCCGCTCACCTCGAGGCAGGGCATAGCGGGCCTGAAATCGGCCCCGCTCACGGCCGCCAGAGACTCGCGGGCCTTACTGGGTCCCGGGGCTCCCTTGGCTCTCCGCATCGAGCCTGCTGCGCCGGCCACGCTGGTCCCGTCGCGTCACTTCCGGCTGGTCGGAAGTGATGCGATGGGACCCTGCGCCGGTGCACTGGGCCCCCGTGCTGCGTATTTTCCAGAGAAACCAGGGCAACAGGGCTTAAAACTGCTCCGCGCCACTCAGAAATCAGAATATCAAGGCAGGGGGTGCGCGGCGGGACCCCCCTAAGGTTCGTGGACACCACTAGTCCTGAGTGACTGACTGACTCATCAACGCCCAGCTCAAACCATTTAATCTAGGAACATGAAATTTTGAAGGAACATTGTTTTTATGACGTAGACACCCACTAAGGAAGGATTTTTGGAAATTCCATCCTTAAGGGAGTGAAAAAGGGGGGGATTCGCCCCACTCTCATCTCGTATGGGCAAAACAACAGGGGAGCAGTTATGCAAATCGGCCTCACCTCATAATTGCTGCAGGAACCAATAGGAGCAGTTATGCAAATAGCCCATACAACACTTAGAATGTTCATATGAATTCCTCCAGGGGCCAATAGGGGTGGGTATGCAAATCTCCCCTAGGCCATTTAGAATATTCTCTAAGAGGGTGAAAAGGGAGGGAAACTTTTTAAATGACTGACTGACTGCATGACTGTTGTGTGTGGGGCGTCGTCGCATAGGCTCCATCACGTTTTGACAGATCTACCCCAAACTTGGCACAGTCACTCTTCATCACCTGTAGACTCTCAGGATTAACCTGATTTTTCTTTAAGATCAGATATTTCTGTCAGAAAAGATTTCTGCTGCCAGCACCCAGCCTAAACGTTACACTTTCAGTCAGAGACACTGTATCTTTTCCATACAGCTCTCGCAGGCCTTCAAGGAGAAAGAAAAAAAAAATGCTTTTCATTTTTAAACCTGTTTTTTTATTTTTCTTCTTCTCCATAAAAAAAAAAAAAGCAAAATGCAAAGTGAAAATTTAAATGTAAATGGTGTGATGATACCACACACAGTCGTACCAATTGTAGGCGATTGAGCGTGCCTATTCCGGGCACTATCTTTCGTTATGTATGGCAGTCAAAATCTAGGTAGGGAGGTAGGTGAACAAATAGTTGATCATGTCGCTTGAAAACTGGGATGAATTCTCTATAATGTCCCACGACAGTGATGGAAACAACTATGCAAGTGCCGATGCATACTTTGACAACATGTCCTGACCCCATACTATGTGTTTGTCTGAGTTGACAGCGGGTGGACAATGTACCAAATCCTAAAATCCACGTGAGCGAAGCTGCGGGCAACAGCTAGTCTATACATATAAATTAGCATATGCAACTTGGTACCCTCTTTTGTCCACTTTTTGAATGATGCATTTCCTCTATTTCTGACAATTCATAAGTGGACACCTTACTTCAAAGGGTAGGTATGAAACTAAATCAGATGTTTCCTGGCACAGTTGAAGCTGGGCCACATTGCACTGAAAGCCAGAGTAGTCCTTTTGAAATCTGACTTCTTCAGAAATGTCCTTCCCTTGGTAAGGAAGCCATTTTATCTGACTCAAAGTCATCGGTTGTACTATATCTGCTTGACTGGACCAGCATTTCATGGTCAGTCTCTGCTAACTGGAACACAATTTGGACATTGGGCTTTGTTCTCAAAGGAAGTGCTGAATCTAGACAATATACCCTTTACATATGTTGTAAATATACCCTTTGTTGTTTTCATGAGTTATGAAACTCATAACCACTTCTATGCTGTTATGAATAGCATAGAAGTGGTGCATTTGTGAAAAGTTTGTTGTAGAGCTAGAAAAGGCCAGGCTTTTTTTGAAGCCTAATATGGTCTTCTAGTCTGGCAGGGGAAAGCTCCTTTGCAAATGGAAATGATGCTTCATATAGCCAAGGAGGCCTTGTAGGGATGGACATATCTGTCAGTTTCACTTCCTCTCACATTTGAATTTTTTAAATCCCAAGTTCTTTCCACCCTTTTATGAAGAAATTTGCAAATTTTGGTAAGTTCTCATAAAAAATGAACCAAACAAATCCTCACCCATCTGCACTGGCCAAATTCAATAGGTATACCCAGCACGGAGAGGATCATGTTGTACCTGCCTGCCCTGTAGCTGTTAAAGATGAAGAGCCTCTCAGAAAAAAAAGAGAGGTGGCAATGCTAACAACAGCACCACAGACATGGCTGAATTCACAGGGATTCAAAACCAGACTTTGAAGAGCTAAGCACTGGGCCTGGATGGGCCAATCTGCCACTTTTGTATTCTCCCATATTCATTTTTTTTTTTTTTTTTAAATCTCAAATCCTTTCCATCCCACTGATGAAGAAATTTGTGGATTTTGGTAAATTCTTTGAAAAAAAAACAACCTAACTGAACAGAATTCTCACCCATCCTATGCTCATCCAGTGTGGTATGCTGGTATGCAGTGTGGTATGCTAATGAAATAAGTTGATAAAGGGTACCTGCTTGTACCTCATTGGCAATACATTGCTGGAAAGAGTCAGACATTCTAGCTAAGGGAAGCACGGATTGGAGTTAATTAAGGAGCATTAATGATACTCTTATAAATAGAAGGTGATAGTTATCACCCTAGAAGCCTTTTCCCTAACGCTCTATGCAATGATTTCAGTTAGCAGTTAATCAGGCTTTGAAGTAAGTATAGCTTAAGATAACACCATTAACAATGATGTATGTTAAATATATGGCATTAATGCTTTCCCTCTAATGGTCGCATATCTTGGGTCCCTAGTGAGGAGGAAATGAAGGAGGAAGCAAAATAGAAATGTGTGACCTGTGTGGAAGATTGTTTTCATGGGGATTCTGGAAACTTTGTAGTTTAGGGTAGAACTAGATGTTTTGCCTCAACCTAGTGTTTATAAAGCCTGGCCTCTGCTTCTTCTCTGCAAATCTCAGCTGGAAAACTGTGATTTATTGTGGAGACAATTTGGGCAGCATGAGGATTTCAATCCTTCCCTCACTTACTGAGTTGCCCAAGCAACTCCCTGCTACCAGCTGCTTTTTTCCCTACCCGAGATTCCAGGTGTCTGTAGCTATCCACAATATTCTTATGTAATTTGTTGTTATTTACATTGAATTGTTGTTGTTATTTACATTTATGTTCTGTCTTTCCTCCAAAGAGCTCACGGTGGAGTACATAGTTCTTCCCCATTTTATCTTTACAACAACCCTGTGAGGTAGGTTAGGCTGAGACATAGTGACTGGGTTTGCACAACACGTTAAACCACTCTAGGAATAAACCTACTGTGGCTTAACGTGTCGTGTGAGCATAGGGGGGTGATTTAGAAGTGACCTGGGGGTGGCTTCTAACTGTCCCAAGTAGCCATGGCTTGTTCTAGGGAACCCTAGTAGGCTTAGCATGTCATCTAAACCGGGACAACGCGCTAAGTCATGGCCAAGACAGATGGCTATAGAGGCCTGCCGCTCTGGCCAAGGGGCACTGGCTGATGGCAGCTGGCCAAGTGCCCAAGCAGCACTTTGCGCGGCTGTCAACGGCTTCCCCACATGCTCCTGCCGATGTCTTCCATCAGCCCGAGTGTGGGGGGAAGCCGCTGGGGTCCTCTGCTGCCATATGCCTCCTCCTTGCCAAGCCCCACTTGGGGCTCAGCGAGGAGGAGGAGGCGTGAGGTGGCAGCGGCAGGGTCTGCCATGCGTCCTCTTCCCAAGCGGGAAGAGGACATGTGGCAGACACCGCTGTGGGCGGCGTTGGGTTAAAGCTGCTGTTGCTAGAGAGTGTGGCATCAGCATTGGTGTCGGCGAGGGGGATTGGCTGCGCGCTGTCTTGAGGGGATTGGCCGTGCTAGTCTTGGGGCAAGGGTTCTGTGGTAGCTGAGAAGGGTTTGGAGGGGTGGGGGGTGGGGTTCACAGTCAGATCTCCTCCTCTAAAGTTGAAGCTGTGTCTCCAGCCTCAGAGGGGGAGATCTACAATGGCTCCTGGGGTGCTGTCTAGGGGTCATAGATTGCTCCATAAAATATGATAAGTCTAGTAAAATTTCTCATGTGGTTTTTGTGCATCCCTAGGTCACAACTGAATTTCTTCTGCAGGTAAGCTGGACATGAATTTGAAGGTTTTGAATTTGAATTTGTGTTTTGCATATTTTTTTGTAAACAGGAAGAGTTTAGATAAGGGTTTAGATAAGACATTTCTCAGTGAGGCTTTGCACATCAATGAGTACACCCACACATAATGCACATACATAGCACACACGCAAAAACACACACATACATTGCTAGTGCTATGCATCCTTTCCCTTGAAGGGCAGGGTGATGCAAAACATTCTGATCTAGAAATCTATTATGTAGTTGCTATACTGGAAATCAAAGGGGGTATGCATTTTATAAATAAATAGGGGGAAATTAGCTGGAATATTTAATATCTGATGTCTTCCTGGTTTTCAGGTTGCATAAGAAACCAAGTACCAATATGCTGACAGAAATTGAGGCTTTGTACATGAAAAAGCATCACAGTTTTCTTAAGGTCCTCATCCCAAAATTATAAGATCCTGACATTTACTCATGTCCTCTCTAGGCCATCCAAGTGGTTTGGGAAAAGGCAGTTTCACCAAAAAGTTTCATAGAAAGCGTGGGAAGCGAAGTTCCATCACCTCCCATCTTTCCCAATTGTTATACAATAAAAAAATTAAGTGCTACAGTGCGGCAGGCCATTACATTGTCATGTTTTCACTGGTGCTATCATCGCACAGTTCATAAATTCTTGCAATAAAAAAGAGCACTAAGCTGTCTACATGGAGAATGCTAAAATTCAATGTGTCGCTCTCACTTTCATCTCAATTAGCAGCCGCTAAATGGTTAGAGCCAATTCTGCTTGCTTATTTTTGCTGCCTCTCTAATAGCCTGATTTACATCAACTGCAAAAGAATAGAAACTTAGTTAATTGAGTCCTTCACTATCTAAATGGCACTTCGTAGTCTCAGCAAAACAAACATGTGTTTATGGGGGTTTAAGTAAAATGGTTAAAGCCAGTGAAACTGCACCTAACACAGCAACATCATGCCGGGAAGCTATCCTACAATCTGCAACACCTGCTGTAACAGACATGCAGTTCTCATTCATTTTTACTGGTGGAGTGCTTGAATCTTTTGTAGATTTGTGGGAAACAAAAGTCTCATCATGCAATTTGATTCCTACTGGCTGCTCCCTGGATGATAACAAAGCCGCCCCTCCCACCTCCAAACTGGCTACTTTCATTCCTCTTCAGCCTCTGTTGCTTTGCAAGCCTCTGGGTAAAGAATATATGCACATGACCATTTTGCAGGTGATAATGCCACTTGAGAAGCTGGTCATGTGTATTGTCCTGCTAAGTGGCAAGAAGAGTTTGCCCACTCCCCTGCTGCCTGGATCTTTGATCAGGTGCAGATGTGTTTAGTAAGTCTCTTGCTAAACTCTATGGCAGGGCTCTCCAACCTTGGGTCCCCAGATGTTGCTGGACTACAGCTCCCAGAATCCCTTGCCATTAGCCATGCTGGCTGGGTATGCTGGGAGCTGTAGGCCAGCAACATCTGGGGACCCAAAGTTGGAGAGCCCTGCTCTATGGTTTAGCAGGAGACATGCATGTTAAATTACTATTTGGCTTCCAGTTATTTTCTGGACCAAATTCAATGGGTTGGATCCAGTTGGATTCGGATCATACTTGGAGTAGACAGAGGTAGTATGCCACTGTATACCAGTTGCTGGGGAACATGAGCAGGAGAGTGCTGTTGCACTCATGTCCTGCTTGTGGGCTTTCCACAGACAGCTGGTCTGCCAGTGTGTGTGAACAGAATGCTGGACTAGATACACATTTGGTTTGATTCAGCATGGCTCTTCTTATGGTCTTAGCTCCACTGAAATCAATGGGACATAAGTTAGTCATGTCTAGAGATGAGCAAAGTTGTCAAAGTGCATTTCACCCAGGTTCTCATTTTTCCACTGCTAAATTTGTTCCATCCTGTTTCCACATTGGATTGTGATTTATTTTTTTTTAACGTCTGCATGGAAATTCATATTTTCACATGCATTTTCAAAATGCAAGAACTTTTTGGATGCATTATTCAAATGTACACCTTTCTGTGTGCACTTTTTCAAATGTACATATTTTTCAAGTGATTTTCCATTGCATAAAGTGTTTTGTGCACATTTTTTTCCAAATATATAATTTCCTTTTGTATGCTCTGCTTAAAATATATGCAAGTTTTGTGCGCACCTTTTCAAATGTATGCGTTTTTTGTGTGAACTGCATCACAGTGTCTGGAGAAGTATGGATTTTGATGTCTAGGTGAATAAAATTTAAAATACTATTGTTACAAACATTGGTTACAAGAAAACAAGTAAAAGAAAGAATACTATAAAAAATCCAACATGATAAGAACAATAAAAACACATAAATGACAACAGTTCACAATCAGCAAGGGAGCAATCCTATGGCCCCTAGACAGCATCTGAGGAGCCATGGGATATTTTGGATTCCCAGCTCTGAGCTCGGAGATAGTGCCCTGACCTTGGAGCTGGGAATGAGCACTCCGATCCCGCTTCCCCAACCCCTCACAGCTGGTGCAGAAAGAACCATGCCGGTCACTCTTCAAGGTCAGGAAAGTGATTTTGGAGAGGGAGAAAAGGGGGCATTTCAGTAGATGGGGTGGGGAGGAGACTGGAGAGGCCAGGATATGAGGTATCCTGAAGCCTCTCCAGCCTCCTTCCCTCCCCTTTTAAAACACTCCAGTTAGTCGGGCAAAAAAGCCTATGTAGCGAACTATGTAGGGAGGCAAAAATCACCTCTGCTTCTCTTACCGGCCGCTTTCCATGTCTGGGGGCTTATGAGCATCGCAATAGGATTGTGCCCTAAAACTTACCGATCACTCCTCACAGAGAGTAAGATATAGGGGTACCCCTGGAGATGCTGAGAATCATCCTCAACAATTTGTTTTCAATAAATTCCATATCCAGGAGGAATTTCACACCCCATATCTCTCCTCCATAGGAGAAACATGACATGAGTTTTGCGTTCAACAGATGCAGAATTGGCTGAATTTGATGCCTGCCCTTTGTGTACCAAAACATCAATATTGCATGTAGTTGTTGATTTATCTTTAATTTCAGAGACTTATAATGGCCCTCCCAGTGAGCAGATGATGAGAATAGTAAACCCAAATATTGATATTAGGAAACTTGCTCAATGGGTTGAGTATCTATTTTCCACTTATGTTTTGAGGTCCTACATCAGAAGACTACAGCCTTAGTCTTTCCATAGTTTATCGACAATAGTTTTTTGGGGAATACTTAACCAATGCTGATAGTAATCTACATAGGTCAATCTGAGTGCAGGATATGAGAATAACATTGTCAACATAAAAGAGAAACGATAGCTTTCTGTCACGTAATTTTACAGGGCAAGAAGAGTCTCCTCTCAAATCTAAGGCGATGTTGTTGACAAACAGAATGAAGAGGAGTGGGGCCAAGACACATCTTTGCTGACACAAATCACTGGGATATTATCAGACATGTGACCAATAGGTGAAAATCTCACTTGGATATTAAACTATTCATTTAGAGTTTGTTTGAAGAGCTGGGACCTTTGGAGCATTTTCTGGGATGGTATTATTAGACTTATATAAAGGTCTCTCTAGCTGGAAAGTCTTTGAGAGTTATGTTATTCTTTTCTTTTAATTTACCCAGCACCATATCTATAAGTGTTGTCAGCAGCTCCTTAGAGTCTATCAAAATGTTCTTTCCCGAAGATATAACCTGTGACCAGAGAGTAAACAGCTTTCTGATCATCTCATGTTGGTTGCTAAGTGAATCAGTTGTCAAAAGGGGGCAACTAATTTCCTCAAAATCATTTTTAGATAGAATAATAGGATATTGTGATAAAGGCAATGAAGAAAAACCAACTTTATTAGTACCTCCTACAATTTTTGGTGGACTAAATGACTCTTTAACTTTAGCTAGTAATGGTTCAATCGAACAACAGTGGGGACTCACTTTACTGTTTATCCCTGAATTCTCCTCAGCTAAAGCCATCTCAGTAGCCAAAGTATGTCCACCCTCCTCCAAGTCCAGATCCAGAAACTTCATAAAGTAGAGAGCAGTCAGACCAGTCAGAAACTTCAGGAGCTTTGGGACCCATACTTTGGTCAGCCTCATTTTTGGCACAGAAACAATCTGTGATCCTAAATTATGGGCCTTGACATAAGACACTGCATCTTGTCATAGAGCAAGTCCAAGCTGTTTATACCCAACTCTGGTAAGGACCATTCTGCCCACCCAGAAGATAACCATGATCAGAGTTCCAAATAGAACAAAACCACAGATGTCACAGGGCCTAGTGCTGTTATATAAATTCCTCCAGTTAAACGTTTCCACTATTCCCTTATTACAACCCCACTGTTCCGTTATCACATCAGTGGTTTTCACTCTGCAACACCTTATCGGCCTTCCTCTTAAAACTCAAGCGCAGGCAGTATCCACTCCATACCAGGTGACATGAAGTTCTCCTAGCTGCAGTCAGTCAGCAAATATCAACAAGGTTACAAAACATTATACACAAAACCCTGAGAGCTCTTTCTGGTAACTAATAGCTAATAGACGAGAAGATGAAAGTCAAATATTAACCATCTTCCTTCTCTGCACCATCTCTCTCACTTTCCAAAACTGTTCCAAAGCTACTCCCCAGGACTCACAATGACAGTTTCTTGTCAGGTGGAAGACGCTCTGACAATATCAGTTTCCTTCCCTTTCGCAGCTGGCTGATGAAACTCTCAGCAGCTGGGTGTTTACAATTCTAGCACGTAAACCTCTTGAATGCCAAAAACACAAATATCTTTTGCCAACAGAACTCCTGCCCCCAGGTTACCTTCCCTTTTGTCAAAATGGGAAGGAGGGGAGTTTCTTTCACAAGATCCCTCTTCCAACAACCCAAAATTGTTTTGAAAGGAGCAGACTAGGTGGGAGGCTACAAAAACAAACACTCCTATAATTACTTGCAAATTTACTTTGCAAATTTACAACTGGGCATACTGGACTCTCTTTCCAGGCTCTGCTTCCTTTGTCCCTTCAGACTCCAGCTTTGCTCACCAAAACAGGTAGACAGAAGGGTAAGTAGTTGCTCAGTAGGGAGAAGCTCTTATCTCTGGCCAGCTGTTGATTGTGCCATTGTTTGGAGAAACACTGTTGTTTGGAGAAAGCCCAATCTTAATGAGATTTAGGAAGAGGCAATTGGAAACACATTGCTGGCTGAGCTGACAGGCTCCTCTTTTACCAAGGGTTGTTGACTTTCTTTCAGTTTACCTCTTGAAACCTTGTTTAGAGATCTCAGAATTCCGTCATGCTTGCTGGCTGCCAAGCAGGGGAGGCTGGTGACTCCTATTTTGGTGGGGCTTCTTACTTAGCCATTGCAGGTTTTGCAGATTTTATTCTGAGCTTTATAGGAGCAATCCATGGTGCTGAACTCCATCCCCAAAATAGGTTCACCACCATGGAGCACCATGGATAGCTCCTATAAAGCTCTGAATAAAAGCTGCAACAGATCAGTAGCCCCGCTGACATAGGTGTCACCACTCACCCGCCTCCCCTGCTGCCAACTGTTCATGGCGACATCGCTTTTCGATGTCTAAGTGCATTCCAGTTCATGTGCGGGTTTGAGAAGTGCAAATTTGATAAATTCACATTGAAAGGCAAACTGAACTAATTTTTCGCTCATCCCTACTTATGACTAATTTAATCCCGATTTATTTTAATCAGTCTACACTAAGCATGGCTAAGTCTGGATCCAGACCTTTAAAGCCTTATGAAGCCTTTGTCCAGCATATTCGATGAAATGTCTTCTCCTGTAAGATCATCCCCGCACACACATGCCAAAAATTGAGATAAAGCTGTAGTGGAAAATGCATGGCCCTCTAGGTGCTGTTGGAGTGCAACTCCCATCAGCCCTAGCAAGCATAGTCAATGGTTATGGATAATGGGAGTTTCATAGATTTCATAGATCATAGAGTTGGAAGGAGCCTACAAGGCTATCGAGTCCAACCCCCTGCTCAATGCAGGAAACTAGGGGAGGGGTCTCCCATCCAAGTAATAACCAGGCCTGACCCTGCTTAGCTTTCCACACTCAGACAAGCCAGCGTGAGCCACAGGCCTGTAGTCCAACAACATGCAGGGAGTCACATTCCCCATCCTGAAATAAAGTAACAGAGATATATTTAGTTTCTTTATCAGCCTTTCCCAACTGTGGGTCCCCAGATGTTCTTGGACTACAACTCCCATTATCCCCATCCAACAGGGACAATGGTTGGAGAAGATAGTAGTTGTAGTGCAACAACATCTGGGGATCAAAGGTTGGGAAAAGCCATACAAATAACTAAGGGTTCTTTTTCATAATATATTTACAGTACATTTTTAATATATAGATTTTATTACTTTTAATCTAGCAATGGCTTTATATTGACTGATTTATAATAATATCATTTTAAAATGTTGTTACTCATCCTAAAGAGCTTTTGCTTAGGGTGAGTTGTAATGGCCTTATTGTAGGGCTCTCCAACCTTGGGTCCCCAGATGTTGCTGGCCTACAGCTCCCAGCATACCCAGCCAGCATGGCTAATGGCAAGGGATTCTGGGAGCTGTAGTCCAGCAACATCTGGGGACCCAAGGTTGGAGAGCCCTGCCTTATTGGAAGCCTGCCACCAAGGAAGTAAGTAAGCCCGCCAGAAATGGTGTCTTCTCAGTGGTGACTCCCACTTTGTGGAACTCCCTTCCAAAAGAAATTCACCAGATTGGCACTCCTTGGCCTTTCAGAAGGGCAGTTAAATCTTCTTTATCTTCCCAGGCTTTAATGCCCAAGCCGTGATTTTTAATTTGCCTTTAAAATTTAAATGATGAGGGTATAAATCCCCATAATACATACCTACATACCTACAGACACAAGTTGTTTCAGTGTAAAAGCAAAACTGGAGTGAGTGCTCTCAGCATTAGACATGCCAGAAATGTTCACTAGGCTCAGGCCCAGAAACATGCTCAGGAAGCTCAGAAAGGCTGCTTGCCTCAGAGGAGAGGACAGCACTGCAAACTCCCCCAAATTCTTCTCCAGCCTGGATTAAATTTCCAGGTTCACCCTTCCTTTGATGAGCTGACCCTGGAAAAACTAGGGCTGGGGCAGGAAGGGAAGTAAAAGCCCCCCCCCCACGCACACACAGTTCTTTCCAGGGGAGGCTGGTGAGTCCGATGTCTGTGGGGCTCCTTATCCATTGCAGCCTTTATTCCAAGCTTTATAGGAGCTATCCACGGTGCTGAATTCCATCCCCAAAGCAGGTTCACCACCCTGGAGCACCATGGATAGCTCCTATAAAGCTCTGAATGAAAGCTACAATGGACAAGGGACCCCACTGACATCGGAGTCACCAGCCTCCCCTGGCTCTTTCTTTTGCACTTGGGGGTGGGGGAATAACTCGGCTCATTTCAGGGTCTGTCTAAGGTTAGTGGGATCAAGCTTGCTTGTCTCTTGTTGGAATGGCAGCTCATTAGAATGGCATTTGGTTTAAGCCCCAAACAGATGAAGCTCTATCCCAAAGTTCAAAGTAATTAAGGCTTTATTGTCAGAACGGGTGTACTATGGAGCTTTGATTGCAGCCATGATGACGATTTCAAGCCAGATAAAATTATGCGGCCACAAGTTGCACAATGCAGCTTCAGCCTTAAGCAGTTTGTGTAAACTCAATCAATTTCATACACATCACAGGCATTCAGTGCTGTCCACAAGCATTAATTACAAACAAGTGTCAAGTCAACTTGGAGATCTATGGTGTGTGCACAACTTAACGGTTCAGAAAGCATCTTTACACATAAACAGGTTAAAATTTCCTTGGCAGCCTGATCCTACACATGCTTTCTGTGAAGTCAGACCCTCTGAGACTCCTAGGAAATGTACATGGGATTACGCTTGTGCAGCACAATCCTAATTACTCAGAAGCAAAGGCCACTGTGCCCACAGTGGCTTAGGAAGTAATCTTAGGGAGCAATCCTATGCATATTTAGGCAAAAAAGGTCCTACAACTCCCAGCATGCCATGCTAGCTGGGGTATGCTGGGGGTTGTAGGACTATTTTTTTCTGTCTAAACATGCATAGGACTGCACCCTTAATCACACTTACTTGAGAGTAAGTGAACTTAATGGGGCTTACTCCTGAGTAGACATATATTGTATTGCTATGTAAGTCTCAATAAAATGTGTATAAGACTGCAGCCTCAGTTAGCAAACTTTTCACCTAGCAAACCATTCCAGCAGCTCGCCCAGTGATAACTACCTCATGGGAGAATGTGGTTATTTATGTTATCAGGCCAGGCATATCAGCATTTCATGTGAACTAATACCGGTACTAATACTATGATGTTACCCCAAGGGTTTAATGGAACATGCCTGAAGGTAGCCCTCTGAATCGGAATAAATAGCACCCGGGTCCTGTTGTCTATGGCTATCTTTTAAACCTTCATTCATCCTCATATTGCTAATAGTGCAGGAAGTTGGAGCTTCAAAGCATGATATAAATGAAAGCTTAGAATTTGAAGACCTTCAGGGGAACAATGTACAGGCATGGTTTGCAACATGATGAAGACATCTCTGCAGAAGCCAGAATGATAAAACAAGCAGCCTTTTTCAATTATGCTTCTGGAGGTGCACTCCATCACTGATAATGTAACTGGCCTTGAGGGCCCAAACTACTCCTCCTCCTCCTCGCAATTCTTCTTCTTTTTCTCCTCCTTCTCCTTGTCAGAACAATAATAAAAAAAATGTAAATGATAGCTGAGAAGAGATTGGATTAAAAAGATCATGCTCCTCCAAGACTTTAGCCACAATCCAACCGTGACTGGGTTCACACAACATGATAAGCCATGGTGGCTTATAAATCATGTTTGTTTCAGAGTGGCTGTCTGAACCCAGCAACATGGCTTGTTAACCACGCACAAACCACTCTGGCCAGGTTCAGACAACATGACAAGCCACTCTGAAACAAACCTGGCTTATAAGCCACCATGGCTTATCGTGTTGTCTGTGAACCCAGTCACAGTTGGATTGTGGCTAAAGTCTTGGAGGAGCATGATCTTTAGGTATGCTTAACTCTGTATTGACCATCTGTATAATTCAATATAAGCAGAAAAGAATCTAGAATGGAATATGTTAAAAAAAAATAATAGGGTAAATGTAAGGAAGTCAGGTGTCCTTCTATACAGAGGAAGTACTCTATTTTGGAGGGCTGGCAGAGGATAGTTCTCTATTTGAATATGTCCTTTATTTGATGGGCTGTCCGGTCCAAGACCAGTTTAAAGTTAAAGAACCATAAGGAGGAAGAGCCGCAGGGGCCTTGAAGTTGCCCATCAACAGTTAGCACTGGGCAGCAGATTGAAGTTATTATTTCTAAATCTGCACATATATATTTGCATACGCAAATGTTATACGCAAATTCATATCCTCTTTTTTAGTGATGCATTTTCTCTTCTTTTTTTGGCAATGTATATCTGTCCATCCTAGGTAAATGAGAGGTTTTAAAAATAAAATCCCATAAGACACCGTGTCTGTGGATGATTTGAGGTGGGGCGCTTGTAAATGTGAGCGCCCGTGCTTGAATGTTTGCAAGTAAATTCAAGGTGAGCGCAGTCCTGCTTGGCGAACAGGGCAAGTAGGGTTGGGCTGGCCTTGATCTTGCAAGCTGCTCCTGCCTCCCTCTCCCCCTTCCCTGGACCCAAAGCCCAAGACTTGCCTTTGGGTCTGGCGAAGGGGAAAGCAGGCAATTTCAGAGCCCAAGGGGAGCATATTTTCTCCCTGAGGATGGGGCTGGTGGAAAAACACGCTTCACTGGAGCTCTGGGAGTGCCTGCTGCCACTACTTTCATGTTTGCTGGGCCCAAATGTACTAACTCTTTGGCCTTTGGGGCCAGGGAAAGGGGGCAATGGAGGTGCCTTCGGGCCATTTGTGAGCGTTAACTCTGAGTGCTCGCAACGCTCATTCCTTTTCAGGCTGCACTGCTTGCACATCCCTCATATATACCCACATGGAATAGCCCAATCAGATGTACATCACAAGTGGTTCAGATGAACGTGATGCATCCAATGGCTCCCTCAGTTTTAAAAATCATTTCCCTTCAACATATTCCTTTCCTGCTAGAAAAAGGCCTGTCTGTGCTCGCTGCTGAATAAAGAAAGGTTCAAGCAGTTGCTTGTAATCATTTCCATAGTCATGTGCCACCTGTCAGCCATCACCAACAAACAGTGAATCGCTTTGGCAACCCATTCAAGCCAACATATCTGGACAGTCTCCACCCGGATGAGACAGCAGGCCCAGTGTGCATGTAGCCTGCAGTGGCTAAAAAGGAAGGCCGACCAGCACATATTCACCTGCTGCTCAACAGTGTCACCTGCTGGCAGCTCAAGTCATAACCAGTTATCCTATCAGCTGTATTAAAGTTCCCTGTTTCACACTATCAGGCCTGGTGTCAGCAACCAATTTAGTTGCCTGTGGGTCCATTGCTAGTACTCGGGCCTTGGCAGATGCCCACTGATGCTGACACTGGGCTTGCTTGGATTAGGAATATCTCCATTGTCATTGACAGCTTTGGGCCATAGTTAGCTTCTGATACATTTTATTTATTTATTTATTTATTATATTTATACCCCACCTTTTTTCCCTGCAAGGAACCCAAGGCGGCTTACATAATCCTCCTCTCCATTTTATCCTACATACCTCCTAAAATAGTATGATATATATGTCCCACGTTAAATGGTCATGCCATAAGGGCAAGGGGAGCAGAACAGGCCCGTGGCTCACGCTGGCTCAGCTTGTCTGAGCGTGAAAAGCTAAGCAGGGTCAGGCCTGGTTATTACTTGGATGGGAGACCCCTCCTCTAGTTTCCTGCATTGAGCAGGGGGTTGGACTCGATGGCCTTGTAGGCCCGTTCCAGCTCTATGTTCTATGAGATCTATGAGGAGCAGGTTGCTCTGTTTGTGCGAGAGGCAGGAGTTGCTGCTATTGCTGCTCTAGAGGTAGCTGCAGCTATTGATGGGGCTGCATGTTGCAACAGCTGAGCCTCAGGAATAATACAGAGCTGCCATATACCAATGGCCCTCTAGCTCAGTCTTGACTGGTAATGGCTCCCCAGAGCTTCAGACAGGAGTCTGTAACAGCCCTACCTGGAGCAGTGATGGACAAATCTGTCAGTTTCACTTTCTTTAAATCTCAATTTCTTTCTGTCCCAAAGATGGAAAAATGTGTAAATGTTGGTAAACTCTTATCAAAAATGGAATGCTCCACTATTGGCCCAGGCCCAGTGCAATGGGTGACATGCCCAGCATGCAGAAGACGATGTTGTACTTGCCTGCCATATAGTTTTTAAAGATGAGGAGCCTGTCAGGAAAACAAAGAGGTGGCAGCCCTAATCCAGCACCACAGACACAGCTGGATACAGAGGCAGGGATTCAAATCCAGGCGTTTAAGGGCAAAGCACTGAGAGCCCTGGGCCTGGATGGACAACTCTGTCAGTTTCAGTTTCTCCCACATCCAAATGTTTTAAATCTCAAGTTCTTTTCATCTCCAATATGGAGAAATTTGCAGACTTTGGTAATGGAGAAATTTGCAGACGTTAGTAAATCCTTATGAAAAATGAACTGAAATGAATTTCTCACCCATCCTTAAGAGATGCCAGGGATTGAACCTGGGATGTTCTGCATAAAATGATGTGCTTTACCACTGAGGTGCCCCGTCTGCTCTTAGTGGTGCTGCTGCCAATGGGACTGCCAGGCAACCTGTTGTGCCATATACTGTCACTGCTACTGGGCCTGGTGGAGGTTCTATTGTGAGTGAAAGGGGGCAGGGGAATAATGAGACAGACCCAGTACTCTGGTATAAACTGGGGCCACATTTATTGAAAGCAGATCTGCTAAGGATGGGCTTCTACTCTCTACGTGACTAACATGTAATGATATTGGGTGAGCCCTGTTGGGTGGCGTCTGTCCACTCGCCACCCCCCAGGTCTACGCCATCCCGGTGTAGGGAGGCTTTCCTGTGTCACCCCCTCCCAGAGCCGCAAAACTCCATGCGGGCGAAGTTAGTCCGCCTCAAAGGCAATCCGATTCTCCACACTGGGCCGCAAAACCCTGAGCATGAAGCCTCCGGAATTTCCAGCCACCCTAAAGGTGCCTATGGATGCTCACCAACCCTAACCCCAATTTAAATATGCCCGCACCTACTTGCTTAAATGTGACCAGATCCACCTATGAACTAATTAACCTATGAGTTAACCCACTATCCATCCCCTCTAACCGTGTGGAGTAGGCAAAAAACAAACAGCCCTCGGCCAATCAGGCTGCCTGCCAAAATTCCTACTCAGCGCCCCAAAAGGTGACCAGGTAAACCCACACTGCATACAGGGAGGGTGGGAGGGAGCCAGAAGATCTAAGGAGGGCTAGGGTGGGACTCCTTGGGCTAATATTACCCCATAAGCCCCGCCCCTCACCCGGCATGACGTGCAAGCTTGGCACGCTTCTTAGGCCCACGTGTCTCTCTTCCCCCAGCCTTGCAATATCCTTCCGTGCCCAGACAAGCTGGGCACGTGTGAAGGCGTTTCCAGCTGTAATAGTCTCTGACGCTTCCTTCTTCACCCTTTTTGATGTTCCCCCTTTCTGTGGCCCATCTCCCTTTTCAAGAGTTGATGCTGAGCATGGGAGCTACCACCATCGACCACCAACAGGTCCCGTCCTCTCCTCCCCCCTCAGCTGTGCTCACTTCTGACTGATCTGAGGAGAGTGGAGGGCTGTTATGCAGAACCTGCAGCAGTGGCGCCCCATGCTGACTCTTGTTGTAGAGGGTTCTTGGTGGAATAAACTGCAGTGAGGTTGCTGCCAAGACTGGTTCCAGTGGTGATACCAAGTTGAAGTTCCCTTTCTGCCGATGACCTTCTTAATGGTGACATGAGGGTGCCCCATAAATAATTCTGTTTGCAAAAAAGGAGAAGCATCATTTCCATACCAATTTTGCTGGGCTCATTTAGATGTGGCCCACATTTGAATTTTGCAAGTCTTTGTTGTAGCATTAAATCATCTTCTTGCTGACAGCTAGCATCAGTGCTGTGCTCAGAATAAAATAAAGTTGTTTTAAAAGTTTTTCTATTATCCTGGCTCTTTTCTTTTCTTGTAGGGTAAGCAGTCCTTGTGATCTAAGTGGAAATGGAAGGATAAAAACCCTACTCTATGCAATAAATAAATAAACCCTAAAAGAAAATGTTATTTATGTTTTCTGGTGACAAAGCACTGCTGAGCGAGAAGGGGACCATGTCACTCTGTGGAATGAGAAGAAGAAGAATAAGCTTGTCAGAGGAAACAAACCTGACTTTAATTTCTTATTCTCTTTCACCATATTGTTTAGAAATGGTGCTACCATTTTGGAAGCATTAAAAAAGGAAGAAATAGCTAAGTATCTGCCCACTCCCAAATCTCGTCCCAATAGATAGAGAGAATCACCTCTTTGCAGCTGTCCAAAAGTCCTTTTCCCTCAACAATAGAACTAACCAAGGGACTAACAGTGAATTGCATAAAGATTAGCATCCCTGCAATGTTTTTAGTTTTTACTTTTTTAAAGCTGCTTCAGGAAAGGGTAGCTGAAGTGGGAAAGAAGTGCAGGAAAGGGATGCTTAACCCTCTCCTTGGCCTATATTTCCCCTAGCAGTCCTCACCACCAGACACATAGAAAGCTCATTGTCAAGAGGTGAGGTCTACATAAGAAGATTGTCAGGGCACAGAAACAGTTCTGGATAATCTCACACATTTGTTCCCCTTAAAACTGCTCTGGAGCATGTTCATAATGGAAATTCGGTCAGCTAAATTTCACTCATGGGCTTCCCTCAAATAGCTACCATCAGCCAGGCCCACTTCTTTCTGTGCAAACAAGGAAGATAGGGGTTCTGGTTATCCACAAACCATCATGAATTAATTGACAGTTTTTACAAAAGTCACTTGGCTGGTGGTTTATGGTTCTGGCATCTCAGTTCTTCTGAGGTGGCTGAGAACACATCTGAGAAGAAATAGGTTTGTCTTCTGATTCAGAAGTTCTGAATCTTGTTCCTTTTAAAGAAAATTTGGTTCTGCCCTAGCAGGATTTCCTTTAGAAGTAAGGGCTACCTTAACCTCCTCAGTGGATTCATCTTCTGATCAGAAATAAGAATAATTCATCTTCTGATCATGTCTTTTGTTATGTTTAGGGGCTTTTGATTATCTGTCAAAAGGATTATCTGTTACTTTAATAATCCTTCAGATGTGTTTTATCATGATAGAGTAGATGGTCCATTTATTTATTACCATTCACATCAGCTAAAAAGATTATGGATTCATCATCATCATCATCATCATCATCATCATCATCATCATCATCATTTTAATTTCATTTCTATACCACCCCACAGCCAAAGCTCTCTGGGCGGTTCACAACAATTCATACAATAAAATCCACATAAAAACCAACAATAAAAACATACAATGTAGTTAAAAAGTTTAAAACTGAATTTAAAAGTGCAGTTTAAAATAACAATACTAAAAGTTAATAAAAACTAAGCCTACAGGGGACAATTACCCCCAGATGCAGGTACCTTGACTCAAGAATGCTCATAAAGCAGTGGTTCTCAACCTTCAGTCCCCAGATGGTGTCAGACTACAACTCCTATCATCCCCAGACAGCATGGCCAATGGAAAGGGATTATGGGAGTTGTTATCCAACAACAACAGGGGCTGCAGGGTTGGGAACCTGTGCCATGGGTAACATATCTCACCCATCTTTGCATGCTGAAGATGATTATCATGCAAGTATTTGTGCCATTATGTATCTCAAGATGAAATAGATGAAAGAAAAATATACACTAATGATTCAGGGCATTTTGTTTCTCTCTTTATGCTAAGTTTAGCATCTGAATAAACTCATAACCATGTAAATAAATCAGATATTAGTTAAGGTGTTCATATCTGATAACATTGTATAAGTACTGTATTTAACAGGCTGTCTGGATTAAGTCTCTGAAATATAGCATCCTGTTTCCTGGGTAAAATAAGTCTATAAATAAATAAAATTAATTCTATATAGGTTGATGGCATGATTCATGTTCACTTCACATTTGATCTAAAGACTATCAAAAGAAATATGCTACATTTCACAATCTTATATCTAAACACCCTTAAATATATGGAAGTGAATACAAGTGAATACAACAGTGTTCTCCAACCTTGGGTCCCCAGATGTTTTTGGCCTACAACTCCCAGCATGCCCCAGCCAGTTGTAGTTGTAGGCCAAAAACATCTGGGGACCCAAGGTTGGAGAACACTGGAATACAACAACATTGACAATGGCTCAATGTAAGATGACCTGATGAGTCTCACTGCAAGCATCCAGAGCCAGCCTAAGATATTTTGCGGGCTGTGGTGAAGGACAAGATGGTGCTCACTGCACCCACCCACCCCATTCCACCATGCTTTGGCAGTTAAATCTTCGTCCTCCCCCATCACACCTGAAGGCAGCAGACTAGCTTACAGGGTGCAGGGCAAGCTGTGTGGCACACACAGCTCCGGCTTTCAACACTTTGCTGCCACTCCCCATTCCCCAGCATCGTCTGCCTGAGATGGCTGCCTCACTCTACCTTACGGTTGGGCAAATCCTGCTAGATTAGGTCAAACTAAGGTCTATCCAGTCCAGGCTACTGTTTTCCACAGTGGCCAACCAGATGCCTTCACAAAAACCCAGAGGAAGGATACAACTTCAACAGACCTCTCCCAGCAGCAGGTATTCAGTGGAAAGGTCCTTACTGGTGCAAAGCCAAAGTGAATCCCAAAGCTGTCCCTGATCAGAACACACCATCACAGCTTCTGAATCTTGTGTACTTATTAGCTACCACCAGACAAGAATGACTTTTGATCATTTCAATAGCCACTTTTGGAGTCTGCAAAGTGCTGTACAATCCCAGGGTCACTCATCCCTACAACAACCCTAAGGAGAAGGCGATTAATATTCTTGTTTTACAGATGGTGCTGTGAGACCAGGGACAGAACGAAATGAATTTTGCTTGTGCCAAATCTAGATGCAGCCAGAACACATGAGGGGTCAGCCTCAGAACTTGTCTACAGTCCTAGAGCATGGCTCCAGAAAACATGAAGCAATAGATAAAAAGGGGGGCGTTGAGCATGTCAAATGCCTCAGAATCATAGTAATGGGTACTGAATTACCCCACCTGTTCAGGATTAGGGAACAGGCATCCTGGTCAGATCATATAGCTTCCAGAAAGATTTGAAGCCAAGCACTCAGAAGGAGGAAACTAAGTAACCGCCATTAGCCAATCCTAAAATCACATCCCTTCAGTTTCTCACTCTACTTGACCTTGACTAAAGAACCAGAAAACTTAAGAAGTCAGCCATTGATTAATGTCCTATTATATAAGGAAGGAAGCATGAAATGGATGCAAGTACACAAGAGTAGAGGGTCAGGAGGGCCTGAAAATAGATTTATAAGTTCCCTCTCGTCCAGAGATGGGAAGATGGCTAACGTGAACAGATAAACAAATTAGTCGCTCTAACAACAGCTTGAGCGAGCACGAGGCATTCATAAATATTCAGCGGGTCTGCCGATAGCACCTGCTGGAAAAAGAGCACCAGCTCTTTACAAAACTGGTGACCCAGATGTAACAGGGGATGTGAGGAAAGATGTGGATAAATTGCAGCTTCTCAGGTCAGTGGCTAATGTTGCCCTTCTCCCCAGTATTTCAGAACAACAGATGGAGAAAGTGATACTGTGAAACCATGTGAATGGCATGAAGTGAAAGAGATTATTTTTGACCGTCCTCCCTTCTCCTGCTCCCCCTCCCAATTAACTCCCACAGGCTGTATTTTTTTTCAGCCCCCCCCCCCTGAACTGGCCCAACTCCATGAACATCTGTGCAGCTGCATCCATGTACATCAGGCCATGGTAAAGCTTCCTAAAGTCGCTGAAGCTGTTCCTGAATTAAACAGAACATAGAAACATAACAGAAACAGCACTGGCAGACTTCTAATCAACATAGATCAGTATACTACCGAGCCAAATCTAGTCTGATTAAGAGGCTTCGGAGAAAGATTACCATGGCTAAACTGAACTGTCCCAGGTGTTGTAACCTTTCCTCATAGGGGAGTCATTTCTGCACCTGTTTCAATTCTACAATATCCTTTTTGAGGTGTGGTGACCAGAACTGGACACAGTATTCCACAGTGTGGTTGTGATAACCATTCTTAGTCTTCACACGCTCCATTTTTGGACCTTGATTTGTGTTTGACAGCAGAATGTATGTAAATCCAAACATATTTATTGGATGATTCTCATGTCATTTTCTTCCTGTGAGATGTCCTTTGAAGACATCATTTTCCCACTCAAGATTTATTCATTATTCAAATTGACTTCATAGGTGACATTTTGCCAATAATCCTTGGTCTTGAAATTTGTTCCTGAAGGTCACTGTTTAAGCTCGTTTGACACAGGACTTCTTTCTGTGTTAACATGGCATGTTTTTATTGCTAGAAATTCTCTCTGTTGTGGGACTGTTCCACCTTGAAAAATACTGGGAGAGGCTCTTGTATGCACAGGTTAATTTATTAAAGGAGAACCAAAGTCTAGCTTTCTCTGTAATATATTAGCTTTCCACATGCAGCTGTATTTTGATCCGGAGGCAGCACTGAATAAATCGTTGCCTGTACACATTCTAAGGTGGTACAGTCTCATGACACGGTGACTGAACTCAGTGGTACACCTTGGGATTTTTTAAAGTTAAATTCCTATATGAACATTCCTTGCTTTGGTGATGACTTCCTAAATCTGGCCTGCATATATTTACAGATACCATTTCCCCCAAAACTGTTGTTGTGCAGTTATTATTTATATATATATATATATATATATATACACACACACACACACCACCACCACCACCACCACCTTTTTTCCTACAAGGAAAGGAACCCAAAGTGGCTTACATATTTTTTTTTTTTAAATAAATATTTTATTAATTTTTTTCACATCTTACAGCTACTAATGGATACAACAACAAAAAAATACAACATAAACATTGTGCACCCCCCCACCTCTTGGGACCAAGTTATATTTCTCCCCCCCAAAAAATTTATAATATATATACAAGATATCATTCTATATTCCAAAAATATAACAAGTCTTGACAAGGTTTGTTCCCCTTCCCCTTCACCAACACATAATCCAAAAATTTACCCCAAATGTTCACAAAGGTGTCTTTCTCCAATTGTCCTTTTTGACACTTAATATTACAAGTTAATTTATCATTTAGCGCGATATCCCATACCTCTTTATACCATTCAGTAATTGAAAAGACATGTTGAACCTTCCAATTCCTAGCTATCATTAATTTTGCTGCTGTTAACAAATTCACAATCAATTCTTTTGTATTTTTTAAACAAACTAACTTTTCTGTAATTGTTAACAAATTCTGCCAAAATTCCATAACATTTTTACAGCTCCACCACATGTGGGCATATGTACCTTTTACATTACATCCTCTCCAACACAATGCGGAGCAATTTTTATCTATCCGATTTAATCTTACTGGAGTTAAATACCATCTCCATACCACTTTATAAAAGTTCTCTTTTATCCTAGTTGACATAACTCTTACAATACGTCTATCCCAAATATTTTTCCAACTTTGTTTCGATATTTCCTCATCAAATTCATTATCCCGTAACACTTTAAGAGAATCTTTATGCTCTTCTTCTTTTTGTAACATCGTATATAAAACCTTTGTTGTACCTCTTGTTGAAACATTACCTTCTATAGCTTCTCTAGTCAAAACTATCTTTTCAAAATTGGTTAGTTCTCTTTCGCTGTCCATTCTTGCCCTCCACTTCTTTAACCACAGTTCCAATTGCATTGAATTTAACCATGAAATTCTCTCTCTTCCTACTAATTCTATTATATGTTCTCTAGTCTTCAATTTTTCCACCCAATCCATTAATTTAATCACCTTTTTTCTCCTTAGTATAGCTTCTATATGTCTTACATTTTCTGGAAAGTCCTCCATGACCACTACTGGAGTTAACGGGGATACCTCTGGTGTAAAAAGTTTCCTCGTACTATTCCAACTCTCTAACATATTCCTCAAAAAGGGATTTTCTAGTCCTTTTATAATATTATTTATATTTTTCTTAAATAATATATTCACCATCATGTTTCCTAATTCTCGTGATTCTAATTCCAACCACATTTTGTCTTTCCCTGCTATAATGTCCAAAATATGTCTTACTTGGTTGGCTAAATAATACCACTTTATATTAGGAAGACCTAAACCACCTATTTTTTGCGCTTTATACCAACTATATTTATTAATCCTTGATCTTTTCGGCTTACATAATTTTTAAAATTTATTTATTATATTTATACCCCACCTTTTTTCCTGCAAGGAACCCAAGGCGGCTTACATAATCCTCCTCCTCATTTCCATTTTATCCTTACAACAGTCCTGTGAGGTAGGTTAGGCTGAGACTCAGTGACTGGCCCAAAGTCACCCAGTGAACATCATGGCCAAGTGGGGACTAGAACCCAGATATCCTGATTCCCAGTCCAACATTCTAACCTCTGCGCTGCACCACACTGGCTCTCGGTTCCTCCACAGGTGTGTGTGTGTGCATGAGTGTGTGTGTGCATGTGTGCAGGCGTACATATGGGTGTGTGGGGTGGAGATAATAGTAAGGAGTGGGTTGCAAGCAAGTTGACACAGATGTTTTCCACTGCTACATGTTAGGTAATGTTCTAGCCCAATGAAATCCCAAGAGGTGCTGTAGGTTTTGGCAGGATGTTTTTACCGGATTAGAATTAATTTCTGGCATTTAAGTTAAGTTGACAGCATTGGGGAAGTCACTTATAACATTTCCATTTTTCCAGACTAATGCAACTTGACAGCTATTTTAACACTCTAATGTCTTTATTCCAAGTATTCTAGATAAGTGATTGACCTAAGGGGAGAAGTGGGACAGGGGAATAAGCACTCTGGCATGCCTCCAGGTCAATGACTTTCAGATAATGCTATCTGTTCCAAATTAGTGACTTTGGTGTAACTTTTGTTTTCTGTTTTGTTTTGTAGTGGGGGAGCTTTTGTTGTTTAAAGAAAGAGAGAGAGAGAGAGAGATGGAGAAAAGGATTCACGTAAAAATAAATAAAATTGGGGAAACAGTGTTACGCTGCAGGGATAATTTTCCCGACAACCCCATCAGGAGATAGTTCAGACCCATGGCACAAGCAGGTGGCATAAAAATCCTGAAAGGATATCTTATTAAACTCTTCTGCTTCGGACAAAGGGCAGGGTAATTTTTATTTTATTTTAGACCATAATATTATAACTGTTGGGGGTGAGCAGTCAAAACCTCAAGCCATGTATAAGTGCATGATGTAATTGGGACCACAGAGTCTCTGCATCCTAGAGCAGACACTCTGTGGAATGTTACCCAGGCCTCTGCGCCATGAACTTGAAGGAGAAGCATGTTGTGAAGATGTAGCTCGAGGAGAGTCCTGAACTTTTCCTAAGTTCAGAACACAGCAGCTACCAAATGATTCCTACATGTGTGTAAATACTTTCTTAAGCCTGCCTGTGTAACCAATCTGCAAGATCTGAGTGAGTAAAGCATGTTTTTAACCTCCAAAAGACTGTTTGTCTTGTTGGTAGTATAAAGGGGGGGAAACCAGGTGAAAAGCTCCAGTCTGTCCACACAAAGGGACAGACTGTGTAACTACCAAATCGCTGATACTGCCTTAACCGGCAGCTCCACACATATCCACGTTTTTCCGCTGCATTTGGGGGTAAGCTCTGCTGAACTTGCACACGCAAGAGGGGAGAGATAATAACTTTAATATCTCTCCAGCCCTTTTTATCAATCCCCAACAGAGGGTTATGGTGCCAGAAATATTACCGTATATACTCATTAAGTCTAGTTTTCAGCACTATTGTGGCTGAAATGCTCCTAACTAACTGGTCCGGCCCCCAGACCCCGCCGCCACCGCAAGGACCCATGCACCCCCTTCACCCCCAGGACCCGTGCGCCACCCCAACACCACACAGTCACCCTACCTGCACCGAAGCCCCGAAGCCCCAAAGCCGCGCCGCGCGCAGCTTGCTGCCGCGAGGCCCCCCCCCCGAAGTCCCGCGCCCGAGCCCCCTCCAGACACCCCCATCCACCCCAATGCCACCCCAACCCCCGCAGTCACCCTACCTGCACCCAAGCCCCGAAGCCCCAGGAAAAGCCGCGCCGCGCCGCAGCTTGCCTGCCGCCGAGGCCCCTCCCCCCCCGAAGTCCCGCCGCGCCAAAGCCCCCTCCGGACACCCCCATGCCACCCCCAAATCCCACCCCAGACACCCCGCAGTCACCCTACCTGCACCCGAAGCCCCAGGAAAGCCGCGCCGCGCCGCAGCTTGCCTGCCGCCGAGGCCCCTCCCCCCCCGAATTCCCGCCGCGCTGAAGCCCCCTCCGGACACCCCCATGCCACCCCAAATCCCACCCCAGACACCCCGCAGTCACCCTACCTGCAACCGAAGCCCCGAAGCCCCAGGAAAGCCGCGCCGCGCCGCAGCTTGCCTGCCGCCGAGGCCCTCCCCCCCCGAAGTCCCGCCGCGCCGAAGCCCCCTCCAGACACCCCCATGCCACCCCCAAATCCCACCCCAGACACCCCGCAGTCACCCTACCTGCACCCGCCGCCTCCGAAGCCTGAGAGAAGCCGCGCCACGCCGAAGAAAAGCCCTGCCGCTGTAGCTCCTCCCCCGCCGAATTCCCGCCGCGCCGAAGCCCCCCCCAGAAACCCCCATGCCACCCCCAGACACTCCAGACACTCCCCCCACCCCCACCCCCACCCCCCAGACACTCCCCCACCTCCTACCTGGTCTTGCACGCTGCCTCCCTGTTCCTGCTGCCGGAGCCTGCTTGCACGAGACGGGAAGTGAGGAGAGGGGTCAAAAAGGAGCCAGCTGGCATCAACATACCGGTAGGTATGGTACCGTATTTCTCCTATAGTAACCCCTCCCCCTAATTTAAAATACAGAAAAGTGAGTCAATGTGTATAGCAGTGTTCTCCAACCTTGGGTCCCCAGATGTTTTTTGCCTACAACTCCCAGCATGTCCCAGCCAGTGTAGCTGGCTGGGGCATGCTGGGAGTTGTAGGCAAAAAACATCTGGGGACTCAAGGATGGAGAACACTGGTGTAGAGTGTTTGCTTTAGAGTGTAGAGTGTAGCGTGTTTGCTGTTAATGTGAACTGTTTTCATGCAGCTGGCTGGGGTATGCTGGAGTTGTAGGCAAAAAACATCTGGGGACTCAAGGATGGAGAACACTGGTGTAGAGTGTTTGCTTTAGAGTGTAGAGTGTAGTGTGTTTGCTGTTAATGTGAACTGTTTTCATGCAGACAAATATTTTCATCTTCATTGCATGAAACCAGCATTTTCTCTATTTAGCTGAGCTATTACCGCAATTGATGCTAACTGGGGTTTTAAATTACGGTACCGTAATTATGGTACGTAGTGGTGAGGAAGAAAATATTGTTACCCCTGCTGAGATTAATTTACCGTATATGACACATCACACACATGTTCATTGTGCTCATGAGTAAAATAAACTACCGTATGCCGCTTTGGTTTTATTTTTTATCCTGTTAGAAATGGATCCCAATATCAGTGCCGTTACTTCTAATCCTGGACCAATACAAAAACCAAAACAAAAACGCAGGTCATACGAAGCTGGTTTCAAACTTATGGTTGTGTCAAGAGCAGAAGAAAGCAATAACAGTATTGCAGGTAGGGAATTTTGTGTTGACGAAAAGCAAGTAAGGGATTGGCGGAAAATGAAAGCTGACTTGGAAAAGATGCCAAAGTCAAAAAAAGCTCGACGTGGTTTAACGACTTCATATGGGGCTCTAGAGACTGAATTGCATAAGTGGGTTATGGAGTGTCGTCAAAATGGTTACTGTGTAACACGCATGGGAATTCGCTTACGTGCCCTTCAACTGGCTAAAGATGACAAATTTAAAGCACCAGGCATTGAAAATTTTGTTGCATCAGCAGGATGGTGTACCCGCTTCATGAATAGGTTTGCCCTATGCTTGCGGCAAAGAACAAAGATTTCTCAGAAGTTGCCAAAAGACCTTGATGAAAAAGTGATGTCATTCCATTCATTCATCTTAAAACAAAGAAGGATCCATAACTATGACCTGGGAGATATTGGGAATATGGATGAAACACCTATGACCTTTGATCTTCCAAGCAACAGAACTGTGGCAAGTTTGGGAGAAAAAAGTATTTTACTAAGAACCACAGGAAATGAAAAAAACCATTTCACAGTCGTTCTGTCATGTTTGGCTAATGGAACTAAGCTGCGGCCTGTCATTATTTTAAAAGAAAGACCTTGCCTAAAAAGGTCAAATTCCCACCACGAATTACAGTGCGTGCACATATTAAAGGCTGGATGGATGAAGACGGAACAAAGAAATGGCTGGAAGAAATTTGGAACGGACGACCAGGAGCAGCCTTAAAAAAAAAACCATCATTGCTAGTTTGGGATATGTTCAGAGCCCACACATCTGATGGCATAAAAAAATTGGCAAAGTCTTCTCAAGCTACTTTGGCCGTTATTCCAGGTGGGCTTACATCTGTATTGCAGCCCCTAGATGTGTGTTTAAATAAACCTTTCAAAGACCGTGTGCGAAAGATGTGGCATGAATGGATGTGTTCTGGTCAAGCTCAACTGACAAAAGGTGGAAATCTGAAGAAGCCAGACATAGAATTGATAGCACAGTGGGTCCGTGATGCATGGGAACAGATTCCAGAGGACATGGTGCAACGTGCCTTCAAGAAATGTGGCATTAGTAATGCTATGGATGGCAGTGAAGACAGCACTTTGTATGAGAACGACAGCAGTGATGGTGATGACTGTGAACTCAGTGATGATGACAATGTCTATGCTGATCACCTCACACCGGCTGAAGTTGAAGCTCTGTTTGCAGATACAGATGATGAGAACTCCAGTTTTGAAGGATTTTAGCTACCGGTATTGTGTTTTAGCTTGGTTGCTGATTGAGCTAAGGTTGTTGTACGTACCAAAGTTACGGTATTTTTGATACCATATTGTATTTGTTGACCCCCTTTTCCACTTACAGAGCTAGTTTACTGTTTTTCTTTGAAATAAATATTTAAAAACATTTAACCTACTGATGCCTCATTTTATTGGTACCGGTATCTACCGCATCTTTATTTTTTTAATTTATCAGTAGCTGCTGCATTTCCCACCCTAGACTTATACTGGGGGGCAATAAGTTTTCCCAGTTTTGGGGGGTGAAATTAGGGGCCACGACTTATGTTAGGGCCGACTTAAAGTCGAGTATATACGGGTAGTTTGTGGCAATTGTGGATTACGTTGGATTCTCTCAAAAGAGAAAAGGGTGAGATCCAAGGGAGCCATATTTTTCTTTGTTACTTCCTGGTAGCCACGAGGCTGAGTCCTTTGTCTCCATTGTGAGAAAAGGAGAAACGCCCCCCCCCCATTTGCTTTTTTCTCAGATAAAAGGCAGTAAGGCAGTGAAGATTTTGAATTTTAAGCAGTTTTCCCATTTTTAATTTTGGAAATTTTTCCTTGATTTTGGAATTTTGGACATTTTTCCAAGTTTTGGTTTTAAGATGGCCAGTAATGATAGCTCAGACGAAGCAAGCCTCGTTGCCCAAATTAACAGAGGACAACTTTATTCAATGGAAAAAGCGCCTAAGAGCCTCTCTTGATAACAAAGAAGCCTTGGGATCCATTGAAAGTGAAAAGCCCACTGGGACTAATGATGAGGCCAGAGCTGCAATCAAGGTATGGGAAAAGAAGAATAAGGTGGCAAAAGCCATGATTTTGAACAGTATTTCAGATACCCAGATGGTACTTGTTGGACAGTCTGATACTGCAGCTCAGATACTTGAGAATCTAGAGCTTGCATATGGATTTGCAAGCAAAAGATTGCACAGGGCGTGGATGAGAGATCTGCTAAAATTGAGGCTCAATTTCAAGGAAGATTGTGCTAAACATGTGATAGAATTTCTTGCTATTCTTGAGAAACTAGAACTCACAGAATAGAAAATGGATCAAGAGCACAAAATCTGTTACTTCCTAGGGTCACTGGGACCCAAATTTGAGACTTTTGTAACTCTCATGGATGGGATACAAGACTTGACTTTTAAAAGGTTAATTGCCTATTTAAAGGAAGAGTGTACACAAAGGAGAAATGAGTCTCCAGATAGGGGTGCAAAAGCAAATGCTTACAATTGTGTGTCCAAACCCCACATGAAAGCAAAACACACACCAAAGAAGGTAGTTTGCTTTAACTGCAATAAAGAGGGACACATAGCAAAGGCATGCAAGGCCCCAAAATCCCAAAAGCCTCATTCTTTTAAGCAACAAAAGAAGGAAAGTTCTGAGAACACCTTTCTGTCTCAGGAAATGAATTTGACAGCTAATAACTGTAAAAACAAGTCAAGCAGGTGGCTAATTGACTCAGGGGCAACCAGTCACTTCGCGTGTGATAAAGATTTCTTTATGGACATTAATGAGATTGACACATCACAAAGCGCGCACATTCAAATTGCAGATGGCAAAGTTATAAAAGCACAAGGTGCTGGTTCAGGAGTTCTGAACTGTAAGAAGTGAAACAAGGGAGAATCAAATGGAAAAAGTTCTCTATGTTCCAGACTTCCACTGTAACCTCCTTAGTGTACCCGCTCTTGCAAGAAAAGGTTTTGAAATAATTTCTAAAAATGAAATGTGTCGTGTCCAAAAATGGGAAAGTGTTTGCTGAAGCAACTCTAACTAATGGTGTTTATGAGACTGTTATTCCAGAGCCTCAATCTGCCAAGGTGGCATCCCCAAACCGGAGAGATGAAGCCAACCCGGAGCTGTGGCACAGAAGAATGGGACACAGAGACACAAACGCCATAATGGACTTGAAGAAAAAGGAGCTGGCAAGGGGAATGGAGATAACCAAGAATGCATCAGCCACAACCAAGTGTGTAAGTTGTGTCACTGAAAAGGCAGTTAAACCCTCATTTCCTCCTTGCACTCAGCAGCGCAGCACCAGTGTACTTGACCTGGTGTACAGTGATGTATGTGGTCCAAAGAATGTTCCATCATTGGGGAAAAACAAATACATACTGATTTTTCTAGATGATTTTTCTAGATACTGTGTGGCTTATCTTCTAAAAGATAGGAGCCAAGTAGTGGACATGTTCAAAAAGTACAATGCCATGGTGAAAAACAAATTCCAGAAGAGTCCAAAGGTCCTAATGACGGACAACGGATCGGAATATTGTTCACATGACATGCAGGCCCTTATGGAACAGGAAGGGATTAAACATGTAACCACTGTACCATACACTCCACAGCAAAACTCTGTAGCTGAAAGAAAGTTTAGATCCATCATGGAGATGACACGGTGCATGCTAAAGGACGCATCTCTGCCCCGGCACTTGTGGGGAGATGCAGCAGCCACTGCAGTGTACCTCCAGAACAGATTACCTACAAAAGGAGCCATGCGCACACCTTTTGAACTTTGGCACAGGAAAACTCCCAATGTGTCACACATACGTGTTTTTGGTAGTGTTGCCTATTCATACGTTCCCAAAGAAAATAGGCACAAGCTTGATTCCAAAGCGCAAGAAGACATCCTTGTGGGATATGCGTCTGGAGGGAAAGGCTACCGAATTATGGATCTAAAGACAGGGCAAGTCAGGGCAAAGCGTGTTGTTCATTTTGATGAAACCAGCAAGGCAAACATCAAAGGAAGTGTCCTAGTTTTCTGATCAATCAGAAGGGGACACACGTGAACTAATATGCTTCCTGCCGATAACTCTTGACTCTGTGCACCCAGTTTCCAATGTCATAGCCCCCACTACAGGCCGTGAACAGGAAGAAGACGCGGAGGACCGGGATCCTAATTGCAGCACCAGAGACCCAGAGGACCACAGTGATGCGGATATGCCGGAGTTGGAGTCGGACGAGGAACCTGAGGAGGCTCCAGAACCTCCAGAACCACAGGTTAGGCGCTCATCTCGTTCCAACAGGGGCATGCCACCTCCTAGACTGTCCTACCTCGCAGGGTCGGCGCTACCTCGAGAACCCTCCACATGGGAGGAGATTGGGGAGATGCCAGCCTCTGAAGCAAGTCTCTGGAGAAAAGCTGCAGAAGAGGAGATGGAAGCTCTGCATCAAAACAAAACATGGACTCTCACAGAACTGCCACCCGGCAAAAAGGCCATTGGAAATAAGTGGACTTTCAAAATTAAACATGGGGCAGAAGGGGAAGTACAGCATTACAAGGCTAGGCTAGTCGCACAAGGATTTAGCCAGAAATATGGAGAGGACTACGACTCCACATTTGCCCCAACTGTGAGATATAGCACCATCCGCGCACTCTTAAGCATTGCAGCTTCAAGGCGGATGGAAGTCTGGCACGTAGACATAAAGACAGCATTTTTGTATGGCGAAATCTCTGAGGAGAGATATATGAAGTAGCCCAAGGGCTTCATCAAGCCTCACCAAGCCCATTTAGTCTGCCGGATTCAGAAGGGGCTATATGGACTGAAGCAGGCAGCCAGAGCCTGGAGCGCCAAGCTACATACAATGCTGACCCAACTTGGGTACAAACAGGGTAAAGCTGACAAATGTCTGCACACTAAATGTACTAATGGACAGTATTCATACATCCTCGTATTTGTTGATGACCTAATAATTGCTTCAGCCAGTGAAAAGGAATACTCACGTGTAGTCAAACAGCTGAGCAAAGATGTGGAGGTCAAAGAGCTAGGGAAGGTGCGGTACTACCTAGGGATCCAGATAACAAGAGAAGAGGATGGATCTTTTCTGCTGAGCCAGAGACAGAAGATCATAGAACTGATCGAGAGCATGGAGATGCAAAACGCAAACCCAGTTTGTACACACATGAGCACAGATTTCCTGAAAAATCAGGAAGAATCAAAGCCGCTACCCGAAGGCAACCACTACAGGTCCGCCATTGGCAAGCTGTTGTACCTGAGTACTACTTGCCGACCCGACATTGCAAATGTGGTGGGTTTACTGAGCAGAAAGGTAAGGTGCCCCAGTGAATGCGATTGGGTGGGTATTAAAAGGGTGGTTCGCTATCTGAAGGGCACTGTGGTGGACTGTAAGCTGAAGCTTGCCAGCTGAGGGGAATCCAGAGCTGGTGGGATACTCAGACGCTGACTGGGCTGGGGACACCACTGATAGCAAATCCACGGGTGGGTTTGTATTTTTGCTTGGGAATGGCCCAATCACATGGTCCAGTTATAAACAGAACTGTGTAGCTTTGTCCTCAACAGAGTCTGAGTACGTTGCAGCATCGGAAGCGTGCAGAAAGATGACCTGGCTGGAGGAACTAACTAACTATGGACTTTGGGTTAGTGCGCAAGGAACCTTTTCACTTGATGGAAGACAACCAGAGTTGCCTAAAGCTGGCGCACAATGAGAAGTTCCAAGCCAGGACTAAGCACATCCAGGCCGAGTACCATTTCGTTCGAGAAGCCATCCAAAAGGGACTGGTCAAACTAATGTACTGTCCTACAGGGGAGATGACTGCGGATATCCTGACCAAACCCCTGCCCAAGGAGAGTTTCCAGAAACTTCGTGTGAAGATGGGACTGTGGGTGGGACAATGAAAATGTATACTGATGCATGTTGTTTTGTCTGAGAAGGGCTATGTTGGGGGTGAGCAGTCAAAACCTCAAGCCTTGCATAAGTGCATGATGTAATTGGGACCACAGAGTCTCTGCATCCTAGAGCAGACACTCTGTGGAATGTTACCCAGACCTCCTGGGGCAGGATGTGGGCGTTGCCAGTTGCCTTTTCTTCCTCCCCCGGGAAAAGAGTCTGCGCCATGAACTTGAAGGAGAAGCATGTTGTGAAGATGTAGCTCGAGGAGAGTCCTGAACTTTTCCTAAGTTCAGAACACAGCAGCTACCAAATGTGTGTAAATACTTTCTTAAGCCTGCCTGTAACCAATCTGCAAGATCTGAGTGAGTAAAGCATGTTTTTAACCTCCAAAAGACTGTTTGTCTTGTTGGTAGTATAAAGGGGGGGAAGCCAGGTGAAAAGCTCCAGTCTGTCCACACAAAGGGACAGACTGTGTAACTACCAAATCGCTGATACTGCCTTAACCGGCAACTCCACACATATCCACGTTTTTCCGCTGCAGTTGGGGTAAGCTCTGCTGAACTTGCACACACAAGAGGGGAGGGATAATAACTTTTAATATCCTCTCCCAGCCCTTTTAGCAATCCCCAACAATAACAATTCCCAAACTGTATATAGAAGAAGAATAAGATGCTTCAACATGATGTAGAGGTCCTGCATCAGATAATATGTATCACCCAATGTGTCCTTCCAGATTTCTCCATGTGATAACAGAATTTTCAAGGGTGGTGTAACTTTGACCTAGCAGAACAGGGCAGATCTCTCAGTGGCATTTGATACCATCAGCCATGGTATCCTTCTGGGATAGTTGGCTAGATTGGACTTGGTGGAACTGGGTTGCAGTGGGTCTGGTCTTATTTAGCTGGTTGTTCCAAGAAGGTTGTGTTAGACGAACACAACTCAACACATTCGCTTCTGGGGTGTCACAGGGGTCTATTTCATCCCCTATGCCATTTAACATCTACACGAAGCCACTAGGAGAGACCATTCGAGGGCTTGGACTTGGGTTATATAATTATGCTGATGATGCCCACCCAGCACTCTCTCTTTCAACAGATGCTGATGATGCTGTGGGAATCTTGAAGTGGTGTGTCACAAAGTATGAATGCAGCATGTATTGTTGTTAAGAATTCACTGTATTTCATAGGAGTGCTATTCATAATAATCTGTGTATGCTAACTGGAAGTATAGAGTGTTTTCTTATTCTCTAGTACTGTTTGAGCAGTAATATCCATTTTGTGGTACCACTTTGTGTTACTTGGCTTGGGGGGTGTTTGAGGAACCACAACCCATATCAATTACTTCTTGAAGCCCAGAACACTCAGCTAGGATGAATACGTCTATTGCTGAGAGTGGGGTCCCTCCATACAGCTGCTGTTTTCTCTCTAGGTCAGGTGAGTCACAGACACTCCTGGTCGAGTAGGAAACAAGCTAGTCGGGTGGAGCTGTAATGGTTTACTTGTCTCAGGTGCTTGAGTGCAATAATGGATAGGATATGGGTTAACAAACTGAGACTCAATACAGACAAGACAGATGTCCTGTTGGTCAAGCAACAATCTGATTCAGGATTGGGAATATTACCTGTTCTGGATGGGGAGCAGTTGAATAGAATGGGGGGACATCTGGATCCAAGATTGCTCCAGGATGCCCAAGTGATAGCTACAGCCAGGAGTGCCTTTGCCCAGCTTTGGCTGGTGTATCACCTGCACCTTTTTCTGGAGAAGGATCTGGCCATAGTGACACATGCCTTAGTCAACTTCCAAACAGATGACTGCAGTGTGCTCTACGTAGGGTTACCCTTGCAGAATATTTGCAAAATGCTGCAGCCAGACTGTTGTCTGGTGTGGGTTATATGGACCATATAACACCAGTCTTACAGCCGTTGCCCTGGCTGCCAATTTGTTTCCAAGCCCAATTCAAGTTGCTGGTTCTTATCTACAAAGCTCTAAATACCTTGAGGCCAGGATATGTGAAGAACTGGGTGCTTCCATATGAGCCTGCCCATACTTTACATTCTTCATCTGAGGTCCTGCTCCATGTCCCACCACCAAATGAGGCTAGGTAGGTGGGAACATGGGTCAGGGCCTTTTCTGTAGCAGCAGCACCCCATTTGTGGAAGCCTGCTCCTAGATGGATTAGATTGAATCCTTCATAGCTTGCCTTATTTGGTATTAGAGGGAATAATGCCTAGTTATTAATCCAGCGTTTTGTGTGTATCTTGAGTTGTTTGTATGCATACCCCACCAAATATCATAAAAGTGGCTGCTGAAGTGATTAGTTTTCACACTGAGGAATCCTTCTCAAGTGTTTCCCATGTGTTTTACATGCCCGGGCTGATCTTCTTATCTTGAGAGCATTCATGAGAGGGAGAAAGTGGGACTGCCAATATATATAAAGTTCCCATTTTGAAAGTCCTGCTTGATTTATTTTCTTCAACCTGCCACCTGTCCCCCCCCCCCCCAAGCCCCTGAACTGTAATTTCTGCATTACATTTTGGGATGGTAAGGAGTGGGGGAACATATACAGTTGTGAACTATTGATGTTTTTAAAAGGACCTTGGAATCTGTAGGAGATATTGATGTTATTTAGCTTATTTTAGGAATAACAAACATTTTAAAAATGGAAATCAGGATAGGTTATGTCAACCTCACCTTGATCAAACTCACTTCAACTGAAACAGTGAAAGTGATACAGTCAATTAGTCAATCAGTTAGTATTTTGATTGTTTTGACCTATGGCATAGCAACAGTATGAAAAAGAATAATTGCTACACAACCTTTCAGTAATATAGGCAGCTGGAACTACACCATCAATGGGTTGAAGGACACTACTTCCTTGTAACTTTAATATGAAGAAACCTTGTAATACCAAAGTATTATGTCATCAGTCCCTCTTATGACACAAGCCCTGACTGAACCATGAGGGCTGAAAGTGGGTAGAAGGACGGGGCCATGCAAACTGGCCCCACCCCATATCTCTCCAGGTGTCCTGGTCCCACCTTCACTAGTTCAGACCTTGCTGTGTTGAATCAGCAAGTTCTGAAAGGGAGCTCTACTCATGTTTGCTTGAACTAAGAGCCTTTCTACTTGAGGCATTTACTGTGCGCTCATGATTTCTCACTCATGGTAGTTTGTGGGTGCTTTACACGATGTCGTCATCCTCCAGGGCCTCTCCCGTTCCTTGCAAGCATTTCCGTGGCTTATTTTAGATAGAGGAAAGTTTCCACCTGGAAATGGTGGAATGAAACCCTAGTGTAGTTGTGCAGTTCCACTATACAAAAGCACCACCTAGTGGTTGTTCAATGGAACATATAGAAAGGTAGAGAAAGAAAATACCCCAGGAAAAAAACATGTGTAAAGGAGCCGATCTCAATCCCACAAAGAATCTGGAAGAAGAAGCCTCGGTAAAGTGGTGGGTCAAAAGCTTCATGTAGAAAAGCCCACAAGTAGTACTCTGCACATAAATGGGAACCCTGATAAGACAGGAGCCACCGCAATCACACAGATAATTCTACTTGCATTCACACGAACGTAAGTATAACTCCCTTTCAGACCTTGCCAATTCAACATGGGAAATGTACTGGAATTTTGGCAAAAGGTCTTTTTGGAAATTTCAGAAATTATTGGTATTAATTTGGAGGTCTGTCCAAAATTAGCATTGCTATCAATAATGGAGAAAGTTATGTGTTCATAAAACACGAAGGAATTAATTGTAAATTTGTTAACGGCGGCTAGGTTAATGATTGCGAGGAAGTGGAAGGTTCAGCATGAATTTTTAATCATTGATTGGTATAAGGAGACATAGGATATAGCTCTTAATGATAAATTGACTTGTAGTATAAAATGTAAAAAGGGACAGCTAAAGATAAATAATTTAAAGGACATTTGGGATCAGTTCCTAGAATATGTGTTAATAAAGGGAATATGTGTTAATAAAGGGAATGTGCCTTACCAGGATATGTTATATTTCTGGAATACGGAATAGCATTTGTTTATTGGGATGGAAGCATATCAATTGGTCCCTAGGAGGGTGGGGGGAGCACTGTATGATTTATTGTATGTAGTTTAAGTTTAAATTTTGTGTTTTTTTATATTTTGTCATACGTTGTTTTGCAAAAATTAAAAAAAAAAATCAACATGGGAAAGTCTGAACTGAGGGGGGCAGTGCCAGCATGCCCAGAGATGTAGAGAGTGCACATTCCAATGTGTTCCTGAAGACAGCAGAAATGGGATTATTTTATTTATTTATTACATTTATATTCTCCCTTCCTTCCTTCCAAAGAATTCATGTTTCTCTGCCCCCCCCCCCCGCCGCCCCATATTATATCAACACAACAATCCCATGAGGTAGGTTAGGCTGACAGATAGTGACTGTCAGCTTCACAAATGAGCTTCATGGCTGAATGGAGATTTGAAACAGGGTCTCCCCAGTTCTAGTCTGACATTCTAACCACTACATAAGGGACAAGTATGAACCCACATGTAATGACAGTCTTACTTGGGTGAGTAAAGTAATGTGTGTAAACTCGCTCCTGAATCAGAGATAATGGTTTCCATCATCTCAGAGAGCTAATACTTGGTCACCATTATCCCCATATCTCTAGGAAAGAAAAGTGCTACGGTCATAGGACACAACAAACGGTCCCTTAAGCAGAGGGAATTCAGCTGAGATTTGCAGACGGTGGTCTGCATGGCTCTTTCTGTTTAGAACCATTTGTGGCTGATATATCTCTGTCAGGCTGTGATTCATTGCTGGCTCAGTTTCGGTCGAGTCCTTTTTATCAGCAAAGAGCCATTTGGCTAGCTGCAACTTTTTCCATTAATGGTCCGTGCTTTCTGCCAACATTAGAAACGTGTTTGTGTGATAGGAAAAAAAAAAAAAAGTAAACATACCTGCTTCGAACAATTTAGTTCAGTGCACCTCTCTAGGAAATAAAATAGTAGGTTCAAGAAACCTCCAGAAAATACGTAGTAGACCGGAGGGCCATTTCATAAGTTGCAAAGAAGTGGGAAAAGGCAGGAAGTGGCCCACACGGCGGGAGATCTGCAACCCCAAACTGGATGTTATGGTGGGTGAGATGCATGGCCACCACTGTGGACATGACAGCAAAAGTGGGGAAAATAGAAAGGAGACTTGCAGTAACTTAGAACTCAAACTGCAAGATAAATGCTGCATCTTCTGATGCTAATCAGAAATACAGTGACATAGTTTGCTACTGCTACCACACGAGATAAATGCCATTTTGGAAAGTAGCCACAACTTTCAGAGTCCATTGTTACTGTGTCTCCTTGATAACGTGCCACCAGACTCACAATGTGACCAATTGACACGTATACGCATAGATCAGAGGCAGACAACCTGGTGTCCTCCAGATGTTTTTGGACTACAACCCCATAAGCCCCAGACAACATAACCAATAGTTAGGGATTCTGGCAGTTGTAGTCCAAAACATCTGGAGGGTGCCAGGTTGCCTACCCTGGTATAGATCATGGGCCTAGATTTCAGGTGTGCCTTGGGGAGGTTGCACTTTACATTTATACCAAGGGGGGTTGAATACAGATCAAAGCTTGAATCTCTCTCTCTCATAATATTAGAACATGGAGTCATCCTGTGAAGCTGATTGGTGGGAGATTCAGGACAAATAAAAGGAAGAACTTCTTCACACAGCACATAGTTAAACTATGGAATTCACTTCCACAAGATGTAGTGATGACCACCAATTTGGAGGGCTTTAAAGAGGGATTGGACAAATTCATGGAGAATGAGACTATTAATGGCTACTAGTCCTGATGGCTATATGCTACCTTAAGTATCAGAGGCAGTATGCCTATGTATACCAGTTGCTGGGGAACATGGGTGGGAGGGTGCTGTTGCATTCATGTCCTGCTTGTGGGTTTCCCATGGGGAGCTGATTGGCCACTGTGTGAACAGAATGCTGCACGCACTAGATGGACCCTTGTGTGGCTCTTATGTTGTTAATCCAAAAATATAGGCTTTTTTGGAGAATATAGAGACTATTAAATATGTGGCTTTAATAAAGAATGAAGAAAATGGTTCGATTAACACAATTTAGCTTAGACAAGCAACTATTAGACTAGATATCTTGAACCAGGAAGTAGAAAGAGAGAGTGATAGAGGCATGGAAGTTGCTGTTGGCAAATATGGGAGCGAATTGGGGAGGGTGCTAAGGATCTGGCAGGTGGTGTTGGAGGCCTAGATGCAATGGGGGCAAGCCAGAATGTAAATGGCATAAGGACAGGCAATGCAAGGGGTACAACACAGTTGACAGAGTGCAACTGAAAACTAAGGAAAGAAGGAAGATTGAAGCACAGTGCCCTGTTTCAGTGGCAAAGGGATCTAAGGAGTGTCTTTCCCAAAGGTTCACAGTGATCCAGGAGATCATCAAGAGGGACCAGATCTCCCTCTGGGGCTGTGGTGCCCACAGCCCCCATAATGCCTGCTCCCTGTTTTAAACAAATAAATATTATTTTGCTGCTGGATTTGGTAAGTGAACAAATAATTTATTTTTGTGATCTCTATATGAGCTAAGCAGACTGCTGATGTAAAGAACCAGACCCACAAGATTGGAATAATTTTATTTATTTATATATTTCATTAAAGTATTTTTTATTAGAGTTGTATAAACAAGCCTTGCCGGGCAAAACGGAGGCCGAAATTAGGCCCCGCTCACGCCTGGCGAGGCCTTACCTTTTTCTTCGGGGTGGCTCGCTGCGGAGAGGCGAGCCTTTCCAGGACCGGAAATGACGCGACAGACGCGTTCTGCGCCTGCACAGGGTCCCGTCACATCATTTCTGGTCCCGGAAGTGACACGACGGGACTGGAGAAGGCGGATCGAGCAGCGCAGAGAACTTCTCTGCGCTGCTCAGAAGATCGGGTCGGGGGGCGCACCCCCACGGAGAATCGAGTCGGGGGCGCGGAGAGCCCCCGACTCAGGTTTGGATGCACCTCTAATTTTTATCCTGCTCCTCAGCCAAAAAAGGCTCCTGGAGCAGTTTACAATCAGTCAAGTAAACAAGACAGTTTCTGCCCACAGGCTTACAATCTAAAAGAAAAGACACAACACACAAGTAAAAAGGGATGGGGAGAGGAGAGGGATAAGGGATGGGGAGAGGAGAGGGATATATATATCCCGGGGAGCGCTTCGATCCGTTTTGTTTTTCTGAGCGGTGCAGCGTGCTGCTCGATCGGTCTTCTCCGGCCCGTTCGTCACTTCCGAGACCGGAAGGGGACCCTGCGTAGGCGCAGAACGCGCCAGAGGGGTCCAGTGTACCTGTGCATGGTTCCGTCACGTCATTTCCGGTCCCGGAAGTGATGCGACGGGATGGAATGGGCTGCACGGGCGGCTCGCCGCAGAGAGGGCGAGCTGCCCCGAAGAAAAGGTAAGGCCTCGCCGGGCGTGAGCGGGGCCAATTTCGGCCTCGTTCTGCCCAGCAAGGGCTCGATTACACAACACTATATATATATATATATATATATATATATATATGGCGATCACTCGTGACCGAGTAAGATTGTCTTCCAGGATAAAATTACAAAAAGAAAATTATATAAAGAGGAAATTGTATAAAATTGTGTAGACTCTAGCGATGGGTCCGTAAGTGACCTGTGGAGGCCAATTCTAGATCCACACAGCTTCCCACAGTGAGGACACAGGTTACCAGATGGAAGATGGTCCTGTAAAGGATTCGTTTGACGTGCTTTTCGCTTAGCACGTTTCTCCCTTTCACCTTGCACTCGGGCTTCTTCAACGTCCATAGAACCATGCTTGAGTTGGGAATAAAGTAACTGCTTTGGGAGACGGCAGTCAGACATTCGAACAACATGACCGGTCCATTGAAGTTGGCGTTGAAGGATCATTTTTTCAATGCTAGTAGTCTTTGCTTCTTCCAGTACACTGACATCTGTTCGCCTATCTTCCCAAGTAATTCACATGATTTTCAGGAGGCAACATTGATGAAATCTTTCAAGGAGGTGGGAATGACGTTGTTATTTTTAAATGCTCCCTGATATAAAAACATGTGATTGCCCCACTGGCAGACCAAGGAGGTACCATGTGCTACTTCTTCACATTTGATTTGGCCCTCAGAGTGAAAATGTCATCCGACCCATTGCACCAGATCCAGCTGGTTCTTCAATGCCTGATGTATGTTTTCTTCTCATCCAAATGTTGTAATGATCTAATACTGCTTGAAGAGAGCGAGCATACAAGATCACAGTAGAAGAACTGTCATTGCCAACCCTCTTCTTCCCTCACATTAAACTCCACTTGAGGCAGAACCAACAAGCCCGGGGTCTTCCAGTATCTGTTCTCGTTGGCTCTTTGCCTTGAACAAGTCTCTCTGAAGCTGCCACTCCAGTGTGCAGAACATTCTGCCTGTTGAGGAAAACAAAACCCTACAGATTAAAAATTCACCCAGGGAAAAAAAAAAGAGAGGCAGATGTTCTGTACAGAAATCAGTGACAGTGGACTCGTCTGGGCATGAATCACAACCTCACTTGGCAGAGCAACGAGAGGGATGAGGCATCAGACAAAACCAGAAGAGCTGTGCCCCCTGGAATCAAGTCTTCTGACATGACTCTAGAGCCCAAGACAATGCCAGGAAAACTGACATCTTGGCAATAATGTGTTCCCATTGAATTACGCCTGTATCTGCGGGCTAATGGCTGCAAATTGCTCCTAGATTTTTATAAAAGCTTGGAGGGTGAGATGGTGAAAATAATAGTCATTTCGGTAAGTGATGGGGCTGAACAAAGGCATTTCAATATGGATATCTTGCCATGAAGAGCAGTGTGTGTTCTCTGCTGCAATTAGGCATTTCTATGGTGGCAACACAAAGGCAGCTGTTTGGGGTTATTGTGTGTGCTTCAGTTCTGAGTCTCAGTTGCTAGGCCTGTTCATAATGTAAAAACAAAAAAACAAAAACAAAAAAAACCCAAACCCACCCCCAAACCCAATAATGACCCTGCTCTCTTTAAAAGAAATGGTCAGGGCATTCTTATTTTGTATGTGAAAACACACAAACACAGAGCAAAATGGACTGGTGCGATAATACACCAGCAATTACACAATGAGCTGATTGGGCCAAGTTAGTAATACATAACACACAGGAAGCTTCTGGGTGTACTAGATATAGCCTGTTACACTTGAGGTGTGTCTAACTGCATCATGTTCATTCGAGCTCATTCAGCCCTACTATTGTACTGAACGTAGCAAGTTCCCTGTGAGTGTCATTAAACAATGTTAACATGTGTGTTGAATTGGCCTGATCCACTTCATGTTAACTCCCAGCCCCCAGTCATGTCAAAGATTGTGCATGTCTAAAATGTGGACTTTGAGTTTGCCAACTTCACAGATTTGGATTCTGGTTCAGATCAGGCGAAAGAAACCAAACTGCAATGTTTTTAATTTACTATTGATGCTGCCTGTTACTGTGTCATCAGTGTTCATGATAACCAGAGGATTACGGGCGTCCTATGCTGACCGGTGGGGGAGGGCAGAGGTGATCTTCGCCTCCACGCTCATCCCGCCCTGCAAATCAGCTAGACAGCTGATTTCGGTCGTCCAGCTGAGGCACTTTGAACGGGGAGGGAAGGAGGCTAGAGCACCGCCAGGATACATCGTGGACCCAGTCTGCCCCCCTCCCCGCCCTGCCGGAATGCCCTTTTCACCCCTTCTCTGAGGTCGGTCTTATGACCTCAGAGACGCAGCCAATGTGGCTCTTTCTTGTGCTGGCTTTGGGGGCGGGAGGGGAGATGCAAGTGTGGATCCCCAGCTGCAAGGGTGTGTATTCTCAAACATATATATCCCTCTCGATAGAATGAATGTAATAATGCGAATATATCTGACTCCTTCCCATCCACTCCAGTATTCCTTTATTTTTTAAAACTGAAGTGTCGTTTCTCATAGAGAGGTAGCTAAGGTGATGTTAGTCGAAATGGCAGGGAATGGGTTATGAGACTAGCAGCCGATGGTCAGGGCTCAACCAAGCTCTCTGTTCACATATTCATTCTATAATGAAAGGGTTGATACCCCCAACATTCAAGGATCACATCTGTACAGAGGCTCTGCGCGTATGCTTGAACGTGCAGAGGTAAGATTGTGCTGAATATTCTCAGTAGAGAACGTTTGTGTTGACATTTGGGAGGGACATGTTTGCTCCGCCCTGCAAGCTCCTGTACGTATAATCTGGTGCCCTGGAAGATGGAAACTCCTTGATCAAGCGTCCAGGAGTCTACCTAAACATGTCCAGGTTTACATGCATAGACTTGGTGTAAACATGACCCTCGAATGAGTGGTCGGGGCAGTGCCAGCGCAGCGGGCATGACCTTTCATAGATTTCATAGATTTCATAGATCATAGAGTTGGAAGGGGCCTACAAGGCCATCGAGTCCAACCCCCTGCTCAGTGCAGGAAACTAGAGGAGGGGTCTCCCATCCAAGTAATAACCAGGCCTGACCCTGCTTAGCTTCCCACGCTCAGACAAGCTGAGCCAGCGTAAGCCACAGGCCTTGATTAACTCCTTGGCACATTTATTTGTACCCAAATGATCACATGAAATAGGCTGATATGTTGCACTGCAGCAGCATGTAAGATAACAGGAAGGGCTGCTTCTTTTCAGCAAAGCAGGTTCAAGATGGTGTAATTTGCAGTGAAGAAACAGCAGGCAGGGAAAGGTTGCTCAACTCCTACATCTGCCTGCTGCTTTCCCCCTCCCCTCCCCTAGCTGTTCTTGGGTCTTGAACTCATGGTAGGGAAGAAAGCAGCTAGTATGCACTGCAAAGGAATAGCAGCAGGAAGGGAAAGGATGCAGCCGCCAGCATCTCTTCCCCAGTCACTACTTCTCCACTGCAAACTGGTGATGTTTGAGACTGCTAGGATTCTCCGAATGTTGTCTTGCTGCTCACCTCTTGCCCGATTCCTGTTCACATTTGTGATCGCTGCTCGCTCTGCGTGAAAGGGAAAATTGCGCAAGTCGAGCTGAGCAGCGATTGCCCATGAAATTTGAGCAACTTTCCTCTATAGGCTAAAGCAGGGCTTTCAGTCTGCAGGGGGAACTTTGCACAAACTGGGAAATTTATGCAAAATCAAACTGGGAAAGTTGTGCAAATCGAGCTCGAGCACATGTCCAGCCATTTGTGAACATTTTTGGCAGACACATGCTTGAACTTGCAATTGCATTTGGGGCTTCGAACAGGGCATTCTGGGATGTTTTGCAAGAAAAAATGAAATTCTCATACATCCCAAAGGGATGTTACCGCTCGGCTTGGGGGGCCGTAATGAGGCCGAAATTGGCCGAGACTCGCCCCCCCGAGACTCGCGGGCCTTATCTGGTTCCTGCTCACGGCCATTTTAAGCCCTGTTGCCCTGGTTTCTACAGAAAAGATGCGGCGCGGGGTCCCGTCGCATCGGCGCGGGGCCCCGTCGCGTCACTTCCAGCCAGCCAGAAATGGTGCGACGAGACCCTGTGCTGGCGGCACAACGGCTCAAGCAGCGCGGAGAATTTCTCTGCGCCGCGGAGAATTTCTCTGCGCCGCGGAGAATCCAGGCATCATGGGGGCTCTGCAAGGCGAGGAGAGGCGCCCCCCGAAGGTACGAAATACATTTCTAATTGTTCATCCAGCAAGCCAATTCTGACAGCAGTTGTCATGTGGGTTAAGGTGAACTATGAGAGCTACCTTCCATTGTAAAACCTTTAATTCTTATACTCTTTCCCTCCTTGCTTTCCTATGGAGAGGTCCTCTCTAGTGAGCAAGTAACTCCTTATGTGTTCTAAACTAATCCTGCTATTGTTCTATTGTGTTTTCCCCCTAGTTAGACATTTCTTCCTGACTAACTATTTCTGTAATTATTTCTTGATGTATTTTATTCTGTTTATCTCCTCTCTACCAACATCCTATAAATCCCATCACCTCTTAAATTCTTTACACAGTCTGGAGTCTTCTCTTTCTGTGCACATCACTTAATCCCATGATTCCCATCAAGACAGGGACCTCCTGTTAGACGTCCCTTTGCATTCTTATCTTTATCACCTCTAGTCACCCCAAAACGCACACCATTCATTACATCTCTTAGTACCAAAAGTTACTCCAGTTCATTCTCCTTCACTTTCCCATAAAGCATAGCAACTTTTCAGGCCTGGTTAGATGCTTTCTTCCTTTCCTTATAGATATTTTATATTCTGCCATATCAGGAAGAATGACTAAATCATAAAAGCATCACTTGTAGTGGAGGATCCTGTCCAATTGCCACTGTTGAAAAAAGATTCAGTTGCCAGTCCAGTAGGCTTTTGTATTGCCAGTCCAGTAGGCTGTTGTTCTTTACCTCAGGCAGCAAAATGCAGCAGAGTCTCAGGCTGGCTCAGCTTAGAGTCATGTCATGTTTCAACTCTTCTGATTTATCCCCCATCCAGTGCTGAATAATGCAGGAAGTTAGAATTAGTACCACAGTGTGTAAGTACCGGTCACTGTGATTTTGTCACCTGCGCAATTATCATTGTTGTGGAGCAGAGGAAAGCAGAGGATGTTTGGAAAACTGTCCAGTGATGGTGATGGGAGGGGAATTGTTTGCCTCTAGGCCAGATGCTTTGAAAATGACATATAATGGCAATTCTTAGCAGGTTGCATGGATGGATGTCACATACACAGTGACAGGAGGACCATAGGACATCTCTTGTTTTTGCACCATTAGAGAGAAGGCAATTGCTTAGGCTCTGAGGACCTACTCAGAGTGGACGTTAAGCTTTTATTTTATTTGCTTTCTCACTTATTAGTTCAGGCCTGAACATCTGACCCACCAAGCCACACATGGTCCATTAGCCACATAATGTGGTCCTGACCCCAAATTTTCATGTATACTGATAATGCAACAATTAAGACATGATGAATGAAAATTGCTTTGATCTTTCTTCCATCTGTAGTCATTTAGTTTTTCCATATAGGATTTTTCAAAAACAATAACAACAACAAAACCATCCAGAAACATAACAGTGAAGTAGTTAGAGTGGATACATAAAATAAGCAGGATTGCATTTAGAGCTTAATTACACACACACAGTCTGACCCTATCTACCCTGTGCAGTCCTGATTTTCTGGATCCTGCCTAAGGTAAATCACTTCCCCAAGACTGTACCAATTTCTCCTCATTTTAAGGAGAAATTTAGTGCTCATTCTCAATTCTTAAATTTCCATTGCATATATGCATTCGCAGTGCACTGGGCTGTATCCAACATTAGTCCTTCCTTCTTAGAGTAGACCCATTTTAATGAATGGAACTTAGGTTCATCATGACTGACCTAAGTCCCATTCAGTTCAATAGGCCTGTTCTAAGTAGGACTAACATTGGATACAAGTCATTGTTCCTCTATCAAGAGAGGTGGGGCTTCAAACTTGGTTATTAAGTCATTGCCTGACCTGCCACCTATGCACTTTCAAATGGTCAGCTCATTCCCTTCCCATCTCACTGTCTTCATCCCAACAGATTGGCACGCCCTCCAACATTTCACAGATGAAAATAGGGACACACATGTGGATTAGTAAGAGGTTTGGTTAAGCAACATGAAGGTGTGATCAAGAGGGCGTGGCCAGGCAACATGAGGGCGTGGCCAAGGGTATGGCCAGGCAACCAAAGGGCATGGTCAAGTACAAAAGTTATTAGAGGAAACACAAAATCTAATATTATTTTATAATATTTTATTAGTGGCTTTTGTATTATTATTTTTTAACCTTACTTAAACCCTTAATTGTTGATATCTGGTGCTTTTCATGGGTGTGTGTGTCAGTGCTTGCAGGGCAATCTCTTTCTTTTTGTTTTAAAATTGTCAGGATTGGTCCCGCAGTTGGAGAAGGAGAAGAAAAGAAGGAGATGTGGAGGAGGGGGAGCTTTTCGGTGGGGGAAAATACAAAAAGACACATTGGGGTTTTGAGCCCCTTCAGCGTTTTGCTCCAACACCTCTACAGCTCTGGTTTTTAAGCACAAGGAGTAACTTTGAGGGGCTGAACAGCTTTGTTGATGTTTGTTATCGTGGAAAGGCCCCAGTTTAAAGCACTTTTTGTGTTCTATTAACACAATTTAGAGTTAAAGAAACACTTAAACTGGAATAATCTTACAGAATTTAACTAACTTGAATTAAGTTAAAACAAACAGTGCAATCCTATGCACAGTTACTCAGGAGTAAGTACAAATGTCTTCAATGGGTCTTACTTACTTACCAAGGGGCCTGGTCAGAGGCAGCAGGTAGAGCGTGCGCGCGCGCGCGCACACACACACACACATGGTCTGTTCCCTTCCTGCTTAAAGGGTCCATGGGCAAAATCGCAGCTAAGCTAAATAGCTTGCAGCAGGAGACAGGGGGATTCCGGGCTCTGCATAACAAATCGGGACTCTGCATAACAAAGTAAGAAGCCATGATGGCTTAAGTTTTTGCGGGACTGTCCCAATAAATTCAGGGCAATTGGAGAGTATGGATTGGTGTTTGAACTTTGCTTAGCTTTGGGACTGCTAAGATAGATCGCAAGCAGGAAGAATGAAAAACTACTGATCCCAGAAATCCATGGCAACAACAGAGTGTCCTGAGCGTGCTCTGCTGTGTCACTTGCAACACTGGGAATATAAGGATGGGGCCCTCCACTGTCCCTCGCCTCCATCTTCCTTGCCATTGGTTCACTCCTCCCCTTTTGCAAGGTATCTTTGGGAAAGGAAGGGAGGGAGGACACTGCTGGCAGGTCTTGGGATAGCTGGCACGGAAGAGAATTAATTTGGAGCTGAACCAAACTTTGGAGAGGGGTTAATTCACCTCTTACTTGGTGCAGGTTTTCCAAAATGGGGGAGCTTGCTTGCAGATCCCCCAGTTCTGAAATAAGCCACCCTCCCTGAATGCGAAGCATTATTAAAATCAATTTTCATTCTTCATTTCATTTCATTTCTCCCTGTAAGCTTACTCCCCCCACCCAAAATCTGTTCCCTAAAGTAGCGCCTTAGAATGCATGCTGATTTTTTTTGCAGTCGAAGCAGAAGGCTGCTCAAGCAGGGCTTCATTTGCAGGCTCGTGGCCTGTGGCTCGAAAAACTCTGGAACCAATCTGTAAATATTTCAGAAGCCATCCAGAGTGATAGGCAAGGCCTGCCTAGGTGATTAATTATGAATTGTTGTTATCAGAGAGAGGAAGGATCCGAGAGCAACTGCTTTCCCCTCTCCCTGTTAGTCTCCACAGCTTTCTCGTTCTGCAAAAGTTGTCCGTTACCTGAACCTTTCAGAGTTGATCGGGTTTTGTGTGTGATGCTTTTGTGTGTGTGTGTGTGTGTGTGAGAGAGACTCTTCCAATGGTATATCTAATTAGCTTTGAGACTATGTCCTGAGTGCACGACTGTTGGCTCAGCAGCCTCAGGTGCAGGAGACGAAGGCTTGAGATGCCAGACACAATTATGACTGTGCGGTCAGCGGTGGAAGTACCAGCACTTGGCGTATCATTCAGAGCGGCAGAGTTCACTTCCCCTTGCTCTCCTTTCAGACTCGGCTTTTGCTTGGGATGATTCTGTCATCTTCACCAGGACAAAGAACCATTCCTCAATGCCCCCCCTGCCCCCCGCCAGTCTCTTGCTTGCTTCCACCATAACAAAAGCGAGATCTATCACAGCATGTCTTATTAGGGGCCCAGTTTCAAGGCCAATAGGACAGTCCTATATTCTCCTGAATGGGGGAGGGGGGTTGTCATGGTGCTTATTCATGATATCTGGATGCCAGAAATGGAAGATGATTTATTGTAGTTACAGTAGACAAGAATTTATGTCATTCTCTTCTTTCCTTTAAAAAAAAAAAAAAGTCAGCCTGAAGTTGCAGGCTAGGCAAAGAACAATTTTAGGCTCAGCTGTCTGGTGCTGCTCATTGAAAACCACTGTCTAATCTATTTCAACACACATATAAATGTGAAATCTATTTCACACACATACAAATACAAATAATCTTCTTTTTTTCTTTTTTAAAAATCTGGTTTAAAAATAACATCTTAGCGTTCCATCTTTCCAGATCCTGGCTACGTGGCTATCCCTTTCACTCACAGCAATATTTTTTTGGGCTTGCCACATCCTGATCCAAATAGGGTGCTGGTTTCCTCAGCAAACTGGGCAGATTAGATTCTGTAGGCACCCTGTGGCCAGCAGTCACTTATTTATTTATTTATTTATTGACATTGATATTGCCATCCACTAACAAATGTTCTCAGGCAGCTTACAACATAAGAGGACTAATACATAAGACCATAAAATGCAGCATCAAAGATAGCAGTGGAGCATAAAACAAATATAATAAAATCTCAGAAGCATCAGAAATTTTGGAAATTTTAAATTCTAAAAATGTCACAAGATCACGAAAACCACTGAGAGATTATTTTTTTTGTGGAATATGGTAAGCAGTATATAAAAGTGCAATCCTATGCATGCTGGCTGGGGAATGCTGGGAATTGTAGGACTTTTTCCTGTCTAAACATGCATAGGCTTGTGTCTTAAATAAATCTATGGGCAGAGTGATCCTATGGACAAGAGCTCTCCAACCTTGGGTCCACAGATGTTGCTGGACTACAGCTCCCAGAATCCCTTGCCATTAGCCATGCTGGCTGGGTATGCTGGGAGCTGTAGGCTCGCAACATCTGGGGACCCAAGCTTAGAAAGTCCTGCTATGGACCTTAGACAGGATCTAGGGGGGCATAGGATTTTTTGGAGTCCCAGCTCTGACGTCAGAATGTTGAAGCTGGGACTCTGCGCTTGGAGCACCCTCCCCCGCTCACAGCTGGAGCAGGAAGAACTGAGCCGGCTGCTGCTCTGAGGTTGCAAAAGCGACCTCGGAGAAAGGGTTTAGTCTTGGGGGTGGGGAGGGGAAGAGACCAGCGCCTCCAAGATACGCGGTATCCTGGTGGCGCCTGAGTTCAGAGGATTACAGACGTCACCATAGGACTGCACTCCAAATCAACCAATCAATAAAATAATTTAATATTACAAATGAATAGTTCTGACTTGAATATGTCAGCTGACCGCACAAGGCAATTTGGATGCACAAGGCAATTTGGACACACCTTTATAAAACCCTTTCACCCAAGTGAGCTCCACACACTGAACAACTTGTTTCATTGTAGCCACCCATCATGTAACCTTTACTGGGTCTCACATTTGAGATTTTATTATGTAAATATTAACAATAAATAAAAAATAAATAAATGATGGGTTAGTTCCTGGGGATGGGGAGCTTTCTTAGGCTTATAGAAATACTAATGGAAAGTATTTATACATCCCAGTTCCCCATAAATAAAAGTAAAGCACTGTGAAATAGAACTAATCTTCAGGGTCCCCGAACCCCGGTATGAATTTTGCAAGAATTTTTCTGTTGTGTTTTATATTTAAATTATATAATAAAATCAAATTGTATTTAAATTCAAATAAACAACCCCCCCCCCCAAAGTTTTACATTATTCCCCCTCCCAATGAACACCTTTCAGAATAATACTACATCTCTAGGCACTCTGGGGGGAATCAAAACGGTGACCACAAGCCAAGAGGAGCTGAGAGACGTGCCAGTGAAGTTTGCCCCTTCCTCCTTGAAATTCACCTCCACCTGTGAAATGTGAAAATGGCAGTTTTTGCCCCTCACCCCTAGCCTGAGAAAGTCTCCTCTAGCCTTAATTCAACTGTCACCTGGCAGCAGCTGTTACGTCAGGCTGAGGAGAAGAAAAGAAGGGAAGCAGGGCAGCTCCATTGGCTTTCCTGAGAGACCAGCACATATTGGCTCCTCTCCTTGAACTGTTTCTACAGCAGGTGGTCATTTTAGAACTTAGGACCCGAGGTTGCTTTTTTCCTCCTCCTTCCCATTCTCTTGGGGGGGGGGGAGTCCTGCCCCCTTTTGCCTTTGTCCCCATTCACGACTGGAATATGGCACCAAAAGCTGCTCTGAAATGGAATTTGGTCCTCAGGCTGAAAGAATTTCCACACCCCTGATGTAGAGGAAGGATCTGAATCGTGACAGCAGACCCTGCCCCTCATGTCCATGCCTTGACTCTTCCTTGTATGCAGAGCCCTTGCACGGACGAGTTGTAAGTATGCAGACTTCCTAATTGCAGGTGGTTCTGTACCCTTTATAAAGTCAGGTTACAGGGTAGGGAGAGAGCCTATGTGATGATGATGATGATCATGATGATGATGATGATGATGATGAAGAATATATGTGCAACAATGCACATATATGTGCAGCAATGCACATGCACTGTTGGCTCTGAGCAGAAGGATGATGAGTGTGTGTGTGTGTGTGTGTGTGGTGGGTACGTAATGGACCTAGCCAGCGGGCACAATCCTGCATTCCCCCCTCCATGCATTGATTGTCACCAGATTTCAAATGTTTGAAATGGTGCAAATCTTCCCGGGTACGTTAAGCCATCATGCTGAAAAGGATCTTGTGAAGGTGGTGTTTGTCTTTTCCATTGGGTTGGCTGCCTCCAGAATGCTGTCATGCTAAAGGCTGCACTGATTAGAGAGAGAATATATGTTCTTTTCTCTTCTCATCAAATTTACGAGAGATAAATATTTGCTCTTGGTAGACACAAAAACCAACCTTAGAGGCTGCACAATATGAGCCGCCTCTGGGCTAATGTGAAATACTGAGGTCAGAGAGCTTTGTTCCCAGAATAATTACTTTAGCTCTTAAATCTGCCAGTTGTTCAGCAGTGGTGTTGGTAAGTAACTGTGAATACAAACAGAAACCCTATTCTTTAACATGTTGGGCACATGCTGATGTTAGATAGACATGGAGCTGCTGCTCCATGTATTTTCTCTCCCTTTCCATCCCCACACAATCCCCACACAACATGTAAGATACGTTCATGGCACTGTGTGTTGCTCTGCCCCCATCACCAAGCACAATCTTCCGGCCCCACGCAAAAGAGTTTAGGCTGGGGTGGATTTGTGGCCAGCCTGGACTGGGATGGGGCACGTGTGTCCAAGGCATCAGGAGATGAAAACTCCATTCTGACAGTGCAGCAGCTGCTCCACACCTAGCTGCAATCTTTGGCACTCAGTAATTTATGTCCAAGTAGGATCCCCCCACACCTTAAACCAGATTGGCACAAGGTGGTTAGGTTTTTTGTTTTGCTTTGATTTTTGTTTGCTTCCTCTACACCAGGGCTGTTAAACCTCTTTCAGCCCAAGGGCTGAACTCAGTTTTGGAGGAGCTCTCTCAGGGGCCATATTCTTCTAGTGGTGGGTGGCCTGAAGGCGAAAGGGGCAATGCCAAAGGCCAACATACCCAAAATGCCAGGATGTTTAAGCTTAAAGCTCTTGCTGGCAGTAACTAAGCATCTGTAGAGGCATTTCAACCTTTTATTTATTTATTTATTTAATATATTTCTACACTGCCCATCAGCCAAAAGGCTCCCTGGGTGGTTTACAAGAGAAAACAAACAGAATAAAAACAATCATCTTAAAACCAAAAATATCATTAAAATAGAAATACAAACACAATATAATATAATAAAACAAAAGCAGCCCAATGAATCAGTCTGGAGGTACAGTAGTGATAATAAAAATGGGAATAAAAAATCTAACCATTGAAATATTGGGAGAATAAAAAGGTTTTCACCTGGCGCCTAGAAGAATAGAGGGTGGGCGCCAGGTGCACCTCTTTGGAGAGCTGATTCCACAAATGGGGAGCCACAACTGTGAAGGCCGTTCCCCTAGTAGCCACCCTCCTAGCTTCTTTTAGAGGGGGCTCTCTGAGAAAGACCTCCAAAGAGGATCTCAGGGTTCAGGTAGGCACGTATGGGATGAGGCGTTCCTTCAGATAGCCATCCTTCGGATAGCCTTTTAGAATGGGGGAAAACTGTGCAAAAGCCAGGAAAACACCAAATGATTGGCGGTCGGGACAAAGAGGGTGGGAGCCTGACAACCACAAGCATGGCTATATATAGAGGGTCCAAACTCAGACTTTTAAGAACTAAGCACTCAAAGCCCTCTGCCTCGATGAATGAGTTTTGCTTTCTCATTCATTGTGCACTGATATTCTATTTTAACATAGTGTCTTATTCTTTTTATCTTTTTATTGTTCACTGCTCCGGAATCTACTTAGATATGGAACGGTATACAAATAAGGTAAATACAAAATAATAAATGTTTTAAATACATAATAAATAAAATAAATTCAATTTCTTTAAATCCCAAGTTCTTTCCTTCCTGAATATGAAGAACTTTGCAAATTTTCATAAGTTCTTAAAAAGAAAGAAAAAGAAATGTAACAAAATTCTCATCCATCCCTAAATTTTCAGCTAAATAAATATTACCAGCAGGAGGCAAGCTGTGGCATTCTGCATCAACTGAAGCTTCTGGGCAACTTAAAGAACAGCCACAAGTGGAGCTCGTTGTGATAGTCAGGGTTACAAAGTCTTCTAGGTTTTCATAACTACGTATCCTTAAGAATGAGTGAGAATTTAATTTCAGTTTGATTTTGCTAAGAATTTACCAAAATTTGCAACATTCTCCATATTTTGGACAAAAAGATTTAATTTTTGAGATTTACATAATTAGAATATGGGAGAAGCCAAAATGGAGAGATTTAACTATTCAGGCCCAGGGCTTTGAGTGCTTTTCTCTTAAAAGTCTGGGTTAGAATCCCTGTCTATTTGGCCATGTTAGTGATTACTTAGAGTTCCCACACCACTATTTTCTCATAGGCTCCTCATCTTCAAGAGTTATATGGCAGGTAGGGGCATCATAGTCCTCTCCATGCTGGGAATAACTGTACCTATTGAATTTGGCTGATGCATGTGTGTGAAAATTTCATTTCAGTTCATTTTTGATAATTTTTTATCAAAGTTAGTAAAGTTCATATTTAGGAGAGAAAGAATTCAGGATTTTAAAAAAATCAAATGTGGGAGAAAGCGAAACTGACAGATTTGCCCATCCATCTCTATCTAAGTGTCTTACTTTACAAAAGACAACCCTCTGTTGTTTGGAGACATCCTCCTCTATTTCAGGGCTCTCCAACCTTGGGTCCCCAGATGTTGCTGGCCTACAGCTCCCAGAATCCCTTGCCATTAGCCATGCTGGCTGGGTATGCTGGGAGCTGTAGGCCAGCAACATCTGGGGACCCAAGGTTGGAGAGCCCTGCTCTATTTGAAAGGATGTCCAGTCCAACTCCAGTTTAAAGTAACCCCCCCCAACCATAAGGTTTTATTATGGTTTTAAGTATTTATTTATTTTATTAAGTTTTTATTTATCTATAATTGTAAGCTGCCTTGAGTGCCATTTTCCTGGTAGAAAGGCAGGGTACAAATCAAATCAAATCAAATCACTCACTCACTCACTCACTCACTCAATACAATAAGGAAGAGAAGGGTCTTCAATAAGGAAGTTGCCCATCAACAGTTAGCACTTAGGGATGTAACTGCTTGCCTCGGGGGGGGGGGCATAGCAGGCCAAAATCGGCCCTGCTCACGCCCGCCCGAGACTCACGTCACGGGCCTTACCGGGTCCCGGCCCCACTCGCCTCTCCTCAATGAGCAGCCCGCGTCTGCCGCAATGGTCCCATTGCGTCACTCCTGGGCGTTTTATGCCCTTTTGCCCTGGTTTCTACGGAAAAGACGCAGCGTGAGGTCCCGTTGCACCAGCGCAGGGTCCCGTCACAGTGGGCACAGGCGGCTCGAGTGGCGCGGAGAATCATTCTGTGCCGCCACTGAGAATCGAGCAGCGGGCCCCCCAGCGCGGATAGGCGAGGTGCCCCCAGGTACGTTAACATCTCTATTAGCACTTGGATAGCAGACTGGGCAGGCTTCCAGGTCACCTGATCATAGTTTTCTCTGCTATGTGAATAAAATGCATTGTATTTCTATTTAAATTATAGTATTTTTTCTACATTTTCATCTATAAATATAAATTAGCATATCCAAACTTTATGCAGATAGGTGTCATCTCTTGTCCTTTTTTTTTTTGTTTTTTTTTTGGGTGATGCATGTCTTCTTTTTAGTGATGCGCAAGTGGCTACCCTGTGGTTTTCTGATTCGTGTTATCCAGCATTGAAAGTAGACAATGTTAACATATGTTCTGATACAAGGTACTCCTGGGTATAGTTGCCACATGAGCTTCTAAAAATGGGGCAAGAAACACTGCCAAGCTGTAAATCTGAAATCAAGATATCAAGAACCCGCCCATGCTTGGCAAATCCATTCCTCCTGCTTATATATATTTGAGATTCTTCAGAATTCATCTTTAAATTATTTCTGAATTGGGGCTAGGGATGACTGGACTGACCCTTGATCCAGTGAAACAGATGTACCCCTCTTGTTTCTTGAATCCATAGCAGTGGCGCAGACTGTGAGCCAATATGCACAAAAATACTGGAGGCAAAAGGTATAAAGATTCATGCAAATGCGTTTCCTAAATAGATTACTCATCCTATTAAAACATTGTTCCTTTGGGCCTTTGTTCTCCCTTGCAGCTGTGGAGAGTGATTAATCTTGCACATACTATTGTTAAGCACCTTAGTGCTAGATTTACAATACCACCTGAATTTAAAGTGTACAGTGAACTAAAGATTTGTCGGTTACAATAATCTTAAGGCATAAAGAAGGATAGTGCAATTACCAAGCTATTTCCTTTCTCTTTCCCCATGAAAATACATCATACTGGACTTCGATAATGGCCACTAAAGGCAGGTAGGTGTCCAATGCCTTGTTCAGAAAGTTACGCAGGCAATGATCTCACTTGCATCATGGTGGAAGAGTGGGAAGCTGTTGGTGTGGGGAGAAAGATTCCATAAGTATGGTTGTTGCATGTACAGGCCTCTGCATGGAGTCTTCATCTCATGTGTTACTTTACGTCAGGAACTAGAGGTCCATGGGCCGAATCCAGCCCACCTGAGGCCCCAATCTGGTCCTCTGGGATTCGTTAGTGCCATGTCCCTTTTCCTGGCTACACCCCTGCCTCTGGCCACACCCCTGCCTCTGACCACTGATCTTTCGGTAGTTTTCCAGGTTTTGCATAGTTTCTTCCTATTCTGAAAGGTTGGAATGCCTTTCTTAAGGCCTAGTTAATGGCAGGAAGAATGATCTCTAAGCTAAAACAGAGCCAATGTGGCATAGTGGTTATAGTGTTATATTGGGACTTGGGAGATCCAGGTTCTAGTGCTCACTCAGCCATGAAGCTTACTGGGTGACTTTGGGCCAGTCACGGGCTCTCAGCCTAACCTACCTTACAGGGTTGTTGTGAGGATAAAATAGAGAGGAGGATGAGGATCATGTCAGCTGCCTTGAGTTCCTTGCAGGAAAAAAGGTGGGATATAAATGTAATAAACAAATAGATAAATATGCTGATCTTTTTGGTATGTTGGCCTTTTGCCTTTGGCCTCACTCACCACTGGAATTCATCATCTCCACCTGGAGCAAGTCTTTTTGTAAAGCTAATGGGTCTCAATTGCCCATTCAAGACCAAAGCACCTCAAAATACTTTGCATTACAAAAAGGGAACAATATATTGCTGCTGGGGAAATTCATTTCCTTCCAGCTACTGTGAAGCTTGCAGCTGAGCTCAGAGGGAACAGGAAATTCTGGGTGGGAGCAGTGGCAGATGATATAAATGTCCCCGCTAATAATAATAATAATAATAATAATAATAATAATAATAATAATGCTGCCACTGCAGCCCTGCAAGCCCTGGCTCTGCTACACCACTGGTTACAAGTAGGGATGCTTGAGAAAATTGATCTCTGTGAATTCTGACACAAACTGATCCGATCTGCACCCCACAAACTAATGTGGAGGAGATGGGAACTTAGTTATCCACCAGCGTTTGTACTTCCTGAATATTCCAATGCCATTCTTGGCTCAGAATCAATCAAAATCCATTTAAACATGCATGCATATTTTGAGAGCAAATACATTTAGGGCGCAATCCTATGGAGATGCCTGTAACCCACCAAATTTGGAGGATTATGGACATCCTATGCAGGGTGGGAGGGGTGTGGTAGTGAAGTTCGCCTCCACGCTCCTCCCCCCTGCAAAGCAACTAGACAGCCTATGGCGCTTCAAAGCAGGAGGGAAGGAAGGAGACGGAGGTGCTGGTCTCAGCAACCTGAGAGGCTGGTATCTTGGTCTCCTCTCCTCTCCTTCCCGCCCCCTTCCCACCCCATAAACCCCTTCTTGGAGAAGCACCCAGCGCTGTTCTTTCTCTGCTGGCTGCGGGACACGGGGTGCTCCGAGTATGGGGTCCCCATCTCTGATGCTGGAGCTGTTTTCTGACAACTGAGCTGGGACTCCAAAAGTCCTGTGGCCCTATAGATGCTGCCTACGGGCTATACGATTGCACTGTTAGGCTGCAATTTATGGTCCCTGGAAGGGTGCCCCAGGGGATGTAAGGTTTATTTATTTATTTGATTTATAACCTGCCTTTCTGCCAAAGAATGGTGTTCAAGACAGCTAACAGTAAAATCTAGATTAAAAACAAAACCTTAATTAAAACATAACATATAAACAAATAAATTTAAGAGACAATTAAAAACACAACAATAAAAGAAGATATGCATATTGTGAGAGAGAATATTTTTAAAACCCCCCCCCCCACAGATGAATATGGAAATACACTAGAACAGACCTATGACAGAACACATGTGAAAGTGATACAGACAGGAAATAGACTGATTTGTCCGTTCTTAGTTACAAGGTCTTAAAGATGCCATTAGAGAAAGAAAAATGTTCATTGTGGAATCTGTGGTATAATAAGAGAAATTGCATGCATCCTTGAAACTGACTCCTGCACTAAAACACTGCAGCCTTTTAATCTCAAACATCCTAGAAGGTAGATCCTTTTACTAGAAGAAATCCAGGACTCATTCTGCCTCATTTTATACAGTTCTTTATGCTGATCTCAGACTGTTCCAACATCCTGTAACTTTTCAGACTTTAAAATCTGCTACTTATCTGTGAAGACAATTCCCTTCTATTTTTCTCATGACCAGTCATTTTGATCTTGTTACATAATTGGGTAGTTGGTTCCATTGTACTATCATGTCGCTAACTGTGGAGGTTTGTGAACTTCAGCTTGTTTGGGGAGCATATGGGCAGTCTCCAAAGCTGCCCTTGTGCTAGCTGCAATGACTTCCTGGAGCAGCTGGAAACTACCCCAAACTAGCATTTCCAGAATGGAATATGTTAGCAAAGCTTGCAGAAGGCCTGTGGCTTATGCTGGCTCAGCTTGTCTGAGTGTGGAAAGCTAAGCAGGGTCAAGCCTGGTTATTACTTGGATGGGAGACCCCTCCTCTAGTTTCCTGCATTGAGCAGTGGGTTGGAATCAATAGCCTTGTAGGCTCCTTCCAACTCTATGATCTAGGAATCTAAGGGAGGTCCTCTGACCTGTCCAGTTCCTGCTTTTGACTAGTTTCCAGGGTTGCTCTACAACAGGGCTCTCCGACCTTGGGTCCCCAGATGTTGCTGACCTACAGCTCCCAGCATACCCAGCCAGCATGGCTAATGGCAAGGGATTCTGGGAGCTGTAGTCCAGCAACATCTGGGGACCCAAGGTTGGAGAGCCATGCTCTAGGAAGTGCTAGCTTCCCATTGCTCTAGCAGTCATTCCTGTTAGAGTGTTGGTGGATACTGCCCAGCGTGTCCACAAATCCAATGAAAGTGATGTATGCACAGCAATAGGCTTCTGCACATGGACCAGACTTTGCAGGTGTCCCAAACAAGTCGGCAGCTAAGGGGGAAGTAACCTTGCATCTAGCTGCTATCATGTATACTAGTACATTTATCAATAAAGATGTCACCCAACTCATACTTCTGGGCTTGGAAGTATGGGTTTTGGGGGCACATAATGCTTACCTCAAAGAGGAGGCAAACTTTAGAATCCATGGATTTTTCTCTGGTTTTTTAAATCCGAGCCGGAAAATAATTCCCATCCTAGTCTGTCAGCTCCCATATTCATTCTCTCCCAACCATCCAGCCCTCTTCTCCCACACCAATCTCATACAACTACAACTCCCAGGGCTACTTTGCCCTTGCCTGTGCCATTCTACAATGCAGAACACCAGGCGCTGGAAAGTGCATAATGCTCACCCTTCCAACCCCTGGCATTTTGGGTAAATGGGGTGGGGAAAAAGAGGGGGGAATTATGGAGGCTGAGTGCTAGGAAGGGGGCTGGAAGGGAGGTTGGGGGCTGGAAAATTAAGTTGAGGCTTGGAAATAGGCTGAGCTACTTCCCAATTTGGCCACAGCTGATGTGAGCCATGGGCCTTGTTATCAAGAGGCTGAAGACACCCCAAGATCTGGCAAGCTTCTGGCTTCTGAGCAAATTATTCCTAGACGTAGTAGAATTCCTCCAAAAATGTTGACATAAGGGACTGAGAAAAGTCATTAAGTTCAAGCTTCTGATGAAAGACCACAAGCAGAGTGCAGCAGCAGCAAGGGGCACCATGGCATAGTGACTGCTGCTGAGCAAGCAGCTCCAGATAACTCTGGCAAGTGAGTGAAAGTTAATAAAGCTCCCAGGATCACTTGTGAATCTCATGGGAGGAAAAAATCCTTGAGGACATCAGATATGGTTGTTAGAACTTGATCACGAACAGAAGCTGGGTCCCTGGGGCATACCAAGTCTCATCAAAGAATCTGATTGGAGAGGGGATATTTGTGACAACCTTGATGCCTCAGAGGAATCAAGGCAGAAATGTTTAAACCCTAGGATCTAGGGTTTGTTATTGTCATTCCAATGGGCCATTACTGAGGTACAAGAATAAAAATGGTAAGATTTTCTTCACAAGTTTAGAGATGTATGGAATCCATTCCATCTGTGTTTTGTGGATTGTTGGGTGTCCTTCATTCCATCATCCACTCATTGAGGCGGCGGCATGTATGAGAATTTCATTTCACTTGTGCAATTGCACATTAGCACAAATGTGCATTGGCACTAATGTGCATCAGCACAAGTGTGAATTTTCAGAAATCCCCCCAAATCCATGGAATTCACATGACTTGGAAAAAGCTGGTCTCCTGTGGAATCCACAGTTCAGATTCCTAGAAACCCCAACTCATTTGAACCAGTTGCAGATTTCTCCAGCATCCCTATGACATGTTCCCCAACCCTGACCTATCCCCCCCCCACTTCTATTTACAAGAACTACAATATTCATCCTAGATTGGTTTTGCCTGGGTAAGCTTGTGTCATCATTTTGTTATGATTCTTCATTGTGATTAGTATGTCAATGGTTTGTGGCTTCTGAGTGAACACTGATTGATTTGTACATACAATGAAAGAATAGTCACAAACGATCATCCTTAGTCTGAATCAGATGGGCTTGGCAATCAGCCGAGCCATTCTCCCCAAAGTCAGAAATAGCTGGCCTTATTTCCGGAGGCAATCTGAACCCACCTGCCATGGTAGTAGCAACACAGGGGAGAGGTGGGAGAGATCTAAATCCCCCTCCTCCATTCCCAGTTGTCTTCTCACCACTGGAGGGGCACTGCTGCTCCTGTTGTGCTGCCTGGCAAATGTGGTTTAAAGGGGAGAAAAGGTTGGAGGGATTGGGAAAAGCTGGGTGGATGAGCAAGCCAGGGATTCTTCTTCAGCTCAAATTTTAATCCAAGCCAGAGAAGAATTTAGGGGCTTGTGAAGCTTGCCTCTTTTTTGAGGATCTGTGTCCAAGCTCAGTGAACCTTCCTGCTGGCATCTCTAATAGTTACTCCTGATTTTGTGGCATGCAAACATGCAATCTATTTGTAAGTATGTGAAAGATGAAAGATGCTGCCATATAAAAGAATGCTCAAATATCAAGCAACAGCAAGTTAGCCTTCCTGCTGAGCTCCTTTTAGAGAAAAGGTGATCACCACATTTCGACGTATAAATCCAGGCCTTATTCTCAAGTCATGGGGTTGGTGTGTCTAAGAAACCACTTATATGTTCAAAAGGGCACTTGGCATAGTCCTCATATTGGAATATATAGTACCTCTGAATGTACTACTCCAGACGGCTTATCTGAAAACACTCCTTCATTATAAACATGGGAAGTTAACAGCTCGAGGAGAAGGCATGGGAATGCATTCAAAGATTTTGCCCATTCAGAAGTAATACAGTCCTCTGAGGGGACTATACCACCTGCTCCTCAGAATGTTTCAGTCAGCTGTGCCTGAGAAAGAGACACTTTAAGTCATCATCATTGCTTCATTCTAAAGCCTGAGGAATATTCCCCCCTCCCATTGAGTTCTCAAATGTGTATCCCATATCAGAGGCAGTATGCCTATGCACCCCAGTTGCTGGGGAACATGGGTGGAAGGGTGCTATTGCACTCATGTCCTGCTTGTGGGTTTCCTGAGGGCAACCCACAATTGGCCACTGTGGTGTGAACAGAATGCTGGCCTAGTTGGACCCTTGGTCTGATCCAGCATGGCTCTTCTTATGTTCTTATGTGTAGTGTTATGCTGATGTGTCTCTTTGATGGATATCTCACCCGCCTATGGTGGCCTCACACCATTTGGGGGTTTGATTTTCCTTTGTCCATATGGATGAAAGGGCCGTTTTTGTTTGCTGAGAGAAATTGAATGAGATTAAGTGAATGGAAAAAACAGCCTGAGCTGGACATCAAACAACGGCAAATCCTTTCTCACATCCAGTGCAAAGATGCCTCAACTGCATTTACCTCCTCTGGATGCAGACATGGTTCTTTTGTTGTCTTTTTACTCTGAAAGAAGATTTGAATCCAACTCTCAAATATTCTTAATATTCACAACACACTCCTGCCTGCATTGCCCACTGGGTTTGTTTAACTTCTGGTTTGTTGTAAGCAATTTGTGATCTATCAATCTTCCCATATTATCTAGGCCCTTTATAATGCTCTGTTCCCTGTGATAGGTACGAGCCACTTCCTGTATTGTCATACTTATCACATCATTTGTTATAATTTCATCTCTTCACTAATTCCTCTCATCCATTAACGAAATCTAATTGTACTTCAATTCCTTCCTGGCAATTGTAGACAGTGAAAGGGCTATTTTAAGAACACCTCCTAGGCTTGAAGATTGGAACCATAATTTTGTGATTTTATTTTTTGTTAAGCTTCTCCTGATTATTTTTGGCATTTTGTCATGAGCTGTAACCATCTAGTGTATCTAAGGCTGGTAAACTAATTATTCCTTGCCCTTCTCTCCCAAACATAAGAAGATTAAATTTATCACATGCAGTTATGGTTGGCATTAAACATACAGCCACGTTCCCTTTAGACTAAAAAGATAGAAATCAGCAGCTTTTATTAAAGGTTTATACTCTGTCAGTGTCTTCTCTTTTAATTAGAAAAGCATTATACTCGTAATTTTGTCTATTCTCAATTCATTTAAATGGTTTCACATTCTTCAAGGGAAGATTATATTAGGCTCCAATCAACTTATATTGCTTCCAGTCTTGTCCATTCATTAGAATGCATCCTTAAAAGATAAATATAAACATGTTGTCCCAAATGGAAGTCATGGTACTTTCCCACACTGCTCCTAACCATATGTTCTCTGCTTTGAGATGAAAGGGACACAGCAGAAATACAACCAGTGCTATGATCAAGATGGGTCAGTCAGCTCCACAAGTAGTAGTGGAGGACTCACAGGGTCCTCTACAAGGGAGAACTCACAGAGACCATACCAAGGGTCTCTGCCCAATCTTTAGTTCAGTCAAGCCGAAAAACTTTCCTGAACTTGGTCAAACAAGTTAAGGGATCCCTTCACTGGCTTGGTAGTTTCCTTGAGCTGGGCTAGGTCAGGGACTGCACAATTCTCCGGAGCTTTAAAAGCAGCTGTGGGAGCTTTTGCCTAACTGACTTGAGTTGTGATTAGTGTCCAGGACTTGGATGGAAAAAGGAAACCTTTTCAATTTTGCTTAGCTGTTCAGTGAAAGGTTCTGCCTCATCAAATATGCAAATCTCATCACAAACACTTTGAAGCTCAAACAAATGTGATTCAGCTCTACTACTACTTGTGGAGCTGATGGATCCAGTGTTTGCAAAGCCCATCTTGATCATTGTCTTGGTTCCTACACAATCGAATCCAGACAGCAGCCATTCCTTTCCATTCCGAACTAGAGATGGATGAATCTGTCAATTTAGGTTACTCTCAGTTTCTCATTTTTCCAATCTGAAGATTGTTCTGTCGTGTTTCTACATCAGCTTGTGAAATAGGAGCACATGAAAATGTGTACACAATTTCAAGTGCATTTCTCATATTTTACACATTTTTGTATGTGATTTTGCTTAATATACACGTTTTACAAGCAATTTCCCCAATATGATGAATAGAGTAAGTTATTTTCACAAATAGCCTTTTTTGTGCAGACTTTCCCACAATATACACATTTTCATATACATTTTTTTATTGGAGAAGTGCATTGCAAAATTTGGAGGTGCAAAAAAGTGCATTTTGGTTTATCTGTTGCTGTTGCCTTGTTGTTATTTATATTTCTACACTGCCTTTCTGAAACCAACCAAGGTGGTTTATAAAACGTTCAGAAAAAACCCCGTAATCAAATAAAAACATAGTAAACATTGAAAACAAGCTTTAAAACCATAACTGTATTGGTTCAGAAAGTGTGAATTAGGTAGGTAGTTTCACTTTCAAATGAGATGCAAGCTAATTTCTCTCCCATCCAGGTTCTGAATTGCGTCTGCTTTCCTGAAATTCAGTCATGGTTACTGAGTTGGCAGAGGTCGCTCATGGAATGCCACAGTCCTTGTAAACATAATGCCACATTCCAGGCACCTGCCACAGATCACCTTTTCTCTTGCTAATGTTTGATCAGCGAGCTGTCAAAGGAGACAGCAAGCAGCTCCTGACTACTAAGAAGGGGGAAAACGAGGTCACTGTCCCATGGGTCAGGCATGCTTATGTAGACTCTCTTCTCCTTGACTTGCTTGTTATTAAGGGAGCATGGCAATTCACTGCCAGAACACCATTTGAACTCCATAAATTAAGCCCTTCTCTGAAGTTCATACAGGCAATGGGCCTTTTTAGCAAGGTGAAACGATGCCCTGAAAGAAAACCTTTCATCTGGTCAAATTCTGTTTCTTTTCCTTTAGGGACCTATTTTCTCTTACCAGGTGTACTAGGCAGGCTGAACAGTATTTGCAAAGTAAAACCCTCTTGGTGGAGATTTCATGCTGTCGAGGTGCTTTGTGGAATTCAGGAGTATGTTTCTGAAATGAGGCGTGACCATCCCTCTCAGGGAAATTTACTCCTGCATTCGGGGGACAGCAAAATGACTGCACACCACTTAAACAGAACTAAATGGCTGCAGAAAAGCACATGCGCCTTTGGCACAGAAGTAGCTCCTTGCTTGTCCTGACGCTTCGTAATGGTCATAAGGACTTAAGTGCTCAAGGCAGCCCCTCAGTACAGCTGAGTTCCTCTAATTTGATCCAGTTTATTTAACCCTCAAGCTGTTAGATGCAAAAAGGCCTCCTGAGTAAACAACATTTACTCTCCCTCCCTCCCTCTCTCTCTGACCCATATTCGACCCAGGCCATTTAGGGGCCATATGTGCACATATAAGCCTGATAGCCCTGAGAGGTATTCATGACATCAGTAACACTACTCAGCTGAGTGTTTATCAGGGATTGGGAAGGCTGGATTTATTGCCCTCCCCACTCCATTCAAAATAGCTGGAGCATAGAAAGAGGTCTTATATCAAGACAGACCATTCATTTATCTAGTCCCATATGTCTACACCGGGGTGGGGAGCATGTGACTGTCCAGATGTTCTTGGACTGCAACTAGAGAGCTTTGGCTATTGGGCAGTATAGAAATGTAAACTCTCATCAGTCCTTGCCAGCATAGCCAATCATGAGGGATGATGATGATGATGATGATGATGATGATGATGATGATGACGACATTTATATCCCACCTTTTTTCATCTTGTGAGGAACCCTAGGTGGTTTACATAATCCTCTTCCTCTTCATTTTATCCTCACAGCAAGAACCCTGTCAGGTAGGTCAGGCTGAGAATCAGTGACTGGCCCAAAGTTCACTGACAGTGAACTTCATGGCTGAGTGGGGACTAGAACCCAGATCTCCCGAGTCCCAGTCCAACACTCCAACCACTACACCACACTGGCTCTCTGGGATGACAGGAGTTGCAGTCCAACACAATCTGGAGGGCCACGTGTTCACTATCCCTGGTCTACACTGACTGGCAGCATCTCTCGATGGACTCAGGTAGGGGTCTTTTCTAATCCTACCTGGAAATGCCACAGATTCAACCTGGGACCTTCTGCATGAAAAGCATGTGACCTACCACTGAGCTTCAGGTCCCCTTCTTGTTCAACAAATGAACATTTAGATCAGGACCTTCATCTTGGTTACCTTGTTTGATGTTGGTGATGGTGTAGACACCAGAATAACCAGAAGTATTCTTCCCACCCCACCCCTATTTACAGCATTGTTTTTGCCAGTCACAAAATGTCAGGAACCAAATTTGATGGGTATAAATTTGAACCCTAAATCAACTCTCACCTTTCCCTCAGTGGGGTGCAACGATTCCAGTATGCCATTCCAATGATAAATTACATAGCAACAAATAAGGATGCAATCCTATGCATGTTTAGACAGAAAAAAGTCCTATAACTCCCAGCATGCCCCAACCAGCCATGCTGGTTGGGGCATGCTGGGAGCTGTAGGACTTTTTTTCCATGTCTAAACATGCATAGGATTTTGTCCTAAAAAAGCTAGAAAATTTAGGGATGTATGAGAAATTTGTTTCAATTCATTTTTGATTAGGATTTACCTAGTTCACACTTTCTGGACTGAACATGGACTCCAGAGCAATGTGCGGTCGAAGCCTGTCCATTTCTGAGTTTGCAATGTGATTCATGGACCAAAAAAATAAATGTGTTTGACAGCATGCATACATCTGAAAAATGCACATGAAAATGCATACTCTTGAAAAATGCACACAGACACAGTTTAATTAATGGAGAAGAATGCATACATTTCAAAGATGCACACAATTAATGCATACATTTGGAAAAATATGCATGAAAATATTCACAAATGTTCATGGGAAAAGAAAAACAACAAAGCTTGCAATGGTATATGGGCATGAGACAGAACAGGCTTCAAGGTAGAATTTGGAGAACTTCAAGAAGCTCAAGTTTTGCTGATTTGCACATCCCTGCTAGAAATAAGTAAATACATTGGAAGGAGTTCAGCGCACCTCTAACTTTGACTTAGAATTGAACCTATGCGTGTCATCTTTAATGGGGCTATGGAGTTATATGTATGCCCCTATTTTTGAATGAAAAGTGACTCCAAAGTGTCTTAAAATGATAATAGATGGAAGCAGTCTACAGTACTGAAGTAATTCGGAAATTAATATTAAATTAGCAGTTAATTTCTCAGAAAGACATGTGACTAGAGTGTTGAGGTTATAGAACAGCCTTCCCCGAACTGAAAGGTTGGACTACAATGGCCATGCTGCCTGGGGATGATGGGATTGTAGTCCAACACATCTGGAGGACAGGACACCAGTTTGGAATTTAGAAGGTCAAAGAGGCTTTGCCTAGTTAGTTATGATGGGTCCTCTATGTACTTGTTCCTTGTGTAAATGACTTTTAATTGACTTGAATTAACTGACTTGATAGAATCAGCATTGGAAAGGAATGCAGAGTACATAGCAATTATTTTTTCTTTTCTGTTTGGCTTCTGTCCTGTAGCCTTGCCTCCCTCTTGGAGTTCATGTAACAAGCTGCAGAGGAGTACAGGTAACTGACCCTTCCTGTAAAGAAATGCTCAAGCAATTCCAGAAAACCACACAATATCATTAGTTGGAGAAACAGAGCTCTTTAGCAAAACATACGCCACACATAAAGAGACTGGGGTCCCCCCCCCCCATGATCTCTAAATAGAAAATAATGAATTTGACTAGCTTTGAATTTAAGTGTGCAAACAGCCCAAGAATCAATGGGATGATGAGACTGCAAACTTGGTCACTTCACTGTTTGAGCGATATTAATCTCCCAATTTATTTTCCAAGGGAAAACAAATGTGTCTGGTCATCTTCTAAGTGAAAGACAAAGCTCTCTTCTTGGCCATCTGCAAGGCTGGGATGGGATTTAAATGGTAGCTCTTTTCGCAATGTACACCTTCATCGCAGAGATGCAAAAGTCGTTTGGACCAGCCACTGTGCATTGTCTGTCACTGGCATTCAAGAAAGCAATGTTACTGTTACAGACTTGCAATACCAGCACGGCGCCATCATACTTATTTGCTAACACAGCAAGCCTTGGGATCAAGTCAGAAGCAGACTTACATTAAAGTACCTTGGTTTTGCTGGATTGTAGATCAGGGGGAGTAAACATTTTCAAGGAAAAAAATCCCCTTCACAGGCATGCACACACACTAGGGTGGCCACTTAAACATTGCCAAAAAAAGAGGAAACGGTTCACCAAAACAGAAGGCAAAAGAGGACACCAATTTGCACAAACAGGGAATACATGAACAGATAGCTAGAGCCATGAAATTTGCAATATGAAAAAGATTGGGGTTCTTAAAAAATAATATAATGTTATTTATTTAAAATGATTTTAGGCCTCCTTTAAGGGTAGAACCCTCTCAAGGTGGCATACAAGGTAAATGTAAATACAACAATACAAAACTATGCAAAAGAAATACAATAGAAAATCAGTAAGTAAATATTCAATAAAAATGCTATCAAAATACCAGAAAAACCCTACAGCCCCCCACAGACTATGGAAAGGCCGGTGAGAACAGGTGGATCTTCAGAACCTTCCTGAAGACCTGCAAAGAAGGTGCCTGATGAACCCCCAATGGAAGCTGATATATTGCAGCACCAAGCTCAAAAGGTTGATAACATACAATGCATGAAGGAACCCTTTATTTTGTTTGTTGCATTTTTTTTTAAGAGACAGGAGTATCCAAAATTATTTGGACCCTGGGAAAATAGCTGCACAATATAAGTGAGATCAACGACATGATATCAAAAAGATAAGTGGCCAGATGTCCAAAGCAATTAGAAATTTAGGCTCCAAACACCCATTTCCTTAGCTTAGAGCAGGGGTGGGCAACATGTGGCCTGCAGGCTGCATGCAGCCCCCACAGCCACTGAGTGCACCCCCTGCAGCCACCCAGTGTAGCCCCTGCCACCCCCTTCCAAAACAGCTGCTACACAGTGCCAAAAGGGTCAAATTAGGTTGCTTTGCAAGCTAATTTTGTCCCCTTGGGGGCTCTGTAGCAGCTCCAGGCACCATTTTGCTTTTTTTTTTTTTTTTTGGGGCAAAAATGAAAGGCGTCTCAAGTTTGCATAACTTTTGCATATGCTAATGTGTATGCATAGATACAAATGTAGAAAGAGTTGCTATAATTTAAATAGAAATATTATACATTTCACCATAGTGGGGAAGACTGTGACCAGATGAGCTGTGTGTCTGCTCGGTCTGCTGCAGAGGTGGGACTGCTGACGAGCAATTTCTGCTTCCCTGGTACATATTCATTTACACTAGATCCATTGACTTGGGCAAAGTATCATGGGATAACTATTTATGCTCCTGGAAATCAATGGGCTGATAAATGTTTCAATAAACAGAGGTAAAGGCCTTAACCTAAAGGACCATGCAGAAAGTGTCTGCATATGCTGAAGCTCCATGGCTGATGGAGCAAAGCTATGCCATGATGATATGATGTTGTTCTGATTGAGGCATTCTGGGGGAACATGGATTGAAGAGAGCCAGTGTGGCGTAGTGGTGAGAGTGTTGGACTGGGACTCAGGAGATCTGGGTTCTAGTCCCCGCTTGGCCATGAAACTCACTGGGTGACTTTGGGCCAGTCACGGACTCTCAGCCTAACCTACCCCACAGGGTTGTTGTGAGGATAACATGGAGAGGAGGAGGATTGTGTAAGTTGCCTTGGGTTCCTTGCAGGAAAAAAGGTGGGGTATAAATATAATAAATAAATAAATAAATAAATAAATAGGAGGCAGGAAAAGTTTGTTTTTAAGCAAGAAGTGGAGGCAGAGAGAGAGATTATCTGCTTGGTTTGATTGTTCTTCAACTATTTATGTATGCCCATTAGCAAAGTGTATTATTGCACACCTGCTTCTGACTTTAGCCTGCGGAAGTGTCCATATGCCCCCTAACTAGATTAGGACATCTGAGTGTGTATAATAACTTTGGAGCTCCCTTTTCTTAGAGGCATCCTCAAATCTAAAACAGATCATTTCTTAAAAGAATCACTGAAAGACTTTCACATCTAGACTGACTTTAGATGATCAGATTTAAGTCTATAGGGGACTTCTTTTTACTACGTGCCGTATTTAATCATTTAAAAGTGTATGTGATGTTACCTTCAAGTTGTGTGACTTTAAATTGAGTTTGTGCCTAAAATTAATACACTAAGATGTGCCTTTAATTTGAGGTATGCTAAGCTAAACATTAAAAGGAATGTATTTATTTATAAATAGTGACACTTTTTCCTACACCAGACTTGAACCATAGTAACAGAAGGGTATTTATACTGACATTTAGTTAACGAGATAATGCTGCTCATAGTTAATTTCTCCACCGCCCCCTCTTTTTAAACTTGTTTTTATGCATAGGCAAGATGCCGCTTGGATTCTTCCCTTATTAAAGTTGCAGTCACATTTCTAATGAACAAAGTTGAGGAACTGAAAGAGAAATCATTTGGACGGAAAATTAGCAAAGGCCCCGTAGAGCTCCGAAATTTGACATGTAGACTGTGAATGTTGGATGTGCTCCAAAAAGCTCCTGTACAGATTCGGCTCCAAATGTGCACAAAATGGATGCTCTTTCTGTAATCAGTGGGAGCTTGCAACATGTGAAAGAGTTAGGAAACTATCACATGCCCTTGTATTGATGTGATGACTGAGGACAAAAATGTGAACGGAGAAAGAGGAAGGAGGTAGGAGTTCACATACACTTATCCCTCCTTGCACTGGAATCCAATGGTACCATTCTACTGATGGAAAGGAATTGCTTCTGCCAATGGAAATGGGGGCGGGGCAATTTCACCTTCCCCCACAGCTCCCCATGTGTTCCTTAAAATCTGCTCTGGAGGGCTGGAAATCCGTCTGGAGCAGATTTTCAGGTGGCTTGAAAGGCTGCAGGGGGGAGGAGAGATGGTGACAAGTCCGCTAGTGTGACATTGGATTTAGCACCTAGTGTGAGCATACATAGCTGTTTATGTTTTGGGGGATAATGATGCTATATATTTCGAAATGCCTACTTCTTTATTGTGGACAATAGATCAGTTTATGCTTGGAAACTGGCAATTCTTTGCAACCCAGAGCCAGAGGACATGCAGAATCTGTGTTGATGCATTTTATTTGTTTTATCTTACTCTCTTTTTATTTCTGGGTTACTTTGAGCCAGACCTGTAAAGCACCATGGATCTTGAAGTGGGGACGCTGATGTTGAGACCCAGATGCCTCGCTCCTGTGCCAACAGGCAGCTTGATGTATTTATTGTGTACTCCACCCAGGTTAATGTTCTGTTTACACTGGGAAAACCATAATGCAGTCACTATGAGGGCTCAAGAAAACTTTTCTCATTTAAACTGAAAACAGTGTAATCTGGGCTGGCATCAGCACACAGCAGCCTTGGACAGTAGTGCCCTACCAGGGCCCACTGTAAACACTGGCTCTGGGTCCCACACACAGGTGTCTGGGGTCTGTGAGCCATCCTCCATTTTAAGAACTCACAATGCCCTTATGTAGCATCACTGCAGAGCACTGTAAGAAATCAAAATGGTAGCCTGACACTTCCATTTCCCTCTGCAGTGATGCTACATAAGGGTATTGTAGGTGATTAAAATAGCACATAGGTCATAGCTCCCTGCTGCAGATTGTAGTATTGTTTCCTGCTGCCTGAAACTTTGCCACCAGCAATAGCAGGTAAGCCCACAGGAAGGCCCACACCAGAGGGCAATTTGGCAGGGCAGCTCTCAAACCTGAAGCTTGCCCTGGGCACTGTCGCTAAAATGTCCACACTTCAACTATGCTGGTATCGCGTCTTGAGATGTCTGTCAGAAGGTACTCTGTTATTTAAGAGAGTCCTTTGTTCCAACCAATTTGTTTATTTCATTTTATTTATATCCTGCCTGCCTTTCTGTCAAAAAAATAATAATAAAAAAATGGCACTCAAGAGGCAGCTAACAATAAAATCCAACTTAAAAACAGAATCTTAATTAGAACATAACATCAAAATAAATAGATTAAAACACCACAGGGAAAGAAATAAACAGCAAAAACAACACGAACAATTAAAAAAACCAAAACACCAACCCTTCAGCCGCAAATCACCCTAAATGCCAAATGCCTGACTAAATAAATTAAAACAAACAAACAAACATATTTGCCTGCCGGTGGAAGGACAACCGAGAGGGGCCAACCTAGCCTCTCTTGTCAGGGAGTTCCAGAGCCTGGGAGCAGCCAGTGAGAAGGCCCTCTTGTACATCCCCACCCAATGTGCCTCTGATGGAGGTGGGACCAAGAGGGCATGACCTGGTGAACACCTAAATACCAACATTGTTCTATCCTCCGCACCCCCATAAAACTCCAAACCAAGGATTGTTGCTTGGAGCAATGAGAAGTTACCAATTACACTTATGTTTATATTACGGTAATTCATTCATGAAAATTGCAACCATGGGATGCCAGCTTTAGGAAGGTGAAAATATCTACAGGGAATAATTAGATTTTGTGCATCCCTTTTTTATACCTTTTGGCTGCCTCTCTCCAGGCATTATTCACATTTCTTAAGTGACTCATGTACGTACCTTGATGAGTATGTTTCACAATTGCCAGGGGAGTTAACTATGAACTCCCAAATCTGAGATCCTCACAGGTGTAGTTCTAGTTTTGTGCTACAAACTTCAGGTTTTGTGCCACTAGTGGGTCATTGACACATCAAATCAGGTTCCTCATCAACAACCCAAACCTGATGTTGCCATATCCCCTCCAAACCCATGCCGGTGATTTGTGCTGTTTGGCATAGGTTTTTTTTGGGGGGGGGCGATATTGACATAGGTTTGGAGGGGATACAACAAGGTTGGTTTTGGGGTATTCACCAGGCCATGCCCTCTGGGTATGACAGCTACATGACTGGGGTGGCAGACACACAAAACTGGCACAAAATGTTGGCATAGGTTTGGGCAGGATACCACAATGTTGGGTTTAGGGTGTTCACCAGGTCATCCCTGGGCATGTCAGTCAGTTACCTACTCATGGCACAAAACCCAGGCACCAAACAGCATAGTACTTTTGGCACAGGTTTTCTGGGATAGGGATATGTGAGGAATTTGATCGGGGGGTGAAAATCTGACAGAGTTTCATGATTCAACCCCCCGGATTCTGGTTTGCCAGTCCTGCGCTTGCACCGACTCGCTGTGGTGGGAGCTGAGCCAGCTTGTGGACTTCCATCTCTAAGATGGGCTGTGATTTGCACATTAAAAAAACAAACAAAAACGCTAAAGAAATTTGCGCAAAATTGGCCATTTGTGCAAATTGGCAGCTGAAAACCATGTGGATCTAGCATGATTTCCACAAAATTGTCCAATTTGCACAAATTGACAGCCAAAAACCATGTGATCCATGTGGTTTTTGGTTGCCGATTTGTGCTAATTGGCCGATTTTGCGCAAATTTCCGTAGTGTTTTTTTAAAAAACAAACTGCACAAATCATGCCCCATCTTGGAGACGGATGTCCGTGAAGAAAAACCTTATTTGGTCCACTTCCAATCACCAGATTGGAAGAGGGCAGGAAGTCTGTCGAGCTCAAACAAGATGGATTTCCCTGTTTCAGTACACCCTTATTGTGGGGACACCATATTTTGGGGTTTGTAGTTAACACTCCTACAGATTTGTGAATGAAACAGTTCTAATTATCCACAATTGTTAAGTGAGCACATGGGCATTTTAATCAGTTTATTAGTCCCATTAACAGTGACAGGATGAAAGACTAGTATAAATGCAAGCCTGTCTGTTTCGGTGACTTCACACTGCTGGTTTATTTGAGTCACTTCAATGCACTACACTGGGTTCAAAAGTATTTTCGATCGATCTTAGATTTATTTTTTTTAAGTATTGCCACTGTTTACATAGTTTGTTGTGAAATAAATCTTAATAAATCTAAATTTAGCGTGACATGATTCCATTTTTCAAATAGCTCCATTAAAATTATCTGAAGTGCAGGATACATGTGTGAACAGAGAACTTTAAGCATGTATTCAGAATAATTTGGTTGTAGCCAAATTTGTCATCTGTCCTTTATTTGGATGCCAAAAATGAATAAAAACAATATGTTTTTCTTTTTAACCAGTGCCATTACCGAAACATGTTCTATCGAGGTCACCAACATGAATTACAATTGTATCCCCCCACCCAGCCCTCCTTGTGTGAGTGAAAGAAACAGCTGCACACCAGCCCATGTTCATTGCAAATGGTATGGCTGGCTGAACGCTTTAGCCATTGTGTACTAAGAGATGATGCACCTGAGCAAACCTTGCCATTTTGCATGTGGAAAAGCACTGGGCTTGTTTGGGGTTTTTAAAACAAAAGACAAATATTGTTTGGATCATTCCAACTGGGGAAGAGCCAGGTGACCACTGAAGCTGTAAATTAGCTATCATTTCAGAGTATGGAGCCATTCACAGGAGTCCATTGTGGCCTGCCAAGAAAAGCAGATGTTACTCAGATGAGGAACAGACATGAGGCAGGAGGTCTCTGAACCCTAATTAAATCAAAACTTTTTTTTGTTCTAAAATGGGAATGTAGGAAGCGGGGAACCAAATAAGGGAGAAAAGCTGGACTCCACATATTTTCAACATCATCATGACATTCTACTGTCATTTCAAGCAAAAGTATAAAAAACCCCACATTCCTCAATCACCTAAGGGTCAAGCTATGTGTTACCTTTAATATATAGCATGCAACTACGTCAGTTTTTTTTCTTATTCAAAAGTAAGCGCAGGGAACCCAATCTGGACTGGAACCCGAGTGCATGTATGGGAAGGGTCGGGTCGGGGGGCTGTAACACTCTGGACTGGGTCTCCCATGCTCATTTTTCATTTGAAATAAAGTGCGGGCATAGGTGCATGCTATGTAATTAAAGGTAATGGTAACATGTTGTTTGGGTCTAAGTCAGCGGTAGGCAATGTGGTGTCCATGGGCACTACTAGTGCACCCTTGAAAACCTTTCTTGCTGCCTCCCGAGGTGCCCTGCCCCTCCTACTTTAAAAAAACAAACCAACCAAAATTTCTTTTCTGGCAGCTAGGATTGCTTCAAAGCAAAGTGAGGGCCTCTAGGTGCTCTCATCTTTTCCATGAGGCATTTTTCCATGAATGCCTCTTGGACACACATGGGCCTTTGAAAGGACTTCAGGTTTTAAATATTTTAATTTGTTGATTAAAACAACAACAACAACAACAAACTCTGCTACTTGTAACACCTGCTGGTTTTTGCTTTCTTTACTGAATGTTTATGCTATTGTTTACATTTTTTAAAATACTGTAAACTGCCCTGGAATCTTTTGATTAAGGGTGTGATACAAATTTACAAATAAATATCAATACTGTTATGTAAATTAGCAAGTTCTATGTTTTTCATATTGTTGGTTTCCTAAGCATAGTTCCTAGCATACAACACAGTAATAAATAATAATACACATTTTAATACTGCACTTATTCCTTCCAACTACTTTAAAACAACAACAACAAAACAAACCCCATTACCTTATTAAGGGCAGTATCCTATGCATGTTTAGATAGGGGGGGAAAAATCCTACAAGCTCCCAGCATTCCCCAGCCAGCCATACTTGTAAGACTTTTTTCTGTCTAAATATGCATAGGATTGTGGCTTAAGACAGTTGATTAAACTTTGCAATCCATGGATGTGACGCTTTCCAGTCATCCACAGATTATGGTCTTGACTCTTGATTTTTTAAAAACACACACAAAAATGTAACCACAATATTCTCTCTCTCTCTCTCTCTCTCTCTGTATATATCTATATCTATATATCTATATCTATTAGGGGACAATCCTATGTCCCCTAGACAGCATCTGAGGGGCCATAGGATTTTTCAGATTCGCCAATCCGAGGTTGGAAACAGCATTCTGACCTCAGAGGGGGGAACTGGAGCTCCGGCCTCCTTCTCCCTCGCACTCCCACTCCCCCTTGCAGCTGGCATGGAAAGAACCACGTTGGCTGCTTTCCGAGGTCAGGAACCAGACCTTGGACAAGGGGAGATGGGGGGCATTTCAGTGGGCGGGGGGGGGAAGGAGAATGGAGAGGCCAGGAGATGAGTTATCCTGAGGCCACTGCAGCCCCTGTCCCACTCCCTCCAATGCATCCCGGCTAGATTGGCAAAAAAGCCTGTCTAGCGAAAAATGCAGGGTGGGAGGACGGGGAGGTGAAGATTGCCTCCGCCACTCCTCCCATCCTGCATAGGATGCTCATAAGCCTCCGGGCTCGGGGGCTTATGATCATTGAGGGCACATCCCCTAGGACTGTGCCCTTAATGCTCATTTGTATCAGACGCTTGTGACGCTCATTTTCTTTCTGAAAGTCTGAGAGAAAAATATTGACATAACATATTATATGGATTGTCATTAAATATTTGTTCATTCGTAATTGTGTTCAAAATCAAATTGCTCAACAACTGAGTATTTTGTAATTAGAACAACTTAATTAGTTGCCTTTTTATGATCAGTGTTTAATTTACTCACAGTTGTTTTCCTTATGTGTAAATTAAGCGCTTCTTTCTGGGACCCTCTGCTTAAGCCTATTAGCATCACTTTATCACTTGGGCTTGGAAACACTTTACTTTTATTAAAAATGTACTGCCAGCCACTTCCAGTTCTACAGTCTTGTCAAATTCCCCCCCCCCTTTTTTCTTGCACCAATTAAAATTGGTTGCGTTAATTTTATGAGAGGATTGTCATACTGAACAGATGGTTTGGCGGCTTGATCATCTCTTGGTGGGGAACGATTGGGATGATTTGTTATAATTTAGGATTTATACAGCCCCATCAGATTCAGCATAGATGGCACCTTACATTCATGGACAAAAAGATAGACACGTCCCTGTCCACAGAACAGGTCCTTTTACACTCTGGTCTAGCATGGAGAGCAGCTCTGGATGCTGAGTTCTGGGTTCTTCCCTCCCTCAGTAGCTTGCTTTTGTGCATGCTTGGAATATTCTGGAGGGGGTTGACATGCAAAAGACGGAAGTGTTGTTGGTCAGTACTAGAAAGCCTGACTTGGAGACTGGGATCCAGCTTCTGCTCTGGGCTAAACAAACCCAACTCCTTCAACTTTTCCTCATAGTACTTGGTCTCCACTCCAGATCCCTCACCATCTTTGTCGGCCTCCTCTGGATATGCTCCAACACGTCAATATTCTTCTTAAACTGTGGTACCCAGAAGAACTAGACAGAGTAGTTCAAGTGAGGTCTGCTCAAAGCAGAATAGAATGGTAACATTACATCTGGAGATCTGAACAGTATAATTCTGTCATTGCAGACTTGAATTGCATTAAACTTTTTAGTCACCTTATTACACTTCTGACACATGTTTAACTTGTAGTCTATTAAAACCCCTAGATCTTTTTCACATGTACCACTATCAAGCCAGTTGTCACTTATCCTATATTTATGCATTGGATTTTTCCTACCCAAATGTAGGAATTCACGCTTTCTCTTTGCTGAAATTCATTTTGTTAGTTTTGGGCCATTGAGAATTTCAATAAGTAATTCTTAATCTTTCCATGATCAAATTTGTTTTTAGAAAAGAGGGCAGCCGGGAAAGGCACAACAAAATACATACTTAAGGGGGGGAGGCGTGTGCTTGAAGGGATGCTGTGTGCTGCTGCTGCAGCTGCTCGCCCTCTACTTGTTGCCAGTAGCCTAAACCTCACCTCCTCCACCCTCTACTGCAGGTATAAACTGGGAAAGGGCAGCGCCTCAGCATCGCGTCAAGTGTGATGCTAAAGCATCGCACTTGGAGTCATCTCAGTATCGGCAAGGAACCCAGGGGTGCTTTGCCATATTAGGGACAAACTGGGCTGCACAAACTGGGCTGCAGTCATGTAGGTAGAACATAAACATCCACAGAACTCGCCGATGTCCCTTCGTAATGTACAGCATTTCCCCATCAGACTGCATCAGGCAAGATAAAAATCAATAGAAGTCTCTATTACTGAAGCAGCAGGAAGGAATTCTTTAGTACTATTTTAGCTTTATGACCTGCAGGTTGTTGTTGTTGTTGTTGCTGATTTTATGTTTTATATTCATTTTTAGCTGAAGTGGCAGTTGTACTTCTATATTTTGACTTCCACGAAATTTGTTTTAAATTAAGGTGTTCTAAATTAAGTTGAATTGTGGGGGTGGGAGGGTGGTGAAGAGGTTCTTGCTGGGACTGTGTTTTTGCTGTTTTTCTAAGCAAGCTGAAATGAACTCTTCTTGATCAGCTGCACCTGTATAAAGGCAGGCTTGCTCAAGGCAGTGCCTTGGTGTCATGTGTGAAGTGTGTCATAAAGTGTATATTTGTGAGGCACTTGGTGGTGTACGGAGTATTTTATGTTCGGCTGTCTGCTGTTTGTTTTGTTGGTGGACAGCTAAAACTACATTTTAAGATATCCCTTTTAAATAAATGTTAGCCTTCTTTACGCTTTTGGATTATTTTATTCTATTTTTATTTATTTTGGCTCTAGCTGTGAGTATGAAAGGTAGGAAGAGACCTAGTTCTTCTATTGATTTAGGTTCTCAACCACACCCTAAGCAGTGCAAAATTGACGACATTCTTTCTTATAAAACAGCCCAGCAGGATGAATTGACATTTGCAATTCTAGCGGCAAACAGATTCTCAGCCCTTACTACTAAAAAAATGAGTCAGTAATTAAGGCTGAAGTTGGTTTATTCCTGTCTCAACAAAAAAAGATCAGCTCTTCTGGGCCTATCCCCTCTGATGCCTCTTTTTTAGAAGTCATGGCACAACAGTGCTTTTTGGAGGCCACAATGGCACAGGATATCTATTCTCAACTTGCAGCGTGATCCTATGAGGGTGCCCGCAACTCTCTGAACTTGGGAGGATTGCGGGCATCCTATGCAGGGTGGGAGGAGTGTGGTGAATAGGATATCCGCCACACTCCCCTCACCCTCGAAAACATCTAGATGGCTGATTTCGGCCTTCTAGATGTTTTCCCTCTCCTAACGAGGAGGAGAGGCTAGGGTGCCACCTGCATGCCTTGGAATCTGGTGGAGCCTTGCTCCTCCCCTCCCTGACCCCAGGAACACTCCCCCCCATGGGGGTAGTGAAGACAGATCATCTTTGGTTCCCTGCCGGCGCAAAAAGAACTGTGCAGGCTACAAAGTGGGGTGGGGCAGGTGCTCTGTGACAATGCAACCTTGGGGAAGATTTCCAAGGTTGCAGGGGCTTCCAGCCTCAATCCTATGTCCCCCCAGACAAGGTCAGAGAGAGATAGGATTGCGCCCTTGGTGAGACAGTAAATACCTCAAGCCATCTAGTTTCTCTTGTCTCGAGTAAAAATTTAGTCACTGAGAATCAAAGTACCCACAAACACCCTTTGGCTGAGGCAGCAGAGAAAGTGATCTTTTCAGATAACATCTCACTCACAAGTTAAACCTCCTGTAGGCTTTAGCACTAAACACCGCAAACGGCGATCAGCTGGAGGTATTGAACACCACCTGATTTTACAAGCATATCAGGTTGTGTTAAACATTTTCCCCTTTAATGATAGTATACCTCGCTGGGACTCACTATCAAGGGGCGAGCATCATTTAAGTACAGCTCCTTGGGATCAAATTCACTGACCTGAAAGCAGTGGAATTATTATCATCATCTCCACGCTGTACTAGGGTTCTTCTTAGCTTTAATAAATTTATTTTATTTATTTATTTTATTTATTATATTTATACCCTGCCTTTTTTCCTGCAAGGAACCCAAGGCAGCTTACATAATCCTCCTCCTCCTCTCCATTTTATCCTCACAACAACCCTGTGAGGTAGGTTAGGCTGAGAGTCCGTGACTGGCCCAAAGTCACCCAGTGAGTTTCATGGCCGAGCGGGGACTAGAACCCGGATCTCCTGAGTCCCAGTCCAACACTCTGACCACTACGCTACACTGGCTCACTAAATCAGACATTCCTGTTTTTTCTAATTAGGAAAAGGTTAATTCTTAACTCTTTTGGTATTTTTTTCCCTAAGTGAGTGTTTAAAGACTTCTATCTCAAGCCTCCTCTCCATGTCACACCAAGGGGTTTTGATAGTACTAGCACTAATAGATCTAGATGGAAGGAAACTGAGCGGGGGAAAATGGTAATCTTTTTGACCAGGGTATTACCCTAGGTAGTGCAGGTGATAAATGTAACAAATGGCCTATACAGGATATTTTGAACCCTCTTTCTAGTCAACCATCACTGAATAATGTACAGTATGACACAATTCACCCATAAGAATCAATAGACCTCATTAGATGGGATGACCTAACATCTTTACCTTCTAAAATCCAACAGTTAAGATCTGACAAGGTAGAACATCTATCTGTTACACCCTATCCCCAAATCAAATGGTGATGCCTGGGACCCAGAAGAACATGGACTCCTAGCTTCTTTCTCCATGCTTCCACAGGAGGGACAGTCAAACATTACTGAGAGAATGAACAAATTGAAAGCTAAACTTCTTAACCTTTCCACAACTCATGAAATTTATGAGGCAGATTTCCCCTCCACTGTTGGTATTAAAGCATGTTCCCCAGACTGCATAATAAAAAAATTGGAACAACCTGGGGTGCTGAAAACTGTTGATCTTTTCCCTCAGGAAGGCTCTCTGCTTGAATTTAACGTTGTTAAACAATCTGCAGATGCTGGCTGTCTTAAGGACTGGTCAAGTTTTCATGAACTGGGATCACCTGCCATTTCCAATCCTTCTCTTAAGTCCCACAATACACAAATTGTACCTGTTAAAAGTTGTTGTGTCTTCTTTGACCAAAAAGGAGCACTAGAGAAATTAAATACCACTGACTGACTACCTACGACTCATAACTCTTCGTCCTCGATCAGATGCTTATCAGGGAACATAGCTGGCTGGAAGGGGGAAACTGGGGACAAAACATTTATTGACTATATTCAATCTTTTGATATTCTTCTGTTACAATAGACTTGGGCTTGTGAACAGATCTTACTTAATGAGTATACTGTCACTTCTTTGGCAGCAACAAATCTGACAGCTAGAGGAAGGCCTAGTGAAGGACTACTTTGCATGGTTTCTGCAGCTCTTAATGTGGAAGTAGTTATACTTCGTAGCTGTTGGACTACTGCTATGGGAATTCTGATAAAGAATAGCTGTTTTCAATTACTGTTCTTTAACATCTATTTGGCGGGCCCCCTCTAGGTGCTATTTGGAGAAGGTAATTCATTGGGGAGAATCGGAACAATATATTACTCACATTGAGGCAACGTTCCCAATTGAATATGTTTTTATGGCTGGGGATTTTAATGCCAGATTAGGTTATGACAATCTCTCATTAGCAGAATCTAGATATGTTCAAGGAATTGATCATACTATAGGATAGTGGTGGCCGATCCACCCACCACCTGACTCATGGTGTGCTTGTTGAGTGCTGCCACCGCACCTGCCACTCTAGGCCGAAAGCAAGTGCCATTCAAGGCGCTCGCTGGACTTCCAGGTTCCCTCCAGAGCACTTTTAACGTAGAAAATGATGTAAGGTATGTTAAAATCGGCCGCAACTTGCATAACTTGTGCAAATTGTGGCCATTTTGAACATATCTTATGCCATTTTCTATGTAAAAAGCGCCCCAGAGGGAACCCGGAAGTCGCATCCCCAGCTTGACTCGGGAGAACTCGAGTCGAGCCGGGGAAGCAGGTAGGTCAAGCAGAGCTTGGGGGGGGGGGTTGTTGAGCCTGGTGAGTTCGCCAGACTTCCACCCCCCCCAAACAAGCTCCGCACACATCCCTACATAGGGCAGTCTTCCTATATAAGACATTCTAAGATTGGTATAATCAACTTTGCTGGAATAAGTTTGTCTATTCTAGCTGGTCATCATAATAAAGTTATTTTAAATGGAAGTATGTCAGGTGATATGATGGGAGAGTTTACTTTTAGTTTTGTGTCAGGGAACAGTGTTGTAGATTATGCTTTGGTCTCACAGTCACTTTGAGGGAGGGTCCAAGAATTTTATATTGACAGCCATATGGACAGTGATAATTATTCATTAGTTGCATCAATCAATTTTTCTTCAAGGATTCAGCTGCCTTTAGGCCCCTCACTGCTGGATTCCTCTTTGTTACCTTGTGGCAGAAGGATCAAATGGACAAATAACACTGAAGGCAAATTTGCTTCCTTTTAATGTTCCTCTGCTCTGTCTATGTTCAGCTGTATCAAAATATTCTAGTACTCTCTGATGGGGAAAAACTCCTGTGCCATTATGATACACTCATTTCTAACATCCAGAATGTGGTCTTAGGGGAAAAACTGGTCTTTTGCTGGCAAACATGCTAGGAGCAAGAGTTGGTTTGATCATGTCTGTGTCTTGCTCAAGAATCAAATTAGCCAGTTGTACCTTATAAAATTATATATCGTAAGGAAGGGACTAAATCCTTTCCTCAAGCCTATTATGATTTGAAACAGAAGTACAAAGCAGTTATCTGCCAAACGAAAAGAGATGCTGAGAGAGAGAAATGGAATTTACTTATACACGCCATCTTAATAAAGGATATGAAATCATTCTGGCGGATAGGGTGGCCGAGTGACCGGCCAGATGGGCGATTAATAAATATAATAAATAAATAAATAAATAAATAAAGAGTAACTGGAGCCTTGAGCGATCTTCAGGAACCCTCTGCTTGTATTCACTCACATGTTTGGAAAAATAATTTCTCTGATATTTTTCAAGATCCAGAGAATTTCTCCTTGCATAATACTGAACCATCTTTTAACACCCCAGAGTGGCAACCTGTAACATTTGGTGAAGTGGTTGAATTGATTTCCCAGCTTAAATGTGGAAAAGCTGGGATGTGGATCCTTATTCTATACCTCCCGATTCTAACCCTGAATGGTGGGCTCTCTTACTCTCAGTTCTGTTTACTTTAATTAATAGAACTGGAAATATCCCTGACATCTTCTGGAGCAAAGCAATTATAAACCCTGTTTTCAAAAAAAGGGGATAGGACAAATCCAGCAAGTTATCATCCCATCAGTCTTCTTTCAGTTATTGCAAAACTTTATGCATGGCTTTTAAAAGGCAAGCTCTTATCCCAGATAGAGGACAATAAGATTATGGGGGAAGAACAGATTGGGTTCAGAGCAGGTCACTCAACTTGAGACCACTGCTGTGTTCTGACTCACTTGGCAGAGAAATATATTTCAGTCTCTGGAAGAAAGCTTTTTTCTGCCTTTATTGACCTTAAGTCAGTTTTGACCTGCTCCCACAGAAATTGCTATGGTCCAAGTTACACCAAGCCTCCATAGACATATGCCTACTATTTCTTATTAGATGATTATACAATCAAACATCCTGTCAAGTAAGATGTGGGCAGCAGGGACAAGTCTCAAACCCAATTTCTGTTACTAGGGGTGTTAGACAGGGCTGTATTTTGGCCCCCTTACTTTTCAACCTATTTCTAAATGATCTGATCCTCAACTTTACCAAGTGGAGTCTCATGCCCCTAAATTATCTACTGTTAAAATCCCCGTTGTTGTATGCAGACAATGCTATGCTGCTTTCATTTTCTATAATAGGTGTAAATCATTTATTAGCTGCTTTTTGGGTGTATTGATTCAAGAACAGTTTGATCATTAAGTATAATAAATGCAAAGTGTTCACCAAAGCCCAAAAGAGATATAAATGGACCTTAAATGGCCAGAACATAGAGCAAGTCCCCCATATAAGGTATCTAGGTATACAAATACAGAGCACCTCTTCCTGGTCTGAACAATGGAAGCAGGCAATTAATTCAGCTAATCTTAGCCAACAGGCCATCTGAAGGTTTTTCTTTTTGCAAGGAGGTCACTGTATACCTTCCACTATCCAAGTTTATCAAGCCAAGTCTTTGGTTATATTTGGCTATTTTGGCATTCCAGTTTGGATTTCTGGGTTTAACTCTCAGGTGGAAAGAGTTCCATCTACGTAGTTTCCTTAGATTCTGGGGCTGGCTCCCTGTGTGGGGAAGGCAGCTATCTATCTGGAAGTGGGTATTCGTTCACTTGAATGCCAGGCTTGGATAAATGCCCTGAAATGGTGGCTTCATTTGCATTTCTCTGCAGCTCCTGATAGCTATATCGGTTTGTTGCTCTCAGACTCTTTCTGTCAGTCAGTGGATGAGAGAAATGGAGAAGATTTCTAAGTTGGGGTTTTCTCCTTATGTTCTGGGCAACTATGGCTTAAGGAAGGCACAATTCTCTGTTAAACAGAGATTAACAAATTTAGATCTGCAATATTTGAGAACTGCAGCTGATAAATCTTGTTCCCCCTTATTCTTAAGTAATCCAAAATATGGAATTGTTAGAGCTTCATATCTGCATAAACTAACTGTTCCCAAATACAGGAGAGCGTTTATGCTTGCTTGCTTAGTTGCTTCAATGTGTTGCCCTCTGCACTGCTAAGTAGACAATTTAACAAGATTCTGATTAACGAACGTCTGTGTTTGTGCGGAACTGGAGTAACAGAGTCTGTTGAACATGCCCTTCTATACTGTAACTTGTACAGGGACTGCAGAGAGAGGCTGATTCTCCCTCTATTAAGAAACCTCCCGGGATGATCTTCTGAAGATATGGTTCTGTTCTGCTTAAGGGATGATTTATCCTATAACACTGAAAGTGTTGCAAATTTCTTTTTTATTGCAATGCAATTAGGGAAAAAAAATGTTGGACCTTTTTTGCATTTTTTGGCGATGTTTTTGCTTTCCTGCATGGATTTTTAGAAATGTGAGTAGGCTTCAGGAAATGCTATGGGTTGGATCTAAATTTAGTCATACTTAGAGTAGACCCATTGCATTCAATGGGGCTTAAACTAGTTATGGCTAACTTAAGTCCCATTGATTTCAATGGGTCTACTCTACATATGACTAAATATGGATCCAACCCCAGAAGGGCTTTAGTGATCTGATCTTCCATTTGTAGGGCCAGCTTCCTTTAATGACAATGCTCCAATTCGCAGCTAGTAACACTACACAGCTGGAAATTTTGTTTCAATTTATTCTCATACGACTGCATCACCTGTCTCTCAGTTTGTTTGTATATTTCTGCCGTCCTCTGTGTGAGATTGCTTTTTCATCCCCTGAACCTAAAGATGTCACTCAAACCCAAGCATGTTTTTCCCCAATGTATGAAGCATGTCACAATAATTTAATTGTGCGAGGAAGCCTTGCTGTGTTTTCTGTGATCTGTGAAATCACTCTCCTCTATGTGCTATATATTTATATTTCAACAATCTTCAGGTCAGGATAGATTTGTGACTTGATATAAATTTTTAAATGTAGTGCTCCAGAAAAATTGCTTGCAGACAGAAAATGCCTCTTTCATATAGTAGCCCAAATATATCCTGAGTTTTATTTGATTTATATCGACTCAAGGAAATTTGTAAGCACTCTATTGTTTTCACCTTGCACTCTGTCGCATGCTTTTTCAAAATCTGACCTGGGTTATGTGGTCTTGGTCCTTACTCAGTGTCTGGCCCTGGTGGGGAAATGGCTGCAAATGAGTAATCTGTAACTGAATCCTATCAAGGCAGTAATGTGGTTAGCATTGGGTTGGGTAGCAGAACAGACAAAGCTCAAGCAGGCCTTTCAAATACAACAGTATTTTATTGCCATCTGGAATAATGTGCTGCTTCAGCAAAAAGAAATACAGGAGCCCAATAGGACCCAAAAGCACTGGCACTGAAACACAGTGCATACTTGAAAACCATTTAAGGGCAATTCCAGATTTCATAGATTTCATAGATCATAGAGTTGGAAGGACAGGAGCCTACAAGGCTATCGAGTCCAACCCCCTGCTTAATGCAGGAAACTAGAGGAGGGGTCTCCCATCCAAGTAATAACCAGGCTTGACCCTGCTTAGCTTTCCACGCTCAGGCAAGCTGAGCCAGCGTAAGCCACAGGCCTGTATGGAGGGATCTGTGAGTGCGGGATATTCTGCCTGAAATGGCAAGCCACATGGGGAGTATGGCAGTCCTTGTAGTCCAAATGGAAGTCACTTAGCATGAGTGCAAGTCCCATATCCCAGTTCACTGATGGTTGAACTGAACTCTTACACTAGTTGATATGGCTATCTGGCGTAAGTACTGTATTTTCCCCCTACCTGACAATATAGGGCTACAGCAAAACCAGCTGGTATGTAAGTTACGGTGTGGACAAACCGTGAATGAAAAATCTCCAAACACTGGTCTCAAACATCTGAGTCCAATCAGTGATGTAAAACACCTATTCAAATACCAACATTTTTGTTAAAATATATATTAAACAATGTTGACAACATTCTCTTTAATAATCATACATTGAAGGGTATACTTTTTGAAGGGTATACTTCAAGGTAAACTTCAAGGGTATCCAATACCTTGAAATTGCAAGTTTTCATCTTTCTGTTTGACCCTCCTTCCTCCGCCATTTGTGTACATGCTTCTGTACATGAATAATGGCATAGTCCTAGATATGTCTACTCAAATGTAGATTTGCCCCCAGACTTGCTCCCAGGTCAGGGTGTATAGTATCGCAGCCTCCATGTTTAGGCTCCTGAATTCTGTGGATATGGATTTGTTCAAAATGATGCATGCATGAAGCATGACCCTCTTCCGGATGCTCCTGCCAAAGGACGTTAGGTGAGTGGCTGCAAGAGAGGGCCTTCTCAGGACTCCATTATGAGATGGCCCTGCTATGCAATGCTTTCCCCAAGGAGGCTCTCCTGGCATCTACACTGTTAACTTTTGCGTGCAAGGTGAAGACCTTTTATTTCTCCTATTTTAGATTTTATGGCTATTTTCGTATATCCCCCCCCCCCCCGTGCTGTTTGTTGTCTTTTGTACTGTCTTTTATTCTTTTGGTACAGTGGCCATTTGTTATTGGATGGATTAAAAATCTAGGGCTGGATCCAGCATCGACATTCCACCAGTGGAAGGATACTGCTAGCAGAATGGGACTTCCATGTCCTTTCTCCCCCTGGAGCCCCCTGCACACCTTTCAAATCTCTTCTGGAGGGTTCCCCAACCCCCTGGAGAAGATATGTACTGTAATGTAAAAAGGCATAAAGTTATTTGGTGAAATGATCTATAAATGTTCTACAGAGGTTTCATGAGGAGGAGGGGTCATCTTGCCACAGAGCCTTAGTAGATCCAGTTGCATTATCCTCATCCTCCAGATCCAGTCTTCCTTATTTAGTTAGTTCTTCTGTATTATGCCTTTCCCCATCATGAAACTCAAGGTGGCATACATCGAGTTCCCAGGTAGTCTCCCATCCAGCACCAACTAAACTGGCCTTCCACAACCTGGTACCTTCAGATGTGCCATGCCATGCTGACTGGGAATGATGGGGAGATGCAGTCGAACCCAACTGGAGGGCACCCAGTTGGGGAAGGCTGGGCTAGACCCTGACCTGCTTAGCTTTAGCAAATTGGCAACATCATGTGTCCGGACTCAGCCAATAAGGTGTCCAGGCAGCCCATTTAGGCATGACTGACCAAATATGAAAAGGGGGTGGCACACTCATTATTAAGCCAATATCTTGCAGATGGGCCTAGATGTTTAGTCCTTGGTCATTCTCATTGGTGATGAGCAAGTAGTCTAATGATACTCTCTCTCTAAAAAAAAAGGTCTAGCAAGCCCTTTGGAGGCTCAAACCCAGGCTTCAACAACTGCACTTGCAATGCTCATCATGGTGAGTGCGGTACCACCTTCTGGGGAGCACAGTGAGCATACCACCTTCTTCCAACTTTGAAGCTGCAGAAATTGGTGGAAATTATCACTGATTAAAAACAACAAGAGAACAGCAAAAACTAAACCACCCACTGCCTAGCTTAGGCACACTGGGGAGGGTTGAATGCTTCTGCCTGAAGGTGCTTGTGGAAAGGCCAGTGGCAGTTGGGGAGTTTGCTGTGCACCATTGCTTGACGGTGCTTGGGATGCCTTCAAGTAACATTGCCCACCTGGCTGGATCTCCCTGTTGGCCCATCTCTTGGGAAAGATGTGCGTGGGGGGGGGGGCAGCTGGATGCTGCTGCTCAAAGGTATGCATTTTCAAGCAGTGGTGCTCAAACTGGCATACCAGGCCATTTCTGGCCCAAGGCATTTTGCTGTCTGAAATGGAGCATACATGTGGCTGCCTACCACTAGGGCCAATGTTTTTAGAAGTCTTCCTGCATTTATCTATCCCCAGTCTTCGGTTAGGCCAGAAAATCACATCACCCTGCAGCATGGCAGGGCCAATGCCAGGCTGTGTATATGTGTGGGGGCAGCGGGAAGAGATTTCAGGACAGAGAAGGGGCAACCTCAAGTGAACTAGGTTTCTGAAGCACCTCTCACTTCATTAAGTACATGAAGTGAGAGCTAGCAACAAAAACTCCATTGGTGGCATTGGGGTGGACACAGAACAAAATTCTCATGCATCTGCACTGGCCAAATTCAATAGATAGAGCTATTCCTAACATGGAGAGGACCATGTTGTATCTGCCTGCCTTGCAGTCATTAAAGATGAGGAACATGTCAAGGAGGGAAAAAAAGAGCTGGCAATCCTAATTCAGCACCATAAACATGGTTGAATTATACAGGGATTCAAACCCAGACTTTGAAGATCTAAGCACTCAAAGCCATGGGTCTGGATGGACAAACCTGTCAGTTTCAACTTCTACCATATTCAATTTTTTTAAAATCTCAAGTTCTTTCTGTCTTGTTGATGAAGCCATTTGTGAACTTAGGTAAGTTCTTATGAAAAACTGAACCGAACAAAATTCTCACACAACCCTAAGAAAACCCTGATATGCACATATCTCCCCACCCCCAGGGAGATGTGCATTTTATTTATTATATTATATCATATTATATTCATTATATTTATTATATTTATACCCCACCTTTTTTCCTGCAAGGAACCCAAGGCAGCTTACATTATCCTCATCCTCCCCTCCATTTTATCCTCACAACAACCCTGTGAGGTAGGTTAGGCTGAGAGTCAGTGACTGGTCCCAAGTCACCCAGTGAGTTTCATGGCCGAGCCAGGACTAGAACCCGGATCTCCCGAGTCCCAGTCCAACACGCTAACCACTACGCCACACTGGCTCTCACACCATACATCCCAAAGCAGGGGGAGAAATGAATATACATCTTCCCAGGGAAGTAACATGCATCTGCTTTAGATGAGTTACAGAAATATGGAAGCAGAAGAGTGACAGTGCAATTCTATACATGTCTACTCCAAAGTAAGCCCTATCACTCAATTGGACTTACACCATGCATATATGTATAAGATTGCAGCCTGACAGCACAACCCTATCACATCTACTCCAAAGTAAGTCCCCCTGAGTCCAAAAGGGGCTTATTCCCAGGTAAGTGGGTATATGATTGCAGCTTGAGTCAGTGGCGTAGCGTGGGTTGTCAGCACCCGGGGCAAGGCAAGTAATTTGCGCCCCCTAACCCGTGGATTTTAGCACTCGAGTCTGTGCGTGTGTGTGCGTGCGCGTTAGGGATCATGTTTGAATGCTTCCGTACGTTAAAAAAAAATATATCAAAAAAAATCCTGCTATCAGAAAACTAGCTCAGAAGTAAGTCGGCTGTGATAGGACCTTTTCCCTCTGCGCTTTTTTACTTGCAGGAAACTTGGGAGAGGGAAGAAAAGGCGGGAGTGTGTGTGTGTGTGTGTGTGTGTAAGCCACCTCCCCCTCTTTTCTGAAATGGTGCTCTCTACTTTTAAGATCTCAGGATGCGACCAGCACATTCTGTTTTCCATCCTCGCCTCAATTCTAAAGCCATTTAGGACGCGGCCCTATACACAAACTTACCTGGGAGTAAGCCTCATTGAACTCAATGGAGCTTACTTCTGAGTAGATGTTATAGGACCGCACCACTCGGAGTAAGTTCCGCTACCGAACTTCAGTCCTGGGGAGCTGCGTTTGGCCCCTTCCCCCTCGGGCATGCTCAGGCTCTACTCAAGCCCGAGCTCTTCCGAGAATCCTGGGAAGACGCGGATCTTCCCGCCTGAGTTTCTGGCTCTTCCGTCTGGCTCAAAGCGGCGCCCTTCCCACGTTTCCGCGGAGGCAAAGGCATCGCTGGCGGAGAGCTCAGCAAAAGACGCCCCCCGCTTTTTTTCTTACCCCCAAGATCCTGCTGGAAAGAGCTTCTGGGTTTTCCCGCCCTGGCAGACTTCGCTGGCGGGTTTTGAGGGCCAAACGGGGGGCCAGGGCACTGTGGGCGGGCGGGAGGCCGACCTGGCCCCCTTGGAGGGGGGGACGGACCGCCTCCTCGTGCCCGGGGAAAGGCGCACCCGGCCGCGCGGGGTCCTCGGAGTGGGCGCAGAGCAGGAAGAGGCGGTGGCAACAGCAGCTGCTGGCCTCGTGGCTTGGCAGAGCACCGTTTTGTGACGGTGTGGCCGGGGTCACAGTGAAGCGAGCGCGCCCCCCCCAGATGTTGCGCCCGGTGCGGCCGGCCCCCCCTGCACCCCCCACGCTACGCCTCTGGCTTGAGTCACTTAGGGTGCAGTCCTATGTATGTTTAGACAGAAAAAAGTCCTACAACTCCCAGAATTCCCCAGCCAGCCATGATGCTGGGTAATGCTGGGAATTGTAGGACTTTTTTCTGTCTAAACATGCATAGGGTTACATCCTTACACTTCCATTCTGCATGAGGTCTGAAGCCATGTTAGACAAGACACTGAAGAGCAGGAGAAAATAAGAGAAAGCTTTGCTGCTGTTTATATGTTGATGGTTTGATTCTCAAATACAGGAGTGGTGAATTAGAGGCCCTAATATCAGAAGATAACATAGATATATATTGAATGTCAGATACCTGGTAGAATAGTGATCATCAGTGGGATACAGTCAGGGCTTTTTTTCTGGTGGAACTCACCGGAACTGAGTTCCAGCACCTTTTCTTCTATTAATTGCATTACAATTTAATCGCCATCTACTCCCGAGGAAATGTAATCCAAGAGTTCCGGTACCCTTTTCTCCAGAAAAAAAGCACTGGATACAGTTATGCCCGAATATAAAATTCAAGTCACATTGATCGTGGTTTTGCTCAGTATGTCAACATTGGCATTCAGTGCAATGAATTAGAAACTTTTGGAGGAATGATTTCTGCCACAGAATCACTATAGGTAGAAATATCCCAAAAAGAAATAGCCAAAGAAATAATATAGTGCTGGGGACATCCTGTCACCCCTCTGATGTTGATTTTGAGATGAAAAGAAATTAGGAACGCCGACAAAAGACTGACTTCAATTATTCTCACATTGACTGGGCAAATGTACATTCAGGTAATGTCAGAGAGAGAGAATAAAATTATTGGTACAATAGAACCAAACACCCACAGAACTGTCAACGTGGGAAGTGATCCTTGATATAATAGTGAGCAATGCCCAGGATCTGTTTAGAGATGTAATTGTTGCTGAACATATCTGAGTAGCACATTGCCCAGAAAGCCCAATGCAGTCACTTTTAATTTCAGAAGATGGCAATCCTTGAAAATGCAGAGACTAGGAGGAATTTGAGGAACAAATTGCTAGAGGTATTAAAAACAACCAACCATCATCTCTTTAAATATATCAAGAACAGAAGACTAGCCAAGGATGCAGTATGGCCTCTAGAGTAGTATCCAATGCTAGTCCTACATAGAATAATCCATTGAAATGAATGGGATTTACGTAATTAGTGACTTAAGTCTCATTCATTTCAATTGTTCTACTTTATGTAGGGCTAAAATTGGATATTACCCCTAGACTGCAATCTTGTGCATGCTTACCTGAAAGTAGGTTCCACTGAACATTGTGTGCCTTACTCAAGTAAATAAAAATAGGGTTGCCCTGCTATTCAACAAGGGGCAAATATGGTGGTAGGCTCAAAATCCAGTGCAGATTCCTGCTCAGGCATGAATCCTGCTTATGGCCATTAGTGTATATTTAAGCACTTTTTAAAAATGTGGAAGAGTGCCACTATCATTTACTTTATGTTGGCAACTGTCAGTGCAAAAACAGTGAGAGGTAGTAGTTACTTTGGCTTTAAAAACAAATTCTGCTTGATAATTTGTTTGGTAATTGTGACTTCATTATTCTGCAGTCACAACATAGTTTTGTCTCCCTCATCCTAGAAGTAAAGAAAAAAATAAATAAATACAAGAACCGTGACAGGGATGCTAATACAACAAATGCTGCTTGCTTTTGTTTGCATCATGTTCATCTTCACAACATTGCTCTGATGTCCTTTTGCAAATGGGCAGCCAAGGCAGAGATGGGCTGAATTGCACCCATGGCATGGGCCATGGCACACAGCTGGATCTCTCCACTGGACTATACTTACTCTCAAAAATCTTTAAACACATTCTGATTTGGCTCCCACAAATCATTCCCTTTGCCCCCAGTATCCAGCACTGATTCTTCTACACAAGGAACAATTTCCAGAGGGGGAGCAGCCATGTTAGTCTGTAGCAGCAAAAACAACAAAGAGTCTTCTGGCACCTTAAAGACTAACACATTTATTTATTCTGGCATCAGATGCATGAAGTGTCAACCTCAAATTGGCTGATCTAGAGACACATGCAAAAGAGGGGAGATACAAACAGTCTTGTCAGATGGAATTGAAATGCAAAAAAAAAAAAAAAAAAAGAGTAGGGATAATGGTAATTGCCTTAACTGTAGCCATTCACAACATGTTTTTTTTGGTGATAATGCAGTCATTGCAATTGTGAGCAAGGTAACACATTGAAATGCAAAATTGAAATGCAGGAAAGTACAAACAGTGGTTATTACCTTAATGGTTGCCACATTCATAAAATATGTTGTTGATAACATGGGCACCATTGCAAGGGTGAGCTGACCAACATATGTAGTGTGATAACACACACACACACACACACACACACACACACACCTTTGTCCTTATTCAAACCACAAGAAATAGAGTTGAATGAATTTCTTACTATGCAATCCTATGACCACTAGATGGCATCTAGATATCCATAGGCTTTTTTGGATTCCCAGCTACACAAGAGTGACCTCGGAGAAGGGTTTTTGGGGGCGTTCCAGGAAAGATGGGGAGGGGAGGAGACTGGCGCTGCCAGATATGATGTGTCCTGGTGGCACCTCAGCCTCCTTCCCTCCTGTTCTAATGTGCTGCTCTTAGATGGCCGAAATTAGCTGTCTAAATGCTTTGCAGGGCTGGAAGAACATGGAGGCAACCTTCACCTCTGTGCCCCTCCCGACCTCCATAGGATGCTCGTAATCCTCCGAGTTCGGAGGGTTATGGGCATCCCAATTGGATTGCGCCTTAATGAATTATACACTGGCATCTATCTTTGAAATTCCTTTGTTCAAGATGGCCACTTTACGGTCATTCACAGTGTCCTTGCGCCCCCCCCCCCCCAGTTCCTGAATATTGCTATTCCTTATGTTAGATTTGTGTTCATTTATTTGGGACACAAATCTGACATAAGGACACAAACCTGAAACTTAATTTGAGGTTGACACCTGATGCATCTGATGAAGTGGACAGTGTCCACGAAAGCTTATGCCAGAATAAAGAGAGAAGAGAACCATATAAGCATTTGAAGAGTGGGGGGCTGGGATGGGAGAACCAGCCATATTTTAGCTCACCTACATTCTCTGAAAATCACTTTGAAGCTCATTTCAGTTCACTCCTGCTTTCATTTTCAACCTGTTTTTCAGCTCGTTTGACCAGCAAAAGTGTGCATTTCGAATGGGAGAAGTCTGCATTTTTATGTTTATTTTTCAAAACTGTGCACTTTTCCCTCATTGTCTAAAGCATGAGAATTGAGGGTGGGAGGAGAGAAATGTGCATTTCAAAGTGCACATTTTAAAAATATATACATTTTTAAAAACACAATTTTAAATTCGGGAATTTGCAAACATTCCTTTAAAAAAGGGCTCCTGCTTGTGTTCACCTTCAGGATAGCAGATGGGACATGTTCACATGATTTGTGAGCAGGAATGACATTCTTATCCATCCCTACGAAAAGTTTTTGCACCTATTGAATCAACATAGTCAACCACCATACATCTGGGTTTGGGGATCAGTGGTTCCAGGCCAGAGGGTAGGGATTTCAGAGAAATCTACGACAAATACAAATGAGTGTGGGTTTTTATGAATCCATCCCACAGATTCTGCAGCAGACCAGCTTTTCCTTTTCCTTTTTTTTTTGGGGGGGGGGTATATATTTTATTAATATTAAAAACAGAAACAAACACCACAAAACATATAACAATTAAGAAACACAGAAAGAAAAGAAAAAAACAAAAACAATTAAAATGGACTTCTGATTTTCTCTACAGCAAATATAAGTAACAATAATTTCTCTTACTCGAGAATTACAAAGAAAATTCTCTTTTTTCTGTTGTCTCAAAAGTTTTCTTCTTATTCACCAAACCCACAAATAAAAAAATCAGGTTTTCCCTAATCCCTGCAAAAAAATCTATTAGAGGTTTCCACTCAACAATAAACATAGATATAATTTTTTCTTTAATTAATGACCTAAGTTTAGCTATCTCTGCCAACTCCAACATCTTCACCAACCATTCTTCTGTTGTAGGCAATGTTAGCATTTCCACTTTTGTGCAGACAATAATCTCGCTGCCGTTGTCATATATAAAAATAAAGTTCCATGACTTCTTTCCAACTGCTTGTCCATTAATCCCAAGAGAAAAGGCTACAGTTTCAATTGTATATTAGTCTTTTTAAAAAATTTGAATTGATGAATGAATTTATATCCTTTTTTCTTTTTTTTTGGCTTACATGTCCACCACATATGGTAAAATGTCCCTTCTTGTTGTTCACATTTCCAACAAACACCCAAAATGCCTCTATTCATTTTGGCCAATTTCTCCAGAGACATATACCAACAAAAAAATCATCTTATAAAAATTCTCTTTAAGGCTAGAACTTAGAGTAATTTCAAACCTTTTAACCACATATTTCCCCACTATTCCATTAGTATATTATATCCAAAGTTTTGGGCCCATTTTATCATACATTCCTTTACTTATTCTTCCTCTGTCTCAAATTTTAACAAGAGTTTATACATTTTAGCAATAACATGTTCATCATTGGCACATACCGGTAATTCCCTTTCAAATTTGGACTTACTTTGTTCAAAATCATAAAGCCATTTATCTACTTTAAAGTTTAAACCTTCTAAAATTTGCAAGTAAGAAAACCATTGACATGTATAACCTTCTTTTATCAAATCTTCTCTTGATTTTATTTTATACTAGCTGTTGCCCGCGGCTTCGCTCGCGTGGATTTTAGGATTTGGTACAATTGTTTTTAAAAGAAACATTAGTTTTTTGTCCAAACTGTACGAAATTTCATAGATTTCATAGATCATAGAGTTGGAAGGAGCCTACAAGGCTATCGAGTCCAACCCCCTGCACAATGCAGGAAACTAGAGGAGGGGTCTCCCATCCAAGTAATAACCAGGCTTGACCCTGCTTAGCTTTCCACGCTCAGACAAGCTGAGCCAGCATAAGCCACAGGCCTTATAATTTAGAGGTTGATGTCTTAACGTAATAAGCAATGTTTATTACAGACGTTAGTCGGGACGTATTGGCAACAAAACAAAGATAGTTGTTCCATTCATATGCAACCATGAATTTTTTCGTGTTGGAATTACAAACAGACAATGAGACAGACCAAAAATTAAAAATTATTTATTTGGCATCTGCAACCTACAAAAAAACCCCTATTCCAGTACTTCTTTGTAAACTACGTTAGTGGTTCTCCATTCAGGTGCTAGGATGACCAGAGAGTTAGGTGAGCTCACTCTGGAACAGGCCACGTAAAACTGCCCATGTGAGAAGCAGTCTTCCCTTAGGTCAATTCCCGCTACCTTCAAAGTCTGCCCCTGCGACTTGATGGTCATGGCGAAACAGACCTTTAGGGGGAACTGAAGTCTTTTGAATTCAAATGGATATTCTGATGGAATAAGAGGTATTCATGGTATGAACACCGATTTCCCCTGGCCAGAACCAGTTAGCACTGTAGCCTCAATCACATTTCTGTGGAGAGCTTTCACTTGCAATCTGGTTGCATTTCAGAGTTTAGGTGGGTTGAGTTTCCGCCATAATATCACAGGTGCTCCCACTTTGAGAAGAAGTCTGTGTTCTGGAAGACCAGGAGGATTATAAGTGTTCAAAAACTCAACGGGGTAGTGTGGACTGCGTCATCACTTTGAACCACTGAGGCTACAGATTTGTACTCCATTTGGACTCCTTTGAAAGAATCAATAAGTATCTTATTGATTATGGCAGCCATGCTGTTCTTTGGCGTTAAAATGGCACGCTCACGGCTCACATAACCATTCTGTAGATTTCTCCATTAGATTTTCTATGTCTGGGTAAATTTTGGATGTGAGGTCTGCTAGGGAATTCACGACTGTGCCTAGGTCGGAAGGGATTACAATATTGCTCTCAAATATGGGATACTCTCCATCACCAATGTTAAGAAGCAGTTTGGAGAACTGACCTGCAGACACATCACCTCACAGATGAACCCTCATGTTCTTCTTGAGGGATATTTTTTGTATAACTGGTCATAAGTATGACGATTTGATGCATGCCTTTACTTCATCAGCTCGCGTTCCTCTAGGCACTACAGGCAAAGTCTGCTGAAAGTCCCCAGCCAGCAGCACGGTGACACCTCCCATCACCCCATAGTTTCCCCTGATGTCTTTAAGGGTTCTGCTTAAAGCCACAAAAGCTCTGTTATGCACCATAGTGCTCTCGACCCAAACAATGAGTTTGCAATCCCGGAGCGCTTGGGCCATGTGGCTTTGTTTTGAAATATTGCACAGAGGAGTGTCTGTGTGTATTAGGTTAAGAGGCAGCTTAAAGGCAGCGTGAGCCGTCTTACCACCCTTCAACAATGTTGTGGCAATGCCAGATGATGCGACAACTGAGGCTATCCCACCGTCACTCCTTACTTTCGCTAATAGCAGGTTAATGAGAAAGGTTTTTGCCAGTGCCACCAGGAGCATCTAAGAAAAACACTTGACCAGATCCTGTGTCAATACTGTTAAGGACCTGCTGATAGACAGCAAGCTGCTCATCTGTCAAGGAACCTTCGTTAGTCAAGACTTCTTGTGCTAAAGAGTTCATATCATAGCTTGTCTCCCTGAAACAGTCTCTGTTTTCCAAATCTCCTCCAGACCTTGACGGATGAGGCAGACTATACTGTGATAACCCTTGCCCTCCCAAAGCTAATACCACCTCCTCGATCATTAACAGGCACCTGTTATATACCACATCCATCACATGCAGCGCATCGGCACTCGCATAGTTGTTTCCATCACTGTCATTGGACATTATAGAGAATTCATCCCAGTTTTCAATGACATGATCAACTATTTGTTCACGTACCTCCCTACCTAATGGAAAAGATACAGTGTCTCTGACTGAAAGTGTAACGGTTAGGCTGGGTGTTGGCAGCAGAAATCTTTTCTGACAGAAATATCTGATCTTAAAGAAAAATCAGGTTAATCCTGAGAGTCTACAGGTGATAAAGAGTGACCATGCCAAGTTTGGGGTAGATCCGTCTAAACGCGATGGAGCCTATGCGACGCCCCCCACACAACAGTCATGCAGTCAGTCAGTCATTTAAAAAGTTTCCCTCCCTTTTCACCCCCTTAGAGAATATTCTAAATGGCCTAGGGGAGATTTGCATACCCACTCCTATTGGTCCTTGCAGGAATTCATACGAACATTCTAAGTGTTGTATGGGCTATTTGCATAACTGCTCCCATTGGCTCCTGCAGCAATTATGAGGTGAGGCCGATTTACATAACTGCTCCCCTGTTGTTTTGCCCATAGGAGATATGAGAGCGGGGCAATTTCCCTTCCTTTTTCACCCCCTTAGGGATGGAATTTCCAAAAATCCTTCCTTAGTGGGTGTCTATGTCATAAAAACAATGTTCCTTCAAAATTTTACGTTCCTAGATTAAACCGTTTGTGCTTGGCGTTGATGAGTCAGTCAGTCAGTCAGTCAGGACTTCTTTTATATATATAGATTCACCTTTTAAAATTCTAACATATCACAATATGTTAACCAATTATACAAACTTGTCATTTCTCTTCTATAATGTGCTTCTTGTGCTGATAACCACAAAATCTAGGTTTATATTTATTCCATATTCTCAAAATGGCACGTCTAACATAATTATTATTAAATTCTACATTAACCTTAGCTTTGTCATACCACAAATACCCATGCCACCCAAATCTCAATTCATGTCCTTCTAACTCCAGTTAGGCTTTTCCTGAGTCACATGGATTCTGTGGACTTGCGGATCATTTTTTACATTCTGTACAATTACATTTTTACAATTACATTCTGTAATTTTATGCAAATTTAGTAATAGAAAAATAGCAAAACCTGACCGAAAATGGCCATTGCTTCCCATAGACTAAAGCATGAAATGCGCATTGTGTGTGTGTCCATTTTCAGAAGTGCAAATTTTTGCAAATATGTAGAAATGCATTTGCACAAAATCCAGTTCCATCAATGAGCAGACAACGTAATGAAAGGTGTCTGATAATCCATGAAACACAGACGGAACAGATTTCATAAAGTCTGTACATCCCTGCGAGAGTGTCTCCTTCCCTCTCACACATGGACTAAATTGGTTCCTTTTCTCTGGGCATGTACAAAATAGGATCCCATTCCAACCGAGTAGCCCAACCGGATTTGGTGAAGGAAGAATTCCGAACTCTCACCTGTAGGTCATAGAGTTGCCAATTAAATTAACCAGGGGGGGGGAAAAAAACTGGCCAGGCCTGCTCTTTTCCTATTAAAAAGCAGTGAGAATGGCAGAAATCAGCAGCTGATGCTTTTCACAACTCAGAAAGAGGGATTATCATCTGCTAATGCCTGCAAATCATGCTAAGCCAGCAAACAAGTTTGCAACCCCTAGGTGTACATCTCTGTTTGTGTTCTGTGCTCTAGGATGGCTTGAAAAACACACACAATCTCTCACACCTAGAAGCTTCAATTTGAATGGAGTCAGTGCCATAGTTACGAAGCTAAGTAATACCAAATCCATTAAGAGGATAAATGTATGCTTCTATGTGACTATTATACCTGGTAATATAAAGGAACTTAACACTGGGTCTATTCAGGTAGGCTTTATTAACAAAGTAAATACCACCATAAATCTCATTGAAATTAGTTCACAAAATGTTGGTTTGCATGATGCTAAGTGGGGCCCACTGACATAACTGCACTAAGTGGGTATAGCGGAATAATCACAGTCATTTACCCATGAGATCTGCAGATGAAATCTGCTATAGAAATAAAATAACCTGTTGATGACTGTCCTCCTTCCACCCTGTTTTGTCACATTCTCTATTAGAGTATAGTTACCCTTACAAATTCATGCTGGAGCAAAAGTTGTTTTGCTTTCACATACAGATACTTCTCTTTTTAGCCTAATGCAGTTTTCCTGGGTCTCACCTGCCCTCACCCTACTCCCTCCAAGTGCAAGGATGGAAAAAGAATTCATTCATTCTATACTTCCCAATAGCCAAAGCGCTCTGGGCTGTTCAAAGCATGACAAAAATATAATATAAAACCTTTAACATTCAAGAATTTAAATCAGTTTAAAAGCAAGTTAAAAAGAATTAACAATAAAACTACGAGGACCTGATTAAAAAACAAAACAAAACTAAAATGCCACCCCATATGCTGTCTAATGCCTGGGGGTAGAGGAAAGTCTTTACCTGGTGCCGAAAAGATGACAATGTTGGCCCAAGATGGACCTCAATGGGCTACAGTGGGATGCAGTAGCAGCAGAGATCAGCCCTGCTGCTGTCCCAGATGGAGCATTCTAGATGTTCATGTGACTTCATAGCCCTGCCTGACATCATACCTCTGCCTTGTCTGCCACTTGAGGAAAGGCTGCCTCCGAATGTACTAAAGGAGCTCTTTACATCTCTTGAAAAATGTTTCCCTGGAGACCAGGTCCTGGACCCAGCTGATCGGAACAATTATAAAGCCATGTATAGGTCCTAAAAACTGTTGCTGTAGACTGTGCACATGATGAACTGATCTGAATGGCTTGTTCAACCTTTTTCATTCTGTGACTCTCTTCTTTTGTTGTTGTGGCAAAATTGTAAGAACATATAATTTTATGCAATAAAATCAACTGACTGACTATAGAGCCATGTGGTTTCTACTGTTTTTATATGATGCTAATGATGGTGTCATACATTGCTGCATGGCAGGGAATGCAGTATAGATATTTTAAAATTAAAATAAAGACAACCTGCCCATCAAGGCAAGGGATTTGCAGAGCATTTGATGCTTCACTTGCTGAGAGATCTGCTAATCTTAGCTGGCTGCTCTTCTTGGTTCACGCCAAACCTGTTAGTCGTGGGGACAAATGAACTCCCAGGCATTTGACGACATATGATGGGGCTTCTTAATTGAGTTATTTTACTGGGTCTTGGCATAGTAAATGGTTTTTAGCTGTTTTAAATTGTTTTAACTCTTCGTATGTGTTAACCCTTGCTGTAAGATGCCTGGACTCTTTTTTCAAAGAAAGGCATCTAATAAAGGTAATAATAATAATAATAATAATAATAATAATAATAATAATAATAATAGAAGGAGAAGAGCAAGAGGCTAGTGGAGATAGTTTCTCTGCTCCACACAAGTGGCATTTTAGACTGTTAGCAGCCTCACTGGGGGACATAGTGGCCCATACATTATTAAATGTAATTACATTGTTACTTATAGATTCAATTAAATGGCTTCAGGGGGAAAAATTCTATAGCAATTCAAAGCACAGCACGTGCAACAATTACATTAACCTTTGATAATCATCCTTTCCCCTCCACTCTGCGATAACAGCCGTATTAATTAGTTATGAAATGATTAAATGTGAAGCACACGCACGTTGCCATCAGTCTTGCCACGTGGGTGCCTTTGAAGGGGCTGCCTGGCACTGTGTTGCACCTTTAAAGAGCCATCCAGGGAGGGTTGTTTTTCTCCACGGCAGCTGCACTGCAGGGGCTCTGAAGCCAGGAGGAGAAATGAACGTCTGTGTTTCGAAAACGAATGGGCAAACCAAACAAAGCCAGTTCTTTATTGCCTTTTGGGACTATGATAAAGTTCTCCATATCTCTATGACTGACTATGTTTTACTCCTTTGTCCTGCTGAGATAAACATTTCTTGCTAAATTGTACATAATATCTTATGTATGGTGTTTTTGTGTTTTTTTTGCTTTTTGAGGGGTTTTAGGCGGGTATTTATTGTTCACTTTTCTTTTTAGCTGCTCTGAGAGGTTTCGCCTAATAGAAATACGCTAACATGCTAAATAAACGAAGGTTACAGTATTTTTCCATGTATAAGACTATACTTTTTCCTAAAATTGTTAGACTAAAAATTGAGGTTCGTCTTATACACGGAAGTAAGCCAAGGAGAGAACTGTGCGGCTGCGAAACTGCCCAGTGGGGGTCGTCTTATACATGGGGGCGTCTTATAGACGGAAAAATACGGGTAGATGTAAAATAAATTTGCCTCTCCATGCAAATGAGTATGGTGCCATATACATTGTGGTGCTGTATTTGTTTACATGTGTTGGCTTCTATTTTTACATGGAAAGATGATGGCTGGGATTGGAGTACAGTGAGCAGCAGGACCGTAGGTCAGATAATGGCCCCTGTGGAGGAGGCGCATGGGGAATTCTGGACTCAGTTATGGCTGCAGTGCTAAACACATGCACAGCCTGATCTTTCCCTGTTTATACTAAAGTAAATCCTACCCAATTTCAGTTAGGACTGCTGCTTTACTTGGAATTAAATCCAATCAGTAGGATTTGCTTCCAAGTCAAGGTGTTCAGGACTGGGTTATATACTTTGACCCCATCACCTGACCTGACTTTGCACAGATGTAAATGCACTTTATAAAATATTAAGGAGGCAATTCACGGACATGGACAGTGTTGGGGCCTGTGGAGGAGTGAGGTCTGCTTCTCCTGCCCTCTCCTTCCACCGCACTGCAACTCCCACCACCAATGCTAGTCAGATAAGTAAAGGGAAGGGGATGTTGTTTTTACGGAGGCAGATAGGGAGAATGTCTGGGGAATGGGGAGTGGTGGCGGGGAGGCATAAGGAATGATGGGATCAAACTTGGGGATGAACACAGCCCAGAACACACTGTCCAATACTCAAACAGCAGTCATCTTGTTGCTGTTCCAGTAGACAAGCACAACAGGGGCCCATCAGGGGAACATCAGAGGAACAACAAGTCCCATGGAAGGAAATGGGAGCAGAGGTATTTGTGGACCTAGGCACCAAACACTCCACCCACAGGAAATGCTGGTCAACACATTGGCATTCATTTTCCCACTAGTCACAGCAGGATGTCCATGGGATGGGAATTCCATGGCTCTATTACACAGTTATGGCATACTACCCAGTCCAGGGCAATATGGCCAGAGGTCCCAGAGATGTGACACTATGCTACACTGGGTAAGGAGTGGCTCTGATAATTGGGAGACCATACTCAAACCATATTCAAACAATTGGTTTCGCCACTTTACTGTTTTAAGTAAGCGAACGTTGTCCCATGTTTTCATCCACAATTAGAAGACTTTGCTCTGATTTTTTTTTTAATTGAAAGCACAAATGGCTGTTGCTAGCAACATTCATGTGAGTCTACATTCTATCTCATTAACATCATACATAACACACTTTGGGAATAATTCACTGGAAATGGTCTTCACCACTAGCCAGATGTATGGAGACTTAGAACATCCTTCCCCAACATGATGCCTTCCAGATGTGTTAGACTACAACTCCCATTACCCCAGCCAACATAGCCATTGGGAGTTGTAGTCCAACACATCTGGAGGTCAACAGCTTGGGGAAGGCTGAAATAGAGTGCGAGAAAGAAAGAGCTGGAGGAAACAGGAAAGTGAGAGGAGCTGGTGATATGGGATCTTTTGTAATGGAAATGTAAGAACAGTCTGTTTTTATCTTCAGTTCAGACAAGTGCCTCACTAAGATTTTACTTCTAGGATCCATGTAACAAGGTGAGAGAGCCTCGACTGGATGTGTCTTTTTTAATGCAGAATGTAGTTAAAGCACCAAATATCTGGATTTGTTGAAAGAAGGATGCAGAACACAGTCCTATCCCTATTCATTCCCAGAGGTAAACTGTACTCAAAGCAAGAGCTCTATCCATACCAGCATAAATCGTCATCTTCAATCTCCTATGCTTCTATCCCAGAAAGCTGCAATTGTTGTTGCAGAGTGAGGGAATGCAGCCAAGCAAGAGACACTCATATGATTTTATGCTAGCTTGATGTTGTTAGCAGGGGTACTGTAAACGTGCAGTGTCATATGTTTTCTTTCCCCCTTTTTTGTATATTTTATGTATTTTAATCTTTGCTTACAATGGACTTTTCAGCTTGGGTTATATATAATGAGCTTGCTCAGTGGAGGAGAGGATAAAGCTACAGAGGCAGCTCAGTGCTGAAAAACAGGCTACATTCATTGTCTTCCCATCTAGCTGACTGAGGCATGATGCTGCATCCAAATGAGGGAGAAGGACAACATGACACAGAATTGTTGAGCTATTTCCATAGGTTCTTCTGTATGTTGTCTCTACCCCATGATGTGCCTCATTTCCATCCTGGTAGCATCTTCCAACTTCCATCATCATGCACATCATTAAGTTCTGATAACACATCAATAGCTGGGCACTTGTTCTTCAATATGCAGTCCACAAACTGTACCATGTCTGCTGAGCCTCTCTGGATGAGTTTATCTTCTCTCACTGAACTTGCAACCAGGCCCTTCTCAGCTTCTTTCTAGATGGTCACCAGTACCCTGCCATGGTGTAGTGTGGTGTCAGAAGCTGTTGTGGTTCAAGTGGTCACTTGTGGAATGGAATTGGCAGGGCTGGCCATGTGCGGACCTGAATCAGTAGCCACCTCCATTAGCAGATGGACAGCATTGGATTCTGCCCATGGCTTCAAATCTCCACACTGCCATGGGTGACCCTGAGCCATTCACTCTAACTCAACCTAGCCTACCACACCAGATTGTTGTGTGAGGATAAAACAGGGAGGGAGGAGAGCATGGGTTGCATCCAATGGGTTGTATCCAATATTATTCTAACTTGTCCCATTGATTTCAGTGGGTCTGTAGGTCTGTAGTAAGCAGGACTAACATTGGATACAACTCTATGTCTACCACCCCAAGCTCCTTGGAGGAAGGGCAGTAAAAATGTTATGCATGAAATAAATACATGACAGTTGCTATGAATGACTTACAAAACTATACCAGATTGGATGAAAAAGGAATTGTACTGGAGCTACAATTGCTGTGTCATTAGAGAGATTACCCTTCAGTAACTTCCATCAGCATTTAGGGAGTTAACTTAAACTCAACTGGTAGGGTAGTTTTCACAGTTTATTACCAGCAGCAGAACTGTATGTTGTTACCTTTCAGACTTCCTGATCACCTTGCTGTGCTTGATGACCCAAACTTTCCTTTCCTTTGGTATCTGCCCCAGTCTAAGACATTTCACATGCTATTATACGTCCTGCAGCTATTATACATCCCGGAGAGGAAGGAGTGGAGAAGGGGATGGTTGTTCCAACCCGGGAGGAGAAGTAGATGCTGCTGCTTCCTATTCAAGAGAGCAAAGCTCTGATCCCCAAATGCTGGTGTGACAACTAATTAGCCTTTCCTGCATTTGACAAAAGGCTTAAATATAAAATGGAAAATGTGGGATTTAACGTTATCCCTGAACTTGTATAAATAATTCACAAGAGTCAGCTGTGGGGGTCAGCTCAACATCTTAGCTAATCACCCAGGCTTATTTGGACGTTCCCAGAAAAACACATTGAACAAAATTAAAACATAACCATTTTCAGCAGAAAAAAATATCTGCAGAAAGCAGGTAGCTAACCTGAGTAATTAATGTGACCTTTATCTCCTTCTGAATTCAGCCACGGAACTGTAAGAGTCACACATGGCCTGCAGAATGGGAGGGTCTCCATTATAGACGCTCATTCTTATTCTCCTGTATTCTCTCTGCAGGACACAAAATCCCATTGCAGGACAGGTCAGTTTTAAAGGTTCCTGAATTTAAAGGCATATCAGCTATAGCAAGCAGAAATGGCTTATAATAGTACACTCCGTATGAGTCTCATATAGGGACTTATTGCCATGTTGGTCCCAGAGAACCAAGATCTAGTTGATATCTTTTATGGAAGCAGCTTCTCTTGGCAAAGTTGCAAAACATTTTGATTCACTCATAGTTCTATTTAATGCTGTCCATCAGGATGGATCCAGTTCTTAACTATTTTCAAATTCTAGCAACTCAACAGATAAGGCTCCCTGTAAATGATTTTTCTGCCCAATTACTGTCATCCAATACATTGTCCCTCTTACGCCTCTGTGGCGTAACCCCACAATTCAGTTCCCTGGTGTATGTCTGCAATGCATTAGTATGTTTAGTGTGTCTAGAATGTTGAACCGAGTGGGTGTGGTTTGTGATGTCTTGGAAAGGGTGGGGGGAGGAGTATATAAGGAGTGTTTGAGTGATGTCAGAGTTGAGTTAGTGTGTTATGGGAGAGTGTTTGGAGTGTGGGGAGAGTTGGGAGTTGGGGAGTTAGGTTAGTTGGATTATTTGTGTCTTGTCAGGAGTTTTAAGAGAAGTCAGTGCTTGTATGAGGAGTGGAGGTCTTTAGAGTTATAGGGACTTAGGTTAATTACAAAGTGTTTGGTGTAGGCAGGTTTAAAGTTATTTTTTGGAACTAAGATTTTGAGAATTAGAATAAACTTATTTTTATTTTGTTTGCTACCCAAATCCTACGTGTCAGCTTGGCATTATTAACCTGCATTACTTTTAAATCTACACACACACACACACACACACACACCTTTGTACCCACAGTATCATAGATTTAAGCTAGATCCTAAATAACCAGCATTAATCTTTTCCCTCATTAGTAGGGGAAAGGTTTCATTTGACCCTTCCCTCAGGTTTTCAAGTGTTGATGCTTGGCCTGAGAAGGGTTTATGCGCCTGGTCCTACAGTGTAAAGGGCCGTGTCGTTGCAGTCTCATTTCTCGTTCGTATCGCGCAACTGTAAGGCAGTGTCGCAACTGAGAACTTTCCGTACTAAAAGAAACAGATCATGTTCTTGGGTTGTTACAATGCAAGGAAAGAAATGCAACCACATTGCTCCTTGCTAGGCTGCCATGGCTGCTCATCCACCTTCTGTGAATCATGTTTTGTGGATCCATGTTGCAGCCATAATTAACAGCCAGGTCAGCAGCCATTACAATGTTTCCCTAGATTACACTGATATTATTCATTTATTTCCATTTTTTTAAAAAATATTTTATTTATTTTTCAAAACAAATTATAACACAGAAAATATATTTAGCAAAATACAAAATTATCACACAAATATAACATAATCAACATACAATAAATCATAAAGTGCTCCCCCCCACCCTCCAAGGGACCAATTAATATACTTCTATCCTCTTGATCAAATAAAGTCTAAATTCCAAAAATATAACATATCCTGACAAGGCATGTTACCCTTCCCCTTTATTAATACATAGTCTAGTAATTGATTCCATATCTCCATAAAATTATTCTTCTTTAGCAATACTTTTTTGCATTTGATACTACTAGTTAGTTTATCATTTAGGGCTATGTCCCAAACTTCCTTATACCAGTCCGTTATTAGGAAAACATGTTGTACTTTCCAATTTCTCGCTATCATTAGCCTGGCCGCAGTTAACAAGTTTACAATTAACTCCTTCGTATTTTGATCACAAATAAGCTTCTCAGTTATTGATAACAATGCTAATTTTGGACAGACCTCTAAATTAGTACCAATAATTTTCAATATTTCTGTAAAAACCTCTCGCCAAAACACCAATACATTTTTACAACTCCACCACATATGAGCATATGTCCCTTTTTCCTGACATCCTCTCCAACATAATGCAGAACAATTATTATCTATTCTATTTAATCTTACTGGAGTTAAATACCATCACCAAATTAGTTTATAAAAATTTTCCTTTATCCTAATTGACATCATTTTCACAATCCGTCTATCCCATATATTGTTACACCCCACCTTCGAGGTCACCTCTTCAAATTCATTATCCCATACTGTCTTAAGCTGATCCTCTTGTTCTTTTGCTTTTTGGATCAATCTATATAAATCCCTTGTTATACCTCTTGTTGATGCATTACCTGGTAGGCCGTCTCTAGACATGACCATCTTTTCAAAATTAGTTAAATCTCTCTCGTACTCAATTTTCCTTTTCCATTTCTTCGACCACTGTTCTAACTGTAGTAAATTTAACCACGATAATCTTCTTCTCCCAACAATTTCCATTATTTGATCTCTAGTCCCCATCTTTTCCACCCAATCGGTCAATCTAATAACCCTTTCTTCTCTTAGTTTACCCTCCAGCTCTAATCTTAAGTTTTCAGGAAAATCCTTAAGAGCTACCACCGGAGTTAATGGAGATATCCCTGGTATAAATATGCTCTTCATAGTACCCCAAATCATTAACAAATTTCTTAGAAAAGGGTTGTCTATATTTTTTATCAATTTATTATTATTTTTTTGAAAAAAAATATTCCCCAAAGTACTACGTAGTTCACATGTTTCTAACTCCAACCACATTATTTCTCTAGGGCGTGCTATAATATCCACTATCTGTCTTAATTGATTCGCTATATAATACCATTTTAAATTCGGCAAACCCAAACCCCCTACTTTTTGTGCTTTATACCATCTTGTTTTAGTAATCCTAGATTTTTCCCCTCCATTACAATATGTATTAATAATTGATTGCCAATCTTTAAGTTCCTTATCTGATATCACACTTGGTATCATCTTTTATTTCCATTTTTATCCCTTTTGCTCAACATGGTCTTCAAATCAACTTCATACTCCTCAACATAAAAAAAAATAATGCAAGCCTATGCGTGTCTACTTGGAAATAAGTCCCAAGTAAAGCCCATTTGTCCAATGGGCTTTACTCTGTACTGTAGTAAGAATGTATAGGTGTGCAGCCTAAATGACAGAAAACAGGGATGTGGAACATGTGTGTCCCTCAAGATGTTGTTGGACTGAAACTCATAAGAACATAAGAAGAGCCACGCTGGATCAGAACACGGGTCCAGCTAGTTCAGCATTCTGTTCACACAGCTGCCCACAGGATCCCACAAGCAGGACATGAGTGCAACAGCACCTTCCCATCCATGTTCCCCCAGCAACTGGAGTACTTAGGCATAGTGCCTCAGATACTGGAGGAAGCACATAGCCAGTCAGGACTAATAGCCACCAATGGCCTTCTCCTCCATGAATTTGTCCAATCTCCTTTTAAAGCCATCCAAATTGGTGGCCATCACCACATCCTGTGGAAGTGAATTCCATAGTTTAACTCCCTTCTTCCCTCACCGTTGGTTATGCTAGGAAGTTGCAGTTGAACAACATCTGGCAGTCCCCAGGTTCCACACTCCTCATAAAGCAACATCAAGCAATATAATGCAGCATTACAAGCATGTGGTAGAGCTGTGCACAAATGGCCTCTTGAAATTCTCCACCCTATTTGAGGACAGAGAAATTGCAGGGGACAATTTCACTGAATATCTCCAGAGGGAGGAGAAAGTCTTCAACAGTTTCTCACAGGTAGGACTCACCACTGGCAGGGGTTGTAGCACAGCTTCCTTCTTTTCTTCCTAAGTGTTTCTTTTTTCCAGTGCCACTGCAAGTGGCAACAGCATCACCTGTGTTGGCAGCCTGGCCCCCACTTTGCATCCCCCACAATGCAGTGTTGTGTGTGGCTCCAGGGAAGAGATGGAGCTAGTGCCAAAATTTGTCCACTCCAGTTTCCTGAAAATGTTCTTCCCTCATGAAAGAGGTTTCCATTTTTCTGCTTCATTCCTACAGAATTTGATAATTTATTTTGAATTACTTTGGTGGTGTTTTAATTATTGCAAAGTGGCTGAGGGAGCGGGGTGCGTGTTTTCTTTCTATTACACATCTCTCTATCGCTCTGCAGCCTCCCAGGCTGCCAGCACTTCCTGATCTGAAAAAGCCCTGTGGGAGGGATTTCCTCATGATGTCTTCCCTTGGGTTTTAATTGAAGTGTAGGAAGCCAAGGAGGCTACGGGTGGCTGGAGAGATGACTTTACAATGAAATATAGGACACACACACACACACACACACTTCTCAGCCACCTCATAAGTAAAGTAAACACAAGTACCCTGAACCCAACCCATGAGAATTTCTCCAAAAAATTATTCCCCTTTGAATTTCTTTACTAAAGCAATTTCTTTTCTTTTGTTTATCAAATTGAATGAGAAGGATTGCAAAAAATGTGGAAGAAATTTTCAGCACAGCAGCACTAGCCTGTGAACAATTAAAGCCCTAGCAAGTAACCACAAACACGCCATTGAAGAACAACACTAATTTGTATACATCAATGTAACATTCTGTAACATCTGCCCCCTGACTCAGATACTTTCAAACTGAAACAAGAATGTCTTGTCGGTCTCCAAAAGTACAACAGAGTGCAGGCCTGAGGTTAATTTCTCGACCTCAGAGAGGCAGCTGGAGCGGTTCTTTTCTCATTGGCTGCGAGGTGGGGGGAGGGGGATTGGAGGATGGATCCCCAGTTCCAAGGGTGGAGCTCTGTTTCCAGCCTCGTACCTGGGAATCTGAAGTATCCTATGGCCCCCTAGGCACTATCTAGGGACCATAGGATTGTCATCTTAGGGCACAATCCTATGCATGTTTAGACAGAAATGAAGTCCTACAACTCCCAGCATTCCCAGGATTTGTAGGACTTTTTTCTGTCTAAACAAACATAGGATTGCAGCCTTATTTAGCCTTTTGACAGAGCATGGATACGTGCATGGATATGTGGGTGTGGAATTGGAACCTTTGAAGCAAGGAGACACTGGAAAATATGGGGAAGAAATGAAAAGAAACTTGCTTGAAACACGTTCCCTTGCAATAAAGAGTAAAATAATTTACAGTGGCATTTAAAATGATATTGTTATTACTGCCCTTCAATCTTTCATAATGCTTGGTAATATTAACTCATAAGTTTTAAATGCAGGGCCTGAAAATTGACAGTATCAAGGGAAAATTGCAAGGATGAAATTAAATTGAAGGCAAAAAGAAGAAACTGCTACTGGTACCCCAGCTGTGCTAAGTGTTATACTTTATTATCAAGCCACTCAATTGCTCACATTAAATACTGTACTAGATTGATTTTAAAAAAAATACTCTTCAGTAGTGCTGGATTTAAAGCAACATGCGATGGATATTCCAATTTCTCATGGTGGCAAAAGAAGAATGTCAGATGTTATCTTCTCAGTGATAAACCACTGATGTTTGCAGAACAATGCTATACTGCAATTACTCTGAGATATGCTGCAGCAAAAGCACAACATCCTCTACTAGTATGTATACTAGGGGTGGGCAACTTGTGGATGTTTTGGCCTACAACTCCCATCATCCCTCACCGGTGGCTAGGGCTGATAGGAGTTGTAGGTGACAGGTTGTCCACTCCTGTCCTATCCTGTACTACACCCCTCTGACAAGCACAGAATGGAGCAACAATCACAGCCCGCCGTGCACTCCCAGCATTCATGGTATCACCGCTGGTGCCCACCAGCCACAGGCCAGTGTGGTAATGTTGTGGAGATGTTGCAGCGATGACACTCCAACATTGCAGAAATGTCATGGAGATGAGATTTGCTCACTCCCCAATGTCAGCCAGATAGTGGAAGAGCCAATCCACTCATAGTGACAGGGAGATGCCATTATTTACCCCAGCTCCACCCACAACCCATGAGACAAAGCACCCTTCACTGTATGAGCCACTGTGGTACGGGCAGGAAGACACCAGCAACCATCAGGCATTCACCAGCAAAATGCATGCCTGCATAGGACATATCAAGATGATGTGGTATCAAAATCTCATACAAGTGTAGGAGAAACATCAGAGTCGTCAGTGCCCTCACTTGCATCTCTGATATATCACCACATGGTTTCAAAATATAGAGATAATGTGGGGCTTTTTGAAGAGTGGCATAATTTGTCAATTATATGAATTCCTTTTATAATTTATTTATTTATTTTATTTATTTTATTTATACCCCACCTTTTTCCTGCAAGGAACCCAAGGTGGCTTACATAATCCTCCTCCTCCTCTCCATTTTATCCTCACAACAACCCTGTGAGGTAGGTTAGGCTGAGAGTCAGTGACTGGCCCAAAGTCACCCAGTGAGTTTCATGGCCGAGTGGGGAATAGAATCCAGATCTCCTGAGTCCCAGTCCAACACTCTCACCACTGTCTACGCCACACTAGAAGTTAGACTTCTAGCCCCCTTGATGCTTTCAACTGGCATGTATTTTTGCAAGACACAGAGCTGCCGGGATGATGGACAGAAGCTGCCTTCCCCAACCTGGCCCTGCTAGCTGGGAATCATGGGACTTGCATTCCAACACAATCAGGTCAGGGACGACTGGCCCAGGCAAGGCCATCACAGTGGCCAAAGCAAACGTCCAATCCTGACTTTAAAAGTGACCCATGTTTTTCATATCTCAGCATCCTTTTTGGTATTTTTTTGGAAAAACAAATTTCTCTACAACTTAACGGAAGAAAGCCGATTCTGAGATCCCAGCTCTTTGGCCCCGGCGGCTAAGATGGAGTCTTGCATTTGTGAGTGATTGTCTTTTCAAAGTCTCTTAGCAGAAAGCGGGAGGCCCCGAATGCTGCAACCTTTACAGATAAAATTGAGTCTCCAGTGAGTAACCAACTGGTTTCCGTGGGCTCCCATTCCCTCCCCCGCACACTTTAACAAGAGGGCATTGCAGTTCTTCTTGCACCAACATCTATTATGTCACACACACCCCCAAAATTGCAGCCTTCTCCCCTCCCCCGCAATATTTGCTTTTCACAATCTTCACAAGAAATCCTACCTGCAAAAAAAAATATTTAAAAAAATTAGAAAAGATTACTAATACTGAAGTTAGATAACTAATAAGGAAATTATTGTACCCATACATAAGAAAGTAACACTGTAGCAACACCAACAGTGCCATTAGACCACTTTAAAAATGAGTGATAGATGCCACTCATTTCCGATGCTTAATAGGTGAAAGCTGGACTGGCTAAAGCCTCACATGGCTCAGGGCAGCAATACCTGAGGCCACTCCTCTCCCACTATGAACCTGCCAGTACACTACATTAATTGTCTAAGGCCTTCCTCCAGGTGCCTCCTCAGAAGGTGGCAACAAGGGATACGACCTTCTCAGTGGTGGCCCCCTGATTTTGGAATGAGCTCCCCAGTGAGGCCTGCCTGGCACCAACATAGTTATATTTCCAGTGCCAGGTTAAGACTTTCCTCTACTCCCCGGCATTTGGCAACATATGATAGGTTTTTAATCTGGTCATGGGATATTGTTTGGATATGTGTGTGTGCATGTGTCATACCCTCCAACATTTCACAGATGAAAATAGGGACACACGTGTGAATTTGTAAGGGGTATGGTTAAACAACATGAAGGTGTGATCAAGAGGGTGTGGCCAGGCAACATGAGGGCGTGGCCAAGGGTATGGCCACCCACCCCAGGATGCTCTAACCATTTAAGGGCTCTGACCACTCTGAAGTCACCATCATCCAGACCCATGATGATCGCTGTTGTTGTCATTATTATTATTATTGTACCATCAATGTGCATGGTGCTTTACCGAGTTTAAGAGAACAGTTCCCTGCCCAAAGAGCTTGCACTCTAAAATGTAATATAGAGGCGACAACAAATGGTAGGAAGGGGTAAACCGGGGAGGAATTTCAGTCAAACATAACTTTCAGCCTACTTTCCCCACATTGTGCAGGAAACTCCTTGTTTTAAAGAACTCCCTCCCACTTAAAAAATGGATCCCTCCACGGTGGCTTTGTTCTCATTAGTAGTTTGCCAAAGAAATAATAATATTTAACATTTAGATATCTCTGTGCAAAGTAGTTCACACGCCCACCCTGCAAGCTCCTATTTTCTCTACTCAGACAAAAACATGTGGGCTCTATTGTCCTTTATTTAAAAAAAACCAAGTACAACAACACTGTGATTGAACAATAATGCCAAAATGGAATGATGATGTTTGTTGCTGCTATTTGAAGTAGTTGGGATTTTTTCTTTATTTCTCTTGAGGAGAGTGTGTTTTCTGCTAAAAAAAATATTTTTTAAAAAAAATTCTAATGAATTTTAAAAATACCAATCCAAAACCCCTGCAGAATAATGCTAATCATGACTGTAGAGAGCTTTCTCCATGGCACTTCAGCATGTGTTAGAAAAAGACTTTCACATGGGGTACACAGGTAGAGCCAAGTAAAATTTACCAGTGCTCTGAAAATAGAGTAACAGTGCAATCCTATGCATGTGTACTCAAGTAAGTCCTATTATGTTCAATGGGACTTACTCACAGGCAAATGTGTATACATGGGGGGAGGGGTCAGTGCTTGCAGGGCAATCCCTTTCTTTTTGTTTTAAAATTGTCAGGATTGGCACAAATTCAACAGGTGAAGTTTACCCACCCAGCCAGCCACCCACCCCACACGCTCAAACATAGAGCTTCAGAGAGAAGGGAAACTTTTTTGCATTTCCTTCTGACACTGTAAACTCACCTGTTAGAGGCAAAGACTAGAGTCAGCTACAAATCCTTTTCTTTTTGGGCATGGGCGTGCACCCACACACACACACACACACACACACACACACACACACACCTTAACATCTGTTCCCTCCCTGCTTACTGCTTCTTAAAGGGGCCATCCGCAAAATTGCAGCTAAACTAAAAGTTTAAAGCAGTTTGCAGTAGGCACCGGAGAATGCGGAACTTTGCATAACAAAGGGAGAAGCCATGATGGCTCAAGGGTATTTATTTATTTATTTATTTATTTATTATATTTATTAATCGCCCATCTGGCCGGTCACCCGGCCACCCTGGGCGATGTACAATTAAAATACAGTAAAACAACACAATAAAATATAATAATTAAAACAATATAAAAAATTCTTATTAAAAACCTAACCCGCCCCATATTCCCGCCTGAACAGCCATGTTTTTAATGCACGGCGGAAGCTCATCACGGAGGGGGCATGGCGAAGGTCACTAGGGAGGGAGTTCCATAATGTGGGGGCCGCCACAGAGAAGGCCCTCTTCCTATCCCCACCAGCCTGGCTGCTCTGGCTGATGGGATAAGGAGAAGGCTGTCCGTGGCAGACCTTGTTGAGCAGCCTACTTGATGTTGCTGGAGGAGCTCCTTGAGATAAGCTGGGCCAGGAGCCGTGTAGGGTTTTAAAGGTCAAAACCAACACCTTGAATTCGGCTCGGCAAGCAACTGGTAGCCAGTGCAACTCATTAAGCACTGGCGTGATGTGATCACGCCGGTGGCTGCCCTTAATCAGGCGAGCCGCCGCGTTCTGTATCAGCTGAAGCTTCCGGACCGTCTTCAAGGGTAACCCCACGTAGAGCGCATTACAGTAGTCTAGGCGAGAGGAGACCAAGGCATGAACCACTGATGGGAGCAGGTGATTAGGAAGGTAGGGGCGCAGCTGCCGTATCAGAAGGTCCCGGGACAGAACCCAGGGTATGGAGGGTATGATGTGTGTCTGCTGTCTGTTTATATGTTTGTAGCTAAACTGTAATTATTATGCGCAATATTGTATTTTTAAAGGTTTTTAATCTTTGTAAACTGCCCAGAGAGCTTTGGCTATTGGGTGGTATAGAAATGTAATAAATGAATTAATGAAATGAAATGTCTAAGAAGATGTCTGCTGCATGCCCATTTTTTTCTTATTAAGAAAAAATAATCTTATTTTTCTTAGTGGACCAGACAATGTACTTGGTCATGCAAGGTAAGCCTAGAGGTTGAAGTTACCATGATGCTCAGCCAGATAGGCCTTTGGCCTGATACAGCACAGCTCTTCTTATGTTCTTGATTACAACAATGGGGTAACCACAAGCAGGAAGGTGGGTGGGGAGAAAACTCTTCCCTTGGGCTTGTCACAAACTCACCCCAACCCCCAATTCCAAATTAAAGCAAGATTTTAATTCAGAATAAGAGATAAGGGACAAAGGGAAAGCAGAAAGGGACTCAAAAGGAAGTTAAAAAAATCTTAACTAACCTACGCTGGCACTTCTGACAGGGTTTTAATATTCATTGATGAGGTCTAGGGGTCACCCAGGTAGTTCTCACCTGAATTCCTTCCCAAATTCACAAAAAGCATGAGAGCGCATTACAGTAGTCTAGGCGAGAGGAGACCAAGGCATGAACCACTGATGGGAGCAGGTGATTAGGAAGGTAGGGGCGCAGCTGCCGTATCAGAAGGTCCCGGGACAGTTGGAGGGTATGATGTGGCACTTGCAAAAATGCTCTGAGCAAGACACCGACTCTAATCCAGCACTCCTCATGCACAGTGGTGTGTATTTTACTCAAATTTTATTTAAAATTATTTCTAGGCTGCCTTTAAGGGTAGAATCTTCCCATGGTGGTGTGCATAAAATAAACAATACAAAACTTAAAATCCATAAAAACGGCAATTACAAATACAACCAGCAGCCCAAAGCTACAATTAAGAAAAGACCAATGAGAACGAGTGGATCTTAAGAGCATTCTGGAAGCCCTGAAAAGAAGGGGCCAAATGAAATGCCAATGGAAGCTCATTCTATAGGCGTGGGGCCACTACTGAATAGGCCCTCTCCCTTGGACTCCCCAACCTCACTGCTTTGGTGATGGGCAAATGAGATGACCCTCTGTTGATGACCTCAACATAAGGTGCACCAGGTTATCCTCTGCCAAACAGATGGTTGGTGTTGTTGGCTTTGAGGGCACTGATCACTAGTTGGAGGGGTGGACTGGGTCTTCCCAACAGCTGCTTGATGCTGTCCTGTCAGCATTGACAGTGTTGGCTGTATTGGGTGCAGGATTCTGGATCCCTCCCCCTTGCATATATAGGATGGACCTGATCTAGAGAACCATCTTTATGTGGAAGCCTGTTTATATGTGCTGATTGCCACTGATGGCTCAGCCTGTAGGGATGAATGAGATGAATGAGAAATTAGTTTCAGTTTGCTTTTGACTAGCTTTTACCCAGTTTGCACCTGCAGGACCCAAGCACGGACCTGAATGCGATCTGCAGTTCAGGTCTGTACATTTCTGAGCTAGCAATGAGATTCACAGAACAACAAAACACACATTCAAATAATGCACACTTTTGAAAAATGTGCATGAAAAAATGCATACGTTTCAAAAATGCACGCAATTGATGGGCACATTTGGAAAGATGCACAGTAAAATACACACAAATCTTTGTGTGAAAAGAATGCCCCCAACCCTGCCCCCCCAACAATCTGATGTGGGCACGAACTGGAAGGAGCTTCGAGGTGGAATTTAGTGAATGATGATGAGCTCGAGTTTTGCTGATTTACGCAGACCCGTCAGGTGGACACTGCAGTAGCTCTCCGTCAGGAAAAAAGAACACATATTGACCCTAAGCATGTGGGATTGTATACTGACATTCATCCCTTTTGCTTGCCTTGATCCCTCATTGCCCTTGCCTCTATCTCTGTGTTTTCCTTCCCTTGGCCTGTCTAAAATTAGACTGTAAGCTCCTTTGGGGCAGGGACCTGTCCCTTGCTTAAAGCATAAAGAAAGGAAGTGATTAGCAGACAAAAGGGAAGTAGTGTTTTTTTTGGTAAAGTCTGGCTTTACCAGACTTTAAAGCACAAAATGCCTCCAGGATCCAAAGCACAAAATGCCTCTAGGATCCAAAGTTCAGAGGGAGTTCAAGGTACTGCCTGAGGAGCTGTAGACACAGACTGGGACCTTAGGCAATGGTTATATTATAGGTGGCTACAAAGGGCCAGGCTCCTGTTTGCTGGCTGAGACTTCTCCAGTCTGTTATTTATTTACTCAGACAATTAATTCCTTTGCAGTGCAAACATTTATCAACAACTCCATTACCCAAGTCTTCTCTTGGAGTGCTTGGTGGGGTTAGGCACACTGACGGCTTCAGTAACCACAATCTAATTAAAGTAATTGTTGGCCCACATTTCCTATTCTGTTTCATGTATAATTATACTCCATGGGAAATCTGGTGGGATTAGAAACAGACTTTTAATCTATTCCACGCAAATCAAAAACCACTCCCAAGAAAACAGTTTAATAGCAATATTTAACAGTGTGCCAGCTCCTCTCCTCTGGAGACTTAGCAGGCAGAGGGCTACCCATGGAACCTTTCAGCCACAGAGAGAAAAATACTCCCTCAAAAGCAACATAAAAAATAAAGAAAAATATTCTTTTTTATTTTCCTAAGTTAATTAACTCCATTTATTAGGTGCCGTTTCTCTTCTGGATTTCTTGAGTGAAATCTCCTGGTGCTGCTGACAGATGTTGCTCAACTAACAGCCTGGATGCTTCTCTGGATTCTGCCTTTGCTCATATTATTTCTTTGCTACCTTTTGTAAATAGCAGCCAAAATCCACCTTCTATTTGCATCTAGCGATGCCAGATCAAAAACAAACAAGCAAATAAAAACAAATAAATACATGCGCACGTGTGCACGCACGCGCGCACACACACACACACACACACACACACCCTTATGATTCTGGATGTGTGTGCAGAGAAATATTAAGTTGGTATATTCTAAAATAAATAAGGGAAATTGTTGACTGTGTTCCATGGGGCTATAATATTCTAGTCATGAACATCAAAATGTATTTATATGTTTGCTTATCTACTCATCCATCCATCATCCATCCATCTATCCATCCATCAGATTTTTATAGCACCCTTCAACATACAATTATCGGGGTGTTTTACTCCTCCTCCTCCTCCTCCTCCTCCTCCTCCTCCTCCTCCTCCTCCTCCATCTGTGTGGTATTATCTTTTTATACAGGCCCCTCATTGGCCTGTATAAAGGCCCCTTTAACTAATAGTTAAAAGAACTGGCATAGTTAAATTAAGGATATTGATCTTGAGCTTGCTTAGTGTGGAGAAAAGAGCCTTTGAGGGTTCCTGCACACACACACGCGCGCACATGCCTCATGTGTGCACATGTGTAAACCGAGTAAGGCTGGGAGGAGGCGATGGCGCCTGGAAGTCCTGAAGAGCTGGAGACACGGTTTTTCAGATGCAAATGTCATAAGTCATGAGTCTCCCTCCCCTGCCTGGCCAGGTGAAGTGCATCATGATTGGCTAAAAGGCAGCAGAGCTACAGAGAGGAGGGGAGGGGGGAAAAAGGTATATTTCCCAACGTGTGGGTTTTGGTCTTTGTCTTTGGTCATCGCGTGGCTGCCGGCTTTTGGAGCAATGGCGGTAAGCCAAGGAGAGGCCCAAGCCTTCGGGTGGCCTCAGGATACGACCCCAGGTAGCTCCTGGTGAAATTAGCTGAATGAGGGCTCTGGAAAGGCACGCCTCGTGGAGGGCTACCCATCTCGGACCTTCGGGTAGGTGAAGTAGTCCTCCCGGGCAGCGAGGCTGTGCTGGATCTAACCCTGGAAGAGAATTGACCCCCAAGTAACAAAGTTGTGTGCCTGGGAGATATTAAGGAATCAGGTTTTGTTATTTTGCAGCTTTACTGTGTACCAAAGTGTCTCTCTCTAATTTTGTGTCCTTCCCTCATTTCCCTATTGGTTGTTGTAAAATGCTACCAGAATAAACCTCCTTTGGTTTTTTTACCCCACATGGTGTTTGTGGATTGCTCTGTGGCTTCAGTAACTAAATCCAGGTTATAGACAAAGGCAAGTCCCTGAACAGAGATTCAAGTAGGATTGCAGACATCTGAGGGTGGCAATCTGGTACCTTGAGATCTCTGGGGGTCTTGGGTCCTTTGGGGTAGGAAAAGGTGCGTTGTGGCGGGTCAGCCAGCCCCCCCTTCCTCCACACTTAGTGAAGAGAAGACACACACACACACAAGGTTTCCCACTAAGATCTTTGAGAACAAAATGTATTGTGAGTGAAAAGGAGAGGAAATCAAGACACATAAAGTTTAGTACAAACTTGGGCCACATCTTATTTAAAATGACAGACCTGCCAAGGGAAAAACTTGTGTGGGTTCCTGACTATACCGGTCCCTTGCTGGTAGGTGTTTAGGGCAAGACATCTGATCCCCGAAGGGTGGCGCTTGTGAAATTGCCACCCCTCAGTTTTACACCATTATGGTGTTGGGAAGCCTTCCCTTGTTACCCCCTCCCAGAGCTGCAAAACTCCGAGTGGGTGAGAAAAGTCAGCCTCAAAGGCGATCCATATCTCCCCACTAGGCCTCAAAGTCCTGAGCAGAGAACCTCTGGAATCTCCAGTCACCGAAAAGGTGATACCGGATGCTCACTAATGCTAACCCCACTGAATATTCCCATATGTACCTGCCAAATGTGACCAAATTAAACAATACCAATTGAAAAAAAGCCAATTGAAAGCATCACCATCCATTGTATGGCAGTGTAGAGTACGTGCAACACACACATTGCCCCATAAGGCCTATCAAGACAAAGAGCCAAAATTCCTACTTGGCCCCTGTGAGGGATTGAGGCCTACACAGGATTGGGTTTGTTGAAGCCTGAAGGCCCAAACACTTCCCTCGAGTAGTTGAAGCCTGAAGGCCCAAACACTTGGATGGGAGGGGGAGTTTGAGAGTTTTAGTTTACCCAATAGAAGTTAAGAATTAGATCTCCTATTCAAAGTCACATGATTATAAACTTCCATTCCTGGGAAGGCTATATATGTGTGGGGTGTGGTCAGCTAGCAGCAGTGGGAGCCTGACTACAGAAGCAGAAGCAGAGAACCAGCAGAGAGAGAAGCAGAGAGAGAGAGAGACTGGCTGCATAGGAGATAGGTAGTCTGAAGTTAAACTAGAGAACATTGGATTGTTTGTTTGTTTGTTTTATTTTATCATACTTGCTTTTGAATTATAACCACTCTATTAAGTAAATACCCTAATATTATAAGTAAAGTGTTGTTGTTTACCCTGAGAGTTTGGAGTGACTTATTCACCACGTCTACAGCCTACACCCATGCTATTGGAAGCTGTAAATGGACTTGATCTCCTGGAACGGGAGGGGCTTTGAGGAGAGGCAGAGATCTCCCAAAGGCAGATCAAGGGGTCCCTGTAGTAGCGGAACCTTGACAGCCCCCTAACAGGCAACCAGCAAAACCTACACTGTTTACAGGGAGGGAGCCAAAAACAAAAGAGGACAAGGGGGTGGGTCCGCAAGGGCCCTTGAATCCCTGCCCCCGCATGGCCCATGCAAACCCGTGTGCCGAGCACACCCAAAACCCCTTGGCCCATGCTCCTCCCCACCCGCCATGTTCTCCCTGCCCCTAGCTGTGCAGGGCGGGGGAAGGTCATTGTTGTTGCTGTACATGCTCTTAGAGCAACATGCAGGTTTCTCTCAAAAACATTTGGAAATGCTGTATTTATTTATATAGGCAGCATTCCAGCTAGAATACGAATGCCTATATTGTTCTTTTAGCAGGGATGTTGAAGTCCTTGGTTTCGAGTCACGAGTCGAGTCACGAGTCTTTGGACCCGAGTCCGAGTCCGAGTCCTTGGTCCAAAATGGTGACTCACGAGTCACGAGTCACTCCCAAAGCTGACTCCACGAGTCCCTATTAAAATCAATGAGGGGTTTTCCCAACAAAATAAGGCTATTTTGTTGGGAAACCCCCAAAATAACCAGACAGGCAGAGGAGGCAGGGAACCCCAAAACAGGCAGGCAGAGGCCTTTGTCTTGGACAATTCAAACTATGGAACCGGTTAAGAAGAGACCAGGCAGGCAGAGGAGGCTGGGAACCCCAAACAGGCAGGCAGAGGCAGCCAAACCCAAAATGTCTGAAAGGTTGCATTTTAGGAAAATGATTTTAAAAAATAAACTTGCTGTACTTCCTAAAACCTATCCATGTTGCATTTGAGGAACACAATTTTGGAATAAGAGTCCTTGGTCTCGAGTCCCGAGTCGAGTCTCGAGTCCCATTAAAAATATTGGGACTCGAGTCTGACTCGAGTCACAGGGGGGACTCAGTCCGACTCACGAGTCGAGTCCTTGAGTCCAAGTCCCCATCCCTGTCTTTTAGCATACAAACAACATTGCATTCTTTAAGGCATTTATCCTCACAAGAACCCTGTGAAGAAGAGAAGGTTACTACTTCTCTACTACAGACAGGGAGCCGCCCACAGCTGAAAGACAGCAAGGCATTTTCCTGAAACCACCCAATGAACTGACGCCTGTATAAAAGGAAGCAGTGGTGCTGTCAGAGGAGGACTTTTGGGCAGATGTCAAGGGGCATTCTGCAGAATGAGCAAGAGTGCCCTCAATTGCAGCAGGGCTGGCTTACCACTTCTTGAAGTAAATGACGTACCACACCCAGTACCATCTAAAGGGGGTAAGACAGATACACCCAGAGTCTAAAATTACCTAACTGCACTACTGAAAGGAAGTCTCCGAGGGTCAAGTTCAATTATATGTTGATCGCAATCCCGCTCTTGAGAATGTACTACAGCCTCATCTTTGTACTTGGTTTTTTTGTGTTTTTTTTTGGGGGGGGGGGTTGGTCTTAAACAAGAAATTAAGGTTCTAATGTGTTCTTATCAACTGGAATGATCATGAAAATATTAAAGATGGCTTTTCCTTCTAACAATGAATATAATTTTTGTTTGTTAAATTGTAAGTTATACGTTACATTTCCTTCTGCATCTGAAAAAGGCAGCCCCATTGGAGTTTTGGCCATGTGTTTATGTATTTAGGTTTAATTAATTAATCAGTTAAAAGATAGATGATTAATGAATTACCATTCTTTAATTGATCTACTAAAAGAGAACCTGAGCAAAGGCACATAAGAATCTATTCCTTCTTGTGGCGTAGTGCTTTCTACTTGTTGCTGGCAAGGTATCAATGGCTTACAGGGCCATGAATATCCACAATTTTTTCCAGTTGCAAATGGAAAATGGCATATTTACTGTGCTGCTTTCTCTACAAAGAAGCAAGACTTCAGATTTTTTTAAAAAAAGAAACAACATAGGGTTGGATCCGGAATCAGCCTCCCATGGACAGAAGGGCTCCTTTGGCCCACGGGAGGCTTCTGATGCAGCATAGGGGAGGAATCCTGCTGGCAGAATGGGGTGGATGGTGATCTTCATTGATTTCCCTCTCCCTCTGCAGTCCCTTATGCACCCACAATCTACTCTGGAGGGTGGGGGTATCCTCTAGAACAGTGGGGGAGATGCTGCAGGGGCTATGAAGGGAGGGGGAATCAGCAAAGATTGCCTGTCCCTTTCCCGCCGATGGGGGCATTCTGAGCAGCAGCAGAACTCCGCTCAGGGAATGTGCTCACTGGTAGGAAAGACGCTAGATCCAACCCACTGTTGATTAAATGGTAAAGAGAACATTTATTGTGCTGCATTGCGCTCTTTCTAGAGCTGGCTTCTCTCTTTCTGTCAGTTAGCCTGTGAGCGTCATCATTCTCAGCCCATTCTCATTAACAGCAACAACAAATACACAACAAAACGCAGAGAGCCTGGAGTGTGTACTATTCCCACATTCACTGTTGTGAACTACTGCCCCAAAGCTGCTGAACAGGTTTGTGGAAGCCTTAACCAGTCCCGGTACAAGCTCTCTTGATGTTTGAGGTGAGAGAGAACATGCACAGCCTCCATATCTGCCTCATGCCCCCACTTCCCCCATCTCTCTCTCTCTCTCTCTCTCTCTCTCTCACACACACACACACACACACACACGTACCTTTGCTGCCTGCCTGCCACCCACCCTCTGTTTGCCTCTTCATGCAGAGAGCCATGCGGCTGGAAGAAGTGGGTGCGGGGCTCTCGCAAGAGCTTGCCTGGGTGAGTCCCGTAAACTCCCTTAGCTGCTTCTGCTGGCCGTGTGGCTCTCCACGTGCCCAGGCAAACAGAGGGCAGGCGGCTGCTCTAGAGAGCCCCAGCAGCCACTCTCTCGCTGCAGCTAATACAGCGACTGGAGAGGAGCTGGCGGAGCTGGCAGGGCATTGGCGAAGGGCCCTCCTGGAGGAGGCGGTGTGGAGGAGTGGCACAATTTGCTGCTCCTCCTGCTCTTCCACCTGACGTTGGTGCCTCACCTTAGTTCATGGAAGGGGCAGCTCTGGCCTTAGCAGATCCACCAGTAGCTGGTGGCTCCAATGTCAGTGGGGCGGTGTATGCACTCCAGCTTTAAAGGAGATATCCATGGTGCTGAACCTATTTTGGGGATAGGGCTTAGCACTATGGGTAGCTCCTTAAATGTTCAGACTAAAACCTGGAGTGGATTCACCCAGGGATGGGTGACGCTGAGAAGCTGGACCCGCTTGTGCTCAGTGGACTTTTGGTGCCTCACCGACTTGAGAGCCAAAAGTGGGCCGAGTGTTTTGTATTGGTGGTTTCTGCATTTAAAGCAGGCCATGATTTGTACATATTTTTAAAAGCCAGGGAAATTTGCATAGTTTCCGGCTGTGATTTGTGCAATTTGTGTAAATTCCGGCCACAATTTGTGTAATTTGCACAATTTTTGAATATTGCAGTCGGAATTTATTCAAATTGCAGCCAGAATTTATGCAAATTGTGGCTGGAATTTACCTAAATTGCTCTGGCTTAAAAAAAATAAAAAATAAAAAAAGAGCACGCAAATCACAGCCTGCTTTGAAAGCAGAAGACGGTGTGCTGACTCTACTCACATCAAAGCGAGTTGTCGCTAGCACTGGGCTGAGGAGCCGGAATCTGGGTGGCTGTGCTGGGCCAATCTGCTGGATTTTGATCCCTTCAACTGGATTCTTCGCACATCCCTAGCGTCCCACTGACATTGGGGCCATTGACCTCCACTGACAGATCTGTGTAAGACGGAATGATGAGAGTAGCTCTTGATGACATGCAACAGAGAGCAGGATCTATACCAAGGATGGGAACCTCTGACTCTCAGTCCAGATCTGACCCCGATCTGGGTTCCTCTTCCAGTCCATGAGCTTCTTCGGCAGGCCGTGCCCCTTCCCTCTCCAGCACTCTGCTTATCTCTGGTCACTGACTTGAGAGAAGACCTGCAATTTCTCTGCTCAGCACTGAAGAAATGCAGCCTTTCTTCAGTGCTGTGCAGGAAACCCTGATCAGAGATAAGAGGTTATTTAAAGGCACTTAAACTTTAAATACCTTTCCCTTTCAATATCTTTGCATTTTAAAGACCCAGGTATTTAAGCTTCTGACTAGACAATTCATAGAACTGAGTTGTGCTTTGTATGCCTGAAAGCTGTTGCACTGGGGCTTACTTCTGAGTAGACATGCATAGAATTGACCTGTGCTTTGTAATACTTGGTGGGAAAAGGTCTGGGCCCACCCACTGGAATGCAGAACCCCCAAGAGGTTATCTGTAATGGAATTTGGCCCTTGGGCTGAAAAATGTTCATCACCCCTAGCCTATACTTTGGGGAATTGAATAATATGAGAAATTCATTTCAGTTCATTTTTGATCCAGATTTACTCAGTTTGCACCTTCTGGACTAAACATGGACTTAGATGCAACCTGCGGTTAAAGTCCATACATTTCTGAAGTTGCAATGCGATTTGTGGACCCAAAGAAACTGCATTCAACAGCATGCATACATTTGAAAAATGCACATGATATATGCATGCTTTTGAAAAATGCACACAAATACGCTTTAATCAATGAGAGAAGAAGAATGCATACATTTCAGAGATGTGCACAATTGGTGTGTACATTTGGAAAAATACACACAAAAATGTGTATGGATTTTAATGCGAAAAGGAAAAAAAAAAAGGCTCACAATCTGGTACAGATACAAGTCAGAACAAGCTTCGGGATGGAATTTGCTCACCCCTAACAGCCCGGCACCATGCACAATAGCTAGCTGGGCCTGTGATTTGAACTGGGGCCAAGTCAGAACCTACTCATCCATTGTCATGTTTGTTATCCTTCACATGCTGTGCTGCTGTTCAGGAAGGCATGAATAACCACCGCAGGGTGGGAGGTGGGGGATGAAAGCTTCATATATTCCAGAGTATGAGCTCCATGGGTATGGAACAAGGTGAAATGCAGGATCACACACAATTAATTATGGGACACCAGGAAAAAAAAATACTAGGTTCCCCCAGAGCCACTCCACGCAATGGCTGGCATGGAACTGACTTGAGATTGTTGTCGTATTCTAAGAATTCAGTCAGGCTCTCCACCAAAGTTAGTATTAATGTGTCACGACACCACTAGCTTTTGTACAGCACAAATCGTGGCACTGATGGACAGTGCCACCCCCCCGCCCCCAAGAGGGACATCTTTTACATCGTTAAATGTTCTAATAAAAATGGCTCTTAACAAATGCTTCTGCATCTTATTCATTTTAAACTGTGCTCTCCACATGCAGGCTCGCTGCCTGTCATGATGTATGATTTCACTATGGGTGAAATGGAATGGTGTCTTTCCACCAGTTGAATAGACACCATTGGCAAAATAGATTCCCCTCCCGCTGCAGCCCCCCATGCACCCCCAAAACTGCTCTGGAGATTTGGGGAAGGAGAGGAAGGGGAAGTCCCACTGCATGAGCAAAGTCCACTCATGCAGCATTGGATGTCACTCCATAACATTTGTCAGTTGCCTTCATTCTTCATTTTTACTGCATTCTTCCCCATTTTAAACATTAGTTCTGCATCTTTGTTGGTACAGAAAACATTTCAGAGACAATGTTCAGCTCAGCTGTCCCTTTTGGCATTCTCCCCTCTTGATAAACCCTGGTGTAAGCATAGCTCTGAGACACATCATTCTCTACGCTTTGTAGCTATCCTCACCTGCCAGCTCATGAGAAGAAATACTTTATGCTGCACATGCTTGCAATATATTTTGCCTCCAGAAACGGTGCTGCTGCCTTCCAACACATCATCATGTGCTGCAACATGTCATTCATTAGCAGGAACTGATTCTATTTCAGAAAAAGGTTGAGAGCTTTTCAGAAATCACTGCCTAGTGGTAGCCCTCCAGCTTTTGTGGGGAGTGTAGCACTATCTGCAAAATGAAATAACAGAGAGGGAAAGAATAAGGATGAACTGATCAAGAATATGACGTGAGTGACTCCTCTGTGCAGTCTCTTCTACGACTTGTAGTAATTGATCATTGGTCTCAACTCTATATGGACCGCCTCTAGTATATTTAGGAACATCTCTATCCTGTCAACCCAGCCACAGAAATAAAGCATGTTGCTACTTCCACATTGTGGGGTGCTTTGGGAAAGTGGGAAAATAGCAATTGCTCTTAGATCAGGAAGGATACTCACAGAGGGCATTTCTCTCTCCCTCTCTCTCTCTGATGCAACAGAACCTTACTGTAGGATGGTCATAGTCCCAGGAGAACATAATATAGGCAAGGTTTTCCACCCAAATATACCTCTTCAAGCCATGTGACACACAAGCAGCTACTACATTGTATGATTCAGCTAGGGTTTAAGGCAGGGTGAGCAGTCCCCACTGACCCCTGGTGCACCTCTCCCCTGAAGCCCCTGCTGGCCACTCCCCCCCAAAATCAATTTACCACTGCAGAGTGGTACATAGGTCAAATTTAGCTTGTTCTCAAGCTAAATTGAACCTTTTTATTGCTCTGTAGAGCCTATGGAAGGGTAATTAGATCAAATGTAGCCGGAGAACAAGATACATTTGACCTGATAACTTATTTATTTCTTTATTGTATTTCTAGATCACCCATCTAGCCGGTACCCGGCCACTCTGGGTGATGTACAACATACATTGAAACAAAACCACAACTTCTTTTGATGCTACTGCAGGGCTTAGGGGAAATTCTGCAGGGTGCCATCAGAAATGTGACCTGTAGGGGGAGGGGTCTTCTGGGGAGGGGGCAAGAATGCACCCTGGGTCCCTCGATGCTACCCCACCCCAGGTTTAAAGGTTCTGGTTCCAGCTGAAAGGTACCTGTGCTTTCTTGCATTGGTATTGGGAACTGGATGCAGAATTGTACATGCAGTGATGTACATTGTGTGTTGCATCACTGGAGCACCAGATTTAATTACCAGAGCAATGAGAGAGCTGTGTACACATGACTGTCTCCTCTGGCTCACACTGGCTCAGCTTGTCTGAGCGTGGAAAGCTAAGCAGGGCCAGGCCTGGTTATTACTTGGATGGGAGACCCCTCCTCTAGTTTCCTGCATTGAGCAGGGGGTTGGACTCGATAGCCTAGTAGGCTCCTTCCAACTCTATGATATATGAAATCTATACCACCCTTGTCACTTCTGTAGGAAGGAGCTTATGCATGTCTGACATGATTCTTTCTTCTCATGAGTGACATTGTTGTTGGCCATGGGATGCGGGTGGAACTCATTAAAATATTTTTCTTAAAATATTTCTAAAACGATTCTTAAAAAATCTTACTGGAGTGGGATTGCATCTAGCCCTGTGGAAATGGGTCACATACAGTTCCAGAAATGCCTGATTATCCCTCAAATAAGGAGACACATCCTTAGCTGCATGTCCAACTAGGGATGGGGCAGAAAACTGTTTGGTCTGAATTTTTATATAAAAGTACCTAATTTGCACCTCCCAAACCGATCAGTGAACTGAAGCATACTTGCACTCCAAAATTTGCACTTACCAAATGTTGAGATACAGTTTTCCACTCAGAAAATGTACAACAGTATGAACACTAGGGAAACATGTGCAAAATAATGCATACATTAGTAGAAGTTATGTACAAAAAACACATACTAGGGAAAATTCCTTGCAAAGATGCATGCATTAAGAAAAGTGCACAGCAATGTGCATACTAGGAAAAGTAGTGCACACAAAAATGCAAATGAATGTCCATGCAGACTTCTTTTCCCCTCTCCTTAAAAAAAAAAAAAAGTGACTCCTAATGCAGAACCAGACCAAAACACACTTAAGGTGCAATCCTATGCATGTTTAGACAGAAAAAAGGCCTGCAACTCCCAGCAGAAAAAAAGGGCCTACAACAACTCCTTTTTTCTGTCTAAACACGCGTAGGATTGCACCCTTAAGACAGGAAAAATGTGAAACTGAGTGGAACTAAAATTGACAGGTTCACCCATCCTTACTGTTCAGCACAAGATTCTTCTTTGACTGCAGGAACAGAAGTCACTAATTTGTGCCAATGAAAGTTTAGCAGTCAGGATGGAAGGACTGTGCGGTAACAATGCAGCTGCTGCCCTGGCACAAAATATGTTGCCAAAAGCCCTGATTTAGATTCCTGAAACCCACAACTCTACAGCTTAACACCTTAACTCCGGGTCCCCAACATCGCGCCTGTGGGCGGCAGCAGCGTGCCCACACAGACCTCTCTTGGTGCCTGCCAGGCTCCCTGTGCCTTCTGGTGTTTATTTCATTTTTAAAGATTAGGTTTTTAATTTTTTTTAAAAAAAAAGTTAACTGAGAGGCTGGCATGCTGCAGTATGAAATGCTGCCCTTCAGTGCAGTCTTTATTTCCAAGAATGCTTCTGCGTGGATGTGTGTGTGTGTGTGTGTATCTGAGCATCATGAGTTTGCCTTTTGTGAAATAGTTATTTTGTTGTGTTTTGTGGGGACAAATATGTGATCTGGCATTTGGGGGCTCAGACCCTACCTCTGCCTTATGCTCAGTTTCTTGGCCAAGTTACCTGTCTCTGAGCCATATCAATTTGATTTCTGTGAAATGGGTGTTGGAGAAGAAACCTGCAGGTTCAAAAGAGTGGTTTTGTGTTTTGGAGTTCAGATACCACCTCTGCCTCATTCTTGGGCAAGTTACTTTTCTTATAGACTCACCAGGATCTATACCAGAGAGCACCCATGATGATTTCTCAACATTCCAATGTGCCCACCAACTGCAAAATGTTGGGGACCCCTGTAGTTAACTGATATGTCTCAGTCACTCAGGGAACCTATGGCACAGTTTAAGGGGCAGATATTTTACAGAGGAAAATCACATCTTTTGCTCCTGAAATGAAATGTAGCCAGCTTTATTATGAGGCATGGCTGTTTAGATGCAAACATTCAGGGTTTTGTTTTAAAGCTTCACTGAAAAATAACCCCCATGGTGGGGTTTTGGGTTACCGCTAGCACTGAAGGGATAACCATGAATAACTCTGCTGGCATAATTAACCTTGACAAGGAGGTTTTCAAAGGTGGCAGGTTTGAATTTGGAATGACTTTTCATTAAACACTTTCTGAGGCAAAGGGATTTAAAAACAAAAACAAAAAACCGGCATGTTAAAAAAGCTGTTTTTGAATAAATGCAAAGTCAAACACAGCAATATTTCCCAATAATAATAAAGCTAATAATCTTACATATCTCTTAAACACAGTGTGTTTGCTTGCATTGGGAAGAATTGCAAGGGGGAATGTGGCTCTTTATTGATAATGCCTGCACAGCTGTGGCAATTGTCATTAAATAATGAGAAATTGCAGGCCAGTTTCCAGCAAAATCCTTGAGAGAAATGGAGTTCAACTGCACGATAGATGCAGGAAATTGTGTTTTCAGATGGATATTTGTGCCACATTTGTTAATTGCTTTTGCAATAATAATAATAATAATAATAATAATAATAATAATAATAATAATAATAAATCAACAACAACAGCAACAACAAGAAGCATGTACTTGCTGATCATGTACAGGATTGTTGTGCGTGCCTGAAGTAAGGGGTCAGTATTACTCTTTCAGCATTTGGGAGTACACCATTTGAAGCATGACAGGATGCTTGACAGGAGAAATCATTGCTAGGTTATACGTGTAAGTAGTGATGCTATTGCAACTTGAAATTTGGTGGCTTGTAAGTTGGATCTGCTGCGTTTGCAATGCTTATATGTGGACTGAGCTTGGATATCTAACAAATTGTGTTATTCAAATCTAAATTGATTACAAGTGCCTGCATGAGCTGCATGACTTTTCTTCAGTCCTTTTAGTGAGAAAGGATCCTTTCTAAAGTTCTTACTACTTTAGAAACCCTCCGTTTGTGCTGGTAGCAAGACCTAACTAGGACTATCGTCACGATCACCCCCAAACGACCTCTCCAGCCCGCTTCTAACCGGGCACCCTGGTATACAGAAGATCTCAGGGAGTTGAAGCGGAAAGGATGACGACTGGACTGGAGCGCCGATGGCGGAAAACTTGACTCATATCCAATAAGGCACATCATAGAGAGCATTTTCGCTCCTATGGGGTGGCAATAAGTGCAGCGAAGAAAGTTTTCTTCTCTGCACGCATTGTGTCTGCGAATTCGCGTCCAGCAGAACTGTTCAGGGTGGTGAGAGGTCTAACGCAGACACCTTCCCCCCTGAACCCGATTTTAGAGCCTACGGTTGCTCGCTGTGATGCCTTTAATGATCATTTTACAGATAAAATATCTTGGATAAGAGCCAACTTAGACGCCCTCATTGTAACAGAAGCAGACAATGGAGTGTCCAGTAACTCCGCAAGTAGGATTACACTGGATCAGTTTCAGTTGGTGAGTACCGAGGACGTGGACAAGCTGCTTGGTCGAGTGAAGAGGACTACTTGCCCTCTCGATCCCTGTCCTTCCTGGTTGGTTGTCCAAGGAGGAGATGCAGTTGGATTACAACTACAACGTATTGTTAATGCATCTCTCCAGGGAGGGAATTTTCCATTATGTTTGAAAGAAGCGGTGGTACGACTGCTTCTAAAAAAGCCCTCCCTGGATCCCTTGGACCTTAACAATTACAGACCAGTGTCGAATCTTCCATTTTGGGGCAAGGTGATCAAGAGGGTGGTTGCCTTCCAACTCCAAGCAGTTTTGGATGACACCGATTTTCTAGACCCATTTCAAACGGGCTTCAGAGCAGGATACGGAGTTGAGACTGCTATGGTCGCCTTAGTAGATGATCTGCGCCTGAGTACCGACAGGGGGAGTGTGTCCCTGTTGGTACTTCTGGACCTCTCAGCGGCTTTCGATACCATCGACCATGGTATTCTTCTGGAACGCCTGAGGGGACTGGGAATCGGGGGCACTGTGCTTCAGTGGTTCCGGTCCTACCTCTCGGGTAGGTTCCAGATGGTGATGCTTGGGGATAGCTGCTCCTCCAAAAAGGAGCTGCTATGTGGCATGCCACAAGGAGCTATTTCCCCAATGCTATTTAATATCTACGTGAAACCGCTGGGAGAGATCATCCGGGGATATGGGGCGGGGTGCTATCGGTATGCTGATGACACCCAAACATATTTCTCTATGCCTTCGGCAACAGCATCAGTGAAGGGCAGTGTGTCTCCTCTGAATGAATGCCTGGAGGCAGTAATGGGCTGGATGAGGAAAAATAAACTGAAACTGAATCCAGACAGGACGGAGGTGCTTGCTGTCAAAGGCCACAACCTGGGTTTGGAGGTATGTCAAACAGTTCTGGATGGGGTTACACTCCCCCTGAAAGACTATGTTCGCAGCCTGGGGGTGCTTCTGGATCCGTCGCTCCAAATGACATCCCGGATAGATGCGACGGCTAGGAGTGCCTATTATCAGCTTCGGCTGATTCGCCAGCTGCGCCCCTTCCTAGTCGGAAGACCTAAAGACGGGAGTGCACGCGCTGGTAACTTTGAGGCTCGACTTCTGCAATGCGCTGTACATAGGGCTACCTTTGTACCTAGTCCGGAAACTTCAACTAGTGCAAAATATGGCATCCAGACTGGTTGCTGGTACACCTAGTGGTGCCCATATCACACCAGTTTTAAAAGCACTCCACTGGCTGCCAATCAGCTTCCGGGCAAAGTATAAAGTGTTGGTTATTACCTTTAAAGCCCTACATGGTTTGGGTCCAGGCTACCTACGGGATCTCCTTCTCCCGTACAATCCACCCAGCACACCCAGGCCCTCTGGGAAGAATCTACTTTAATCAGCCAAAACTAGGCTGACAAGTATTACCCAGAGGACCTTTTCTTCTGCTGCTCCCAGATTATGCAATGGCCTGCCGGAGGAGATTCGTCAACTTACCAGTCTCTTGGAATTTAAAAAAGCCATAAAGACTGGTCTCTTCTGGCAGGCCTATCCGGCGGAATTTTAGGATGCCTTTAAGATGATTTAAAGATGTTTTAAGATCTTTTAAAGATGTTTTAATAGTATGTGTTGTGTTTGATTAGTTTATGTATTTTATATTTTCTGCTGTTCCCCGCCTCGATCTAGACGGAGAGGCGGGTAAGAAATAAATTTATTATTATTATTATTATTATTATTATTATTATTATTATTATTAGCGCAGTTGCCTTCAGAGACAGTCCAACAGGCACTTCCTGGAATGGCCATATGACCATGCCAGGGCACGTCACATGGGGTAGTCATATGGGCATTCCAGGAAGTGCTGCCAGGCTGGAATGCTATCTCTGAAGACAGCCACACTTGCTATGATCATGTGCACACAGAGTTTCAAGGAAGAGGAGGTCAGGAGGAAAGTGACGCCTAGGGTGGCTGGCTGTGCTTATGTAGCAGCTTGTATATACACAACAAAAGCTCAAAATAATGGAGAACTTTCATCTCAGGTTGGGCAGAGGAAATGGGAACCTGGAAATCAAATTACAATTTCTTCTATTGGGGTAAGCTTTCCATCACTAATAAGAAGTAGGATTTAATACACTGCCGTTGATTGGTTTTGAAAAGGCAAAAACGAGAAAAGACACAATGTGTTCAGTGCATGGAGGGGGAAGGGGGACATGCATGCTGGGTCCCCAAGATTAATGCCTTCACTGGCTCTGGTCACCAGAGCTCTATGCATTCAGTGAAGGCCTGAAGGGGAGCCTTGTACACACAGCTGTATGTCTGTAAGGTCCTCTGCACGATTGGGATCTCCATGTGACTGTACTGGGAATTGCGGAAGATAATCGAGGAGTACAGGAGTGTTGTACAGAGTTCTTCCTCCATGCTCTAGGTTTGATTTAAGAAAGCTAAAATGTAAAGCTTGTTGTGCTGTGCTATCAGCAAATGGCCTTGGCTACTTGGGTGCTTGCCAGCCTGATGCAATCTTCAGCAACTTACCGGCATGTGACTTGGCTGCCACCCAGGATAATGAATTTGTACACAGCAGAGGTGTTATCATTTAAACACAAGGTCTGCAGCCCATAGAGTTGGATGCTAGAATTGTATAAGACTAGCAAATGCAGCCTAGTGAGTGGTGGGTTGTGTATGTGGTGGTGTGGTGTAGTGTGTAAGGTTGAAGTGTGCTGAGGAGGAAGAGAGAGATCCAGATGCCGTTTGGCTGCCAGCCTGAAGAAGGACAAAGAAACAGCAGGAGCCCTGACATGGACGGAGGACTGCAGCAAGGATACTGGACTGGAGGCAGAGCTTCTTGACTGCTTGGTTGGTGATATTGTGGTCACTGCCTGTCCAAAGGATGGGGCTCTTACTAGGGGACTTGGGATTGTTGTACTCTGTATAATAAGGATCTTAACTCGCAATAAAAGATGTTTGGCTTGATCCTCCTGGATTTATTATGGCATGAGAATTCATTAAAGAACCCCTGCCAAGCCCTTTGGGAAAACATTTGGCAGAACAGTGACCTGTGCATGTCCATACATATTCTCATAGTAGGCTCCCCCTTCAGACCTTTGCTGAATGTGCAGAGATCTGCAGCCTACATCTCAGAAATTGGGAGTGACGGGACATTGACATTAAGTGATATGACATTAACATTAAATGATACTGCACTGTCTAGCCCGGCAAAACTCCCAATGTGATTAATTCTCTTCATAGGAAGTGGGCACAGGCACAGCTAGGGATGTAGGATAATTTCATTTCAGTTCACAAATCACTCAGAAATGGCCTGACTGCAACCCCAAGTGCAAACGGGAGTGCATATTCTCTGAAAACGTTTGCAGATTCCCAAACTTGCAATTGCGTTCACAAAATGTGCAACTTTTGAAAAATGTAAATCTTTCCTGTTCGAATGAACTGAAAAACAAAGAATGGGAGCAAGCCAAACTGGGCTCGGAAGTAAAGTTCAGAGAATTCCAACGAGCTTGAACATCCCTGGTTCTCCCATCGCTAGCAGCCAGAAGCATGACCCGCTTATTCTCTTTCTTCGTTGCCCAGTACAGTTCAGTTACCTTCATTTCTAGTTAGCCATACAATGTACAGCAATGTTGATGTGTTTTCAATAACACTGTTGTAATCTGGTTTCTCTTCAGATTGTATAAAACTTTTTGCCTCTACCTATAATTCTCTTGCCTTCCTATTTGTGCTCAATTTTCTTCATCATTACCAGTAAACCTACAGCAAAATGTTGTGGCCACGCCATCTCATAGAAACAATGACCAAAATAAAAATCAATTTGAAAAACCACATTTTTCTTATAAGATCTCTCTTTTCCTTCAATTTATGGTTTGCAGGACAAGGCCTGGTACCCATTCCATAGGCACTGATGTTGGGTACTCTCCTTATCTTCTTTGTAGCAGAAGAGGATAAAGTGGGTGGATTTGGATAAAGGCTTTTCTTTCTATATAATGCTAGTGAAGGGTGAGTCATGGGACTCAGTCTATGTGCTTTCTTTTCCCTTCCCCAGGGGAAGTGGTGTTCTAGTATTATCTTTTATCTCAAGACCAATTCAGCAACACAACTGAAGTTACCTTAGGACAAAATATTTTGAGCAATTTCACATCACCCCAATAGTTAGTCAGTGACTAACATAGAGCCAAGCCAAAATTTCTCAGAAGTCAAAAGCGGCAATGATAAAAAATATGCCAAGTCATTTCAGGGAGCAGGAGACCTTTGGACAACTGAGGGTGGCGGAGCTGGATGAGCAAAGGTCACAAGAAGGGATGTGATGGGATATAAGTGCGGAGAGATAAGGAGGAACAAGGCCATGGAGGGCTTTGAAGATAAGGACCAGAAGCTTGGGCAGGTTCCTGGCACAGCCAGGAAGCCAGTGAAGGGATTTAAGGAATGGAGTCACATGGTCAGGAAGATATAATAAACTTTTATATCTTCTAAATCATACACAGGCTCAGACCTTGGTTGGCCTCCTAGAGTAAAAATAAAATAGAATTGCAAAGCTGGGAAGCAACCAATGAGAAAGCCTAATTTTTAGGACTGCAAAGTTTAATGCATTAATCTGCTAGAATATTGATTAAAATCTTTAAACTCACTACAAAGGTGTCCTGGATTAATCAGGTAGCATATTGCTGCTGCTGCTGCTTCAATACTGCATAGCTACCTTTAAAAAGGCATTCTGCCTTCTCTCATGTGCAGTGGGAATAGCCTTTTATAAGATCATACCCTACAATGACACCCCACCCCCAAGAAAAACCAAAGGAAGAGTGCTTTGGGAATATTATTTAACCATATACAAATATAACCGATAGATGAATAGATTAATCAACTAAAACTCAATGGATTAATCTATTAAAATTCTTGTACTGCAAAGAGTGCAAGGAGGTTGAGGTGAGAGCAGTTAGCTTTGTCAGTCATGAACTCCTTGAAGTATCCCAGCTGCAGAGTTTGGAGCAGTCCCATGCCCCAAAAAGGAGCTGAAGGGCTGGAGTGTCCTGTTGCCAGAGAAACAACGTCTGGGATCATTCCCCATAAAACCTTCTATGGCAGCCAAGGCACAGAGAAGATTGCAAGGAGGATAGAATCATAGAAAAGTAGAGTTGGAAGGGGCCTATAAGGCCACAGAGTTCAACCTGCTGCTCAATGCAGGAACCCAAGTCAAAGCATCCCTGACAGATGGCTGTCCAGCTGCACCTTGATTGCCTCCAGTGTTGGAGAGCCCACCACCTCCCTAGGTAGTTGGTTCCATTGGCATATTGCTCCAATGGAATGAAGTTATGTACCCAAACGTTACCATTACAGGTAAACTAACACAAAAGGGAAATGTATATTCAAGCATGAGAAGCTGGACTGGGGTCAGGGGACAAAGCAATCCATTTACAACTACTTTTTAAAAAAAAACTTTTCCGTACTTGCGATTCTCAGATTTCTCAGATTTGAATGGCTATGTCTGAGGATATGTACCCAAAACTATACCATTTACAGTTAGACTTAACACAAAAGGGGAAATGCATATTAAAGCAGACTCTTATAAAACATGTTTTCACAAGATATATATTAGTGTTGTTCTAAAATGTAGTCATTTCTCTCACCTGCTGCTGTACAGAAAGGCAGCCAAACTTAATAAAGTTCTTTCAAGATCTCATGAAAACAAAATGAGCCAGCAATTTCAATTGAATTGTTTTTTTTAAAGTGCATATTCCTTGGGGGGGGGCATTTGTTGTTTTTCTTTAGAGATGGAAGAGCTTCTAGTCACTGGGAAATAAACATACATACCAGACTGCGACTTGCTGATATATTAGCCAAGCCAAAGGAAAATGAAACTGCAGCTCTTGGAGGACATCAAAGCAGCTGCAGAAGCAACACAAGCCACCCTACTAGCAAATTGCGGGGGTGACTAGCTTTAGTGCATAATGCATGAGAGGAAATATGAGCAGGGGGTGACCAGGGAAGCTGTGAAAATCATTTCCAAAGAAGCAGATGCAGCTGTTCGAGTTGCATATCTCAAGCGCAATTGATTCATGTCTGCTATGATGTCTGATGTCTCCCCCTGCCCCCACCAAACACCTGGAGCTTCCAGAAACAAAGTCGGTTCAGCCCCTTTCAAAGGACAGGCCCCTCCAAGGCAAGGCTATGTTTGTCTCTTTCGGTAATAGAATGTTAATGTTCAAAGGCAGAACTCCCAAAGGGAAACCTACCTACCAACATGTTTTCCCAAACTGATCGCTGCTCTCCATGGAGCTGAAACTCATGAACTAGAACAAAATGGACCAAAATGGACTATGCCACAGTTATAAGTACAATGCATAACTTCAAGAATGAACGGTGTGTGAATTGCTGGCATTCACAGCAAGAGATGTGTTTGTTTAAAATATCTACGGTACATCCTGCTTTCTTACGTCAATGGTCCCCAAAGCGGCGTACTGGGAAAGAGAAAACAAAGAACTACAGTGAAATCCACATGCAACAGGCTTAATGATACAAAGGAAAACAATAACACAGCATCAGAAAATCCTTCATACTTCATTCCCCAAAGGCCTGAGCAAATAAAACAGTTTGCTGCCTAAGTACTAACATGGTTGGTGCCACAGCAATATTCCTGGGGGGAGCATTCTCGACTGCGGGGCCCCGGGGTCAAGTCCCCACTCAGCCATGAAGTTCACTGGGTGACTTTGGGCCAAAGTCTCTCAACCTAACCTACCCCACAGGGTTGCTGTGAGGATAAAATGGAGAGGAGGAAGATCATGCACACTGCCTTGGGCTCCTTGGAGGAAAGGTGGGATATAAATGTAAGTAAGGAAAACATATAAATAAACAAATAAATAAATAAAATAGGGCACAATGACAGAGAAGGCCCTAATTCTGGTCACCAACCCCTAAGTCCTCTGAAGGTGGGGGCATCCAGAAGAGGGCCTCTGATGTAGATCTTAATCCACAGACAGGTTTATATGGAAATGAGAGTCACTTTACATAATACTGATATGCAAAGTGATCCAAAGCACATCTTAGTGAGTAGTAAGTAAGCTCTATTGTGACCAATGGTGCTTATCTTCTAGTAAGTATGTAGCCTCGTTCAGGTGCTAAGTCTAAACTGGGTTTAGTGATTAGTGGCACAGGGCTATATGTGCTGGCTCCACCTGTTTTGCCACAGGATCCCCAAAAGGGATTGGCAGAGGTTCTTTGAGGGATTTTCTGGCCACAATAAATACTCCTCCAGGAAGTCAAAGCCAAACATGTTTATTGTAAAGTTGAGCCAGAAGTACAACAATGCTCTCCTCCCAGTTCCCTGGTGGAAATCTCACCCCTTAGCTGCACAGTCACTGTTCAACCAACCCAAATGCTAGGTCCAGCAGCTCTCTGCCTGGGTATTGGCTTTCCACATTGGACTTCTGCAAGGCTCTCTGCACAGCGTCCTCTGCTCCTCCTCGCTTCTTCCAGTGCTTCAGTACTTCACACGCAACCGCCACTAACAACCACCACACTCTCCGTCTGCACTTGCTCGTCTTAAATAGCACCAAGTTTCTTGGATTGCAGATCTCGTGCTTAACTGCTAGCACCTGTGCTGTCCTTCTGGCCAGCAGCCAGGTCACACGCTGGTAAGTTGCTCTTCATTGCATCAGGTTGGCAAGCAGCCAAGTAGTCAAGGCCGTTTGCTGATAGCTTCCTTAAAGCAAACCTAGAGCATAGAGGCAGAACTCTGTACAACACTCCTGTTCTCCTCGCCATCTTCCGCGACTCCCAGTACACTGCCCCCTACACCCCAGGGCATGCTTCCCCCCTCCCTCTCAGTTCTGACCTTGCTGTGTTTAGTGACACTGTCTGAAGAGGCCTTCTACTCATGTTTGCTTGAATGTGAGTAGAACTCTCTGTGCAACTGGTAACCCTAATAAAGCAGAGTCCCTAATACCGTGGAGCGCTCTTCTCATGTTCAAGCAGACATGAGTAGAACTCCTTTTCAGACCTCCCTGCTCAATATGGAGAGGCCAGGAACTGAGCGGGTGGGGCTGGCACATGCAGGGACATAGGGGACAGGGACAGGGACCCTACTCATACAATTGGCTTAACACCTGAACAGGGCTAGTGTTTAGGATTGTAGCCTAACAGTGTAAACCTATACATAGTTACTCAGAAGTACGCCCCAATGGGGATTACTCCCAGGTAAGTGGATATAGCATTGCATCCTTAGAGTGTATTCTGAGAAGAGATGTGTGTAGAATCTGATAGGGGTGTGTGTGAAAATATCATGGATTTTCATGATTCAGCCCCCCGGATTCTGGTTCACCAGCCCTGCGCTGGCACCGACTTGCTATGGTGGTCGTCGAGCCAGCTTGACGACTTCTGTCTCTAAGACAGGCTGCATGTCGGGGCTAGCTCCCCGAGCCCCTCCAGTTCTGATTCCCTAACTCCCAAACAGCACTGGTCAGATTCCGTGGGAATGGGCTCTGGAACAGACAGGGAGGGGGAGGGGGAAGAGGAGGCCGCAGAGATGCCTCTCTGCGAAGATAACCAGGACCCAGCTGCGCCGGCAAGGTTACAGGCAGAGGCCGTGGAAGGGGGGAGAAGAATCTCTGGGAACAGGGGAGGCAGAGGCGGGGGGGGGGACCAGCCTCGGTAACTGATGCCCGAGAGCAGCATAAATTACATAGGCAAGAACAGCTGACGTCTCTTTGTTGATCAGCTTGGTTGGCTAACAAGACTTTTGACCCGCCTTAGGGGCGGAGTTGGTTCTCTAGTTTGAGGAGGGTGAGGAAGCGCAAGACACCTCAGTGCAGAATCAACTGTTTAACCTTCCTGACCTCCCATTGAGGGGATAAAGGGTCTTGAATCACTTCCTTTACGTTTGTGTAACACTTTTCTGCAACCACCTGAATTGCACTGCTTTTGCTTAATAAAACTCTACAAAGGAACCCGTGAGCTGCATTTGATGTTCTGGCTGGAGAGAGGGGGAGTAGGAGAGAGAGACACACACACACACACAACACTGTGATTTGTGTGTTTAAAAAAATGCACACTAAGGATTTGCTGATTTGCGCAAATTGGCACCTGGAAAGCATGTGGATCTATTGCAATTTGCACAAATTTGGCCTATTTGCACAAATTTGAGAGCCAAAAATATGTGGCTATAATGTGATTTGTGTAAATTTGGCCAATTTGCACAAATCAGGACTGAAAAGCACATGGTCTAAGTGCTATTTGCACAAATCACGCTAGGATCTGTGAGAGCTGGACTGACCCGGGTTCAAAAGCTTACCTAGCTAGTGACCCTCAGTCCCAGACACACAGACGGAAGGAGGAGATAACAGCAGTTAATAAAGATTAAAAAGTTTATTTGTAAGATCCAATTACATGGGATTAAGGCAAGCAATGCAGGCTTCTCTTTTACGCAGAAGAGATGACCCCGTCTGACTACATCATTGCAGATATAAGTCCAAGACCCAAGTCCAAGTGAGAAGAGACAAGGATGAGATGAAGTGAAGTGACTGACTTGAAGTAGAAGTCTGTAGTCGTCTGAAGTAACATGTGTCTTAGCCCAACCTTTATAGTAAGACCCCATTTATAGTATCTATAAATAGGATATTACTCACCAGTTATATAACCTATTATTCACAACATGTTGACTACAATTGTCCCATGAGTCTGAGTCATAGACCTTGACATTATGTCTGGTGACTATTTGCACACCACCTCAGGAGACATCCATGTCAGGTGACAGTCTCGTTCTGCCCACTATGCAAAACCTAACAGGATCATGTGCTGTTTGGGTGCCGATTTGTGCAAATTGGCTGAATTTGTGCAAATCGCGTCAGAGCCATGTGTTTGTGGCTCCTGAATTTGCACAAATTGCTTAGCAGTTGTTGTTTTTTAATGCACAAATCATGGCCCGTATTAGAGGTGGAAGTCTGCAATACTTCCCCCCCATTTGGCCTGCTTCTGATCATCGGATTGAAAGCAGGCAAGAAATTTGTCAAGTTCAAATGAGCTGGATTTTCCTGCTTCAACACATCCCTAAATTTTGAAGAGGTCAAGTTTGCAGCTACGACTTTCTGGGATATGTGAAATGAGAATGAGGGAGAAAGGAGCAGGCAAAGGAAACATGAAGACCTGCTCCAGTTGGACGCCCCTCCCCAAGGAGATGAGAGGGGAAGCAGGCCATTTCCTCCAGCAATGCTGACAGTCTAGCTAATTTTTTCCTCTTCTCTCCTCATTCCCCTTTCCTTGCATGTCATCTCTCTTGAGATTGTAAAAACCTGTGGGCAGGGGCTGTCTTTTTTCTTGATTCTTTATAAGCCATTCCAGTAGCCCTTTTTTAGTGGGATAAAAATACTTTAAATAATAAATAAATAAAATACTCCATATATGACAACGTACACCATGTGTAGGCATGTGAAAACAGTAGAGCATATAGGAACTATTTTTGTAACTAACAATAATTCCATACTTTACCATCCTAGGAGAGATCTGGATATGGTCTTTGTAACTGGCTGTTGTCTCCTTCTGAAGCCTGCTGCATAAAAAGGATGTTTTCCTGTGTTTGCTATGTTTGTCTGTTGGGTTGTTATTCTCAGACAATGTGTTTCCTGTTAATAGATACTTAGACAACATTAATCTTTTATGTAACATTTTTACATTCTTGACTTGTATTTAGTCTGCATTCTACTATAAACTAGCAACATAATCCTATACATGTCTGCTCAGAAGTAAAACCCATTAGATTCAATGGGGCTTAATCCCAGGTAAGTGGAAATAGAATTACAGCCTAAACCTTTACTGATAACACTGCTGGCTTGCTACTTAAAACCCATCTTGGGTTCTTCATTTGTCATTCCAGAAATTTCATTATGGCCATTTTGGATTTGCAGTCTATCCTCTTAACTGAATTCTAAAATATTGGAAATCAAAATTCTGAGGATTTTAAAACTTGCATACTAGCATAGCACTAGGAAATGGGTTCACTATAATTATATAGATACTACAACAGTTGCCTATCTTGAATGTGATTTGTGAAAATCTTGGGGTTGTGGTGGACAGTTTGATGAAAATGTTGACCCAGTGTGTGGCTGCTGTGAAAAAGGCAAACTCCATGTTAGGAATAATTAGGAAAGGAATTGAAAATAAAACTGCCAAGATCATACTGCCCTTGTGTACTGTGTACATTTCTGGTCACTGCACCTAAAAAAGGATATTGTAGAGTTGGAAAAAGCAACTAAAAAGATCAAGGGGCTGGAGCAACTCCCATGGGAGGAAAGGTTACAGCAGCTGGGATTGTTTAGCTTAGAAAAAAGGTGAGTAAGGGGAGACATGACAGAGGTGTACAAAATTATGCATGGTGTGGAGAAAGTGGATAGGGAGACATTTTTCTCCCTCTCTCATAATACTAGAACCCAGGGTCATCCCATGAAGCTGATTGGTGGGAGATTCGGGACAGATAAAAAGGAAGTACTTCACACAGCGCATAAACTATGGAATTCATTTCCACCAGATCTAGTGATGGCCACCAACTTTGGATGGCTTTAAAAGGGGATTGGACAGCTTCATGGAGGATAAGGCTACTAGTCCTGCTGGCTATCTAGTAGCTATCTAGATAGCCAGCAGGTAGCTATCTGCTACCTCCAATATCAGAGGCACTATGCCTATGTACACCACTTGCTAGGAACTCATGTCCTGCTTGTGAGTTTCCCATGGGCAGCTGGTTGGCCATTGTGTGAACCGAATGCTGGACTAGATGGACCCTTGGTCTGATCCAGCATGGCTCTTCTTATGTTCTTAAAATAATGTTGGGGGCTGATTTGAAATTATATTTTGAACTTTTGAGGGGCACATTTGGGGGAGGGGAGCAAAAACATGCAGAGATTGGGTAGAAAGGGGAGAATGTTTGGGTGGGGGAACACTATTTATGTTTATGAGGTGTTCCAAATAGTTGCCCCCTATAATTTATCTCTCCCCCCCAAAAAAAATGTTTAAAAGGTAAGAGCTGCTGCAAGCACTTTCCAAATGTGGGCAGAAATGTTCCGTGGAATTATGCTACATGGTAATGTAGCATAATTTCCTGTATCATTGTAGGGGAAAAAATGGCTGCACCCATCTGTAGCACGAAGGTGGGCCCCTTCCCCCAGAACAGATATTCTGGGGAGGTGCTGCTCCCCCTGCCATGCATGCTAATAGAGACATCACTCCTGTGACTTGCAGAGGGTAAAAAAGCAACACCCCTGAAAATGGATGGTGGGCTTTATTTTCCAAGTCAATTGGAGGAGATCTGAATACTTCCAAAGTATGCATGGATGAGAAATTTATTTCAGTGGAGGGGAGAGATAAATTATAGGGGGCAACTATTTGGAACACCTCATAAACATAAATAGTGTTCCCCCCACCCAAACATTCTCCCCTTTGTCCAAAATTTATTCAGTTTGCACCTCCCGGAACCAAGCATGAACTCAAAGATCTGCGGTCTGAAGTCCATACATTTCTGAGCTAGTGGTGGGTGATCCTCCCACCACCCTACTTGCTGCTGCTTCTGCTGGGCTGGGCCGAAAGCAAGCGGCAGCTGAGACATTCACCAGACTTCTGGGTTCCCACGGGAGTGCTTTTTACGTAGAAAATGATGTAAGATATGTTAAAAGCAGCTGCAATTTGTGTGACTTGCGCAAATTGCAGCCGTTCTTAATGTATCTTATGCCATTTTCTATGTAAAAAGTGCTCTGGCAGGAACCCAGAACTCACTTCCCCTTTTTGGCTTGGGAGAATGCGAGTCGAGCCGGGGAAGCAGGTAGGTCGAGCAGAGCTCAGGGGGGTTGAGCCCAGTGAGTTCACTGGTCTTCCACCCCCTGAACAAGATCCACACACAACAAATCCCTATAAATCTGAGCTTACAATGTGATTCGCGCAACAGAAAATGTTTTCGATAAATGTGTACATTTGAAAAATGCACATAAAATGTATATCTTTGAAAAATGTGCATGAATACCAGTCATTGTGAGAAAAATGGGTACTTTTCAAAAGCGTGCACAATTGATACATACATGTGGAAAAATGCACACAAAAATTTGCATTTTTGCAAATTTTGCAAATTTTTGTGCAAAAAAGAAAAAGAAAGAGCTCGCCATCCAATACGGACATGAGCCAGTCCAGAATGAGCTTCATGACAGAAATCAGAGAACCTCAAAGAGCTCAAGTTTTGCTGAATCACCCATCCTTACCCCAAAGTAGTCCACTTTCGATTGGTATTCATGCTTAGTCTGAAGCGGATGCAGACCGAGGTTGGATCCAACTTCCTTTTTGTGCCTGTGGAATGGATAGCGCTGTTTGAACATGACTTCCACATCTTCTCCTCCCCTCTGCAACCCCTGTGCAGCCTCCAAATCTCCTCGAACCCCCCAGAGCAGATTTGGAGGGTGAGCAGGGGGCTGCAGAGAGGAGGAGAAGATGCAGCAGTCCCATTGCAACAGTGGTACCCATTCTGCAGCTGCAACAAGGAAGTTGGATTCAACCCCCCCCCCTAATTTTACCAGAGACAAACAAGAATCCCAGGGCTTTCATTCTTAGCCTCTCCTTTGAGGTAAACATTACATTAGTGCCTCCCCAAAGCTCATTGTCAGGCTTGAGCATGGCAAACTTCACCAGCATCTCTAGTTGCCATCTTGATAACCAGGAACACTCCCAGGATAGATAGATATAAAATCCATATGTGCAGAAAACCAGATGTCAGCAGTAGGGATGACAGAGAAATCCACAATACATTCAAACGTGTAATCTGACTGTAGATTCTGCCTCAGACAGGCTCTTTGTTCTTGTTTTTGAGTTGCACGGATTCTGCCGACTTGTGAACCAGTTTTTGACTTTTGGGTGGGATTTGTGCAAATTTTCACTTGCAGTAATGTACACTAGCAAAAGTGCACACTGGCCTAAATGGACATTAGCGCCAATGCACACTTGGTGCTAATTCTTTTCTGTTTACATAAGGATCTGCGATGGAGAGGGAAACATCTTCCCATTTGGGGTCCACATTACCTCGGTCGAAAACTGTCAGGGGCTACATTCTAGCAGGGGGTGTTGCCAGAGCAAAAAGTGTGTGTGTGTGTGTGTGTGTGTGTGGTGGGTGGGGACAGGATGACAGAGCTGCACTCAGACATGCATGTGTGCATTCATGTACATGCACACACTGACACAAATGCACACACAATGGGACTTAAACCAGGTAAGTGTGCATAGTTAGCAGCACCATCTTATTCATGTTTAGACAGAAAAAAGTCCTACATCTACGAATTCTCATACATCCCTAAAAAGTTTGATTACGTCAATGGGCAGATGACGGAACGCAAGACACCTGACAATCCACAAAACATAGATGGGATGCATTTGACAAAATTCATACATCCCCTAATCAGAGGAAAAGGCTGCAGTCCAGATTTCTACACACAACCTAGTTTTCTACAGGCACTTCCTGGAATCCCCCACCCCACCAGCCAGTCAGTCAGGCGATCACTCGTGACCGGGTAAGATTGTCTTCCAGAGTAAAAAAAAAATTATTTTTTTTTACAAAAAGCCTAAAAAGGAGATTTTAAAAGGAGGAAAATTCTAAAGAAAATTGTGTAGACTCTAGTGATGGGTCCGTAAGTGACTGTGGAGGCCAATTCTAGATCCACACAGCTTCCCACAGTGAGGACACAGGTTACCAGATGGAAGATGGTCCTGTAAAGGATTCATTTGACGTGCTTTTCGCTTAGCACGTCTCTCCCTTTCACCTTGCACTCGGACTTCTTCAAAGTCCATAGAACCTTTGTGAAAGGCCAAGCTCCAGTTAGATCGTTCATGGGCCAGAGCTTCCCAGTTTTTGATGTTTATATTGCATTTTTTTAGATTAGCCTTAAGAACATCTTTAAACCTCTTATATTGACCACCGATATTCCGCTTTCCATCCTTGAGTTGGGAATAAAGTAACTGCTTTGGGAGACGGCAGTCAGGCATTCGAAGAACATGACCGGTCCACTGAAGTTGGCGTTGAAGGATCATTTTTTCAATGCTAGTAGTCTTTGCTTCTTCCAGTACACTGACATTTGTTCGCCTATCTTCCCAAGTAATTCGCAGGATTTTCCGGAGGCAACGTTGATGAAATCTTTCAAGGAGTTGGAGGTGACGTTTATAGATAGTCCATGTTTCGCAGGCATACAATAAAGTTGGTAATACAATGGCTTCATAAACCAGTGTTTTGGTCTTCTTACAAATATCCCGATCCACCCCACCCTGCTGATGGCAAAGCAATATGCAATTCATCTGAAGTGATTCAATCCAGAAACAGTTTTACACAAAATAAACCAACCTGCCTATCTGCTATTTGTGTAGAATAGGTCTCGCACTAATAACACCATTTAGTAGAAAGCAAAGGAATTTCTAGAAAGATTTCACGGTGAATCAACCTTGCTTTTTTTTACCAGCTGAACCATCTGTTTGACAAATAGAAATTAATTTCACACTTTAATGATTGCTTAGACCTGTGTCATTTAAAACGATTGCTTAGACCTGTGTCAGTTAAAAAAAAAGATCTAATAAGATAACTGCACAGATTAAACATGCCTCAAATCTATATGTCAATCAATGTCTCCCTTCTGATCTTTAGAATGTAGCATGTTAGTGGCTAATAGAGTGAGAATATTGGCTAAGAAGAATAGGTATATAGATCATTGCAACCTTCCGTGCAAACAAGAGATTGTACAAACAATTTGGAAAAAAATAGTTTATGGATTCCAATTCTAAAGACCATTACAGAGACACATGGTTAAACAGGAAACAAGTAATACAGAAGGCAAGAAATAGTTATAACAAGGACTTTGCAAATTTCAAGCAGAAGCTAAAGAACTCCCATAAATGGTATGATGGAGAGCATTTCCAGAAAACAGATCAGCGAGGTTTAGTAGATGCATGCTGTAGAATGAATTGGTAGAATCCTAAAGTGGATGTGTGAACTGCAGACTGCACCATTTCGGACTGCAAGTGGGGAGTATGGGCACCCACATAAATAAACGTGAAAATAAAACAAACACACAACCCCCCGCCCCAACCCTTAACACAACATGAGAAAGATTCTACCCCAGCCTGCTCCCTGCTGTACCCGTTTCTACTTCCAGGGACTTTTTGTATCAAGGTGAGCATTGAAAAAGAGGAAACCCCCCGCCCCACTGTATCTGAAATGGTACAATCTATGCTATCACTTCAGCACTTGTCTACTTCCTTCTGCTGCATATATAAAGCATGCTGAAGTAGGAGAATTGGGAGAGAGGAGGCAGAGTTGAACAGCAGCTGAGTAAAATTCAGTGCCACACACGGTGTTAGAATGGCCACTAATATTAATGACTGGGGAAAAAAGAATTCAACAAAATCCCAATTCCCAAACCCAAATTGTAGCCACTGAACAAATCCAGGCCTGTAGCTAGGACATGGGCACATCAGAGGTCGGAGGGAGAGGTCACTCTTCCAAAATTGATTATATGTTGGGATGGTTGTATTTCAGTGGATCATTGCTTTAGCTGTTTTAAATTTTATGTTTTAATGTTGTTCTAAGTCCCCTTAAGTCTCTTTGAAAAGCATCTAATGAATCTAATAAACAACAACAACAACAACAACAACAACAGAGAGACAGTGTGGCATAGTGGTGAGAGTGTTGGGCTGGGACTCGGGAGATCCGGGTTCTATTCCCCGCTCAGCCATGAAGCTCATTGGGTGACTTTGGGCCAGTCACTGCCTGTCAGCCTCACCACCCTCATGTCGTGCGAACTGGCCCAGTGAGTCCCACTGCTGCAAGACAAGGTGTTTTGCAAACTCATGTTGTTGTTATTGGTTTTTTTTTAATCTGTTACATTTTTATCCCGCCTTTCCTCTGAGGAGCCCAAGGCAGAGTACATGATCCTCCTCCTCCTCCTCTCCATTTTAATCTCATAACAACCCTGCGAGGTGGGTTAATAATAATGGCTTGCTAACTACCCTGAGCATGCCGGTTGCATGCCAGCCCGATTTACATAATTAATCATGTCAGGCGCAGCTTCTTGTGTCATCCAAACCTGGTGAGGGTTTCTTGCTGGGGTGGTTAACAAACCATCCAGAACCCATGGCCTTGTAAGGTTGTAGGGTTGTGTTAATAAACCACCCGAACAAGTCACCCTCGCTGGGTTTGGATGACATGAGAAGCTGCAGTGGGTGGCTTGAATCGGCAACCTGGTGCCTGCTGGTGCCATAACCTACCGTGGCTTAAATAAACCATGGTGGGCTGCAGTGATCATGATCATGTGAACAGGTCAATAAGAGGAAGAATGCCCATCTCTCTCTCTCTCTCTCTCTCTCTCTCTCTCTCCTGTCCCCATACATGCACTAGTGATGAAGAGTTTACATATGAAATCTCATTTTAACAGCTCCGGTGAGTCGGACTCCTTGGGGAACTCATATCTGGATTGAAGAGTGCTTTTTCTTTTCTGGCTTCAGTGCTTTGCTATCGAATATTTCATCAGGCCTTCCACTGCTCACTGCTGTCATGCTTCAGATTCAACGTACAGTCAATACAGCTACTCTACAACAAAGAGAGGATGGGAAAAATCAATGAGAGACAGTGGGATTCCAGAAGCCAAGGCTCTGAGATGGTCTTTTAGCGGTGCTGCAACCATTTCCCTGTCTTTAATTGGGACCCAAGCCCTTTATTCTTATTATCCTGAAAGGATATCAGTTGCTGTATTTTTTAAGCAATTGCTCGCTTCTGCTTCTGAAAAATGAAGCAATCCTCTGGCCTTTTGTGAGGATACTATAAACTGACATAGAAATAGAGTCCAGATTAGGAAGGAGAGTTTTAGAAAAGAAGTTCATTGTTACATAGAAAACATACAATGAAGATAAAGGTGTATTTTTATGCCTCACCAATAAAAGCCAAATTCACCCCACACGCTTCATCTAAGTAACCATTTATTCAACATTAAGACTGCAATCCTTTACCCACTTACCTGGGAGTAAGCCCTAATGAATGCAATGGGACTTACTTCTGAGTAGACACGTATATAGAATTGCCCCGTAAACCATCTCTGCTTTGCTTTTCCTTAGACCTTCTGAGCATGTTGTTCTTGCGTGTGTTCACTTGCAACCAACTGTTATCGTCTCAGCCCTTGCGTGTGGATGTTTGCGTCCTGCCATATTATTGTCAGCGGGCAGTGCAATCCTATGCGGCTGCCTGTTACTCTCCGAACTTGGAGGGTTACGGGCATCCGATTGAGGGCGGGAAGAGTGCAGAGGATAGGGTATCCTCAGAAACATCTAGAGGGCCAATTTCGGCCATCTAAATGCCTTTGCCCTCCTCCCGAGGAGGCGAGACTGAGGTGCCACCTGGATTCCTCCGAATCAGGCAGAGCCTCGCTCCTCCCCGCCTCCCCCCCCCCCGGGAACGTCCCCTGCCAAGGGGGAACCGAGCATGGTCTTCCATGCTCGGTTCCCTGCTGGCGCAGAAAGAACTGCGTTGGATATGAGGGGGGGGCACTCTGTGGGGCTGCGACCTCAGAAAGGATTTCTGAGGTTGCAGCGCCTTCTATGGCAATTCCTATGTGTCCGTCCCCGTCCCCCCCGACAAGGTTGGAAGGACATAAGATTGTGCCCTAAGTAGCGTATTTTTGGTTAAAACTTGTATCAAATACATTTCAGCCTTCTCTTTGATCATTAGACTTTGGCACAGCAGAGTGCTTTAGTACATAGGAATGAAGGAAGCTGCCTTATACTGAATCAGACCCTTCCTCCATATAGCACAGTAGTGTTGATTGATACTGTATGTGAACACAGCTCTCCAGGGTTTCAGGAAGGAGTTTTTCCAGCCCTTCCTGGAGATGCTGGGGATTGAACCTGGGACCTTTGACATGCAAAGCAGGTGCACTACCGCACTGAGCTATGACCCTTCCTTCGTTCTTTCAATAAGGCCTGTTGGGTTGTCCATTAGCATATATATTAAGACCTTTAGAAAAGCCCCATTCACGCTTGCAGCAGTGATGTCACATGGGCATTCCAGGAAGGACTGCCGGAGTGCGACACTGTCTGAGAAGAGCCCCACCCTGTTGCAAGCACACCGAGCATTTAAAAGCTGTTTCTGTGGTGTGTGTGTGTGTGTTTTAAGAGAGAGCTAAGAGATCACCTGACCACATTGTACTCTTAGAAGTGGCCCTCCCACTGCCCGCAAATGAGATTAATTTATTTTTTCAAAGTTCTCACCCTCCCCAACCTCTTTTGAAAGGATCTTCATTTCACTCCCACCCTACCACAGGAATTGCCAAAAAAAAGAAGAGAAATATTTGGCACAGCTTAACCACAGACTACCAATTTCTAAGAAAGGGTTTGATTATTAGTATCCCACATAAGCGAATGTCTCGGGTGGCACACTCCTATGGCCACTAGGCAGAGTCTAGGCGGCCATAGGGTTTTTCAGAGACCCACCTCTGACCTCGAAAACTTGCTCCAAGGTCGGAGCTGGGCCTCCAGACTCAGAGAGTGCCTCTGGGTATTTGTCTTCATTGTCAAATTGCGCTTATGTACCTTTGTTTGTGCTTCCAGATGTTCCTGCTCACCAGCTTAGTATTTTCTTCTCAGTTTAATCATTTAAGTCCCAGGCATTTTCTTCTCAGGTGAGAACTATTTGAAGACACAGTTACAAATCACATAGGTTGGATCATGTATAAGCAGCATGGTTTTTGTTAGAAGGTAAGTCTGGTGTCCTAAGCACACTTATTTTAGAGTACGTTCCGTTGAGATCACTGCAGAAAAGGACAACTAAAAAGATCAAGGAGTGGAGAGCCTTCCATCCAAGGAAAAGATGATGAAGAGCTTGGGAGCTTAGGAAAAAATGCAATGAATGGTGTGGGGACATGCCAAGGCTTTTAAAGGATGCATGTTCTGAAGAAAGTGGGTAGAGATTTTTTTCCCCTTCCCTCTCTCATAATGCTAAAAATTGGGGGTCACCCAATGAGACTGGTTGGCAGGAGATTTGGGACAGACAAAAGGAATCACTTCTTCACAAAACAAATGATTGACTTATGGAATCCATTGAGAGACGGTGTTGCAATTGACACTAGACCATCTTGAGGTGACAAAGGGATTAGAGAAACATATGGAAGAAAGATCTATCAATCCTGCTAGCTATAGTGGCTAAATAGAGCCTTCATATTCAGAGGCAATATGCCATTGGACACCAATTGCTAGGGGGCAGTAATGGTGGAAGGACAATTGCTTGTGGGGCTAGGGCTGGCCCAAGACATTTTGCTGCCTAAGGTGATGAACAAGATGGTGCCCCCTCCCATTCCATGTAAAGAGAGCTGATTAGACTGGCAGATGAATCTGTCAGCATCCTCGGCCACATCTGAAGGCAGCAGGCTAATGCAGGAGGTGCAGAGTAGGCTGCCCGGGACACACAAGTCTCTCCTCCAACCTCTTGCTGTTGCCTCCCAGCATCTGCTGCCTGAGGTGGCTACTTTGCTCTGCCTAATGCTTTTGGCCATCCCAGTGGCATTTGTTGGCCAGGATGGGAACCAGGATATTGAACTAGATCAGCCTTCCCCAACCTGGTGCTCTCCCAATGTTTTGGAATTAACACCCATCAGCCCCAGCAGCATGTCCTAACGGTTGGGAATGCTGACCATTGGTCTGATGTGCCATTGGCCTGATCTAGCAGGCTTTTCTGATGTTATTATGTTCCATAATAGGGGTGGACAACACATGGCCTGGGGCCTACATGCGGTCACTGCTGCCCCCTGATGCAGCCCCCATCAAATCCTGCTGACCCCCACACCAAAAAAATGCATGCAAGTGACCAAAAAAAAATTAAAATCGTCATGCATTTACCACTATGGAGTGGTAAATCAGTTAAATTTAGCTTTGTAGAGGCTGCAGAGCATTAATTAGGTCAAATTTAGCTTGAGAACAAGCTGAATTTGACCAAATTATCACTCCCAGTAGCTGTTTCATGCTAAATTTGAGAGGTAAAATGCCAAGGTTTTTCTGCTGCAAGGAGGGAAATTAGCAGGGTGCCAGCAGGAGTGCAGCCCATGGGGGTTTCATTGGGGGGGGGCTGCAGTCGCCCACTCCTGATGTATAGAAACAGGGTGTAAATGGGTGTAAGTCAAGCATACAAGTAATATAAGCCAGGGCTGGCTTTAAACCAAATGGCACAGAGCTGTTCTGATGCATTCATCAACACCTTATTTGCTGACTTCGTGGGGAATTTATGTGGATGAAACTGGGTGGAGAAAAATAAACATATTAAATTTTTTTTAAAAGGAAAGGGGACTTATCAATGATTTCAGCTCCCCCTCCTTTCTTTAAGATGTGGAATTTGTCCCACCTCTTTTTGTGTGTGTGTGTGCAACTTTTGGGGTTGGTGGGGGATAGTATGAAAAAACATCCCCAAAATTTGGGGAGGCAGTTGGCTGGGGAGAGTTTACCAGTTACATGTTGGAGGTGGGAACGGCTTCCTTCCATTTATTTAACACTAAAAAAGAAAAAGCCAAGCCACAGCTTGTTTCTCATGTTGCTCTCTGCAGGAATAATTTCAGAGTTGTGGAAACACTCAAGGAAAGAAAGTTAATGTGTAGTCGTTTTATCTTCTAATAACTAGATATACTTTCTCTTTAAAAAACATTTTTCATTGGTTTTGCTCTTTCTGGTGCATGTTCGGGTCCCTGCAACTGAAACGAAGGGGGATAACCTCTGTCTCATTTTGCAGATGAGAACATTATTCAGATTTTTTAAATAACATTGAGCATTGTGACTGCAGAATTGGGAACTTGTTAATAATAGATGCAGCTCCACCACATATGCTCTGTCAGATGTGGTCATACCAATGCAGCAACAAGCCAGTCAAATGCAAGATCTTATGGTGACAAAACCAAATTAAATATTTAACACAACCACAAAAGAGAAAGAGATGAGTAAATGAAGAATATGAACTTGAAAGAGAAGGATGGAAAACAACATACTTTTAATTAGTAATAATAAGCTGAAGGAGTCTGCCTTCATTCTCTCTCTCTCTCTCTCTCTCTCTCTCTCTCTCTCCCCCACCTCCCTTCCGCTCTGGTAAAATAAAGGCTCTCTGAAATAATCCCTCAAAATAGACTGGGCCCCACCCCAATGTTCAAACCTCCAAGTCAAATTCAGTTGCTAGGCAAAAGGGCACAATCCTATGGCTGCTAGACAGAGTCTATATGGCCATAGGAGAGGTTGGAGTCCCAGCTCCGATCTCGGAAACGCACTCTGAGGTTGGAGCTGGGACACTGACCTTGGAGCACCTTCCCTCCACCCTTGCAGCCTGCAGGGAAAGAACCATGCCGGCTGCAGCTCTGTGGCCAGAAGACTGACCTTGGAGTCAGAGGTTTGTGGGCATTCCAGGGGGCGGGGAAGGGAGGAGACAGGTTCCGCCAGCATACCTAGTATCCTGGTGGCACCTCAGCCTCTCCTTCTCACACTCCAGGGGGGAAGACATAGATGGCCAAAATCAGCCATCTAAGTCTTTTACAGGGTGGAAGGAGCACGGAAGTGACCTTCGCCTCCGTGCTCCTTCCACCCTCCATTGGATGCCCGTAATCCTCTGGGTTCGGGAGGTTATGGGCAGCCACATAGAACTGCACTGTTAGGAGATGAACCCAAATGGTCCACAGTTGTGTGTGTGTGTGTGTGTGTGTGTGTGTGTATATATGGATCCTGGAAATAGTTGTTAGTAGAGATGCATGGCTGCCATCTCCTACCTGCCCAGTAATGCCTAGTATAAAAAAAAACATGTGATGAGCATACACACAAATTACCCCACAGATTCACTGATCATGTGAGGGGGGAGGGAGTGGGATTGCACCCTCTGGCCATGTCCCCCAATTCTGATGTGCTCACTGGCCATGCCTCCAGTCCACATATTTAGTGTTGGCGTGAAAGCCCCCCCCCCATCCCATTGGGAACCCTGATGGACTGCCATTCCAAATGGCATGAAGGAGCCCTATGTGTGTAAAGCCACTTTCCCACTGATGCTGAATGTGTGGCCACCAAGGGAGGCATGGTCAATGGGTGCTTGAGCATGGGGCAGGGGGCTTGTCTGGTTGCCTTTATGGCGAGACACTAGAGCAAGCTGTGTTTTACTGTTCTGATGCAGATTTAATGTATATGAAGGTGTCTTGTATTGAGCCAGGCCATTGGTCCATCTAGCCCAGTGTTGTGTCCTCTGACTGGGAGCAGCTCCTCGGGGTTTCCAGTGGAGGGCTTCCACACTTCACCTAAAGCTTGACCATTTCACTGGAGATGCTGGGGATTGAACTAGGGCAGGGGTGGGGAACCTCTTTCAGCCCGAGATCCAAATTCCTTTCGGAGAAGCTCCTGAGGTCCACATTCCAACAGTGGGTGGGGCCAAATGCAGAATGGGTGGGAGAGAAATAGCAGCATAATGTATCCTAAAGAAGCTCTTAGTGTCAGTGACTGAGCTTTAGGAGAAGGATTTCAACCTTTTAGGATGGGGAAGAAACTGCACAATCGGCAAGGAAACCACCAAATGACCAGTGGTTGGAGGGAAAGGGGGTAGAGTCAGGGGAAGGGAATGCCTGGAGGACTGGATTGGGACCCAGGAGAGCCCAATCTCACCCCGGGCCTGAGGTTCTGCACTCTTGAATGCCAAATATGTGCTCCACCCCTGAGCTTTGGCCCTTCCCGCTGCCACTTACTGGAGTAGGGAAACATGAGATGGCCATGTCATCATGACATCACACGTATTTTATTTTCCTATATTTGATCGGTGAAGGGAGGAGAAAGAGGCTTTCAGCAGTAGCCACACAGTTCAAGTGATGTCTCGTTCTGTCCTCGGCATCCAGTGCATTTGTCAGTGATCTGGCAATTGCCTTTATATTGCCCCTTAACTCAGTGAGCACTTGAGGTAATGCACAATTAAAAGACTCAGTCTTTACAGAATTGATCCTTCTTTGACCTGCAAGAAGTTCTCTGTGATGGTGATGGAACCATGTGGCTATAAAATGGCCTTCCCATCCTGGTGGCCTCCTGATGTGCTGGATCACAATTCCAATCATCCCCAACCACTGTGCTGGCTGGGGATGATAGGAATTGTAGTGGAATACATCTGGAGGGCAGTGGGTTGGGGAAGACTGCTGTAGAAAATTAATAGCAAGATCTTGTACAAGTCTTCTCAGAAATAAGTCCAATTGAGTTCAGTGGGGCCAAACATGTATAGGATTGCAGTGTAAGCCTATTAAACAGTCCCTCTTTTGAGATAAACTATCTCATTGGTTCCTGAAATACAAAAGGGAATTTACCTTAAAGACTCCCATTGAGAAATATGTTCACTTCTAGCGAGGCCTCTAGTATTCTTCAGTGTTTGAAAACTCTCTTGATAATACTTCTAAACACATTCAAATAATCTGATGCATATAGTACCCTAATTGGTATATTAGGACCACTTTCCTTGCTGAGCTAATTTCCTCATTAAAGAAGTAGGTGTAATGGTAGATCATGCCATTACAATGAAGGATTTGGCTCCCATGTAATTGAATTTGAACAAGAATAACATTTAAGCAAATGTACCTCCGCACAAATGACGCGGCCGTGAAACTGGGTTGGAAAATAGGTTGCAATTGTTTATCAGACTGAAGGCTCAGAAGAACTATCTCGATGTAAGAGAGTCTAGGGGTCCCCCCACACTCATACACACATAATCATAGCCATTCAGGAGCTGCTTCCCATGTTGGTGCAGTCTGTGTGTGAACACCTCAACCACATGGGCAAGGCTGATCCTATGGGCCTCTTCCCCTTGAGCAGCACCCCTTCAAGGGGGAGGCTACAGACCGAGAGATCTACAGCATTGTATTGGCCTTAAGTTAGGGCATTCATGGCATTATCTGAACCTGTGACATTAGGAAATAAGTAGCAGTATTCAAAAACAGGGGACAGCCATATAGTGGACTTAATGACCTTCAGATATTAGGCAGCCAACTCTGCCCCCCCTGTTTTCTTGGAATCAAGTGTTGCTTAGCTCATTGTGACTTAAATTTTAGGGATGTGTGAGTCGGCAAAATGTGAGCTTGCCAAAGTTCTCAGAAATCCACCTTGAAGCTCGTTCTGACTCGAGCCCGTATCTGATTGCGAGCGTTGGTTTTTTTCTTTTTGCACGAACATCCACGCATATTTTCATGCATATTTTTCCAAATGTACTACACTAATTGTGTGCATCTTTGAAATGTATGCATTCTTCTCCCATTGATTAAAGTGTATTTGTGTGCATTTTTCAAAAGTATGCATTTTTTTTCATATGCTGTTGGCGAAGCGACAAGAGGGGAAGGCACTTGACAGAAACAACAGGAAAGAGGAAAGAGAATCTCAGGTGCCTTGTAGAGATGGACTTGGATGCAAACTGCAGTTGAATTCTGCACATTTCTGAGCTTGCAATGTGATTTGTGGACCCCCCAAAATGTGTACAACAGCATGCAAGAAACAACGGGAGAAAGAAAAGAGAATCTCACGTGACTTCTAGAGATGTTTATTATGTTAGATGTTGCATGATGTGCAGAATGAGATTGTCACCTGACACATGGAGTACACAAAGTCTCCTGATAGTCACAAGGGGGTCTATGAGTCAGAGCCAGTTTAGAGACAACATGTTGTGAACAACAGGTTATATAAGTGTTGCACAATGTGTGACTAATATCCTATTTATAGGTACAGGGTCTTGCTATAAATGTAAAACACTTGTTGACTGGGCACTTCACTTCCTCTTCACACTTGACTTCACTTGGGGGCATTCTGGACTTGGGATCTAACCTAATCACATCACTTCATTTGTCTGGACAACTTATCCTATGCAATGATGTAGTGAGACAGAGTCATCTCTTCTGCATAAGAGAAGCCTGCATTGCTTGCCTTAATCCCATGTAATTGGTTCCTACAATAAACTCTTTAATCTTTTACAAACTACTCTCTCCTCTTTCCGTCTGTGGTACTGGGAGTCACTTGCTGTGTAAGCTTTGAACCCCAGGAACGTTCACATATTATGCCTGATGTGTTTTGGAAAATCTGTGTTCCTTCATCAGGGGCTGGCTGTCATGACCCCCCTCCAGGAATCCTCCTCTGAAGACGAGGGTGACTCACCCAGGGCCCTGGACGCTCCTCAGGAGCAGAGTGCAGACACTGCTGCTCCAGACGGGGCCGACCGCGCAGCTGAAGAGCTGGCAGGCCCCTCTGGCATGACCCGTGGGAGTTCCCCAGCCCGAGAAGAGTCAGAATCAGAGCCGGAGATAGCGCAGGCCCCAACTCCCAGACAAAGGCGGGTGATGAAAAGGCAGGAACAGATGCAGGCCCCTCGACGCAGCGTCCGGCTGCAAACCAGGACGTCGGCCTTGTGAGGCTTTTATAATCAGCCTGCTGCTGAAGAGCTCCAGCTGTGGGAGGGGCGTGCCCGGCAGCAGGCTGTAGAAAAGCACGCACTCACTAGAGCATGGGTATTGGGAAACAACGTCCTCCATGACTCTTGTTCCTGATCCCGGACCCTGCTCCTGAACCTTGCCTTGGACCCTGGACTCTTGGACTTTACTCGGACTGACCCTGACGACGGCTTTGCTTGATCCTTTGACTTTCGTAAGAACTTTACTGGCTAAAATCCCCGGACTGTTTGACTACGCTGCTCCTTGTGAGAAGTCCTTATCTTATCTCAGTCGGACTTGGCAACGCTCCCAGAAGCCAAGACAGCTGCTGGCTGCCGGCCAGCCTTAAGCAGGACAGTTTGTTTCCCAATCTCCCAGCCAGCAGCATGGAAGCAACGACTCTTGAAGCTGTGTTAGCAGAAAACCAGCTTCTTAGGAACCAGATAGCCCAGCTCACCACTGCGGTTACTACCCTGCAGAGCCAAGTCCACCAGCTTGGGGCACCGCCGCAGGCTGCACCAAGGACACCCAAACGTAAGTGCCCTATAGCACCCCCTGAGAAATTTGATGGAACACCAGAGAAGTTCCCAGGGTTTGTGGCTCAATGTGAGTTGTATATGCAACTGCGGATAGAGGACTTCCCCACTGACCGAGTGAAGGTCGGCTTTGTGATTAGTCTACTCACTGGGCTGGCTGCCAAATGGGCTACCCCTTATCTCCTGCAGCCTAGCCCCCTGCTGGACAACTATGTGGGCTTCCTGGCAGATTTTAAGGCTGCCTATGAGGATCCACAGAAGGCAGAGACTGCCAAGAGGCGGATACGCCGACTCCGGCAGGGCAAGGAGTCGCCACTTACACCAGTTCTTTCCGGCTGCTGGCCCAAGACCTTACCTGGAACGAGTCCGCTCTGATGGACCAATACCAGGAGGGGTTAACGGATGAGATTTGCGACGAGCTGGCCCGGGCAGAAAGACCTACAACCCTGCAGAACGCAATTATACAATATGGGAGAAGGAGCTGCTGGCAATCAAGGCAGCCTTCGAGACTTGGCGGCATCTACTGGAAGGCGCCCTTCACCCCGTAGAAGTCCGGACGGACCACCGGAACCTGGAATTCCTGCAGACCGCCCGGAAGCTAAATCAGCAGCAAATCCGGTGGGCGCTATTCTTTTCCCGGTTCCACTTCACAGTCACATACATTCCCCAGTCCCGGAACCGACAGGCGGATGCCCTCTCCCGGAAACCCGAATACTCCTTCCCCAAACCAGAGGAAACCTTGTCCACGATCCTACGTCCCGAGAATTTTGTTGCAGTCCTCCTTCCCCCTAGCATGCTCGCCCAGCTACGAGAACAACAGGGCCGAGATCCCTTTGCGAGGGCCAGGAGGCAGGAACTGGAGACTCCAGGGCCAGGGGGACCGTCTCCCTTTAATGTCCACGATGGACTCCTGCGCCACCACCAACGTCTGTATGTTCCTCCGGGTCCCACTCGGATGGAAATACTGCAGCAGTGCCATGACAGTCGGCCTGCGGGACATTTTGGCGTATTCAAAACTTTACACCTGCTGACCCGGGACTTCTGGTGGCCCAGGGTCCACGCTGATGTGGAACGTTATGTAGGCTCCTGTGAGACCTGTCGCCGGGCCAAGCACCAGGTGGGAAAGCCAGCAGGGCTTTTGCATCCCTTACCCACACCTACCGGACCTTGGAAACTGGTGTCCTTGGATTTTATTACCGACCTGCCCTCCTCCAAGGGACATACCACCATCTTGGTGGTAGTCGACCTGTTGACCAAGATGGCCCACTTTGTACCCTGCTCCGGTACCCCGTCAGCCAAAGGGACGGCGGAGTTATTCATCCAGCACATCTTCCGATTACATGGGCTGCCACAGGGCTTAGTCTCCGACCGGGGTCCTCAGTTCACGTCCCGCTTCTGGCAGACCCTGTTTCGCCTGTTGGATGTGAAATTACATCTCTCCTCGGCGTACCATCCGCAATCGGACGGCCAGACGGAGCGCACGAATGCAACCCTGGAGCAATACCTCCGCTGCTACGTCAATTACCAACAAGACAACTGGGTGGACTTGTTACCTTTGGCCGAGTTCGCCTACAATAACTCTCCCCATGCCTCCACACAGCAGACTCCGTTCTTTGCCAATCATGGTTACCACCCACAATTCTTCCCATCCACGGCAACCCCCTCCATGGTTCCCGCGGCCGATGAGCTCCTCCGGGAACTTCAGGCGGTACATTCCCTGCTGCAGGAACAGTTAATCCGGGCCAAGGAAATGTACAAACTGCTTTGCGGACACCAAACAGCAGTCTGGGCCTCCCCTGGCAGTCGGGGATCAGGTCTGGTTGTCCACCAAGCATCTGCCGCTGCAACGCCCAAGCCAGAAGTTGGATGCTCGTTTCATTGGGCCTTTTCCGATCACAGCACAGATCAACCCCATGGCCTTCCGGCTGCAATTGCCGCCCTCTCTGCGTACCCACCCAGTCTTCCACCGCTCCCTCCTCGCTCCAGTCGCTCCTACCGATCCTGCCCGTCCGATTCTGGCACCCCCACCACCAGTACTAGTGGAAGGCGAGGAGGAATATGAAGTAGCCAAGATCCTGGACTCTCGCACCCGTCGGGGCCGCCTGCAGTACCTCGTGGACTGGGCAGGTTATGGACCTGACGAACGCTCCTGGGAGGACGCCTCTCATGTCCACGCCCCGGCTCTTCTACGCCGGTTCCACCGCCGATATCCCAGGAAACCCGGGGGATCCGATTCCCCGGGAGGGGCTCCTGGGGAGGGGAGTGATGTCATGACCCCCCTCCAGGAATCCTCCTCTGAAGATGAGGGTGACTCACCCAGGGCCCTGGACGCTCCTCAGGAGCAGAGTGCAGACACTGCTGCTCCAGACGGGGCTGACCGGGCAGCTGAAGAGCTGGCAGGCCCCTCTGGCATGACCCGTGGGAGTTCCCCAGCCCGAGAAGAGTCAGAATCAGAGCCGGAGATAGCGCAGGCCCCAACTCCCAGACAAAGGCGGGTGATGAAAAGGCAGGAACAGATGCAGGCCCCTCGACGCAGCGTCCGGCTGCAAACAAGGACGTCGGCCTTGTGAGGCTTTTATAATCAGCCTGCTGCTGAAGAGCTCCAGCTGTGGGAGGGGCGTGCCCGGCAGCAGGCTGTAGAAAAGCACGCACTCACTAGAGCATGGGTATTGGGAAACAACGTCCTCCATGACTCTTGTTCCTGATCCCGGACCCTGCTCCTGAACCTTGCCTTGGACCCTGGACTCTTGGACTTTACTCGGACTGACCCTGACGACGGCTTTGCTTGATCCTTTGACTTTCGTAAGAACTTTACTGGCTAAAATCCCCGGACTGTTTGACTACGCTGCTCCTTGTGAGAAGTCCTTATCTTATCTCAGTCGGACTTGGCAACGCTCCCAGAAGCCAAGACAGCTGCTGGCTGCCGGCCAGCCTTAAGCAGGACACTGGCCTAGGGATGTGCGAGGATTTCATTTGGGGGTGGGGGTGGAAATCCAGCAGACTGGGCAGGCTCAACCCCTCAAACTCCGTCCCACTTACCTCTTCCCTGGCTCAACTTGCGTTCTCCTGAGTTGAGCCGGAGAAGTGACTTCCGGGTTCCTGGTGGGCCACTGTTTACATAGGAAAATGCCTTAAGATGCACCTAAAGTGGCCACAATTTGCATAATTTGTGCAAATTGCAGCCACTTTTGACATATCTTAAGGCATTTTCTACGCAAACAGTGGCACATTGGGAAACCAAAAGTCTGGCGAGTGGCGCAATGTGTGCCAGCTTTTGGCCTGGCTTGGTGGGCATAGCAGTGGCATCCGTCAAGCCGGAGGTGGGTTGGGGTCCAGCGGATCACCCACCCCTAGGGGCCACTTATCTTCTTTTAGACATATTGAGGAGAAAGTCCTCCAAGTGTCTCTTCTACAGAACATTTCCATGTAGAGGAGACACTCAAAGGACTTTCTTCTCAATATGTCTATAAGAAGATAAGCGACCTCTGATGAAGGAACATAGATTTTCCGAAACATGTCGGGAATAATAAATGTCTCTAACAGGCACCTGAGATTCTCTTTCCTTTCTCTTGTTGTTTCTCGAATGCTGTTGAACACATTTTGGGGGGGGGGACCACAAATCACATTGCAAGCTCGGAAATGTATGGACTTCAACTACAGGTTTCACCCAAGTCCGTATTTGGTCCGGAAGGTGTGAACTGGGTAAATACAGTCTGAAAACCAACTGAAACAAATTTCTCATACATCCTTATGTGATTTCCACCCAAGCACATTTGCATAGGATTGCTGCCCAAGTCTCTCATTTTATGATTTTCTTTAGGTGTTCCTTTAAAAAAGATCTGGCAAATGCTTTAAAACTGTCATTCAGAACTGAAAATGTTCTTAGTGCTTAGCTGGATATTTTACCATATATGAATGCAGATTCATGGAATTCCACCCCCCCGTTCAACTGGTGTATTGTGTGCCTTACCCCAGGAGAGCAAAGGATAGATTTTATTTGTTGGAAAGGCAATGCTATTCAGCTTGACAATCAGAACTCTTAGCTTCCACTGAGCTATCAATTGTTCCACTAGTTCCCCCATATTTCTTGTGTTCAAATCCTTGGTGCTCGTGGAGGGTTGCCAAATACTGGATTTTTCCTGGAGGAGTTGTGGTAGTCATTGTGTTCCTGATTGCTCTGAATCCCTACAGTGGTTTGGATCTGTGTGTTACAGAGTGGAAGTAGGCATTAAAGAACTGTTCTCACTGTGCCTAATTAGCCATCTGATTTGTTTGGCAGCACGATGAGCTTCAGAGGCAGGCTGGGTAAGTGAGAACGAGACTGGACGCTGATGAAGCTCCTTGAACACCCGCATCAGGGCACAGTGTCAATCTGTGATTGCTGGCACAGCTGGCACTCGTGTTTTGAGACTCGACATTTCTACAGAGCAGAAGAAAAGAGGCTGCCTCCAGTTAAGCGGATATGTTTGTTCTTCAGTAGGTTTTCAGGGTGATTCACCAGAAGGAAGGCGTGAGGCCAATCTTTGGGTAAAGGGTCTAGTGCTGTGTGCCAAAACCCCACATTCCCTTTCACAGCCTCTTCGTTTCCCTGTGAAAGAGGCCGTCATTGTTTGCCTCTTTTGCAGGGGTTTTGAGAATTTTGGAGACTTCCCCCCCCCCCCAGAGTGCAGGGCTTCAGTGCTTACCTTACTATTAGGTGGTGGCTGCGGGGTGCGTGTGCTGACGGTGTGCACCCTTTATTTTACCACTTTTGTCTGGATCTGTACTTTGCAATCTCCCTGGCTGTTTGTGCTTCATAGAAAGCTTCCTAGAGGACTTAACCATGACTTTTTCCCTTGAGGATTTCTAGGGCTGCTGCCTGTTGAGTGCCAGAAAGCTGAGTGAGCTGCTGCTGCTGTTCTCCTCCTCTCCTCCTCCTCTCCTCCTCCTCCTCCTCCTCCTCCTCTGTTGGACCTTGCCCCAGTCTGGAGGGAGCTTCAGTCTCAGACATGGATTCTGACTTGGCGGGGGGGGGGGAGGTTGTAGAGTCGGGTCCAGCTGTGGGTAACCAGAGGCCTGACAATTCAGTTCTGCCAGGCCTCCCACTGGCTAGTGAACAGGGAGGGGATGAGGTGCTCAAGACTGATACAGCCAATTTTCCTCAGCTGGAAGACTCAACCTTGAGGGAGGCTCTTGCTTATCAGTCAGGACACCACCCCGGGCAACAGGGCAGCAGGAGGAGGGCTCTGCAGGAGAGGACTTTTCAGGGGTGTCTCCTTTGGTCCATCATCAGCAGAAGAGGGCAGGACAGAAACGCCCAGTCAGGCATAGCCACTGCTTGAGGGGCAGCAGGTTCCCCTGCCTGGAACAAATGTCCGATAGCTATTCCTAATAGCCACTTCCCTGTATATAAGCCTTTGTAGTTTCTTCTAGTAGCCCTTGTGGGAGACAAGTTAACGCACCACAACCCTGGACAGCTCGCCGCCTCCTTTGGAATTGGAGCATTGTGGGGCTTTCTTGGTGAACAGCACTTGGTGTGTGTGCACTCTGCTCATGTTCTTCCTTGATTGGACTTATAGCCTGGGACTCATTCACACACTGTTTCTGGGGATGTTTATTACCTCTGTGAAAGATGTTTGCTCATTACTGGAGTAACAGCAATAAAAGGTTTTTTATTGCGGCTCTTGCCTTGACTTCGGGAGGCCAGGATGGGACATTCCTTTCCTCTTCCTCCTTGTTAAAAGAACTTTTAATAACAACAAAGAAAAACCAAAAAAGGGGCATCTGGCAACCCTAATTACCAGCAAGGCTCAAACTGAAGCACACTGTATTGCTGAAACCAAATACTAAGCATACTTGTAGTAGGCTCTTATCTCCCTGTGCCAAATTGGATAAAATGGAAACTTACAAATGGTTTTTCTTTCCAGTTTATGGCCAAAGCTACCAGATTTCACTTCAAGGAGATACCACTTCAAGGTGAACCACTAAGTCTTAATAAGAAGCACAGGGAATTACATCCCTTTTGTTTACTGTTAATGGTGGAGATTGGATTATATAGCCACGTTGTAAATCCTTTGAATAAAAAGGTGGGGTATAAATACTCTGAAGAAATAAAATTAACTTGAAATATTAATTCCAGACTCCCAGGTCAATAAAAAGGGAAATACTGAAGATGTACTTATTTATAAAATATTTAATCATAGTTTAAAATATATGTATTTATATATAAATATTTAGTGGCAGCTTTTGCTTGTTAAATTGTAAGTCATCTCACATTTAAGAGAAATGATGTCCTTCTTTCCATATCTTCAACATGCACTTTTATTTCAGTTTTGAAAATATGCACTTTCCTTCCATTTACTTACGTATTTGATTTTTGAACCCCACCTCTCTATCAAGGCAGCTTACAATCATAGGAGATGTAAAAAAAAAAGAAAAAAAGAAAAAAACTAGCTTAGAACAATAACCAAACAAATGTTAAAAATACAACGAGAAACACAATAACAGAATGAAAAAAGTTGATTAATTTATTAAAATTCAATATTTATTCAAGTCAATCTAAAAGTAACTCTAAAAAAATAATTGGTTGCTATTCAGGTGCAGTTATTATTAACGTACTGTTTCAGTGCTGAAAATATGATCTGGACTGGAGCCTTGGCTCAAATTAAGCCCTGTGCTACATAAATGATCATAAAGATGAAGATATAATTATATTTCAATCATTAGTGATGCAGGCATACACACATATGCACATGCTAAAAGTACTAATCATGTCAGCATGTGCTATTATCAGAGAAGATATTTGGAACCATTTGTCATAATCAAATTAGCAACAAGTCATTGCACTTCTGAAACCGGACCAACCTTGCAGCAATGCTGAAACAAATTGAACTCCTCTCACCAGAACAATGTCATTGTAGAGAGCATTGACTCTTGTCCTGGTAGTACAGACTGAGGATAGGTAGTCTGTCTGCCACCTCCTAAATGGGCAACCAGAGGGTTTAGAAAATCACCCATCCAACCTGCTTTAATTATATTGAATTGCAAAGGAGTTTCAAGTTTCCCATATCGGTAAATCAGAAATACCTTATCTACTGTGTTGTACGACCACAGAAGTTAATACAGTGTAGGGTCAATTGATCAGGTATAAAGGGAGAAGCTAATGGGGACAGGTCATAGCTCACTGGTAGAGCACAAAAAGACATATATTAGGGGAAATTGCTTGGGGGAAAAATGCAGATTAGGCTAATAAAGACATCAGAAAAATCTGCTACGTATTCAACTGAGTTCGGATTTCTATGAATCCGACCGGTGGATTCTGCAGCAGACTAGCTTTTTCCGAGTCAGGTGGATTCTGAGGACTTAGTTATGGGCCATCTTTTTTTTAAATTTTATAACTTTTGTGGGGGATTTGCACAAATTCACCCTTGTGCTAATGCACATTAGTACTAATGCACATTACCGCAAGTGGAACAAAATTCTTGTACATCCCCCCCCCAAAAGATTTCATCTATGAGCTGAAAATGGAATGGAAGACCCCTGACAATATGAAAAAAACACAGACCGAATGGATTTAACAAAATCTGTACATCCCTAGCTTTGATATTACCCTCCCCAGGGAGACAATGACACCTAGTGGTTGGGGAACTTGTGCTGCACCATTTCTAAACAGCTTCCTAGATCCCCCCCCCCACATGTGCCTCACGCACTCTGTTTCCTGAGCCGTCGCCTTGAATGTATTGGGATATTTATTTTTTGGATCATGCAACAGAGGAAATGCATTGCATTCTGTTTTGAACATTCTATTTAATGCTCAGATACAATTCTAAAATCTGGATCCAGCTTAGTGAAACTGTCATGATGCAGAGAGAGGAGGGGATGAGAGAAGGCCAAACCCCACAAATTCTTGAAGCCTTGTTCTTCTCAATAAACGTAGAGCCAAACTGCAGGTAGGCACAGATGACTATCATAAACGTTTCCCCTTCTAGAGTGGGAAAGTGCTATATGACCATGCATATAGCCATATTGCATGCTATATTCACATGCTACAATTTATATATTTGTAAAGTGGGAGAGATATGAAAAGGTCTCTATCCTAGCAGATATATAGCAGAGGTCAACAAGACTCCTCACTGCTCCTCAAAACCCTAAAACATCTTCAAGCAAGTGTTGTACATGCAAACTTCCCTGATGCCACTAGAACAATGATGGCGAACCTATGGCACGGGTGCCACAGCTGGCACTCAGGGACCTCTCTGTGGGCACTCGAGCCATTGGTCACCAGATCGTGAAAAGACTGTCCCCTTCTGCAAAACACTAATGATCTTGTTCTTTCTCAGTGTGGAACAGAATGATTTTATTCTAGAATTCCTGTTACAGAATTCTTTTCTACATTGTTATCACATTTAAAAGATTTTGAAGAATGATGCACAGAGCATGGCTTGGATGTAAAGCCCTAACAGTTGACCTGAGTGCTGCATGTGTTGCTCTCAAACTAACGGGGTATGAGCCAAGGTTTGACAAATTATCAGCATGCATGCAATAGCAAAAATCACATTAATTGTGCAAAAGCATGCCCAATGCAAACTTTTACCTAATGCAGTGTTTGCAGTCCAAGACATAAAGTGTTTAAAATGTGTTAAGCACGTTTAGTTTTCTTGTTTATCTTGCTCATCCTAGTACAGGTTGACTTTTACTTTTACTAATCCGACACCTGTAGAAGCAGGGAAAGGACCCAGGGTAAAGCTTGCCCCATACAATTTCAGTCTGGCATATAATCATATTACAAGTTGAGAATCCCTTATCCAAAAATACATGTGCCTAATTATTTAAAAAGTTTGTATAAATTCCCTTCAGGCTATGTGTACAATGTAGTACTATAATAATTTTTTGAGTTGATTTTTTTTCCAACAAAAAACTGTTTGTATCATTGAAAGCTCTGTTATTGTGTTTTTCTTTAAAGACAAAAGATGTTAATTAGTTCGGACAACTGTATGAGTTGTTTTTCTAAAACTAAAACCTCGGTATTCAGGTTTAATTGCAGTGTTGGCACTTTGAAATAAATAAGTTGCTTGTGTTGCAGTTTGGGCACTTGGGCTCAAAAAGGTTCGCCATCACTGCACTAGAATATCAGTGGCAGCATAGAGCATTATATAGGCACTAGCTCTGTGTCCTCATGGGGTGTAGAATTTCTGTTGGCTGAGCTTGCTTCTTGCTCAGCCAACATAAGTGGCTGCTGAGTGGGATGACCTTGAGTTCTACTGGAAAGAAAGGATCCTTTCACTGGTAAAAGGGTCTTAATGGGTGCAGATACAGAACTTAGAAGATTCATGAGTGTGGAAAGCTAAGCAGGGTCAGGCCTGGTTATTACTTGGACGGGAGACCCTTCCTCTAGTTTCCTGCACTGAGCAGGGGGTTGGACTCGATAGCCTTCTAGGCTCCTTCCAACTCTATGATCCTATGATCCTCTGTCCTCAAATATCAAATCCCCCCATAAGGATCCTTTTGGCAGCAAGGGTGGGTTGGGAGAATTGGGTCCTGAGCATCGGAATTCAATCATTCCTTTGCAGGGATGGGGACTCGGACTCGAGGACTCGACTCATGAGTCGGACTGAGTCCCCCCTCTGACTTGACTCGGACTCGAGTCCCAATATTTTTAATGGGACTCGAGACTCGACTCGGGACTCGAGACCAAGGATTCTTCAACATCCCTGGGCTGTGCCAGAAGGAGTGGAGAGGAGCGTGATTGCCGGCGAAGAGCGCATGGAAGCGAGGTGTGCCGCTGTTCGGCCACTATGGATGGCTACCAGGAGTGCAGCCCCAACAGTGTGTCAAGATTTATTTTGATTGATGTGTTGCGTACTTGGGAGAGGCAGAAGAAGGACCTGAGATTACTCTGTGTGGCTGCTCTGAGTGTGTTTCTGGTTCCAGCAAGTTCATCACCAGTGGAGCGGGTGTTCAGTGAGGGTGGAATTGTGATGAGATCTCACCGTTCCAGAATGGGGGCCAAACATTTAGAAAAAATCATGTTCCTCAAATGCAACATGGATAAGTTTTAGGAAGTACAGCAAGTTTATTTTTTACAATCATTTTTCTAAAATGCAACCTTTCAGACATTTTGGGTTTGGCTGCCTCTGCCTGCCTGTCTGGGGTTCCCAGCCTCCTCTGCCTGCCTGGTTATTTTGGGTTTGTCTGCCTGGTCTGTTCTTGCCAAAATCAGTGGCAGAGTTTTGAAATAAAAAGGCACACTTGTGCCTAGAATTTATTTAAACCACACATCTGAAGTAGCCTTATTTTGTTGGGGAAAACCCCCATTGATTTTAATAGGGACTCGTGGAGTCAGCTTTGGGAGTGACTCGTGACTCGTGAGTCACCATTTTGGACCAAGGACTCGGACACGAGACTCAGGTCCAAAGACTCGTGACTCGACTCGTGACTCGAGACCAAGGACTCTTCAACATCCCTGTTCCTTTGTGAATTTTCCCACATGTAATCCACTTGTTGTCCAGTATTTACTAGAACTGTGCACAAACAGCCTCTTGAAATTCTCCACCCTATTTGTGGGCAGAGAAATTGAATTTCACCTAATTTCCCCAGTGGGAGGAGAAATTCTGCAGTCATTTCTCTCTGGAAGGGCTCACCATTGGCAGGGGTTGTTGTTGCACAGCTTTTTTCTTTTTTCCAAAGTTTTTTCTCCCCCACCGCCACTGCAAGTGGCAACAGCATTAACTGTGCTGGCAGCCTGGGCCCCATTTTTGCATCCTCCACAATGCAGGTGTGAGGGGGGCAATGCCGTGTCTAGCTCCAGGGAACAGGTGCAGCTAGTGCTGTGCCCAAATCTGCCCTCTATTTTCCTCAAAGATTTCTTCCTCTTTGAAAGAGGCTTCCATTTTTCTGCCTTATTCTTGGGGCATTTTATAATTTATTCTGAATTTATTTTGGTTGCACTTTTGAGCTTATCTAATCACTGTGAGGTGGCCGAGGGTGCTGTGTGTGTGTTCTTTCTATTACACATCTCTCCCTTGCTCTGCAGCCTCCTGGGCTTGGGCTGCTTATACTTCCTGGTTTGAAAAGGCGCTATGGGTGGAATTGCCTCATGATGTCTTCCCCTGGGCTTTAACTGAAATGTGGGAAGCCGAGGAGGCTACAGGCTGCCAGAGAGACGACTGTATAATGAAAGACAAGACGCTGCCACACATTCCTCGGCCACCTCATATGTAGGGCAAGACCAAGAACCCATGAGAATTTCTCTGAAATTTTCTTCTCCTTTGAATTTCATTTCAAAAGCAGTTTATTTTCTATCAAATTGAATGAGAATGGTAAAAAAAAAAAAAAGTGGAAGAACTTTTAGCAACAGCAGTAGTATTTACATATTTCCTGCAACTTGTTCCTGGGAAATCACTGTCTCTGTTTTTTTTATCTCCATTCTGCATTTTAGGTAGATGTTGGGGATGCTTTTAAAAATTACTTTGTTAGTGTGCATACTCCTGTTGCCATTCTTGGGGTTTCAGTCCTCTTCCCTAACTCTCTGAGTGTTTGTGAGGATGCATCTTGACTCTCTTGTGCACACACTAGAACCTCATACATGAACATTAAAGCACCATCTTGTGCACAACTGTGAAGGGGCGTGAGGAAAAGCAGAGTGCCTCGCGTGTGTGAGATGCAAGATTTAAAATCCTATTCCTGTGTGCAGACGCCCATAAATCCACACACAGAAGTTCAGATCCCTCTCCCCCTCTCCCTGCACAGCTTTCCAGCATTTCGGTTGTCAGCCAGCTCCCTGTAATCTGACACCAGCCCAGCTTCCTCCTTTTGCAGATTACTTCAAGTAGCAAGGAAATAACTCTGTAAACTCCACAGGTCTATTTAGCTACCTGTTTATTTGAATAGCAAAGTATATGCTACAGAGTATACATTTCCTAGTTACAGCATGTGCAGAGTACAATGCATAGCAAGCATTTAATCCAGTGGAGCAAGTTGAAGTTTACTCCACTCAACAAAGACGTTACATGATTGCATTTGTCCAGCAAGCACTAGTCAGAAGACAAGAGAGAAAGAGAGAAGTTCAGCATCTCTCTAAAATTGGTTCAGACAGAAAAACAACAAGTCAGTACGTCACCAGAACATACAAACCATGTGACAGGCCCATACTGTTTCCCATACACTCTAGTAACCCCTGCGAAAGCACGAGATTCATAGAAAGACATAACAAACTTGTTTACCAGCCATTCTGTTCCTTCCATGTGTAAACAATGTGCCACAGCTGGTGAATGTGATACATGTCACAACAAACTGTGCCATTCTGTGGCTGGTGAGGTTCATTTCGAATGGTTAAAAATCATAATATATTACGGGATAACTAGTGTTTTCCCCATGTATTTCTTTAAGCAAAGGGATGAACACCTTCAAGGTTATTAAGTCACATGATGAGACTCACAAATAATGATGATGGTGACAGGAGAATTGACATCTCTAAAATGTTGGAAAGTGCCATCAGCATGCAAAGGTTCACAGCTCCTTATCATGCTTACAGAGGGACTACTTCACCTGAGTGTATGAACCAGCCCATTATTTAGATGCAACTCAATGGGCAGTATCCAACGCTGCCTGCATGCTAGAGGGACCTACTCTCAGTTGAGGCCGGTGGCTCCAATGTTAGTAGGGCTGTGTATTCATTCCGGATTCCACTCCAAACTTTTAAGAAGCTATCCATGGTGCTGAAGCTATTTCAGGAATAGGGTTCAACACCATGGATAGCTCCTTAAAAGTCTGGAGTAAAATCCGGAGCGCATATACAGCCCCACTGACATTGGAGTCACCAGCCTCCACTGCTACTGTTAGTGCAATGTGAAGCTAGTGGATCCGGAAGCAAATGGAAATGAGCTGAAACACTTATTTCTGGAATGGGACAGAGAGCTCTTCTGAGAGCTTCTCTGACCTCCTCTGTTCCAGAAATGAGCATTTCTGCTCATTTCCAGGGTGGCTTTAGGAGTTAGGACTACCTTCCCATTGTGCTAGCAGTGGGTCATCCTTGTGCAACAGGAACAATGGAAGCACAACAGCAGCTGTATTAGATACTGCCCAATATCTCCTGTTTCTTTAACACTGTCGATAAGCGAGGGGACGACGACAACACATATCATATTTTGAAAACCTTCCCCATATTAGCCAAAGAGCAGTTCTCTCCAAATATGTGCACTGATTTGCAAAAATTGTCAGCAGTGTGAGTTTGCTGATGAGGGGGAGGCAGCTTGCTCTGCATTCCCCATCTAATCCTCCTGTTAGAATGGCTGGGTGTTGAGAACTATGCGAAAGAGGCCTCAAGTATTTCTGGCAGCAGAAATATAAAACAAAGCATGAACAACAACAAAAAGTTCCACATTAAATGTCACTGCATACATTGTTCTCCACAGTTGGCTGTCAAGGGGAATAAAGCATGTCGAAGTTTGTTCTCTGTTCTAAGGCTACACAGCTTGACTCGGCTAATAAAGGTTGATTGTATGGGATTAGGAGCAATACAAACCATATTTTAATGAATAATATTTTCAAATAACATGAGACAGAACCATTACTGGGGTTATCTATTTGCATCAGCAATCTGCTGTGTTTGTAAAACTAGCTTACTCCTTTTGGGTTTAAATTATTTTTATGTTGGGGATCCATAACGTGGCTTTTTACTGTGCAATTTCAAATGTGTTCCATAAAGTCGGATTGGAGTATAGGCCTGATTTATCATGGTTTCAACAGTCTTGTCGATACACGAAAGCTGGGAACTTGAGAATTAAAAGCATAAATGTTTGAACCATCCAGGTGTGTTTAGCTAGCATAGATTTTTCAGATGCCCCTTGCAGTATTTCTCTAACTCACTGACCCAAGATTGTGGGTGTGTCAGGTGACAATCCTATACTCACTGACCTGGGAGTAAGCCCCAGTGAACTCAATGGGACTTATTTCTGATTGTGTGCTGTAACTCTCCCAGATTTTGCATCTCTGTCCATCAGAGTTATGAGATTAGGCTGTACATGAGGGCTATGCACTATGTAATTAAGTTGCAGAAATTATTATATCAATCAAAATTCTACGGTTGCCTAAAAAGTCTCCACCACCACCACCACCTTTGTAGGTAGGACCTTTGTTTCCAATGAAGGTGGGGAGGAAAATTTGCGACACCCCTGGAGTTGGGGGTGGGGAGAAAGTCGTGGGGTATTTAGTAAGGAAGCATTACAAACAAAGTGGTTTGAAGGCTTTTCATCCATTTCTTCTTCTTCTTCTTTTAGAAAACGCCTTTAAAGGCAAAAGCCACATGATGTGGCTAGGACGAAGCACAGAGTTCTTGGCACACACTTTCAAGATGGAGCCGAAAGAATGTTCCTGGTGCTGCCCACTTGGTTGATCACATAGGTAGCATCATTTCCAGGGACATTCCCCCAGCCCCATTTTGAATCCACGTTGCAGGAGCCACACTTCCTAGCAAACGCAACATGGCTTTTAGCTTTAAAGACTTTTAAAAAAAAAGATGAAAAGCCCTTGGACCACCTTGTATTCCTGTAAGATTATTAATATACCCTTCACCGGAAAGCCCCCCCCCCGCGTCCCCAATTCTATCTTTTGAAGGCGCGTGAGTGATAGCAGAGCTCCGCGTGTGCTGGATGGGAGAATTAAAATCCTGTCTGTGCATAGAGGCCCATTATTCTACACACAGATCTCCAGATCTCACCCCCCTCTGCGCAGCATTCCAGCGTGTCGGTTTGCAGCTGCCAGCCAGTTTGCCTGTAATCTGACTCCAGCTTGTAGTTTCCCCAGTTTGCAGATTAATCCAAGTAGCAAGTAGCAAGGAAACACTCTGTAAGACCACAGGTCTATTTCTACCTGTTTATTCACTTAGCAAGTAAAGTTCTACAGAGTATACATTTCCTAGTTACAGTCCATGTGCAGATTACAATGCATAGCAAGCATTAATTCCAGTGGAGTAGATTGAGCTTCACTCCACTTCAGCAAAGACGTTACATTGTTGCAAAGTCCAGCAAACAATAGCCAGAAGAGAGAAAGAATAGAGAAAGCAGTCCTGCTCTTCTCTAAAATGGCTTCAGACAGAAAAACAAGTTAGCACGTCATTCAGAACATACAAGCCATGTGACTAGCTCATAATGATCCCAGGATCTAGCTTTCCCATGAGAAAGAACACGGGAAAGTAGAAAGACACACTTGTTTACCGCCATTCTGTTCCTCTCCAAGTGTAAACACTGTGCTGCAGCTGGTGAATGTGATACATATCACAACATCTTTGCCATGGGTTGCCCCCACTTTCCTCCAAAACTATTGAATATTCTGCTGGGGACATTTGGACCAACCCTACTAAATCTTTAGTCAATGCAGGAAACTAGAGGAGGGGTCTCCCATCCAAGTAATAACCAGGCTTGACCCTGCTTAGCTTTCCACGCTATCTATCTATCTAGTAATAGATCTCATACCCCAGAACCCAATTGGTTGGAGGAACAGATGACTCGAGACATTGATAGCTTTCAGGGGAGGCTGGTGACTCCTATTCTGGTGGGGCTCCGTCCTTATCCATTGCAGGTTGTGCAGCTTTTACTTGGAGCTTTATAGGAGCTATCCATGATGCTCCATGGTGGTGAACATATTTTGGGGATGGAGTTCAGCAACATGGATAGCTCCTAATAAAGCGCCAAATAAAACCTGCAAAATCTGCAATGAATAAGGAGCCCCACAGAAATAGGAGTCATCAGTCTCCCTTAGACTAGCTACCTCCTGCCAATACTTATTGCTTGTGCTTGGCTGGAAGCAGTCATAGCCTGCAATCCTTATCCTGCCCACCCCTGGTCTTAAGCTTTCTTTGTCTTAACACCCAATATTTCTATATTACACACACACACACACACACACACACGCACACACGCACAAGCACACACACACACACACACACACACACATCCTCCTCCTCTATTATTATTTATACAGTGCCATCATCATTGCACATGGTACTTTACAAAGTAACACCAGACAAAGGACAGGGCCCTAATTGAAACTTACAATTTCAAAGGCTATAAAATCTCCGCAAGTCTGCAACATCTTTCTGTTTTGCCAAGTCCTGACATGGCTGGAGACCAGTAAGGGTTATTTTAAGTATTTAAGTGATTAAAGAATTCTGAGCCCAAAAGTTTGCTGTGGGTACCAGAACCAAAGAGAGCTCCCAGTCCCTCCACACAAAAATCTACCCCTTGTTATTCCATACTTTTTTTCATTCCAGAAGTATAATTTGGGGGATGGAGTTATTCTGTTGCTGCTACTGTTAGACAATTGGATGTCAGAACTCCGTGCAGAGCTCCTGTAAATCACCCCAAGATCTATCAGTAGGTCCAGATTGATCTTCTGCCCACCCTTGGATTAAACAAACCTTTGTTATTTGCTAAGGTTTAGTTCATAGTTTAGTCTGGTTTACTTTAAAGTTTATTTGTCTAAACCATAGGTCATAACATAATCATATCTTCCCCACTAGCTGCCCCCCCCAAAAAAGTAAAAAAGCAAAGCATAAGAACATGTGGAGGAGACAAAACAATATGTAGGAAAATAGGAACTGAAAAGGCATATAATAGAAGAAAAGGCATATATTAGGGTGGCCGGGTGACCGGCCAGATGGGCGATTAATAAATATAATAAATAAATAAATAAAAAATGCACACAAAAATGCATATGCATTTTCATGCAGATTCTTTTGTCCCCCGAATTCACAAACCAGACCGAAAAGAACTTATGGTTGGGAAAATGAGAAATTGAGCAAAATTGAAATTGACAGATTTGTCCATCCCTAAGTTAAGTTTGATCCAAGCCACTGCACTTTTCAAAGGGCACATGTACCCTTTACCTTACTCAAGCTACTCATGTGCACAAAAGCCCATAGTTACATTGTTACACAGGATGAGCTTGACTGACGTCCTTAGAATGAAATAAGTATCATGCCCTGTTAATATGTCCCTGAGCCTGATCTTTCTGCGGAGCATGTTATGCAAAGCAAAAGCATTCAATGAAGAGAATCCTGTTCACTCTGAAGATTTCTTTGGTGTGTGGGGTGATAGTTAGGTGGAGTCACTGCTACAAGAACAGGTTAAGAAGTAGCTCTTTTCTGTTTGACCACTGACAGTTAAATGTGCTTCATCTGAAAGCAAACTAGGGAGTGTTTCAAGAAAACAGAAATAGCAGAGGGAACCTTAGCCTGGCATTGAAGGATGGTTTTATTTGACTTCCCTTTTTTGTTGCTGCTTCTCCAGAATGTGCAAGTTCTCCATCCATCCTAAGCCTGGGAGTGATAATACAAGTCTTTTACATGCAAATATATCAATTTATTTCTACAATAGAAAACCACCAAAGGTTGAAAGGGAAGCCACCGTAACGCAGATAATTATACTGTCCTTCCTACCAAAACCTTCTATTTGCCTTCCAGTTCAGGAGAGAAAGAACGAGAACGAGACATGCAAATCTCAAAGCTGCACGTGATTTGAGACATCAGCCTTCACACTTTCACCGACAGCTCTGTTCCTGGCCGATTCCTCCTTTCTCAACTCCCCTTTGGCTGCAATTTCCCTGCTTCTGTGGCTCGCCCTGCTTCATTGTAACATGTCAACTCAAATCAGTTTTGCTGGCAGAGCTGGTGATGGAGTAGGATTTCATTCTTTTTGATTTCAGTGAGGCGTTTCCCACCACACTGACTTTGAAAAAGGGGGAGATGGCCCCAAATCAGAGGATTTTGGAAGGGATAGTTGTCCATTGGCTTTGAAATAGCTTCCACTGTGTCTTAAGCACTTCCTCACTAGCCCCTCCATTGTAGGGAGAGAAGCATCATTTGCTCAAATCAAAATTAACCCCATATAGCAGCTTTCCCTAACCTGGCACCCTCCGGATGTGTTGGACTACATCTCCCACAATCCCCAGCCAGCAACCCCCCTGCTGGCTGGGGATTATGGGAGATGTAGTCCAACTTATCTGGAGGATACTAGGTTGGGGGAGGTGGCCATACAGAGTTCTCCCCCTTAGTATATGCAGGGTTTCATTTGAGAGAGGGCTTAACAGGTTTTGGGGGCAGAACTAGTTTTCAAGGTCAGTCTACAGGTGACCTTCCCTAGACCAAATAATATCCCAGCAGCTTTTGAATTCTTTATTAGTCCATTAGCATCCCATTTCATGGCTTTGATACATGGTTTTCATTCAGGGCCAGCCCAAGCCATGTTGCCACCTGAGGCAGGCAAGCAAAGGATGCCCCTCCAATTGGGCCATGTTGGTGTTATCACCGGTTTGTAATAATCTAAGAGCAGAGACAGCAGTAGCAGTAGTGTCAGTGCTCCAGTGGTCCATCAGTACATGTCCATTAAAGAATAAATGCCTTATACATTCAGGTCCTTTCTAATATATTTAATCCATAACATAAAGAGTTAAATCAGAACTATATACAGAGTACATTGTTACCCCTCTGCTCCCCACAGCCATCAAGCGAGAGAGAGAGAGACTACGCTGCAGAGCTAGGCTTTATACAATAAAACCTCCCACATACTTACCCAGATTATTACCACCTGTAGCAAGGGAGTAGGCTGCCACTCAAGGACACACCTGTTTTCAAGCTCATTTATTTTTATTTATTATTTATATTTATTTATCACCCATCTGGCCAGCAAACCGGCCACCCTGGGCAATGTACACAAGATAAAAACAGGATAAAATACATTTAAAACAGTACAGAATTTTAAAATCTTAGCCCACCCCATATTCCCGCCAGAACAGCCAAGTTTTTAGTGAGCGGCGGAAGCTCAGCAGAGAGGGGGCATGGTGGAGGTCACTCGGGAGAGAGTTCCACAGTACGGGGGCCAACACAGAAAAGGCCCTCTTCCTAGTCCCCACCAGTCTAGCTGCTCTGGCTGAAGGGACAAGGAGAAGGCCGTCTGTGGCAGATCTTGTTGAGCAGCCTACTTGGTGTTGCTGGAGACGCTCTTTGAGATAGTCTGGACCGGAGCCATATAGGGTTTTAAAAGTCAAAACCAACACCTAGAATTCGGCTCGGCAAGCAACTGGTAGCCAGTGCAGCTCCTAGAGCACTGGAGTGATGTGATCCCGCCGGTGGCTGCCTTTAACCAGGCGAGCCGCCATGTTCTGTACCAGCTGTAGCTTCCGAACCGTCTTCCAGGGTAACCCCACATAGAGCGCTTTACAGTAGTCTAGGCGAGAGGAGACCAAGGCATGAACCACTGATGGGAGCAGATGATTAGGAAGGTAGGGGCACAGCTGCCGTATCAGATGGAGTTGATACAGCGCCGCCCGGCTCACAGCTGACACCTGAGCCTCCATGGACAGCTGGGAGTCTAGAATGACCCCCAAGCTGCGGACCTGGTCCTTCAGGGGTAGATGTACCCCATTCAGCACCAGGTCAACATCCCCTAACCTCCCCTTGTCCCCCACCAGAAGTATCTCGGTCTTGTCGGGGTTCCGCTTCAGCATGTTCCAATTTCCAAGTCTTTGGTTAGAATACACCAACAGGCCATTGCCTCCATTGCCCCACCTGTGTGCAGCCTGCTGCTGATGCCCAACAACTCACACCCTTTCCCATCCAACAAGTGTGGACTCCCCAGGTGGCTGCAATGCAGTGGCATCTTGAAGGGTGAGACTCAGCAGCAGATGGGTGCCATTTGTAATTACGCAAACACAACTCCCACCATCAGATCATCAGATCTACCATTGCATGTTGTGGTATTAAAATAGTAGCTGCTTGCTGCTGATTTTGCTGTTCCAGAGCTCTGAACTAGGGTGGGGGCAGTGGCAGAAGAGGTGGGGAACTGCACGAATAAGCAGCAGTGGGGATGGGGATGAGCATTTTGCCACCCCTCTCAATCCACCACCTGAGCTAAGGGGCTCACTGAACCTCATGGTAGGGCTGGGCCTGTTTGCATTTATGACTCATCCCTATACCAGACATAGGCAATTTTCCTGGGATTAAAACAACAACAACAACCCTGTAACATTGGCCAGCCCTGACAATTGAGCACTCTGCCCCACCCACTGCTGGCACCAGTCAAACTGCATCTCCCTGGCTTGCCACTGACCACCCATCATGGAGTTCCCTCACTGCCACCTTTGCTGTGCCAGCATTTGTCACTCCAAGAAAGTGGCTAGTGGGGCACTGTGTGGCTCTCCAGAGTGCTCACCCCATGCCTCACTCTCAGGAAGGGGTCCTTTCTCAGTTTCCTCCCTAGGGTGACCTCAGTGATGCATGTAACTTTCATAAAGATTGCTCCCCCAAACCCAAGGGAATAAACAACCCCCCCTTTGAAAATCCCCAAACTGAAAAGGCTGCTCCTGCACAAAAATAAATGCACATACCTGATTTAAATCTGGTAGGCTTCATCCCTTCAGAAATATGCTGCAAATTTCATCCAATTCTGCCAAGAAATACAAAAATTATTGGCACAGATCCCTTTTCAGCACCCCCATCAAAATTGATCCCTATCACCAAGCCCCCTGCCCGTTTGTCTGGTATTTGGTGGGTTTCACGCTCCCAGAATGGGCTCCTATGACTGTCAGTTTTATCCAATTCTGTCAAACAATCCAAAACATTATAGTCATTTATTGATTTCCAGTGATAGTCAATGAGAGGAACAAAACTTTGGATTTCTGAATTGAGATTTGGATTTTGCCCCGCCTTGAGTGGGGCAATCACAGAATTGGTCCAAGCTGAACTGGGCTGTTTTCTGAATTGCTGAATAAGGTCCAAATGAAATCTTGTGGTTGGTGCACAGTTGCACACTCATTTGTAAAACTCACCTCTTCCATTGAGGTTTGATAGTCCCATAGTTCAAGCCTGAGGATGGAGAATCTCAACAGCATCCCTTATTATGACTTGGATTCTTCTCAAGAACTTTTTATGGTCATTGGATCTTGTCTCTTCAAGCCTTATTGTACTCTTTCTCAGACACAGACTGCTGTCCTTCCCTCATTTATTGATTTCACTTCACTAAAAGACCTGCTGCAGAAAACTTCTTCAGTTGGGTAGGATATAAGAAAGATGATATAAATTCTCCTCTGATGAAGAGCTCTGATAAAAATGCAAAGAACATTTCTAAAAACGCTAAACCATTGACTACATTTGCAGCTTTTGTCCTTCTGTTGAGCAAATTTAAGGACATGTAGTCCCTCAGTAACAGAGACAGTTCTAAGCCACAGTCCGGAGAGCTAGATGTAATGTACTGGGAGAGCAACAGTGATGTGAAACTAGTTATACCTGCTGAATATAAGATTTTCTGCATGAAATGTGTTTTTTCTCCCCTGCTTACAAGGTCCTTGCACAAATGGTTTCCATAAGGAAAGTAAGGTGCTCCATATGTTGTAAGTGTGTTTCTCCAAGCTGCAGCCCATTTCCTAAGAACTATCTTCTAAACCAGGTGTGGGGAACCTTTTTTCCTGTTGAGGTCCATGTTAGCTTGGTCAAAACTTGTTAGGGCCCACATTCCATCATGGCCAGCATGACTAGAGTCAAAAGTGGGGCATGGGGAGGAGTCAAAGGTGGACAGAGCTAGAGCCAAAGTGGGCTGAAATCCTCATGAAACTAGGCTGAGGAGGTCTGCATGTGGAGCCCTTGGCTGCAGGTTCCCTAGCCCTGCTCTAAACATACTGCCTAGTGTTTCTTTTTAAAATGGAATTGAACAAAGCAGAGAAGCAGACTGTTCATCTATCGAGGAACTCACAAGCAGGAGCTAATTTTAACTTAGTAATGACCAACTTATGCTAATGTTATGTAAATGCAATGGGAAACTGTCCTCTTCGGAAGATGCAATCAGCATTTAGCATCTCAAGGATTGTGTGTCCCTGGTCTCAAAGACTTTTAAAGCATTAAGCAGTGATGTTTATTCAACTCCCTTTGGACTATTTCTCTGTATCAGTGTGCCTTGTAGTTATGGGTGGAAATATCACTAAAGGCGAGTCAATTAATGTGCCACAAGCACAATGAGCAAAGCCATGTATTAGCTCAGCTATCACACCCTCTTCTTAGACATCCAGTGGTACAAAACCAGTACAGCTACATCCAATTCAGAAACTTTATACATAACCTATGGAATGAAGATTTGCTTTCTTGAAACTTTTATAGTTCATACATGTATCCATATCTAATAGATATGTTCCAGCTTCCATATCTTCACAGTGACAGTGTGCTTCCCTGTGTTCTGGGGGGCACACACAGATCACAAGCCCAGCCTGAGCCAACAGACAGGGGCATTGCCTTGAATGAAAGCAGGCCCACAGACAGGTTTCTGTTTCTTTTTACATCTGGCTTACCTAAGGAAGCTAGTCATGAAAGCACAATACAAGGGACCAAGGGACAGATTCTGTCTCCTCTCCCCAGTCCCAACACAGCCTCTTTGGTGCAAGACAGACTTGCACCTCTGGGCATGCACACTCCCAGGGAAAAATGGAGCCCATCAAACTGATAGGAATGTTGTTAGCATCACAGAAATGTTGAATGAGTCAATGTTAATTGGTGTGCTGAGATGCCGCTCTTATGCCTAAGTATCATCATAAACATCTGGTTTGCATTTCAATATCATTAAAAAACGTCATAGTAAACTTTCATTTCTGTATGCTAGACAGCATAGGGGGTGGGAGCTGTCAGTTTCACTTTTCTATGCAGTTCACACTCATGGTTGAAGGACAAGGAATGTGTTTGAGGAGCAATGGAAATGTACACATGAACATCAAGGAAGCAGAACACCAACAAAACAGAAAGTGTCAATGAGGTGACATGTGCCTGAAAGACAGGAGCAGGGGGAGAACTGCCCATATCTTGAGAACCTTGAGCCTTAAACGTTATGGATTTGGGAAAACAGTCCAATTCATCTTGGAATGTTTAAGCCACCTGCCCAAATACTTACACGTATTGCCGTTAAGCTGTCATATGCATATATAGTTAGACTGAAGAGACTGGAAAATCTCATTTTGGGATTGGAAATGGCATGTAAACTTGTGGGAAAATACAGTGCAATCCATTGATCCTTCTGTATAGTGCAGATGCATAAAGGTCAAAAAGAATTGCGCGCGCAAAAGAGGAAATAAGAGTCGAGACACAGAATGATGGTGAAATTATGGGCCACATTTATTGATTCGAAGATCTGGGAAGGGACGAGTGCGGGTGCTAGCTAAACCGGCTCTCGGCCAGTATACCCTTCAATGGGCGAAGCATCCCAATCGGAGGTGTGGCGCTGTAACTCGCCACTCCCCAATTTTACACCATGCGGTGTCGGAAGGCCTCCTCCATGTCACCGCACGGGGCCATGAAACGCCATGCGGGTGAGAGGAATTGGCCTCAAAGGCGGACCCTATCTCCCTGGCCGTGCCGTGAAACTGGGCTCAGGTGAGGCTAAGGTATCGCCAGTCACCTGAAAGGTGCCGTGGGATGATCACCGAACCTCACCCCACTGCCTAAAACCCGCACTTACCGCCAATGTGACCAAATCAGGGAACTACGTAAAACAAAAAAGCACCCAACCCAAGAACACAGTGTAGAGTAGGCGAAACACGCACACCACCACCAGGCCAATCAGCAATGGTAAGCCAAAATTCCTACTCGGCCCCGTCAACCGGCGACCAGAAATCCCACACTGTGAATTGGGAGGGAGGGAGCTGCTTTGAGAAAAGAGGCAGAGGGTGGAGCAACGCTGCCTAATAAAGGCCTCCACCGCTCCTCCCCCCGCCTTGAGCCCATAGGTGGTTTCTAAATTAAACAGCCTCACCTCTCATTCCTCTACGCGTGCAAATAGTCCTCCCACCAACAGCTACGCGTTGGTGGGGGAAGGGGATTGCGCGCGCAAAAGAGGAAATAAGAGTCGAGACACAGAATGATGGTGAAATTATGGGCCACATTTATTGATTCGAGGATCTGGGAAGGGACGAGTGCGGGTGCTAGCTAAACCGGCTCTCGGCCAGTATACCCTTCAATGGGCGAAGCATCCCAATCGGAGGTGTGGCGCTGTAACTCGCCACTCCCCAATTTTACACCATGCGGTGTCGGAAGGCCTCCTCCATGTCACCGCACGGGGCCATGAAACGCCATGCGGGTGAGAGGAATTGGCCTCAAAGGCGGACCCTATCTCCCTGGCCGTGCCGTGAAACTGGGCTCAGGTGAGGCTAAGGTATCGCCAGTCACCTGAAAGGTGCCGTGGGATGATCACCGAACCTCACCCCACTGCCTAAAACCCGCACTTACCGCCACAGAGAGGGACTGGCTAAGCCAAGTCCCCTCTCCCCCACCTGCGCTGAATAAATTCGAGCAGGGCCCTTCGCAGATCCTCCAAGAAAATATCGTTACCCCCGTCGGAGAGATGAACGCCATCTGCCCGATACAGCTCCCCCCAGGCCAAGGAGATCACAGGGTGAGGAATCGCAAAACCTACCCCTCCGAGGCCCCTACAAAGCTGACGATTCAGCCTTCTTCCCGCTCTGTTTAAGGCGTTGGGGCTGCACCACCCCGCCACAGAAACGAGACATGTGGGACCAGAGAATCTGGACCCCAGGCCAGCACTGCCACACAACAGCAAGGTCCGTAAACGCTTGCTCAATCAAGGACTTGCCCTCGAGCAATCCAAGATCATTCCCACTGAGGTGCACCACCAGCATGTCTGGGAAGATGGCCACATGGCCTGACCGGAGCAAAGTCGGAAGGAGGCCGCTCCACTGTATTCCACGCCGACCCAGCCATTGCCCGTCAGCGATCCGGCTGATCCCAAGCTGGGGTCCAACACGCGACCGTGCAGCTCTCTGGGCAGCCCAGTACACCATGCTGTGTCCGAACACGAGCACACGAATTGGCCTCGATCCACTCCAGTGACCTGCAACAAGAAGAAAGGCACAGCAGCAGCACCACTCACGGTAACTTTTCGAATATAAGAATGATAGTCAGCTGAGCGCCACCGGCCCACAGCCTGTATTTCAGCTGGTGGAAAATTCAGAGCAGCGACCTTCCAAAACAAACAAACAAACAAAACAACAACTGATGACTGTAGAATGCTCTAAGCACCTGGCATGTACTGTACCAGTGACTGACAGGAGTGTCTTAAACCAACACCACACCTCTCAAAAGTGCGGAGAAGCAAAAGCTCGGCCTTGACTATCAAGTCTGCAAAGGCCACATACTCAATATTGTTGATCAGAATAATCGCAAATGCAGGCAGCACTTGGGTAATATTATGCTTCTGCAATACAGCCATTCCAGTGCGTTCGAAGAACAGGATGTTGCTTTCATGTGCGATTGCAACTACAGGGGAGGCAATACATTGCACTCCCTGCCTGGGACAGGATTGGAGTCGGCCATCGTCGTATCTATGGACACTCATGGCAGCTGCCTACTGCTCCAGTAGTAAGAGAAGCCCCGTAGGCTAGGCAGGGGCTATAAAGGGAACCAAACAGGTGGCTTGTATTTCACGGCCGGCAGACAGGAATTAGCATGTGCCGCACCTTGACAACCGAGGGTGCATAAAGCACACCCGACTATAACTATACACTTCATGAAAAACTGTCACAGACGCAATCAGCAATCTGGGCCAAACATAGTGCATGGAAGCACATAGGTTGGACGAGCCTTATTTTGTTGCATACCATCCTTGCACTGCCAAAACGGTTGCAGCCTCTGACAGAAAAACCCCTACTTTCTTAGAGGAAATAAAAGGGGTATGGAACTGCCTAGAGCCACCTAAAAGGAGGCCTCGAAGAGGAAATGCACTTATGGCAACTGAGCCCCCAATTGATGCCGTAGAGGCAAAGGATTGCTGCCCATATCTTAGGGATACCCACTTGCTGATACCCCAAGCAGTCTCCCGGGAAGGCAAAAATGAAATTGGGCCCTTCCCACATTAATGAGAATATGAGCCCGCCCAGCTATAGCTGGCACCCCATGGCAGTCCATGCCAGAAGATCAGAGGGCAAAACCAATTATACTAGGACATGGATCACTCTATTGAAAGCATGAAGTAACCCAAAATTGGGAACCCATCCCCACCTGTAGGAGGCATGTAGCCAAGAGAGGATGCCTGAAGCAAAGTCCACCTGAGTACTGCCCAATGACAGCCAATCACACTGCCTACTACCCATAACTCAAGCAAAACAGGGGAACCAAAATAAATAACATTGAGGATGAAGGCAAGTCATTATCAGGTCCAGGAACTAGATGGGCCAAACGAATCCCATAACTCTGGGAATGGAAGTAACCCTTTCAGAGTTACCTGCTTGAAATTGTCATGAAGTGATGAAAGAAGTTCAAGCCACCAGAGAAAGCACATGGCTTAAGAGCATTGGGACTCACGATTATGCGCTGGGTGAAGAAATAAATGATGAAAACATCTCCTCAAAGGACTAACAGGTACGCTACTGCAGATCCAGGAATTGCCTCATCGAGAACACACGGCTTAAGAGCACCGGGGAAAACAGCAAAAGAAAACATACAGTATTAATATCAAGGGATGGCATGGCAGGGGACAAAACCATGAAATGAACAAAGACGTCATAATACCCAAGCGGTTGAGGCAACGGGAAACAGAACGGGGCTGCACGTGGGTGTCAGGTACTAGCAGGGCGTACTAACAGCACAACTTGGCATGATAAAATTGCTCTTGCAAGCCCAGAACATGACTTGGTTGGCAATGCCAGGACAACACGGATTAAGAAAAGTGAGCAATGCCACATTCGCTATAAAAACCTTAAGTGAAGCAAGATTTGTGTGGGCGTATGTCCCGCATTAAAATAATTAAGATCATACGAAAATTAATAGGGTGAACATGAAGTCCCTATCATTAACACGCCAAGACCACTGACTGGATAAACTGAATCAGACCATAGGGCCATCCAGTCCTTTACCCCCGACATTGAGGAGCAATGGCCATCTGGGTTCCAGGCAGGAGGCCCCAATGAGATGCCAGGAACCTGTTCCCGGGATCCCCGGTACACAAGCCAGAGTTAAACCATAGAGCCACAGCCAAGTGCTCATGGAAACACCCCTTTTTTCCCCCTGCCATCAAGCCCCCCATCATGAGGCAACTCAATGCCAAATAATATAAGGGGATCACCAGTGGCAGATTTCCTCCTGCTGGATGACTATACAGCACATAGAAATCCGCTTTATACCGAGTCAGATTATTGGTCAAACTAGCAAAATACAGTCTGCTCTGACTGGCAGGGGCCCTCCAGGGCACCAGGCAGGGATCCCTCCCAGCTCCACCTAGAGAGGCCAGAGACTGAACCCGGGACCCTCCGCATGTAAAGCAAGTGCTCTACCACTGAGCCATGACCCATTCCTAAATTGAGAAAAGTTAATGAAATGAGGACCACCAGAACAACAGACCACTCGGCTCAGTACCACCGACTAGCAGTGTCTCTCCATGATTTTAGGCAGGATTGTTTCCCAACCCTCCTAGAGATGCTGATGACTGAACAAGTGGGCATACGCTTGCAAAACGGGTGCCCCACCTACAGAGTAATGGCAATTAACTTGCAACAGATTGTTTTAATTCACTTGTTTCAGTACTAGAGCAATCAGTGTTTCACATACTTTCTCGCACAGTGATCTTGTGAGGTAGACCGGGATATGAACCCCTATTTTAAGGAAGGTATTGTGTAGTATTGTACTGGTATCCCGCCTGCTTTCCTGCAAGGAAGCCAAGGCGGCGCACACAATTTACTTTACATGTTATCCTCACAATAACCCTGTAAGGCATGGCAGGCCGATAAGGCATAAAACAAGAGGGGGGAAGGTAAACCAACCCGTATGTGTAAGGCAGGGCCAGAACCTGTGCAAGAAAAGCAAATTTTACCGCCAGACCATAGACAATTAAGGATATAGAAAGTATGAACAAGCGAGCTGTCATTGCTCAGCTAATACCATTAGTAACTAATCACAAAATTATATATATATATATATATATATATATCACAACAACTCTGCAAGGTAGGAACAAGGCAAAAATCAGTAGGGTAGGAATCCAATGCCCAATCGTTGCCACACGAGCCAGACGGGACCCCTCACATAGGCAGGCAAGAATCAGGGTAGTAGCATGGGGGGGCAGGGCGGCCACGTGAGCAAGCAAGCCCCCCCCCACAAACCAAGGGCCTAGAATTTGTGCTCCTTTATTATCATTATTATTATTGTCATTGGAATTAGTATTATTTAGCTATGTATAGCAATTATTCATGTGTATGTATATATATACATACACACACATATACAACGACCACCCTGGAAGGTAGGACAGTGATGGAAATTGGGGCCCACAATCACAACAATATCGAGGTATTTGGTTGGCAACTGTGAACAACAACCCCATGAGGTAGCACATCAGGCAAAAGAGCACAAGTAGCCATTTCTCTCCTAACACACAATATGCTTATCAAGGGAACCGAGGAGACGCCTCAAAGCCTAAGAGGGCAAAGCCCTATAGAGGCCTGCGAAGGAGGCCCCCACTGGAGCCCCAAAATGGCCTGCAAACAGAGGCCTGCTAAGGAGGCCCTCACTGGAGTCCTAAATCGGCCTACAGGCAGAGGCCTGCTAAGGAGGCCCCCACTGGAGCCCCAAAATGGCCTGCAAACAGAGGCCTGCTAAGGAGGCCCTCACTGGAGTCCTAAATCGGCCTGCAGGCAGAGGCCTGCTAAGGAGGCCCTCACTGGAGCCCCAAAATGACCTGCAAACAGAGGCCTGCGAAGGAGGCCCTCACTGGAGTCCTAAATCAGCCTGCAGGCAGAGGCCTGCTAAGGAGGCCCCCACTGGAGCCCCAAAATGGCCTGCAAACAGAGGCCTGCTAAGGAGGCCCTCACTGGAGTCCTAAATCGGCCTGCAGGCAGAGGCCTGCTAAGGAGGCCCCCACTGGAGCCCCAAAATGGCCTGCAAACAGAGGCCTGCTAAGGAGGCCCTCACTGGAGTCCTAAATCGGCCTGCAGGCAGAGGCCTGCTAAGGAGGCCCTCACTGGAGCCCCAAAATGGCCTGCAAACAGAGGCCTGCGAAGGAGGCCCTCACTGAAGCCCCAAATCGGCCTGCAAACAGAGGCCTGCTAAGGAGGCCCCCACTGGAGCCCCAAATCGGCCTGCAGCCAGGAGGGAGGCCCCACCAGATCCCACCCTCCAAGCTGTGCCTAACGTGCTAGTGATCCAGCACCTACTTCCAGTAACAGGCAAGGCATAGGGAGGGCCCTGGACTAGGCCAGCAATCCCCCCCACTCACCCCCGAAAAAGCCCACAAAGGGGGGAGGGAAACAGAATCAAATAAAATTAAAGTAAGAGAGAGAAAACAAGAAGAGATGGGATCAGAGAGAGCAGGGGGTCCCAGGACTCCACCCCTACTGGTCCCACACAAACCACAGTAAAGGCACCAACTGGCACAGAACTTATCTCCAGCAGCTGCTTTGAGAAAAGAGGCAGAGGGTGGAGCAACGCTGCCTAATAAAGGCCTCCACCGCTCCTCCCCCCGCCTTGAGCCCATAGGTGGTTTCTAAATTAAACAGCCTCACCTCTCATTCCTCTACGCGTGCAAATAGTCCTCCCACCAACAGCTACGCGTTGGTGGGGGAAGGGGATATTGTGCTGTGCGTATTCCTCAAGCAGCCCTAATTAGGACTTTAATGTTCAATAAAAATCAGGGAACGATTAGGCCCCTAGGTTGTTCTTTGTCTGTCTGAATTTCTGGTATGTTCCTCAATTGAGAGCCAGTGCGGTGTAGTGGTGAGAGTGTTGAACTGGGACTCAGGAGATCTAGTCCCTGAGTCGGCCATGAAACTCTGGGTGACTTTGGGCCAGTCACTGACTCTCAGCCTAACCTATCTCACAGGGTTGTTGTGAGGATATAATGGAGAGGAGGAGGAGGAGGATTATGTAAGCTGCCTTTGGTTCCCTGCAGGAAAAAAAGGCAGGATATAAATATAATAAATAAAAAATATATAAATTACTCTGAATGTCAAAATGTAGAACATCAAAAAGGAGAAATTCAATGCAGGTGTCCAGAATCCCTTGCTAGTGCTCTAACTATAGGACCAGCGTTTCCTTCTTTCCATATAAAAAGCCATCCAATTCAATTTGTTAAAAAGACATCAGTTTAGTCACTTCTAGCCTGTATTAATTTCATCATTATCCTTAATCCTTATTTAACTACATTTAGTGCAACATTTCATTAATCCATTAGCATGCTCGAAACCCAATTTCTCTTTAACACACTGAGCCCTCTCTTGCATATCCCAAGCGCCTGTGGTTTCCTCGCCGCATTTGTAAAGGAGCCAGGAGGCCAGCATGTTTGATTGCACACTTCATATTCAAACCCAAACAAACTCCCCCTGGGTCCCTTGCAAGGTCCTCTCCATGCGGAGTGCTCCTTCTGTCAAATCCTGCACTGGAGATGGATGCTTTCCAAATTCATCTCTTTTTTTTCAAAACAAACAAACCAAACCAAACCAAACCAATAACAACTAGGCAATTTTTAGCAGGAAAAAAAAATTGGTTACACTCCACTTAATTACTCGAAATGGAGAACCATGTGCTTCCTGCCACAATTAATTAGTCTGCTGGCTCTTTCCATAGTCTGAATTCTAATTATGTGGAGTGACATTCCTGCCATGAAACATTAGTATCCAAAGCAAGAGATATGCTCATATTGCCATGGCCCCTTACTGCTGGACTAGCTGAGGCAGATTGCAAAAATGGAGCTTGAGAAGACCTCCTAAGCCACCATGACTCCATCTGTCCATCCTGAATTTCTTAGGATGTATCTATGCTGGTGCCTTAATGGCTGTTCCTTGTGCATTTCACTTAACAGCTTTGTCAGACCTGCACAACTTGTGACCCACTAGGCCAAACACAGCCCACCAGCCATGAAAGGCAGCCCACCGGAGATCAGATAAACTTTTTCCATGTGTGCCTTGGATTATAAAATGGGTGAAGATGTGCCAAGCAACAGTGCATGGCTAGTGGTGGGCTGCATTTTCCTCCATGGTTCATAAGCTGAGAGACTTGATCTTTGGTGGTACAGTCCAGTCCAGAAAGTGATACAGCTGCTTGTTTACTGAGCTGAAAACTGTCCTTGGCTGTTAATTTTCCCTACTGCAGAGGTGGGCAACGTATAGCCCTCCAGATGTTTTGGCCTACATTGCCCATCAGCCCTAGCCAGCATAGTCAGTTGTGAGGGATCATGAGAGTTGTAGGAAAAAAACATCTGGAAGGTCACAAGTTGCCCACCCCTGTCCTACTGCACAGACAGAGGTATGTGCTGGCAAACTTTGTATTAGCTCTGGGAATCATCAGCAGTGGGTTTAAAAAGAAGTCAAGTAATGAAAAAAATGACTTGAGCTGCAGTGTAGTGATCATATGGTTGCTTCTGGATCATATGGTGTGCTTCCACCATGCTTCTGGACTCCAGCCCACTTCCACTATCATGGTAGAGTTTATTCACATGATCATTAGAAATGTGATGGCCAGTGGTAATTCCAGCTTGCTGTCTATCAGATCATGGGTATCTGCTGTTACCATGTGCATATTGTTTTTTGCATACTCAGTGCAAATATTAGATTTGAGCATTTGAGATAGGATACAACAAACAGTTTAATCCTACAATTGGGAACAGCTGTACATGACCATGTACAGACAGCTAGTATGTGCAGCAGTTGCCATGCATCATGTGCTTTTGTAAACCACTCCCCTTTAACCTTCAATAAGAGACAATTCATATCACTTTATTTCAAGCCAAGTCAACATATTGGAGTCTGGGAGAACTATTTAAGGGAGGACTATTTATGTAGCATACATTTCAGTTAGACCTCATTAAGTCTTAGTTTCAGTCCCTGCTTTCATGTCAATGTCGGGCTCAGCTGTAAAATATATAGAATGACATTAATGAAAAGGGAAGTGCCTTTATACATAGGAAAAATGTCTTTCCCGAAGTGCTGAGTATCCACAACGAGTCACCACAAATGTGGAATTAAGGTCGTTCAATATTCAGAATATAAATTGCATCTGGACTTATACCCTGGAATCTCTCCCTTTTGGAAATTAAGTATTGTATGTTATTTAGCGTACTTTTGGTTTATGTGGTATTCATGGTATGTATGTAAAATGATTAGTATTACATGTATTTATTATATGTATAATTATTGGCATGTTTTATTATAGTGTGTATTTATACTAGGTACTGTTAGTTGAATTGAAATGTATAAGCCCCCACCAACACACACTTCTTGGCGAGGCTGAATCAAGTAGTGTATGGGAATGTAGGATTAGCTAGGGTGTAATCCTGCGGCCGCTCCGACCTCTGAAATGCACTCCGAGGTTGGAGGAGCTGGGACTCCGAATTCGGAGCACCCTCCCTCTGCTCTTGTAGCTGGCGTGGAAAGAACCATGCCGACTGCAGCTCCGAAGCCAGAAGACTGACCTCAGAGCTGGCATTTGGGGGGCAGGGAGGGGGCAGGGAGGGGGCGGGGATGGGAGGAGAAAGGCTCCACTGGGATATGATGTATCCTGGTGGCACCTCGGCCTCCCCTCCTCATGAGCAGGGGCAAAAGACTTAGAGGATCAATTCAAAACTGGCCATCTGGTTGCCTCTGAGATCCTCTCGCCCTCAATAGGATGCCTGTATTCCTTCGAATTTGGAAGGTTACAGGCAGCCACATTGGATTGCGCTGTTAGATATGTATTTCCCTAAATAGCTCTTGATGGATTATGGATTTTTAAATGTTGCATTGTTGATTGCTTGATCACTGACTGGTGTTGTAAATCTTGCATAAGAAAGAAAGAAAAAGAAAGAAAAGAAAAGAAAAGAAAAGAAAAAAGAGGTTAAGCATTGCATGCTGTTACATGGGGTGTGTTTGTCACAGAGAATCCCAGTAGGCAATCTGATTCAGGTAATTTGGTCCAGTTTATTTTTTATAACATATCTCATACATTTTATATGCAATAATACACATTTTAAAATTACACAAAGTTTGCAGTCCCCGTGGTATTTATACCTGATTTTATGTTCATTCACAAAAAAGGCAAAACCCACTGTTGAGAGCTTATGAGCAATATTGCACTTATAGTATTCCTCCTTCACTTATGAGTTCAGCAGCTATTTTCTTTGAGGGATCGTGTGTCCCCTTCTGAAATTCATCAAGTTTAACTTCTATTCTTTGGTTCAAACCAAGTGACATGGAGCACTGTACACACACACACACGCACACACACACACACACACCCATACGCATGCACACACACTGCAGGAAGCGAGAAGCAGAACAGGAAAGAGATCAAGTAATTGTTTCACTCACAGACAGAAATATGCTCCCTAGGTACAGGCCACAGTCTTGCATGCAGTATGCCGAACCCTGTTATGCTCCCTGCTGCTGTATTATAGAGATCATAGCAGGACCAGAAAAGCTTTCTTGGGTCATCTGCTCTAAGCCTTCTTTGCCTGTACTTCATTCCACCTCACCTAACCGGCTGCTGAATGTCTGCCGCAATCGAGTCTCCCTTGGTGAGTATAATCTGCTGCACCTTTGCTCTGACTGTCAGAACCTCTCTCTAATATCTTGGCTAAACGTTCCCTTCTTAAGCTTTAGGCGATTTCTTCCTGACCTGCCATCTTCAAGACAGTGCATTAATTCTTTCCTTTATTTATACAGTTATCTTGAGGATATTATACTTTGATCATATTCCCCTTGGGCCTTTGCCTTGCCAGGCCCCCCTCAGTCTCTTCCCCAGTGATGGTTTATTGGTTTTCTCTTCCATGTTCACTTCTGATTTTAATGCATCCATCTCATCTGTACAGAGAGCTATTAAGCAAAGGCGGTCTGGTAGGATGGGTTTCTCTCCTGGGATTCAGTTAATATAAGATCAGTTCCCTGTTCTCCCATGGTCTCCCTTTGGGACTTTGCCCAAGTCATACCATTACTTTCATTGCCTCTCCTCCTGGCCTACAAAATGGTAGCACCAGCACTTTGCAGCCCACTGGGGAATGCTGTGCAAATGCTGAATACCAGGAGGGCCTCTAGCTACATGCCTCTTCATAACCTAGGTATAACTGTTTTAATATTGCACTGGGATCAAGTGGAATGAAATTTTACTTATCTATGTCTCTAAGAGAATAGTATAAGAATGGGCTTTCTATCAAGAAAGAAAGAAAAAAGAGGTAATGGCAAAGTCTCATAATAGCCAAAATGGGGGGCATTGTTCATGGACATTTTTGAGCCTTGGAAGTATCCTCTTTCAATAATGAAGGTGGGGATTGAAAGGATATGAAAAGGTTCACAAGGAGAAGGACTGTGCCAGCCCACTGTCATGGTAACCATGTCAACACTCCTTGTTTTGTTCCATAATGAACTGAGCACACCAAAACAGGGAGCACAGGCCCAGTTGCCTCAGCAATGGGTGGCTGTATTTCCTCCCCACACCCTTTCAGAGTTAGGGCAAAGGGACTGACTCCATTTACCCTCACAAATGTTGTCGCATAGCCAAATTAATGTATTTGTTATTTATTTGTTGTATGTATTTTTATCCCGTCTTTCCTCCATGGAGCCCAAGGAGGCATACATGTTCCTCCTTCTCATCTCCATTTTATCTTCACAACATCCCTGTGAGGTAGGTTAGGCTGAGGGTCAATGACTGACTTGCAGTCACCTCGAGTGGGGACTAGAACCCAGGTCTCCTCAGTCCTAGTGCAACGCTGTAATCACTACACCACATTGGCTCACCAGTGCATATTTAGCACTGCAATGCCACCATGTTCATGATGTGATCCCTGATTGAACAGGGTGATGTGACAAAGAACGAAAAAATGTTTCTTGAAGCAGCAGGAAGGCAGAGATGGTGAACAGCCATAAACTGTTATTTTATGGGGGTTTTGAGAGCATTTTGTGCTCCCCTGAAAATACCAATTTCACTCTGAAATTTTCATTGGTGCAAATTCAGTGCAGTACCTATAACAAAGCTTCCTCACATCTCTCCAACAGTGTGCTAGCCAGTGAATATCATTAAAATAAAAGATACAGGACAACTGAAAGTCCATCGAAGCCATCATTTCAAATTCTATCTCGTTGAGGTCTGCAGTGGTGTAATGCATGGATGGCCAGCGTCTGTGTCTTCAGGGGCCGCTATATTCTCGACACTAGTGCAAGTGCCAGAATAACTCAACTCCCTCATGGATGGATAAGCTCCACAATTGAGTTGGCATTACACAGCAATAAGAGCTTCATGGGTTTGGAACACATCATTTCAGATGGTATGAGGCTGTCCATTTGGGCAAGGGTAAAGAACAAATGTGCTTCCTAAAAGGCCCTCGCCAAAGTTCTCCAAATTCCATCTAAAAGCTCATTCCAACTTGAGTCCATATCAGATTGTGAACTGTGTTTTGGTTTTTTTGCATGAAAATCCCTGTGTATCTTTCCAAATGTACTTATCAATTGCGTGCATCTTTGCGTGCATTCACATTCTTCTCCCATTGTTTTAAAGCATATTTGTGTGCATTTTTCAAAAGTATGCTTTTTTTTTTTTTCATGCACATTTTTCAAATGTACACATGCTGTCAAACACATTTTTGGGGGTCCGCAAATCACATGTATGGACGTCAACTGCAGATTGAGTACAAGTCCATGTTCAGTCTGGAAGGTGCAAACTGGGTAAATCCTGATCAACAATCAACTGAAGTGAATTTCTCATACATCTCTACCGAAAGAGACAGATTGGCAGTAATCTCTTTCCCTTTCTGAACAGAGTGCACACAAGGGTGCATATAAGCTTTATATAATGGTGAAATGGCTTCCTCCCCTCTGTACAAGCGAAGCCATGAACACACACACACATATTGTATTACATCTTGACTAAAATTTGATGGAGCTTTTGGGGAGGGCTCAGATAAAGTTGCATTTTGTGGGGGTGGGGGTCTGCCATCGCTGGCATAAAATATTAAGCTTACAAGACTTTGAGGTTATTCTCATAACCACTGCAGAATGAGGCTGCTATGGGAGGAAAAGCCAGCCTATGTTGACTACTACATTTAGGGAGCAATCCTATGCATGTTTAGACAGAGAAAAGTCAACTCCCAGCATTCTCCAGCCAGCATGGCATAGGATTGCATCCATAGTGTGGTGAAATGTCTTCTTCCCACGTCTTCTTCCTATTCAGCTGTAGGGTGGGCAAACGAGCAATGTTCGAGCTTGCCAAGATATTCCAAACATCGGCTTGCTACTCATCTCACACCCAATTTATTTTTGCGTTAGTGATCACTGCTCATTTTCTGCAAACAGGAAAATTGTGCAAAATGAATAGCAACTGAACGTAAAAGTTGTGCAAAAAACTCCACATTAGTCCCCCATAGACTAATTATTGGGATGATTTAGAAATGTGCACAAATCAAACAGGGGAAGTTGCACAAATTGAACACGAGCACATGTTTGGTACTATTCGGCAACATGTTTTCACGCTCGCATACTAGGTTGCAAAGAGGACAGGTGCGCATGTTTTGTGAGCAGAACCAAAATTCTAATACATTCCTAGCAGCTGTTAAAAAGTTATAGATGTGGAGGGGAACAGGGATGCACACTCCAGCCCCACCTCCTCCACACACGACCTCCTCGTCTTGACAGGGGAAGGTCTGCAGCAGAAAACTAACCACATTACATTTGTAACCACCATGAATGTGGTCAGGTGCCCTGCTTATGACTCTAGCAAGGAGTGCAGCGAAGTTGACTGAACAACACACAGATGGCTGCAAGATAGCCTCACTGCTGCGACACTCTGAGAGTGGTTCGAGAGGTCACACCCGTCTAGCTGGGAGACAGTCACAGAAGTAACTTCTTTAGACAAGATGTTTGCAACCTGTCCAAACAGGAGCAACTCATGGGAATCATCTCATGTTTTAAAAATACATTATGAAAAGCAACTCTGGGTAGATGGCTTTCCTTTTTATTTCACCTTTACTTTTATTTTCCTACTACGGAAAACAAAATCTGGAGAAAAAGGACACAAGCAGCACAAATTAGGGTCAAACTAGAACCTCCTTCGTGCATTACTCACACATTTGTTGTATGTATTTTTATCCCGTATGAGTATGTAGAAAGGGGATGTGAGGCCATACCTGTAGCACTGCCCCCCACATCGCTTCTCCCACCACCATATTACCTGTCTTCAAGTTTGCATGGACACCGGAGGCGCTGAAGCATTTTGGCATAGACCTCTGTGGGCAGATGTTTCCCTAGGTTCCAGAAACCTGATTGCTCAGGTTTCCAAGATGCAGGGAAGCCTACTCGTCTCTGCAGCTAGGCTTCGCTGCCTCAGTCGTCCATGTATGCCTGGATGGCAGGGATGGGGACTCGGACTCGAGGACTTGACTCGTGAGTCCGACTGAGTCCCCCCTGTGACTCGAGTCAGACTCAAGTCCCAATATTTTTAATGGGACTCGAGACTCGACTCGGGACTCGAGACCAAGGACTCTTATTCCAAAATTGTGTTCCTCAAATGCAACATGGATAGGTTTTAGGAAGTACAGCAAGTTTATTTTTTAAAATCATTTTCCTAAAATGCAACCTTTCAGACATTTTGGGTTTGGCTGCCTCTGCCTGCCTGTTTGGGGTTCCCAGCCTCCTCTGCCTGCCTGGTCTCTTCTTAACCGGTTCCACAGTTTGAATTGTCCAAGACAAAGGCCTCTGCCTGTCTGTTTTGGGGTTCCCTGCCTCCTCTGTCTGTCTGGTTATTTTGGGGGTTTCCCAACAAAATAGCCTTATTTTGTTGGGAAAAAACCCCCATTGATTTTAATAGGGACTCGTGGAGTCAGCTTTGGGAGTGACTCGTGACTCGTGAGTCACCATTTTGGACCAAGGATTCGGACTCGGACTCGAGACTCGGGTCCAAAGACTCGTGACTCGACTCGTGACTCGAAACCAAGGACTCTTCAACATCCCTGCTGGATGGTGGAGGCAGGAGGAGGTGCATGATAGGTGGGGACTACAGGTGCAGCCCCACAGCCCATCTCTACTCACCTTTACCTTTCACATGAATAACCCATGAAGGGGGCTTAGATGTGATGACTAAAGTATGTATTTGTTTACTGCATATATATATATATATATACCACCTTTCTGCCAGAGCACACAAGCTAGCTCACAGTGCAGCCGAACTGAAAATTGCTAAAATTAAAAGGTTAGGGATTTTCGTGTGTGTGTGTGTGTGTGTTCATAGATTTCATAGATTTCAAAGATCATAGAGTTGGAAGGAGCCTACAAGGCTATTGAGTCCAACCCCCTGCTCAATGCAGGAAACTAGAGGAGGGGTCTCCCATCCAAGTAATAACCAGGCCTGACCCTCATGTGTGTGTGAAAAGCAAATGAAGGCCTTGAAACAGCTGTAGGAAGGGGAAAAATATATATTTACAGTGTTTTGATGATGGCAGGGGGCAGGGGCACACTTAGTGTGGTGGCCAGGGTGAGCAGCGGCTTTAAGAAAACAAACCTTATTTTACTTGTGGGAAAATGTCAACAGTGGTATCAGCAGGAAAGGAGCTGAGCCTGCCAGACAGCATCCACCATTTCCCATCCCACAATGCCCCTGGACTGTAATTCCAGGGGTACTTGAGGCAGGGAGGATGTCATCCTTCACCCTGACAAGAAAACAAATATTTTTAAAGGAAGCTGCCCTCACCCTGGCTACCATAGTGAGTGCAACCTGACACAGAAGCACCATGCATACGTTCCCTCCCTCTACCTCCACCCCTGAAATCCATGACACCCCACCCCCCAATCTGGGGGGTGGGATTTGTTTTAGCCCTGAACTATGAAAGAGTGGCTTACAATATCTAAGAGCCATGGTACAACAAAAAAATAGGAAGGGAAGAGGAAAGAAAGCAAATTCAGGTACCAGCTCTTTCATCCTGTTCTACAATACAATCAAAGTACGTCTGATTGTACTTGCCCACTTCTTTTTCTCCCACATCCAAATTGTTTAAATTTCAAGGTTCTTCCATCCCATGAAGAAATTTGCAAATCTGGGTAAAGTTGGACCAAAACTGAATTGAACTGAACTGCTCACCCATCCCTAGCTAGGGGTGAGTGATCTCTCCAGCGCTCACCTAAAATTAATTATCCTGTAGTTATCCAATCAAAAAATACAAAGGGGGAAATGGATAATATTTCTGAGCCAATCTGAAAGGTTTATAGAAATTATCTGTCCCCCATCCCAGAAGCCCTCCCTCAGAAGCCCACCAATCTCACCCCCAAACCATTCCCCCTTTTCCTTCCCTTTCAGGCAAAGACTGGTTTGTTTTTTCAAGAAGGCCTTTAGCATGTAAGCAGGTCTGTTGGGTTAGGTGCTGTTTGTATTCTGTTATTGCTGTGTTTTTCTTGTATTTTAATGCATCCTTTTAATATTATTGTTTTAATCACATTTTATTTATGATTGTAAGCTGTCCTGAGTGCCATTTTTCTTGGTAGAAAGGTGTGGGGGGGGTCCAAATCAAATAAATAATTAAAAAATTAATCGACTAGGTACAGGAGCAGTGTCAAAGAAGCACACTTTGAGGGGAGAGGAAGTTATTCCCACTCCTCCTTCCTTCTGTGATTAACAGCACAGTGCTGATGGAGACCAGCGGCCCATGGGAGATGTAGTTTTCCTGTGGGCTTCTACAATTGTAGCATCCCTCAGACAAACTCTATCTCCCATGGCCCAAAAGGTTCGGGAGAAATGTAACAATGTGAAATGAAGATATGGGTAAATTTTACTCAATGTTGCAGGGAGGTGGAGCTAGACAAGCTGCCATTTTCAGTGTCATTCCATGTGCTGCCTACGCCCTCCAGGAGTGGCTGTTCTGCCTGGCTGGTCAGGTGAGCGACCGGGAGGCCCCTTCCACCATCTCAGCTGGGACCACTTGGCTTCCCCACTCACAGAACTGCCATTTGGCGCTCTCTCTCCTCCCACAACTGTTTGTACTACAATAGTGACCATTCCAGCTGCTCATTGTCAACTACCTACTCAACAGTTGAAACAAATATAGTACAAATAGTTCACTTGTAAAGCTAGCAACGGTGTGATCAGCACTGCATTCGTATTTTTTAACATTATTTTGTTACTATTAATATTATTTGCAGTAAAATTTTTACAATGCCAGTCTACCTATTTAACAAATGGTGTGTATGCAAGTGGCTGAGATCAGATCTACATGTGCAAATTTATTGCACAACAGGGACAAGTCACACATGCCAGCCAGGCATCAAAGCCGTGAAATGGGCTACAAAGACAATACAGAATAAGGCAGGCAACCACTGAAGATGCTCTTCACCCGGGGAGCTATTCAGCATAGGACCAGCCTGACAGGGTAAATAGCCACAATCAGTAATAGGGTGTTCGTATTCCCCATGAAATAAATCCCCTTAATAATCATGGCATGATTTTTAACTGAAGTATATCCATCCCTATGGGGAAAAGTTCCCATCGTGATTTCTGCTCCTGCCTCTGCCAGAAAAGCAATAACTGTTGAATGGAAATCCCTTGATCCTACACAGGCTGCGAGACAAGTTAAGATGAAAAAGGATGCACCTGATGGCCCAACATTGCTCAGCTCTATCAGAGGCAGCAGCCTCGTTCTTCGTGACTCCCAGTGCATAGACATGAGTGAGCTTTCTCCAATATGGAAAGCCAAAAGGACGCAAGTCCAGAAATATAGCGGAAAGCAACAGGGAGAAAGCTCTCCAGTGTGAACACCCAGGGCTGCAGCTGACAGCTAGCTACAAACGCAGTTGGCATCCCAGTATGTCACCCAATCCACTGCTTTTCAGATAAGCTTTGACATTTAAGAGCGAGGCCTGCTGCCCAGAGCTTTTGCTATGCCCAAAGCACAGTGAGAAACAAACCCAGAGTCACCCTAAATCCATCTGAGCAAAAATCTACAGGGCTAATTTATTTCAGCTTGGGCCTGAGTGCTCTACTGACATCCTGTCCAAAATCTGACCAGATTTTGAATCATGAATAACTTCTGCTACAAAGCTCTTACCTTCAAGATAGGCTTAGAGGTATAATTTAAATACGGGGTTTCTCGAAAGAAGAAGAGACCATTGAAACCATCCCCATATTTTAGAATCTTAATGAAACTTGTGATTGCTTGGATTTAATCTGCCAGCAATAGAAAGACTAATTCTTCAAGCTTTGCACTTCCACTGGGGTGGTATCAGAAAGGAGGGGAGGGAGAGCATACAGAATTTTAGCCATCCAGAAGTGGGACCATCTAAGCATCCTTTTCAAGATAGTTCATTTATTTACTCCACTTATAAAGCACATCTCTGTCAATGCACTCAAGGATGTAAAACAATGACTTACAATCATGTTCATCTATTCAGAAGGAAGTCCCATGGAGTTCAATGGGGCTTACTCCCAGGTAAGTGGTTTTAGGATTGCAGCCTCAGGTATCAAGTCTTCAATAATGTGATATAATACCCAGGTGGGATGGGCATTACAAGAGATAGTTCTGGGAGGGAAGGAGAGAGTCAAATGGCAGAAGGTCCCAGTCCAGCTGGTGGAGAAGGCCTCACTGCCTGAATGGTGCCCTATTAATCCTGCAAGCCTAGAAATGGCCCCACACTCTGTTTGATTTGTCTAAGCTTGCACTTTACTATGTGTCTGTGAAATTGAGGACTGAGTGACCATGTTTCAATCCATTAAGTTACTGAATCCACACTAATATATTACCTTAAGAACGTAAGAAGAGCCATGCTAATTCGGACCAAAACGAACTCCAAGATCCCAACCTTGGGGTGAAGAAGAATGAACAGCAGCATTATCAAGAAGGGAGTAGCAATGGTAATAATGCCCTTTAACCTTACAGTAAAACACATCCCTCTGCCTTGTGGATTTTGATAACATAAAATGAACCAGAGAGGCGGGTTAAAAATATTTTAAGAATGCACAGTAGAGCCAAAAACAATAGAATACCTTGTTTACAAAGCAGATGTAATGCAGATTGATAACAGAGAACACATATGAAGTTTGACAGCCCCCAGGAGCGGTGACTGTCTCTGCCAGGTTTCTAGCAGAACTGACCAGATGTGGTAGTTTGCTCTGTGACAGAAGTGGCATTTACTCTGGACTGCATTCAGAGCAAAAGATGGGCAGGAGTTCCTTGGCTCTGACTATGTTTTCTGTTAATGCTGGTGTGGCCATTTGTGTCTTCCCTGTGCCTTATATTGTCTTTTCTACATATGTGCCCTATCCTGCTATGTAGCACAAGAATGGGCACATACATTGTGAGCCAGCCTGACTGAAGTGTAACATAGAAATGGTTTGAATGAATGAATGAATGAATACTACATATGTATAAAACACAATATAAGGCACAGGGACTCTACAAATACCTATGCCAAAATCAAATGGGAAACATGGCCAGAACCATAGAACTCCTGCCTGTCTCCCTGTGGTTTGCTAATGTCCACATTCATACAGTCGCACTCTGCATTTCAGACTGAGGCTTTCCCACCACCGCTACTGAGAGCTTGGAAAATCTGCTGAATACAATGTTATTAATTGCTGCAGTTCTAATTAAGACTTCATTCAATGTGCAAAATCCTTTCACAATGCAGTCCTATCCATGACTACTCAGAACTAAGACCCTCTGAGTTCAATGCAGCTTACTCCCAGGTAAGAAAGTATAGGATCAAGCAGGCCAATATGCACAATCCATCACCCATCCCAATTTACAAACAAATGAAGTGCCAAATCACACCTCTGGGTATGATTTGCCAGGATTTTCCCAGGATCTGGGAAGAAGAGTAGATGATAGGATTTGAAGTGAACCATAAAGTCCCAAACATAATTAAGTGTGCAATCCTATGCACGTTTAGACAGAAAAAAGTCCTAAACTCCCAGTATTCCCCAGCCAGCCATGCTGGGGAATACTGGGAGTTGTAGGACTTTTTTCTGTCTGAACATGCATAGGATTGTTGCTAGAAAAGGATGTTTCAGAATGCGAGATCAAAAATGGCTGCCCCCCCCCCCGCCCCTATATGTCAGAAATTATCCTTCTGCTCTTGAAGCAGGGGATAGACTAGAGGCGGGGAATGTGTTATGAGAATCTGTTTCCTTTGGGCTACAAGATAACATGCCGGCCTGATATTATTAACGTATAAAGCCTTAAATGATTTCAGTATGGGTTACCTGGAGCACCACCTCTTGCTGTATGAGATGACACTGCTGAAACTGACAGCTCCACATCAAGTGTTGATGCTTAAAATATGTAGTTATGGAATATCCTCCCAGTAGAGATGTGTCTGAGTACAAACCTTCAGGCATATATATTGTTAGGGGTTTTTTCTGTGTAGGCATACATTTGAGGTTTATTTTTATTTTTTAAAAGTTGCTTTTTCACAACTGGCATTTCAAATATTAAATATTTTAATGAGCTTGAAAGCCACTCAAAGTCTCACTGGAAAAATGGAAGCAAAGAAAGATTTCTTGACAGAACACAGTACACGGTGGGAAATTCCATAGAGAAATGAGATAATTCTTTCCCACATAGTGAGTTACTGGATTGGAGAATATATATATATATATATATATATATATCCAGCAATTTCTAAAGAGAGGTAGCATGAATGATGAGAATATGCATGGTATATAATATTTATGCATTACAGTAATACCTTGGATTGCAAGCATAATTCGTTCCACAACCGTGCTTGTAATCCAAAACACTCTTATATCAAAGCGAGTCTCTGGCAGGCATGAGCGGGGCCGATTTCGGCCTGCTACGCCCGCTTGAGGCAAGCAGTTACATCCCTACACTTGTCTTGCAAGACCTTGCTTGTTTATCAAGTCAAAAAAATTTAAAAAAATTTGCTTGTCTTGCAAAACGCTCTCAGACCAAGTTACTTGCAATCCAAGGTATTACTGTATATGAATAGCTTTACCCCTATGTTTAAAGGGGGGAAAAACCCTCAACTTCTTAAACTAGTGTGTTAAACTGGGAGGATTAGGAGATTGACTTTGCTTCTGCTTGATGTCCTACATCTCTTTACAGGACTTCTGAGGAGGGCTTACTTACATAGCCACCAAATAGTTTCTGGATTGCACACTGGCTGCTTCCTTTTTAAAATACATTTAGCTAATCTCCAGGACAACAATATGAATTAGTATTTATTGTCCCTACACAGTTGGTTTTTTTAATTGCATTTTGGTAAAAAATATATATATATATATATATATATATAAAGAACAAAACAAATCACATTAGTATTAATACATAATCCCTTCTGAATCCCTCCCCCAACTTGATCAGTTTCAAAATTTTCATCTTCCATCATTTATTTTCTATTTCTGTTCCAGGGTAATATGTTGATTTATCCTATTTCATTCCTTTATAATCTTCTTCTTTTCATGAGTCCCACAGATTTCTGTAAGCTTCTTCCAAGGTTATTCTGTTTGATTTTCCCCCCATATAATCTATTCTATATATTTTAGCCAGTCCTTCCTGAACGTATCTCTTTTCTTTATTCCTCTATGCACTCTTAACTTCTGTGTCAACTTTTCGTTTATTGCTATGTCCCAGATTTTTATCAAAAAAATAATAAAATAATACCTTGTTGTGTTTTATTATGTTATTATAATATTTATCATTATTTGTCAAAATGGAATAAAATATTTAAAAAGGAAAAAGAAAATGTGCATTGCTTTTTAAGTATAAAAAAAGGCGACAAATGATATATAATAAACTACAGACAATGAAAGGTTAACATGAAGGGACCCTGTGCACTGGCACGACTGACATTGTAATCAGTAATCCTGCTAGCACAACAGGAAATTTGGCAGTGCACTGGCAGCAGCAAAAGAGGGGCTATTTTCCTTTAAAACAAGGTGTGAGGGAGCGTGCGGCTTGTCTTGAAGCCAAGTCACACCTGGAAGCCACCTGGGAGTGCGATTTTGCTTGAAAGCAGAGCATGCCTCCCTATACCACAGATATTATCTTCCAGTTTATATCCAGATCAAAGTCCTGTCCAACCTAGTATGCTAAGTTGTCTGAGGGACGTGTGATAAAGCATTTATGCAATTGCAACCCCAGTTCATGGCCGTTTAGGGAGCCCTGTGGAGGCGCTGCCCGGGAGCCGGCAAAGCAGTGCGAGGTGCCAGTTGAGCGAGCAGACGCACGGCGGGCGCCTCCACGTGTCTCCCTGCCCGGGAGCCGGAAAAGTGACTGCTTTTCTGGCTCCCGGGCAGGGAGCCACGTGGAGGCAAGGCGTGGCACGACCGCTCGCTCTGCGGGCGCCTCACGCTGCCGTGCCTGGCAGGGAGCCGGCACGGCAGCAACGAGGCACCTGCAGAGCGAGGCGGGGATTCGTTCCACAACCATTTCATCATCAAAAGAAAGTTTATTGTACTAGCCAAAGGCCATGACAAACATCAAAACAATATGTGTATACATACACATGCATACAGAGGTGCAAAGTTCCAAGCATTACAATACAAGTTTAAAAATAAGCAACTCATCTTTAACTTAGCACTCTGAGTCTCCAAAACAGTTTGTAGCAATTTTGTCTAATTCTCTCTTCCTGATCTTTTTTGCTGCCAGGGCAAACAGGGCCACTTTGTATGTAACATAACAATTGGCATCACTCAAAAGAAAAAGAACAGATTTTGTGAGGGCATTCTTATAACCATAGGTTAACAAGGGTTTCAGAAATCTCTCTCTTGGATTGCTATATAGAGGGCAGATTAGCATATAATGAACAATGTCTTCCACTTGACATTGACCACAAATACACAGCCTGCTTTCAAAAGGCACCTTGTTATAACAACCATCCAGCACTGCAGTTGGCATAACTTGAAAACGCAACTCAATGAAAGCATTTCTAAGGGAGGGCGGACTCAATTTGAACAGATAGCTGGCTCGAAAATGTTCTGTTTTCAAAAGAGGGTACCATCTTGAAAATTTAGCGCTCTTAATTAATTGCAGGTCCCTTCTAGAGTCTATCCAAAATAGCCAATCCCTTAGTTGCCTCTTATCCATAAGAAAGGCAGAATTCAACTCAGGGTAATAATAACTATCAAGCAGCTTTTGGAATATTGACTTCCAATAGCTGTTTTTATTCATTTCCAGGTAACACATGGCTGGAAAGCATTTTTTTGGAAGAACAGCAATTCGTTTTAGGTATTTCAGCTGAGCGCAATCTGATCTTATCTTAATTGATGGCCATCCAGATTCTGTACGCAAAAAAACTGCAGGGGTGGAAGGTGGTAGAGAATATAGTTTTCGAAAGAAATTGTTCTGCACAATTTCCAAAACATTTATGATGGTACTATCAGACCCCCAAATTTCAACTCCATAGAGCATTTCCATTATCACTTTACTATTGAAAATTTTGAGGATAGGTTCAATCAGCTGCCCCCCCCCCTTAGTATAATAGAACTTCATCAAAGCCCCTATGGTTTTCTGTGCCTTCAGTTTCACTGCCTCCCTGTGCCCTTTCCAAGAGAGAGACTCATTAAAAAGAATTCCCAAATATCTAAAGGAACGAGTTTGTTCAATAATATGTTGGTCCAAAAACCATCTGTACCTAGGACTATGGCTACCAAAAACCATAGTCTTAGTCTTGAAATAGTTTATTGCCAAGTCTTCACATTTACAATAAACACTGAATGCCTCCAGAAGATTTTTCAATCCCAAACGGGAGAGAGAGAGAAGTACTATAAACCATTTAATCACTGCTTTGCCGGCTCTCTCCATGGGGCTCCCTGCCAGGGAGCCGGCAAAGCGGTGATTAAATGGTTGTGGAACGAATCATCTGAGTTTCCACTATTTCTTATGGGGAAACTCGCTTTGATATACGAGCATTTTGGATTACGAGCATGGTTCTGGAACAAATTATGCTCGTAATCCAAGGTATTACTCTCTCTCTCTCTCTCTCTCTCTCTATATATATATATATATATAAACAATACAATATACATAATATAAAATACAGCACTCCATTGCATCACAGGCTAGTTCCAAATGCCTGCTGGAACAGGAAGGTCTTTGCCTGCCTCTGGAAGCTTACCAGGGAGGGCACCACTCTAGCCTCCCTGGGGAGGGAATTTCACAGCACTGGGGCAGCCACCGAGAAGGCCCTCTCCCGTGTTCTCACCAGGCGTGCCTGAGATGGTGGTGGTGGAACTGAGAGAAGGGCCACCGAGATAGGCAGGTGATGTGTAAAAGTGCACATGCATTGCATGTCAGTGGTCCTCATTTTAATCCCTAGCATCTCCAGTTAAAAGGATTAGATAGGCAGGTGATGTGTGAAAGTCATCTGCTGGAGACTTTCAAAAGTATTGTCTAATACTGGGCTAGATGAACAAATAGTCTCACACAGTATATGCCAGGTTCCGAAGTTGCCACCCAGTGTGAAATGTACTGTTAATTGTTGCTGGGAAGAAGGAGGGGCTCTTTGATTTCTATGGGCAACAGCACACATCAGTGCAAACTGAAACTTTCAGCGAGATTGTCAAAATACCTGCAATGAATCCTTTATCATCTGAACTGATAGAAGGAGAAGACTAATTCAAATGTCTGCATTTTATTATTTGTAGTGGAAATGTGGAAGACCACTGTATATTGAGGAGACAGTGGTGTGCAGAATTCCCCAGCCCATGTGCCGTTTGGGCCTGTTTATGGAGCTACTCAACTATGCCTTCTTATTAGTTCCCGGGGTTAATGCTACTGGCACTGTGCTCAAGGCTGGTAGATAAGCCTTTGGCAGCATCTCAAGGTTGAGCTACTTGTTGTTCAGAGTGGGTGGGATAAGAATTATCTATGCTGGACTGGCGGCCTGCCAATTGTTGGGGCCAGTGCTTCCCCCATCCCCCCAAAAAGGAATGTGTGAAACACTCTTGAAGTGATTGGACTATATCCAGAATGGGAGTGGGGAATCAAGGGAATAGTATATGATTCTCTGGAACCCTCCCAAGGGGCAGAACCTTGCCGCATGCCGGTTATGGGGTCACCTTTGCTGCTGATGTTATCTTGATAAGATAAGATGCCAGGGGTCCCAGTAGCAGAAGGGATATATGCTTTATGATCTCGCTATAATGATGTGCCTTGTTGTCCTTTGCTTCAATTACTTCTGTTAATCTGCTTCTATTTAATAAATCTCTTTCCTTGACCCATTGGTGTGCTTATTGCCTCTGAATATCCAAAAAGAACCTTTGCCTATTGGCAAAACAGTATTGCAAGTATAGCTGTACACTGTACTGTGGATTCTGAAAGTTTGAAGGAGACAGCGCAAGCCAATGCATGTCTGTACTAGTTGCTTATATTCATATTCATATTTATTTATTAATTAAATTTATATCCTGCCTTTCTGCCAAAAACGACATTTAAGGTGGCTAGCAATTGTAAAATTCAAATAAAAACAGAAATAAAATTAATAGAGCAATCCTGTGGTCCCTAGACACTGTTCCAGGGGCCATTGGATTGTTCGGGGAAACCCTTCCAAAGTCTTAGTCAGAGCTCCGAACTTGAAAGGCTTTTCCTGACATTGGAACTCCCTCCTGGATCCACCCAGCCATCATGGGGGCTTCTATGATGGCTCCTTCTACAAGACTGGAACTCCGACTTCATGGGGTGTGTGTGGAATGGGGGTGTTGGGGGTGTGTGTGTGCCAGGGGTTGGGGAGGGAAAAGCCAAGGATCTGAGAGATTCTAAGCCTTCTGAGCCCCTGATCATGTCACTAACACAGAGGGGAAATTAGACTAGCTCTGAGGTTGCTCCAACTGAATTCCCCTTTGGTGCGGGGGAAGGAAGAGGCAAGAAATGCTTCTTCCGTTCCTTCTGCCCAACTAGCAGGAGCCTGGCATGGCTTTGGACAGAACGGAGCTTCCAAAATGGGAGCTCTCCATCATTTGGGCTTCTCACCCATAGGACTGTGCTGTACAACCTAAAAACAGAAAACACATAAGAAGCAATGACAGCACCATACAAATTGGCGTATGGATCATTTGTAAAACTCTAGTTGCTAGGAAAGAATAAACTGTCAGTCCTCAGACTACTAATAGTTCAGTCCCCAACTTGAAGCAATGCTAGCTAATGGGAGACAAACTCAATATGAACTCACACTGTGCTTCCATGGCACATCTGGGGAATGCACAGATCGGGATATAAGCTACCGGACCAATATTATTTTCCCTTGCCCTCTGTATTGACACCACTCACTGTCTCCAGCCACTCAGTGAGGCACAGCAGTGGGCATGTACCTAGAGTTTCTACAGTACAGTACCTCTTCCCACCATTCAGTGACTTGAACAAGCAGAAAGGAAAGCCCTTCTCGAGGCTGGGAATGATGTGTCATTTCCCTTTCTTGCCATGCGAATGGAGATTCTCATTCTCAGCCGGCTCAGCGCAGAAACGCTCATTAGCCACCGGGAGACAGAGCAGAGCACAGGACTCAGCTTAAGTGTTCCCTGAAGCATCCCGACCTCAGAATCCCCAAAACACACAGAGCTTTTTGCTAATCTGGTCCAGGAAACTGATTCCTTATTCTTTGCCATCTGTCCTGGGGGAAAAGCTCAGGTTCGGTACAGCTTTCAAAATTTAAATGTGTGTGTGTGTGTGTGTGGGGGGGGGAATCAAGGCTTTAATTTAAACTTTGCAAAGGCAGTGCTGTGCTCGCTCAAGGAGGAAAGCAGCCATTTGAATTTGTAATGATTCTTAACTTAAGATTGCTTGGCTCCCAGCCACATATCAGAATCTTCACTGATAGTCTGGTGCCTTCCTAGCCAAATAGAGTGATTTCTCCCGGTCTTTTATCACCTGAATTAAAGAGGGGAGTTGAAATGAAAAAGAAAAAAAGAAAGAAAAGAAGACCATATTTATTTATGTATTTGGCTAGTGTGAGGATGCAAGGCTTAGAATGGCCTCTCAGACCCTTGCAGTGTATCATCCCATGAGCCTGATGGAAATACCTCTTTAAGGAGAGAGATGTGATTCAAATCAAGCGAAGGAAAGAGCCCATGAGCCTTTCCCCTCTGGACTAGAAAAGTGCATGGTGTAACCGGTGAAACTTAATGAGGCTTCAGTGGTATCTGCCAACTAGCAGCCAGACCCCAGAGCTGATTTTACCAATTAGCAGAGCCCCCCAACTCTCAGTCCAGCAGAAGGAGTTCCTGAGTATGCAGTCTGCATATTACCACAGCTGAGATTCCAGCCCAGAGTCAGCAAAACTAGCAAATGAGCCACAAAGGACTTGGAACAGAACTGCAATTGTCTCAACTCCATCTCACTCTTTAGACAGCTAAGGTTTCCATTACAGAGGCCACAGATTTCTTCCCCAAGATTTAAAAATTAACTCTGACCTCTTCTAAAATGTTCTCCCCTCCCTTTTACAGTTTGTGACGGGTTGTTGGTGTTATTGTCGCAATTTACAAAGCTAACGGGGTGTTACTTGCTTAGCCACTTCGGTGCTATCTGATACACATTTACCTGGGAGTAAGTCTCATTGAACTCAGTGGTCTTACTTCTGAGTAGACATGTTTAGGCTTTCCCTGTTAGGGGACTCCATTCCTTCTTCAACAGCTGTGGGGCTGGCTATCTCAGAACGAACCTGCTCCACTGCTAAGATCATCAGGAGACAGGACCGGTGCCGGGCAGTTTGGCGCCCTAGGCGAAATGATATTTAGTGCCCCCCCTCTCGTGCCGTGGGGGGGGGCTCCGGAGCAAAGCAGCCCTGCTCTGCAAACCCCCCCGCACCGCCACCACCAACCTACCTTCCCCCCGCCCTGGCTGCGGCCACCTCCTCCAAGGAGGAAGTGACGGGACCCCCGCGCTCTGTTTTTTGCCGGGGAAACCAGGGCAACAGGGCCCTGGTTTCCCCGGCAAACCCTGTTGCCCTGGTTCCTCCCGCCAAAACAACGCGGGCGGGGCTCTGGAAGCGACGCGACGCGGAGAAGGTAGGTGGCGGGGGGGTCGAGGGTGGTGGCGGCGGGGGGAGGTGCAGCGGCGGGGGGAGGGCGGGGGAGGCGCGGCGGCGGGGGTGGGTGGGGGGGAGGCGCGGCAGCAGCGGCGGTGGCAGGGGGTGGGCAGGCGGGGAGGCGCGGCAGCAGCGGCGGCGGCGGGTGGGGAGGCGGAGGCCTGGCGGGGGCGGCGCGGCGGCAGCGAAGAGGAGCGCAGCGTTTCTGCGCCCTCTTCAGCCGCATGCCCTAGGCAACCGCCTAGTTTGCCTAGCGGTAGCGCCAGCCCTGTCAGGAGAGGCCCTTTTTGAAGGCACCCTCCCTTGCAGAGGCCTGCTTGTCAGGCATACGGAAAAGGGCTTTGCCCTGTGTTGCTCCCAAACTCTGAAACACACTCCCTCTGGAGTTTGCATCTGATCCCCACTCTCTCTGCATTCAGGAAGTGGGCCAAGGATGCATCTTTCAATTTGGCTTTTTAAATACAGGTAGTTATGGTTTTAAGATTGTTTTTAATGTTTTATTATGATTGTATTTGTTTATCATTCTTCCTCTTTTTTGGGGGGGGGGATCGTAACCTGCCTTGGTTGGTTCCAGAAAGGCAGTATAGAAATGCAATAAATAAATAAATTCCTTCCCAGGCCCTATGAGATGAGCATTACTCTTTCTCCACACTAGTCATTCACAAAAGGAATTTATTTATTTTCTTATATTTATATCCCACCTTTTGTCCTGCAAAAAACCCAAAGTTGCTTACATAATCTTCCTCCTCCTCTCCATTTTATCCATTATTTATCTCCCTTATTCATATTTATGAATGATGGTATCATCTACTTTCCCTGCCCAGATTCCTTTGTATAAGCTTCACTCAGGGAAGAAGTTTATCAAGCTCTACCTGATGCAGGACATGGCAATTGATCTCCAGATGAAGTCAACGATCACTAACAGCACATCACACAAGTTCTCCATGTTGACTTCCTATTGCTTTCCAGACATGATTCATACAAGAGTCCACCAGATTTACCTGTAAATATTTTTTAATAGTTTGGTCCTACTGTATATACATTGGGGACCACTTCCTTGCCATCACATTCAGTATGACAAGTTATGAGTGAGCTTTTGCTGTTACCCTCCATAGGACAAGTACAGAGGCAGCATGCACAGAGGTGATCTAGACAGATGCTAAGCTTTGCAATTCCCTTGCTTGATAGGTCTGAAACAGTCCAAGCTTGAATATCTTCAGGGAGCAATACAAGAGCTTGTTATTCGTACAAGTGGCTGTGTCTGAGGAGGGATATCTTTTGCTTTCCTCTGGGTATGATTTATTACTCTACCTCCTTAGTCCCTGAGGAAGCCTGCTCCATAACCATATTATAGATGGGGCAACCCCGCATTTATTCTCATCCATGGGGGCTGGGGTTACAAGGATACAGCCATTATCTCAGGGGCCTTACATGCCAGATTGCTGCTGTGATTGATCTGTCTTAGTGTGTAGTACATCCTCTGTCATTTAATCAGATCCTGTTTGGGGGGGGGGAGTAATGCAGGTGGGCCTCATGCACAAAGGGAGTCACGTCAATATTGACAAACAGTACACTCCAGCTGAGAACAAATGACACCAACACAGGGTGTGGTGAGAAAGGGCACGGGGCACCAGGCCTCTGATACTCTTGAAAGGGGCCTGGGATACATTTTGGTGGAAGTTATCGCAATGGTAGATCATCTCCAGCATGCCTCAGAAACCAGGGTAAACCAGCTTGTTCAGGTCCTCTGGTTCCAATTTTCTTGCCTGTGACCTGAAAAGAAGAAAGGCTTTAAATTGAAAAACTTCCCAAATCCTTTTGAACTGAGTCAAATCAGAAATGGTGTCAGCTTGGTCCCTGACCCTTGGTATGGGTCATGGGACACAGAAAGAAAATTCATTGCCTCTTGCATTTTTACAGGCTGTATATTGATTGGATTCTGCAGAGCTGTGCACAAATGGCCTCGCAAAATTCTCTACCCTGTTTGTCAATTTGACAATTTCACTGAATTTCTCCAGGGGGAGGAGAAATTCTGAGCAGTTTCTCACAGGTAGGGCTCACCGTTGGCGGAGGTTGTAGCTAGGGATGCATGGATTTTGTTAAATCTATTCTGTCAGTGTTTTGTGGATTGTGAAGCGTCTTTCATTCAGTTGTCTGCTCATTGGCAGAATCAGATTTTTAGGGATGTATGAGAATTTTGTTCCATTTGTGCCAATACTCAGTAGCGCTAATCTGCACAAGTGCAAATTTGCACAAGTCTCCCCCCCACAAGTAAAAACTGGTCTGCAAGCCTGTGGAATCCATCAGACTCAGAAAAAGCTGGTCCACCGGGGAATCCGCAAGTTGGATTCATAGAAATCTGAACTCATTTGAATCTGTTGCGGATTTATAGATTCATAGATTCATAACATCCCCCAGTTGTAGAATGACTTCTTTCTTTTTTCCTAAGGGTTTTTGGGTGGCAACAGCATCAAATATGCTGTCAGTCTGGCCCCCATTTTGCATCCACCACAATGCAGATGTGAAGGGGGGGTAGTGTTGTGTCTCACTCCAAGGAAGAGATGGAACTAGTGCTGTGCCAAAATCTGGCCTCCAATTTTCTGAAGGTTTTCTTCCACCGTGAAAGAGGATTCCATCGGTTTGCCTCTAGGGATGTGTGAGGAATCCAATAGGTGGGTGAAAATCCAATGGATTTTCAGGATTCGGCCCCCTGGATTCCGGTTTGCCAGCCCTATGCTGGTGCCGACTCACTATGAAGCGAGTCGAGCCAGCTCATGGACTTCCATCTCTCTTCCATCTCTAAAACGGGCCGTGGTTTGCGCATTTTTTAAAATGCTGAGGAAATTTGCGCAAATTGCATAAATCGAGGTATTTTGTATGTTTTACTCAAATAAGCGCCCGAAAAATTGATGAATCTAGCGTGATTTGCATAAAATTGGCTGATTTTATGCAAATTGTGCTAGATCCATGTGCTTTTTGGGTGCTTATTTGTGCAAAACATGCAAAATACCCCGATTTACGCAAGTTGCGCAACTTTACACAAATTTCCTCAGTGTTTTTTAAAAAAGCACAAACTGTGGTCTGTCTTATAGATGGAAGTCTGTGGAGGACCCCCGACTCGGCTCACTTCTGATCATCGGGTTGGAAGTCTGTCGAGCTTGAATGAGCCGGACTTCCCAGTGTCGGCTCATCCCTATTTGCCTCATCCTTAGGGTTTTATAATCTATATTTTTTCTGGTGTTTTGAGATTACCTAATCACTGTGAGGCAGCCAAGGCTGCTGTGTGTGTTTTCTTTATATTACACATCTCTCCATTGCTCTGAAGCATCTCAGGCTGCCTGCACTTCCTGATCTGAAAAAGCCCTATGGGAGAATTACCTCATGATGTCTTCCCCTGGGCTTTAATTGAAGTGTGGGAAACCGAAGAGGCTACAGACTGCCAGAGAGATGATTGTACAATGAAAAAATGACACTTGTGCACATTCCTCAACCACCTCTTAAGTAAGGCAAACACAAGAACCCCAAACCCAACACATGAGAATTTCTCCAAAATTTTCTTCACCACTGAATTTATTTTTGAAAGCAATTTCTTTTCTGTTAAAGTGAATGAGGATGGGGAAAAAATAGGAGAAATTTTTGGCACAGTGCTAATAAGGCCTACTTGGCTATGGTCCAAGTAGAAGATAATCTCACAGCATAGCACAACTCAGTTCCTGGTTGAGTTCTCACCATGATGGAAAGCTTCACCACTTCAAGCATCAAATGGCGGGTCACAGGAATGAGGTCCCTCCAATCGGAAAAGAAGTCCATCCACATAGAGCAAGGAAAATACTCAACATCTGAGCAGTAATTGTAGCATGTCATCTTCCTCCCTCCACCCCACCACTTGTTCTAAAGAAAGTGTTGATAGTGTTTCTTCCCCTCCCCCTTTATTCTCCTCTCTCCCTCTCTCCCTCCCCCTGTGGTTCTGTTTATGCATGCTGGCTCAGCTTGTCTGAGCGTGGAAAGCTAAGCAGGGTCAGGCCTGGTTATTACTTGGATGGGAGACCCCTCCTCTAGTTTCCTGCATTGAGCAGGGGGTTGGACTCGATAGCCTTGCAGGCTCCTTCCAACTCTATGATCTATAAATCTATGAATCTAGGATGGGGGTGGGGGGATTGTTCAATTTGCATTTTGATATCAGTTTACCAAATTCACCGTTCCTGAATCAATATGCAAACAAGAATGCAGTTATCCTTTCATCATAGTCACAGTTCTCAGAATTTTGCAACACAATTCTCTGAATGAAAAATGCATACAAAAATCACTAAAGGAAAGTGCTCACAAATATGCATATACCAGTGAAAATAAAGCATTATATAAGAGAAAACTGCTTGAAAAAAACCGTATATATTAGGGGAAAGTGAACACAAAATGTGTATATAGGGAGACTAGAAGGGGTACATCCAGACCAGAACTTGAGGTCGAATCTCTGTATTCCCCCAGGAGAGGTTCCAAGATCCAACACTGCCAGGGGGCAACTCTCTTTAGTAGCTTTCCCCAAGACCCTTCCAAAATCTTACTGTATCCTCTGTACGAAACACTGTGTAAGATTCCCCCACCCTGCTCTGAGATACAAAGGACATAGTACAAACCTCCAGGACTGGGTTACTGGTGTCCTGATTCTTCAGTGACGAGAAGAAATCTGGTAGGTCCCCTCTGACATCAGTCATTCCAGTGGGCTTGCCTGTCGGTGGTGGCGGCGGCGGCGGCAGCAGTGATGGCAGCTGCAGCAACAACACAGGGACCTATAGTGGACAGATGCAAGTTGCCCGCCTCCAATGCATTGTCACTCTGGGGTCCCCATTAAGGGCTGCCATTTTAATTTCCCACCATGCTCCAGAGTGATACTACACACTGGGAGCATTGTACATAAATAAACTAGTATGGAGGGGCCACTACTCAGTGGTACAGCACCTGTTTTGCATGCAGAAGATCCCTGGTTCAATCCTTGGCATCTCTAGGTAGGGCAGGAAAATCTCCTGCCTGAAACCCTAGAGAGCTGCTGCCAGTCTGTGTTGACAATACTGGGCTAGATGGAGCAAGGGTCTGATTTAGTATTACTAAGACTGCTTCCTATGTTCCTAAAATGGCTAGTAGCTCACAGACCCAGTTGCACATGGAGGCCTAGGTCTGGTGTCAGTGGTGGACCCTGCCGGGGCACTAAGGCGCTGGCAGCTCCCCGAGGGGTGCTGTGTACTAATGCCAACCCTGTTCCTATTTCCTATCAAAGTGATGGCAAGGGAAAGAAAAAATTGAGGTTTAGTTACCCTTTCTTCTACCTTCAGATGAGGTGCTGGTAGGATTTTTGCCAGACTTACAACTAAGAAAGGAGCTTGGTTCTATGGGCTAATGCAAATTCAGTGCAGGAGATGAACTGCCTCGGGATGCAAACTTTAACATTCTGCATAATCCCTCACAGACTACCTCACACATGATGGTGCTATAAATAAATGGCTCCTCTGGCAATTGGGAACCAGACAGCAGTGGGTTGTCACTTGTCAGCTCAGTTAGCTGTTCTAGAGACATAGGTGTGAAAGTACCCTACAGAAAAGGAATCCTTATCGGTAAGATTTTCTTCTGATAATTTCTGGGGTGTCACTGCAGAGTCACTGGGGGTGGGGAGGGAGAGGATCAAAACTGAGGATTAAAAACATTATGATAAAAAGTGTCCTATTGTCAATGTAAACATAACAATATGTTTGACAAAATGATATTGACAAAATGATAATGAGATTAAATATATAATTGACCAAAAAATGAAAGCCTTCCAAATATGGCAAAATGATATTAACTGCACTGCCAAGAAAAAAATCTACGCTAGTGCAAAGGCTGAGGTCCAAAGAAGAACAAGAGAACTTAAGAACGCCTGGTGGAAAAAGAAAGCTGAAGAAATTCAACAACTTGCAGAATCTCATGATGCACGGGGCTTTTTTAAGGCCACAAGGGCCATTTATGGACCAAAAACCTATGGTACACAAACCCTTTACAATCAAAAGATGGCACCAAACTCTTAAAAGACAAAGAGTCTATTGCACTGCGTTGGAAAGAGCATTATTATGACCTTTAATCGTAAATCTAAGGTGGATAATGAGATTTTTTCGCAAATCCTGCAAAAACAAATTAGAGAGGAACTTGCAATACTCCCCACTTTGGATGAAATAAAAAAAGCCATTAATCAAATGAAGAATAACAAAGCTAGTGGACCAGATGGGATTCCTGCTGAAATCTTTAAAGAAGGGCCCCCCCAAACTTGTACAACATCTTCATAAACTCATCGAAAAAATCTGGATAAGAGAAGAGATCCCAGAAGACTTCAGGGATGCCATAATTATCACCCTCTTTAAGAAAGGTGATAGAACAGACTGTGGAAACTATCGGGGCATTTCTCTCTTAGCTACCGCAGGTAAAATATTTGCCAGGATTCTCGCAAACCGTCTTCTATCTATTTCAGAAGAGATCCTCCCTGAAACTCAATATGGTTTCCGCCCCTCTAGAGGGACAGTAGACATGATTTTTACTGCACGCCAGCTCCAAGAAAAATGCTGGGAGCAAAATCAACCCCTTTATATGGCATTTATCGATCTTGCTAAGGCCTTTGATACTGTAGACCGAACAGCATTCTGGACTATCCTTATGAAAATTGGATGGCCCCAAAAATTTGTGAATATCTTGCGACTTCTCCATGACAACATGACGGCTACTGGTCTTGGACAACAACGGCTCTCATGGTGCTCCATTTAAAGTGGGATCAGGTGTTAAACAGGGATGTGTTATCGCCCCAACATTATTTGCTATTTTCATTGCCATGATTTTACATCTTGTCGAGGGGAAACTTCCCACTGGTGTGGGAATTATATATCGAACAGATGGAAAGCTTTTTAATCTCAGCAGGCTGAAAGCAAAAAGTAAGGTAATTACAACCTCCGTTGTGGAACTTCAGTATGCTGATGATAATGTGGTCTCCGCACATTCAGAGGATGATCTCCAAACTATCCTAAATGCTTTTGCAGAAGCATACGGAAAACTTGGTCTCTCACTTAACATCAAAAAAACCAAAGTGCTTCATCAGCAAGTGCAAGCTAACCCTTTGGTGATGCCATCTATCCAGCTTGGTGGGACAATACTGGAAAATGTCGATCATTTTCTCTATTTTGGCAGCTATCTTTCTGTTACAGCTAACATCGACAGTGAAATCCAGCATCGTCTGAGCTCCGCAAGTGCCGCGTTTTCTCGAATGAAACATAGAGTGTTCGAGGATCGGGATATATGTAAGAAGACCAAAACACTGGTTTATGAAGCCATTGTATTACCAACTTTATTGTATGCCTGCGAAACATGGACTATCTATAAACGTCACCTCCAACTCCTTGAAAGATTTCATCAACGTTGCCTCCGGAAAATCCTGCAAATTACTTGGGAAGATAGGTGAACAAATGTCAGTGTACTGGAAGAAGCAAAGACTACTAGCATTGAAAAAATGATCCTTCAACGCCAACTTCAGTGGACCGGTCATGTTGTTCGAATGCCTGACTGCCGTCTCCCAAGGCAGTTACTTTATTCCCAACTCAAGGATGGAAAGCGGAATATCAGTGGTCAATATAAGAGGTTTAAAGATGTTCTTAAGGCTAATCTAAAAAAAATGCAATATAAACATCAAAAACTGGGAAGCTCTGGCCCATGAACGATCTAACTGGAGGTTGGCCTTTCACAAAGGTTCTATGGACTTTGAAGAAGCTCGAGTGCAAGGTGAAAGGGAGAAACGTGCTAAGCGAAAAGCACGTCAAATGAATCCTTTACAAGACCATCTTCCATCTGGTAACCTGTGTCCTTACTGTGGGAAGCTGTGTGGATCTAGAATTGGCCTCCACAGTCACTTACGGACCCATCGCTAGAGTCTACACAATTTTCTTTAGAATTTTCCTCCTTTTAAAATCTCCTTTTTGTAAAAAAAAAAAAAAAAAATTATCCTGGAAGACAATCTTACTCGGTCACGAGTGATCGCCTGACTGACTGACTGAACATTGAGAGGGGAAACATGAACACTGGGGGGGGGGGGGGGGACGTTTCATGAACATTGTTAACCATCGGGGAAAATATGCACTTGTCCATGGGGTTTTATTTTATTTTAAAATAAAGTTAAAATATAGGCAAGTATGTCTGTAAAGGACAGGGCAGCAAGCAAGTCTTGTGTCAAAGACTAGGACACCGAATCCTCATCTTCAGAGGATCCCGGCCCCCTTGTCCTCTGAGGAGATTCCAGAGTTAATGGTTCAGGAAGAGGATTTATACATAGAAAGGCATCACAAGACTTCCACCACCCCAGGACCGACTTTCCCAGAAAGACCCCATGGTTCAGACTCCCTGTGTCCAGAGGAGATCACAGCTTCTGAGGACTCAGGCCATGATTGTTGTAAACTGCCCAGAGAGCTTCAGCTGTTGGGCGGTATATTAATAATAATAATGAGGAGGAGGAGGGGGAGGAGGAGGAGGAGGAGGAGGAGGAGGAGGACACTGAACCTGAAATTGCTAAAAAAAAACCAAAAAAGCCCCAGGCCCATTTAAGAAACTAAGCCTCAGTCAGTACAGACTGAGGCAGGGCAACCAGCCTAAATGCAGCCAAATGCCAATTTAAGTCTCAGTCTTGCTCTGCTCCTTGTTGTAGCATGTAGACAGCCGTGACTGGCTTCCAGCCCCAGCACTGCTTGGAGCTGTACCTATTGAATTTGGCTGGTGCAGATGGGCGAGCAGTTCATTTCAGATAGTTCTTGATAAGAATTTACACAGATTCACAAAGTTGGTCATATTTGGGAGAGAAAGAACTTGAAATTTAAAAAAATTCTGAATGCGTTAGAAAGCAAAACTTGACAGATACACCCATCCCTAGAACTCAGTGGCAAATGTTAGGAGGCCATTTTGTTCAGCTCTAAACTTGTTGCCTGTATTCACACATGGATTAGCCTGAAAGAAGTGTATCCTGGGATACATCCTGGCTAATCAAGGTTACAAAATGGCTCCATGATAAGCACCACACCTCATTTATCAGCCAACCAGTCATCCAATACACGAATGAGACACATTAGCTAGCCATGCAGCATGATAATCCTAACACTTTACTGTTCTCCTCACATCTTTGATTCACTAGAACAATTAAACATCTTCAGGAAGGAAGTGGTTCAGTAAAGCAGTTATTTTCTAGTGCACTAAAGGCCTTTGCAGCATCCGAAATGTTATCCGTGCTTTATAGCATTGGAAGTCAAACCAAATCGATAGAAGGGCAGGACACAGAGAGAATAATGAAAGAAGAGCTCCTTTAGAGAGTGAGAGAAAGACAGGACTTTTTTTCCGTCTTCACTTCTTTGTGTGTGTGTATGTGTGTGCCCATTCAGCAGGAGATTAGGTCATTCTTAATAGAAAGATAGTTCACAAAGACAACTGCTTGGAAGACAGAGCAGAAGCTTATCTGATAGCCAGGCTGCATCCCTTGGGATTTCACAAAGTAAGAGAACTGTGTGGTACTTGTCAAAAAAGCTAAGCATGGAGGGCGTCTCTAGCACAGCAAAGCCCATACCGCTGTTAAAGAAATTGTGGCACTGCTGCTGCATCTTGCATGATAGGCTGTCACCTTCTGCTCCACTATCATCCTAACCTTGTGATAACCCTTTCTAAAGTCACAGGTCATGCATGCATCCTGCAAGCAAAGCCATAGGAAAAAATATCAGTGGTGATTCTTTCATAAATAGTGACATGGAAGGGGCTCTTCTCACCGGTTTCTGGGATACACCACCATTATGTCATTTCTACTACTGAGAGAGAGTCACTGCCCCAGATAGTTTGGGATGGTGAAAATCCAATTCTCATAGGAGAGGAAATAAGTGCCAAGGTACATCCTCATGAGAGTTATGAAATACTAGTCTGAATGTAGCTTCTATTTTTCTGCAACTATGCATATGCCTTTCAAAGGAGAGCTGAAGATCTTTGAGCACAGGCTGGACAGCCGTCTCTCAGGGATGGTCTAGCTCTGCATTTCCTGCACTGAGCAAGGGGTAGGACTAAGATGGCCCACAAGTCCCCCTCCAAATTCATGATTCTATGATTCTAAAATACATTCTATTCAGGGGGAAATTCTCAACAGATATAAAACAAAAACAAAAACTGGAAAGCATCCACTATGTGTGAATCAGCAAAACTCGAGCTCACCAAAGTTCTCTGAATTCCACCTCGAAGCTTGTTCCAACTTAAGTGCATATCAGATTCTGAGCTTTGTTCTATTCTTTTCACATGAAAATCTGTCCATCTTTTCATGAGTATGTGTGCATCTTTGAAACTTATGCATTCTTCTTCCATTGATTAAAGCATATTTGTGTGCATTTTTCAAACGTACACATGCTGTCAGTCAAACACTTTTTTTTTTTGGTCTGTGAATCACATTGCAAGCTGGGAAATGTACTGACTTCAACCGCAGATTGTACCTGAGTCCATGTTCAGTCCAGAAGGTGGGAACTGGTTAATTCTTAATTTTAAAAAAATGAGCTGAGATGAATTTCTCATACATCCCTACGTCCACAACAAAGAGATACCATGTCTAAGGATGCTAGAAAATAAATGCTTTATTACAAGCCCTTTATTCCATGTCACAGGGATTGATGGTGGGAACGGAGAAGGTTTATATAGAGCATGGAAATGGAGTCTAACTAATTTTCAACTCATTTGAGTCACAGAGCTTTCCTGAGCTTAGTGAGAAAAACCCAGGGATTGCAAAAGGCATCTTGTTTCCACATGTTTCCCTGAGCCCTTAAATATCAGCTGATGGTTGCTATTTTTTGCATAGCTCTACCCATTTATTTATTTATTATATTTATACCCCGCCTTTTTTCCTTCAAGGAACCCAGGGCGGCTTACATAATCCTCCTCCTCCTCTCCACTTTATCCTCACAACAACTCTGTCAGGTAGGTTAGGCTGAGAGTCAGTGACTGGCCCAAAGTCACCCAGTGAGTTTCATGGCCGAGCGGGGACTAGAACCCGGATCTCCCGAGTCCCCGTCCAACACTCTCACCACTACGCCACACTGGCTACAATCACTAACCTGTGATTAGTGCCCAGGACTTGGATGAAAAATTGATTTACTGTTGAGGACCAGATGAAAATGATACGGTAAAAATGCGAAGGCCCACCAACCCACAGGTCAAAAAGTACAAGTCAGGAGAAACCTATTTCCAGAGCATTCTCCAAGAAAGTGATCCTGAGTTATCCCATCGTTAGATCATTTGTGATTGATCAGTAGTGTTGTGTGTCACATTTATGGTATAGTGATTTAAAAAAAAATAAAATCAAAAGAAAAAATAGGCATCAAAAACATAATCCAACTTCCTTCCTGCCCTTGAAGGATATTTCGATGTGATTGTGCTTCTCAAAATGTAGATGACTGATGGTTCACAAAGGAGTTCTAGATGGCAGATAAATATTCTCCTATCAATAGACCTCTTTCTCAATCTTTAGTGACACTTCCTACACCAGTGTTCTCCAACCTTGGGTCCCCAGATGTTTTTGGCCTACAACTCCCAGCATGCCCCAGCCAGCGTGGCTAATGGCAAGGGATTCTGTTTTTCCAAGCTTTCTTGGAGAACAATCTGAGAAAATTCCTTCCTCCACCTCACCAGAGAGTTCTCCTAAACTTGGAATTATGCAACCCAGGGGAGATTTTCTGCTGACATGAGCTCTCTGCAGCTGGTTTTCCTCTTCCCTCCCTCCCTCCCACATTTCCCCAGACTTACTAAATTCAGTGTTGGAGGGCTGGGGATAGGGGGAGAAACCAGCAGCAGAAAAGAATGGCAAAAGCTCAGGGTGAGCCCTCATTTCCTATGGTTTCTGTCTATGAGGCTATGAGGATGATCATAACCTCCATTGGCAATGGGAATTCTGGGAATTATACCTGTGTATTCCTTTTCAAACATCTCTGCAAGCTTAGAAGAGAGAGGGAAAGGGTGCACCAGTGGAAGCTGAGACTGACTGAGCTATTATGAGCTGAGAGATGCCAAACCTCAGATGAGAAAGAGTTTCTGCCTTTTCCCTGCCAGAAAGATCATTCATAAGAACTTTATAACTACAAACTAGTGTCTGAGTTTGCCTTTCCCCTCCCTTCTCCCACCCAATTCTTTCTCCTTTTGTGTCATGTCTTTTAGATTGTAAACCTGAGGGACTGTGATGTTTTGGTTTGGAAGCCTTTTTCCAATGAAGAATGGGTAAAAATGCTTTAAAATCTTGTGGTGGTGGTGATGGTGGTGGTGGTGATACTGATGCTGATGTGATGTGATAGGAATTTCTGAACTAGGGTAGTTCATCTTCTGAATCCCCATTTCTAATGAGAAAGGCATATGACTTTGGAGCAGGGGTATTGAACCTCAGGCCTACAGGCCAAATTCATCCTGCCTAGGGCAGGGGTCCCCAACATGGCAACCAGGGCCCCCCAATGGTGCCTGCGCAGCTCTTCTTCACTCCTTGCCCCCTTCAAAAGAAATTCAATAAAAAATTAAAACCTGTTAGGACATCAGGTTCTCCTTCCTGTTTCTGAACCAGCCACAGAGTGGCGGGCAGGAAGAGAAAACAAGGCAAAGGGGAAGAGGGGAGAGAAAGAGTGAGGCTAGAGCAGTGTTCTCCAACCTTGGGTCCCCAGATGTTTTTGGCCTACAACTACCCAGCATGCCCCAGCCAGCCAGGGAGCGGGGAGAAGCAGTGAGGTAAAGAGCAGGCGAGAGAAATAGGCTACAGGGTGAGAGTGAAGAGAAAAAGCAAGATAAAGGGGTGAGTGGGAGAGAATGAGCCAGGCTAGCAGATAGGAAGGGGGAGAAAAAGAAGGCAGGGGGTGGAGAAGGGAGAGGAATAGTGGAGAAAGGGGATGGGGGAGAGAAATAGCAACGCTAAGGGCTAGAAGTGGAGAGGGAGAGAGAACGAGGGGGCAAGGTCTGTGTGGACAGAAGTAGATTGGAAAGACCAGGAAGCAACTCTTTCCATTTCCCCTGCCCTCCCAACCTCTCTCTCTCTCTCTCTCTCTCTCACATCACACACACACACACACACACACACACACCTCTTCTGACTAGCCAGGCCCCCATGGCAGCCATTTTGTGACTAGCCTCATCCTCCATGGGAGCCATTTTGTGGTGGTGCCCACAACAGTTTCTCAAATTCCCAAATGTGCCCACAGGTCCAAACCATTTGTGGACCCCTGTCCTAGGGTCCCAATTCAGCCCTCTGGGCTTCCCTGAATGGCCATGACCCCTTCCCCTGCTCTGACCGCTTTCCCTGTACCACCAATCTTTTGGTGGTTTCCCAGTTTTTGCAGTTTTCTTTCCCTAAAAAGGTTGTAATGTCTCCCCTCAGGCTTAATTACTTGCAATAAGAACTTTAAGCTAACATGTGCCCTGGAACCAGTGTGGCGTAGTGGTGAGAGTGTTGGACTGGGACTCGGGAGATCCGGGTTCTAGTCCCCGCTCGGCCATGAAACTCACTGGGTGACTTTGGGCTGGTCACTGACTCTCAGCCTAACCTACCTCACAGGGTTGTTGTGAGGATAAAATGGAGAGGAGGAGGAGGATTATGTAAGCCGCCTTGGGTTCCTTCCAGGAAAAAAGGTGGGGTATAAATATAATAAATAAATAAATAATATTTTTTTTTGTATTCCTGGTATTTTTAGACCCATCTCCTTTTGCCTCTGGCCCCACCCACCACTGAAGTGTGGCCCCCTGTAGGGATGTGTGCAGAGCTCAGTTGGGGGGTGAAAGTCTGGGGAACTCGCCGGGCTCGACCCCCCAAGCTCTGCTCGGCCTACCTGCTTTCCCGGCTCGAGCCAGGGAAGTGACTTCCGGGTTCCCGGCGCTACATTTTTTAATGCAGAAAACGGCATAAGATACGTTAAAAATCACGGCCGCTTTTAACGTATCTTATCATGCCATTTTCTACATTAAAAATGTAGCAGTGTAGCGCCATGAACCCGGAAGTCCGGTGAGCGCCTCAGCTGGTGCTTGCTTTCGGCCCAGCTTGGCAGGTGCAGCAGCAGTATTAACCAAGCACCCAGCAAGTCGGGTGGTGGGCAGATCGTCTGAGAGCTTCTCCAAAACTGAATTCGGCCCTGAGGCAGAAAAAGGTTCAACACCAGGGCCGGTGCTACCATTAGGCCAACTAGGCAGCTGCCTAGGGCGCAGGGCTAAAGGGGGCACCAGAAACACCTTGGGGAAAAAAATACAGCGCTCTCAAGTGGGAAGGGGGGCGCTAAATATCTGATCTTGCCTAGGGCACCAAACTGCCTTGCACCGGTCCTGTTCAACACCCCTGCATTGAGAGAGACACTTCCAATCACAGTAGACAAAACTAGGCTAGATGAATCAATAGTCTGACTCAGTGCAAGGCATTCTCTGATGGTTTTTCACCTATGTTAAGGGCTAAAAGAGATGTGACGCAGGAGATCCATGGTCCAATCTCCTGGCTTAAACTGATATTAAAATAGACACCAGAGTTCTCATTTTGACGGGGAAAGTGGCACTGGAGGGTGGAGTTTTAACCCTTTCTTCCATGCCATTTCCCCAGTCAAAATCCCCCCAGCTGGTATAGTTCTCCTGGGTGTCACACTGTCTGTTTTCCTTAACTGCAAGCCTTTTGGCCCCTCTGTGAAGGACATTGTGATGGGTGCAGGGATGCTGAAGAGTCCTTGGTCTCGAGTCACGAGTCGAGTCACGAGTCTTTGGACCCGAGTCTCGAGTCCGAGTCCGAGTCCTTGGTCCAAAATGGTGACTCACAAGTCACGAGTCCTGAGTCACTCCCAAAACTGACTCCACGAGTCCCTATTAAAATCAATGGGGTTTCCCCCCAACAAAATAAGGCTACTTCAGATGTGTGGCTTAAATAAATTCTAGGCACAAGTGTGCCTTTTTATTTCAAAACTCTGCAACTGATTTTGGCAAGAACAGACCAGGCAGACAAACCCAAAATAACCAGGCAGGCAGAAGAGGCAGGGAACCCCAAAGCAGGCAGGCAGAGGCCTTTGTCTTGGACAATTCAACTGTTGAACAGGTCAAGAAGAGACCAGGCAGGCAGAGGAGGCAGGGAACCCCAAACAGGCAGGCAAATCTATGAACACACACACACGAAAATCCCTAACCTTTTAATTTTAGCAATTTTCAGTTCGGCTGCACTGTGAGCTAGCTTGTGTGCTCTGGCAGAAAGGTGGTATATATATATATATATATATGCAGTAAACAAATACATACTTTAGTCATCACATCTAAGCCCCCTTCATGGGTTATTCATGTGAAAGGTAAAGGTGAGTAGAGATGGGCTGTGGGGCTGCACCTGTAGTCCCCACCTATCATGCACCTCCTCCTGCCTCCACCATCCAGCAGGGATGTTGAAGAGTCCTTGGTTTCGAGTCACGAGTCGAGTCACGAGTCTTTGGACCCGAGTCTCGAGTCCGAGTCCGAATCCTTGGTCCAAAATGGTGACTCACGAGTCACGAGTCACTCCCAAAGCTGACTCCACGAGTCCCTATTAAAATCAATGGGGGGTTTTTCCCAACAAAATAAGGCTATTTTGTTGGGAAACCCCCAAAATAACCAGACAGGCAGAGGAGGCAGGGAACCCCAAAACAGGCAGGCAGAGGCCTTTGTCTTGGACAATTCAAACTGTGGAACCGGTTAAGAAGAGACCAGGCAGGCAGAGGAGGCTGGGAACCCCAAACAGGCAGGCAGAGGCAGCCAAACCCAAAATGCCTGACCCTAACCCAAACCCCCCACAACAACACATCAATCAAAATAAATCTCAACACATCGTTGGGGCTGTGCTCCTGGTAGCTGTCCATAGTGGCCGAGCAGCGGCGCGCCTCGCTTCCATGCGCTCTTCACCGGTGATCACGCTCCTTCTGGCACAGCCAGAAGACTCGTCAACAGCCCAGGGATGTTGACGAGTCCTTGGTCTCGAGTCCCGAGTCGAGTCTCGAGTCCCATTAAAAATATTGGGACTCGAGTCCGAGTCGAGTCAGAGGGGGGACTCAGTCCGACTCACGAGTCGAGTCCTCGAGTCCAAGTCCCCATCCCTGGATGGGTGTAGAGTTGAGGAAGATTATTACCCAGAAGGTAACTGCAAAAAGACAGGCCATATTAAGGTGAAAGGAGGGAGGGTTATAGGCCAACTAGTCTTCACAGAAGGAGCCCCAGATCTTGTTTTGTGTGAGTTTTGTTTGGGCAGGGACAGGTTTTTAATTCTGAAATAAATGCGCAAGTAAAAGGTTGCCAACTTTGGATTCCAACTTACACGTCACATGCCTGCATAACAAGCAGCCAAAAATGTGTGCAAAATCCACTGGTGGTTTTTAAGGCAATTGTGAATTGCTCGTTTTCTGCACATGTTTGACCTTCTCAGTTTTGATGCATCATAGAAAATCATTTTTTTTTCAGTTTCTGTTTCAGAGTGCACCTTGTTAAAAGCTTGCATTGATCCCAGCAGAGACAGCGAGAGTGATAGGGAACGCATAGACGTGTGACACAAAAAATTCAATAAAAAGTAAGTTTCTACCACAGCTCAGAGACGAAACCTCTGCTTCTGATACCCTTATGATGCTATTTCTCTATATATATTTTTTTCTTTCCTCCACTTTCTTTTGCAGTTGTTACTGCCAATGAAAAATAAATACAGCTCCTGTTTCCATTCAACTTGTGGACCCGTATTCAAGTTAATGGATGTTATTTCAAAACTGCATAGGAGGAAAAAGGACCTTTCATACCAATGAAAATGTGACTGATGTCCATGTGTCCTCTCTTCATTGTCACAGTCTGATCTCCCAAAGTGAGAGAGATCACTAACACTTCCAAAGGTTCCCTTGAACATTCAGCAATCTTTTAAGGAGTACTGCAAAATGAACAGGCAAACGGAGCCAATTTATTTAGGAGACACTGGCCTGGATAGGCTTCATTTGCCCACACTTTCCAGATTGGTCAGAATCACCCCTGTAAACAAGGAATGATGCATTGCCCTCACTCTAAATTACCATTGTTTGCTCACTCTCAGTGACATCAGCATGTAGCGAAATCTGATTGATTACGTAACATTGGGAGGTAACCACATCCACAATGTGATCTCTGATGAGTTGTGACCATATGGTGAGGTTGAAAAAAATCCTCCTCAGGAAGGAAGAAATGGTGCCAAAGCAGCAGCATTTGGGGGTGGGGAGAATAATGTCTGAAAACTGTTGTGAAAAAAGAACATTGTCTTTCAAGGAATATTTTGAGGCCCTGAAAATACTACTTTCACCATTTAGAGCAAAATGGGTGTGTAGTCAGTGCAGCCCTAGCATTACACTGCACAACAACAACAACAAAATGAGCAGGGCTAGTAGAGCAGCTCAAGTAGACCTAGGAAGTCCCCTGGCTTGAACAGAATCTTTTGTCTTGTTAATTTCACCTTCACAGACATTTTATAAGCAATATACAGTAATACCTCGGATTACGAGTAACCCGGTTTGCGAGCTACTCGTAAGACGAGGAAATTTTTAGCATAAATTTAAATTTGAAAGACGAGCAAGTCTCGCAACACGAGCCGCTGCCGCTTTCAAATTTAAATTTATGCTCTCGCTTCAGCTGGCGCCTCACGCTGCTTCGCCTGCCGCTAGCCGAGCGACTGGCCACACCGTGCCTCGCCTCCACGGGGCTCCCAGCCACACTGCGCCTCGCTCTGCTGGCGCCTTGCGCGCTGCAATGTCGGCTCCTTTATTCCCAACTCAAGGATGGAAAGCGGAATATCGGTGGTCAATATAAGAGGTTTAAAGATGTTCATAAGGCTAATCTAAAAAAATGCAATATAAACATCGAAAACTGGGAAGCTCTGGCCCATGAACGATCTAACTGGAGGTTGGCCTTTCACAAAGGATCCATGGACTTTGAAGAAGCCCGAGTGCAAGGTGAAAGGGAGAAACGTGCTAAGCAAAAAGTACGCCAAATGAATCCTTTACAGGACCATCTTCCATCTGGTAACCTGTGTCCTCACTGTGGGAAGCTGTGTGGATCTAGAATTGGCCTCCACAAGTCACTTACGGACCCATCGCTAGAATCTACACAATCTTCTTTAGAATTTCCTCCTTTTATCCCGGAAGACAATCTTACTCGGTCACAAGTGATCGCCTGATGATGATGATGATGATGATGATGATGATGATGATGATACACAGTGATCTGGAGGACATTACATAATTGAGTTTTCACATTACATAATTGAGTTTTCAAAACTCTTTCGACAAAAGCTCATCAAAGGCTCTTCCTGAGTTCTTAACATGCTCATTTTTCAAAAGTGAACACAAGTTCAGGAACATGCGAGCTCCCCCCCCCCCAATGTACCCATGTTCTGGACCTTCTGGTTCATGTTTGGAAGTACAAATGGGGCAGATTTGACTAAAAAATGAATTGAAACTAAATTTTCATACATCCCCTAATTGGGACTGACTGGTCCTATTCATTTTACTTATTCAGAGCCAAGGGTGAGCATTGAGATAGCCATGTTTGCAGATGAGAAATGGAACCAAATTGTCAGAGATGGGGACTCGGACTCAAGGACTAGACTCACGAGTCGGACTGAGTCCCCCCCTCTGACTCGAGTCAGACTCGAGTCCCAATATTTTTTATGGGACTCGAGACTCGACTCGGGACTTGAGCCCAAGGACTCTGCCACCGCCGCCCACTGCCGCTCACCTCACCTCACCTTGCCACCATCGCACGCCGCACGCTGTCACTGCCTCACCTCGCTGCCGCCCGCATGCCGCCGCCGCCGACCTCACCACCACCGTCGCACGTCACCTCACGCTGCCGTCACACGCCGCACGCCGCCTCATCTCACCGCTACCCTGCATGCTGCCTCACGCTGCCTCACACCGCCGTCGCTCTGTTTTTGGCGGGGGGAACCAGGGCAACAAGGCTTAAACAGCCCTGTTGCCCTCGTTCCCCCCGCCAAAAACAGAGCACGGGGGTCCAGCGCGCCGGAGCAGTGGCTCCGGCGGCAGTGAGGTGAGGCGGCGTGCGGCGGCGGAGGCATGAGGCGGCGTGCGACGGCCGACGGAGGTGAGGTGAGTAGCAGGTGGCATGAGGTGGCGGTGTGCAGGTGGCGGTGAGGCGGTGGCAGCGAGGCGGAGGCGGTGGCGTGCGGCGGCAACGACTTGAGAGGCGCGGAGAGCGCTCCGTGCCACTCAGAAGAGCGAGATCGTGCAGCTCTGCCGCTGCCGCGGAGAACTACGAGTCCAGGGAGGGCTCGTAATACATCCCTGGCCGGCGGCAGAAGCGGTGGCAGGAGCAGGCCGAGGGAAGGACCCGCCGACGGTAAGTGGTGGTGGCGGCGGCAGCAGCAGCCCATGGAGGGAGTGGGAGGGTTTCTGTGGGAGGAAGGGCAGCTCTTCTTCCTCTCATGGAGACCCTCCCGCTCCCTCCATGGGCCGCCGCTTTGGGAGTGACTCGGGACTCAGGACTCGAGTCACCATTTTGGACCTCGGACTCGAGACTCGACTCGAGACTTGGGTCCAAAGACTCGTGACTCGACTCATGACTCGAGACCAAGGACTCTTCAACATCCCTGCAAATTGTGTTCAGGATAGTGAAAACTGAAGCAGACTGTGAAGAGTTCCAAAAGGATCTCTCCAATCTGGGCAATAGGAACCAAGCTGGCAAATGAAGTTCAATGGAAGTAAGTGTAAAATGAAGCACATTAGGGCAATTTTTTTTTTTGAACAAATCTTAGCTTCACATATACGCAGAAGATCTGAAATGACTTTAAACTATTCAGGAAAGAGAGCTCAGGGTCATGATGGATAGCTCAATGAAAATTTCAACTCAGTTTTCAGCATCAGTAGAAATGGGGGGAAAGGTACTGTTAGGGACTGTTAGGGAAAGGACTGAAAATAAATTGGCCAAGATCATAATGCTTTTATATAAATCAATGGTACAGCTGCATTTGGAAAACTGTGTCTGGTTCTAGTCACCATATCTCAAAGAGACCATTGTTGAGCTGGAAAATGTGCATGAAGGGAAACAAAATGATCAAAGGGTTGGAGGTTAAAGTATTTGGGGCTCCTTTTTTAATATAGGAAAGAGATAACTAAGGGGAGATGGAGGTTTATACAATTACAAATGGTCTTAAGAAAGTTGATGCAGAGAAGTTTTTCCTCTCTCTCTCTCTCTCTCGTCATAGTAGAACTTGGGGTCATCCAACAAAATGGGTTAGTAGATTTTGGGGCAGGGGGGCTTCTTCACAGACAATCAGAATTCCATTTTGGAATTCACTGCCACAAGGTGTAGTGATGGGTACTGGCTTAGATAGTATTAAAAGACACATTCATAAAAATAGGTCTATGCCTATTAGCCCTAATAGCTCAATAGAACCTTCATGTACATGTGTGGTATACCTCTAGTTTGCGGGGGGTGGGGAGCAACAGGGCATGGTTATATCTTTCATGCTATGTAAGTGGGATTTGTTGAATGATATTGCTGCCAATTGTCGGTGATAATTCCAGATGTTTGCACTGCAATAATTTACTTTTTCAGTTGGCTAATAAATACAGAACTGTTGAAACCTAACCAGAAGTGGCCATTGTGGCACTAATACACAACCCCTTTAAGCCATGCCAAAGAACCCAAAATAATCATAACTCCTGTCCAGGACCTCACTTACCACTTATGGTATTGTGTTTTATGAAATTGTTGTGAGCTTCAGCTATTAGACAGTATAGAAATTAAATAAATCATCTTCATCATCATCATTGTGTGCCCCATAATGTTTCATGCCAACCTGTAGATATTCTATACATTTGTTTAAAGATGTGCCGGGAGAGCGGGGGACAGACCCAACTCTGCTGTTTTGCAATTACATTTGTCTTGTCTCAAGCCGTCCATTTCCATTTCTAGTGTAATTTGTCAAACTAGAATGAAAAGCAGCAAAGGAAAGGGATTCACAAATATATGAATGTGAAAATACGATGCTGCCTTATACTAAATCTGACCATTGGTGCATCTAAGCCAATAGTGTCTACTCTGGCTAGAAATAGGGACAGCAGAACCAGATGCTCGATCTTGATGAAATTCTCTGAACTTTACTTCAAAGCTTGGTTCGGCTGACTCCCATTCTCATTTGCAACCTCTTTTTCAGTTTGTTCAAATGGGGAAAGTTGCAAATTTAAAGAAAGTTGCACATTTGTCAAGTACACATTTCGTAAAGATGAATGCAAGTTCGGCAATGTGCGAACATTTTCAGAGAACATGCACTCCCATTCACCTTCTCTAGATTGTGAATGGGGCATTTTCGAGTGATTTGTGAACTGAAACAAAACTCTCATATATTCATAGCTAGAAGTAGCTCTCTAGGGTCACAGGTCCATTGCCCAGCACAATCTCCAGAGATCCTTCAAACTAGAGCTTAGCCAGCATTCCTCAGAAGATATTGTTCTGAGAAAATTTCTGAGATTTTTCTTTTTCTCACCTCTGGGGGAGAGGCTATTTTGCAAATATTCTCCACCATTTGGGGGGGGGGGGAGCCACCACCCTCTACCCACAATGCCCTGGCCATTTGCACTCAGCTCTGCTTCAAAGTGGATGCCACTCAGAGATTGAACCTGGAACTGTCTGCATGCCAAACATGTGCTCAACAACTAAGCAATCCCCCCCACCCCGTTTTATTTCAAACAGATTGTGGTGTCTGCAAATTATCTTTTTCAATATTTGCATTCTGTTCCGAAAGATAATTCTTGCCTAAGTAAATAATCACTTGCTTTTGATGCAAACGTGATCCTTTGCCAGCCACTTCATGTATGTTCCTAAATGATTTTTTTAAAACATTGGTACAGTTATTCCCCCACCACTGCATGCACGCCGCATGCATGCACACACACACACACACACACAATCACCATAGACATTTTTGCCATACTCTTTATTTCTTCCTCTGCATTCATTGACTCTCAAATCTCTGGTCATTTTTTTGGTAATGCATACACTACATGGGGTGGACTCGATGGCCTTGTAGGCCCCTTCCAACTCTACTTTTCTATGATTCTATGATTCTATGATACAGTCACTACTATAAGGAGACACTGTCTGTTGTCTTCTCTCATTCAGTTAACATACAGGGTCCAAGCAATATTAAGAACATAAGAAGAGCCATGTTGGATCAGACCAAGGATCCATCTAGTCCAGAGTTTGTTTGTTTGTTTATTTATTTCATTTTTATACCACCCAATAGCTGAAGCTCTCTGGGCAGTTTACAGCAATTAACAAGACAGTCCCTGCCCGCAGGCTTACAATCTAAAAAGACACGACACACAAGGAAAAAGGAATGGGGAGGGAAGAAGGGGGAATATTAATTAATACTCCTGGCAGGGCTGGTGGAATGGCCCTGCACTCCCTCTCTTCTCCCTCTGCACATCCTGCTGGAATGGCTGCTGTGGTGGCACTTGAGGGAGGAGGAGCTGTCATGAGGGAGGCCTTTCGGCTGGGCTGGTGGAATGGCCCTGCGCTCCCTCTCATCTCCCTCCTCTCAGCCTGCTGTTCACACTGTGGCCAGCCAGCTGCCCATGGGAAACCCACAAGCAGGACTTGAGTGCAACAGCACCTTCCCATCCATGTTCCCCAGAAACTGCTGTACATAGGCATACTGCCTCTGATACTGGAGGTAGCATATAGCCATGAGGACTAGCAGCCATTGATAGCCTTATCCTCCATATTGTTTGCTCTCTTTCCAGATCTCCTTTATGTCACGTCTCTAGGGGTCACCACTGATCACATAATATAGTCAATGACCCTCACTAGAAGACCCAAAGCCTAGAGTTAACTGGGTTCATTTTAGAAAGTTCCTGTTTCTCTAAGCCATGGAATTTGAGAAGGTTTTCATTTTAGCTTCCAAAAACTCTGGAATAATGGAGAGCTTTTCATCACTGTGCTTGTTGTTTGCAAAGTACAACAGTCCAGTATAAGTGATGGTGTAGATTAAAACATATGGTGGCAGAACTGATGATGCCACCAAATTTCAGAAATAGTCAGCTCGTTGGTCAAAACATTTGTAATGCTCACCTTTGGATAGCTGTCTTACAAATTAGCTTTTAATTTCAGAATAGATTGCAAACTTTGGAGCATGCACAGTCTGCATCTAAACTATGGCATTTCTGCACATGCACTGAGTTGGTTGGTTTAACCCTTTTCTTTCAGGAGGCAATGTGATGATGTCACTTGCCCTCATCTCCATATACCAATTGGTGACAGTGAGTAAACATATGCAGTAAGGCCAGGAAGGTATACATAATGTGATGATGTATGATATTATGATGCACTACACAATTAGAAACTGCAGCTCCTAAAACTCATATAAACAGAATGAGATCTTGACTTTAAGTTGAACTCTTGTCCAAGATTATAGGGATGAATTTGTTACTCTCTGAGGAAATAACAAAATCATTTGTAGTAAGTTCACACATCACTAGTTAGAACTAAGAAACTCAAAGGATTCGACTCTTCAAACGTATTTGAGAATCTCCTCTGTTAGGAGGCTGATCCCCTAGATGGGGGAGAAATTTGTTTGATGCAATTTGTTTAATGCAAACTTACCTAATTTTGCACTTTTGAACCATTACACAAACTGAAGCTCAGTTATCCTTTGAAATTCACCCTTTTCTAATTTTTCAGTGGAGTTCCCCAATCAAACATGCATGTATTAGGGAAACATGCACACAAAAATGCCTTTATTAGTGAAAATAACATTAAAATGCATTATATTGGGAACATTCCCTGCAAAAAAATGAGTATATTAGGCAAAATGCATGACTGAAAATGCATGTATTCAGAGAAATGTACACAAAAAAACACATTTTTTATCTGAATTTTTTTTTGGGAAAGGTAGATGTATTTACTGTGTTTTGCAGTGGAATGCCAAAAGGAAAATTTATTATGTGTTAATGGGTGCATAAAATGTAATTGCCATATGCTTGGACACCATGAAACAACACAGGTAGGAGTCTTCCTCCAACCACCATGCACTGAAATCATCATAAGAATTAGCCCTTAGACATGTGATCCAATGCATAGCATGTTGTCGTGATTTCCACTCAGGAGCTCTGGATTCAAGTTATTCAATTACAGATTCAGTGGATCTTTTAAGAAAATCAATATTTCAAGGCCCTGCCTACAAAATGTGAATATTAATGATGCTTTCACAGCTTTGTTATGAGGATAAAAGGATTTTTAAGCACTTTCCATATTTGCATTAAACCAAATTGTAATTCACACAATTTCATTCAAAAAGTAAAAATGCTTCCAAATCTATTTGCTAATTGCTGAATGTCCATATCATTAGAAAACAATAAAACATGAACAGCAATTGTTGGAGTCATTACCCATGCCTGGTTTTGGTTGCCAAAAGCTAATGTTTCTTACGGAAGTGCTAAGAAAATGACTACTGCTGTTATCCTTGGGCCTCTATCCAAAGGTAGTTGCAGATAGCTAGTTATATGCAACAACTAGGAGCTCCAGGTGCAGATGCCATTCACATCAAAAGGCACATCCGGTAAATTCATTAGGGCTTGAATGAGCATCACAATGTGGATGGGTTTGGCTGGTGACATCTAAATCCCGTGTGCAACTGAATCTACATTGATATTCTACATCCATAGAAGGCTGCTTATGTACACATCTCTCTTGAAAGACTGGAGCATGAGTGGATACATACGAGGTATTAGGCTGAGGACTAGTAGAGGTTGTCTTAGCTGAGGTTGTCTAAGTCACTGAAAAATCACTCAGTATGCATATGAATACATTTTGTTCATGGAAGGTTGAGTTGTATTTACAGTTCAGGGGCAACATGTTGGCCAACAGCATTCCTCTATAAAATGAAGGAGGTATGATAGCTTCTTCTTACATAGGGTTGTATCTAATATTAGTCTAGCTTAAATCTCATTCATTTCAATGGGTCTATTCTAAACAGGACTAACACTGGATACAACGCATATAATATTATATATAATGTGATACCATGATATATATATAGTAGGATGATAAGATACTTAAAATATACAACAATATAAATTCCTCACTACAAATAAATACACACACACACACACACACACACACAACATCAGTATACTGGGATCTTGGGTACAACTTGTATATTCAGGCAATACTGTGCCGCATTAATAAATCTATATTAATAAAAATACAAAACTGAAGCTGCAGTCTATACCCGTTACCTGGGAGTAAGCCCCATTGAATTCAGTGGTACTTACATCTGAGTAGATGAATAAGATGGTGCTGTAAATCAAATAGCATCATCTCCGCCATTTATCTACATTCTCTTTAATCCTCATGTCCAATATCTTTCACAGTACCACTGTTCCCATAATGTTCTTTAATACTAGGGTGATGCATTTATCTCATTCCCCCATATTAATCTTGTTGTTTGGCTCCCTTTTGATATGTTTCTGTGAAGATAATAAATGGGGAAAAAATCATGAAGGAAATTACCCATCTTTTGTTGTCCTAGCTTCATTTTAATCTGCTGAGATAATGTCCATTATCATACCAATATATAACATTTCCTTAAAAAAACAAAGTGATGTGTTCTGTTAAGGGGTTCTCATCTTTTCAGTTCTGGGCTATTGCAAACCTTCCCAATGCTAGTGAACTTTGTATCAGTGTTGATCTGGACATCTATATATATAAAAGAAGGTGTCCTGACTGACTGACTGATTAACTGACTGACTCATCAACGCCCAGCTCAAACCGTTTAATCTAGGAATGTGAAATTTTGAAGGGACATTGCTTTTATGATGTAGATCCCCACTAAGGAAGGATTTTGGGAAATTCTGTCCTTAAGGGGGTGAAAAAAGGGGGCAAAATAGCTCCACTCTCATATCTGCAGTTCTGCAAATAGGCCTCACCTCATAATTGCTGCAGGAGCCAACTTGCTGCAGGAGCCAATAGCAGCAGTTATGCAAATAGCCCATCCGACACTTAGAATGTTCGTATGAATTCCTGCAAGGGCCAATAGGGCTGGGTATGCAAATCTCCCCTAGGCCATTTAGAATGTTCTCTGAGGGGGTGAAAAGGGAGGGAAACTTTTTACATGATGGGGTGAAAAGGGAGGGAAACTTTTTACATGACTGACTGACACTGTTGTGTGTGGGGCATCGTCGCATAGGCTCCATCGCGTTTAGACGGATCTACCCCAAACTTGGCATGCTCACTCTTCATCACCTGTAGACTCTCAGGATTAACCTGATGTTTCTTTAAGAACAGATATTTCTGTCACAAAAGATTTCTGCTGCCAGCACCCAGCCTAAACGTTACACTTTCAGTCAGAGACACTGCATCTTTTCCATACATGTTTCTTTCTTTTAAAAACAATTATACCAAATCCTAAAATCCACGTGAGCGCAGCCGCAGGCAACAGCTAGTGTTTTATATATCTCATCCATATATTTTGCTATCTTTTAAAAAACTGTTGAAAATTTGAGACGTGTCTGTTTTATATAACAATCCAAATTAATATAGTAATACAACCCCCCCCCCAAATACACCCATGCTATAATATAACCCAAACCCAGAAAATATAGAAGAGAAAGACAAAGAAAAGAGGGGAATCAGGGCCAGCCATTCCAATAGGCAGAGTGAGGCCAATATCTCAGGCAGCACATTCTAGGGGGTGGTGAAAAGTGGCAAGGCTCTTGAATATGTGTGCCATGTAGCCTGCCCTGCACCCCCTAAGCTAGCTTGCTGTCTTTGGATGCAATGGGGGATGCTATAGGGATACCACTAGGAATGGGGGAGAGTTTGTTTGGTCCATTTTTAAGTGAACTGACTAATCTGCACTTCCAGGGCCGGATTAAGATAGGGGCTGTGGGAGCGGCCGCTCCAGGCCCTTAACAGACAATCGGCCCGCAATTATAGGGACACGCGGCGATTTTTCCCCATTCAGAGTTAGCTCTGATCGTTATCATTCAGCATAATTAATGATTTTTTCAAGATTAGAAAGGTGTTCTAAGCACATCTGCTTTACAGGCTTGAGGCAGACCTAGCAAGAAACTGTTGTTCTCAAATTAGCATTTCAGTATCTTTGCATTTCAATCACTGTTACTACATTTCTTTGTGAAAACGTCTAGCACATGGGGGCTTGCTAGGTCTGTAATATTCAGATTTAGAAGGGACCTCTCTCTCCAGCCTCGAGCAAAAGATCTTCTGATTCGCAGCTCAATTGTTCAAATGCTAGTTTAACAACAACAACAACAAAGCAACAAGAACAACACATTATTCTTGGTCAAGCAAAGCTTCCTGGCTTTTTGTTGTGGCTGCTTTTTTTTTTTTTTAATAAATAATTTAATAAAGAAATTCTGCAAGTTCTCCTTCTCCTTCTCCTTCTTTTCTGTAAAAGGGCTTTCCCTCTTTTGTGAGCCAAACTGAACGTAAGGGCTGTGTGTTTGTGGGTGTGGGTGTCTGCCTTTTGGGGGTGTTGATCCTCCTGCCGCCTGCAAAATGTCACCTGCTTGGCTAATACTGTGTGTGTGTGTGTGTGTGTGTGTGTGTGCACGTGCGCTTTCATGGGGAATTGTGTGGCATTTTAAGTTTTATTTTGAAAAACCCCAGAGAACAGAGTTCACCAAATATCCCTCCTGGATATTTTGGACTACAGTTCTCATTTGCCTCAGGCAGCATGGCCAGTGGCTGGGGAAGATGGTTTATGTTTATTTAAAAATGGTTGTTGTGAATGTTCTATTTATGTGAATGTGTCTGCCTTTTGGGGGTGTTGATCCTCCTGCCGCCTGCAAAATGTCACCTGCTTGGCTAATACTGTGTGTGTGTGTGTGTGTGTGTGTGTGCACGTGCGCTTTCATGGGGAATTGTGTGGCATTTTAAGTTTTATTTTGAAAAACCCCAGAGAACAGAGTTCTCTGTGTATGTGTGTGTGTGTGTGTGTGTACGTGTGTGTGTGTGTGCTTGGCTAATACTGTGTGCGTGTGTGTGTGTGTGCGTGTGTGTGTGTGTGTGTGTGTGCACGTGCGCTTTCATGGGGAATTGTGTGGCATTTTAAGTTTTATTTTGAAAAACCCCAGAGAACAGAGTTCACCAAATATCCCTCTTGGATATTTTGGACTACAGTTCTCATTTGCCTCAGGCAGCATGGCCAGTGGCTGGGGAAGATGGGAGCTGGGGCCCCAAACATTTGGAAGGGCCCCGGTTGGGGAAGACTGCCCTAGAGGTTAAAAAACGTGGAGGTACTTATCATCAACGATATGTGATGAACGGTTTTATTGAGTTAACAAGCTTATTGTTTACAAAAAAAGAAATATTTTCAATATGCACTTCCCAGACTAATAGGTAGATCAGAAGACAGTTATTTATTTACTAATTTATTTATTATATATTTATATCCTGCCTTTTTTTCTGCAAGGAACCCAAGGCAGCTTACATTATCCTCCTCCTCTCCATTTTATCTTCACAACAACCCTGTCAGGTAGGTTAGGCTGAGAATCAGTGTCTGGCCCAAAGTCACCCAGTGAGTTTCATGACCAAGCGGGGACAAGAACCCGGATCTCCCGAGTCCCAATCCGGCACTCTCACCACTACGCCACACTGGCTCTCAGTTATCCTTTGGAATGTATACTTCACAAATTTTATGATGCAGTTCTCAGCTCAAAAAGTGTGTACAAAAATAGATACATTGGGGAAAGTTGCATAATAAAATGCATATAGGGAAAGTTGCATAATAAAATACATATAGGGAAAGTTGCATACAAAAATGTGTATGTTATGGGAAATTGCATATAAAATAAATGCAATGTTTTTGTGGTTTTTTTTTTTTTAAAATGCAGACCAATGTAGAAAGCAAATGGAATGCCAATTAGGGCTCAGTAAATGCAAAACTGACATGGACTAGAAATAGAATGTTTCATCCCTTCCTAGTCACCAGTGTTGAAGTAGGATTCAACTGCCAGTCCAGTCAGCTTCTGTATATGTAAGGAGAGCCACAATTTTCTGCTTCACCCTAGGCATCATGATCATCAACATCATCACCTTTTATTTGTATGCCACTTTTCCACAAAAATTGCGCCCAAAGTGGCTCACAACATAACAAATAAATAACACTATAATTTACAAAACATGAAAGAACACTACATATAATATTCAAAAAAATACAATAGAAATAATTACAGATCACCATAAACCATTCAATAATCATAATAATCATAATAATGAGCAAAAGCAGTAGCAGTAGCAGCTTTTGTAGCTGGAGTCAGTCAGGCCCCACCCTCCCCAGCCAGGTGTAATGAGCCAGGGAAGCAGGGACCAGGTCTTGCAGCACAATGTCTTTGGGCTTTCCCTGGTGAGCTGAGCAGGGGGGATACATGCAAAGGATCAGATTCAAAGAGCCCTAAAAATTCAGACATTATGCCATTAGATTCCGTGCTAGCTAGCTAGCGACTCGAGCCAGCATGCAGACTCCCACTTTTAAAATGGGCCGTGATTTGTGCTTCTCAAACAACACTTTCAACATTTTCTTGTCCCTTTTATAAATTATACATTGGACACATGGTTCTGGATGTGCACAGAACTCGATGGGGGGTGGAAGCGGGGCAAACTCACCCCGCTCGCGCCCCAAACTCCGCAGAACTTACCTTTCCCCGGCTCGGCACAACTCCCCAGAGAGGAGCTGGAGAAAGGTACTTCTGGGTCCCCGGCGCTTCTCATCCAGGTCCCTGGCACTGTGTTTTTTCCATAAAATCCAAGATAAACTGCCTTAAAACGGCCGCAAATAGCCTATAGTGACGTGCCGGGGACCTGGAACTGACGTGATGGGGACCCAGAAGTCCGCCGAGCACCTTGCCGAGCGGCACAGAATGGATCGCACGGTGGGGGTGCTCGGCGAGCGCCCGGAGAGTCAGGTCCAGGTGAGTTCGCACATCCCAAATCCTGACACCATCCAGCAACAGACTGCTACATGTGCATAGGCTTAGTCAAATAATTGGTTATAACTATGGATGGTTGACAATTTTGTTTCAGTTCAGTTTTGATAAGAATTTACCAAAATTTGCAAAGTTCTTCTTATTCAAGATGGAAAGAATTTGAGATTAAAAAACTGATTGTGGGAGAAACCAAAACTGACAGATTTGTCCATCTAGGTCCAGGGCTTTGAGAGCGCTCTGCTCTTAAAAGTCTGGGTTTCAGTTCCTTCATATTCAACCGTCTTAGTGTGGTTGCCACCAGTTGTTTTTTTCTGAGAGACTCCTCATCTTTAACAGCTATATAAGAGGTAGTACATCACAGTCCTCCTGTCCATGCTGAGAATAGCTGTACCTATTGAATTTGACGAATTCAGATTGGTGAGAATTTTGTTTCAGTTCATTTGCATATTTGGGAGAGAAAGAAATTGAGATTATAAAAACTTGAATGTGGGAGGAAACAAAACTGACAAATTTGCTCAACCCTAGTGGTAACACCAATCTTCTCTTTGGGGCAGGGAGAAATGATCAGTGGGTTAGATTCTATCCCATTGCTCCTCCCTCCTCCCACAAAAGCAAAGTTATTGCTGATTATCTGCTCAGGGCATTATGAGCATAGCAGCCTCCTGCTGAGTCTGTACTCTGTATATACAGCTGGATCTGGGCCAATAACATTTTTCTCCTTAATGTTGCTGCTTAATAAACTGGCTAGAGTACTGGCCTATTTCTCTTCCAGATTTCATTCAGTGTCTTGTCCTTAAGGTATTTAGGGCTGCATTCCTATGCACATTTACCCTGGAATAACTTAAGTCCCAAGGAAATCAGTAAGATGTACTTCTGAATAAACATACATAGGATCTGGCTTTTACAATAAAATCCTATCCAGGTTTACTCAAGAGTAATTCCCACTGAATTCAATGAGGCTTACTCTAGTGGTGCTCAGAAACCTTCGGGGGGTCCCGCCTCGTCACCGCCTCATCTCTCCGTGGCAGCAGCCCCCCCACCTCGATTTTCTGAGTGGCGTGGAGCAGTTCTCTGCACCGCTCGAGCCCGCCGAGCCAGCTGCGCTGGTCCCGTCGCGTCACTTCCGGCTGGCCGGAAGAAACCAGGGCAACAGGGCCTGACGCGACGGGACCAGCGCGCCTGGCAGCAGCGAGCTCAATACAGCGAGCCGAGGGAGCCCTGGACCCGGTAAGCCCCACGAGTCTCTGGCGGGCATGAGCGGGGCCGATTTCGGCCCACTACGCCCGCCTCGAGGCGAGCAGGCACACCCCTACTTACTTCCAGTTTAGAGATGTATGGACGTGGTAAAATCCATTCCGTCTATATTTTGTGGATTGTCAGGCACCTTTTGTTCTATGGTCCACTCATTGATGGAATCGGATTCTGCAAAAATCCACAGCTATGCATTTGCACAAATTTGGAGTTGCACAAATTGGCACTCCTGAAAATGTGCAAATCCCCTCAAAATACGCAAATCCCAGAAAAAATGTGTATTTTCCCACTTTAGCCTATCAGGGGAATGCATATTTTTGGTCTATTTTACATATTTTTCTATGACTAAATTTCTGTAAAATTATATAAATGTTTTTTTAAAAGGTCCACAAGTCTGCAGAATCCATGCAAATAGGGAAAAGCCAGTCTGCTGCAGAATCCGCAGATCAAATACTTTGAAATTCAAAATCATTTGAGTCCATTACAGATTTCTCTGACACCCCATTCCAGGTAAGTGTGCAGTGTTAGGCACCAACTATCAATGACATGCAATCAAGCTGAAATACTAGTAACTCCCCTATAACTAGCACATCCTTCAGAACAATTCCAATAGCTATAAAATGTTTAACAGGCTGCTACCAAATCTAAACTGGAAATACTTATTTGTATTTATTTTTAAAGGACTTCCAATGAAATGCAGGGGATCATGCCTCTGAAGGGACAAGCAAATTGACAATATGCATGTGTTATATTACTGGTATACTGAACAGTTACAGGTTGTCCACCTGTTTGATGTGGCCGAGATCTCAGTAAAGAAATAACATAGATTGTCCACCTGTTTTCAGAGGTAACAGAATAGATCCAATACCATTACTCAAGAACATGTTTAAATTGTTCCCACCAAAATGAAAGGGATTTACAGCACCATGCAATGTGGCTGCACGTAACCACCCGAACTTGGAGGATTATGGGCATACAATGGAAGGTGGGAGGAGCGTGGAGGCAAGGTTTGCTCCCATGCTTCCTTGCCCACCAAAACATTTACACAGGCGATTTCAGCCATTTAAGTGTTTTACCCCTGCTCACAAGGAGGAGGGGCTGAGGCACTACTAGGATTCCTTGTATCCCAGTGGAGCCTCACTCCTCTCCTCCCACCCCCGCCCAGCGCTGGATCCGAAGATGGTCTTCCATCTTTAGAGCTGCAGCTGGCACAGGAAGAACCATGCGGCTGCAAGCATGGAGGGAGGGCGTTCCAAATTCAGAGTCCCAGCTGCGACCTCGGAGTGCTTTCCCAAGGACGGAGCTGGGACTCCGACTTTTCCTATGGTTGGCCAAACAGCATCTACCGGCCATAGGATTGCACCCTTAAAAATGTTTAACTTTTTCTCAGCCGGGTCCTTTATTTTTCATGCCTTTTCTTTGGCTTCTGGAGCCTTCTGTTCAGATTACATTAATAAGATGTTAGCTATTTTTCCATGGAGTACATTTTGTTTCTTAATGTATCCCCCACCATTCTCACCAATATTCAAGGCTTAAACATGCTCCATATTTGTTTCTGGAGAAGATGAATGTCATCAGATTAGAAGGGCAAGAGCCTTGATCTCATAATGAGCTTTTCTACTACAACATCAACATACTAAATAAACAAAAACATATTTGCAGCTCTTTCTAATCTCCAAAGGCCATTGCTAAACTTATGTGGGCTGGATTAATGTTCAAAATGAAAATGAAGAAATAAGTTTCAGAGGCCCACAGGGAAAAGTCATGGTTTGTGTAAATAAGGACAAGGTGGCCCAAGATATGTCAAAAGCCCAGTGAATTTCTTTGCTCCTACAATTATATTCCAGGAGTGACAATCGTACAGCGCTAGCAATTCCCACCCTAATGTTTTAGTGTCCAATTTCTAGCCATTGGTTCTTTTACACACACCTTTCTTTAATGTAGCACTGTGTAGGGATGTATGAAATGTGTTTCATTTTGTTTTTGGCCAGAAGTCGAAGTCCACACGTTTCTGAGCCTTTGATGGAATTTGTGGAACAAAAAGAAGTGTTCAAAAAATGCGTACATTTGGAAAATGTGCATGAAAAAATCATTGAAAAATCAATGGGAAAAAATGTGTATATTTTCAAAATGTGCACAGTGCATACATTTGGAAAAAATATGTAGAAAAATACACACTATTTTTCTGTGAAACCCACCTGCTCCCAGCTCACGATCTGATGCAGACATGAATTGGAACAGGCTTTAAGGTGGAATTCAGAGAAGTGTTGCTGAAATACAGCTCAAGCTTTGCAGATTCACACATCGCTAGTGCTGTGGTGAATATTGATTATAGCTCAATTTTTATTGTGAAAGTTGCCCTTTCAAAGGAGAATTTCCACTCTTTCATTTTCTTGCACCTGCATGCAGCTGCTGTTCCATTCATTTGCTGTTGGGTACTGTTTTTTTTTTTAAAAAAAATACTTCACTTTGGAAACCAGCCAATCAGAGATGACATAGTGAACAAGAGGACACCATGGCACCACAGGCCATCAGATTTGACTCTGTGACAATATTAGCCAAGGTCCTTCTGTTTGTTTGTTTATTGGAAAACATTTAGACCTCACCTTCTGAAAAACACCTTGGGGAAGTGCTCTCACATTGCCTGCATTCTAAACTAGAGGAGACAGAATTTTCCCCATTGCTTAAGCAACCAGGCAGATGCTCCCATGTTGCAATACTGTGCTGATGATTTCATTGCCCATCAGCACTGTATGCCAAGACTTTCACCCTGATCTGTCTCTGCACATGTATCACTACCATGATTAAGTGGGAGAAATGTAGATATGCATACAATTGGTCATTCCTATCCACTTTCTCTCCTAATTAGTAAACTACATGTGGATGGAGTGAGATGAGGAAAGGTTGCTTGCATCACTTATCCTGGGAGCCATTTGGGATGGATGAATCTGTCTGTTTCACTTTCTCCCACATTTGATTTTGTTTAAAGCTCAAGATTTTTCCATCCTATTGATGAAGACGTGTGCCAATGCTGGTTAGTTCTTATCAAACTAATGAACTGAATAAAATGCTCACCTAGGAATGGGAGAACCAGTTATGAGCTTGCCTAAATTCTCCAAAAAAATCACTGTGAGTCTGAAGCACATTTCAAGTCGCTCCTGTTTTCATTTTTCACCTGTTTTTCAGCTCTCTTGAACCAGAAAAGTACTCATTTCAAATGGAGAAAGCATGCATTTCTGTGTGTATTTTTCAAGAATGTGCACACCCCACTCCCCGCATTTGGGACAATACACATTTCAAAGTGCACATGGAAAAAAAAAAAGATTTTTTGAAGTATTGTGCTCCTCCTCGCATTTGTGTTTGGTGTTGCAGATTGGACATGTTTGCAGAAACAAAATTCTCAGCCATCTGCACTGATCAAATTAAATAGGTACAACATAAAGAGGACCATGTTGTACTGGCCAGCCATGTAGCTGTTATAGGTGAGGATCCTGTCAGAAAAAAGGAGGTGGGAACCCAAATTCAGCACCACAAACTTGTTTGAATACGCAGGGATTCAAACCCAGACTTTTAAGATCTGAGTACCCAAAGCCCTCTGCCTGGATAGACAAAACTGTCAGTTTGGCTTTCTGCCACATTCTTTTTTTCTTCGTTCTAATCTAAAGTTCTTTCCAGTTCTTTCTTTATGAAGAAATTTTGTGATTTTTTAGGTGCCAAACCCATCTCCTTTTGCACCCTTATGCAAAAGAGTATGAAAAAAACATAATAGAAAGGTGAATTTTCCAGAGGCGAAAATGTTTATGAAATGCATATCCCCCTCCCATCATTTTGTCTCAGCACTAATTAACTCATTGATAGCCCTGCACTTTTTTTTCCTTTTTCTTTTTTGAGGATCCTGCCTCAGTAAGATATATTGTAGAATGAGCTTCGCAGAAAGGCTTGTCTGGCATGTGCATCGTGCTCTTTCCAGTACCAGGTGAAGACCTTCCTGTTTTCCCAGGCATTTTAGTATTTCAGTTTCTCTTTTAAAGCTGTTATTGTGTTTTAATCTTTGTACTGCTGCAAGGTTTTACTTTGGTTTTTACTTCTATTTTATACTGTAGTTTTAAACTTTTATTGTGTATCTTATGTTGTATTTTATGGTTTTAATTGTTGTGACGAGCTTTGGCTATTGGGTGATGTAGAAATGTAATTAATTAATTAAAAGACACAAATCAGTGCTAGATGGGATTATTAAAATAGTTGGGGCATTTTTTCCCCTTTAGACCTGAGAACTGAGCTAATTTCTGTACCATTGTTGAAATCCTAGTTTGTGTGTTCTGCATTCCATATCGTTTGCCACTTCACCCAGAGTCTCAGTCCTTTGCTTCACAAACTGCTTGCACTGCTTCAACAGCTGTTGTGCCACAGGGAGAAACAAAATCATTGCCGGAGGGGGCTGAACTTTAAAGGGCCAATAAAATGGGTCCTGTTTGTGTGCAGATGCTGCCATGGGTCATTTGCCAAACCCCTGAGAGATGAAAGGAGATGTAGGAATCCATATGATATGATATTAGAAGCTGAGGCAGGAGAAGGCCAGAATATTAATGAACAACAAGACCGATGACTTCTATGGCCTGCATATTTATAACTGGCATGTACTGAGACACACAAGAGACACTCCATGAGAGCTTCACCACCCAAATGAGGCCAATCACCTCATCACACAATCACACAATCACCTGTTGTTAGTTTACAGGCTGCAGAAGCCTACAAAACTACAATTAGGTCTCAGCAGAAGGAAGGAAGGTGACATATTTTATTTACATTCTGGACTTTTCCATGGACCAGTCAATATATGCCAATTTTATTAGGTGCAAGGTTTTGTGATAGCAAGATGTACTCCTGAATCTCCTTGGGTTTTTAATGCTCATTGGTTCAGACAGGTAATCAATAGCTGCATCTCGGTAGGACCATAGATATTGACTTTGGTCTCCAAAAGACTTTATAAAGAGTCGTTTGGGGGATACTTTCACTTCAAATTGAATTGTGGACCATTAAATCTCTTTAGTAAAAGACTGGAACTAATATTTGATGCCTTTTGAATTTTTAAATAGGACACACACGCTGGTGGCTGGGGACAAGGATCCTAGCGCATACCTCAGCTATGTTTCTTCCTTCAATTGATTCTTTTAATTACTATTGATTTCCCTGCAGGTAGAGGGTTGTTTTTTTTTGCTAAAACTCGCAGGATCTATATTCACCTTTCCCTCACAATAAACAAAAAGGGGAAGTGTCTATGCTTCCTGTCCTGTCCACACTTTCTTTGCTGCAGTCCCATTATATGTGGAACTCTCTTATTTTAAAAATATGGTTGGATTGTTTACTATGTCCATTTAAGAAAGTATTAAAGTCATTTTTCTCTTTCTCTTGATGTACTACTTTGCTTTTTTGTTTGTTTCTTTCTAGTCCTAAAATAATTATTGTACTCTCTGATTCTCATTCTTTTTTTCCACTCTTTCCCAGCTTGTGCAAAGTTCCTCCTTCCCTTCAAACTCCCCTCTCCTTTTGCATCATGTTTTTAGATAGGAACCCTGTAGGCAGGGGCTTCTTTGAATGTGCTTGTGACTTGTGTAACTGTTCTGCACAGAGCCTAGCACAGCCTCCCACATCCAGATGCCCTGCAGGTGTGTTGGACTACAACCCCATCTTCCTTGACCATGATGGTTATGGATGATGGGAGTTGTAGTACAACACATCTTGTTCGTGAAGGTTGTCCTAGCACGTATCAGGTGCTTTAGAAATAATAATTTCTAAATTATTGGAGGTGATTATGACCTCCAATAAAGAGATCTGCATCAAACCTGCAGTCATAAGAGTCGATACATCAGGCATGAATCTCTGATCTGAGGAGAAAACGGGTCATTCCTTGTCTTGGGAAGGACCATAGCTCAGTAGTAAAGCAGGTGCTTTGCCCACACACTTCATAATAAAGACACGAGATATATATGGGTTTAATAAAGGGCCACAACTTTATTGAAAGTTACAGAATAATTCCATCTCAACTGTGCAGGCTTCGAGAGAGGTAGGAGGGCACTCTTCCACGGGTTCATCTCAAAATAGGCCAGATCACCCTGGCTTAAATATCAGATCAGTCCAATAACCAATCTATGCTTTTCTTGGCCTGCTTTATGCAAAGATATGCTGAGGAGAAACCAGATGATATTTCCACATCACAGCTGAAGAGCCTTAGATGGGATGAAGCTCCCAAATGCCAGGGCTGCTCCCTTCCCATATCCCTTCTTGCTTGATGACTGTGAGAGATATTTGGGCAAGTAACCTTTTCTGATTTCTCACAGACCTCATCAGCACTTATCTCCCTCCAGCCTCCACAATTAATCTATCCATTTTGGCCAAGAAGAGAAAACAAAACAAGCCTAATCACAATTGCTCATCCCCTTGCCATATTCCTTGCAGTGGAAAAAAGGGCTCCCCATATCTAGTGGTAGGAGCTGTCCCAAAGCTCCTAATCCAGTCCTACCAGTGACTAGCTAAGCCAGGGATAGGCAACTGAGGACCAGGTTACCTGAGAGAGCGCCTCCTCCCATACCAACCTGCCTGGTCACTGAGGTCATCAGATGGCATGCTCCTGGTGGCTCCTGGTGGACCTTTCGCCCAATTGGAGCCCACCAGGAGAAGGGCCTTCAGTGTGGTGGCTCCATTTCTGTGGAACTCCCTGCCTCTGGAGACCAGGCAGGCTCCAACATTGTGCTGCTTTTGGCAACTGCTGAAGACCTCCTTGTTCTAGGAAGCCTTCTCTGCTCTTCAACCACCAATATAACTTTAGTTTGTTTTCAACGTATTGTTTTTGTTTCTTTTATCTGTTTTTGTCTTTTTATTGTTCACTGCTCTGGAATCTGCTTGATGTGGAGCGGCATACAAATACTGTAAATAATAATAGTAACAACAACAACAACAACAACAACATAGTGACCGTGGGTACCAATGCTCCCCCAGACACTTTTCTTGGCACCCACCAAGGTGCCCTGCCCCTTCCTTTTTTTTTTATTAACACATTTTCTTACCATTAACTGGGATTGATGTAAAATAGGTTTCTGTTGGTGCTCGGTTACTTGTCCTTTGCCATGCCCCCCCCCCATGGTAGCCATTCTGTAGTGGTGCCCAGGAAGTTTCTCAAACTGCCAAATGTGCCCATGGCCTAAAATGTTTGCCTATCCCTGAGCTAAGCCCATGTCACTAGATGTTATGATAAGGTAGTGCTGCAGATGTTCCTGAACACTGCTGGAGAACCAAGAACTTGATGCTTTTGGATTAGTGCAGTAACACCCCCACCACCCCCCAAAATGTGTTGGAAGATCAAAATCCGAGCATGTGGTTAAACTGATGGTTTGTAAGGGTGATTTTTACTATGTATTCCTGATTAGAAGTACACAGTCAAAATAACCCATACGAACCATGAATCCCACTTCCTTACAGGCCTGTGGAACAGCTTAAACATCATCTAGGTTTGTGACAGGCATGAGGCACATTGCCAGTGTTCACTCCCAATCTATGATAAGTTGGTCAAGTGCATCTCCTGCTAGGCACAGGATTCAGTTTTGAGCACATCACTGCAAAAATGGCTTTTTGAGCATTTAATAGTGTTGTGCGCAAGTGCCAAAAGCTGAATCATGCGCATGGTAGCAGATGCACATGAGTGGTTTACCATGGCATGGCAGCCAAACTGGGTGCTTTTTCTGTCTATCATGCTGTCAATTGTTATGTAAGTAGACTTTATATGAGCACATGAATACATCAAATGAAACCAAAGTTTGAAGTACACAAGTAAAATTATTACTCTTTGACACAGGGATGCTCAAGGAATTCAGTCCCTGTAAATTCCCATTTGAACTGACCTAATCCGCATATCTTGAACTAATGTGTGGATCAGAACACAGTTATCCCTTGGATTTTGCACTTTCCCTGAATTTTGCAAGACAGGTCTCAGACATCAAAAAATGGTGTCAAAATGTGTTTTAAAACTCATATGTTGAGATAAAATACATTTAGAAATATATATATTTAAAATAAAATACATCCCCCACCAAGCAAATTTTTGCATGATTTTTTTAAAAATCTGCAAATTAATACAAAAATGTGATGGACCAGACTTACTGAACACATGTGAAAGTGACATGGGCAAGAAATATGTATATGGATCCATCCATTCCTACTTTCACAGAGTTTAAAGACGAAAGGAATTCCTTCCACTCCCTCCATACTATACCGATTGATGTAGGCAATTCAGCACTATGAGATGTGGTGATGGTGTCTATCTGTGCCAATTTCCTATGTATATAAAAGCAAAAAGACTTTGCAGATGCCTCAGTAGGCCTGCCCAGGACACTGTTTCCATCCCATGTATTTCTCTATTAGTGCCAAGCAAGAGCCTTTGTATGGCATCTGGGCACTGTGACTAGAGTCAGGGCTAATGCCAAGGACTTCTATTGCAATGGTGCTGCTTCCCGGCTTCACCACCAGTGAAATGGCACAAGATTATTTGCTGTGCCAGCAGGAGTTAGTGATCATAGGTAGTATGGTGATGCATAGGATCAGGTTGATAAGACTTGTGGAAAGTCAGATACTAATTGAAGACAAAACTCAAATTTTAAGCAGAAATTCCAAAGGGCATAGCAGGGAAAAAGAAGGGTTGATTAGTGAAAATAAATAAAGTTGGACACAACTCTTGCTCTCCACCACTTCTCTCTAATGTTAGCTTCTTCTTTAAAGATCACAATTACATTAACAGATGCAGAGACCACAATGCTGTCCAAATGTTCATTTTGTGCATCTCTTGTGTTCCTTTATTCTTAGAGCTGCACTCCAAAGTCATTGCTTCAAAAGAGGAGTGTTTGGCATGCTTAACTGCACGAAAACATTTAAAAAAGAGCTACATTCATCTACACTCTTCAGAATGACACTGAACATAAGCCCAGGATACTTGACAGGTGGCAGGGTAAGTTGGTCAGCATTCCCCAGGCTTGACCACTGCCAACTTCCTGTTTCCCTATACACTCAATGGTTCTGCTCTGCCTCTGCCGCTTTAATCACTGAACTAGCTTCCTAGCATTACTGAGAAAGAGTCAGAGTTCTCAGACAAACCAACCCATATTATAGATTCCAATGTGACTGCTCCAGGACACACAACACATAACTCAGTGTGTCTTCCTCTACATTCCATCACTAGTGTTCCCATTTGTGTTCATTGTTATGCTGATATTCCCCTTGGCTTTTTAATGATCTATAAAGATGTACAGATGCAACAAATATTGGCTTAGATCCAAAGCATGTTAGATACAATTAGGTCCCATTGAAATCAATGGAGCTTCAAGTAATCAGGGCTAACTTTTCACATTGATTTCAAGGGGACCTAAGTACAGCTAACTTGGTCTGGATCCAACCAAGTCCAAATCAAATGCTACATATTCATTGTTGTGTGTAAGTGTGCCAGAGAACTAGCCGGGTTGTAACTCATCATGAGATTTGCATGTGCGAATCAGTGAAACTGGAGCTTGTTGGGGTTCTCTGAATTCCATCTTGAAGCTTGTTCTGACTCATGTCCATATCAGATTGCAAGCCTTTGGGGGTTTTTCTTTGTGGCAAAAATAAATAAATAATGTGCATATTTACCTGCACATTTCCCCAAATATTCACATCAATTATGCACATTTTTGAAGAAAAGTACACATTCTCTCAGTCACAGCAGGGAGGGAGAGATGACTCAGTCCTGCTGCAGTGTGCCCTGCAATACCACCTGGAGGAAGGAGAGGGAGGGAGGGAGGGAGTGAAGAACCCACAGTGAGCCTGATCATTTGTTGGGTGGACCATGGGCTGTTCACAGAACCAACCAACCAACCATGGCGTGGCTTATTGCCAAGGTGGGTTGTCATGACGTGCAAACCTGCCCAATATATTGTAATTTGCATCAGCTTCCAGATTTCTTAAACTAGGTTTATCTCTATAGCTATCCTGAGAACACATTTTGGCATATGGCCTACAGATGCAGATGCAGCAGATGCTGCTATAAATTGATGGTCATAGGAAAATGGCAGCCAGGACTGGCATCAGTACCTGGCTTCCTTGGACAGTTGCTGGAGACCCAGCAGGAGCCCATGGATGTTGCTTGCCATGCCTCCCCTCTGTTGAAAAACAAACAAATCCAGCCTGGCAGCCCAGGCAGCTGGGTCTAGGCACCACTTAATTTACCACAATGCCATGGAGCAACACTACCTCAGGTTCAGAAGCAACCTTGCTACAGTGTCAGCCTGGATCACAGAAAGGCTTGCATCTTCTCTTAGCCCATGATTTCATATGAGGAGAAGGAAGAAATAATGGGATTTCAGGTCACCATATACTTAGCTAGGGTTGCCGTCTTTTTTTTTTCCTTTCCCCTAGCAGGTCTACTTTGCTTTTAATTATGAAAAGTCAGGCAGAAATCCAGCTGGTGCATCCTCCAGCAGGAGGGCCTGATATTGTCAGACTCTGGCCCCACCTATTCTTCCAGGTCTGAACCACACTGCCAAACATATCCAGTCATTTAAAAAAAATAATCTTTCCTTATCTATCTGAGACCCAGATTCCATTGGTCAGGACTTGAACAGGAAGCTGCACTCTATATAGGAATCCCAGACATGTGGGACAGCTGGCAACTGGCTACCTGGCTAAGAACTCATGTTTAACTCTTAGGAGCTGTAAGGGAAACCTAGAGCCCCAAGGAGACTGAGCCATCTCCTTGGTGTCGTAGGGATGGCTGAGGATTTCATTTTTTATAAGAATTTACTAAAATTCACAACATTCTCCATATTCGAGACAAAAAACCCCTTGAGATTTAAAAAAAAATTGAATGTGGAAGAAATCAAAACTGACAGATTCATCCATCAAGGACTAGGGCATATTTTTGAATGCTCTGCTCTTAAAAGTCTTGGTTTGGATCCCTGTGTATTCAACCATATTAGTGTGAACTGGGGTTGCCACCCTTTTTTTTTTCCTGACAGGCTCCTCATCTTTAACCAGCAGGTACAACATGGTCCTCTCCATGCTGGGAATAGTTGTACCTATTGAATTTGGCTGGTGCACCTGAGTGAGAATTTAGTTTCATTCAGTTAGTTTTTGATTATAAAAAAATTACCAAAATTCAATAAGCTCTTCATCTAGAAAGAACCTGAGCATTTAAAAATTCAAATGTGGGAGAAAGTGAAGCTGACAGATTCACCCATTGCTAACGGGCATGGGGATCCGGAGAACTGTCCCAGAGTATAGACGCTCCATGGAATTGGCTGAGGAGCAGGAGTGGAGAAGTTTGTTTCTACTTAGAGGCTTTACAGAAGTTCTGAGGTACTTGCAGCACTCCCTCCCACTAGAGCTAATTTCCCTTGACTATTTGGGGACCAAGAAGTGAATGGGTTCTTGACATCTTCACAGTTATAAATGTGAGGGAATAAGTACGAACATAATCCAGAAATAAGCACCAGAGAAAGTAGTGTCCCTTTCAGAGGGGACAAGCCACATCCCAGTTTCAGAAGGGAATGTGTCACCCTGATTCAGTTTCATCACACCCATGATCAGGGAAATGTGTTTCCCCCTTCATTGTGTTAATTTCATCCTTTTACTCCTTACATCCCTTATGTGATAGGTTTTGTATATTGGCTTTTTTCCCTCTGGCCCCACCCCTGTTTTCCTTTGGCCCCACCCCCTTTGCCTGAAGCCCCACCCACCACGGGAATGCAGCCTCTGAGAGATTCTCCAAAATTGAATTCCTTCCTCAGGCTGAAAGAGGTTACCCCGCTGCTGCCTTATGGCCATCAGCTGATACTTTAACGCTTTCCCCCATATAAACAGCACACCCTCACTATTTAAAAACAAAACAAAAACCTGGCTGATTTGTGCGTCAAGTTCATGATCAAACCTAGCTTAACTAAGTAATAATTATAAGGAATATAATTATAAGGAATAATTATGCACTATATTTGACTGACAAATATATTTTAACCGGATAAATGTTTGCTAATGTGGGGAGATTCAATGATGGCGGCATCTCTTGTTAAGAATGGGACATGCTGCTCAACACCTGCATGTTCTGATTTGCACCAAACTGCTCTAATTAGCACATTTTGAGCTATGATTAGAGCACCAAAGGATGCCTTCCAAATGCCATTAATTATGGATGTGATCTTAAATTATTCACTTTGAATATTTTTTTCTTGATTCCTTTTATCTTCTACTAACTTCTTATTGCATCCTAGAATAGATCCAATTAAACAGCAAAAATGGAAATATGTTATTTTTCTTAAAAGATAAACTTAAAACTAATCACCTATCTGCTTCCTTGCTTGTTTGTTTAGGTTTGCTTTGTGTACTTATTAGAATTTCAGGGAGTGCATTAGCTATAAGACAATTACAGTTTTCTTCTTCCTTTACCTTTCTTCACAGAGAGGGCTGGGTAAACAATAAAGCTTACATACATAAGCAGTCTGTTGCATTAACTAGTTCCAAAATTACTTAAAAATGGGGATGCTTGAGGAATTCGATCTTTACATATTCTAATACAAACTGATCTGATCTACACCTCCTGGACTAATGTTGAGATTGGCTTGTCACACCTGCTCCATCTGATTAACTAATTTCTGACACCTGAGACAGTCACATTGACAGATTCATCCATCCCTACCAGCAAGGCAGGCACAGCAACGTCAGGAGCAGCCACAGCTCTTCTTCCCTTCTATGCATCTACTGAACACATGGAGGCAATAAGTGAAAAGGGGCTTGGGGGTGAAGAAGAGACCATGGAAAGAGTTTCCAGCACTGATTCAGGGCATTCTGTTTCTTCTTTGCCTCTATTGTCTAGCTGTGCCCACCATTCATGTACTTTCTTCCTTCAGCACGCAAATTCTAACAACTGCTTAGAGATAGGAACACTTAAATACTAAGGTGCATTTGAACCGAAGTTGAATCACAGTTGATGGCAATAAAAAGGAGATGAAAGTGTCTGTACCCAAGAGGACCAACCAGCCTTAATCTATCTCTGTTCACAGTATGTTGGGAAAGTATCTTTAGGCCAGTAATTCTGCATGAGAAAACAGCAAAGCAGCATCACGGGGGAGGTATAAGGAATAATGAGGAAAAAATAGCACTGAAGAAAAGCCAATTATTGGTGTAGGAAAGTAGGCTATATTTCCATTGCTAAAGGGCACAATCCAGACATAAAGCAGAAAGAGTTACTTAACTAGTCCAAATTTTGCGGGGCACATTAGTTACACAGTCAAAGTCATTTTCCATATAACCTTTGCTAATGTTGGAACTCTTCAGGAATGATTTGCTTGAAACTAAATGAGAGATCATTCATTATTTCAGAAGTGGTGATCACCATGGTCATTCCCTGTCAAAGCAAACCAACAAAGTTATAATTTCAGATTTGAGCAAACATGCAGCCTAGCCTTAGCCTATGCTATTCATACAGGCTTGTGGCTTACGCTGGCTCAGCTTGTCTGAGCGTGGAAAGCTAAGCAGGGTCAGGCCTGGTTATTACCTGGATGGGAGACCCCTCCTCTAGTTTCCTGCATTGAGCAGGGGGTTGGACCCGATAGCCTTGTAGGCTCCTTCCAACTCTATGATCTATGAAATCTATGAAAAGTTAAGTCCCACTGTGTTCAATGGAACTTACCTGCAAGCACATAGGGTTGTAGCTGTGTGGCGCCACCTTCAGCATGCTTACTCAGGAGGGATGCTATTGAGTTTAATGAGGTTAACTCCCAAATAAGTGTGCATAGATTTCAAACTAAGGCTGAAGAGCTATGCCTTCTTACCTAGGAGTAATCCCCACTGAACCATATGGGAATTACCTCTGAATAAACATATATATGATTATGCGGTTAGTCATTAAAGTTTCTCATAGGTGAGGTGAAGGTGACCAAATCTATGCATTTTTCAGCTTATTACACTGATGCTCACGTTGCAAGCTAGAGAGTTCCTGACTGAGCAATGAATTGTTTCATGTCCTAAGACAGAGTCTCATATTAAAGATATGGGGCACTGACTCAAGTTGACCCAGGTGCTCCCAGTTTCTCTCTGAGACTCATGAGGCAGGATGTTCTTTCTTCCATAAATAAATAAATGCATTCTCTTCAGATGGAATATTGGGGGAGGTGGACAACAACAATATGGCAAGGAGGGCTTCCAATGCTTTGTTGGTCCCTTTGCTGGTAGTGAATCTAAAGGTGCCATATGGCTTGCAACAATATGCATCTCAATCAAGCTCCATGGCCCAGGCTGCTTGGAGCTGGCAGCCGAGCCTTGTCCAGCTGCCTGGCTCCTTACATGGAATGCATGGCCCTATACCCAATGACAGATTCATAATGGCAGGAGGTTCTGAAGTGTTATAAATAAAGGGATTTTCTTTCTCCCATTTTATCCTGCTAATGCTGTAAAAAAAATGTTCTGTAGAGACCAAAAGGAGATCTTCAAACAACTACTTAAAATAAAGATGGATCTAGCAATTCATCACATATATGAATGATAAAAGACTGTCATGTGCATTCTTTGGACCAAGCAGAATTGTTAAACATACCCATTGCATGCACTGATTGAATATCACCCCTAGATACTTTCTTCCTACATTTGAGTTCCTCTATTAAAGTTTCCTCGGAGGCCATTTAGAAGCTCCTTGCACAGAATTGTTTTGTTGAAGGCTATTTGTAAAAGCCAGTTATAGCTGTAAAAGATTTTTTGTTAAGCACTCGCACTCCCCCATACACACACATTTTTTGGCTGATATGTGACCATTAGAAAATTCTAGTGAAAGGTTGCTTTGAACTTACAGAAATTCAGTCACTGGCTAATTTCACACTATTGGTGGGATTTCCTCCCAATGCAAATGCCAGCATCAGGGGAGGGATTTTCCTCAGGACCACAGCACAGGAGGAAAGTATTAAACCCCTCCATACCTGCTCTGATCCCATTAATTATCACCTCCCCCCAAAAATGATGTTATTCTAGCCATAGAGTTGGAAGGAGCCCAAGCTATCGAGTCAACCCCCTGCCAATGCAGAACTAGAGGGGGGTCTCCCTCCACGTAATAACCAGGCCTGACCCTTAAAACTTGCATGTGAAATGCAAAGATGTATTTAATTACACACCACATGGGGGTTGGCCTATGGGCTGACTTTGGTGAGTAGCACCACCATGTATCTCAGTTACTCCAAGTATCAGGCTCAGGCCCCTGGGAAAGCCAACAGCTTCAGACAGAGGAGCTTGACCAGGAAGCTTGTGGAGCCTTGAGGAATTCAATTGCCTCTAAATTCCACCTGACCTTGGGCAGCAGCAGTGTCGGTACTGATCAGAAACCAAAGCAAGAGATGCCGATAGGGCTTTGGTGTGGAAAACTGAGGGTGAGATGGTAGCCATCATAACCGGCCGTAGCACTGCGATGTGGAAGGCAACAGAAAACCACCACATTATATTTTCCAAGTATACTCATCATTGCTGGACAGTCTAGCCATGATGATGTCCAACCTCCTGTAGGAGAGGCACAACAACAACAACAACAACAACAACAAGAATTTAATTACACTTTTAATGCACACACACACACACCCCGACTGTGGAACTCCCTCCCCAGTGAGGCCTGCCTGGTGCCAACAGCATATTATTTTCAGTGCCAGGTCAAGACTTTACTCCCAAGTCCCGCTCGGCCATGAAACTCACTGGGTGACTTTGGGCCAGTCACTGACTCTCAGCCTAACCTACCTCACAGGGTTGTTGTGAGGATAAAATGGAGAGGAGGAGGAGCTACCTTGGGTTCCTTGCAGGAAAAAAGGTGGGATATAAATATAATAAATAAATAATCGTGTTTTGGTATTTTAATGAACATTGGTTTTAGAGGCTTTATATTTGTCTGTTTTAATCATTTTGTTGTAAGAAGCCATGGGTCTTTCTTTTAAGAGAAAAGTGTCTAATAAATTCAGTTACCATAATCATTTCCACGTTCCACCACCATCATATAGGTTGGACCTAAGTAGAATTGAAGGAGTGAGGGAAACAGGTAGGCAGGAATGAGTTCTTCAATAACTCACCCCCTCCTTCCTCTTGCTTACTAGTGTATTCCCCATGATACAGATGCTTGGCCCAGTACCCTCCCAATATTGTTTGTGCCTCTCTCTACATCCTCCATCTCTTCCTTCACCCCTTCTGTATACAGCCTTTCACTACTAGGGCTGAGATGAAGTGGTACCCCAATTTCACAGCCATATTTGTGGGTGTTGAAATTGAGCTACCTTTTCAGAGATTTTCCATATTCAGCATCGGTAGCCACTGGGATGACTAAAAGTCTCAAGATAAAGAAATAAATCACACACACATACCCAAGAATGACTCTTCATTCAGTCATGGGGGTAGTCTGGCAGGGAAAGATTGTGGCAGTTGGGAAACTGATGAAAGGTACAGGCCTGCCTGTGGCTTACGCTGGCTCAGCTTGTCTGAGCTTGGAAAGCTAAGCAGGGTCAAGCCTGGTTATTACTTGGATGGGAGACCCCTCCTCTAGTTTCCTGCACTGAGCAGGGGGTTGGACTCAATAGCCTTGTAGGCTCCTTCCAACTCTATGATCTATGAAATCTATGAAACCTCTGTGAGCTCTGATCTTGCTGCTACCAAAAACAGCAATGGAAAAGAAAATAATACAGTATTTTTCCATGTATAAGACTATACTTTTTCCTAAAATTGTTAGACTAAAAATTGAGGGTCATCTTATACACGGAAGTAAGCCAAGGAGAGAACCACGCGGTTGCGAAACTGCACAGTGGGGGGCGTCTTATACATGGGGGCGTCTTATAGACGGAAAAATACGGTAATAATTTCAGCATTCCTCATCCCATCCCTAATTTATGTCATTCTCTCTAACCCAAATGAAAGCAGATGGGGAAAGCTAGTGGCCAGTATGCAGCTAGGGGTGGGGGGCATTGCCCTCTTACTGCCCTGAGCTTCAGTTTTGCCTCCAACTTGGGAAAGAAGAGCATTGGGGCTGAATGTGTCAATGCATGGAAGCTAAATTGTAAACAAGTGCAAGATGTGCAACTGTAGAATGCATTTACGACTTCCATGGCACTAAAGTTAAGGCAAAGGTACCTTAACTTCCAATTTCCAAGCCTTTGGTTGCATAAGTGAATTTGTAACTCCCTTAATATTTCCTTTAAATCAGGGGTGGGCAACATTTTTGCTGTCAAGGGCCACATGTACCAATATGTGGTGGGTTGTGAGCTGCATGCTGGTGGTGGGCAAGGTCAAAGACAGTGGTGGATGGATCATAGCTTGGCAATAAAATGGCCAGGGCTGACATCTTCCTTCCATCCGCGTGTGTGCGTGCGTGCGCGCGTGTGCGCGCGCACATACACACACACACACACACACTGTGAAGAGATGCCTTGTACATAGCTATTTATGTGGTGTCATAAACTCTGTGTGGCATCTCAGAGGGTATAATGTATCTGTGTAGACCTGAGGCCTAGGGCCGGTTCACACGACCCAGGCTGCCGGCAGGGGAGGAACCACGGGGACGTCCGCGGGGTCCAGCGGGGCGCCGCACACGACCGGCGCCCCAGTGCATGTGGGCAGACCCCGCAGTCCCCGCACCGCAAGGGATTTAAAACCCCAGATTTCCTCTTCCCAAAGGGGGGAATGTGAAGAAAAGTGTATGTTCTCCCTAACAAAGCAAATGTAAATAAGTTCAGCCTCAGCCAGAGGCTGAGAATCTCCTGTAAATGTCTCCTGTAAATATACATAGTTTCTCCTGGGGGCCCTGTGTCGCCTCAGAGTCTGCGACGCATTAGTATGCAAATGTCCACCAAGCACTGTAGGTTCCATTCCATTCAGAAAGTGGGGGGGGGGGGGAGAAGCTTCCTGCTCACCCAGATCGGGAATTAACTGCCTGTAATCAAACGGAGCCAATGACAGGTTATTACATATGATCTGGGTGTGGGTCAATCCGATTCGAACGTAATCAAACCGTAACCTGGATCAGGCCTATCTGATTCTGATTTGGGTTCAAAACGCGATTACGTGCACAGCCCTAGTATTTGCCTGGGCTGGAGGTTTAGGGAATTTGGCCTGAAGCAATTAAGAGGCTTGTAGTAGCAACAGTGTCTCTTGTGTCCTTAAGAATTGTCAGTAAGCAGGTTGTGTTTTTTTTAAAAAAACCCAAGGTAAATATTAGCATTTCCTTATGTACAAAATAGTCCTTTAATAAATTAACTTGCTTCATAGTTTATTGTTGTTATTGTTGTTATTTATGCTATTTGTATACTGTACAATAATACCTTGGATTGCAAGTAACTTGGTCTGAGAGCGTTTTGCAAGACAAGCAAATTTTTTACATAAATTTTGACTTGATAAACAAGCAACATCTTGCAATCGTAGGGATGTAACCACTCGCCTCGAGCGGGCGTAGCGGGCCGAAATCGGCCCCGCTCACGCCCGCCAGAGACTCGCTTTGATATAAGAGTATTTTGGATTACAAGCACGGTTCTGGAACGAATTATGCTTGCAATCCAAGGTATTACTGTACTGTAAATAATATCAAGCAGATTCCAGAGTGGTGAACAATAAAAAGACAAAAACAGATAAAAGAAACAAAAATAATACATTGAAAACAAACTAAAATTACACTGGTGGTTGAAGAGCAGAGAAGGCTTCCTGGAACAAGGAGGTCTTCAGCAGGTACCAAAAGCAGCACAATGTCGGAGCCTGCCTGAGCTCCTAAGGCAGGGAGTTCCATAGAAATGGAGCAGCCACACTGAAGGCTCTTCTCCTGGTAGACTCAAATCGGGCCAAAGGTCCATGAGGAATCACAAGGAGCATTCCTTACAATGACCTCAGTGACCAGGCAGGTTGGTATGGGAGGAGGCGCTCTCTCAGGTAACCTGGTCCCAAGTTGTTTCGGGCTTTGTACACACGTACCAAAACCTTAAACCTGACCCGGTAGCGAATAGGTAGCCAGTGCAGTTCCATCAGCAAAAGAGTTGCATACTGAAAGGGGGCAGTTCCCCCCAAAACAGCCAAGCTGCTACATTCTGCACTAGCTCCAGTTTCTGGAGCAGCCTTAAGGGCAGCCCCACATAGAGTACATTGCAGTAATCCAGTCTTGAGGTTACTAGCGCCTATATCACTGTGGCCAAGCTAACCCTGTCCAGGAGAGGCCATAGCTGCTGAACCAATCGAAGATGGTAAAAGGCACTCCGAGTCCCACAGTTACTTGGTACTCCAGTGACAATGATGGATCTAGGAGTACCCTCAGACTACGAACCTGATCTTTCAAATACCGATGTCCCATTGAGCCTCGTGTGGCGTAGCAGACCGAAAACGTACTGATGGCACTTGGCTCCAAATCCCCTAATGACTCATCCCAGTGGCTTCATATAGATGTTAAACAACATTGGGGACAAGATGGTACCCTGTGGAACCCATAGTGCAATTGCCAAGGGTCCGAGGAATAATCACCCAATCTTACTCACTGAAATCGACCCCACAGGTAGGACCGAAACCATTGTAACACAGTGTCTCCAATGCCCATCGCGGAGTTGATCCAGGAGGATACCATGGTCAATGGTATCGAAAGCTGCTGAGAGATCGAGTAGAATTAACAGGGTCACACTCCCACTATCCTTCACTCGATAAAGGTCATCCATCAGGGCGACCAAGGCTGATTCAGTCCCATAACCAGGTCAAAACCCAGACTGGAATGGGTCTAGATAATCAGTATCCTCCAAGAGTGCCTACAGTTGCTTCACCACAACCCTCTCAAGAACCTTCCCTAAGAAAGGGGTATTTGCCACTGGGCTATAATTATCAAATACCTTTGGGTCCAGAGAGGGGTTTTTCAGGACTACTATTACCCCCTTAAGGACAGCAGGAACCACCCCTTCACATAGAGATACCTTTACCACTCCCTGGACCCACCCAGCCAACTAGCTTTTATAAGCCAGGAGGGGCAAGGATCAAGAGGACATGTGGTCGGTCCCATATTGCTGCAAGCACCTTGTCCACATCATCAGGGCTCAGCGACTGAAACTGATCCCACAAAATTGGGCAGATGATGGCATCAGATACCTAGACTGGAGCTGTGCTAATGACAACGTCAAGTTCACTGCAGAGACAAGCTATTTTGTCCTCAAAGTGCGATGCACAAAGGTCACAGTGGGGACTGGGGGCCATCTCACATATAAGCCTCTTATACCAAGCTACTAGGAGGTTTTAAAGTATGGGTGACAGCGAAAAAGGGTCAGCTTGTGGACCTCTGAATTATAGTGGCAGGGATTTCTTTAGGCCCTGAAAAATAAGCATTTGCTAAAAAATAAGAATTCCCATAGGTGGGATTGCCCAGTGAAGGAGCAGTTTTCCCATAGGTGGTGGCAGTGTTGGAGAAAAAATCCCCCATAAACACACACATCCTCCCCCCCCCCCATCTCAATGCATGGGAATGCAGATACTTCAACTTTCCTTCCTTGTACACTGAGATTATGTTTTTCTCCCCTGGCATAAATCAGGTGGGCAACGGGGAGGAGTGCATTATTTAAATGGGGAGGACAACATGTGGAGATGACTCTCTTAGTTTCAAAGGAGTCCATTTATTGTTCTGTTGGGGCAGCGTCTTTGCAAAGAGCCCCAGGAGCTTCCTTGCGGAGCTGCATGCTGGTTCAAAGGCACGAGGAGAGAGAGAGAGAGAGCATGCGGAAGGAAGTGGGACAAAAGGCAGGAAAAAGCATTACACACTATAGAGTTCCCCTTTGGGGCTATTTAGTTTTAATCCTTTCCTCCCTGGAAGTTAGCATGCGAAGTTACGCTATATCCAACACAAGGCAGGTTCTGGTGATTTGTGAACGGATATGAAATCCTCGTGCATCCCTAACTCTCACCAGCCCACCAAACAGCTGTGTGGTGTGCTGGCAAAATCACATTTATGTTGGAGAGGACAGCACATGGGGGAAGTACTCACCATGCACTGTTTGGCAGGCTGGCAAAAAACCACGATTGTACCGGAGAAGATGGCGCATGAGGATGGCAACATTCAGCAGTGGGGGAAATTTGGATGTAGCAGGCCATACTGAAGGCCTTTGGTGAAACAACACTTCACTAGGGTATCCCACTGCTGTGGCTACCAAATATGGTGGGGCCACCCTTCTCTAGGGTCTAGTGTTACCATCCATTGTGGTGGACATCCCTTCACTAACAGACTGTCTCCCAACTGTCATTTCTAACTCTCCACTCTCAGTTAACTGCCTTCCCCCACCCACCCACACTAGCTAGAATACCCAGCCAATCGGAATCTGATGTTTCCCAGACCAATCAAAAATGAAATTACCCAATCCAGGCCCCACCTATGAATATTAAATGTGATTATCTCTCTCCCCCCCACACACACTTTCAGAACCTGTCACTAAGTAGCTACTACTAAACAGGCCTGCAACATAGTAACAAGGCCTCAAACCCTGACAGTTACACTCTAACATCAGAGGTCACAAATATCATTTTTCAAAACATAAAACATAAAGAGTTATACACATAGCATGCATACCATGTGTTGCCCACATGTGCATGTAACTGAGGGGTTTTTTTTGGTCTTCCTTTCTGGTTGGGAGAGCGGTACACTAGAAAGCAAAAAGTAAGCTGAGTGAATGATTCTTGTTCCTCCTGTATAGCTAAAGCCCCATAAGCTGTCAATCAGCCATTTACACATTTATGACAAGTTATAATACATATATCACTCAGGTGAGATGTTTTCATCTGTGTCATGAGACATTCAATGACCCCTGATTTGAGCTAGGAAATAGCGTGAGGGGAATCCGAGTGAAGCTGAATGCCAATTGGTGTTGTAAAATCAGATGTACTGAGGTGTAAGAGATATGCTTGGCAATTGAGATGCCTGCCAGCTGGGAGACCACAGGTGTGCATGCTATTGAACAACTGCTTGCTGAGTAACATTTGATTTTCCAGTCCACCTCAGAGTCAGAAATGCAGGTTTCCCTTATTCTGCCTATTACCTTCTTCCCAATCCCCAGCTGAGAGCTGAATTTGGCACATGTAGACATGGAAAGGAAACTAAGATTTAATCTTCAAAGACTAAGGTAGATCGCAGGCTCATGGATCCATGAACAAGGCCCCTGAACTTAGTGCTGTGCCACCCCTTCAAATTTAAACCAGATTGGTAGTGATGAACATAAAGTGAATCAGAGAGTGGATTCCCCCAGGAAGATTAGCGAACGTTGCTTCAGTCCTCTAGTTACTCTATATTCAGGCACTGCAAAGGGCAAATTCACAGAGGAGAAGGCAATCAGTGGCTACTAGTCCTGATTGGCTATATGCTACCTCCAGTATCAGAGGCAGTGTGCCTATGTACACCAGTTGCTGGGGAACATGGGTGGAAGGGTGCTATTGCACTCATATCCTGCTTGTGGGTTTCCCATTGTGGGCAGCTGGTGGGCCACTGTGTGAACAGAACACAGGCTGGACTAGATGGGCCCTGGGTCTGCTCCAGCATGGCTCATTTTATGTTTTTATGTCCTTATGTTCAAAAGAAAAGAAAGTCATGTTGATGTAATTGCACACACAAGCCCTATTCAGACTTTCCTGAAAGCCTCACTGTGGAGGGCTGTGGGGTACCATCCCCTCCATCCTGACCTGTCTGAAAAGGAATTATGAACTCATTTGACTGACTGATGTTTCACTCTTCCCTGTGATCAACCATCATCATGGTTCCCAATCATACGGAGGACAGTAATCATATTTAGTCCCACACACTTACAATTGTTCTTCAGACCTTTCTACTCAGTGCAGGAGGTTCCGGCTGGAGGGAAGGGGTGGTGGTTTGTTTCCCTGATGTACGGTAATATCAGTGTGCACATGTCCACTGGTAATATTGAGGTAACAATGAAAATAAACCCAGGGCCAAAACAGACATTCCTTTAAATGTCTGTCTAACAGCTATGTCTTCTTTTTTTCATTTTTACTCTACAGTAGACACAGGGGCCCCAGTCTGAACTGGGACCCTACCATGGGCCCCTGCACCTACTCTAGAGTAAAAATGAAAAGAAGGCTTAGCTGCTAGACACACATTTAAACTAAGGTCTGAAGGTATGTACATCTGCAGCACAGAGAACAAACAAAAGCAGAACAGAACAGAACAGGAGAACTCAATTTATCCTTACTCATATGGGCCTCCAATTACAGTTTGAATTTTGATTTCGAAGGTGCTTTCCATCTTTGTCTGGGCTGTGAAAAATTCCTGAATATTTTGATTCTCAGGACTGTAGTCCCTATAATATAGCAAACTAAACATCAAGAGGACAGATTCTTGCCCTCATTGTAAATTTACATAAATAATGCGCTTTGACTCAGGCTGTGAACACAGCCGACATAAAGAGAAGACAGCAATAATTACATTATCCCTCTCCTGTAGCTCCTAATTAATAATTGCAATACTAACTTAATTACACTAGTTGTAATTGGTGTGTGTGTGAGGGGGGGAGTTTCCCCCAGTTCTTAAATTTTTTTGATTAAGACAATTCAACAACTCTCACAATTATGCTGCCTGCTGCATTTATTAACACAGCATGCACTGTCAAATGTTTGTCAGCAATTTGCATGCCATTTACTGCTGAAGCAGTGTCCTTTACAGGGAAGTTTGATCAGGGAAATCACATATGCCTAACATTCAGCTACCATGTTCATAATAATATATTGCAACACAAAGCCATCCTGGTCATAGTGCTTCCAATAAATATAAATCAACTCAAGCCCACACTCCTATGAATCAGTCCAAACCAGCTTCAGCCTTCGCCAAGCTTCATTCATTATTTTCCGAAATCACTCTCATTCTACAGGGTATCTCTGTAATAAAGCTTCTCATAAACTTCTAGATGGAAGCGGAGGTGGAATTTAGCTTAAGAGAGTGGAAGATGCTGTTGACGTTCACCCAAGCCTGGGTTCTTAAAAGAACATCTCATATGAAGGATCATGTGAGAAATGCTCCCTGTGGGGAGTTTCTTTTTAAAAAAATGGATTTACCCAATTCGCTCCTCTCGGACCCAAATGCAAACCTGAATGCTATTTGCAGGTATAAAATTTCCCCATGGATTTTTCCAAAGAAAAACTGGTCCACGGAAGCAGGCTTAGGTATTCTGGGTGTTAGTAGGTTAGCACAAACAATGGGATTTCATTGGAGAACATGTACCTGACCAGAGACAGATTTTTTATGAGGTTAGAGAAATAGACCACAAGACCAAAAATGTTGGTTCTTAGTAATAATATAGTTTTACCTTGACAGTTATGATACTTTTCTAATATTTTGAGTTTAAAACATACTTCTTCTGTGTAATGGGAGTTGCGGAAGATGGCGAGGAGTGCAGTGCTGCACAACAGTCCTGCCTCAATGCCCTGTATTATGCTTTGTATGATACTATGCTCTGTATTATGCTCTGTATGGTATTATCTGCCACAGATGGCCTTCTCCTTGTCCCTTCAGCCAGAGCAGCTAAACTGGTGGGAACTAGGAAGAGGGCCTTTTCTGTGGTGGCCCCCGTAATGTGGAACTCTATCCCGAGTGACCTCCATCATGCCCCCTCTCTGTTGAGCTTCTGTCGCTCACTAAAAACTTGGCTGTTCAGGCGGGAATATGGGGTGGGCTAAGATTTTAAAATTTTATACTGTTTTAAATGTATTTTATCCTGTTTTTATCTGATGTACATCGCCCAGGGTGGCCAGTTTGCCGGCCAGATGGGCGATAAATAAATGCAAATAATAATAATAATAATAATAATAATAATAATAATAATATTATTATTATTATTATTATTATTATTATTATTATTATTATTATTATTATTATTCCCTGTATTTTGCTCTGTAATAGCAAGGCATGACCTTGCTTAAATTGTGAGTTGGCTGCTAGCCAGGCTGAAGCAATCTCCAGCAACTTGCTGGCATGTGACCTGGCTGCAGGCCAGAGGAATGACACTGCACAACAGGCCAGGTGCTACCAATTAAGCATGAGGTCTGCAGCCCATGGAGCTTGGTGCTAGAAAAGTATATAAGACTAGCAAATGCAGACTAAGGTGTGGTGGTTGTTGGTAGTGGTGGTGGTTGGTAGTGGTTGGTTGGTTGTGTGTGTAGTGTAGCGATGCATCCAAACCTGAGTCGGGGGCTCTCCACGCCCCTGACTCGATTCTCCGTGGGGGCACGCCCCCCGACCCGATCTTCTGAGCGCTCGATCCACCTTCTCCAGTCCCGTCGTGTCACTTCCGGGACCGGAAATGACATGACGGGACCCTGCACAGGCGCAGAACGTGCCTGTCACGTCATTTCTGGTCCCGGAAGTGACGTGACAGGACCGGAGCGAGCCGCGCGGGCGGCTCGCTGCGTAGAGGCGAGCCGCCCTGAAGAAAAAGGTAAGGCCTCGCCGGGCGTGAGCGGGGCCAATTTCGGCCTCCGTTTTGCCCGGCGAAGCTCGTTATACAACTCTAGTGTAGTGGTGGAGTGCTGAAGAATTGGAAGGAGCAAGGAGGAGCAGAGGAAGCTGTTCAGAGAGCCTTGCAGAAACCCCAATGCTGAAAGCTGATACCCAGGTGGAGAGCTGCTGGAACTAGCATTCGGGTTGGTTGGAAATAATACAGTGACTGTGTAGCTAAGGGGTGAGATTTCCACCAGGGAACTTGGAGGAAGGCATAGCATGGTTGTATTTCATGCTCAGCTTTGCAATAAAGATGTTTGGCTTTAACTTCCTGGAGGAGTATTTATTATGGTCTGAAAATCCTTTAAAGAACCTTTGCCAATCCCTTTTGGGGAACCTGTGGCAAAATATTCTGACACCACAGACACATTTTATGCTGTGGGGCATTTTACCATCCCAAGATATATTGGAAAATGGCTTGGGGTAGTAATATGCCTCCCAAACACATTTGTGTATATTTTTATGTGTGTTGGAACATTGTGTATTCATGGGAGGTGAACCTCTGGTCCACGGGGGATCCCCACTGGGCCTACAGAACCTCCTTGGATTCCTACAGGGTGGCTTGGCCTCCAAGTCCTGCCCCTGGAAGAATCCTTGCTGTAATCTGTGATCTCAGATCAGAGAGAGTAGTGGAGATGTGGGCAGCGGGAGACTTGCCCATGCTGAGAGGAGTGGCTGTTCTTTCCAGTGTCAGCCATGAGGATTCGGCACACCTCATGAAGCCAGGGACTTGGTAGGTGATAGGAGGAGCCGTCTGGGTTTCAATCCCTTTCTATTCAACCAAGTTAGTGCTGAATGAGGGTTGCCACCTCTCTTTTTCTGACAGGCTCCTCATCTTTAACAGCTACATGGCAGGCAGGTTCAACATGGTCCTCTCCATGCTAGGAAATAGCTGCAGCTATTGAATTTGGCTGCTGCATATGGGTGAGAATTTTGTTTCAGTTCAGTTTTGATAAGAATTTACCAAAATCCACAACATTCTTCATATCTGGAAGAGGAAGAACATGAGACTTTAAACATGCAAATGCATGAGAAAGTGAAACTGATAGATTTGGCCATCCAACCTCCTGGTCCTGCTTGACTACAGTGTGAAAGTGAATTGTTTTCTGTTGATGCTTGTTCATGCTTCCCAGTCTATGAGTTTGGAGGGAGAAGTGTTTGGCTAATGACCTCCGTGCTTTTTCCTAGTGGAAAAATGACAGCCCAGAGCTGCAAAATATTGAGTATGATTGTTCTCAGTTGAATACGTTCATGCACCAACTTCCCCTCATAATATTGATTGCTTTGTAGCAGGGCTCACGGTAAGCTGTGGCAGGAACGGTGCAGGGCTGTTTGGCGCCCTAGGCCAAATTATATTAGGCGCCCCCCCTCGTGCCGTGGGGGGGGGCCTCCGGAGCAAAGCAGCCCTGCTCTGCAACACCCCCCGCGCGCGTGCGCGACCGCGCGCCCGCGCGCCCGTCCGCCAACCACCTACCTTCCCACCGCCCACCGCTGCTGGCTGCTGCTGCCGCCGCCGCCTCCTCCGATGCGATGGGACGAAGGTAGGTAGATGGTTGGCGGGCGGCACGCGCGCGGGGGGCGGTTGCTGCGGCGGCGGCAGCGGCTGGCAAGCGGGCGGGGAGGAGCGGCGGAGGCGGCAGGCAGGGCAGGAGCGCGCCGGAGGCGAGGAAGGGGCGCAGAGTTTGCGCCCTCTTCCGCCACGCGGCCTAGGCAGCTGCCTGGGTCTGCCTAGCAGTAGCGCCGGCCCAGAGCTGTGGCTTGACCTCCCTGAACCCCCCTCCTAACTTTAAACAGCAGGGCTCAGTTCTGGGACATATGAAACCATATACCTCACAGGGTCATTTTGGGGATAAACCACTTCTCCCTGGAGGAAGGCAAAGCATGGTATACCAATGTAATGAAGAATAAAGGAGGGAGTGACACCAGATAATGAATGTATAGCATGCCTTGCCATCATCACTGAATGAGTACAGCTAGCCACGCATAGCTGAGATTGTGGGGAGGCAAGGCTTAGAGGGCACAACTTGGAGCAACTCTCATCTTAGACCTGCTTAAGCACTCCCTTTTAGCACTGGGAAGCAGCAGTTCATGCTGCATGATTCTTAGGCTCAGAGTCCTCTGAGCTGCCAAATGGATTTGAAATCATGTAAATTGGAAGATGTTTCTGCCAGCCATTCTCAGCAAAAGTGTCAGAATGAAGGATGATCCTACCCATCGGAGCAGCCAAAGAATTCAAGACAAGTCTCCTGGAATAACCCTCAAAGTGGAAAATATTGGCAAATATTGTAAAGTCTTGGGTTTTTGTTTTGTTCTTTGTCTTGCTTTTTTGGACAAGGGAAGTATTCTTCATCTTGATTAACTGTCAACCTAATGCTGTGTGTTTATTTTGGGGGGTTTCAGTGTTAGAAGCAATTCTGTTAAATAATGGCTGGCATACCACAAGGATATTCAGATTTAGATATTAACTTTACACTGTGGTCTGTACTGACCAGTGAAACCCAATCCTGTGAAGGTTTATACAGGTACAGATGTGCCTTACTTTACAGAGAACAGTCTCTGTTTGAAGAGATGTCAGAGGACAGTCCTCAATTTGGAGGTGTTCTCTTATTGAAGAGCTGGCCAGTCCATGTCCATTTTGAAGATGAAGAGCCATAAGAAGGGGAGAGAAGGAATTATTTGCGCAATGCCTCTTATTTTAATTAATTGTTTTGTTAGTAATGTGACTTTACCCCAGGGAAATTCTAGGGGTTGGATCCAGATTTGGTCATGCTTAGGAGTAGACCTGTTGAGACCCAGTGGGACTTTAGTCATGACTAACTTGAGTCCCATTGATTTCAATGGGTCTGCTCTTGAGTGTGATGAAATCTGTATCCAACCCTAACCTACCTCACAGGGTTGTTGTGAGGTAAAATAGAGAGGAGGAGGAGGAGGAGGAGGAGGAGGAGGAGGAGGAGGAGGAGGAGGATTATGAAAGCTGCCTTGGGTTCCTTGCAGGAAAAAAGGTGGGGTATAAATATAATAAATAAAAAATAAAAGAGCCTTGAAATTGCCCATCAACAGTTAGCCCCTGGACAGCAGACTGAGCAGGCACTCAGGTCACCTGGTCACAGTGTTCCCCACTAGGTGAGATGTATTGCATTTCTATTTAAATGATAGTAATTATTTCTAAATTTGCATCTATACATATAACTTAGCACATGCGGAATTTTTTTGCAAATCTGTTTCCTCTTTTGTTACCTTCTTCTGGTGATGTGTTTCCTCTTTTTGGGTGATGCGTATGTGGACACCCTAGCACACATAAAGAATCAGCTTGCCCAGGAACAAATGGATGCTTCCTTAAACACTTTGCCACTTACATCATGTTCTCTCGACTGGTGAGTGTGATAGATTTACAATCAGCTACATGGTGTAGATCATCCAATCATCAAATTCAAATACTTGATCTGTGAACACTCATAATATATGGCTGCAATGCTCCACGTGCTCTTGGAGCTTGCTTCCAGGCAAGTATATGGAAGATTGCACTTATATATCACAAATACACACCAAACAAACTTTTCAGTTTGATAATTTGGTGATCTACAGTGTGTGGCTGGGTTGTAAATTTATCTCATGCATCAAGACATGACATAATGAGGAATGCATTTTAAGAGTCTTCGTTTAGTTCCTCTCTCCATCCTCCTCCTTTTCACATTTGCAGTAATACAACAGCAACAAAAGGAACAAACCAAATGAAATGAAACACATAAAGCAAAAGGAAGTAAATGGAGTGTAGTGACGATGGAATGAAATAAGGCACCTTTAAGCCATTTTGAATCATAAAGAAAGCAGAGTGGATATCAACCCAATATTCGTCAAAGCCCTTTCATTTGTGAACTTCATTCACAAATGCAGCAAGTCTTGATCATTTCAATTGTAATAGGAAACCAGGTAAAGAAGACAAGTATTATGACTGGGTAATATACGCAGGTATTACGTCAGGTAAATGGGGTGGGGCTGCAGGAGCTAATATTAGGCCGGAGAGCCCCACCCACCCCCTCTTTGTCTTTACGCAGCTCCCTCCCTCCCTCCCTCCCTGTATACACTGTGGGCTCCTCTGGTCACCGTGGGGATTTAAATGGGCCACATTTATTGACATTCAATGACCTGCAAAGGGATAGGAGTGTGGGATATCCTAATCCGGCCCATCTGGCCAGTAGCGCTGTGCATTGGGCGAAGCATCTAAGATCGGAAGGTGGCGTCGCATTTCGCCACCATCCCATTTTATTTATTTATTTATTTATTTATTTCATTTATATACTGCCCAATAGCAGAAGCTCTCTGGGCGGTTTACAACAATTCACATAAACTGTTGAATTATGCACATTCCCTCACAGGCTTGTTGGTGCGTATGTATATTGGCTAGGAAATGTGCACATGGATAGTTTATGTGTATAATTCATAGGGAGTAGCGAATGTGCACAATGGTTAGTTGTCATGTGCATTAGTCATTCTAAGGACCCAGCGATGTGAAGCCTCGAGAAATCGCCTGTCACCCGAACAGTGCCAGGGATGCTCACTGCTGGACCCTATCAATTCCCTAACCTGCACTAAAATGTGACAAGCTGAGGGGGAAATGTGGTACACAGGGGTGATGCTTAAGAACATAAACAGATCTGTGCTGGATCAGATCAAAGGCCTATCTAGTCCAGCATTCTGTTTCCACAGTGGCAAAACTGTTGTCTATGGGAAGCTCACAAGCAGGACGTGAGCACAACAGCACCCTCCCACTCGTGCTCCTCAGCAACTGGTTTAAAGAGGCATACTGTCCCCAATATTGGAGATTATATCTAGCCATCATGACTAACCTTAGCCTTTATTACTTTGTCTAATTCCCTTTAAAAGTGATCCAAGTTGGCAGCCATCACTACAACTTGGGGTAGCGAATTCCATACTTTATATACTGTATGAAGTCAGGGCCGGTGCAATGCAGTTTGGTGCTCTAGGCAAGATCAGATATTTAGCGCGCCCCCCCTTCCCACTTGAGCCCTTCCCTCCCTCCAGCCCTATGCCCATTATGAGCGGGTGATCATCTTTTTAGGGAAAAAAACACGCCCACGGGCGGCCCAAGCAAGCCATCCCAGGCCACGTGCTTGCCTGCTCTTGAGAGCTAGAGGACCATGAGGCCAATCACCCCTGAAGGAAAACGTGCTTGGGCAGAGAGCCTCCTGCCTCATGGGAGTCGTAGTTTCCATGCAGGAGGAGGAGGAGGAGGAGGAGGAGGAAGAGGGCGATCGTAGCTTTTGCATAGTGCAAACTCTCTGCCACCTAAAGTTTATTCTGAGGATTAATTGCATCCCTTGTGTGTGGCCAAGTTCCCGTACAGAAAAGCAGCACCTAGAGCTGCCAGGAGAGGGTGAGAACTACAATGCCCACAATGCACGGAGGCAAGGTAGGCGGGGAGTCGAGAGGGCTGGTGGCGGAAGGGAGAAGGAAAGGAGACAGGCCGGCGCGTGCGCAGAGAGCCTTGCGTCATCCTCTGCGGGGAGGCAGCCCAGTGGCAGCGGCACGATGCCCCGCGACAACATGGCCTCCCTGATCCAGCGGGTTGCCAGGCAGGCCCACGTTACGTTCTGCCCGCCGGGCGGTAAGAATAACAATAGCAGCGGCGGCGGGCCGCACTTCGCGGAGAACCTCCAGCGGCTGCAGCAGCTGCTGAACGAGGTGCGGGCCGAGGACCTGCGCTCGCTTGGCTGCACGGGGTCCGTCGGCGGTGCCGCTATTGTTATTCTTACCACCCAGCGAGTAATTCCCATTGGACTTAATGGCACTTACTTCTGAGTAGACATGGATCGGATTGCACACTGCATGGCTGCAGGCTGGGAGGAATCCCCTTAAAGGCACAGACCTAGGAGCCTATACACACTCACACACCACGGTGAATTCAACATGAAGGGGCTGGAGACCTTCCTTCTGTTGCTGCGTCTCCTTGGTCCTGTCGCACTGCGGTTGGCACGGACAGGACCGGGCGGCCTAAAGGTTATCCTGGCGTCTAAGTGACAGAGCAACCTGGTCGGGGAGATTTTTTTTTCAAGGCATTTCTGGTGCCCCCTTTAGCCCTGCGCCCTAGGCAGCTGCCTAGTTGGCCTAATGGTAGCACCGGCCCTGTATGAAGTACTTCCTTTTGTCTATGCTGAACCTCCCACCATTCAGCTTCATGGGATGATGAGCCCGGGGGGGGGGGGCTATCCACTTTTTCCACATCATAAATATATTTGTGCACCTCTATCATGTCCCCCATAACTCTTCTTTCCCCCCCCCCTGTGCTAAAAAGCTCCAAACATTGTGTTTCACCTTCCCAGAGAGGTGGGAAGATCAGCTTTTACAATGATTTGCTTCCTTTGGAGCAGAAAACACCAAGTGTTTAAGGTAATTTTGCCACAATCTATTTATTTACAAATATACAGGTTCAGTGGGTGTCTGTCATAGCATGCCGCAGAAATAAGCACACAGGCAGTATGAGTAATCTTAAACTCAACTGAGCTCTTAACTAGCGATGGATACATTTGCCCCCACCCCAGCTTGATTCAGAATGTGTTTCACTAACATTATTCTCTTTTTTAAAAAAACATTTTAAATCAAATCCATTCTGGCGTGTGGGCCCTTGCAAAAACTTGATATTATTGAATACATGATGAAGCCTTGAAAGCCTCCCAAGGTCTTCCTGCTATTTTTTCCCTCTTCCAAGGTTTCAAATATGGGTCTCCGTTACATAAACCCTAGAAGCTATCCACCCCCAATCCCCATGTCCTCTTCTGGCAGCTCTGGTTGCCAGAAACCATGGGAAATGCAGTTCCTGTTTCATAGATTTCATAGATTTCATAGATCATAGAGCTGGAAGGAGCCTACAAGGCTATCGAGTCCAACCCCCTGCTCAATGCAGGAAACTAGAGGAGGGGTCTCCCATCCATGTAATAACCAGGCCTGACCCTGCTTAGCTTTCCACGCTCAGACAAGCTGAGCCAGCTTGCCTCATAGCCCTGGTAGAAATGTCAAGAAACAATGGTTTCCCATGGTTCCTAGCAGCTCAAGCCTCTGCCATGCATGCCCATGCATTCTTCGGCAGCATCTAGAACTGCCAGTTTCACGTGGTTTCCTTATCCCCCGAATTCAGGTATATGAATCACATGTTGGGACAACCTGCTAAAAGCCACCCCTGTTGCTACCAAGGAATGGAGTGTGAGAAGGAAAGGTGGCAGCAGGGCTTGGGAAAGGACTAGTCCATTACACACCAGGCTCAAATGTCCTGAGGTTCTGGTCTAATTTTTAATGAGCTTGGGAGGTTCTGAATGTGGGGTGCTCATATGTAATCCACTTAATTCCAAACATTGCAGTAATAACTACTCTTACCACAGCAATGCGCATACACACACACACACACACACACCCCAGACACACATGGTAGGGGCAGTACAAATTGAATGACTAATGCGCATGACAACTAACCATTGTGCACATTCACTACTCCCTATGAATTTTACACATAAACTATCCATGTGCACATTTCCTAGCCAATATACATACGCGCCAACAAATCTGTAAGGAATTTGCATATTTCAACAGTTTTTGTACATTCCCCCCAGGCATTAAACATAATCTCCCTGATAGGCCTTGGCTTGGGGAATGTGCATATCTCAACTGCATTTCGTACATTCTTCAGGCATAATGCATACAAAGGCCTACTTCCCATATATATTTTTTCTTGTGGGAACCTGCTATGTGCCCATACTCCCAAGATGGATGACACTTTTTTTTTTTTTAATGGAAGAAGTAGTGAGAATCAAAAGCAAAATACTATTGGAACTAGCTTCCTTTGTCAGTGGTATTCAAAGATTTATGAAGGCCTTGACTATATTCATCCATTCCTTAGGATTTTTCTGAGTCTCAAATTTGGATTTCTTAAGACTGGCAATAAGAAAAGGGGGAGGATTTACAAAGCCACATTGACTTGCTAAGATACAGAGCGGGCAGGCGTCATGTACAGGGTAGTTGTCCCATCCTTTGTGCCTCTGCAAATGCTTATTTTACTTCTGTCCCTCAGTATAACTCTGTTAGCTTATATCACCTACGCGATACTCCTTCTGTTTCTGGTCACTGTTGCACTTAAGAGGAGAATATAGTATTTATTGTGACAAATTACCCATGTCTCTGTGTGGCAGCTTTGTGAGGTGACTTGCATCATAGGGTATTTAAAAAGAAAGTCCCTTCGAGATCTTAATGCATAATGGTATTCTAAAACTTCAGGAAGCCCATTAACCAGCAGCACATCCTCAAGTCAGTCATGACATCTTAACAAAAGAACAGGGTTACTTGACATAATACAAAGCCCCATCTGAGTTGTCAGAGAGATCTATAAGTTATATGCTAGTTATATGTAAGGTAGGAAGGATAGTGAACAAAGAGAACTAACAGAGTCAGCCGCTCCAGAAATTGGAATATTACAGAATTAAGTTGGAAGAGATCCAAAATAGCATGTCCAGAGAGACCCTCTCCACCAAGAAATGTTGACTATATCAAGGTTTGAACAATTCCACTTGCCATGCTTGTCATGACGAATGTGACACCATTCTTCACTGAGTGTAATGAGTGGCCACCCTTCCTCCCACTCTGAAGCTGCAGAGGTGGGTGAGGATCATCCTGGTGGTTGCACGGTGATCACCACCACCGCCCCAGGTCCAAAGTTGGGAGGAAGGCTGAGGGGGTGTCTGGCAAGTGTGTGATCAAGCCACTGGGAGAGTGTTGGCCATTCAGGGCCAAACCAGCAACTCCTCCCCTGCCAACCTTTCCTTCAAGTGATGGTGCTCAACCGAACTACCTGCCAGTCCTTCCCTCTGGAAAGGGAGATGGGTTGGTGGGTTGGATGCTGCTGCCTGAAGGTGCTCAGGGCACCTTTAAGCCATGGTGCTCAACCAGGCATGCTTTCTGCTGGCCTTTCCCTTAGGAAAGGCTGATAGGCATGGTGCTGCATGCAGCTGCTTGAAGGAACTCAGGCCATTTTCAAGCAGTGGAACCCAACTGGGCATAGTCCCATTGGCCTTTCCCTCCTGAAGGGCAAGAAGAGGGAGGGTATGATGGGTGTGCTCCCTAAAGGCACACAGGGCAACTTTGAGCAGCAAAGCCCAACCTGGTGTTCTTTCCAACAGCTCCAGGAAAGGCCAGCGGGGGCTGTTGGACACACACCGCTGCCTGAAAGTGCTCAGAGTGCATCTTGTTCTTTCCTGATCAGAACTCTTTTGATATGCTTTAACATTTCTATAGTTGTTCCACCTGAGCAAATCACAGCAGTGTCACTTTGAATTTTAAATTAGGAGCAATCGGGTAAAGAGGTGTGGGGACACTTCCCCCTCCTCAGAGAAATGTTGCCCATCTCACCACTATTTTTAAAAATTTGCCTGAAACTCCTACAGATCCTTCACTGGAACAAAACCCTCCCCAAATTCACTTTGGATTTGTCATAATATGAAATCCAGTGCTAATTAACTCCAACCTTGTCCTATTTGCTTTCTTGAGACAGGACATATCTATTTTAAAGCTGAGACGCCCCTTGTTAGAGGTCCTCTAGCTCAATTAGGCTGTCTACCTAACTTCCACCTTCCATACTTCTTGGCTGCCTTTTTTTTTTTTTTTTAAAATATTTTAAAAGGTTGTCTGCTTGTGTTTTTTATTCAGTTCTCAGGGGTTTGTGTGTACTCTAGTGAGAGAGCAAAGAATGAATAAAATCAGTAATATTGAGCTAATATGATTTGATCTTCATCATAAACATTGGATTAAGTATATAGGCTATCATAATATAATGAGATAGATGTATTCAGAGTAGCTTGAGTTAATATTAAAGGCTTGTATACTGAAATTAAATATTGGATTATTAGGCTGAATTGATAAGTGGAATAGATAAATTATTTATAACTAATTTGACTCATTCAAATTAATACTTTAAAAAATCAGTGAAAAATATGAATGTCTGGATTTATGTGCATGTTCTGTCAAGAATAATGTATTATTATTATTATTATTATTATTATTATTATTAAACACCCTCTGCACTAACACTAGTTTACTTTTCAGACATTCAATACCAAGTTTTACATCTTCATTTCAAGTTATGAGTGTACAAGCTTCTTTTTTCTCCCCCTCCCCCCCCCCCTTTTTCATGTGGAGACAATGAGCAGGGTAGCAACCACTTAGCTGTAGGGAAGGATTTTTAATAATTATTTAAATTAAAATGTACTCTTTAGGAAAGAAGAGCTGACTTTCCAAATAAGGCTTGTGTCATACTCAAGGGAAGCAATTAGATGCAGAACAGGACACCTGGTATGACATTAATGAGCCTCAAGTTCTGTTGTTATCAAGCATCAAGGACTGCACTAGGAAATTAGCCCAGAACTTTAATTAAATCTGTAGTAATAACTAAGTTTCACATATTTTTATTAATATAATTTTTTAAGAATGCACTTTAATAAGGACCTGGAGGACACAATAGCTTCACACCGCTTGTTTCAGCCTGATTGATGATGATGGATGTTGATGATGATAATGAAGATGATGAGCGCCAGTGTGGTATAGTAGTCAAAGGCCCACATTCAAATCCCCACTTAGTCATGAAGTTCACTGGACAACCTTGAGGCAGTCACTCTCACTAGCCTACCTTACAAGGGTGGTGTGATGGTAAAATGAGGGAATGCTACCCTATGCTCCTTGGGGGAAAGTGGGATATGGGTAGTTGTCCGGCTTGGAGCTAGCTGGCAGCCAGCAGCTGGCTTTGCTTCTGGGAGCACTGCCAATAGTTCAGCTGAGAAGAGATAAGGGAACTGTGTTAACTGCTGAGGAGTGGATCACAGAAAAGCATGGTCAGATGGCCCAAGGATTCTAGCCAGTTATGCCAATCCAAAGTCCAAGGGTCAAGCAGAGGCATTGTCAGGGTCGGTTCAAAAGTCGGGTTCAAAAGTCGGGTTCAAAAGTCGGGTTCAAAAGTCGGGTTCAAAAGTCGGGTTCAAAAGTCGGGTTCAAAAGTCGGGAACAAGAGCCAAGGAGGACATTGTTTCCTGATACCCAGGCTTTGGTGAGTGTTTTTATACTGCCTGCAGCCTGGGCACTCCCGTACCCAGCTGGAGCTCTTTAGCAGCAGTCTGATGATAAAAGCCTCACAGGGGCAACTGCCTGGCTTGCAGCCGGACACTGTGTCTGGATGCCTGTGTTTGTTTCTGGCGTCTCACTTTTCTATGCTAGTGAGGGCTTGGGGGCTGCACTCTCTCTGTGTCTGATTCTGACTCCGGCTGGGGAACTCCCACGGGTCATTCCAGAGGGTCCTGCCGGCTCCTCAGCTGCCTGGTTGGCACTGTCCTAAGTGGCAGTCTCTGAACTCTGCTCCTGAGGAATGTCCAGGGAACTGGGTGAGTCACACTCATCCTCCGAGAAAGATTCCTGGAGGGGGGTCATGACAGTAGTATCCAATAGGACCACTGGGCTCCCACTGATTCTGTTGTGCAAGTGGATGGAAAGAACTTGAGGTTTACAAAATGTCAATGCGAGAGAAACTGAAACTGGAGAGATTCTTCCATCCTGCCAGAGGGCTTTCAGTGTGTTGCTCCTAAAAGTCAGGATTTGAATCCCTGTGTACTCAACCAAGTTAGTGCTGAATTAGGATTTCTACCTCTTTTTTCAACAGGCTCCTCATCTTTAATGGCTACATGATAGGCAGGTGGTGCAATATGGACCTCTCCATGCTGGTAATGTGTGCCTTTAGAATTTGGTCAGTGCAGATGGATGACAAATTTGTTTTTATAAGAATTCACCAAAATTTGCAAATTTCTTCATTTTTGGGCTGGAAAGAATTTGAGATTGTTAAAAAAATGAATGTGGGAGAAAGTGAAACTGACAGATCTGTCCATGTCTACTCTGAAGTAAAGCCCATTGTGTTCAATAGGGCTTACTCCAAGGTAAGTGGGTTTATTGGGTTGCCGCTTTAGATTTTCACTTTGGGTGAAGTTTAGTGATAACTTTATTAAAGATGAAGTACGTATGACTGAAAGAAGCCAATTAAGCAGCTGCTGAGAATGACTGAATGAGACGCTTCAGTAAAGTCAGTCTTGTAAGAGGGAGAGAGACTGGTAAGAAAAGGCAGTTGTAGGAAGTTTGCTACTGAAATAATTTACTGCATTACCTAGAATAGTTATTTAATGATCTGTTGCTTTAATGTTCTGTTGATCTTTATGTTATTGAATAAAGCCACTCAGAAAGGGAGTGTAACTTGAAAAGTAAGCAATTTCATCAGAGTTCGTCCAAACATTATTCTCCTACACGTTGTTCTGACTATTACTTTGAAAACCATTTTGGATGTTCAAGTCCATAGAGCTGTGAGGATCTCTAAGTGCCATGGAGTGTAATTTTAGCTTTCCCCTATTTGTATTCTTTCTTGTCATTTAACCTTTCACATAGCTTGAACAGAAAAAGAGACAGTTATTTCTTCAAGTTGATACACTCTGCTGTCCTACTTCTCAGCTTTTCAGGGCCTTTAATTTTGTTTCTAGTGATAGCTCATGACTATACATGGTGTGGGGAAAAACACTTATCAATTGAACTAGGAACATTCTAACCATTGCTGCCTACAGTTATACCCTAAGAGAAATCTCAGGTGTGTAGTTACCTCCAGATGCTGTAGTTTTCTTCAAACACTATAAACACAATTTTCTGTCCAAACAGGATAATCAGTGGCCATTTTATTTGTACTTCCATTTCCATATGAAATTCAAAATGGTGGAAGAAATTGATTTGGCAATATGTGTTTACTTATTTATAAAATTCAAAATAGTGGCAGAAATGGATGTGGCAACAGTTATTTACTTTTTTTTTATAAAATGTACTGATCAGCCTTCAGTTTAAAATTACCAAGGAAATGTACCTAATCATAAAACCAATACTTCAATAACATAGAGTTTAAAAAATTCATATGATTAAAACTAGGAATATCAATGCATCCTCAACAATCTTAAAACCAGCTTAATGAAATGCTGGAAAGCCTGGGTGAATAACAAAGTCTTCTCCTGGTGCATGAAAGACATCAACTTTGGTGCCAACCAAGCAAACCTCCATCAGGACAGAGTCCCACATATAATACATCACAAGTGAGAAGATCCTTTCCTGGTCACCACCAATATGAACTCAGAAGATACGGGGACCTACAGGAAGGCCTCTGTTGGGGATAGTAACATTCTCACAGGCTTGTGTGGGACAAGATGGTCTTTAGATCCCAAGCTGAGCAGGAGAGCAATAATGGTGGTGGTAGCAGGTGCCAACAAAAGGGAATGTGACAGCTGTAGAAGAAACTTCTGAAATTCAATCCTTGCTTAGTGAGCAGATTTGGGTCACTTTTCAAATTTCTTTTTTTAAATATGTATTATAAAAGGATGTAACAAGGCCTATGGCTTAATAGAAGCCATTCTTTCTGTGTGTTTCTTTTCAAGACAGGATTGAAATTAGAGCTGGACATATGGCCTTGTGCAAGGTCAGCTGCAGGAAGTAGAATTTGCCCCATAATATTTTCTAATCAGCTTTGAGAACGGCCTATTATAACGGCAAATGTCTTTTCAAAAGTGAGTAACCATAGCATTTAGCAGAGAAGAGTAGAACTTTTTTAATTGACAGGGCTGTAAGTTCTGCCTGATGAACGATGCAGTGAAGAAACAGACATTTGAATGAATACCAAAGACAAAGATTATTGTTTTGGCAGGCTTATTATCTTGGCAAGACTGAGCCCATAGATGGGCAGGAAAGAAGCAGACCTAGCATATCTGAAACAAGAGAGAATAGAAGACTTGTAGGTAGGCAGAGTCCAGCCCAAGTTCAAGGTCTCATGGAGCAAAGGAGTCGGGCAAAAAGCAGGATTCACCTACGTAGTCCAATCTGAAATTAAGGGCCTAGACAGTGAGCAAGCACAATGAGTTGCAGGCCTTTCAGTAACATGGACAGGTCACTAAGTGCAGACTATTCATTCCAACAAGTGCTGTTCCAACTCGTCCTGGCTCATGCCATTTTCACCACCACATTCAGCTGTGGTAAAGTGTGTCTCTGTGTGTGGCTATTTTCAAGAGTGGGGCAAAATTTGAGAGTGGAGTACAAAACTCACTGATACTCTTCCCCAATTCTACCATGACTAGCAGCAGCTCTCCGAGTTAGGGATGTATGCGAAATTACTTTTTTAAATCAGTATTTACCCAGTTTGCACCTCACAGAACCAAATGAGGAGCCCAAACACAATCTCCAGTCAAAGTCCGTACATTTCCAAGTTTGTGTTGTGATTCGCAGAACAAACAAAAAAATGCATTTGAAAAATGTGTAGATTTGAAAAATGTATGTGAAAAAGTGTGTACTTTGAAAAATATGCATGAACATAGTTTAATCAATAGGAGAAAAATGTGGACTTTTAAAAATGCACCCAATTGATGTATGCATTCCCCCCCTTTTTATTTTTTTAAAATATGCATACCTGGATTGGTATATATTCATAGCAATAAATACATATGAAATGTGTATATATGGAAATACAACTTTCTAGCAACTATACATAAGCTTCAACAAAAGCAGTCCAGATATCCATATGGTGGTGTCCATATGCCACCCTGTTCAAATATTGAAAGTGTTGTAAGGTCCTCAATCCATTGCATTACAGCAGGTGAGCGTTTATCCTTTCAATTGTGTAATATGAGTCTTTCAGTTGTCAAAAGGGCATGGACAATCCATTTATGCTGACCATTCATTGATGTGTGCATTTAGATGTGCATTTAGACAAATATGTGTGAAAATACATACAGATGTTACATACATATGTATATGTAAATACACACTGGACAATCATCTGTCAGGGATGCTTTGACCTGGATTCCTGCACTAAGCAGGGGGTTGGACTCGATGGCCTTGTAGGCCCCTTCCAACTCTACTTTTCTATGATTCTATGTTCATGTAAATGGGGGGGGGGGATCTTGCAATCTGATATTGACACAATCTGGAATGAGCTTTGAGGTTGAGTTCAGAGAACCTTAACGCACTCAAGTTTGCTGATTTCGACATCCACATTTCAGACAGGGATATGGCCTGGCCCTACCTGAAGAACTCAAGGATTGAACTTGGGACCCTCCGGTTGCAAAGAATGTGCTGTACCACTGAGTTACAACCCTTTCTGGAACTTCTACCTCGCCACTACTGAGCATAACAAGGTACCTCTCCCACTAAAGTGTGAGACAGAACATCCATACTGAACTTCTAACAAAAATATCTTAACATGTCCCTAAGATCACCCCCCGTGTACCAGAGGACTAGAGAATTGGCAATGTAACACCAATTTTTAAAGAGAGAGAGAAGATATCCAGTAAATTACAGTCTGGTTAGCTTAATGTCTCTTCTGGATAAATTGGTTGAAAGCATTATTAAAGATAAAATTTGTAAACATACAGAAGGACAAGCCCCACACAGGTATGTCCCGTCTAAGTAACCTTCTAGAGTTCTTTGAGAGTGTCAATAAACATGTGGACACGGGTGATCTGGTAGACACTGACTTGGTTGACGCAATACAAGAACTCACCATGGGTAGCAAACAATGGTTGGTTGTCATGTCATCAGAACCCAGCCCAGTTTCCCACGGTGGCTTAGTTTGTTTGGTGTGTCTTTTTTTCTTTTCTTCAAACAACCCACCCTGAGGACCCATGGGCTGTCATACGGGTTATTTTACCCATGGTGGGTTGTCATGTCAGTCGAACCTGGAAGACCGATCCCACCATAGGTAAAGTCCTGCATCCATCGAGGCACGAGACAAGAGCAGCAAAGAAACACCTTTCCACTCTTCCTGAGCTCATCTTGGCCACCACCAGTGCCAGCCACCCCACAAATGCCCAAGCAGCACTTGGGAGTGACTGGCACTGGTTTGCTGCCCTCTCCTCCATGAATGAGAGCTGTTTTTGGCTCCTTATGGCTTTTTTGCATTTTAAACTTCTTGCAGGGGATATCTTGAAAGCTAGCTTCACAGCTGGCTTTCACAATCCCTGTTTTGACAGCCACTGATAGCCACTTTGAAGTTCCCAAGTGGCACCTTGGAGGAGCTGTCAGTGCTGCAGATCTTTTTTGCTTAATCTTTTTTTGCACATAAAATGTGTGCAAATAGGTATGCATTTTTTTTAAAAACAACAACAACCCACAATTAACCACACTTCCGCAACTTTGGCATTTGCAGTTGCACGAGTGCGTGAATTAGAAGCCTTGTCTGGGGTAATGTCCTAGGGGGTACCTCTGCCATAGTGCAGTAGGTACCAACCCTAGACATTGCCCCAAAGAAACTTCTAATAGGTCCTTTTTCCCTTTGCTTTCTCTTGACAGCTGGTGCAAGTGGCAAGATCCTCCACCTTTTTTCACCCTGACAGTCCCAAGGGTGAGGCACATATATCCCAGTCCAAACCCCCCCATTGCCCTGTCAAATACCTCTTTTAAAGGGGACCCAGACTTTTGACAACTAGCTGTCAAAAATCCTTTTCCTGAGAAAAGGGGGGTGGGAAGCAATTTTGCACTTTGCCAAGCACCTAGAGTCTTGGGGGAAAGTGAAAAATGTGTCTCGCCCTGTCAGGGTGGGAAGAAAAAGTGGAGGATCTTGCCACAAAGGGTATGTAAATCTCACTACCCCTGATTCACGAGGAAAGATCACTCATGCCTATGGTTTCTCATGACAGCTTGCATTTTGACAGCTGATAAGAGAAACAAAAGGGGGAACCTATTTGGATCCTCTTTGGGGCAATGTCCAGGTTCATTGCAAGTAAAATGTCAACCCAGCTGAGGCTTCAATCTCCAGGAAAAAAAGTTTGAAGTGCAAAAATGCTGAGGGCAGCTGAAAATGGCTCTTGGTCATGGCAAGGGGGGGAGAGGTGACTCGGTCCTGCCATGGTGTCCTCTGGGATACTGCCTGGAAGACCGAGGGGGAAGGATTCAGAGGGAGCGAGTGAAGAACCCATGGTGAGTCCAATTGTCCAGTGGGTGCACCACGAGTTGTTCACAGAACAACCAAGCCATCATGGCTTATTGGCAGGGTGGGTTGGCATGACGTGCAAACCCGCCCATTCTTTACTTGAAGTCCCAAAAGGCTAGTGACAAGGTCCCTCACCAAAGACTAATGAGCAAACTTAGCAGTCATGGAATAAGAGGAGAGTTCCTCTGATAGATCAGTAACTGGTTAAAGAATAGAAAGCAGAGAATAGGAATAAATCATAAATACTCCCAATCGAGGGATGTAAACAGTGGGGCCCCACAGGGATTCGTATTGGAACCAATGCTTTTCAAGTTATTCATAAATTATCTGGAATCCGGAGTGAGCAGTGAAGTGGCCAAATTTGATGACGACGACGACAAATTATTTCGGGTGGTGAAAACAAAAAGGAATTGTGAGGAACTCCAAAATGATCTCTCCAAACTAGGAGAATGGGCATCAAAATGGCAAATGCGGTTCAATGTAAGCAAGTGTAAACTGATGCACGTTCGGGCAAAACATCCCAACTTTTTGCTCAGTGGTAGAGCACATGCTTTGCATGCAAATGTACCAGATTCAATCCATGGTATCTCCAGGTAGAGCCGAGAAAGGCTCCTGTCTGAAACCCTATCGGCAGCTTTCCCCAACCTGGTGCTTGTCCAGATGCTTTGGACTTCAACTCCCATCAGCCCTAGCCAGCATGGGTAATGGTCAGGAATTATGGGAGGGCTTCTGGAGGGCACCACATTGGGGAAGGCTGCCATAGAGAGCCTCAGCCAGCCAGTGTCCTGAGATAGGTGGTCTTACCCAGTATAAGGCAGATTCCTATATTACTAGAGATACACAAGTAAATATATACGTAATAGAAGACAGCTACATAAAACCATTGTCAGCTCTAGTGCCATCTATTTTGAGCTTGAGTACAAAACTCATCCTCTATTATTTACTGTTATTAAAAATTAATCAAATAGGCAACTGCCAAAATGGGCATTAGACTGGCATCCTTATGGAAAAGAGAACTGGATTTATTCTTTGTGAATGATGTTGAATTGGAATATACCATAAAAATCAAATAATTCATGTTAGTCATCATTTGACTATTTTATTTTATTGTGGTCATGTTGACAATCTTATAGGGCTGTCAATCTTCTTTGGGAAATAATATTGGTTTTCTTAACTAACACACTATTTCTACTCTCCTGTCATATAATTGGCTGTAGTTGATCAGCTTACATTTTTCTGACCTGCTGTAGCTTTTCTTTAAGACCACTGAGTCCAATATGAACTTCATCATTTGAATTTCAACCTTCTCCCTCCCTCCTCCTATGTATTTGCTGAATGTGCATCTCATTCGACATTCTTTGAAAACATGATATCATGGCACAAGGGCAGCAGTCTGCACAGCAATAAGACATTCTCAGGAAATTATAACGATGCTGGTGGCCATATGATTCGGAGAATGTTAATTTTATTCATCCAGCTGACTGAAAATGTGAATCACTCACACAAAGAGTAGTATACAAATCCTTCAAAAGCAAGATAAGCCAGCTCCTGCGACGGAATATGCACTTATTCATATTTGAAGGGAAACTCTGTACACCAGTCGTATGATTTCTCATGCTACATGCTAGTTAGCCAAGAATGGGAAGGGGGGAAGAAAGGGAAGGCAAGCCAGAAGTGGAGTGGAGACAAAGGAATATAGTTCTGATTAATAAATAAATTTTAATTCTTTTTCTGGCAATTTGGGTCTACAATGTGGCTCAAAACTAGAGATGGATCAGTCTGTCAGTTTCAATTTCTCAAGCATTTGATATATATTTTTTAATTGCAAGTTGTTTTCATCCTGAATATGAAGAAATTTGGGTGATATTTTTTTTTAAAAAAATCAAAACCTAACTGAAATGAAATTCTCACTCATCTGCACTGTCCAAAATGGTATAGCCATTCCCAGAATGGAGAGGACCAGGTTGCACCTGCCCGCCATGTAGCTGTTAAAGATGAGGAGCCTGTCAGAAAAAGAGAGGTGGCAACCCTCATTCAGCACTAACATGGTTGAATAGAAAGGGATTGAAACTCAGACGGCTCCTCCCAGCACCTACCAAGTCCCTCCCTGGCTTCATGTGAAGTGCCGAGTCCCCATGGCCAACACTGGAATGAACAGTCACTCTGCCCAGCACAAGTGAATCCCCCACTGCCCACATCTCCACTACTCTCTCTGATCTGAGATCACAGAAAACAGCAGGCATTCCTTCAGGGAGCAGGACTCGATTCGAAGGCCAGCCTCCCCTGTAGGAATCCAAGGAGGTTCTGCAAGCCAAGTGGGGATCCTTCGTGAACCAGATTAGGCCCATAGGCTGGAGGTTCCCCTCCCGTGTCCTTCAGCATCACAATAAAAAATAGTGCCAGTTAAAACCAGAATGACACATTAAACACTAAAAAAAAAGGACAAGAACTTAGGGCACAATCCTATGTGTGTTAGACAGAAATGCATTTCACAAATGGGTTGCAATTGCAACCATAGAAAAATCCCTGTTCTAGCCAAGGAAGGTGCCATATGAGATACCCTGGTCACCACTGACTAGAAAAACTGACCAAGTTCTCAGACATGCCTGCCTTCTTAACTTCCATACTAGACTGTTGTAATACACTCCATACAGGAAGGCCTTAAAATTTAAATTGCCCCAAAGACTTCTGCCAGATTGTTGACAGAAGCTAGCAGAATGGAGAGTAAACATTGGTTGCCTTGCCTATTCATTTCTAGTTCCAATTTAATATGCTGTTTCTTGCCCCTAAAAACCCTGAACTGCTTGGACCTAAAGATCACCTTCTCTCATATGTTCCCTCCCATGCACTCTGCTCAGCATCCAAGGCCTGGCTGCATGTTTCCCCACTTGTTGAAGATCAGCAGGTGGACAGGGCCTTTTCTGTCATGGCCTCAGTATTTTGGAATGCCCTTCCCTGGACTGCAGAGTCCCACTGCTGTTGGTTATTCATTGCCTATGTATAACATGCCTAGTTATATAAGAAAGCATTCTTATCAGAAAAGATTTCAAGGAAAGTTATCAAGTTCTCTCCATTGATCCTTCCCAAAAGTGCTGTAAAAATGGGATTTGTCCTTGTTTTGGATGGCTTCTGATTCCAGTGTTTAAACTGATGCTGGATGAGTTTCAGTTAGTATTTTAATCTGATAGAATTTGGTAGAGGGTTTAAAAAATGTGGGGTGGTTTTTTAAAATCATTTTAGTAGTTGGTCTCATGCTTTTTAGATTGCTTTCCCGGTCACTGATCCTTTGGCATGAGATGGAGTATGCATAATTAACCAGTCCTTGGGAATCTTGGATAAACCCACTGCCTTATTTTAGCAAACACCCAAGCTGTGCTAACAATGTTTAGGCACTACTACTTTTTTAATCTTTTTACCTTAGCTCAAGGCTTCAGGAAGTGACCTAGAGGTGAGTATCTCTCCAATCCATTATCGGCCTCATAAGCAATCTGGTCCTTGCCTTCAGACGTTTCTGATGGCTGTGAAAGCTTTATTGACTTATATTTCACCGTTTTAACAACAAACAGGATGAGGAAACTCAAATGTCAACCTGCGGCATGAGACATGGCAACTGAAGTACAACCTTGAGAGCTAATTTATGGACAGGGAGTGGTTGTCTCTTTTACGTTACCTATTCATCACAGCTGGAAAATCTCAGTTCACCATAAATATTCTATCTAGTAACTTTAAAAAAAAATCCCATTCTCCTAATGACAGGCTTGTTTAGATGATCAGGGACATTGGAGTAAGTCTTCAATCTGTCCCTTTTACAAGTTTTCCCACAGAAGCTGGGCTGCAAACTATTTCCAGTGATTACACTAGTTCAGCCAATCAGTGTCTTGGACTTCACTGCCAAAACCACAATATAATGTAGCATGGCACATGAAACTGAGGGACAGAACAATCTAATTGATTCAAGGCCCTTCTGCTCCTGACACCCACCACAGGCTTTTCCCTACACCTAAACCGCCCCATACACAAAAACCTCAAGGCTAAAGTGGAGGGCCCATAAGGACAGGTTGTTTACTTGTAACTGGTTTCTCAGGTGGTCATCTGTCCAGTCACACATATGGGTTCTATGCCTGTGCAGAGCCTTCATTGGAACTTTCTTGGGCTAAGAAACGTAGGTGGGACACCCACCCTATATCCTCCTGTGCATGCCCTAAGGGTGGAGCTCCCACCTTTCCCCTCAGTTTCTCTTTGACTTCTGCAACGGCAGCATTGTTGAGAGCTTTCTCTACTAAATCATCTTCTGTGAAGCAATTGAGCTGAGTTTTCTTCTACTTGTTATTCTGTTTCTATTCTTATTATTGCATTGTTGTGTGTATTTCACTCTTTTTGTTTTGTGTTGGTTTTTTGTCAAGTGTTTTGCAGAGGGTGCAGCTTCCTTCAACTGTCAATGACCCTTCAGGAATAAATTGCCACTGACAGGCGGGCACAGCAATATTTGCCCTTTTTTTGATGCGCTGAGACCACGAAGAAGAACCTAGAAGCACTATCCTACAGAGGATGATTCACTGGTGCTGCTACTCTTGTCATTCCTGACCATTATACTGGAGATCAAGAGCAGTATCCAACACTGCCTTTGCACTAGTGGAAATGGCCACTAGCACAATAGGAAGCTAGCACTTGATAGTGCAATGGGAAACTAGCCCAAACCCACACGTATGTCACAGGACAAGTCAGCAGAGCTCATGGAAGGATTCTGGAAGTGCTGGTTTAACCTAGTTTCTGGGGTTGTGTTATGAAGCACTCGCTTTCCATTGCACTAGTGGTTGTTCCAGCTAGTGCAACATGATTGGCACTGATGGACTGCCAGGACTGGATACTGTCCCTTTTATATTTGTTCCCTTCTCACCCATATACCTTGGAGGGTGGGCTGTAGCCTCATTTGCCTACACTGTGGGAGCCCATTTCCAGGAACTCCCTTTTTGATTTCTTCCTTCCTCACCCATAAGTCTTTGGAGGGGATACACAGTAGGAAACTGAATAGCACTGTGGAGGCATTCAGGCTGCGCACATGAGGGTAAACATGTAGTGGTGGTGAGGGTATGCATGCAAGCCCAGCTTCCAACAATCCCAAATGCCTAAGTCCTCTGCAGAGGGGTTGTATGCATGTTTGGCTGAATGTACATACAGCCACCTTGCAGACCTTAGCAATGAAATGCAAAGGTCGTAGAGGTGCCTGCATGTCTTTGGATGTTAGGGACAGAGGGTGTACATTTGCCCTCACCCCCTCCCATCCATAAAACCTCATGAGTGCAGGCCAAATGCCTACATTGGGTTATTATGTAGCCAGTGTGGAGCCAGTGTGGCGTAATGGTTAGAGTGCTGGACTGGGACTCAGGAGACCCAGGTTCTAGTCCCCGCTCAGCCATGAAACTCACTGGGTGACTTTGGGCCAGTCACTGACTCTCAGCTTAACCTACCTCACAGGGTTGTTGTGAGGATAAAATGGAGAGGAGGAGGAGGAGGATTATGCGGGGTATAAATGTAAATAAATAAATAAGCTGCCTTGGGTTCCTTGCAGGAAAAAAGGTGGGGTATAAATATAATAAATAAATAAATAAATAAATAAATAAAATATTACTGGCTTGCATGCTGCCTACATAGATTTGTGGAACAAATGAACAAGGAAAAATGATGCACATTTCTTGTAGGGGTCAGTTGAATCTACACGTGAGGCTCGGAGGACAGTGAAAAGGGGGAGGGCCTTTTCTGTGGTGGCCCCCCAACTATGGAACAGGCTCTCCCCTGAGGCCTGCCTGGCGCCAACTCTATTATCTTTTAGACGCCAGGTTAAGACTGCCCTCTACGTTGAGGCTTTTAATAATTAAATGGTATATGGTGGGGTGGTAAACTGTTTTTGCTATCGTGTTTTATTAACTTGTTTTAGAGGTACTTTTAAAATTGGTTTTTAAAAATTTCATAATGTTTTATTACTTATATTTTTAACTGTATTTTATTGTTTGTTTTTAATTATTGTTGTACACCACCCAGAGAGCTTCGGCTATTGGGCGGTATAGAAAATGAATGAATGAATAAATAAATCTATTTACCTAATTTTATATTCATTTTCATGACTGTCAAAAAGTGACTCCCAATTCTGGCAATTGACAGCACTCCCTGGGAAATACATTCTTCTTGGTTCAATGTTCTCCTTTTCGGGGCCATTTCTCCACTTTTTCTTTTCCATCACTGTCCTTAGCCTCACTTGCCTACACTGTTCTTTAATTTTATTGGCTGTGGCAGCCCATTTGATTGTGATCATGATGTCAGAATGTTACAGCTGACATGATGACATCACAGACACTCATAAGCAAAATCATATGGGTCAACACAGCAATAGGACAAAATTGCAGTGAGGGCAAATGAGGGGGGAAAGGGAAATGGCGCCAAGAGAAGAAGCCAGGGGAATGGCACTGAAAAACAGCATCAACATTCAGCAAGATGAACCTTTTCTCAGTAATGTTTCTGGCTGCAATGAATGTACTGCTTTCAAAGTGAATATCAAAATTAGAGGATATTCAACACAACCCTAATCTTTAGTTTCAGTCTTAAAACCAAATTGACTCCACATCCTGGTAGATGCCCATAGGCCTTTTTTAATCTCCAGTATATTGAAAAAGAGATTAGGGTGTCAGTTCATTTATTTATAAGGCATGGCTATAATTATCTGTGAAGGTTTTTTGTTTTGTTTTGATATGTTGGAGGGGTTGTCTATGTGAACTTTCCCCCCTTTTTTGTTAAATAACAGAATGAAAAATCAAGTGCAAGTTGCTACATCTAACTATATTAGTCTAGAATGTCTTTTCATGTATTAAAGTGCTTTCAATTACCTTCTAATACACCTCCAGGGAGCCTGGGAGAATGGAAGGATTAGTGGAATAATGAGTTTAAATTATTTAGCTTTTTTCCCTTCCTTTTTATTATGGGGCTCTATTGAATTGAATCTTTGGTCAGATGTGTTTGACAATACAAGCCTGGTTACTTCAAATGTGTTATCTTGGTTGGAAAAAAAAACAAAACACCAGCAAATAATTCATATTAATATGCAAATTCCAATTTTACATTCAGCAACCAAGGTGGCCATTCTGCCAATTATTAAACCTAGGGGTTACAGTATATTATCCTTCAGAAGAAAAAAAATGCTTGAGAACAAAGGAGAAGGAGAAGAAGGTGGGTGATACTGAATTTTTGTTCATCCAATATGATGATGATATAATTGTTCCAAGTGTAATCTAATTTAGAATCTGGCAAAATGAAAAGGTTTTGTTTTATTAGAACTGTGAAAAAATGTGTCAAATCCTTTAAATTGGCTGAGATATGAGAATTGCCATCTGTCCAAATTTGTATCTGAACTATTTCAATATGTATCTGACTGTATCTCAATGTACATATGAAATCTACTTATTTTTGTGAGCTTTACAAATGAAATGTCCCCATGGACATTAACAAAATTAGATGGCTGAAAAAGAACTGAAATATACCAATGCATGATCACCCATAAAAGAATACATACCCAAAGAAAACAAAATGTGAAACAAATACCAACTGGTAGACACCAACACATTTATTTATTTATTTATTATATTTATACCCCACCTTTTTTCCTGCAAGGAACCCAAGGTGGTTTACATAATCCTAATCCTCCTCTCCATGTTACCCTCACAACAACCCTGTGAGGTAGGTTAGTCTGAGAGGCAGTGACTGGCTCAAAGTCACCCAGTGAGTTTCATGGCCGAGTGGGGACTAGAACCCGGATCTCCGGAGTCCCAGTCCAACACTCTCACCACTACGCCACACTGGCTCTCTACATGGGAGATCATACAAATTTGCACTGCACTGCACTGCAACAAACCAAGGCGCGCGCGCGCGCACACACACACACACACACACACGCAGAAGAGGAATTTGGCAAAGGGCTTGAATTATTAATTTGACTTTTAGTCAATAAACATAGAGAAACAAAATTATAAGTGAAAAAAAAAAGCAGCAGATGCAAAAATGTGACTCCAATGGCCAATATTTTATATGATGTTTTCCAGCAAATAGCTCATGTAATTTTTTATGTGCTTGTTTGTTACATTTATATCTGCCTTTCCTCCAAGGAGCCCAAAGTAGTGCATATGATCCTCCTCTTTTCCATTTTATCTTCATAACAACCCTGTGAGGTAGGTTAGACTGAGAGTCAGTGACTGGCCCAAAGTCACCCAGTGAGCTTCATGGCAGAGTGGGGACTAGAATCTGGATCTCACCAGGCCTAGTCCATCACTCTAACCACTACACCACACTGACTCTCAAAGTAATATGCATCTTGTCTCACATCCTGACTTGATTACTGCTCCTCATCAACTTTTTTAATGGCCTACAATTTGAAATGGAAAGAATATTCCTGGAAGCAACATCCACCTGTGAACATGCGTCTGAATATGTTTGCTAGTTGCCAAAGCAGCAACTTGTGGAATACTTTATTCTAGAATTGCCGGCAATAGTTCTCCCAAAATAAAATTCAAAGCAAATTTGAGGGTTCCTTCCCAAGTAAAAACACTGAGGAATTTTGCTAAGGCCAATGAAATACCTCAAGGGTCTTCCGCAGATTCCTAAATAGTCACTAGACTTTGTCTTAAGACTGGGCTCTGTGCTGCCAGTGCTTTGCGAGTCAGGGTAATCACCGCTATAACCTACAATAACTTCTCACGCTGCGTTTCTGTGTATGGGCAGGTTTTTCTCATAGATACTATAAATCAACTCCCAGCATTCCCCAGTGAGCATGGCTTCTTTGGAGAGCACTTTCTTGTGAAGAATAGTGTATATTTATTACGGATGTGGGAGAAATTTGTTTAGCTCACTTTTTAATGCATGCATACCTAATTGTGCATTTATAAACACTATATTAACCAAAACTCAGGGGCAGAGTAGTCCTATAGCTCCTAGACATCACCTGTGGGGCCATAGGATAATTTGGATTCCCAGATCCAATGTCGGAAACAGAGCTCTGACCTCAGAGTGGGGAATCTGCACTCTGATCCCCCTTCCCCACCTCCTCATGGCCAGCATGGAAAGAACTGCACCAGCTGCCTCTCCGAGGTTGGGAAATTGACCTTGGAGAGGGGGTAAAGGGGGCATTCCAGGGGGCAGGGATAGGAGGAGACTGGGGCTGCCAGAATACGATGTATACTGACGGCGCTCCAACCTCCTTCCCTCTCTCTCTGAAGTGCCTCAGCTAGATGACCTACTCAGATACATGGTAGCCTCACAGAGACCACACAAAGGAAACACTACATAACAACAACAGTTACATACAGGCTATTTCTTCACACTCAGATACATTATTGCCTCTCAGAGGCCACACAAAGTAAACATTACATACCGGTAACAACAACAACAGTTGTATACAGGACATTTCTTCACATCAATGGAGACCTTATGTGTATAATACCAAGCCATCTTTCTTCTCCCTTCCCTAACATCCAGGCCTGATGAAGAAGTCTGGTGAACTCAAAAGCTTGCTCACTAATTTGTGACATTTTGGCACGACCTAATACAGGTATTGGCCTACTGTGGATTTTGGATTTTGGAAGTTTTCTTATGAGCCAACATGGCTACATTTGATTTCTGTTTTTTATAAATAAAAGTTTTTCACCAATTGTGGGAATGGAGAATGAAGCATTGTTTTGTTTGCTGGTAAAGCTAGTCTTAACATTAGACTATTAATGAACAATTATATTTATAATGCAAAATAATATCAAGGTACAGTATCACAAGCAGTAATGGGAAGCAGGATCAGTAACTGCAACCTTCTCCACCCACCACATTTACAATGGCTGGAATCCAAAGCACCACATCCAGTATTCTGTTTGTTTATGCGGGCTTTTCAGCTCCCCTTTCCAGTGAAAGCCCCTCATGTCCCAAGAATAGGGATCTGGGAGAAAAAATTTGTTTGGTTCACAAGCTAATTTTGCACTTTTCAAATGAATATGTGATCCAAAGCCCAGTTATCCTTCAAAATTCACACATTGCTGCATCTTGCAAGGGAATTCTCCAATTTGAAAAATGCATCCAAAAATACGTATGTTGAAGGAAAGTGCACACATAAATACATATATTCATGGAAATAATGTTCAAAGATGCATTATAGTGGGAAAGATCCTTGCAAAAATATCTGAGTATTAAGCAAATTGCATTAAAATGCATGCATTAGGAGAAATGCACACAAAAACATGTACCAATTTATATATGCACTTTAAAAAATATATTCTCAACATTTGGAACAAACCAAACTGAAGGTCAGGAAAATTTTCAAACTTTGGGACAAAAGAAGAACTGAAAGAAACTGAAATTTAGAGATTCATTGATCCCTACCTGAAAATGCCCCAAGTATTTGGGGGGTGGGCTTTCTGGAGTGACAGCCCATGAGGAACGAAGAGCTGGAGTCTGAAGGAAATACCTCCCCCCCCCCCATGTTGCACACAGAAGTGCTTTCTACTTGGGCACAGGAAGGGTTGGATGCCTGCCAATATCTTTTGGCCACTGTATTTGCAATTAATATCGTTAATTAGGCTATTTGAAGGGGGGGAAACTGGCAGGCAATAAAGTAGAGCTGAGCCAAAATTTGTCAGAAAATATTAATGAGATCTTTCTTTTTCTCAACATACTGAAAAAAGAAGGTCACTGTGCAGAATTTTCTCTGAATATCCACCCTCAAATATTTTGTTGGCAACACACACACACACACTGCCACAGAATGTTGCTAGATCTGGAGCACTGTTGAGAATGGAAAATGGTGGCCAAGCTGCCAACACTTGTCACTTGCAATGGCAGCAACAACAACAACAAAAAACCTTAGGGAGAAAAGAAAGATGCTGCTAATGGAGAGCCCCAATTGTTGAAGATTTTCTCCTCCCCTGGGAGAAATTCAATTAAATGTCCTCCTACCCTCAGTTTGACTGCCCACAACAGAGTGGAGGATTTCAAGAAGCCATTTGCACACAGTGCTACTTTAAACAGATGGACAGCTATGTGTTGGGGAACTTTTCTGGTACATTAATATTTATATATTAAGATGACACACAGTTCTTTAAGAAGCATGTGAGTGCTCGCAGGCCCATATCTCTTCTGTTTACCTACAATAGTTGATTGCTCTTCTCTGTATTTAAATATCAAACCACAACATCTGACATTGTAATAACACTGAAAGCTCAAAGGGAATTGATAGATCTTTGCTAGATTTATCTGACACTTTTTCTGAGGTAACCATTCATGAGAAAATGTATTTGGGATATTATCTTGGTAGGGGAGGGGTGTTAATTCCTGCTTTAATTGGTCTGACTAATGAAGAAAAAAAAGGATGTGATGAGATATAATTTAATATTAAAACTTAATGTATTTAACTGATGCTAGAGGTGATTAGAATGGGGTATAGTAAATGAGATAAAACTGGATACCTTAGTATGATTGAACAAGAAAAACCTGAGCAAATGTAGTCTCATGCAAAACAATCCAGATTGCTCATTGATGGTAAATCAATTGTTCCAATTTCAAGGTTACACGTCTCCCTCTCTTTCTGAAAAAAGGCCCTCGGTATTCTTTTTCTGGAGGACCTCCTGGCTTTGTCATAACTTGCGTATGCCCATCTGGTGACAACCAGGAAAAAGGCCTTATTTGTGGTGGCACCTACTCTCTGGAATACACCCCACCCAAAAATAAAACATGTGCCAATTCAGTTTAGGCACATCTGAAATATTTTTGGTGTAATGATTTGTTATGCCTGATTTTTAGTTGATGGCCATTGGTTATGTTGGTTATGTTTTAGTATGTTTTAGTTATTTTTGTATATTTACATAATGGTTTGTTGTTGTTGTTGTTGTTGTTGTTGTACACTGCCTAGATATGCTTTTACATGACAGGTGGAATAGAAATATTTTAAAATAAATAAAATAAGTGCTGTAATAGAAGCAAAGATGGTTGCTTTTTCACCAGTAAGGGGCATGCCTTGTACATCTGGAGTAATAACTGACAGCAGGGTTAGCAGGGTGCTTGGAAATAGCTGCTGTAGCAGTTATGTCACCGGGTATCTTAGATTCCATTTCTGTATATGAATCATAAGCAGGTTTCACACATGTTTGATTTAACAAACAAACAAAAAAAGGATTGGCTCCTTTACACAGAGATTTAAATTACAAGGATTACGACGTGGGTTTGCTACAGATAACACCTAGTAGGAATCTTAAAGCCAAAGTAAATGTGCCACTAAATGCATCATTGTGGATCACTTCAGGTTTAAAATGATGATGATGATGATGATGATGATGATGATGATGATGATGCAAGGGGGGCAATTTTCATTAGGGCCACAGTGCACAGGGAGTTCAAGTCTTTCCTTCCCTACCACAGTCCTAACAAAAATTGCTGCTACTTGTGTCTACCATTAGGACCGGAAGGGAAGCTCCCATTGGCACCAATGATGGTGGTTTCCTTTTAATTTTATTTTTGCTATCATTTTAATCCATATTCTTGCCCCATCTGTGATGGTGACGATGGCAGAGCTGTTCCTACTGGCTGGAAGCCTCCAGCGGCCATTGTCTTCTCCCCAGAGCACCCCTAGAATGACTCTACATCACAACATAGCGTAATTGAAGGGGGATTCTGAGGGGGGAAATGGTTTCCACAAATAGCAGAAATATTCAAATAAAGCAGCCAGAATTGTGTCTCAACTCCTTTACCCCCTAACCAAATGGATAAAATACTCACTGACAGCAGGTAGAGAGACTAAAGCCAGCTTTGTGTTCAAGAGTGAGTAAGTATAAAACATCCAGAAAGGACCACACCTTTGCTTTGTGACTTAGACCCCCCCAAAAATGGAGCATACCTTATACCAGGGAGGAGGAAACTCCCCCTTCCCAAGGGCCACATTTCCTGAGGGGAAAGTGGTCAGGGGTAATGCATGCTAGCAGTGGGCAGGCCGGCGCCAGTGGTGTGCAGGATCGAAGCCAAAAATAGGAGAGGCCAAAACCGACACAGAAATACACACCCCAATGACACACACATATGTAATTACATACCCCACACATAGACAGGCACACCCCACAGCAGTAATCAGCTGAAAGGCATGGGAGCAGGGAGACTGTGGGGAAGGTGAGGTTTAAACCTCAAGTTCTCTACAATCTCCTCCCCTACCCCTTTGGCTCAGCTCATTGCTGAAAAAACAGCTGAAGAATGGAGGAAAGGGGGGTGCCAGTTCCCCACTCTGCAGCTGTCTTCTGCCAAACAGTTGAACAGCAAGGGGGGAGATTATAGAGAGGGGAGGTTTCATCAGCCAACCAATGGAAAAAAGAACTAAGCCAGGCTGGGGTGTGTGTGCTGGAAGGCAAAGATCACAGGACTGGGAGTCGGGAGATCTGGGTTCTAGTCCCCGCTCGGCCATGAAACTCACTGGGTGACTTTGGGCCAGTCACTGACTCTCAGCCTCACCTACCTCACAGGGTTGTTGTGAGGATAAAATGGAGAGGAGGAGGAGGATTATGTAAGCAGCCTTGGGTTCTTTGCAGGAAAAACGTTGGGGTATAAATATAATAAATAAATAAATAAATAAAATAAAATAAAATAAAATAAAATAAAATAAAATAAATAATGTGGCTTGACAGGAGAGGCCCCTGCCTTATGCCAAGTTTCAGGCCTTCAGGATTTCCTGCATGCTACAATTTGGCTATCAGATGTCTCAATGCAAGAAACATGGAACAAATCCCAGAACAAATATGCTAGAGATAGACATGTAGACCTACAATTTGGATAAAACAGTGTTGATGAAAAGCTAAAAAGCAAAATAAAACAAAAATCTATTTCTCCTATTGATCAAGTCATGATGGAATTGTCTTCTTAAAACTCTAGAGTCCATTGATTTCTCAGCTAACGTAAGGAGGCTGCATCTTGTTTGGATAGCCCCAGCAGGAGACTTCTTCTTTGATCATTTAAGCTTTGTTTAAGTTTCTTTAATCCACTAGGCCTTTCCAGGTGCCAGCATTACCATATCAGTGTGCCAATTGTTTCTCAATATTGTTTTTTTTATCCAAGGAAATGTGTGAAGAAATAGATTCTAGGTCAGCTAATAACCTCATATTCTAAAGGCCAATTTCTGAAACCAACTTAGACTGCAGCAACTGACTTTCTTCCAGACAATGTAAAGTCATGAGGGGTAGGATCTGTTGTTTTTAGGGAAATTTTTGGGAAATTTGAACTGATGCAATATTTACTTTCTTATCAAACCTAAGATTTATGAGGTGGAAAAGTATAGGAAAAACTGGCTGCTGCCATATAGGATCTCTAGAAAAATGTAGTCCACAAGAGTACCTATGTACATGCATAAGAGGGCAAGGTGAGCATGTGCCCCCTGGAAACTCTGAATGTACTGGAATATTTTCTTTGATGTATGGAAACTAGGGAGCTCTAGCACCCTCTCTAGTCATTAGAGAGCAAGAGATTTCTGAGACCATTCCTAGCAAGAAAATAGCAGCCGGTATCCAGGCCAAAAATCCACCTCCCAGGCCTAGTATCTCTATTCTGGAGGAGGTTCTCGGCCAGCAGTTGTGTTAAGAATCTTCTTGTTCAGTGTTGTCTGGTTCTATTTGGCTCCAGTAAATCTCACTAAATCTGGGCACTAAATTACAAGGAAATCAGTTTGCATAAATTCCAATAAGCATGATCTTCTACATTTTAGTTTCAATTTTCCACTCATGACAGTGGGCAAATAGCAGCCCAATTCCTGGCTCCCCTAAACCTCCAGGCCTGGTCAAGTGTCTCTGGTAGTTACCAACTAGGGATGGATCTTATTCTCACTGAGATTTTCATTATTATTATTTTTTAGATCAAGCTTATTCCATCCCATTTCTGCATGTGCTTGCACTTCTTTAAAGAAAAAAAAAAACTAAATACAAGAATTCATACACATTTTTTTGTAATGTCAGCATTAAGGGACACCACGTGCACATCTTTAACACACATTCTTGGACACCTCCACCTATTGACTAAAGCATTTTTATGTACATTTTCAAAATATACACATTTTTCTTTGCACATTACTTTCAAATGTGAGCATGTTGTCGAATGCTTGTTTTTCAGAATGCATCACAAGCGTGGAAGTGCATGGATTTCTGACCACAGATTGCATTCAGCTCCAAGAGGTATGAATTGGGCAAATAAGTTTTAAAAAAACAAACAAAAACAACCCCCCCCCAAAAAAAACTTGATGGAGTTAATTTCTCACATATTCCTATTACAAACTTGACTTGATTATCTCAGCAGATGGGGAAGTTCAAACTGGAGAAGTTAGTCTTTTAGATACTTTGATTTAGGGATGTGCACCCCTTGGGAATTCCATTCCATTTAAACCTGACGGGATTCTGCTGTATTTCTGGTCTGGTAAGCAGCGACAGACTGTAGAGGATTTTTTTTTCTGATTCTGGAATTTTTTTCTGCATTTTTTTCTGGGTCACGACTTTTCAGGTCACGCCAAAAAAATGGGGGGGGATCTTGAAATTTGTGCAAATGGTGGTGTGTGTTTTAAAAAATAATTATTATTGGCGATCTTGCAGAAGCACACATTATTGCAAGTCCTCCTGTCAGCTGTGTAGCCCTGCAGAGGTATATTCCCCTCTTGTCTGTATCCTTGTCAGTTTCTCTTCCTCCACATAGTACTTCCTTTGGCCCAGCAGAGCCCATACCCCCCCCCACGCACACAGGTCGCTTGGCAAGGGCTGAAGTGGAGGGTGAAATTGACAAATGCTTTGACAAGTATGGAATATGGCTCTGCTGGGCTAAACCAAGTGTATGGAGAGGATGAAACTGACAAGGATATTGACAAAAGGGGAACATAGCTGTGCAGGACTACATAGTGGACAGGCGGACTTGCAATTGTGTGTACTTGTGCAAGATCGGCAATAATTTTTTTAAAAAAAATTATACCACCATTTGCGCAAATTTCAAGATCCTCCCCCAATTACGCAAACTACCGCCATTAAAAAGAACATGCCAGACTCTGTATTGGCTCAACTCACTACAAATCGATTCAATGCCAACGGGGCGGGGGGGGCGGAGTGGGGAAGCGGAACAATATCCACAGGGCCAACCTGGAAAAATCTATCCAGTTTTCACCCCCCAAACAGAAGTCTCATACATCCCTACCTTGATCTAATCTAATGACATTGACTGTGACATGGGGACCCAATGTGCAATGCATCAACTGTGACAGATAATGCGGTCCTGCTTAGCTTTGTAATGCTTCAGATAATGGGTGGGATTTCTTTCAATTTCCCTCTTTAAAAAACCCCCAACAAGTTTTGATCTGGCATCTCCATTTAAGATCAAAACCTGTCGGCACCAACAAGGGCAAGATATCATTATACGAGTATACTGTGAATCTTGGTGAGGAATTGAGTATCGTTTGTTTGACAAATGAGCCATTTTTTAATATTTTTTTAAAAGAAACAGAGCTAACCACGAAGCCCTCGTTATTAATCAAAGCCTGAATGGAGACTTGGCTAGGAAAGAGAGAGATAGGGGCAATCTGAGCAAGAAAGGATAATGCATCAGTAGTTGGCTGCAGCTGCTCTTTCGACTCTGAGAAGAGTGAGAAGCTAAAGATTAAAAAGTTTGCTTACAGCAGACACCTCTTATAAGAGGGAAAAGGGCCACTGAGTTGGCTGCTTGCCTGACAGACTGAGGCTTGAAAGGAAGAGGGAGATGGCACTGCCGTACCAAGTAGGCCTGTGTAGGCAAGATTCTTTCTCCTCTGCCTAAAATACAGGCTACCGGTACATTCATTCCATGCTCCCAATTAAAGTCTGGCCTTGGGGCCTCTTCCTTTATACACTGACTGCATTTGGACATAACACAATAAATGATGGTTTATCATTACAATAAATGATGGTTTATCATTACACAAACAGCGCTAGGCAAACATTGGACTCATGTTCCCCCCTCCCTTTCTAGCACAGCTGCATGGAGAAAATCAGGAGCTTTTGTTTCCATTAAAGAGTCTTGTGCTGCTGCAAGTGCAGGGGGTGTTTTTAAAGGGGAAAAAAATAGAAAGAAGATGCCTCAGCCACTGTCTACACTTTAAAAGGTAAGAGGAAAGCCCATACCCCTTCCCAAGGAGGAAATTATTCAAAATTCTCACCACCCCTGCCTCTTTTGCAAGCATTTTTGTTTCAACCCCTGCTCCCCCGCCCCACAAACTGCTAAAAATGGAAGAATCAAAATATTCGGCACAGCACTACTTATTTCCAACCCTGGAGAAACCATGGTTAACTATTGTTGACTGAAACAAGCCAACTTCAAGCCTTGATTTATGAAGCTGGTTTGTTTCACTAAACTATAGTTAACATTAACCATAGTTTTGGGTTCAGATGTAATGCTAAGGTGTGGTTAATTGAAATGAAAGTGAAAGCTTCTGATCTGCTCATCACGGCCATGCTGATGAAGCAAAGTGGAGTGTCTGAACCTGAGGGGTATGCACATAACAATAAACCATCATTTAGCATTATGTTTGAACCCTGCCATTATGTGTATATGTGGCAGAAAACCCCAGCCAGTTGTGGGAAACCCTGTGGGATTCACAGTTATATACCAACTTTTCACAGATGAAAATAAGTATCATCTAAGCATCAAATACCTGTTTGCCACCTCTACCCCTTCCTAGCCTCTTTATGTGCCTGGACCTTGAATCTCCACCAATAATCCATACTGTGTCCTCAAAGCAGAGAAAATTTAGTATTACATCTGAAATAAAGCCCAAACGTGTTAAGGCTTTTAAAGTCTGCAAAAGGTTTTGTGATCCTCAGGAGAAAGGCTAACCCAGAGTGGTAAGTGAGAGCAGCTTTCCCCCTTAAGCTTTCCTTTTGGAGAGAGATATTTGCCCGCTGTCTCTCCAACACAACATTAAAATCAATACCTACTCTCCCATTTGACAAGAAATTACTCTCTCCATTATATTTGAGAGGTGTATGTAAGTAGAAGGAAGCGGGTTGCCTCATTAAGATGTCTGTCCACTGGTAAAGTCCTCCCTAGTATTCCTTCTAATTAAGCATTTTGTGATCCAAGACCCTAACAAGATCTTGATCTTGGATTTTCTCCAAAGCTGATAAGACCACAGGTGCAATTTATGAGCTCCACTGGCCCTACATGTACTGAATTATAAACAAGTCTTGGATTTCCAGCAGCCTCACTTACTCTGGTTTGGGATGGTGGCGCCGATTATCCTTAATAACCTTCTTATGACATGTGCACAAATTGGGCATGAAGACCAATCAAGTGGAAGATTAGATTATTATTATTTTTTTTTAATTATCCTTATTCTCACTACATGGCTACCAGAATGTAGTAACAGGATGGCCTTTAACACCCAGCTGCTTCGGTGACACATGAGAGGGAAAGCCAAATGGATAAATAATAAATAACGTATTCCTCCCCACCCAGCATAGATCACAGATGCCTAAGGTATGTGAAAAGTGAATGGGAAAGGAAGGATTTGAGCTGTGGATGACCTGAAAGAAAGAAAAGAAGGATGCACTGCAAGGCTGCAAGCTGCATGTTGTTGAGTGACTTATGAGCTGGTTCTGACCTTGGTTTTCCCCACTAAGTCAATTAGGGCTACACTTGCATGAGTAATGAGCAAGTACCATTGAACTCAGTGAGACTTCCTTCTGAGTAAATGCATATACTACTGTGTTGCATGATAAATGTTAGGAAAAACGGGCAGGGGGTGGTGGTGGAAGCGGTCAAAGACAGAAGTCTTTGTAGTGTCAAAACCATCAAATGTGAGGCTGACATACAGAATTTGGAAGACCGTGTTCCAGAGCCTCCCTCAGCACAAAACTAAATGTCCTGCTAATCACGCATTGCATAGCTATGTGTGATAGTTTTGCTTACATTTGTGTAAGCATGGGTGGCCCCAATTTGAATTGGGATCATGATGCTCCAGGAAGGGGGAGAGGTGTAAATTTCCCCCCATTCATCCCCCCCCCAATTCTATCACCTCCATGGGGGCTCCTCTATACAAAAAAATTCCCTGCACATAGAAAAGTAGCATGTTGGAAAGGTTAGGCTATAACCTCCTCCCTGACATCTAGTTGTCTATTACCGATTCCTGTTTGGCTTTGCAAATGCTGCTTGCTCTGTGTGACTGGGATGTTGCTCAAATCAAGAAGTGATCAAACTTGAAGTTTGCGCAGATTTCCCCTGACTTGTGCAACTTTCCTCCATAGATTAAAACGGGGCTTTCAGTCTGTAGTTTGCACAAATTAGGACATTTACACAAAACCGAACTGGGAAAGTTGTGCAACTTGAATGCAAGCACATGTCCGGCAATTTGCAAACACTTCTGGCGGGCATGTGCTCATGCTCACGATCATGTTTGGGGCTTAGAACAGACATGCTTGCATGTTTTGCGAGCAAAACCAAATTTCTCATACATCCCTACCGGTGAGGGCTAAAGGAAAAAGGGGCAGGTCAAAGGCTAAGGAACAGGGTCAACATTCCTAAAGTACCAATACATTTTAGCTTAAATCTCCTATTGCCAGTAACTAAGCCTTAGGAAAGGAATTTAAAATATTTAGAATTGGGGGGGAATGCACAAAATCCTGGAAACCACTAAACTATTGCTGGTCAGGGAAAATTGGGTGGGGCTGTTGGAATGGGATGTGGACATCTAGGGCATACTGAAGGGCTGGATTGGAACCTCAGGAGGGCCAGAACTGCCCCCCACATCTAAGGCTCTGCACTAGAGCTGTGCAGAAATGGCCTCTCAAAATTATCCACCCTACTTGTGGGCAGAGAAATTAGGAGAACCATTTCACCGAATTTCTCCAGGGGGAGGAGAAATTATCCAACAGTTTCTCAAAGGCAGGGCTCACCCTTGGCAGGGATTGTTGTCACACAGCTTCTTTCTTTTTTCCTAGGGGTTTTGGGTTCATTGTGCTATCACTGCAAGTGGCGACAGCATCAACTGTATTGGCAACCTAGCCCCATGTTGCATCCTCCACAATGGAGGCATGATGGGGGCAGCGTTGTATCCAGTTCCAGGGAAGATGTGGAGCTAGGGCTGTGCCAGAAATCTGTAGTCCAGTTTCCTGAATGTTTTCTTCCCCCATGAAAGACGCTTCCATTTTTCTGCCTCATCCTCAGGGCATTTTATAGCTTCATTTGAATTAATTTTCAAGGTGTTTTTGAGCTTACCTAATTACTAAGAGGTAGCCAAGGGCTCTCTCTCTCTCTCTCTATCTCTTTCTCTCTCTGTGTGTGTGTGTGTGTGTGTGTGTGTGTGTTCTTTCTATTACACATCTTTCCTCTGCTCTGCAGCCTTTTAGGCTGCCTTCACTTAGTGATCTGAAAAAGCCCTATGGGAGGAGTTACCTCATGATGTCTTCCCCTTGACTCTAATTGAAGAGTGGGAAGTTGAGGAGGCTACAGGCTGCTAGAGAGATGATCACATAATGAAAAACAGGGCACTTGTGCCACCTCTTCAGTAAGGTAAGCACAAGAAAACCAACCCCAACCCATGAGCATTTCTCTGAAATTTTCCTCACCACTGAATTTCTTTTTGAAAGCAATTTTGTATCTATCAGGTTGAATGAGCATGGCCGAAAAAAAATGTGGGAGAAATTTTCAGCACACAGCACTGCTCTGCACCCCATCCTACAGTAACCATTCAGCAGTTGGGTGTTTTCCTTGCTCTAAGAGTTGCATTATATACTTTTATTCCATTCAGAGTGCTATAGCAACAATTAAATCTTTGGATCTGGCAGAGTCACCTCTCAGACAAATAAAGACATCACAAAGGAGAATGCAGTGGGGAAGAGGAAAAAAAAAAGATAAATGCTCTGACTAAACGGAAAGGTTCATGAAAGCTAAGCCAGTGATGCTGACGAATTGTGAAGCATTTGGGTTAGAGGCACTTTTACTGACAAAAAATTCTGTCTGTCTGTCTATTTGGTTTCCCTTTTCTCCATTTCCCTCAAATTGTTATTACAGTGACCTTCACAAGGTAAAAAGAATATTTTGTTCTGCAATATTTCCCTCTGTTCCTTCCTGCTGCTTTATAACTCCCCTGTAGTTACAATACGGAGGCCGTAGGACATACTAGCAGTCAAGAAGGTGGTATAGGGCAGAATCATTTTGCCTTACAGGAAAATACTTACACATCTGTTATCTATTGCTGGTAAAATGTAGGGATAGATGAGAATCTTGTTTCAGTTTGGTTTTTATAAGTATTTACCAAGAGTTGCAAATTTCTCCATGATTGAGAAAGAAATAACCTGAGACTTTTTTTAAAAAAAGATCTTATCTAGGAGAAAGTGAAACTGAGAGATTCATTCCTCCAGGCCCAGGGCTTTGAGCACTGAGCTTGTAAAAGTATTTATTTATTTATTATATTTATACCCCACCTTTTTTCCTTCAAGGAACCCAAGGCGGCTTACATAATCCTCCTCCTCTCCATTTTATCCTCACAACAACCCTGTGAGGTAGGTTAGGTTGAGAGTCAGTGACTGGCCCAAAGTCACCCAGTGAGTTTCATGGCCGAGCGGGGACTAGAACCTGGATCTCCCGAGTCCCAGTCCAACAGTCTCACCACTACACCACACTGGCTCTCCTTGGATCAAGGAGAGTGGTTCAAGGAGTAGTGGTTCTAAACTTCAAAAGTATGGGTTTGAATCCTAGTGTATTCAGCCATGGTAATGCACCTCAACTTTACCAGCCACATGGCAGACAGGTACAAGCTGGTCTTTTCCATGCTGGGAATAGTTCCACGGCTAGGGGTGTGCCAAAACAGGGAAATTCGGATTGTTTGAGCTAGCCGCATTTCCTGCCCACTTCCAATCCAATGGGTCAATCCCCCCCCCGCAGATTTTCATCTGCAAAATGGACTGCGATGTGTGTATTTTTTTGAAAGCACCAATGGAATTTACAGAAACTGGCACCAGGAAAACCTATGGTTGTAACAGGACTTGCACAACCTGTGCAAGCCATGTGTTTTTCAGATACTGTTTTTGCGCAAAACGGCACCTGAAAAACACGAAGCTTGGCAAGATTTCCACAAATCTCACTAACCCATGTGTTTTTCAGGTGCTGTTTTGTGCAAAAGTTGACATTTTTTGCACAAAACAGCACCTAGAAAACACGTGGGTTAGTGCGATTTGTTCAAAAATGGCCATTTATTTCCCCCCCACTATGAATGGATAACATGGCTTGGTTGTTTCCAGGTGCTGTTTTGTGCAAAATAAAACGACCATTTTTGAACAAATCGCACTAACCCACGTGTTTTCTAGGTGCTGTTTTGTGCAAGAAAAACCAGAAAAACTGTATGGCTTGGCGAGATGCAAGTCCTGTTAAAACTATGTGTTTTTCTGGTGCCGGTTTCCATAAATTCCATTGGCAGTTCTTAAAAAGAAAAAGCAAATTGCGGTATGTCCTGCAGACGGAAGTCCGCGAACTGGCTCGGCTCATGCTGCAGTGGGCAGGCGCCAGCACACGGGCAGCGAACCAGAATCCAGGGGGGCCAAACTGAGGAAATTGAATGTATTTCCACCCCTGCAAATGGATTCCTCACACTTCCCCAATTATACCTATTGGATTTGGCCAGTACAGATGGGTGAGAATGTTGTTTTAGTTCTTAACAAAATTAGCCAATTGCATCATATTTGGGATGGAAAGAACTTGAGATTTTAAAAATTTGAATGTGGGAGAAATTGAAACTGACAGATTATTGATGATGGTGACAATGATGATTTATCACGTTCCCATATTGCCCAATAGCCAAAGCTCTCTGGGCAATTTACAAAAGATTAAAACCTTAAAAATCCAATGTAATACATCCTCAGTGATACATTCTGATGCTAGAGCTGAAGCACCATGTAAGACTGATTTTAATCCTGTCTAAACTCTGGATTTCTGCATAGATTTATCCATTGGTTTCAGTAACTGGTTTAGAGGTGGGTCAAAAACATTTCAGAAAACTTTCCTGAGAATTTTCTTTTTGGGGGTTGAGGGTGGGGTGGCCTCCATCTGAACTGTTGGAGAATTGCAGCCCCCATAAAGAATATTCAGTGACAATCCCCATTTTGGCTTCTAATAATAGGATGGAGCATTTTAGGCACTGATGTGGATCCAGGCCAGTACATTTTAATCTTGTTAAAATAGGGGTGCAGAACCTCTTTCAGCCAGAGGGCTGAATTCCATTTCATGGACCACATTCCAGTGGGGGCGGGGCGGGACCAAAGGTAAAAGGGGCAGGGCAAAGATACCGGCATATAGATTAAAGCTGCCAGTAACTAAGCATTTTCATCCTTTTAGAATGAGGGGAGGGGAAACTGCACAAAAGCTGGGAAGCCACCAAATGATTGGTGGTTGGGGGGAAAGGGGGTGGGGCCAAAGAGAAGGGGACATGTCCATCTGGGGATACCTGACAGTCCAGATTGGGACCCCAGGAGGCCAGATTTGGTCCCTGGGCCTGAGGATCTACACCACTGTGTTAAAGGAAGCAGTGGACTTGACTCCACTCCTTCCAGTCTCCCCTTTTTAGTGGATTGCCTACTTCTTCCATTAGTATGAACTAATTATATAGTTTCATTCAGAATTAACTGAGCTGAAATTTTCCAGAAGAGAATTTTCTGATAAATGTTCAGAGGCCTTGCTTTCATCCTTCCCCTCCACACAGCAAACTGTTGGAGAATCTGCCCTTGCATGAATATTCAGCAAAATGCCAGCCCCCCCATTGCACTAGCCATGAATACAGTAGAGAATTTTGGGAGGCCATTTTAGCCTCGTTTCATCTGAGTACTGGGTTTCACCTGGCAGCATAGGAAAAGAAGAGAGGAGAAAAGCAAGAAGATGAGAGTGGGAAATGGAGAAGTGGGGGAAATGTTTTGTACCTAAGACGTGGCTTTGCCACCAAGGTTGTCAGCTGCTGATCACAATCCTAGGTCCTCTCCTTTAATATATGAGTGTCTAATTCACTCAAGATAGATATATCCTGAGTGTGTTACACACTCATGCATTGCAATCATGCCACCTTTTCGATAAGTACCATTCACATTTTTATGTTGCTTTCCATTACTGAGATTGCCTAGTAGAGTTACACAATTGTACAATGTAGATAGTAGAGGTACACTGACCCATCTAACTTCATCAGGGAGTACAGACAAAGAAGTGGCACGGGGGGGGGGGTCAAAGCTTTGCCAGTACTAGCCCTTAATGAAGGCCATAGCTCAGTGGCAGAATATATGATTTGCATGTGGAAGGTTCCAGTTTCAATCCCTGGCATCTCCAGATAGCTCTGGGAAAGGATCCTGTCACAGGGATGGACAAATCTGTCAGTTTCGCTTCCTCCCACATTAAACTTTCTTTAATCTTAAGTTCTTCCATCTTGAATATGAAGGAATTTGCAAATTTTGATAAATTCTTTTAAAAAATGAACCAAATTGAAATTTTCATCCTTTTGCAATGGCCAAATTCAATAGGTACATGGTGGCGCCATCCTTAATTCCACCCATAAATGTGGCCTAGGAATAATTTTAGATAGACAGACGGGCCGGGGCCGCTAGGGATGGAAGAACCAGTGACTTTCAAGCTCGCCAAAGTTCTCTGAAATGTAGTTTCAAGCTTATTTCGCCTCACTCCCGATTTGTTCTATTATTTGGTATGTTCAAATGGGAAAAAATGTGCATTTCAAATGGGAAAATGCAAATTTCTGTGCATATTCTTTTTCCAGAGTGAACACTTCTTCCCATTGACTAAAGCATAAAAATGTGCAATTTAACATAATGCCCATTTTTCAAATGCGATCACAATTTTTGTGAATTTGTGAACATTTTTTAAAACAAAAAACAATTTTTTTTTGCTGTTTGTACTCATGTTTGGGACTGCAAACATAACATTTTTGGATGATTTGCAAATGTAAGCATTGTATTGTTTAAATTGTTGTACAGTGCCTTGATGGCTTTTTAACAGATAAAGTGGTAAATAAATGTCACCATGTACCTATTGAATTTGGCCATTGCAAAAGGATGAAAATAAATGTCAATAATAAATAAATAAATAGATAAATAGATAAATAGATAAATAAATGAAATTCTTGTACATCCCTAGTTGTATCTGCCTGCCATATAGCTGAAATGAAATTCCCATCTCTAGTCTGAAAACCTGAAGAGTTGGTGCCAGTCAATGCTGACAACATTGAGTTAGATGGGGTGAGTCAGTTTAAGACTGCCTCCTATGTTCTAAAGTTTTCCTGTATTGTGTACTACAGTGAGTTAATTGGACCCTATTCAAAATAGGCTAAGGCCACAATTCTATGTATGCATGTTTACACAGAAAAAAGTCCGACAACTCCCAGCATTCCCCAGCCAGCCATGGACTGCACCCTAAATGCCAGATATAACGTGGAGGCTACCTACATTTTTGTCATTTTATATATTTGGCAAAGGCTTGATTCCATTATGTTATCCTTAGGGACTTTATTGTTAAACTATTAAACAGTTACTTTTTTAAAAAAATATATGAGCCTCATTATATTGGTACAATTTTGAATAGATGTGATACTTCTAGATATTTTCAACATGTAGCCAATATATAAATCAGATGGGCTTTATATGTGTCTGAACTCTCCAGTTGCCCATTGTCTGCAGAAGGCCTCAGAGACAATTCATATTGCATTAATGCCCTGCTAACTCATAGGTGAGCACCACATTTCATCTTTGCCAACTAAGTATTAAACCAGTGACCTGCATCGCATTAGCATTCTCCTGAGTCCACCATTCCCCTCTGAGGGGGGGGGGGAAACCTTTTGAAATTCTGTTCTCCTAAATGAGCTGCAGCCGCAGCCACCTCAGAAAACTCTGCTCGGTTTACCAGAACAAACTAGTAGTCCCTTCAAGTTGTACCAACTGTAGATCAGAGAGATTATTCTAGTTCTTGGGAGTCATCACTTTAAAGCTTCACTTCAACAACTGAAGAGTAATTTGTCAGACCCCAACATCAATCAGCTGGGATCGTGTACACATATCTAATGTCTACGCTTGACTCATGACGAGATGTTCAGTTGACATTCACAGTTTGCTTCTGAGCTGTGCCAAAAATATCAAAGGATCCTTTTTCACCCATTTGTAGGGAGGGTGGGGACAAAATGACAGATCATGGGGCAGGGAGGAAGAAGTGGGGCTAGTGGAACATTGCTGAGAGCACCTCATGCCACTGTAAGAGGTTAAAAAAGCAAAGGGGGAGAGGAATGGAAAACCCTCAGGGTAAAGATGTATGAGAAGTTTCAGTTCATTTTTGATCAGGATTTAGCCAATTTGCACCTCCCAGCCAGACCAAACATGGACTTGAACGCAGTCTGTGGTCTTAGTCCATATATTTCTGAGCTTGCAATGCGTTAAAAAAAAAGAAGTAAAGTGGACCAAAAAAGTGTCAAAGAGCGTGCATACATTTGAAAAATGTGCATGAAGAAATGTGCACTTTTGAAAAATGTGCACAAACACACTTTATCAATGAGAGAAGGATGTGTACATTTCAAAGATGCAAACAATCGGAAAATATTTGGAAACAACATTTGGAGAAATATGCATAAAAATATGCACAAATTCTCATGTGAAATAAACAAAACAAAGATTGCCGTTTCATACGGACATGAGACAGAATGAGCTTTGAGATGGAATTTGGATAACTTCAATGAACTCAAGTTCTGCCTGTATGCACATCCATACCTCAGGAACCTCATAAGATTGTGTAAGATAAGCAGCAACTTCCTCTCAAAAATTTCAGAGAAATTTATCTTCTCACCCCCACTTCTCACCCCCACTTGAGCCTCACTTGGCGGGCTCGAGTGGCACGGAGAACTGCTCCGCGCCACTCAGAATATCTAGGCGGGCCCCCCCGCCGCCACGGAGAGATGAGGTGGGAGCGAGGTGCCCCCCCCAAGGTTTGTGAACACCACTAGACTGTGCGGGTCCTCCGGCTGGGGTCCTTCTATAGCCTCTATAATTACAAGACTTCAAGAATAAGTGCAGACAGTGTGTATTTGTAATTCTTTGCCTCCAGTTACAGCACTGAGACCAAGCAGGGTTATAGACCTACCACTCAGTGTAAGGAATTATGCCTTCCTCCCCCACTTCCTGGCTTCAAGTCACAGAAATGTCCAACTCTTCCTGTATGAAGTACTGGCCTTTCTGGTGGCACTCCTTCGCCCCTCCTCTTCAGTAAGGAGTGTCCACTTTTCAGGAAGTGGTTCTCAAGAGGGCCCAACTGCAGGTGAGGATTTTCAGGTGCCTCTGAGAAAGATGCAAAGCCCAGGCTTGGGTATGCCTGAGGTCTTTCTATAGCCATGAGCTGGGAGGTTCTAGGTCTCTCAGCAAAGGAAAGCCTGGGAGGTAGTTGCAAGTGGGACCAACCTCCAGCATCTGCCTTGGCAGGGAGTGTTTGTCTGCCCTTCTTCCCCCCACTCTCACCAGTCTGTCTTCCCTTATCCTGTTCTTCCCACCACTCTCCTGCTCCTGCCGCCTCCCAGAATTTAATAGCTGCCTCTTGATGAGGCCCAGCTGTTGCTGCTGAGGTTTCACTCTGCCACAGCTGTGCTGTACTACCCATATCAGCTCGAGCCATCCCCTGGCAGGACTCCCCTTTATTTATTTATTTATTTTTATTTATACCCCACCTTTTTTCCTTCAAGGAACCCAAGGCGGCTTACATAATCCTCCTCCTCTCCATTTTATCCTCACAACAACCCTGTGTGAGGTAGGTTAGGCTGAGAGTCAGTGACTGGCCCAAAGTCACCCAGTGAGTTTCATGGCCAAGCGGGGACTAGAACCCGGATCTCCCAAGTCCCAGTCCAACACCCTAACCACTACGCCACACTAGGCTTTATAACTTTATCCGCAGACCTCACTGCCTGGGTGTTTTCAACCAGAGAGAAGGAGGATGACTTGATCAGGTGAGTCCTGGCGGACAACAGATGGGTAGCCCAAAAAGAAAAGAGACCATCAAGTTTCGAACAAAAAGTTAAAATTTTACTCAAGAAAAATATTAACAGGGAAAAGTTTTAAAATCAGAATGGATACACTCACACATATACACACACCATGTTAGCAATATGGTAATAAAATGAGCAGGAATAAATGTATCCAGCTAACCTAACTAGACAGTGTCCCTATTTTATCGAGGTCCCTTATTCAAGCGATATATTACTGTCATGAGTCCAGCACTCTCAACCAATTCTCCAATTCTTGCAGCTCTGAAACTTTCTTTCCTCTAGGACTCTGGGGTTCCTTCCTTCCTTCCTTTCTTCCTCCTCCTCCTTCTCCTCCTCTTCCTCCTCTCTGTCTTAGGCTTTTATATCTTAAACGTAGTTATTTCCCTCCCCAACTCCTAGCTCTTATAATCTAAGTAGACATTTGACCTTTTGGCTCAAACTGACCAGCACAACACCCCCCTACACACACACACTTAGGGATGTGTGAGGATTTTGTTCGGGGGGTGGAAGTCCAGCGAACTCGCTGGGCTCGACCCCCTGAACTCCATCCCACCTACCTGTTTCTCTGGCTCAACTCGCGTTCTCCCGAGCCAAGCCAGGGAAGTGAATTCCAGGTTCCTGTGGTGCATTTTTTACGTAGAAAATGGCGTCAGATATGTTAAAAATGGCTGCGATGTGTAACGTATCTTACACCATTTTCTATGTAAAAAACACATCGCCAGGAACCTGGAAGTCCAGCGAGTGTCTCAGCTGGTGCTTGCTTTTGGCCCAGCTCAGTAGGCGGTGGCAGCGCTCGCCAAGCGTCATGTGAGTTGGGTGGTGGACGGATCACCCACAACGACACACAATTTAACCTGTGTATGTGTGTGTATCTATCTATCTATCTATCTATCTATCTATCTAATGAGAGACAATTCCATTCCTTCATTCCCCCAGAAAGCAGAAAAAAATTGCCTACCCAATTTGAGGATGGTGAGAATATTTTTGGGAAATGGGCGGGAGCATTTCAGCCATCCTTATTTTGGATGGATATACCTTTATTTTCAGTATGTTCATCCTATCAAAATTAGCTCTGCTTGGTCTGGGGGTTGATTCATGCATCATCTTGGTAGGCTTGCCAATGTGAGTTCCAACATTAGCTGACCATTGAGCAGGTCTCTGGCTGGGGTCCTACTGAAAGAAGACCCAATCAAGCTAATGTGGGTTTAAACCTGAATTTTGATCTTCTGTCCAAAACAGGTGTGAGCATTTGGACGCGTCTAGCTACATTTGAAAAATGTAGCTGTTTCTCCGCTCTGCTTCCTCTTCCTTTCTTCCACATCCCCCACCCCACTCCATTCCTACACTGTTCATTCAGACTTATTTTTGCTTATGATACTGTCACTTTCACTGTAGCCAATTTTAAAATAAAACCCTATTCTTTCTTTTGTCCCTGGTTTTGTTCAACAGAACTCAAGAAACCACATACAGTAGTTCCCAGATCCTATCCAGGCACCAACCAGTCCAATGCCTGCTTAGCTTCAGCAAGGCTGCTACATCGTATACCTTCACACTAGAGCCCTGTCCTTGACTTCAGCCATTTTAAAATGCACTTAAAATGGCCACTGAACAGAAACAAATAGGCACAAGTACACTAATCCTAAATTAAATTTAAGCTTCCTGTGGATTCTAGGCTGCCCCATTTGGGGTTGAATCACAGCTCTGACTACATAAAAATATTTATTATTATTATTATTTATTATTTTTCCAGCCCTATAATCCGAGAGCTGCGTGTGACCAAAGTAAATACCTGTAATAATTGGGGACTGGTTGAATATTTGCCATTTGCCTTCCCACAGAGTTGTGTCCCTCCCACTGAATCCTGTTTAATGTATTCATCTGCACATTTCACACATGGTATCCTCTCTCCCCTCCTGCCAGATATGACTTCCTGTGTATGCAGCTGGGAATTGATTTCCCTTTGATTTACTGAATGCAAGAAGCTTGGCCCTCTTAATGCTACCACTTCTCACCTGAGACTTTGACACATTTCATTGATTCCTGCACCGTGTGTACTGTTCATTTCCTCCTAATTTAATTTAGGGGCTTGTTTTTCTTGGTCCAGTTATCTTTAATAACTCTATTTTTCAGATTGTTCTTCATTTGTTCATTTTATGGAGGTACTTTATGGCTTCGGACATACTGTTTTGGTCTCTCATGTACAGTTTTACAGCTGTGCCCATTTAGTTTGTACACAGATAATGTGACGATTATGGAAGCAATTCCAACAAAGAAGCAGAAATCTTAATGTGCAAGTGATATGTGAAATGTGCAGACTGGGAAAGTGGAACCATTCAGATGGGAGGGAGGGTAGGAAGGAAAGATTGTGCATGTAAACATTTGTTAGTGAAGCCTTCTAAAATCACAAGGATGGTATAAAGCATCTGAGGTTTCAATACAAATATATTTTGGCTTCTTTGTCTGTAGCATTGTGAATCTTTAAGGCACACCGGACGGACACCATGTATTACATTTTAAAAAGAAGTCCCTAGTAGAATATCCATTGAAATATCCTAGTAGAATATCCATTGATCCATTGAAAAATGTGGTGTGTGTCCTCCACACTCATTTTTATATATTCTTTTAGGCCATTGTGTTTTCTACAATTTCAGGTATGCACTAGTACAAATTCATCCTGCAGAATTCAGCATTCTGAGAATGTTAGCATTCAAAAAAAACAAAAACCCCACAGGTTTCTATCTCATAAGAGTGCAAAGACAAGTTTGAACCAATAGAAGTGTGTGGGATAATGCCCTATGAAATCTCAGAAACTAGTTAGGAAGGTCCCACAGGATCTGTATTGGGACCAATGCTTTTCAACTTATTCATAAATGTTCTAGAATTAGGAATGAGCAGCGAAGTGGCCAAGTTTGCTGATGACACCAAATTATTTCGGGTGGTGAAAACAAAAAGGGATTGTGAGGAGCTCCAAAAGGATCTTTCCAAACTGGGAGAATGGGCATCAAAATGGCAAACACAGTTTGGTGAGGCGGATCAAGTGGCGCAGGGATTTGGGCCTTTGGGGGGGTGCTCGCCCAGAAAAGGTGAGCAAAGGCAAGCACCCCCCCAAGGTAGGTAACACAACCCTAATCTGGTCACCACACCTAAAAAAGGATATTGTAGAGTTGGAAAAAGTGCAGAAAAGTGCAACTAAAATGATCAAGGGACTGGAGCAACTCCCTTTTTAGGAAAGGTCACAGCAGCTGGGATTATTTAGCTAGAAAAAAGGCGAGTAAGGGGAGACATAATAGAGGCGTACAAAATTATGCATGGGTGGAGAAAGTGGACGGGGAGACATTTTTCTCCCTCTCTCATAATACTAGAACCTAGGGTCATCCCATGAAGTGGATTGGTGGAAGATTCAGGACAGATAAAAGGAAGTACTTCTTCACACAGCACATAGTTAAACTATGGGATTTACTTCCACAAGATGTAGTGATGGCCACCAATTTGGAGGGCTTTAAAAGGGGATTGGACAAATTCATGGAGTATAAGGCTATCAATGGCTACTAGTCCTGACTGGCTATATGCTACCTCCAGTATCAGAGGCAGTATACCTATGCACACCAGTTGTTGGGGAACATGGGCAGGAGGAGGGTGCTGTTGCACTCATGTGCTTCCTGTGGGATCCTGTGGGCAGCTGGTTGGGCACTGTGTGATCAGAATGCTGGACTAGAGATGTATCCTTGGTCTGATCCAGCATGGCTCTTCTTATGTTCTTAAGATTGCCAGTGTCCAAACCGAGAATCTCATTGCTCTGCATAGTTCACTGTCTCGCATCATGACCACCTCCAATGGGAGTAGGCTTCAGCCACATGAATTCTACAGTAATTGGTGCAGGTAAACAATATATATTTTTAAAAGGCATGTGTTACATTTTCTCCAAAGGCAACCTAGGGATAAAGTAGGGACAGATTTTTTCTAGGGATACAAAAGAGGAACAGTTAGAGCTTATGTGATGCATCTGTTTGACATGAAAGAGAGTTATGGAAGGGGGAGTTTGACTGAGGGGATACTTTAAGTTCAAGAAATATACTGGAGCATTAAAGATGTGAAAGCTCTGAGGCATATAGAAGCTGAACAAATTTTTCCATTCACCATCCTTTCCCTCATCTGCTCTGCCATGGGGACTACAGTTTTGCCCTATAGCAGATGGACAAGCCACTGGATGGACCAGCCACTGCAAGGGATTTAAGTCATAGGGCCTGCCAGTTGGGAACTGGCCAACCTAGTTACAACGAACTGACCGACATTTCATTGACACAGTATCCCGTGAAGACCACTTTTGCTGCCGGAGGTGGTTCTTGTTAAATAAATCAACCAGACTTTTCCGACCAATTGTATTAGTGGCACCAAGCTGAGAGAGGGCTTCTGATTTCATCACCCAGCATGCTTACTCATGCTGAGAGAGGTACTATTCATGGAGCCTGCAGTCCACAACAACCTCTCTAAGCCAAACAGATTCATACTGCTCCTAGAAGAGGATGTTGCCAAAACACTTGTGTCCAATTAGGATTATGCTTCACTTTTGCCTGCAGGTAACTCTTTGAAGAGTGTCAGCAGGGTTTCCAGAGCAGTCATATTAGGTGGGCTGTGACTCTCCCAGGTGCTGGCTGGTTTCTCACACACACTCTTTTTTAGAGCTGGTTATCTCAGGCGAAGAAGAGCCAACACTTGTTCATAGCTGCTGGGGTGGGGAGCATGGTGCCACTATAAAACAGAAAACTACAGCTCTCCACCTCATCCCAACTCAAAAACAGGGTGCAGTCCTTCCTTCCTTTCCTCTTCTGTATGGGGCAACAGACCTAGTTAAAGCCAACCTCCCCAGACTCAGTGCAAGTATGTTGGCTAACATGGTGATGGCTAGGGACTGTCATTCCTGCCAGTCACCTTGAAAGGGTGAAACACCCAAGCATCAGATCAGTGCTTTAGCTGGTCATTGCTGTTCAATGTCCACACACCTTAAAGATGTGCACAGGAAGTCCTGTGAGCAGCATAAGCCTCTCAGCTGGTACATTTTAGGGTTCAATGGGACCATAAGGGCCTACGTGGGGCTTACCACTTCAGGTGCCATCGGGTTGGTAAACTGTGAGAGAGTGCTTTGGATAATCCTCCCTATACCAGTGCATTGTCTCAGGGTGCTCACCAATGTGCACTCTGCCTCTGCATCTCTTGAACCAGGGCTAAACTTCACAGTAATGACCGATTTATATGGGGAGATCCTTAGGCAAAATAAAATCAGTTCTTGATTTACTATAATCCTCCCTTTTAAGTCTGGCTTTTTTGCTCTTTATTCACTTTATGACCTTAAAGCAAACAGGAAAGGAAATGCTGCACTTCCCCCTCTTAGAAATGTTCCATTCATATTGCCATCTCTAATTTTATTTTATTAGTTTCGGTTCTAGCAGAATGAGCTACTAATAAAACAGAGGTGAGTAAAGGGCCTTGGCATTTAAAGAAGTGGAAGGTACTTGGTTAATCTGGTCTGATAAAATAAAATGTCGTCATACCCAAGCAATTTCCAGAGACTGTCCTATGGGCAGTATCCAACACTACCACTCTGCTTATGCCACTGACATAGCGCTAACATAAGCACCCTCCCAAGGAAACCCACTGCACCAGTATACACTATTGGCATTGTGCTAGAGGTCATTTACACTAGCGCTATGTCAATGGCATAAGCAGCAGACTGCCCTATGCTTTAAGAAGGCTAGCAGAAGTGACCAAACTCTCACTGTTATGGGAATGACTGAATTCACTACCGGCCCCTTAGTGGAGACTGACTAAAGTTTTGTTCAATAGTGTGATATCCTCTATTTATGATGATACTGGTCTAGCCGGCAAATCAGAAAATTACTTAGTGGCTAGACCCACCTTGACAATGACCCTATACTTGACTTATAAAAGAGCTGACCAGTTCTTTGAACTAGACAAGCCATTATGCAAAAGCACTTAAGTTTTGGATTCATACTGGGAAACAAACAAGTGAGATGGGACCTATTAAGGTTTCCCAGCATGGTGCTAGCTTGCCAGAGACTAAGCTAGAGCTGAAATAGAGGTTTGTCACAGGAGTGCATTAACATTCATTAGTGTCTATATTGATGTTGTGCTATATTTGTGGGGGTAGGGGGAGGTTAAAGTGAGTATTTGCAGTTAATCAGATCTCTTACTTATTGATAACATTTATTTATTTTATTTATTTATTATATTTAGACCCCAAGGAACCCAAGGCGCCTTACATAATCCTCCTCCTCCTCTCCATTTTATCCTCACAACAACCCTGTGAGGTAGGTTAGGCTGAGAGTCAGTGACTGGCCCAAAGTCACCCAGTGAGTTTCATGGCCGAGCGGGGACTAGAACCCGGATCTCCCGAGTCCCAGTCCAACACTCTCACCACTACGTGGTATGCATTATGGCAATAGAACAGGGCCTGCCATGCAAACTGCAATCCCTGTGGGCAAGAAGTGAGGACATTCCAAGGCATTGTGGGGAAGAAGGCATCAACATAACTGAGGCAGGGGCACCATCACTGCACACCTGCAGAATGAAGACACCAGACTACCCCCCAGGTTGAACTATGGGCCACAACTTTATGTACATGCCTGATAGTGCAACAGACCTAGTTAAAGCCAACCTCCCCAGACTCAGTGCAAGTATGTTGGCTAACATGGTGATGGCTAGGGACTGTCATTCCTGCCAGTCACCTTGAAAGGGTGAAACACCCAAGCATCAGATCAGTGCTTTAGCTGGTCATTGCTGTTCAATGTCCACACACCTTAAAGATGTGCACAGGAAGTCCTGTGAGCAGCATAAGCCTCTCAGCTGGTACATTTTAGGGTTCAATGGGACCATAAGGGCCTACGTGGGGCTTACCACTTCAGGTGCCATCGGGTTGGTAAACTGTGAGAGAGTGCTTTGGATAATCCTCCCTATACCAGTGCATTGTCTCAGGGTGCTCACCAATGTGCACTCTGCCTCTGCATCTCTTGAACCAGGGCTAAACTTCACAGTAATGACCGATTTATATGGGGAGATCCTTAGGCAAAATAAAATCAGTTCTTGTCGTAGAACCAAACAAAAAACGAAGCAACCAAACAAAAACACCTACTTGGCCCCACTTGTGATCATCTAATCCTGCACTGCTAGAAATTGGGTGGGATAGTGGGGTGCTACCTGTGAGTGGAAACTGACATCCATGGAGTCATGGTCACCTTAGGTGTAGCCCTACCTGCACCTGGTTGGCTAAGCTGCCAAACCCAGCCAGCCAGCTGAGTACCCTCCTCAGGATCCATTGCTATGGGGTGGGGCAAAAGAACTCCTCCCTCCACACAAGACAGACTGGGGAGCATCATTCTTTAGATTTTAGGCTCTCAGAGCTCTGAGGCAGGACTATTAGCTAGTCAAAAATGGCTACCTTTGAATATTGGGTTTAGTTTTACAGTAGTATCATTTTAAAAGCCTCCTTTAAAAACCCTCACTCTGAAAAAGAAAATATTGCAAAAGAGGCAGATCTCCCTGGGAAGAGCATTCCACAGACAAGGGGCCACTACAGAGACGGGTCTTTCCCTGATAGCCACCCATCACACCATTGTGGGTGGTGGCACCCAAAGAAGAACCACCAAAGACTATCTTAGAAATCGGGCAGGAACATACGGAAGAAGGCACTCCTTTGGGTACCGTCAGTAATTAACAACAGTGAAAAGTGTCGCATATCTGACCACTGCTACACTAATCTGGTTATTTACATACTCAGTTTTCCTCCTCAGAAATCTATTGCTAAGTCACATGGCTGACATATAACCTTAGGGATGTGCAAGGAAGGATTTCATTTGGGGGGTGGAAATCCGTCGGACTGGCTGGACTGGACCCCCTGAACTCTGTCCCACTTACCTGTTCCCCAGCTTGACTCACATTCTCTTGAGTTGAGCCAGGAAAGCGACTTCCGGGTTTCTGGCAGGCTGCTGTTTATGTAGAAAATGCCTTAAGATACGCCTAAAGCGGCCGCAATGTGTGTAATTTGCGCAAACTGCAGCTGCTTTTGACATATCTTAAGGCATTTTCTACGTAAACAGTGGCCTGCCGGGAACCCAAAAGTCTGGTGAGTGGTGTGGCGCACGCCAGCTTTTGGCCTGGCTCGGCGGGTGCAGCAGTGGCATCTGCGGAGCCAGAGTTGGGTCAGGTCCTGGCGGATCTCCCATCCCTAAATAACAGCTCATCTGCAATGCGTTTTTTAAAATATATATATATCATTTATTTTTGGTGACATCTCTTTAACTCAAAAGATTGTGCTTTATTCTCGAACACCACAGCCCTATGGAATATAATGGATGCTCTGCTTTGAGTACCAACTTTAGTGTGTCTCTTGTTTTTGAAATGTTTTGATCAGGCAATCTGAGTTCCAATATTCCAGGAAGACTTGAATCCAGCAAAGGAACAGGAGCCCCTTAAAGAAACTCAACTGTGCCACACATCATTAATTTTTAATTTTATTTTTAAAAAAGAAACGTTCAGCTTTCTGCTTGGACTGAAAGGGTTGCAGTAGAGAAGATCCTGTGGAAGGAACAAAAGAGAAAACGAAATCAGAACAAATTACTGATTGTCCTTGGCTTCATAAACCCCTGTGTTTTTTGGTTGCTGTTGAAAGGCAGAAATTCTTATCCCCAATCAATGGCAAACAGCAAATATCTTTCTTGACTTTTCTCTTATTAGGATTTCAGGGAAGCTGGTGTGAGATGCATTGTCTCCATAACTATCTGCCTTTGGTGTTTCAAGAGCTGTGTGCCAAGATGAAAGCTGAGAATAATTGGGAGGAACTCTTCTATCACCAGAGCCTGTCTCACCACCATCAGAAGTTATACTTCCAGCAATGGGGGTTTACTTTTTAATATGTTATTCTAACATTTTCAGTCCCTAGTTAGGAACCACCACTTTCTCTCTCATAGAAAGGATCTCTAGAATAATAACAATTGGTATATTCAGACTGAAATAACCAAGCTCCCATGAGTTTGGATTCTGGAAACAGATGTGCTTAGCAATCAGACAAAGGATGTATTTGTGTAACTAAAACACACCGTAGGAGAGTGCTGGCTAAAGCAGGAACAACCAGTCCATTAAAAAGTGTTGAAAACAGCAACCTTGACTGTCACTTGACCCAGCTGCTGACTGTATTCAGCTTTGACAGAAGCTCAGAGATTTTATTTATTTATTTATTTATTTATTGCAGAGGTTCCTAAACTTTTGGGGTCAGTGGACACATTTGAAATGTCGAGAGACTGTCATAAGTGCTCTCACAAAATGGCTGCCATGAGGGGGGGCTTATCCATTCATATAAAATGGCTGACATGGTGGACATAGCCAGTCAGAAAACATTCATTTCCCAGAAGGCAAATGGGTGAGAGTAAAAGAAAAGTAACTTCCCCCAGAATCTAAGTATAAGGCAGAGCTCCAAAACACAAAACCACTCTTTTGAACTAAAATATGGATGGTGCTGGAGGGCAGCACTTTGCTTTGCAGGATGCCATCATCATCATCATCATCATCATCATCATCATCATCATCACAACAATGACAATGACAACAACTCAAGAGATAAAATAAAAATCAGGAAGGGCAGGGAGGCTGGTAGGTGCCAAGAGAGGCATCTGTGGGCACATTGGTGCCTACGGGTACCATGTTAGGGACACCAGAATTAATGCATATCCTACCCTTCTTCCAAGGAGCACAGAGCAGGGTACATGGATTTTTCCTTCCCAACAACTCTATGATGTACGTTAGGCTGAGAGTGTGTGCCTGGCGCAAGGTCACCACAGTGAGATTCATGGCTGAGTGGGGATTTGAACCTTGGTCTCTCCAGTCCCCAGTCTGACACTCTAACCACTACACCACACTGCCTCTTATATACAGGCAGTGGCAATATAATATCCACATAGATTGGGAAACTGAAGGTTATAATACAAAAACTGCAGATTGTGTGTGTGCATCAGGTACTGTTGAATAGAGTATGAATAATTTTGTATGATAATTGCAACGGCCTGCTTGTGATGTTCCACTGAATTTCTTTAAACATACATAAGGGGCTATGCACTTGGAACAGAGATTTGGTTTGCAGCAAACCTAACTCACCCAAGATTGCAATCTGCTTTTTAAAGCAGTTTGTTTGTTTGTTTGTTTGTTGTTTTGCTCAGATCCAGGGAAGGACATCTGTGTGAATAGAAGGGATCTTCTGTGTGCCCACATCTAGTCTATTTTATCTGAGGTAGGAATGTATGAGAAATTTCTTTCAGTTCATTTTTTTAAATCAGGATTTATCCGGTTCACACCTTCATGGACTCAGACACAATCTGTGGTCAAACTAAAGTCCGTACAATTCCAAGCTTGCAATGTGGACCAAAACAAATGTGTTCAACAGCAGGCATACATTTGAAAAAGCACATGAAAAAATGCCTACTTTTGACACATGTGCACAAATACACTCTAATCAATGGGAGAAGAATGCATATATTTCAAAGATGTATCAATTGATGCATACATTTGGAAAAGTATGGACAAAATTACGCATGAATTTTCATGCAAAAAGAAAAAAGGAAGAAGCTTACAATCTGAAACATACTTCAGTTGGAACAAGCTTCGAGATAGAATTCAAAGAACTTTGGCGAGCTCGAATTTTGCTGATTTGTGCATCCTAGTTTGAGGAATATGTTACTTTGAATTGCTGTTGTGCATGTCTACTGCATGTGACTTGAGCTGGATTAAGGCTAGTTTAGGCCAGGGAAGTAGTGGTATCTTCATGGCTAGGGTCCTCAGAATTTGAGGATGGCACCGTGACCTCCTCTGGACCCAGGGAAGCTCGTCCCTGAGGCTTTCCTGGAGAACTAGATCCTAAGGAGGTGGGAACCTCATGATGCCCTTGTGTAACCGAGCCCTCTGCCTGATCCATTAACTCAGGACCCTCATCTTCCATAAGGACATATGGGAGAACTTTCGAAGTACAGTAATACCTTGGATTACAAGTAACTTGGTTTGAGAGCGTTTTGCAAGACAAGCAAATTTTTAAATATTTATTTAATTTTTTTTTACTTGATATACAAGCGACGTCTTGCAATACAAGTACTGTTGTACAGCTTAAATTAAAAATCTCTATACAAATTTTTTTGGGGGGATTTCGTTTTGATATAAGAGTGTTTTGGATTACAAGCAAGTTTCCGGAACGAATTATGCTCTCAATCCAAGGCATGACTGTACTTTTCAGCAGTGGCAACATGAACTCTGAAAAAGCAGGGTATGGATATTAGATTCTAGAGCTCCCTCCCCTTGGACCTATTTTTTTTTTTTTAAATATTTTATTAAATTTTAAAACAATACAAAGAAAATAACATACACACATAACTAATATTGTGCTCCCATCACCATGGGACCAAACAATCCAATAACTCTATAATTGTTCATTATTCCAAAAATACAATATATCTTGACAGGGTAAACTCCCTTTCCCCCTTTTAAACACATATTCCAAAAATAAACCCCAAATATCCTTAAAATTATTTTTCTTTAATTGACCCCTTTTGCATTTAATATTACAAGTCAACATATCATTCAAAGCCATATCCCATACTTCCTTATACCATTCAGTAATAGTGAAAACTTGCTGGATTTTCCATTTCCTTGCTATCATTAGTCTACCTGCCGTTAACAAATTTATGATTAATTCTTTAACATTTTGTGAACCGATCACCTTTTCCGTTATTGTTAGCAAAGCTAGTTTAGGGCATACCTCTAAATCAACTCCAACAATTTCTGATATTTCCTCAAAAATCATTTTCCAAAAATCCATTACATTTTTACAACTCCACCACATATGAGCATATGTACCCAATTCCTGACATCCTCGCCAACACATTGGAGAACATTTATTATCTATTCTATTTAATCTCACTGGGGTCAAATACCATCTCCAAATTAGCTTATAAAAATTCTCTTTAATTCTTATAGACATATTTTTCAATATTCGCCTATCCCAAATCTTATTCCACTCATCCTTTGATATTTCCTCTTCAAACTCTGTATCCCAAACTATTTTAAGATTTTCTGCTTGCTCTTCTGATTTCTGCAACATTTTATATAACATCTTTGTAAGACCCCTAGCTGATGCATTTCCTTCTACAAGTTCTCTAGACATAACCACCTGCTCAAATGCAGTGAAATCCCTTTCATGCTCATGTCTCCTCTTCCATTTCTTACCCCATTGTACTAATTGAATTAAATTTAACCAAGAAATTCTTCCTGCCCCAACCCTATCAATTATTTGCTGTCTTGTCTCCATTTTTTCCAGCCAATCCATTAAAGTTATCACCTTTTTCTCTCTAAAAATTCGTTCTAAATGTCTAACATTCTCGGGAAAATCTTCCATAACCACCACTGGAGTAAGCGGGGATATACCTGGTAAAAATATTTCCTTATTTCTACCCCAAATTTCTAACATATTTTTTAAAAAGGGATTTTCTAATCTTTTTGTCATAATATGTCCTTGTTTTGTAAATAAGAATTTATCCACCCTATTACCCAATTCAAATGCTTCTATTTCCCACCACATAAAAAATCTTTTCTAACAATAATATCCATGATATATCTAAGTTGATTAGCTATATAATACCATTTTAAATTAGGGAGACCAAGTCCCCCTATTTTTTGAGCTTTATACCATCTATTCTTAGTAATCCTTGATTTTCCCCCCCATTACAATAGCTATTTAACATTACTTGCCACTCTTTAATTTCTTTCTCTGATATCTTATATGGTATCATTCTAAATAAAAAATTAAACTTCGGTAAAATCTTCATTTTAATCAAAGCTATCCTACCAAACCACGATAATCCCAATTTTTTATAATTGGACCTATTTTGGATTGGTCTCAAGACCTTTAGGAAACTGGTCTGATCCAAAATTGTGCCACCCCTGCTGTAGAGTTCATCAGAAGCGCATCCTGTCCCACCACCTCATTATACATGTTGTGCAACTAACTGAGAAAGGTGAGATGAACATCACTGCAGGGCCTGAGGCATGGGTACTACAGCAAGAATGCACAGCAGTATCCATTGAAACTGGGAACCACAGGGAATGTAATTTCCCAGAATCCCGCCCCAATCCTTCCTCACTTTGTCATATTGACCAAGGCAAGATGTAGAACTGTGGCAGTCTACAAGTCTCTGGATGCTGTTGCTGTACATCTCCATCATATCATCTAGGAATGCAGGAAACCCCTTGGAAATGTAATTATCATAGTAGGCAGCATACAGAGATGCTGCCATGCATGTTGACCACAGCACCTATTGATGCTAGGAACCATGTTTTCCTAGATTCTATGTAGGACATGTGCCTTAACATCCAGGGCCTGAGACCCTGCCACAGTTTTCGTAGGAGCCCTCTCCACTCATCCCCTTACCTGGCTATGATTGACAAATTGGGGAGGCACTGGGAGGGCTCCTGGGAGCATTGCAGTTGACCTTTAGTGTGCACTGATATCATCTCTGCATGCATACTAGGGTGTAGTGGCCCGGAACCAGGGATGTGTGAGGAATCTGATAGGGGGGTGAAAATTGGATGGGTTTTCATGATTCAGCCCCTTGGATTCTGGTTCACTGGTGCCAACTCACTATGGTACAAGTTGAGCCAGCTTGCAGAGCTCTGTCTCTAAGACAGGCCACAATTTGCCATTTTTTTAAAAAAAGTTAAGGAAATTTGCATAAATTTACACAATTTGTGTAAATCAGCACCTGAAGAGCACATGGATCTACCACACTTTGCATAAAATCAGCTGATTTCCACAAATTGGCACCCAAAAAGCATGTGGTCCTCATGTAATTTGTGCAAATTGGATGATTTTATGCAAAGTGCACTAGATCCACGTGCTTTTCAGGTGCCAATTTGCACAAAGTGCACAAAATAACATGATTTGCACAATTTGTGGGAATCTGCTCAAATTGCGTAAATGTATGCAAATTGTGCAAATTGTGAGATTTGTGCAATTTTCCTCAGCACTTTTTTAAAATGCACAAACCACAGCCCATCATAGAGACAGAAGTCTGTGGAATAAACCCCAACTCGGGTCTCTTCCGATCATCGGATTCAAAGTGGGCAGGAAATCCATTCAGCTAAAACAAGACAGACTTCCCAGCGTCAGCGTCAGCACAGCACTACCCTGAACTGCTCTAGACCCAATCAAAAGTTTGAATTAATTTTTGGACAAACTAATCTGGCCCATTTCTAAAGCATAGTTGGAAATGATAGTATGATTTCCCCTGCATCAGTAGTTTTCTTATTGAAAAACCTTACACAGGATTGTGTTCATGTGCCAGCTAGGTATAGTCTTATGTGCTTTCTTTTCCAATAAGAGTGACTGTGCACAGTAGGTTGCAAGATTGAAGCTTAAATCACTATTCTAAATGGTAATAACTGGAGAGGCTGTTACTTGAATTATGACTTTACTCACAGAAATTCTTGAGTTCATCTATTATCATGTGTCATAAACATGCCAGATTTGAGATTTCTGCCTTTGATAAGGTAAATCTGAAATCAGAGGTGAAAAAATGAAGTTTGGGAAGGGGATTGTTTTTAAAAACAAACGAACAAACAAATCATTCCTATATTTCATGAAATTCAAGCTGTACTCTGGCACCTTCTAAATATTAATTCCAGTTCTTCCCCCCTTTAAAGCCTGCAATGCTGTTTAAAGGGCCCAAGATTTGCAGAGGTGTTTTTAGATCCTTTTCTCTCTCTGGGTGCTGATATTCTGATCAATGCCGACATCTTTACAAGTGTGGCTGAAAAAAAGCCAGAAATTTAGCCACTCTTTCAAAAGCAAACTCTAAACAGCAAGTGGTATTCTAGCACCTCCTGAATACTTAACATTACTTCAAAAATGTGTGTGTGAGAGAAATCAGTTGCATGCGGCTTTCGACCAAAGGAAGACATTTTCAGAGTTCTACATCTGCTATCATTTTACCCTGCCTCTTCTCAGCATACCAGTGCCATTGCATTGGCTGGTGCCAGTTTTTCAGTTTACCCTTGTCTGAGCTCTGAGTGAGACTCCATGTGTTGAGAAGCCCCCTGGTGCCTGTACCAGCTATGGGGCAATATTCAACTGTGTCATTCCACTAGCGCAAACTAGGTTCCGACGTATGCGCAAGAGGAGAATCCAACTAAAGTTACATTTGTGCAACCCATTGTGCAACCGGTTGCACATAACTCTTATGTAACCTGTTGTGCAACCAGTTGCACAACTGCCTGCTGAACTGGTTGCACAAATGTAATGGGCGACCACTTACGCAACAGAAAGATTTGGCGGAGCTCCACTAGCACTATTTGAGTTTGCAGAATTACACTGTTGGATACTGACCAGAGTTTCCAACAGCTGCTACACCCATCTTTAGAAAGTTCCCTTTTACCCTGTGCTCAACCTACTCATATACCTACTCATATACCAGCCTACTCATATACTCTCAATCAGCACCTGTGTTCTTCTTGGACGTGTGAGCAGCAGACAACAGCGGTCTCTTCCTCATTCCTCTCTGCTGCTTAAGTCCAAGAAGAAGGGAGACACAGGTGGACAGAGAGAAGTGGATCAAGTGCATGAAAGGTGGCAGCACCAAGGGAGGGCAGGAATAGATTGAAGGGAATCGATCCAAAATTGGAGCATTCTCCCTAGCTGAAGGCTTAACTTTCATGTGTAGGTGCAGCTCAGCTATGGACTTACTGGATAAGTACTGGACAGTTCACCATTTCTTATCCTCTGTTGGCTATGTTTAAAATGAAAGTAAAGTTTTATCTCTCAGATTTATGCTGATGAAATGGGTAAGGATCATAAGTCACTTTGCACATTCAGAGAGCTGTACAGTCAGATTAGTACCTCTATTCATATTCCAGAAATACTTGCAGCAAGAAGGTATGTTGTTGTTATTTCCCCTCGGAATCGAGGTCTACATGGTTGAACATTTGCTGCAATCTTTAGAGAGAAGTGTGGTGTTTTGTTTCTTTTAATTGCTTCTCACAGGGAAAGTTAATTCATGGCTGGAAAAAACAAATTTTATTGCCTTCTACTTGCCATATAAAATGTGAGAACTGGGTTTCATGCATTCTGCTTAGCTTCTACAACCAACACTTTTAAAAGCACACTTTAGAATTATTTTGGTTCTTCCCCTGTCATTTCCAAAAATGCATATTTGGTATTTTGCCATTCCTGTGAAATTTGTGCAGTGCGGCCTTGCATCAATTTTCTGTGAACAAGGAAGAACAGTGTAAATATTTATTTTGAGTGCTCAAAATTTACAGTAAACAGTCTGCGTTTTCCACATGAAAGCTGTAAATGGAGCTGAAAGGCAGATAATGGCCTATAGCTTTAGGGAGCTCTAAGGCCTCTTTTGCCGAAAACAGAATAAAAAAATGGGGGAAAGAAGCTAATGTGATCTCTGGCAAATCCTATTTTAAAGGAATTTCCTTTTCTATAACCTGCTCTTTATTGATCATTGTAGTTGTTTTAATGATGCGCATTAGCTAAACATAAATTTGATTTATTACTGAAAAAGCCGCTACAGAAAATACAGCGTAGAACTGATGGAATTTGAGATGGAAAACAAAGGAAACTAAACTGCTTTCTTGCATTGTTACATTTCATGATGCAAGCTAAGGTTCAGGGCCGGCTTTGGGATTGGGCGAGCTGGGCATTTGGCCTGGGCACCAAGCAAAAGGGAGCACAGTGTTTAGTTTGGTGGCTTGGTGTTTGTTGCATTACTGTCTGCAGTGATCTCAGATGAAAAAAAAGCAGTAACAGCACAATACTATGTATTTCCACTTGGAAGTAAGCCCAACTAAGTTTAGTTGGACTTACTCACAGGGAAGTGTTCATAGGATCAGAGTCTTACAACACAATTCTATTAAGCTATCTCTTCAGAAGTAAATCCCAGTACTAACCCCGCAGTACCCAGTACTAACCCCGCAGTAGCAGAACCCAACTTACCAATAGCATAATGGGAAGCTAGCAGTTCCTGAAGCAATTGAAAATGAGTGGAAATGCTCATTTCTGGAACAGTACAGTTCAGCCGAGCTCTCAGAAGGGAGCTCTGCTAACTTATCTTGTTCCACAAAGGAGCGTTTCTGCTCATTTACGAGGTTCCTTTAGGAAGCACTAGTCCCTGTTGCACTCACGTTTGGTCCTGCAAGTGCAACAGAACCAGCAGAGGCACAGCAGTAGTACTGGCTACTGGGTGCTGCCCATTGAGTTCAATGATGGGTAAATATCTCCCAGGTAAATGGGCACAGGATTGCAGGCTTAGGGCACAATTCAGTGGTGCTGCCCATAACCCTCCAGGCTTGGACCATTACGGGCATCCTATGCAGAGTGGGAAGAGCATGGAGGCGAAGGTCACCTCCATGCTCCTCCTGCTCTGCAAAGCAGCTAGATGGATGATTTCGGCTTTCTAACTGCAGCGTTTCGGGGGGGGGAGGAGGCTGAGGTGTCACCATGATACATCGTATCTTGGCAGCACTGGTCTCCTCCACAACCTGCCCCCTGGAATGCCCTTGAAGCCCTTTCTCTGAGGTCACTCTTATGATCTTGGAGAAGCAGCTGGTGCAATTCTTTCTGCGCCAGCTGCGAGGGGTGGGGAGCTGTTTTCCGACTTCGGAGCTGGGAATCCAAACTGGTCCTACGGCCCTCTAGATGTTCTCTAGGGGCCATAGGTTCACTCTGCCCATGATTTTAACCTCCTCACCATCCCGAGTTCTATAGGTTGTTCAGAAATTAACTATAAAAATGAACAATAAAGCTTTCAATTAGCTTTAAAGTGTGTTTCTTTTTTAGTTTCCAGTTTTATGTCAATTGGTGTAGATAAAAAACTGATTTACTTTGAGGTGATGTTACCAGGCCCTGTAAGCACTACGAATACTATAAACATAAAGACTACAACCTCTATAAATAACAAAAAAAAAAATAAAGCTGTAAGCTGTCGATGCCAAAACTGGATAACTTTTTTCTTTAGTCATAACTTGTCTGTAGTACTTTCAAAGACAAAAATACAAAGTAAACATCTTGTCCATCTCACAAAAAAAAAAGAGATGGACAAATAACAAATCCAAAATATCCTGTTGAACAGATGAGGAATGATACCTTGGGTTCCAAGAATTAATCAAACCATTTAATTCCCAAGCAAACTTTGTCAAGGCTGTCAATCTACCTTGTCTAAAATGACAAATAGAAGCTGGACTCTATTGCCCTTGAAGAGCATTCCCACATTTACTTCATGAAGAGTCCACTGTTCCACCATGGCTGAAAAAACATCATCATACCTGCATCCAGGGCCGGTGTAAGGCAGTTTGGTGCAGTTTGGTGCCCTAGGCAAGATCAGATATTTAGCGCCCCCCCTTCCCACTTGAGCCCTCCCTCCCTATTTCTGGCGCCCCCTTTAGCCCTGAGCCCTAGGCAGCTGCCTAGTTGGCCTAATGGTAGCACCGGCCTTGCCTGCATCTTTCTGCAATTGGGTCTGTTAATGTGCTTTGTGTTTTCTGTTCTGAGCCCCAGACAAATTTTTCAGAAGCATTTTCACAAGCACACCAGTTGGAACTCTTGCATCAGCTGCCATGGTAGGTGGTATGGTAGTATATCAGTCTCACTTTACTACAAAACTGGTCGGCAAGCAAGGTGATTGTTAGACTTTGCCGCATGGCTACTACAGCCTGATATTTCAGGGCAATTGCAATTTTCAACCTTCAAAAAAGTGCAAAGTTTAATGGACATTTAATGAAATCTCTAAGTGACCAAATAAATAGATCATGTGTAACTCACAGCACTCAGCAGTGGAATGGTTAGGAGGCTGAGTAAAAGGGTGGCGCTACAGATGGAACTCCAAGGTGAATGAGAGAGGAAAGGGAAGTCTGAGGCCTTAGAAGAGAAACTCCACAAAATCCAGCTCTGAAGCTCAGGGATCTTTAAATCCTACTTTTCCCACTGCCTCTGCTGCTGATTTTCTGTTGTAATTACACAATTGGGCCTAGTTTAGGACCTCCATCTCCCAACTACCCTGCTTCTTCAGCCTGACATAGAAAAGGAAGTGCTCTTCCTCTGGGGAGGGAGGAGCGTGTTTGAAAAAGAATGGAGAAAGACCCCGAGAGAGGGAAGAAGCTGCTACTTAGGAGTAGGCCTGCGAGACTTCAATGGAATCTCAGAACTGGAACAGAAGAGTAGCAAGCCAGGCCTTTTTCATGGGCTTTGCTGGGAAGGCCTGGAAACAATAGGTCCTGTTACACACGGCTACATTTTGCAAAACTGCACTAGCTAGCTACATAACTTTGCAATGCTACAAAACTGACTTGTCGTTGTCGGTACAGTGGCCACTTGCAAACTGCCAAAAAAGAGGACAAAAGAGGGCGACAATGTGTGTGCATAGAACGTGTGCATATGCTTATCTATCTATCTATCTATCTATCTATCTGTCTGTCTGTCTGTATGTATATGTATGTATGTATGTATATGTATATATAATATGCAAATTATGAAATAACCATTCTAATTTAAATAGAAATACAGCGCATTTTACCATAGTGTGGAAGATTGTGACCAGGCAGGCAGTGCCAGCCAGCATCAAAGGTAGGCATGGTTGGGCACCTGCCAAGGGCCCACACTTCAGCAGGGGCCCACTGACAAGAACTCCCTGGAGTTGCTCCTCCTCTTCACCACTGCAACCTGCTTGTTCACTTGCTTTGCACTCTGCCCAGACAATGATAATAGCAAGGAGGAGGAGCAGTAGATGCCAGTGCCTACATGCTCACTGGATCTCTGCCTGTAAAAAAGCATGTGATAGTAATGATGAATCAGACAATGCGGAGCAATAGCAGCTGACAACAATGATAGTGAGAAGGTAGAGTCATGATCTGTGTACCTTGCTCAGTCTGCTGCCCAGGTATTGTTGATGGGCAACTTCAAGGCCCAGCTCTTCCTTCGGAGTGTTCTTTATATTTGAACTGGATGTGAACTGGATAGCCTTTCAAATAAAGGACTGTCCTCCATAAAAGAGGGCACATGGCCACCCTAACCAGGGGCGGTGCTAAAGATGCTTCTCTCCCAAGGTGCCATAAATCCAAGGACTGGCCCAAGTTTGTAAACAAGTTACCATTTTGAACTGAAATGGTAGACCCATCTTCTCCAGATGATTCAACTTCAGTGGTAGAAGTAGAGGCTTCTGTTCTATCAAATTTGCCATCCCAGCCACTTCCCATTTGTCTTAAACATTTTCTGAAACACTCAGTCTCAAACATCACAACTGAATCCAGAGATCCAGACTGTGCAACACTGCACTAAACAGGCCTACAAGGCACACACAAGGAGCTGTCCACCACTGATGCCTAACCTCTCTCTCCACCTTAAATACCTAGTTCAAAACATCCCATTTAGTTGTTTGCAATGATGGTCACTCACTGTGTAGAAGCAGTGAGTTGGCCAGAGAGAAGGTTCTCTTGAAAAATACACAAATATGGTCTGAAACACAATAATGGAGGGGAATTTTCCTCCTAGATTTCACAAAATCCTTACTTCGCTCAGGACCACAATACATGATGGAGCACCTCTCCTGGCATGAACCTACCCATTTACTATGCTCATCATTTAAGGCCCTCCTCCAGGACCCTCTTCCAAAGGAGGCTTGGAAGGTGGCAACAAGGGAGAGGGCCTTCTTGGTGTTGACCCCCCAATTCTGGAACAATTTCCCCATTGAGGCCCACCTGGTGCCAACATTGTTATCTTTTTAGTACCAGGTTAAGACCTTCATCTACTCTCAGACATTTGGCAGCATATGATAAACGTCAGGTCCTGGATTTTCTTATTTTATATGTGTGTGTGTGTGTGCGCGTGCGTGCGCACGTGCGTGCGTGCGTGCGTGCATGCGTGCATGCTCTGTTTATATGTTTGTATGCAAACAGTTTTTCTACTGTGTATAATATTGTATTTTTAAGATTTTTAATCTTTGTAAATCACTCAGGGAGCTTTGGCTATTGGGTGGTATAGAAACATAATAAATGAAATGAAAATGAATAAATCCCCCTTGGATTCTCCATTCTGTTACCAATGTTTAACAGACCACAATATTTGCACTGTTAACTGGAAGTGAGGGCCAATTCATCTTAGTTTCTGTTAAAAATCACAGCTATGTGCTTGATATTCCATGGACCTATGTGAATGTTTAACTAAATGCTCTTCCCATGTGGAACTGCCACACTGTGGCATTAGCAAGAGATCTTGCCTTACAATCTGTGGATCTCCATGGGAAGAGTATTTAAGGGTGCAATCCTATGCATGTTTAGACAGAAAAGAAGTCCAGCATATCGCAGCATACCCCAGCTAGCATGGCTGTTTGGGGAATACTGGGAGCTAGGACTTTTTCTGTCTAAAGATGCCTAAGATTGTGCCCTAAGTGTCCTTGCAGCTGAATGGAGCCCGATTACTGAAAACAGTATTTTACTTGGGTTTTGGAAGACTGCAGCCTTGTGCACACTAACTGGAGAAAAGGTGCAGCTGAATTCAGTAGGGCCTGCTTGGGGGGACGGACGGACGGACATAGAAAGGGAACTTGCAATCTCATTGCTTTCAGTGGAACTGGCACCCAGATTTGTTTACTTATTATCAAGCAGGTGAAATTCTCTCTCTTTCACTGTGAAGTAGACACGTAGTTTTGCTGGGGGCTAAGTATACGTAGTTATTTTTGTACTTATAATCTTGTTCTTCCTTTCAAGGCACCATTCATCTCCCATGTAAGGGGTAGGAGGATTTTCAGAGACTTTCGAGGGTAGCTGGGAGAAATCCTCATATTTTTTGGAAGGACTTTTACCATGATAGACATGAGGTGGCAGAAGGTGGCTGTCTTTAAAAACAAACACACTGGAAAAAGCTTTGTGACCATTTCAATTGGTGGTGAAGCTGCAATGAGCAACAGCAGCCCAGTGGTGTTTCTCACTGAGAATGGTCCAATGGGAATGATGGAACTATAGGAATTTCCTTGGGCATTCTTGGAAAAAGAAAGAAAACAAGCAAGCAAGCAAGCTGCTGCCCCCATGGGCCAAATCCAAATGCATTTTAAATCTTACCTGTTGGACTTCTGGTTTTATTCTGCTTTATGGTCTGCCCTTTAAGTATGTTCTGTTATCTATTAAATCAGGGGCAGGCAGAAAGTAGATTTCCAGATGTTTTAGACTTCAGTTCCCAGAAGACCCTGCCAGGCATGGCCAATGGTCAGGAATTCTGGAAGGTGAAGTTCAAAAGATCTACTTTCTGCCCAATCCTGCATTAAATAGTGACAGTGTAGTTTTAATAATGCCCTAGGTTACAATGGTCAGCAAGGAGGCAATCACCTTGGCCCAGAACACTCTATGCACAACCGTTGTCATAAAGCTCCTCCCAGTTGAAATGACTGGAGAAGTGTATGCATGGCTAGGGATGGATGCATCTGTCAATTTCAGTTTCCCTCTGTTTCTCATTTTTCCAATCTTAATTCAGTTCATCTGAACCTTTGAGAATTTCATAGGATTTCATAGGATCATAGAGTTGGAAGGGGCCTACAAGGCCATCAAGTCTAACCCCCTGCTTAATGCAGGAAACTAGAGGAGGGGTCTCCCATCCAAGTAATAACCAGGCCTATTTGCAAGCAATTTCTATGATATAATGCATTTTTAATGTTATATCCCCTAATATACACATGTATTAATTTCTTGATGGGATACTCCATTGCAAAATTAGGTACATTTGCATTAAAATGCAAACTGAAGCTATTTCTCTTCCATGGCACTGACAGGTGCAAGAGATCATTGGGTTAGGATGGATGAACAGAAGGGAGCCCTTTCCTTCCAAACTGCCTGTTCTTTGATAGATTGAATTCTCTCTTTCTGTTCAGTTACTATCCAGAAAATACTGGGTATGTTACCAAGTGGCCGCCTATCTAATACAATAACTGTTATCACTATGTGAACAGAAACATAAAAAAACAGATTGGCAGCTTAGCATTCTGATGGCTGGGGAAGAGCAGAGGGCATTTCTAAGTCAGGGCATTACTAGTCCTGTGTTATTGAAGAGTACAAAGACAGTTTAAATAAATACACCCAAACCAAAGCATCTCTCTCTGTGTAAATAGTAGGAATGAACATTAACACGTAAAACATATATCATTGCTATAAAAAGCTGATGTAATTTAACATGACAGGGTGGGACCCAAGGGCTGGAATAAACTAGATTCTGCTGTTTAAGCTTTATTACATGAGAGTGAGGAGGTGGGAAATGGAAGCAGAAATACAGTAATAAAATGCATATGCTAGGAAAGAGAGCTTTGGTTCATACTGTGGGTGTCCCCCCCCCCCCCCCGCTCTGTATAGATCACAATAATGACTGGAGAATGCAGATCTTATGTTGTGGCTTGGGTTGATTTGCTTATTATGCTTTAAGAAGGTCCTGGGGAAGGAAATAATTTACATTAAAATGGACTGAAGAACAGAAATAGCCATAATATAAGATGGGGGCAGTGGGTCCACTAGCAACATAATCCTAAAGATATCAGATGTAAGTCTCATTGAGTACAATGGTATTTACTTCCAGGTAAGGGTGTTTAGGATTCCAGCCTAATATGAATAATACTGAGTCATGAGAATTTGATTATTTATCCCTGGGATGTCCTAATATATCCAAGAGATATGGGACTCCCACTTCAATTGAATCCTGAAATTCAGGATTGATACTGAATTCACACCAATTTTCTCTTCCTAGCATGATGGAAGGAATCATCATCATCAGGCGATCACTCGTGACCGAGTAAGATTGTCTTCCGGGATAAAAGGAGGAAATTCTAAAGAAGATTGTGTAGACTCTAGCGATGGGTCCGTAAGTGACTGTGGAGGCCAATTCTAGATCCATACAGCTTCCCACAGTGAGGACACAGGTTACCAGATAGGAGATGGTCCTGTAAAGGATTCATTTGACGTGCTTTTCGCTTAGCACGTTTCTCCCTTTCACCTTGCACTCGGGCTTCTTCAAAGTCCATGGAACCTTTGTGAAAGGCCAACCTCCATTTAGATCGTTCATGGGCCAGAGCTTCCCAGTTTTCGATGTTTATATTGCATTTTTTTAGATTAGCCTTATGAACATCTTTAAACCTCTTATATTGACCACCGATATTCCGCTTTCCATTCTTGAGTTGGGAGTAAAGTAACTGCTTTGGGAGACGGCAGTCAGGCATTCGAACAACATGACCGGTCCACTGAAGTTGGCGTTGAAGGATCATTTTTTCAATGCTAGTAGTCTTTGCTTCTTCCAGTACACTGACATTTGTTCGTCTATCTTCCCAAGTAATTCGCAGGATTTTCCGGAGGCAACGTTGATGAAACCTTTCAAGGAGGTGGAAGTGACGTTTATAGATAGTCCATGTTTCGCAGGCATACAATAAAGTTGGTAATACAATGGCTTCATAAGGAATAGGCAGTATCTGGGTGTAGTAAATCTTGGTGTATCCTTGGGAAATCTCTGTAAAAGATACTGCCTATTCCTCTGGAAGGAATAGGCAGTATCTGGGTGTAGTAAATCTTGGTGTATCCTTGGGAAATCTCTGTAAAACATAAGGGAAATTTAATAAGAGGAATGTCTTCAGAACAACTCCATTTGCATGGGACCAGTGACCAGTCACATGCTACAGCTAGTGAGCCAAAAAGTACACACCCTCATCCACATCAAAAGAAATATCCTGCCAATTCAATAGGGACTAGATATGCATCACAATAGCTCTAATTCATAGTCTAGATTAACAATTTGAGTGTCCATTGAATGTCTGGTTAATTAACTGGGCTAATGATGCCAGGTGAGAACATCTGGATTATCTACCTGAAGTTATGGCTACCCCAAAATGCACTGCACTCTCATCTCCAAATTAAGCTAATTAATTCACAATTGATACCCTGTTTTATGAAATACTCTCGTACTCTGTTCATTCATTCATCTAGCCTCAGGTATGAGAAAATACCGTTTGACCAAAATCTGCTTAGTCACTATTGTCCGTGACATTTCAGAAGAAGGTGACCTCATTCCCTCTGTAGCCCAACCATCAAAGCAGCAGTGCCTTATGACAGTGGGAAAGAATGTACAATTTCCTTCCTGAGCTCTTGCAGGAATGGGCTTAGGCCTTGGAGCATGAGATTGGATTCACATAATTAATTTGAAAACGTTGTTAATGGTGATAAAATTATCCTGTCCTTTTAAGACACAGCAACACTGTTGGTTCGCTTATTGTCCTGCAGCGATGGATCCCACAGGCTTGGCTACACATTGTATGAAGACATATTTCCTTTTAGTATTCTAGCTTTATGGGCCATTAATTTCTAAGTGACCCTTTGTTCTCAGTATGTTATGGGTCTCAGAAAAAAAGGGGGGGATCTAAGTAACAATTAGTTCAAACTGTACTGTTTAACAGTCTCTCTCATTAAATAGATTTCATTAAAAAAAGAAGAAAAGAAACCAACCCTGGCACATCAGAGGATTTTAAGAACCTTTCCCCCAAAGTATATTTCTGCATGTTTCAATACTTCTTAAATTGCAGTTGACAGAGAGTTACTATTCCATCCCCTAAAGCGAATGATCTGCCCCAGATGGTCTGCATCTCTTCTGAGGTAGACAGGGATTCTAATGTTCAGCTACTGGGAATTGTTGCACATCACAAACTATGGTAGTTTAGTAAAAGGGAATATGAACTTATTTGTCTCTTTTGCTTTCTGGCTTTGGATACACGTGAGGTGGCCTTTATTATGAAGGCCTGTGTATAAGGAGTTGTGGCTAAATGAAGGGCTGTGCCTTGGATCTTCTTTGTGGCCTTTAAAAAAATCTTAAATATTGTTTCACAGTGCAATTCTATGCATGTCTACTTAGAAGTAAGGTCAATTGTGTTAGAAGAAACTGACATCTTACCCAAGATGGAGCTTGGGAATACAGTTATACCTTGGATTGCAAGTAACTTGGTTTGAGAGCGTTTTGCAAGACAAGCAAATTTTTAAATATTTATTTTTTAAAAAATTGACTTGATATACAAGCGACGTCTTGCAATACAAGTACTGTAGTACGGCTTAAATTAAAAATCTCTGTACAAATTTTTTTTGGGGGAATTTTGTTTTGATATAAGAGTGTTTTGGATTACAAGCATGTTTCCGGAACGAATTATGCTCTCAATCCAAGGCATGACTGTACCATATTTATTCAATATGGGCTCACCCAAAATTCTCAGTGATTCCCACCCAACATGCACACATTACACATTGTTTCTCATTCCTCCAAAATAGCATCACTGTTAGTATTCACAAACCACCCTTCAATTGCTTTTCCAAGGAAGTTTTACTGGAAAGAATGAAATGAATAAATGTGAATACAAATGAAACATAATAAACCAAAAGGCCACAAAATCACAAAAGCAGCATAAAACAGTCAGCAAGACTAGAATTATATCTAAAAAGCTTGGAGTGGGTGGGAGGTGCTGAAAAGGCAATAAGGCAGGGTGAACCTCTCTGGACAGAGCATTCCACAATTGTGAGATTGTGGGCCTTCTCACTGATAACCACTTGCTCTCTACTGAAGATAGTGTGGCCTGTGACCTAATTTACAGAAGACAGTCTGCTATTTGATATTATCCTCTATTTGAAGGGCTATCCAGTCCTAGTCCAGTTTAAAGATAAAGAACCGCAAGGGGCTTTGCCATGAAGTGTTAATCTGCTGTGTATCTACTTTCAGTTTTGTCACGGAATTGAGATCTGAGCACTACATGGAAAGAGTTTCTTTTCCTGCTTTTCCACTACATAACCTTTAGGTGGCACTGTGGTATAGTGGAATAGCACACATACCAAAGCGGGGGGAAGTGGTTTCTTTCGGTTTCACAAAAAATGCCACTATTTTCCTGCTCTAGAAAAACTCGCCAAAAGTGCTCTCTAAAAACAGAACTGAAGGGATGGTCATGAGGTTGTCTAAAGTACCCATAAACAACCATGAGTAGGGAATGATGAGTACACAATAAATGCTTCATGTAGAAAAGTTCAAGAAAGGAGAGTGGGGACCTTGAAGTTGCCATTCAACAGTAGCACTTGGATAGGAGACTGAACAGGCACACAGGTCACCTGGTCACAGTCTTCCCCGCTATATTGACACATAGCATTTTTTTCCATTTAAATTATAGTAATAATGTCTAAATTTGTATTGTACGTATAGTTAGTCTATGCAGATTTTATGCAAATACATGTCCCCTGTTGCCTCTTTTTGGGTGATGTCTTTCTTCTTTCTTGGCAATGCATAAAAAGTGGCCACCGTAACTGACATTCTCAATGTACAGGTCGATTCATATGGAGATAGGTGGCCCAATCCCCTTCAGACATTTTCTTCCAGATGTTCAAACCATGAATGGAAGAGGAATGGGACCATGCACACTAGCCCCACCCCAGTGTCCCAATTGTGCATGGTTCCCAATTGTGTGCAGAAGTATTTCCCACCTCCACTTGTTGCACTCCAGATGTTTTTTGGACTACAACTCCCAGCATTCCTGACCATGGGGCATGCCGGTTGGGGCTAATGAGAGTTGAAGCCCAAAACATCTGGAGGGCACTAGGTTGGGGAAGGTTGGTGTAGAGGACTGTAAGTGCATTAAGACAAATGCGCAAAGAATCCCCCTTCAGACCCAGAGCACAGCCTCAACACACGGAGGTTGGCAATAGAGCCATTGGGGCAGGGCTAGTATGTGTGGCCTCAGCCTGGTCCCTGTCTGCATGTTAGAGGAAAACGTCTGACGGGGGCTGTAGTTAACCACTACATGAGCTCTGCTTTGGTCTTAGATACTTCAATGTCTTTTTGGCACTAAACCAATAACATTTTATTCTCCCAGGCCTTTTAAGCATCATGTTAACATTATTTTATTATCAGTCCCAGGGGATGATAGTTATTGGTTGTTATTTTTGTTGTTTTTTGCTCATTTATATGATTAATTGTGTTTTACTGGTGCTGACATTTGTTTTATCCTTTCATGTTCAGATTCAGTTTTTATTGCTAATTGCTGTATTTTTATTGTCCTAATTTTGTTTCATATTTGATTCTATACGTCACTTAGAAAATGTATTTCATAAAGCAACTAACACATATAACGGAGAAATAAGCAAATAATAAAACATTAGGGTTATTATAGTGATGGGTGAACTTACCCTGAGTGAGTTTGTTATTTACTTGGAAAATGAAGTCACCCATGTAGGCTCAGTCGAGAGTTTTCCCTCAAAGCGAACTCTTGTGCATGTACAATATCGAAGTGCATCTTGGGAGCAGTAGTTTGGAATCGTGTGTAGTGCCTCCTCAGAGCCAGGGCTGCAGTGGAAGCAGCAATGGCAAGGGAAGCTGCTAAGGAGACAGTAGGACTACTAAAAATGTAGGGAGGGAGGTACTGCCAAGTCCTTCTTCCCATGGAGCCAGACCAGCATTGGTAGCAGCAGCAAGGAGTACCAGTTTGGGCAAGGAGAAGGTTAATCCAATCAATGAGGTGCATGCACAGAAATGGCACTGTTTAGTTACAGACTGTGCATGCTCAGAAGCTCATGATCAATTCCAAACTGAACAGCAAATTCGTAAACTGCCACTCCAGGCTCCTTAAATAGATGAATGGGTGAGGTTCAACCAGTGAGCGGACGAATTGTGAAATTCAGCAGCATCACTAGTAAATGGTCTTCAGCTCCATTGTAAATTGTATAGTTAAACAGAATGCACTGTCTAGAGCAGGAGTGGGGAAACCTACCTTTTCACCCTGAGGACTTCATTCCTCATGGGTAGCCTTCTTGGGGCCACATGCCAGCAGTAGGTGGAGCCAAAGCCCAAAGTTGGAGGCTTTTTCGAGCCTAACTGTCCTCCCCAGATGTGACCCCTTGTGTTGCCAGGAGGCAATGGTTCTTTTAGGATTTAGAGACAATGAACATGCTAATGGGTGAAGGCTAAATATATATATATATATTAATCAAGAATAAACCGCAGAGCAAGATTACTGTGCTTACATCCCTTCAGTCACTGGGAACCCCTCAGAGAACAACAACGGATAGACAAGTAGCACCTTCTGTGGTCCAAGTCTATGTCAAGGTTCTCCACTGAGAGTGTTCCAGGGACTTATATACCATTATGCTCACATTAATCTCACCTGTGTTTTGGTTATACTCCAATAGTTTTGACAATGCTTATACATTCTTGCAAAGTCAAATTATGAGCATTAGCATGTGGTAAGCAGCCAGCATAGATAACTACGTGGCCATCCCAGATACTTCCTTAGCAGGTGGTCAACCTGGAGATCCCACCAAGGACTATCTAAAGATAAGTAATAAACTCCCAACTCCAAGTCATACCATCTCAAACAGAGAGCTCACTCTGAAAAACAATAAAAAGGAAAAGCATAGCTGGCTACTGAAAGAACCCAGGCCCCAAAAGAGATCTAAGCACGAAAGGAGCAATTGTTGTTCACCTCTAACACCTTGAGATTACAATAGTCTTCCACATCTCCACTACACCCACCTCCAAATTGCCCTCCCATGCTGCTATAAGGCTTGGCAAAGACTCTGATTAAGAGTCTTTTTTCAAGCTTAACTGCTGTGCAGGATTGGGCTGAGGATGGGGCTGCAGGTTGGTCTGGGAGGCCCTGTGGGTTGTTGCTCATGGACTACTCTCCCCCCCCCCTTAGAAGCTCAATCAGACCAGGCTAGATGTGAGTCAATATTTATTTCAGATTTTATCTTCCTGTATCACATGAACCAGACAAGGATAAGGTTTTCCATAGTGAACACTTTACTGCAACCAATATAAAATATAAGGTCAAAGTTCTCCACCAAAGCCAACAGTATTGATGCATTGTATCATATTGTTTTTCATGTATCCCCCCCCCCCCAATAGCAAGCTAGCAACATTGTGATTTTGTCAGTGTTCTGAAACAAATTTTAGTGTGAATGTCTGCAGAAAATACAGAGAAGCCACTTGTATTCTGATTTCATAGTCAGACTGATGTTGGAGTAAAGGATGTATGAGAATTTCATTTTTGTTTGCAAAACATGCAGGCATGCCCTGTTTGAAGCCCCAAACATGATCATGAGTATGAGCATGTGTCCACCAAAAATGTTCGCAAATTGCAGGACTTGTGCTCGCATTTCATTCGCACAACTTTCCCAGTTCGATTTTGCACAGATTTCCTAATTTGCACAAATTTCCCCTGTAGACTGAATCAGCCCTGTGATGTGAGCGATCTTGCAGCAGCCTGTTTAAGAATTTTTTCGATCGTCGAGTTTGAAGCCTCTTGCTCACGAATCACTATCAGGCCTGTCGATTCTTTTCTCCCTTTCTATTGCAAATTCAAATCCAACTGAGTCCATTGGACGAAAGCTGTGTATATTTAGAGAAATTTGCGCAAAATTCATGTTCGATCACTGCTCGATTTGTGCATTTTTCCCAGTTCACGAACAGGAAATGGGCAAGAGACAAGCAGCAAAATGATGTTAGGAGAATCCTAGGATTCTTGAACGTCACTCCTTTGCCCATCCCTAAAATGTCTAGGGTTATTTTAATGGCCTGATGGGGACACCCATGTTGGGTGTTTTTAACATGTTCATTCTGTATTAGTGTTTTTGTTTTTAATTTTTTTAAACCATTTAAAATTTGTATTAAATATTTTTTTATCATTTTTATTGTATTATGGCCTTGTTTAGGCACTGTTGTAAAGCGCCCAGAGAGCTTCAGCTATAGGGCGGTATAGAAATGAAATGAAATGAATAAATAAATAAATAAAATATAATGGTGTCAAGAGCCCTTCCAGGACCCTCAGTGCTTGTCATAACTGGCAGGTTGGGATGCAAATGAGGATCTGGACACTACAGCTATGTAGAATCCTAATAGCAGTTGCTACTACTTCTACAGTCACTGCTTAACATAGGTATACCATCAATAATGTACAAGGTACTGTCCAGAGCACAGAAGACCCACACTACTTGCGTATATGGTTTATGTTTTATGTAAATAAGAAAAAGAACCTATTTACAAATTCCCACACTGGTTCAGACCAAAAATCCATCAAATCCACCACTCATTCCAACAAGTTGCTTCCCTGATGGATCCCAAAATCCTGGAGCTTGCACTGAACATTTTGAGAAGGTCTAACTCTTTTCAGTCCAGACATGTTCTCTCTCACAAATTCCTGCCTGCTTTTCAAAGCATCCAGTTCTTCAATATTTGACCTAAGAGCTGAAGTTTTATTACAAAGCATTGTACAAATAGAGCTATAAATTATCCCAGGCTCCTTCTGTGACTGAAAAATCTCTGTTCCCAGGTAATCTACAGATAGCTAAGAAAAAGGTCAAAGCTATCCATGCTCACTTGAAATCTGAACCACTGTAGAAAATCACAAGATGGATACTTCAGGGGTTTGGCTGAAACTAGGTGTTACAAGAGACATTGAGCTGTCACTGATCTGTAACTCTTTCAAACACTTTCTGGTAATATTAAATATAACTCAATATGTATTAACTAGTATAAGATAATATGTAATGTGATGCTATTGTACTGTCCACTAGCCTGGGAGCTCCAACAGCCAATGATGTGATAGGTGTCCGGGAAATGCAGTGCATAATAACACCACATTACAGAGTGGCTGCATTTGTATGTCGCAACAAACCATGGTTTATCATGCCATGAAATATCTCAGGCAACCTTTGGGCTCGCACACTCCACCCTCCCCTCCCCTTCTCCTACGTGATTATGAGGAGTCTGGAAACATTTGTTTCTGTTTTTGATTAGCTGTGGGGGGTTTTATGTCCAACAAAACTGGCTTGTTTCACCACATATAGTTAAAATTAACCAAAGTTTAATGTTCAGACGCTATGCTAAACTGTGGTTCATTAAACAGGAAACAACAAAAGTGTCTCCTTCTCCTCCTTCTCACAGCCATATTGGAGGAAGAGTGGGGAGTGGGAGTGCATGAACTTAGGGGCTCACCTAGGTTTATCCCCATCACAAGAAACAATGGCTGCATTCAGCCATCACAATAAATGACAGTGGGCAGAAAGCTATGGAGGATGTTTCCTTGCCCACCCGCCTCCAGATAAAGATATAAGGCAAGCATTGGAGGTGAGGGCCACAACTTTATTAACACACAAGGATCTGCAATGAACTTCATTTAACATTACTAAACCTGTGTGGATGCTCTATTCATATAGGAGAGTGCTGGGTGTCAGGATCCCATCTAACCCAGACTCTGGAGCAACATCTTCAGAGGAAGAGATTTGGGAATCTGCAGAACACCCCACTACCATGAATGACCTGAAGGAACCTGCAGCAGACTAAAGGCAGCCTGAGGAGCTCAGTCACAGGGATGCCTCATCACCCTGCCCAAATAACCCCCTTTGACCTTATCCTGAGCCCTGTCTTGATTCCCGACTGCTCCCTCATCCCCTGGATCTTCAGAGCAAAGGCCCAGTGGGAAATTGAGACCTGGTAGGAGTTGTTGGAGGAGTGCCCGTTTGTCTGGTTCTTTTGTCAGAGGTCTACGCAGGAGAAGATTGCTACTCAGAAGAAAGGGTCTATGCAAGAGGAGGGAAAGGACCCAGATATGAGCCATGAACCAGCAGAGGACCAGGCTGATGAGGTGCTGGCAGTGTGTACATAAAGATTTCAGTCTCCCCTTGAACCCATTAGCTCTAACACCCACACCAGGTGTAGGTCGCTGACACTGGGCTAGATCCTGCTGGCTGTTCTATCATATGTTTGTTGCAGGTGTTGGATCAATCAAGTTGCTGATCTATACTTTTCATTGCCTGCTTGCTTTAAAGGCAGCTGAGAGGACCCTGTCTATTTCAATCCACCCCTGCTGGTCAGTGTTCAGTGCGCAGAATCCCAAGGTGTACACCATCTTGTTTGGCATTAAGAGACACAGGATAGGACAGTGCCCCTTTACCCTCCAGGGGTGCAATCCTATGCATATTTAGACAGAAAATGTCGTACAACTCCCAGGATCGTCCCAGCCAGCATGGGTGTCTGGGGAAACCTGGGAATTGTAATGCTTTTATTCTGTCTAAACATGCATAGGATTGCACCCCAGGTGTCTCAGCGTGCTCACCAAGATAGCTTAGCTTACTCTACGCTACCTGAAAAAGAAGTCAATTAGCCAAATCAATTATACCACACCCCAACTAATAATTAGCTCTCTAGAGTAGGCAAAAAGGGTGACCCCAGCATGCCAAATGGAGGATCTTCTCCAAAATCCTATTCAATCCCCCCACAGAAGAGTGACTGGCAAAGCCCATGCTGTTATTGGGGTGGGCTGCTGTGCTGGATGCCAAGATGGTGGCACAGGCTTGTAAAGTGCATGCCACCCCAGATTTTGGGCAGGCTTTCCCATGATGGGACACTGGCATGTTCACACCCCTTCATGTCCACATTCCTTCCTGAGTGGAGGAGGTACAGCAAAACTTCTCCTGCCCAAGGGTCAGGGGAGTGACCTTCTGCCCTTTGGATCTTGCTTCACTGTCGATGAGTAAGGTTAGACTTAAATTAAACAAATATCAGATATAAGTCAGAACCTGTCTTTTACTGATTCAACTGCGCTCAGTCCTATGCATTCTCACCAGCAGTAGCTTTCTCAGCTCTTGGGAAGAAACCAAACGTAGCTTACGTAGCTTTGCTACCTGAGATCTGTAACCAGAGATGACAGGATTGAAGCTAAGTCTATTTATATTCAAAGCATATGCGGTATTAGTGATCTATGGCTCTTCCCATGAGAAAGATATCATGGAAAGATACATGACTGCATAAGAAGCAGCAGAAAAATGAAAGAACTATGTTAAAAAGGCATATCAAGCGGAACACAGGCATGTCTGGTACACCGTCACTCTCTGTGCAGATAGGATTAGAGCTGGGTGCACACAGCCTCTGGAAACTCTACTCCCTATTTGTGGGCAGAGAAATGGGTGGGGGGAAATTTCACCAATTTTTTCCAAGAGAGGAGAAATTGTCCAACAGGGCTCACCATCAGCAGTGGCAGTAGCACAGATACTTTTTTTTATTCTTACGTTGTTGTTTTTCATTTGTATGTTTTGTTTTGGTTTTGGCCACTGCTGCAAGTCTTAGCAACCTGGCCTAGGGGCATTTTGGGAGGGAAATGGTGGCCACCACAAAAAAAAAATTAAAAAAAAAATGGTGGAGAGCATTTGGAGAACAGTCTACAGAGTGACCTTGTTTTTCTAGGGAGGTGAGGAATAGGAAAATCTCAGTCATTCTCTCAGAAAAAAATGACTTCTGAGAAATTTGAGCTCAGCTCTAGATATAATAGGCAAAGGTAGCAGGGGAACAGGACAGGGTGGGCGCTGTGGGCATAGGGACACACAAAGCTATCTTGTAGACTGCATATTGAATGAAAGAGGATGTTCTGAAGCTGCTGAAATATGTTAAATGCCAATATTGTAGTGCATTCTACATTGGGTTTACTGTAAAATTCTGGATTGTCACAGAAAAGTCTCCAGAAATGTCAGCTAGTGCAGAATGTGGGAGTCGGGGTTTTTCTGGGTACTCATCATTGGAAGCACATAATGCCTATTATGTACACTGTCTCCCAGTTCATTCCTGGGTGGGTCACAGTTCGTCACTGGATATTACCCTTAAAGCCCTAAATAGGGAAGAAGGATAAATCCGTTTCAATTCATTTTTGACCAGAATTTAGCCACTGCTTGGATCAGAACACAACTGAAGCCAAAGTCTGCACATTTCTGAGTTTATGATGCGATTTGCAAAACAAACAGAATAAGTTCCCAAAATATATACATTTGAAAAATGCCCATGAAAAAAAAAAGCGTACTTTTGGAAAATGCACAGAAACACACTGTTATGCATGGGAGAAAAATGCATACATTTCAAAAATGCACACAACTGATGTGTACATTTGGGGAAATGTGCAAGAACATAAGCATGAAAAACAAACCCACAATCTGATACAGACACAAATTGGAATGAGCTTTGAGGTGGAATTTGGAGAATCTTGACCAGCCCATGTTTTGCTGATTTGCACATACATTACTTAAATGGCTTAGGTCAGGGGTGAGCAATGTGGCTTCCTGATGCTTTGGCCTACAACTCCCATCATGCCTTACCATTGGCTATGCTGGCTAGGGTTGATGGGAGCAGTAGACCAAAATATCTGGAGGGCTACACAGGTTTCCCATCCCTGGTTTAGGCCCAGGATATCTAAAGGAAGCTGGAACATCTCCTCCTGTATGAGCCTGCACACTACAGGATCTGAGGCTTTCCAGATGATGTCCATGTCCAGATGATGACAGAGGTGAGATATGGTATTGGAACATGAGAGGTATTGGAACATGCGAGAAGGCCTTCTCTGTGGCTTGACCTAGGGTTTGGAACTCCCCATCCTCAAAAGGTCCATTCCGCTCTCTCTCTGTTAGCCTTCTGCCATCTAGTTAAGACATTTTTTTTATTCTGGCAGTCATTTGTTCTACCTGGTTAAGGATTTTAGCAGCTAATTCCTTGTTTTAGGCTGGTTTTATCTGGTGTGTCTACCTTTGGTTGTAATGTTCTATGGTACTGATTGTTGGGCTTTAGAAATACTTGCCATATTGCTAGTACAGGTGGCAGCAGCCACTGTTTGAGTTTCTGGGTGTGGGTGTGGGTTAGAAATAGAATGGGAACTGGATACAAACCATGGTGTAAGCAGAAGCACATCTGCTTTGCTTCTGACACTAGGGATTAAGCTGCTCCTGAAAACAGTGTGTTCCACACTGGTCTTTGTCATGCATATTCCTCACGCTAGCAGCACACTCAGCAAAAGACTAAAGAAAATGAATGTCTTTAACATGCTAACTGCATTTCAACTGAACCATCCAGAGAAGGTTATAGATGCACCAGAAACCTCTCTGTGATTTGTTAATTTTAAGTTGAGGCACGTGGAATGTGGAGGGAGGGAGGGAGGGAAGGAAAGAGAAAACGGTTGCCATTGAATTCAAACACATCAAAGCCTATGAAAAAAGTCACCTTGCCTTAGAATCTGTAGTTCCTTCCCCCCCCCCCCTTGGTCTAAAATCAGACACATCCATTTCAAAGGGAGCCATCTGGGCAAATATGAGTGTAGCAGGAGACCAGACCTGATATTCTTGTGAATTCAGTCAACCTAAAAGAGAAAAATGTTCATTTCCCCCCGCAACCCTCCCTGTTTCTCCCCACTACCATTTCTGATCTGCAAAAGATAATAAAATAAAGCTGAGTGGATGCAAGAGAAATAGAAGAAGGGGAGGGGAAGCCTGAGTTCTTGTCACCCCTAACTTGTGTGTGTTTTCTCAGAACCTGCACTGATCTCAGTGGATCTTACTGCTAGGTAAAAGTGTGCATAGGACAGTGATGGGAGAACCAGTGATGTTCATGTTTGCCAAGATTCTCTGAACTCCCCTTCATAGCTTGGTTCATCTCACTCCCATTCTTGTTTTTGATGTGTTTCTTTTCATTTGAATGGGGAAAGTGTGCATTTTTGTGAATATTTTTAAAAAGTGCACACACTTCCCCCCATTGATTAAAGTGTGAACATGTGTATTATTATTATTATTATTATTATTATTATTATTATTATTATTTGAAAAATGTGGTTTTTAAAGGACACATTTTTCAAAATGTGCATTTGTAGAACACAATCATGAGCTCAGGAATTTGTGAACTTCCCACCCTCCCAGAAATATATATGCTCCCGTTTGCATTTGGGATTGCAAGTGGGGCAAGTTCAAATGATTTGTGATCTGAAATGAAATTCTCCTACAACTGCAGCCCTCAAGAGGCAGATAGTAGCACCATCCACTTTAGCCAGAACGTCATTGTGTGCAAGAACCATGAATGATTAAAAAAAAAAGAAAAAGACCAAAAACAATATAATATGATAGGGATCAAATGGCAAGTCAAAGGCTTTTGCCTGATTTTGAAAGGCTCCAAACCTGCTGATACTTTTCAGGCCAAACACTCTAATGAAAAAGTTGCAAATGTATGTGCATCAGTGTAGCACAATCCCTGGGGTGTTGGGCTTGAATTTGAGAGATAATTTGTTATTGATTTAGAAAAAGTATTTATTTAGAACATTTTTAACTCACTTTTCAATAAAATATGCCGAATGTTGGCTGACAATATCTCTATGTTCCCTCTTGGGTGGAAACATGTCTGAGTGAGACAAAGGAGAGGGCCTTCTCAGTGGTTGCAACCAGATTATGGAATTCCTTGCCTGATAAGTGTGCTTGCCCCCCCTCCCTCACTGTTTTTCACTGGTTGCTGAAGACCATTTCATTCCCTATTTTTTTTTGTTATGAATGTCAGACAATGGATTTATATTTTGGTGGGGGGGGTAAACAGCTGACCCTGGACAGTATCCAGTCCTTCCTGCACACAAGTGGGACCCACCACTAGCACAACAGGAAGCTAGTAGTTCCACGAGCAGCCAGAAGCAAGCAGAAACACTCATTTCTGAAACGGGGCAAGTCATTGGAGCTTGCAGAAGGAAGCAGAAGGACCTGTTCCAATGCAGAAACAAGCATTTTTCTGGATTGAAATTTGCTATTTTCTGAATAGCAAATGCTATTTTGGGCTGCATTAATAGAAGTATAGCTTCCAAATCATGTGAAGTGATAATTCCCCTTTACTCGGCACTGGTTAGACCTCATCTTGAGTACTGCGTCCAGTTCTGGGCACCACACTTTAAGAAGGACGTAGACAAACTGGAGAGGGTTCAGAGGAGGGCAACAAAGATGATAAAGGGACTGGAAATAAGGCCCTATGACGAGAGACTGAAAGAACTGGGCATGTTTAGCCTTCAGAAGAGGAGACTGAGGGGAGATATGATAGCACTCTTCCAGTATTTGAAGAGTTGTCACACAGAGGAGGGCCAGGATCTCTTCTCAATCATCCCAGTTTGCAGGACACGGAATAATGGGCTCAAGTTACAGGAACCTAGATTCCACCTAAACATCAGGAAAAATTTCCTGACTGTCAGAGCAATAAGACAATGGAACCAACTACCTAGGGAGGTGGTGGGCTCTCCCAATCTGGAGTCATTCAAGGTGCAGTTGGACAGCCATCTGTCAGGGATGCTTTGACCTGGATTCCTGCATTGAGCAGTGGGTTGGACTGGATGGCCTGGTAGGCCCCTTCCTGTGAGAGCTGGACTGACCCGGGTTCAAAAGCTTCCCTAGCCAGTGACCCTCAGTCCTAGTCACGCAGGCAGAAGGAGGAGATAACAGCAGTTAATAAAGATTAAAGAGTTTATTTGTAAGACCCAATTACATGGGATTAAGGCAATCAATGCATCTCTTACTCACTACATCATTGCAGATACAAATCCAATACCCCAGTGGTAAGGCTAGATGAAGTGAAGTCCAGAACAAGTCGAGACGAGTGAGAGAGGAGAAGTGTGAAGCTATCAACAAGTGTGTTAGCTTTATACCATAGACCCTGCACCTATAAATAGGATATTACTCACCCCAGTTGTATAACCTATTCATCAACATGTTTACCCCAAATCTGTCCAAGGTTGCTGAGTCATATCATCTTGAGACTATGTCTCGTGACCAAAGACCTTGTGTACTTGAACTCAAGAGACACCCACCATGTCAGGTGATAATCCTGATGTCAGGTGGTAATCTCGTTCTGCCTATGCAAAACCCAACATCCCCCTGCTTTTGCATTTGTCGCAGAACGTGGTTATTTACTTCATACAACAGCAACAGCTTTGTTGACATCTGATGCTGTTCCTTCATCTATGGACTTTGATTAAAAAAACTTCTGCAGGAATGACTTTACCTGCCAGAAATTTGAACCACCATCAAATCACTTCTGATGTATCCCTCTTTATGACACAGTTTTATTTGCAGACCCAAAACGTTGTGTATTGCTATCTGCCTGCAGCATAGCAATCCTGCCTTGGTTTCCTGAAAAAACTGTAATAGGATTTTCACATCAATCCCAGCATCATTTAAACATTTTTAACAATTTAAGCTATTTAAACAAATGCAATAACTATTCAAGCTTTACAATAGCATAATAGCACAATACATAATACAATGTATTCAGTTCAATTTCAGTTGAACTCTAACTTTTAGATGATTGTTTCTACAAAATCAATCAAACAAAGTATGGTTATAAAAATAACAAACTTCAGGTGTGTTCTTGTTGTTCTTACTATCACAACCACAACTGGCATTTCTGTGAATCTGTAAACCACCTGTGCTCTGACTTGTAAATCTTAGTCTGAAGTATGATGTTCCCTCCAGATAATACACAACTCCTTTTCAGAGCTCTCCAAGCATGTCCTGTTGGTCTAACAGTCTGCCTATCACACTGACAGCAATACCTGGCCTTGTTGCTTGTACAATGAAGCTCAACAGCCCAATGCTTCTGTGTAGCATTCAAACTGCTTTTCCATCAGCATGTGCTTGAAAATCCTTAATTATTTGGAGTCTCGCACTGAGTTAACTATCTCCAAATTCTCAATCACATCCATGATATTTCTCTGGTTTGTTGCAGTAAGATACTGCCCTCTTGGTTCTCCCTCAACTTCTATTTACAAATAAACAGTTGATCCACCACCAAGCAGTTTCAATTCAATGAAATTCCAAACCCTGGATCAATTATATCATATTGCTTTTATCTGTCCAGAAAAAACAATAGATCATCCATTTAACAAGTACATACAGTCTATGTCCCTGTTCCTCCTGTTTAACAAACAAACATTGATCTGCCTCTCTGTGCAAATCTCAATTCAGCAATGTTTGAGTTCAAACAGAATTCCAGCCTCCAGCTGATTTCTAGCTTTTCTACAGAAAATTATTCTCAGACAGTTTTCCATTTAAAGACTTCCTCTCATTTAAAATGCTTATGTTCCAATATTTCCAACTGTGAAATATTTATACATTTCTCCACATTCTTAAACATCAGTCTAACTGTTTCCAAAGCAAATTGTTGTTGCACTCACTCATGATTATCCAGCTCCTTTTAACTAGAGCAAAAATCACAAGCAACCAATCTTGCTATTTTTCGTATAACCTTTTCAATCTGGTTAGTTTTCACTTAAAAAATCTATCTGGTAACAATGAGTTCCATGAACTGCTGTTTGTTTCACCAGCTTCCATGTTTTGTTCTTTATCCAAAGAATTCAACTCAGCTTGCATAGCCTGAAGCTATGGTTTAGCTTCCTTAACAGACAATTTTTTCACCTCTTTGAAATTTTCAAGTTTCAAATGGCTTTTCCCTGCAAATTCATCCTGATATCTCACAGGTTGTTTGACTCACCTGTTCCTTACCTCATCAGTTATCAGGTTCTTGTTCCAATGAACTTGCACCAATGATGAACAATCATTTGTTTAGCCTCCACTAAACCAAATGTGTATCAGAGTTTGTCAAATTTACCTGACTGTCTTTCAGCAAATGCTTTTCTATTCTGACTCTGACCTTGATGCATCCCCTGCATTACCAGAATTAATTTTGAAAAATGATCTCACCTTTTCATTCAGCATTATACTCAACACTTCTAGATAATCTCACTATCCAAGTGTTGTTCATGTGAAACACAATATTCTCATTTTTAGAAAATCTCATGTAAGCTCCCTTACAGATTTCTTCTAACTTTGAGGTGTATGTACCTACATATCAGATCCAAGATCCTGAAACGTTTCTCCAGAAGATTCCTCCTTCTACACTACTTTCCATAGTGTACAGTTCATCACTCAGAACTAAAACTTCTATCATGTACATAATCAAAAACATTTAAGAGTTTCTACCCAAACCTCATTATCCAAATTAGTATCACCTCTTCTGAGTGTTTGTTTACTCTTCCACACAATCCATGTGTTCAATATCACATCCTGTTAGAAAGTCATCAAAGTATGCACTGAATTGAACTTCCCCCATATCTCAAAAGAAATAGGTAACATGGGTAATATGCTTGCTTCCCACCCAAGCACAAAACACCTTGACTTTGTTCAATACTCCAGCTTTCTATCTAACATGTACACAACCTGTACTTCGTGTATTGATCAATTAACATCATGAAATAACGTGCTTCTCCTCTAAAGACCATCAGAGTATCCACAAGATCACCAAGAACAAATTGAATAAAATGAACTGGTTTTTCAGCTTGCCTTCCAGTTTACCTGTTGAAGCTAGCATCCCTTGTATATGTGCACAAAATTACCTTTCATGTGAAAATTACAATTTCCAAATGTTTTCCCCTCCAGAGTTTGCATTTTCTTTCACAAGCCTGTGAATCTAAATGACCAAACATCATGTGATATGCATGCATGTACATGTCATACATATAAGCATTTAACCTTTTATAGTTGCATCAGTACAACTTTCCATTTCTTTATTTACATCATTACAGTATAAAAGAAATACCGTAATCCATCTCTTAGCTTTGCCATATAAACATACCTACTAATTCAGCAGTCTACATTTTGCTACAGAAAAATCCACAATATACTCAAGTCATATATACATTCAGTACATTTCCTGACATTTCAGAGCATATATTACACTTTCTTGAATCCAAGTTATCCAAATTTTCAAGAAATACAGTTTCAAAAACATGACTTTTAAACTCCTGACTATTTCATAGTCCTCTTTCTGCTTATTTATGTCCAACACAGAAAGCTTCGTTTAAACAATCCATTGTTTTCTGCTCACAACAAAATAATGTCCATTTTGTTATGTCCTGGGTTAAAACACAAAGGTTTTCCCATCAGCAGCACCCCTGCTGATTTCAAGCTCCTTTCTTCTGTGATCCCACATGAAGAAAATGAAGAACAGCTTCTCATTTTAAGCACAGCTTTCTCTTTTCAAAAACTGCCACGCTGTTTTTCTCCTGCTGTTTTAAAACCACGCCTCCGCTGGTTTGATACAGCCTCCCGTGTAGTATCAGGTTTCCCAAGATACGTTCCTGTCACACGTGACTTTGTTTTGCTGCGACACACGCTCCAGACGCTTTGCCCACGTCAGACGTAATCCACGTCATCAGGGCCGGATTAAGCTAGGGGCTGTTGGAGCGGCAGCTCCAGGCCCTTAACAGACAATAGGCCTGCAATTATAGGGACACGCGGCGATTTTTTCCCCCTTCGGAGTTAGCTCTGATCGTTATCATTCAGCATAATTAATGATTTTTTCAAGATTAGAAAGGTGTTCTAAGCACATCTGCATTACAGGCTTGAGGCAAGACCTAGCAAGAACTGTTGTTCTCAACAGTTCAGTATCTTTGCATTTCAATCACTGTTACTACATTTCTTTGTGAGAACTTCTAGCACATGGGGGGCTTGCTAGGGTCTGTAATATTCAGATTTAGAAGGGACCTCTCTCTCCAGCCTCGAGCAAAAGATCTTTCTGATTCGCAGCTCAATTGTTCAAATGCTAGTTTAACAAAAAAAAAAAAAAAAAAAGCAACAAGAACAACACAATTATTCTTGGTCAAGCAAAGCTTCCTGGCTTTTTGTTGTGGCTGCTTTTTTTTTTTTTAATAAATAATTTGGGGGAAATTGGGAAGACCCTTACTGATGAGCTGCAGGAGTTTTTGAGTTTTTGCTCCATCAAGCGACCCCTCTCTGCCCACCCGCCTCCAAAATCTCCACCATGACTTCTGCTTGCTATGGGACAAACCTCTGGGATGGTCTTTACCTGCCGCTGGTCCTGATGGCCCTCCTCTGCACAGGTAAGGTTCAAAAGTTTGACTCTTTTGATCTGCAAGTTCTCCTTCTCCTTCTCCTTTTTTTCTGTAAAAGGGCTTTCCCTCTTTTGTGAGCCAAACTGAACATAAGGGCTGTGTGTTTGTGGGTGTCTGCCTTTTGGGGGTGTTGATCCTCCTGCCGCCTGCAAAATGTCACCTGCTTGGCTAATACTGTGTGTGTGTGTGTGTGTGTGTGTGCACGTGCGCTTTCATGGGGAATTGTGTGGCATTTTAAGTTTTATTTTGAAAAACCCCAGAGAACAGAGTTCACCAAATATCCCTCTTGGATATTTTGGACTACAGTTCTCATTTGCCTCAGGCAGCATGGCCAGTGGCTGGGGAAGATGGTTTATGTTTATTTAAAAATGGTTGTTGTGAATGTTCTATTTATGTGAATGTGTCTGCCTTTTGGGGGTGTTGATCCTCCTGCCGCCTGCAAAATGTCACCTGCTTGGCTAATACTGTGTGTGTGTGTGTGTGCACGTGCGCTTTCATGGGGAATTGTGTGGCATTTTAAGTTTTATTTTGAAAAACCCCAGAGAACAGAGTTCTCTCTGTGTGTGTGTGTGTGTGTGTGTGTGTGCACGTGTATGTGTGTGTGCTTGGCTAATACTGTGTGTGTGTGTGTGTGTGTGTGTGTGTGTGCACGTGCGCTTTCATGGGGAATTGTGTGGCATTTTAAGTTTTATTTTGAAAAACCCCAGAGAACAGAGTTCTCTGTGTGTGTGTGTGTGTGTGTGTGTGCACGTGTATGTGTGTGTGCTTGGCTAATACTGTGTGTGTGTGTGTGTGTGTGTGTGTGTGTGCACGTGCGCTTTCATGGGGAATTGTGTGGCATTTTAAGTTTTATTTTGAAAAACCCCAGAGAACAGAGTTCACCAAATATCCCTCTTGGATATTTTGGACTACAGTTCTCATTTGCCTCAGGCAGCATGGCCAGTGGCTGGGGAAGATGGTTTATGTTTATTTAAAAATGGTTGTTGTGAATGTTCTATTTATGTGAATGTGTCTGCCTTTTGGGGGTGTTGATCCTCCTGCCGCCTGCAAAATGTCACCTGCTTGGCTAATACTGTGTGTGTGTGTGTGTGTGTGTGTGTGTGTGTGTGCACGTGCGCTTTCATGGGGAATTGTGTGGCATTTTAAGTTTTATTTTGAAAAACCCCAGAGAACAGAGTTCTCTCTGTGTGTGTGTGTGTGTGTGTGTGTGCACGTGTATGTGTGTGTGCTTGGCTAATACTGTGTGTGTGTGTGTGTGTGTGTGTGTGCACGTGCACTTTCATGGGGAATTGTGTGGCATTTTAAGTTTTATTTTGAAAAACCCCAGAGAACAGAGTTCACCAAATATCCCTCTTGGATATTTTGGACTACAGTTCTCATTTGCCTCAGGCAGCATGGCCAGTGGCTGGGGAAGATGGGAGCTGGGGCCCCAAACATTTGGAAGGGCCCCGGTTGGGGAAGACTGCCCTAGAGGTTAAAAAACGTGGAGGTACTTATCATCAACGATATGTGATGAACGGTTTTATTGAGTTAACAAGCTTATTGTTTACAAAAAAAGAAATATTTTCAATATGTTTCTGTTTTGGCACTTTAAGGGTAATTAAAATATTTAATTTGTTTTAATATAAAATTGCGTCTTCATTTTATTTATTTCCATAAAAAGGCCCACCAAAATCCTCAGCACCAGGCCCATAATGCTCTTAATCCGGCCCTGCACGTCATTTGTAATCCAAGCCACTTGTTTATACAATGCAAAAGATAGCTGATCCGCTGCTGAGTGAAGAAGCAAACTGTAAAAGAAATATGATCCTCCTGCTGTAGCCTTGACTCAAATGAGTAGACACAGAGCCTCCTGGAGATATTTCCTTGCCCGATACAGCTCCTTGACAATCACTCCAGCAAGCTGTGGAAAACGAAATCCTTGTGTCCAGCGTTGTTCACTTTTCAGCCTAGTAGCTGCCCGATAGCCTCGGATTTGCCAAGCCTGGCACCTCCGTTCCAGCTGCTTCCAAAACGAAAAATCCTTCATCTCTCTGTCCTGCATTCTTCAGTTGTGCTGCATTGCAAGCCGCTGTTATCAGCACCCAGCTCTAGCAACACTGCATTTCCCGGTTATTTACAAACCGTTCTCACAAATAGTAAACAAATCCTTTAACTGCCTAATTTCTCCGTACTGCGTCTCTGTGGGCTTATCTGCCCCATCTGAGATAACAATCTTATCTCTGCTGATTATCTGGGCTTATCTGGGCCCATAACCAGATGTGAGAGCTGGACTGACCCGGGTTCAAAAGCTTCCCTAGCCAGTGACCCTCAGTCCTAGTCACGCAGGCAGAAGGAGGAGATAACAGCAGTTAATAAAGATTAAAGAGTTTATTTGTAAGACCCAATTACATGGGATTAAGGCAATCAATGCATCTCTTACTCACTACATCATTGCAGATACAAATCCAATACCCCAGTGGTAAGGCTAGATGAAGTGAAGTCCAGAACAAGTCGAGACGAGTGAGAGAGGAGAAGTGTGAAGCTATCAACAAGTGTGTTAGCTTTATACCATAGACCCTGCACCTATAAATAGGATATTACTCACCCCAGTTGTATAACCTATTCATCAACATATTTACCCCAAATCTGTCCAAGGTTGCTGAGTCATATCATCTTGAGACTATGTCTCGTGACCAAAGACCTTGTGTACTTGAACTCAAGAGACACCCACCATGTCAGGTGATAATCCTGATGTCAGGTGGTAATCTCGTTCTGCCTATGCAAAACCCAACACTTCCAACTCTACTTTTCTATGATTCTATGATTTTCACTTGTTTCTGGGGTTGCTTTTTGAACCACTACTTTCAGTTGCACAAGTGGTGGGTCCCACTTGCACAACAGATTGAGCAGGAGCACAGCAGCAGTATTGAAGACTGCCCCCTGTCTCCTTGGCTGATTATTTTTTTTAAAAAAAATTTTTAATGTTGGAAGCTGCCCTGAGTGATGCTTTTGAATTGGAAGGTCCACCTGGATATCAGTGTCCAGGGAGGTCCACCTGGCCCCAATATTGTCATCTTTTGGGCACCAGATTGACTTTCCTCTACTCCCAGGCACCATTTGACAGCATATGTTGGCCTACTCCATTTAGTTGTTTTATCAGGTCTTGGTATTTTATTATTAACTGCTTTTAGATGTTTTAAATTTGTGTATGTATTAGTCCCTCTTCTAAGACACCTTGAATCTTTTTATGAGAATTTTGGGTCTTTATGTGAGAATTTTTAATAATAATAATTATTAGTAGTAGTATTTTGTAATACAAAAATAAAATAAAGATATGTTCAACTACTGTGTGGCTCTTTGACAAGTCATTCTCCCTCTTTCGAACTCACCTGTGTTGTTTATGATAATGAAACAAGATAAGTATTTCTTGTACCTTATGCAAAGCCTTTGGGATGCTGCAATGAAGAGCTCTCCAAGATGATGAGGAAAGAGTAGCAGAAGCCTGAACTATCTGTATGTAACCCTGACATCTGGAGATGGATATACTGCAAGTAATATCCCAGTTGAGGAGGGAGGCAGTTTCAGATATGATAAAAACTGGGAAGGGGGAGTAGCAGATGACTGACTTGTACTTCACTTCGTTGTGCTCTTGGTGTGATGTTCAGAATTATGAGCTGTATTTGCATCTACATCTCACCAAAAGCACATGTTCCCACTATGGCTATTAAATTTAGGCCTAAGCGAAATATCCCTCCTAACGTCTTCACCATCTCCGTGGGCTACAAAGTGGGAGGGAGCATTATAACAATATGAGGAAAAACATGGAGTGCTCACCCTGTTTATTGTCAATGGCATTCTTACTCCCCAATGCAGCTATGTGCCAATTGTTCCTTCAGTGTTTTCTACCTAGAAGATGCCAGACTGAGGACCATATTTGTGGAGTTCCTTCCCTAGTGAGGCAAGTATGTTCCCTGCTTTACTGGCTTTTAAATAGACCTTAAAGACCTTATCTCAAGGCTTTTAATTAATATGTGTGTTGCTGTTTTAAACTGCTGCTGATTTAATGTTGTTGTTATTGTTTTGTTTGGGTTGTAGTTTTTATAGGTGTATGATGACTTAGTGTTGTTTCCTGTTTAATTTGATGTGAGCCATCTTGTGTGAGGCTCGCCCTGTAACAATTCGATAGAGTCGAAGTTGGTACCCCTAATTACCAGTTGCACCAACCCCACACTGGGGTGGGCAATCCGCTGAGACCCAACCTTCCTCCAGCTCTGCAGGCACTGCTGCTGTTCCTGCTGAGCCAGGCTGAAAGCGGGTGCGCACCGTGCTACTCGCTGAACTTCTGGGTTCCCGGCGGGCTGCTGTTTATGTACATTGCCCAGGGTGGCCGGCCAGATGGGCCATTCAAAATTGTAATAAATAAATAAATAAATAAATGAAAATGCCTTAAGATACGTCAAAAGTGGCTGCAATTTGTGCAAATTACACAAATTGCAGCCACTTTGGGAGTATCTTAAAGCATTTTCTACATAAACAGCAGCCCACCGGGAACCCAGAAGTCACTTCCCTGGCTCAACTTGGTAGACAACGAGTTGAGCTGGGGAAAAGGTAAGTGGGGATGGAGTTCTAGTCCGCCAGATTTCCACCCCCTGAACAAGATCCTCACACATCCCTACCCCACGCTACCCCGAGAGGAGCTAGCATATTTTGCTAGAGTTTAACATGTGTGGGTTGTAAGTCTAGTTATCTATTTATCTCTATACTAAAACAGACAGACACATTTAGAAAATACAAGGATGCCTTTATTACATAAAAGATAGAACAGATACAGAGTTGTGTTATTACTAATTTTACTTGTGTTTAAGTTTCAATTAAATAGCAAGGCAGCAACTATACACTCACTCACATTCACACTTTCTATGTTTAAAAGAAAAGGAAAACCCTGTGCCTGCCTATAGAGAGAGCAATAGAGCATGGGGAGGGCAGAACCCCAAGCCCCATCCTAACAAGGAAGAAGAGAAAGGAAAACCTATGAGCCATACCCATCTTGATTTGCTGTGTTCCATGTGGCTGATTCTTGTGATGTCATGTTGCTGGCAAGGGTGAGCTTCAAGAGAGAGCTAGCTTCCATATTGGTAGCAGCATTTTTATACCTTAAATCAGGGGTCCTCAAACCTTTTAAACAGGGGGCCAGTTCATTGTCCCTCAGACTGTTGGGGGGCTGCTGGACTATAGTTTGAAAAAAATATGAACGAATGGATCAAGTAAAAAAAAAGGACCCGGGTCCTTTTTTTTTTCCTCCTCCGCCATCGTGCAGGACAAGAGGCCCGGCGGAGCCGCTCAGTGATGAACCCGAGAGGAGCCGCTGCCGCCACAAGTCAGCATCTGGGTCCGGAGAAAGGGGGAGGGGGAACGAGAGAAAGAGAAAGGGAGAGAGTCGAGTGTCGGCAGGAAATTATGTAATTACGCCGGATGCGGAACGCCGACAAAAGAATCGGCGCTTGAAGCGAAAGAGTTAAAAAAAAGTCTGCTTCCGCCGATCGGCTGCCGGGCCGGATAAAAAGGCAAGGCGGGCTGGATGTGGCCCGCGGGCCTTAGTTTGAAGACCCCTGCCTTAAATGTTCTTGTTTCTCTTATGGAGAGGGGAGGGGTAGTGGTGGGCGATCCACCCAACACCTGACTTGCGGCATGCTTGGCGAGTGCTGCCACCGCACCTTTCGAGCCGGGCACACAAAAGCATATGCAAATTTCTAAGCAGAAAAACAAAACAACACACACCCACTCAATAGAATGACCTTGGTGGTGGAAAAACGAGAACCTCGGCATGATTGAGCTCGACACATCCACCCATTCCACTGACTACAGATGGGTTGCCCTTCCTGCCTTCTCTTTCTCATAGTCAGCCATCCATATTGGGAACTTACAGAACACATATTTAATACCTTTATTCAGTGGTGCCAAGGCAACATATATTACTAGGTAGCCATCCACTGACAGATGCCAAGGGAAGGTACTCTGACGCCTGTCATAGTGCTTGAGCAGGGGTCCCTAACCTTTTTGGAATCGTGGGGACATTTGCAAGTTTGAGAAACTGCTGTGGGCACCACCACAAAATGGCTCCCATGGAGGATGTGGCTAGTCACATAATGGCTGCTGTGGGGGCCTGGCTAGTCAAAAGTGAACTAAAGAGGTGCGGGGAGAAAAAAATAGTGAGGCTAGAGGCTGGGAGGGAGGGGGAAATAGCAAGGCAAAGGGGTAGATGGGAGAGAAAGAGCAAGGCTAGAGGTGAGAATGGGAGAGGGGAAAAAGACAGTCTTAACATTTTCCAAGGTTTTTATTGAAACATATTTTTTTTTGAAGGGGGCAAGGAATGGAGAGCCTCATGGGTGCCATTGGAGGTTCCTGCGGGTGCCATGTTAGGGACCCCTGTACTAGAGACTGCACTAAATTATCCAATAAATGTCACCCTCAGAACTACCCTTGGGTGACTTTAACCCATAGAAACAGGAGTCAGCTACCCTGATTTCACAGTAGCATCAAATCCAGGCTAGCAGCCACCCACCTTCCTCTTCTTTCCATCCAAAGGCTTCTGGGGATCCAACAACAGTCAGGAGCTATGCCAATGTACGTAGATATATGTATGCCTTTCTTCCTTAATTCAAGTTGCTTTCTAATGGTACCATTTAACTATATTAACTATATTAACTCAAAAGTAGCATGTATTCAAATGAGAGGAAGCTTCTAAATATTCTGCAGGCATGAAAAATTAAAATTAAATTGTTTTGTTAAACAAAATAAGGACTTATTTAGGAAATTCTCAGGCATATAAGAACAATTTAGAACAATTTTCAGGCATCTAAGAAAACAAAAGCAAAAGAGAGAGAGGTGACACTACCAAAACCAGAGGCAAAAAAAAGGATTATAATAGGCATGCAAAAATGTATTGTTGTAAAACTATGAATAATAAAAATCCCCAAGCTGCCCTTCTTCAGGAGAATATTTAAAACAAACATGACTACATGTATAAGGAAACAGGCATATCTGTCTTCCAGTAGCATTGTAATTCTTCAGAGCTTAAGGCAGCTATACCTATCTGAATGTTTTTCCTTTACAAGTAGCTACATTTGCTGTTAAATATTCCCTCCAAAGAAGAGCTGCATTGGGATATTGGTTATTCATGGTTTTGCAATGTTAAATTTCAAACTGGAAGATTAGGCGATTTACACATGTAACATCATCAGCTACACACTTTTGCAAAGGCTAGCACTCCCCGAGGTTTGCAAATGAAGTGAATAAGGATGCCATCTTCTGCACAGTGGAACTTACTTCCAAGTAAGGATCCACAAGGACATGTGTTGAATGTAGAAGGGGGGGGGGGGAATCGATGGTGCAATAATATTTAACTCCAAAAGGGGATAGATGATTGACAATTTGGGGAAATGAACGAACACACACTCTGATACGATCCAGCAGCAGCAGGAGGAGAAGGAGGGGAAATGAACAGAGGAGAATAGCCCCCCCCCCCCGTCAAACACAAGGCTTACTTACAACGAACTAACAATACGGTATCCTGCTGAGAATCAATTAGAGGCTGTGCTAGGTTGAACGCCATTGGTGTTTCCTCCTGAAGCCAGCATGCTAGGGACAACAGTTCTAGCTAAAGGGGAACAGATGCTGTTGTAGTCAAACAGAGCAGATTTTCCTCCAGCCCCGGCTATACAGTAATACCTTGGATTGCAAGTAACTTGGTCTGAGAGTGTTTTGCAAGAAAAGCAAAAATGTTTTAAACATTTTGACTTGATAAACAAGCAAGGTCTTGCAAGACAAGTGTAGGGATGTAACCGCTCGCTTCGAGCGGGCATAGCGGGCTGAAATCGGCCCCGCTGACGCCCACCAGAGACTCGCTTTGATATAAGAGTATTTTGGATTACAAGCACGGTTCCGGAACAAATTATGCTTGCAATCCAAGGTATTACTGTACTGTCTTTTCCCTTTAAAAAAAAGGGGGTGTAGGAGGAAAAGAGGAAGGAAAGAATGTACAACCGAGGTTAGTTGCTGTGGTGATAGCAGAAATGTATACACAGAGGAAAGTGACCCACATTAACAGAGGATACAGTTTGTGTGGCTCCCTTTGTTGTTCTATATGAAGAGAACACGGTTTCATGCTCCCCATTTTCCTGAGTCGTGGGACCTTGCAAGACAGCATTCTGCAACGTCTGTTTGCTTTGTGAGTAAACAGTGCCGGTCATGTGGAATTCTTATGATTCATGTTTGTTTGTTTGTTTGTTTACACATATGTAAACTGAACTGGGGAGGGGGAATCAGGCAGGCGCATAGATGGGCAGAGGGCAGTACTAGTCTTGAGGAAACAATGGTCCCCCAAAAGCAATAGCATACTCTTGTATCGTCCCAAGGCTGCTTCTTGCCAGCCATCTGAAAAGCTCAGGCTTCTTTCCCTTTCTCTCATTAGATTCAAATTGTCCTGCTATAAGACTGGAGAAGGTGACACAAATGCCAGTGCTTGCAGTAGCCACTGGCTATAAAAGGCCATTAAGCAGTGGCTTGAGATATCAAGCTGGACAAACGCATCAAGATAAGAGGCCATATTTATTTATTCATTAATTCATTTATTTATTACAGCTATACCCCACAACAGCCAAAGCTCTCTGGATGGTTCACAGCAATTAAAACCATAAATACAACATGTTAAATACAATATAAAAGTTTAAAACTACAATATTAAATAAAATAACTGAATGAAACCTAGCGACAGTGCAAAGATTTAAAATACAGTAAGGGTGAGATCCTATGTCCCTCCAACCTTGTCTGGGGGGGGACATAGGATTGGAGCTGGAAACCCCTGCAACCTCGGAAATCTTTTCCGAGTTGCAGCGCTGCGGAGCACCCGCACCTCGTAGCTGGCATGGTTCTTTCCAAACCAGCAGAAAAACAAAGCCAGTCTTCTGCCTTTGGTTCCGTCATGGGAGGCATTCCTGGGGGCGGGGAGGGGAGGAGTGAGGCTCCGCCAGATTCTGAGGCATCCAGGCAGCACCTCAGCCTCTCCTCCTCAGAGGAGAGGAAAAATATCTAATGAAATTGGCCATCTAGATGTTTCCGAGGCTGAGGGGAGCACAGCAGATATTCTAACTGCCGTGCTCCTCCCACCAGGTTTGGAGGGTTGCGGGCACCCTCATAGGATTCCGCTGCCCCAGATTTAGAATGACAGAATCTGAAGGACTAAAATGTCTGGGAAAATAAGAAGATCTTCACCTAGTGCCAAAGAGCATGCCTTACATCAATGCCTACAACATAGAAGTTCAGTTACAAACATCTTATAGCCCAGAGATTGTCAGTGACTGGGTTCAAGCAACATAGAATCATAGAATCATAGAAAAGTAGAGTTGGAAGGGGCCTACAAGGCCATCGAGTCCAACCCCCTGCTCAATGCAAGAATCCAGGTCAAAGCATCTCTGACAGATGTCTGTCCAGCCGCACCTTGAATGCCTCCAGACTGGGAGAGCCCACCACCTCCCTAGGTAGTTGATTCCATTGTCTTATTGCTCTGACAGTCAGGAAATTTTTCCTGATGTTTAGGTGGAATCTAGGTTCCTGTAACTTGAGCCCATTATTCCGTGTCCTGCAAACTGGGATGAACGAGAAGAGATCTTTGCCCTCCTCTGTGTGACATCCCTTCAAATACTGGAAGAGTGCGATCATATCTCCCCTCAGTCTCCTCTTCTGAAGGCTAAACATGCCCAGTTCTTTCAGTCTCTCCTCATAGGGCCTTGTTTCCAGTCCCTTTATCATCCTTGTTGCCCTCCTCTGAACCCTCTCCAGTTTGTCTATGTCCTTCTTAAAGTGAGGTGCCCAGAACTGGACGCAGTACTCAAGATGAGGCCTAACCAGTGCCGAGTAAAGGGGAATTATCACTTCCCGCGATTTGGAAGCTATACTTCTATTAATACAGCCCAAAATTGCATTTGCCTTCTTTGCAGCCACGTCACATTGCTGGCTCATATTCAGTTTGTGATCTACCACAATTCCAAGATCCTTCTCACTTGTAGTATTGTTGAGCCAAGTGTCCCCCATTCTGTAACTCTGCATTTGGTTTCCTCTCCCTAGGTGCAGCACTTGGCATTTATCCCTGTTAAATTTCATTCTGTTGTTTTCGGCCCAGCGCTCCAGCCTATCGAGGTCACTTTGAATTTTGTTTCTGTCTTCCAGAGTATTAGCTGTTCCACCCAACTTTGTGTCATCTGCAAATTTGATAAGCATTCCCTGTACCTCCTCATCCAAGTCATTAATAAAAATGTTGAAGAGCACCGGGCCCAGGACCGAGCCCTGTGGTACCCCGCTCGTTACCTCTCCCCAGTTTGAGAAGGAATCATTGATAAGCACTCTTTGAGTCCGATTCTTTAGCCAATTGTGGATCCACCTGATAGTTGTTCCATCTAGCCCACTCTTAGCTAGCTTACTAATCAGGATATCATGAGGCACTTTGTCGAAAGCTTTGCTGAAGTCCAGGTATTGGAGCTGGAAACCCCTGCAACCTCGGAAATCTTTTCCGAGTTGCAGCGCTGCGGAGCACCCGCACCTCGTAGCTGGCATGGTTCTTTCCAAACCAGCAGAAAAACAAAGCCAGTCTTCTGCCTTTGGTTCCGTCATGGGAGGCCCTGGAGATTTAAACTCGTTCAGAGTAATCAGGTGCTCCTTGACCATTTGCCTATCAATCTCAAGCTGCAATTCTGTCCACAGCATTCCCACAGTCCACAAGGGAGGTTACCCGATCAAAAAATGAGATCAGATTAGTCTGACAGGATTTGTTCTTGACAAATCCATGCTGGCTTCTAGTAATCATTGCATTGTTTTCAAGGTGCTTGCAGACTGACTTCTTTATAATCTGCTCAAAAATCTTCCCGGGGATTGATGTCAGACTGACTGGCCTATAGTTCCCAGGTTCCTCCTTCTTGCCCTTTTTGAAGATGGGAACAACATTTGCCCTCCTCCAGTCGTCTGGCACTTCACCTGTCCTCCATGATTTCTCAAAGATAATAGACAGTGGTTCTGAGAGTTCTTCTGCCAGTTCCTTTATTACTCTAGGATGCAGCTCATCAGGCCCTGGAGATTTAAACTCGTTCAGAGTAATCAGGTGCTCCTTGACCATTTGCCTATCAATCTCAAGCTGCAATTCTGCCCCTTCAGTCTGCACTTCAGGTTTGCCAGGGGGGTCATAGACCCTCTTTTGGGAGAAGACCGAGCCGAAGTAGGAATTGAACACTTCTGCCTTTTCTTTGTCTTCTGTTATCAATTTGCCATCCTCATTGCGTAGTTGAACCACTAGTTCTTTCTTCTGTCTTTTACTGTGCATGTATCCGAAGAAAGTTTTTTTGTTGCTTTTAGCATTCCTCGCTAACCTTAGCTCATTCTCAGCTTTAGCCTTCCTGACACTATTCCTGCAGTTCTGTGCTACCTGCCTGTACTCTTCCCCTGTAGCCTGTCCTTCCTTCCACTTCCTATACGTGTCCTTTTTTGTTTTCAGGTCATCTTTGAGTTTATTGTGAAGCCACATTGGCTTCTTCTGTTGCCCTCTGCCTTTTTTCCTTGTGGGAATTGATAACCCACACTCAAGGGTTGAGTATGGGTTGAGTGTGGGTTGTGGTTGAACTGTGGGTTGTTGTTGAAATGTAGGGGTGTGGCTGCCAGTGGGGTTGATGGGGGTAATGCAGTCCCCGAACCCCTGGTAGTTGCCCACCACTGCCTTAGCATGACATGGGTCTCAACAGAATTGCTAGCTCTGGTTACTGGAAAATCCCTCAGAACATTCAGGAATCCTTCAGATTGCATAAATTCCCAGACCATCTTAATGGGTTCCCCAGTTCTGCAGGGAGGGACTGGCACCATGAGACCGAGCTTCACCAGAAAGTGGTCTGACCATGACAATGGACTGATTTCAATCCTCCCCCCTAATATCCAGACCGCCCTCTCCTCATGCCCTGCCCTATGTGTCAGGCTGATGATAAATTGAGACAGCCTCATGGTTGTCATGGATGCCATGAAGTTGCAAGCTGGTCCTGTTAAGGCAGCCTCAAGACCATTTAAATCCCCCACCCCAGGACCATTTGGTGGCCACCACCACACATCAAGTAGGTGAATACCTTTGTTTAATGATGCACTATGTGAAGAAGTACTTACTTTTGTCTGTCCTGAAGCTCCTGCCATTCACTACCATCTATAATGATTGGCAACAACACAGTGTTGAAAGCAGAGGTCTTTCCCAAGACCTGCTACCTGATCCTTCTAACAGGAGATGCCATGGATTGAACTTGGAACTTTCTGCATGCAAGCCAACTGCTTTACCACTAACCTATGCCCTCTCCCCACTTTTCTACTGAGGGAAGAATTATGCATTGCAAATTGTTGGGGAAACATCCATGGTGCTAACATCTGATTGGTCCAAATTTGCCAGACCAGTGCACTAGAGAGTTTAAAGATGTGTGTCCACACCTATTTCACTTGCATACATAATGTGCTTGCTGCATAAAACACTAGTGCAACACTAATGTTTCCTACAAGTCATCGTGCGTAGTGAGGGTGGTCATGTGTCCTTTTACAGAGAGGACTATTGGTCCCAGGGCATGGTCTGAAGGCACATGAGGCAGCCACCATGCTGAAGCTAAGCAGGTCTCTGGATCTGGTCAATGTTTGGAGGGGAGACTGCCTGGGAACAGCATGTAGCCACCTTGAGTTCCATGTGGGAAGAAAGGTGGGATATTAATGTAATAAATAAATAAAAATATTCAAAAATATTTGAATGGCTTCCAGAGAACTGTCCTATTTTGAAGGTGTCCTCTATTTGAAGAGTTGGTCATCCTTGAAGTTGCCCATTGACAGCATTGTCCAGTCCAATTAAAGATAAAGAACCATCAGAAGGAAGAGCTGGGCCTTGAAGTTGCCCATCGACAGCACCTGGACAGCAGACTGAGCAAGGTACACAGGTCACCTGGTCTCAGAAGTCTTCCCAACTATGGTGAGACATATTCTATTTCTATATCAAAATTAAATTTAAACTAAATGTCTAAATTTGCATCTATACATAACAATTATCATATGCAAATGTTATACAAGTCAGTGTCCTCTTTTGTCCTCTTTTTGGTAATGCATTTCCTGTTTTGAGGTGATTCATAAGTGGCCACCCTATGTGTATTACTGCCCTGATACTACCTTGAAGACAATCAGTTTGTTTTGTTTGCGCCTGTTTCAGGATCTCTTGTTTTAACCCACTAGGCCTGTAGTATAATAACTAGGCTTCTGGTCTCCTGTTTCTAGTTCTTAGAAGCTGGGATTGGATTTGCATCAGTGACTCTGACACAAAAGCCTTCATACTTCATTACCAATCTCTTTGGATGTCTGGCCCAGCAAAATTGGCTATTATCTAAATGCATCATTTTATTTCCTTATACCTGTCTGGCTGAAGGCACATATAACTATAACAAACTGCTTCAAGCAGCACCAAGAGATAGTAATATACAGCAATTTACTGGTAATGGACCTCCGAGTTTTCCAGTACAGAGAGATGACATGTTTTTGAAAGATAAGAAATAAGGTGAAGTACAAATATTGGTGAAATTCCTAGGTAGCAGTCACTGACTATAAACACATTTCCCTGTTCACATTTGCTGTAAATGTAGGAATTATTTGGAATTCTCTGTAGTCTGCATTAAGCACGCTTTATACGCAGACTGAGAGGGGAAATGCTCTAGGTAATTCTCTTCTCTTCTACATCTTGTGATTCTGTTTTCTGAGCCCTCGAATGGCATGAATTGCATGATGATGCCACTGGGTAGTTCACGAAGTTTCGTCTTCATGTTTCATCTCAACCAGTAATAATAAACTTGAATACAATATCCCATTATGGGGAGTAGCCATGCCTCTGCCTGAGAGCACATCAACCATTACTCACTTATCACCTTTGCCATTTGGCTTACCCAGCTCAGATCAGAAGAATTTAGAGAAATCAATATTGTTCCTGCAATCTCTGAGCAAGCTCTCCAAGGTGGATTCCCAAGAAACCCAACCTCTGCCTTGAGCAGTTGCCTACCTGTTTTGCTGTTAGTGAAATTGCACCTAAAAATCATAACACTCTCACCATCAAACACTCCATCAGCAAATGAGTAGTAGCAAATAGTAGGTTCCAAGCAGCATCCTGGAAAACACTGGCTTTTCATTCCCAAAATTGCACACTCATGCCAGTGCATTATGTCTGCTAGAGGGATAATTAAGAATCACTGTATCCATCTTGGACCTGCTCACTATTAGTCTTCTTGGTGAGAAAGAGTTTTACTGTTTTCCCCAGAGGAACTGGATTGGCTGAAGGAGCCCTGTTTAGATGGGTCTTCATTTAAACAGCATTATTAACAAATGGCAGGTTCCAAATTTTGTCAACTTAAAAAGCACATCCATCCCGCCCCCCCCCCCGCCAGCAATTCACACAGGTGATTTATATAACAAGTAGGGTTGAGAGGATTTCACCCATTATGTTCCTGTATAATATCCCTGGTTTGCTCTGGCCTGCATTCCATTCTTCCTGAATTCTGGTTTAAGTAGAAGAATTTCTAAAATAAACTCCAGAATGTGCAGTTTGCCTGAGTTTTCACTTCCTTAAGTTAATTTGAAGCTCTCACCACACCCCACACTCATTACCAATGTGTATGGGTTCATTGATAAAACATTGCAAGAAGAAGAAGAAGAAGAAGAAGAAGAAGAAGAAGAAGAAGAAGAAGAAGCTGATCATATATCTAAATCTGCCTCCCAATGCACTTGCTACCTAGCACAACACTCACCTATCCTCCACCTATGGTTAATGTTTCTCTGGTCAAGTTCACAAGAGATGATAAGATGATAAGAGAGAGTTTTATGGATGCTATAGGACTTGAAAGACATACAGTAAACAAAAGAAGGCTGTCATGGCTGGAGAGGCCAAGGAGGTACAGGTGGGGCACAAACAACACTTTCCTATTCTCAGGAGCAGCTTTCACAAAAATGCCATATGGGGACAGTAGGGACCTCATGTAGGCAATTTACCTAAATTTCCACTATGCATCTGAGAAGGAAATAGGAAGTACAGGATCAAGGAGCTCAGTGCAGCATGTGTGAGGTTCCTAGGTAGTCACCAGACCTGCTTAGCTTCAGAGATAGAACTCCACAGGGAATCTGGCCAATAACTGGGTGGAGTCTACCTGACAAACCTATGTAGGACATTCAGAGCTCTGTATAAGAATGATAGGTCATACGCTGGGTATTCTATGATTCTATTTTTCAGAAGCCATACCTGGATGGAAACCTAACCCCTCATGTTGTTAAATGGCACCATTGTATTCCTTTCCCAGTTGGCAAAGCAATATGTAAAATCCTGCTTTAAGGATATTTTAACTGCAATTCAATAAAAGTAATTTTGCAGCTAAGACAAAGTAATGACCACATTTCTGAGATCTGTAATATATTGCAGGAGCTGGGCCCAAGGGCAGCAAATACTTATTACTGGCAAAGTGTTTGCTCCTTCAATCAACATAAAATATTATGTTGCATAGGCCTACACAGTCAGCAGGCAGCTCTTTGCATTATGCGGCAACTGAGAGCTTCAATTGAGGCCATTTCAGAACCCAGACAGAAGGAAATTTAAAAACAAAACACCAATTAATAAATAACAGAAACTCTTTTTTGTTTGAAGCAGCCACAATGGATCCTCGGTGGCATTTATGTCATATTTTTCATCACCAGCCCTAAGACTTCCTGTCATGGAATATACCAACTGTAGGAAGAGGAGCATCAACTATTTTATTACCCTTTTTACTAGCGGTGTGTGCGTGTGTGTGCGTGTGTGTGCGTGTGAGTGTGTGTGTGAAATCTCTTTTCAGCCTGAGGGCAGAATTCACTTTCAGTGAAGCTTTTTGGGGGCTGCGTTCCAGTGGTGGGTGGGGCCAAAGGAAAAAAGGGGCGGGACCAAAAATACTAGCATAGTTTAGCTTAAAGCCCTTACTGTGAGTAACGAAGCCTTAGGACAGGCATTTTAGACTTTTGGAAAGGGGGGGATGCACAAAAGCTGGGAAACCAAGTGATTAGCAGTCTAGGGAAAGGGGTGGGGCCAAGTGAGGGGGGCATAGCCATCTGGGAAACCCCAGAGGGCCAGGTTGTGACCTAAAAGTGTCACAACCTAAGAGAGCCAGTGTGGCGTAGTGGTGAGAGTGTTGGACCGGGACTCGGGAGATCCGGGTTCTAGTCCCCGCTCGGCCATGAAACTCACTGGGTGACTTTGGGCCAGTCACTGACTCTCAGCCTAACCTACCTCACAGGGTTATTGTGAGGATAAAATGGAGAGGAGGAAGAGGATTATGTAAGCCACCTTGGGTTCCTTGAAGGAAAAAAGGCGGGGTATAAATATAATAAATAAATAAATAAATAAATAAAGTGGGCTGAATGTGGCCTACTGACCTAAGGCTCAAGACCCCTGCCAGAAACATCCTTTGGTGCATGCTGTTTCCTCACTCCCCACATCACCTTGCTCATCAGCATCTATTTGATGCTACTTTTGCCCCTCCCCCATTTTCAATGGGAACCCCTAGGAGGAAATGAGCAGTTGCCCGACACTTGTTTCATTACTGGCATTACTACTGGGATATTCAGTCAAAGGTAAGATGGGCTCTACAGTTGTACGTCTGCAGAGTCCGTACCTGCACTCATGCATACCGACCCTACATTCATATCATTATACATGCAGAGTCCATTCTCACCATTGACTGAATATGCAGAAGTGAAGAGTTGGCGCAGCAGAAGTATGGAGGTCAGGGATGGGGGGGGGGGGGCTAACCAGCATAATCGACCTCCCCACTCCATTAATTCAGTCTGCACATGGAATACAAGTGAGAATGGACACAATGATAAAGTGATTGAACATCTCTCAAGAGCAGTGTTCTCCAGCCTTGGGTCCCCAGATGTTTTTGGCCTACAACTCCCAGCATGCCCCAGCCAAAAAACATCTGGGGACCCAAGGCTGGAGAACACTGCACTAATAAAACTGATAAAACAAATAAATTAAACACAGTTAAAAACACACAACAATAACAGTATTGGCAGGGTCGAAGAGAGATCACTGTCGGGGAATTTGCTCCTTAAGAGACATTCCAGTCCCTTGCCTTGATGTGGAACAATTTCAAGAGCCTGTGTAGCAAAATGCCACCAGCTATAGGATTTCTGAAGACTGTACCCGTTAATCTTATGCCGTGGGATTTGCTGTAATAAAAGGATCTCACCGATTGGAGTCCCCGGTGTCAGAGTGCTAGAATGTGTGATTGCAGCACCGGAGCCTCTGCAATCACCATCCTGCCGCTTAAACACCCCCAGGAAAGAGGTGGTGGCTATACAGGCTGGCTGGAGATGAGCAGGTGGGAACTGCTCATGGCGCAACAGGGGAGCCGAGCAAGAGACCTTGCGGGTCGAGGAGTCTCCTTGCTGCCCAGCTTTGAAGAAAAGGCTGACCGGTCATCATTTGGCAGCAGTGCTTTAAGGCGCAGAATGCCACAGCAAGAGGGGTCTTGGGTGACCCCCTGGCCCTTTCCAACCCTCCGAGTGTACGATCTGGTGCTTCCTCCTCTCAAAAAGCTGCTCCCGTATCCACACAGGGCAGGTACTCCCGATCTGCGTGTCACTCGTAACAAAATCCCACAGCCACAAACAGGGTGTGGTGGCTTAAATGAGAAAAAAGTGAGCATTCAGTATACTTTATTTTTAGGGGAGGGGGAAACCATGCACATGCAGCATTGGCTCCCTGCTGGTCCTAAATAAATTAGGGGGAGGAGCAATTAAACACACACGTACTGATCAGCACCCAGTGTCCAGATCCCATGTTGGTTGAAATATTTTTAGCTAGCCTCCTTTACTAAAACTTTTGAGGTGTCTAACAGCATTTTATAACAATAAACATGCTAAAATCACAGAAATGAAAAAGATGAGGTGCCACAGCAGTGAAGGCCTTGCCTGAGCCTGTACTGCATGAATCGCTTTTATATTTCCCACCCACATACTGCCCCCGTCCTGAAGATGGTGTCTCTGCTCTCTTTTAGGCTGGATCCTTTTCTGGGATAAAGAGGAACAGCCACCAGGAAGCCAACGCTACCTGTGACCGCTGCTGCGGGACAAATAGTGCAGCTGGTGTCAAACTGCCAGGAAGGCGGGAGAAGGGAAATGGGTCCCAAGCCTCTGAGGTGAGGAAGTGCAGGCACCAGGGGGCCTGCACAAGAAGAGACGGCACATATTGGTTATCTCTTCGCCCACTTTAACCACCTATTTATACACGGTGTGATTAAAATGTATGGAGACCTTGTGGTCCGAATAAACAAGCAACCAAATATATTCTAGCTAGAAGAGAACAAAGACAGGCATATTTCTTGCTTAAAGATCTGTGTTATTGTTTGCAAGCTATCTGGGGGGGGGGGTTCATAGGGTTTTCTACACTTTGTAAAAATAATGCTGTTGCTATTTATTTATTTTTTTAAGTCAATAAAAAGCTACACTATTTATGAGTTGGTAATGTATTTGAGCTTGAACTGGTGAAGGTATTGTGAGTGGGTGGACAGGCAGGAGAGAAATGTTAGCCTTGATTTGTGAAAATGGGGCTCTTACACGTTTATATGAAAGTGTGTTTGTGCGTGTGCGTGTGCGTGTGCGTGTGTGTGTAAGAGAGAGAGAGAGAGAGAGAAAGAGAGAGAGAGATGAAATAGCTGACTTCCTTCTTTTCTACCTCCCTCTCCTCCCTGCCCCCCCCTTTATGGAAGTTGTGCGCGGGGGGGGGATTACACAGGCAGAGTATTCTGGGAAATGAATATAGCCCTCCTTTCCATGGCCTTCCAAAAATTCCGAGCAAATTAGATTGTGCCTTTGAATTTGGGTTTGGAGGGGACGAAGAGAGCAAGACATTTCTATTGCTACAAAAAGACTTCTGGTGCCTTAAATATGAGACCCTTAGACATCATGGTTTCTACCTTTGTGAGTTCTGAAACCCCACAAGAACTCTTCTTTTGTAAGAGTGCTGTAACAGATTAAGGCTGCAATCCTGCACACGCTTACTTTGGAGTAAAACCTGTTGGGTCGAATTGTATTGTAATGTAGCTAACCCCCACTCCCACCCCATGGAATGCAGTGCATCCTCATTTTAGGGAATAGCCAGTGTCTGAACCCCCAACTTTTTAAATAGAACCTTCAAAAGATGCCTCTTGGAGCCCTGCGCCCAAGTTCTGGGGCCAGTCAGGTTTACAAATGTACTGAGCTAAGAACAAAGGAAGAAGCATGCTGGATCAGACCAAACGTCCATCGAGTTCAGGGCTTGGTTTGCAATGATTTGATCTTGGTACCTAGGAATTAAAAATGTCCCCTCATCTACCCGGGCCCACTTTGTACAAGGCTTTCTCCTTTAAAAAAAAAAGGTTCTGGTCACTTAAGAATTGGAAAATTATTTTTCAGCTGTGTGTAAACTTAGTAGGACTACTTTACACCTTTTGTGTTTGCTTTGTGGAGGCTTCTTTCCCCTCCCTTTGAAGCACTTTGGTACAGTTTTGTGTGTGAGACACTTGAGGAGAGTGAGTGGAAGTTGTGAGGAAGTGATGTGTGTAGTTCTGTAACTGTCCGGACTGGTGCCCCAGGACCACTGTGTGAATGCAGAAGGGAGTTTTATCCTGTCCACTGAAAGTTCCATCGAATCCTCACAAACATGTTTTCAGGGTGGGTCTTCTCTTTTCCATCATGCAGAAAGCCAAAGAGGTCAGAGAAATAGTCCCTTGCACTTCATAACCAGACCCTAAACCTCCGACTCCATACATCAGGGCCCCCCAACGTGGTGCCTGCAAAGCTCTTTACCTCCCTGCCCCCTTCCAAAAATGTTTTTAATAAAACATTTAAAAATGTGAGGGCCCCAGGTGGTTCTTCCTTTTCCAGAATGGTTGATCAGCTGTTCAGTGGGCAGAAAGAGAAAACAAGGCAAAGGGGTGGAGGGGAGAGAAAAAGCGAGGCGAGAGGCTGGGAGTGGAGAGAAACGGCAAGGTAAGGGGGTGAGTGGGAGAGAAAGAGCAAGGCTAGGAAGGCAGAGAAAGGAGAAGGCTGGAGACGGGAAAGAAGAGAAATAGCAAGGAAAGGGCCTGGGAGAGAGAAATACGGAGGCTAGAGGCTAGGAGAGGGTGGGGATGGAGCTACGCGGGAGAGAATAACCCATCATCAGACTTAGTGCAGCTATAATGGCCTCCCGGAAGCCCTCAATAGCCGAGACATCATTCACGCGATAAGCAACTGTGTGAACCTTTTCTCTTTACTAAAGGAAATAGGAAGCGAGTCCCCCAATCAGAAATGGGAGCATGGCAGTCCGTGTGCAGGATTGCAGCCTGAAAGAGCATCCAGACGGATCTATCCTCACCCGTACCATTTTCTTTCTATTAAAATGTAGAACTTCACATGGAGTGTGAGTAACTCTGACAATAACCATCATCAGGCGGAAATGTCTTTAAACCTTGTTATATGATGTACACTCCACAGAGAGACATTGCCGGAACATTGAAAAGACTAATTCCAAATGAGGGAAATGAATACAGAGATTGTGGGGCCAGGAATCTTCCTAGATTGGTCCCTAGTTTTGTAAAATGGCTAATAGAATCAGGTTTGGCTTTCATGACAATGCAGCATTTTGAGACTGGATTTATATGTGTCTCTCCCCCAACTGTCACCAGGCAGCAGCCAATCCACAAGGCTCCCTGAACTGTCTCCATCTCAGGTGGCCATTGTCACTTTCAGAACTGGGGCCTGCCTTTGCCTTTCTTCCTTCTCCCTCCCCACCCCTCTTTCCCTTTGTGACCTCTTTTCCAGGGTAAGCCTGAGGACTGGGACTGTCAGGTTGATTTTTATTGAGGTAAAGGCCACTCTGAAGCCCTTTTGGGTTGAAGAGTTGGATGAACAGGCTTAAAGAAATAAATAACTTGTCCTATGATCCCATCCGGAGCATTCAGCAGAACCTTTGGCCAATTCTATTTAAGCATGTACTATTTAAGCATGTACTAAGAAACATCGTCCTTTGTATGAAGTGGCTGCACTGTAACTTTCAAATAGGAGGCTGCAGAATATATCGCGATGTTTAGAAAGTGTAAACAGCCTTCAGTATATGGATTCTGAAGAATTGTTGCCCTTAAAGTCTCTCATAGCCTTGCTACAAAGAAAGGAGAAAAGCAAAAAGGAGAGAATGATTTAGATGCTGATTTATTCAAGGTATTCATATACTGCTTTTCAGCCTGAACTCACACAGCAGTTTACATGAAATTATTAAAACAATAAAACCAATAAAATTATGCAATCAAACAAAAAAGACAAGCAATTATTTGTCTTGGAGAAGTTGATTCTGGTTCTCCTCTCCTCAGGGCAAGATGGGAGTCTGCATGCCAGTGTGCCACCCTCCAGTGGAACTTGGAAACTGGGGCAGGGCTACAGTGCCCATGAAATCCACACACAGAATCCCCACACCTGCTGACATTCACAGAGGACTTGACTCATCCACGGCCATTCTATTCCAGGCAAAATTCTGTGGGGCACCTTTGATGCGTTGCTCATAGAACAGGGGAATGATAGAATTCTAGAGGTGGAAGAGGCCATTGAGGTCACCACGGACAACCCCCTGCTCTGTGCAGGAATCCAGTCTCAATCATCCCTGACAGATGGCAGTCCAGACTCTGCCTAAAGACCTGCAGTGACAGAGAGCCCACCACGTCCACAGGCAGTTGGTTCCCTTCTCTGAGTGCTGTGACGGTTAGGACGTTACTCCTGAGCTTCAGCCAAAATCTGCCTTCCTGTAATTTAGGCCCCTATCTCGTGTCTTTGATGACAGAGGGCACGTTGCGGCCTCTTCTCTGTGACAACCATTTAGGTACTTGGAAAGCGCTAACATACCCACTCGGTCTTCTCTTCTGGAGGTTAAATATACCCCGTTCCATCCATCTTTCATCATAGGACTAAGTTTCTAGTCTCCCGATTATCTTTCTTGCCCTTCTCCAAGCTCATTCCAATTTAGATGAATCCTTCTTCAAGCGTGAGGATCAAACCAGGACACAGTATTCAAGGTGCGCTCTGACTAGAGCAGAGGACAATGGAACCATCACTTCCCGTAATTTTGTAATTATGCTTCCATTACTGCAACCTAAAATTGCATTTGCCTTCTTTGCAGAGCACTTGATACTCCTTTACTGTCTTAGCTTCCACACTGCCTGTCCTCGAGCATCAGCCTCTGAGGACTCGCCAATTTCAGATGACCTCTCAGTGCCTCGACTGGCACCCCCCACCCCCGGGGACTTGCGACTCCTCCTGCCCTAGAAGAGATGACTTAGGCTGCCTGGACATCCCACTGGTTGCTCTCCCATGGTGGTTTCTGGAGGTGTCCCCTCTTCTCCACTGTGCCCCATTGATCTGCCTCTTAAGGGCACCATCTCTGTGTCTGGTGAGCCTGCAAGTGGGCAGAGAGCTCTCCTAGTGGTGGGTGAAGCCCACACACCCACTGGGAACAAAACATACCCGAGTAGTGAAAAAGGCTACCTCACGAGCCCTGCCGCTTATTCAAATGTGACAGATGGTTAACTCCACCTCTGTCAGATGTCCGACTCCATCCCCAGATGTGCTACCTCCGGAGGTCCTGCCCTGGATGGAGGGATCACACGTCATGCAACCGTGGACCCATATGCTGAGGGTTTAGTTAGGGATGCGGCATGCCAGAGGGAACCGAAATGGACTCAAATTAGTTCGAATTTCAAAAATCTGACCCGCGGATTCTGCACCAGACTGGTTTTTTTAGCTTCCGTAATTTGACACAAATTTTGTCTTAGGAAAATATGGAAAATAAAAGAACACCCACCAAAAATGCACCTTTCCCCTATAGGCTAAATCATACAAATACACGTTAGTGTATGTTGGGGGAGGTGGTGGGCATTTTGGGGGAATTTGTGAATTTGCGTACGAATGCATTTGCGCAAAATCCGATTCCGTCAATGCGCGGATGATGCAACAAAAGCTGCCTGAACATCTGCAAAATGTAGACGGAATGGATTTTACAATCTCCGTACATCCCTAAGACCCCCACTGTACATGTGTGGGACTGGAAGTGACTACAAGGGGGTCATTTGAAACACCATGCTCAGAAGTCCCATCTCTGGAGGTCCTGCCCCGGATGGAGGGTTCACCTGATGGGGTCATGTGACCCATCCACAAACCCATCATGCCACCATGAACCAATACAGAGAGGTTTCAGACAACTGCTTTTGATGGGGGAACAAAGGACCCAACATGAAAACTAGTTTTCTGCAGGAAAAGAAGGGGGGAAAGGCAGTGCTGCTAAATATGATGAACCTACAACTCTCTATCAAGAAAAAGGGACCTGCTCTTTTCTTTCTCCCTAGACTTGTTTCTGTGTTGATTAGTGCCTAAGTATCTTCTACATCTCCAATGGAGATCCGTGATACAAAGCCCACATTTAAAAAATGGGAAAACCACCTTCTTGTAATTTATTTCAGGTCTTGCAAGACCGCTCTGGGCCAATCCAGGAAGGGTTGGAAATGACCGTGGTGGGGTGCTTTCTTTCCCCATGTACAGCAGCTGTCTAAAACCTCTTCCTGTTCGGCCACAATGGCATGCTGAGTTCATAGAGGGGGGTCACGTTTCCCCTCCATCTGGGGCAAGAACTCCGGATCTGGGACTTCCAGGGATGGTGTTGCATATGAATCCTGTGTGGTCACTTTCAGTCCCCCACATGTATGGCAGGGGTATAAACCGTCTTCATATGGGTCCATCTCAGCTTGACGAGTCCCTAGAGGGCTCAAATGACCCCCATCCGGGTGATGCCTTCATCCAGAAAGGGCGTCTGGAGCTGGGACTTCCAGGGGATGGGGTGGGACTTCTGCCAGGAGCAGGGCTAAACCACCTGTCACATTTGAATAAGGGGCGGGGCTCAGAGTTAAATGTGAGGTAGCTTTTTTCAGTACTCACTTGACCTTGGCTCTCCATCTCCCACAGCAGGCTCACCAAAGTCCAGGTCTAAGCACCTTTCCTTGTGCTTCACGGGGCTCCAGTCCAGGAGGGATGATGGAGATGTTCCTAGGACTAGATAAAAAGAGGGTCTTTTCCTTTTCAATTCTCACCCTGAAGCGTTAGGCATGGGCAGGTCCTGACACGGCAGGAAGCCAATGGGAAGCGGTCTGCACATCATGTTCAGTGCCTGTTCTGGGCCTCACTAATCAACGCAAGGTCCACTTTGGACAAAGCGGGAGGCAAGGCTGGAGCCTTGAGAGTGCACTGTATGAGATGCTGACTGGAAGATTCTCCCCTGAGCAGTGTTCTTTTTGGTGAGGGACCACAGCCATCTGAGGCCTTCACATGGCTGGCAGGGGCTCTGAGGATGCTTCAGTATCAGATTGCCTCTCACTTCAGCAGGTGCCCTAGATCTCCCTCCAGCCCTACAAGAGATGCCCAGGCAGTCTGAGCCAGCCCAGTAGTTGCTCTCCCTTCCTGGATTCTGGAGCTCTAACTCCTTCTCCTCTGTGCCCCATTGATATGCCTCTTAAGGGCACCATCTTTGTGTCTGGCTGAGCCTGCAAGTGGGCAGAGAGCTCTCCTAGTGGTGGGTGATCCCCACACACCCACTGGGAACAAAACATACCTGAGTAGTGAAAAAGGCTACCTCACGAGCCCTGCCGCTTATTCAAATGTGACAGATGGTTAACTCCACCTCTGTCGGATGTCCGACTCCATCCCCAGATGTGCTACCTCTGGAGGTCCTGCCCCAGATGGAGGGATCGCACGTCATGCAACCGTGGACCCATATGCTGAGGGTTTAGGCTAGGGATGCCGGAGGGAACCGAAATGGACTCAAATTAGTTCGAATTTCAAGAATCTGACCCGCGGATTCTGCACCAGACTGTCTCTTCCAGACTGGTGGGGATTCCGTTCGGGACTGGTTTTTTTAGCTTCCGTAATTTGACACAAATTTTGTCTTAGGAAAATACGGAAAATAAAAGAACACCCACCAAAAATGCACCTTTCCCCTATAGGCTAAATCATACAAATGCACGTTAGTGTATGTTGGGGGAGGTGGTGGGCATTTTGGGGGAATTTGTGAATTTGTGTACGAATGCATTTGCGCAAAATCCAATTCCGTCAATGCACGGACGATGCAACAAAAGCTGCCTGAACATCTGCAAAATGTAGACGGAATGGATTTTACAATCTCCGTACATCCCTAAGACCCCCACTGTACATGTGTGGGACTGGAAGTGACTACACAGGGGTCATTTGAAACACCATGCTCAGAGAAGTCCCATCTCTGGAGGTCCTGCCCCGGATGGAGGATTCACCTGATGGGGTCATGTGACCCATCCACAAACCCATCATGCCACCATGAACCAATAGAGAGAGGTTTCAGACAACTGCTTTTGATGGGGGAACAAAGGACCCAACATGAAAACTAGTTTTCTGCAGAAAAAGAAGGGGGGAAAGGCAGTGCTGCTAAATATGATGAACCTACACATCTCCAATGGAGATCCGTGATACAAAGCCCACATTTAAAAAATGGGAAAACCACCTTCTTGTAATTTATTTCAGGTCTTGCAAGACCGCTCTGGGCCAATCCAGGAAGGGTTGGAAATGACCGTGGTGGGGTGCTTTCTTTCCCCATGTACAGCAGCTGTCTAAAACCTCTTCCTGTTCGGCCACAATGGCATGCTGAGTTCATAGAGGGGGGTCACGTTTCCCCTCCATCTGGGGCAGGAACTCCGGATCTGGGACTGTAAAGGATTGAGGCCTACTCAGGCTTGAGTTTGTTGAAGCCTGAAGGCCCAAACACTTCCCTCGAGTAGTTGAAGCCTGAAGGCCCAAACACTTGGATGGGAGGGGGAGTTTGAGAGTTTTAAGTTACCCAATAGAAGTTAAGAATTAGTTCTCCTGTGCAAGGTCACATGATTATAACCTTCCATTCTTGGGAAGGCTATATATGTGTGTGGGGTGTGGTCAGCTAGTAGTTAGTGCTGAGAGAGAGCTAGAAGCAGAAGCAGAGAACCAGCAGAGAGAGAAGCAGAGACTGGCTGCATAGGAGATAGGTAGTCTGAAGTTAATCTAGAGAACATTGGATTGTTTGTTTGTTTTATTTTTTCATACTTGCTTTTGAATTATAACCACTCTATTAAGTAAAGACCCTAAAATAATAAGTAAAGTGCTGTTGTTTACCCTGGAGTTTGGAGTGACTTATTCACCCCGTCTACAGCCTACACCCATGCTATTGGAAGCTGTAAAAGGACTTGATCTCCTGGAACGGGAGGGGCTTTGAGGAGAGGCAGAGATCTCCCAAAGGCAGGTTAAGGGGTCCCTGTAGTAGCGGAACCTTGACAGGGACTTCCAGGGATGGTGTTGCATATGAATCCTGTGTGGTCACTTTCAGTCCCCCACATGTATGGCAGGGGTATAAACCATCTTCATATGGTTCCATCTCAGCTTGACGACTCCCTAGAGGGCTCAAATGACCCCCATCCGGGTGATGCCTTCATCCGGAAAGGGCGTCTGGAGGTGGGACTTCCAAGGGATGGGGTGGGACTTCTGCCAGGAGCAGGGCTAAACCACCTGTTACAATTGAATAAGGGGCGGGGCTCAGAATTAAATGTGAGGTAGCTTTTTTCAGTACTCACTTGACCTTGGCTCTCCATCTCCCACAGCAGGCTCACCAAAGTCCAAGTCTAAGCACCTTTCCTTGTGCTTCACGGGGCTCCAGTCCAGGAGGGATGATGGAGATGTTCCTAGGACTAGATAGAAAGAGGGTCTTTTCCTTTTCAATTCTCACCCTGAAGCGTTAGGCATGGGCAGGTCCTGACACGGCAGGAGGCCTATGTGAAGCGGTCTGCACACCATGTTCAGTGCCTGTTCTGTAAGTAGGATCCACGTTGGTTATGCTTGGAGGCAAGGCTGGGGGCAAGGCAGGCCCTTAGAGAGCACCCTCCACGAAGTGTGGAAGGCCGGGAGGCTTGTAGAAGTGAGCAGTATTTCTCTCCCGCGTCCCGCCAACATTTAACTCCTGTTTTTATCAAAGCTGTCCATCCATACTATGGGAACATCGGGATCCGCCTTATACTGAGTTGGACCCTTGGTCCAGCAGTGGAAGTGGAGGGAGGGGCGTTGATGCTGAAAACTGGCAGTTAATCTGCACCACCTGCAGAGCAGGACCAGTGGCCAAGGCAGCAGTCTTCTTGGTTGGCGAGCAAAGCAACACTGATCACGGATTCTTCTGTGGGTGGGTGATCCTCCGAGAAGAGGGCTGTAAAGGAGTAACTCCAAGATCTCCCTAGTGGCACATTTGACAATGGGGTTTTAACACGGGCAGCTTGAAACCTTTGAGAAATACTCCTTGAGGATAAAGAAATTCCAGGGTACTTCAAGATCGCTGCAGCCTTCTATGTTGAGGGGAGGTGTGCTGAAATTGTACGGGATCTCTTGACAGGCGGGTAGAGCACGGAGCTGGAGGCAGCAGGGGCAGGCGGTTGGGTGGGTGGGTCTCCTGGTCTGTTGTGCCTTTTGCTTCACAAGCTGCTGCGATGTGTTCCGGGGCTCTTGACAACGGCCCTGGTTTCTGGGTCCTGGCACAATGAAGCATCTTCGAGGAATCCTCCTTGAAGAACTGCTGTCCCCCGTCTTTCTCAGAGGGAGATGGCTGGCATTGTTTCCCTTCCATGAAGAGTTGAGAGAGACTTCCCATGGCCTAGTTCTGAGGTTTCACTGCCGTGCTCATGCAGGCGTGGGTTGTGTCAAAGGGCCAGTCGTCTCCAGGAATAGAGGGTGGAAGTCTCCATCTCTCTCCCTCCTTTTCTTCCTCCTGGGTGGACCCTCTTCATCCATGTGAGGAGCTCCTTCTCTTCTTCCAAGGGAGGCAGGCAACATCGGATCAGAGGCCCCCCCCCCCGGATCAGAAGGCAGGCCACCTCCCAGCCCTTCCAGTGTGCTTGCCTTCTTCAGGGAGGACGGGAGGTTCTTCGAGTGGTCGCAAGCTGGAGAAGGAGCCCGGCGTTGTGTCAATAGGATGCTTCTGAGAAACGTTTCCCTAAAGTATGGAGAGAGGCAGCATTTAAACACTCTTCGGTTTTGCCTACAGAACACATTCGATCACTTCTGCAGAGTCAAACCAGGTGGGTTTTTTGTTTGCTTTTTAAATACAGAGTAAGCCCACAATAAAACAGCACCACCCTATCAGTTCTGGTCTTCAATTGATGTGCCCAAGTTGTCCATCCTGCCTCCCCAGCCTCAGAAAATTCCATTGTGACCACCACAGCAGGGCTCACAATGGGATGTGCCATTGCAGCAATCCCCCTGACAACGGAAGGTACCATTACACAGCTCTCCCTCTGCTGATATCCAAATAGACATCCCAAATAAGGTAAAGGGCTTACCTCTGAGTAAGTAATAGTCATGAGTGATACCCACTTATACAGAGGCTTGTAGAAGTGAGCAGTATTTCTCTCCCGCGTCCCGCCAACATTTAACTCCTGTTTTTATCAAAGCTGTCTATCCATAGGAACATTGGGATCCACCTTATACTGAGTCGGACCCTTGGTCCATCTAGCCTAGTGCTGTCGACAGTGACAGGTATCCGCTCTCCAGGGCTTGAGGCAGGATCATTTCCTAGCCCTGTCTGGAGGTGCGGATATAGTTGCATGATGAACCTGTCCAAGCACCTTGTCAACATCCTCGAGCTGTACCAACTGAAACTCATCCAAGAAAATTATACCAGGCTGTGCTCTGGGAACCTCATGTGATTCAACCTTCATAACTTTGGAGTCCAAGTCCCGGCGGATGCAAGATATTTTTTCCTGGAAATGCCTGGCAAATATATTGCAGCGGGCCTCAGGGGGGTCCAGAATGTCCTTGGGGCCAGTATATAATAGGCCCCAGGCAAGTCTAAAAAACTCTGCTGGGTGGCAAGTAGAAGATTGGATAGAGGCAGTTAGATGTTCTTTCTTTGCCGCCCTCACTGCCTCTAAATATACCTGATTGTAGACACATACGAGGGCTTGATTGCATCCGCTAGGAGTTTTTCTGCATCTGCACTCAAGCCGTCTCCTGTTTTGTTTCATCACTCTTAGCTCCAGGGTGTACCATGGAGCCGTACAAGCTCTACTACAGAGAGGGTGCTCAGGAGTGATTGTGTCAACCACCTGGGCCATCTCTCTATTCCAGAGATCTACCAGGGATTCAACAGGACTGCCAGCCATATCAGCTGGAAAACTCCCAAGGGCCCTCTGGAAGCCATCCGGATCCATTAGCTGGCAGGGGGTGGACCATCTTAATAGGGCCCCCACCCTTGCAGAGGGGAAAAGTCGCTGTTAGTTTAAATCTCAGCAGGCAGTGATCTGACCATGACAAAGCAACCGATTCAAAGTCCCCCACCTTCAGATCACTATCCCCATGGCTGGCTGCAAAAACCAGACCCAGAGTGTGCCCTGCTACATGTGTTGGGCCGATGGCATGTTGGGAGAATCCCATGGTTGTGATGGAGTCCATGAAATCCTGAGCTGCCCCAGATAGGTTGCCCTCGGCATGGATGTTAACATCCCCCAGGACCAACAGCCTGGGGGACCTCAAGATCACCACCGAGACCACCTCTGTCAGCTCAGATAGGGAGTCCATTGAGCAGTGGGGTGGGCAGTACACCAACAGAATCCCCAATCTGTCCTGCTTGCCCAACACAAGGTGCAAACACTTCAGTCCCGTCCCGTCAGCCGGAAATGATGTGGGCCATGCGGTGGGAGCCCACGCAGTGCAGCGGCTTGAGTGGCGGACCGAGCTGGTGGGAAGGTAGGACCGCGATTATTGGGGGGCTGTGAGCGGGGCCGATTTCGGCCTCATTCCAGCCCCCCAATATTCACGGTAACACCTCCACATAGACTCATAGTATAGTACAGTTGGAAGGGGCCCACAAGGCCATCCAGTCCAACCCCCTGCTCAATGCAGGAATTCAAGTCAAAGCATCCCCAACAGAAGGCTGTCCAGCTGCACCTTGAATGCCTCCAGTGTGGGAGAGCCCACGACCTCCCTAGGTAGTTGGTTCCATATCAATGAGCCTATGCAGAATTGATGCAAATCCGTTTGCTCTTTTGCAAGTGATGCACAGCCTCTCTTTTGGGTGCTACGTGAGTGACTGCCCTAAGAAACAGGGAGGATCAATTGCAGACAAAGTTGCAGACACAAACTGCAGACAAAGTTGCAGACACAAAAGGCAGCTTTCCAAGTGCATGCAGTTCCCAGCGTGTTTCTGCTTAGGTGAACTTCTGCAAGCAGTTTTTATTAAGAAGTATTAAACATTTCCCCTTCCTCAAAAGGTGTCGCAAAGCACGCCAACTCACGCAGGGGTCTTTTTCAGTCCTAATTAATCCAGGGTGTTGACTTCACTGAGATTATCTGTTGAGTTTACAGGGTGAGCCATGCAGGAATCCCCAGACTATAAAATGTCCTTACCGACCTAACTACAATACCCCACTGGTGAGTATCTTGACAGTGGCATGCCCTCAAAACTCTGCCTTGGAATCCTGGGAAAAGAATTCACAAGCTGTGGAAGGAGCAGTCAGTGAATTCAGAGTCAAGGCACCCCTAAGCCAAATCTCTTTCTGGAATAACTGCGGTGCATGGCCTCGCATCGGAGTGTATAAACCTGGTGTGGAGAACTCTAAGGCAAATCCTAATGCTGCCAAAGCAGCAGTAGGGTGGAGGAGGAAAGCCCCCATCAAAGACCCTAGGAAGGGGCCACTGTCAGTGCTCTGGCATGCAGGGGGCTCCCCCAGCCTTTGCTCTTTGGAGTCCCGGGAGCTTTGCTTGTCTCTCAGGGAGAGGATCTCACTCTCTTAAGGGTATTCTCATGGGCACCTTTGTTGTTAAAGGCCCCATTGAGCATCAACTGCAGGGACAGGAGAGAGAGGGCAGGGCCAGACCGAGACGATTTGCTGCCTGAGGCAAAGGACAAGATGGCATCCCCTCCCTGTTCCCTGCACAGAAGCTGCCCAAACTGGCAGTTGAATCTGACTTCAACACTGACTATGAGGTTGCATCCTCTGCTACACCCGAGACAGTGGGCTAGTTTAGGGGGCCCTGGGAAGACTGTGTAGCATTCACAGCTCTGTCGCCCAACAGATGGGAGCAGCCAGGGGGCACAGGAGGAGCAGCCAGGGGTGGGGTGGGCAGAAAGCATTGCTGCTTGCCAGTATCTGCTGCCTGAGGCAGCCATCCCACTCTGCCCGGTGGTGGGGCTGGCCCTGGAAAAGGGTGGCCGTATTCAGCACAGAGAAGCTTGCCCTCTTGTACTGCCTAATAACCCAGTCGTATCTTGATAGCTGTCAGAATGCTTGCGGGAGCATAGTCACAATATTTCGTGAGCCTAGTAACAAGATTTTATATTGCATGAACTGGCATGCAGAAATGATTGTCTCAATCCAATCTCGGTGATTAGAAGTTGGATTCGAGGAACAAGTCCGTAGAGGATGCAAACTGGGTTGGCTGACACCTCCCAGGTCTCCCACGGGATCATTGCTTCCATAATTTCTGAGCTGAGCCATTCAAACTCACTCGGCTCAGCTTCGCAATGGCTCCCAGGCCCAACTGAGTCATAGCCCAAGGGGCATAGAGACCCTGTCATGCTTCTTCTTTAAAAAAAAACAAAAACCCTGCACAGATCCTTCAGCACACTTCTGGAGTGCACAGCTTTTCCCTTCCTAAGAGAGAAGCCCACTCTGCCAGAGATCCTTGTCAAAGATGTTGTGGGACTCTGTTTCCCAACTGCACCGGAAGCAGAAAGGTAAGCGATGGAACCTGCCAAATTATCTGGTGTATCGTCTTTTCAAGATTTTGTTTGGGAGATGGGGTGGGGGGAGGCCTCCCACTTGTGGGTCCCACCAACTTCCACTAGGTGCAATCCCTGCCCAACTCATGACTGCATCTCCTTGATTTTCATCCATCCATGCCTCCTGCCCCATTTCTAAATTAAAATTCTCTTCTGCACTGTCTTATGGGACGTGTGTGTGTGTGTGTGTGTGTGTATAGCTAGCTAGCTAGACAGACACCTACAGACACACAGAGATATTGGCCAGATCAATAAAGGAAATCTTACAACATGGTTCTAATCTCTTCCTTTCCTGCCTTCCTGCACGGAACTAGCCCTCTAATGTGGACTAGCCAAAAACATCTGGGGACCCAAGGTTGGAGAACACTGCTCAAAAGCATCTTATCCTACTTATTACTGTAGCCCAAATATTGGGCAGCGGGGAGGGGGGGAAGCTCATGTTCCAGAATCCCTGGAGATTCCAGGACTTTCTTGGTGACATTACATTAGGCATCTCATTCATCCAAGGAGTAAGTGAGATGAACTTCCCTTGCAGGTCTTCCCTGGACTTGCCTCAGTCTCTGCAGCTCTTACCTTCTACTCCTATCTTCTTTGTATTGCTCCTACTACTGCAACCCAGGTATCACAGCCAATCAGCATCCACAGATGCCATGTGATGTCAGCAGCAGGGTCACTTCTTCTTTGGAATTCATTTTCAGTCATGCCTTGGATTGAGAGCATAATTCGTTCCGGAAATGTGCTTGTAATCCAAAACACTCATATCAAAATGAAAATCCCCCCCAAAAAATTGTACAGAGATTTTTAATTTAAGCCGTACTACAGTACTTGTATTGCAAGATGTTGCTTGTATATCAAGTCAATTTTTTAAAAATAAGTATTTAAAAATTTGCTTGCCTTGCAAAATGCTCTCAAACCAAGTTACTTGCAATCCAAGGTATTACTGTAATTGGATTGTCCTAAACTGTGCCTCCTGCATTTCATTACCATTTAATCTCTGTGTATATTGTTGTTTTGATATATTGTTTACAAATTGAAACTGAATGATATAGTTCTTATTCCACGTGTCTGGTATGAACTTATTTTTGCAGGACAGATGCATCTGCCTGGAACTGTGCTTAGATTTGCTGTTAGGATGATTTTGGCCTTCATCCCTTCATCCTCATTCCTTCATCCCTTCCTCAGACTGGTCCTTTTCAATCCCCTTCTGGGTCATGCAGAATCTTGCTGCACTCCCAGAACAGATATGACGCAAGTCATTTGTGCTAGGTCACTATTGTGGCCTCTCTGTACACAGAAGCAATGAAGTACTTGCACTGGTGGAGAATATGATTGGGATGCTTGAGGAATTCAGTCTTTATGAATTCCAATATGAATTGGTCTCATCTGTATCTCAGACTGGCACGTAGTTATCTACTAGCTTTTGCACTTCCTGAATGTTCTGATCAAAATAATTTTAAAATACATATTTTATTTGAGAGAAATAAATTTAGAAATGAGTATTTTTAGTCAGGTAATTTTAGACTCTGAACGTAATGGCCTTATTTGTGGGGTGGGGCTCTTTGGACAGCTATGTGCATTACTTCACTTACTTCAAAATGTGGTAAACCATCTGTGGTGTAACCCCACAATTCAGTTCCCTGGGAGTGTTTGAGTGATGTCAGAGTTAGTTTATGGGAGTTAGTGTGTTATGGGAGAGTGTTTGGAGTGTGGGGAGAGTTGGGAGTTGGGTTAGTTGGATTATTCATGTCTTGTCTGTCAGGAGTTTTGAGAGAATCAGTGCTTGTCTGAAGAGTGAAAGTATTTAGAGTTATAGGGACTTAGGTTAATTACAAAGTGTTTGGTGTAGGCAGGTTTTAAGTTACAGTATTTTCTGGAACCAAGATTTTGAGAATTAAAATAAACTTATTTTTATTTTGTTCGCAACCCAAATCCTACGTGTCAGCTTGTCGTTATTAACCTGCATTACTTTTAAATCTACACACACACACCTTTGTACCCCCAGTATCATAAATTTAAAATATATCCTTAATGACCTGTATTAATCTTTTCCCTCATTGGTAGGGGAAAGGTTTCATTTGACCCTCCCCTCAGGTTTTTAAGTGTTGGTGCTTAGCCTGAGGAGGGTTTATGTGGCGGGTCCTAAAGTGTAAGGGCTGTGTCGTTGCACCATCCCTCCTGCATTTGGGGTCCCTCCTGCTCATTTTGCTGAGTAGGGCTTTGGGCATCTACCCCAAAGTCTTGCCCCAATGGCACCACTGATTTTAAGAGGAAAAATATATAACAATACATATTCAAATGTGAATTGTTATGTGGATCCCCCCCCAAAAAAAACAACAGATTAATGCAGAAATAGGATAGAATGACTTATTGGTGAACATATGTGAAAGGGACACAGAGTGTAAAAAGATTAATTCACTGATCCCTAAAATAGGATTGCACCCTAAATTTTACTTTACGGTGAGTTTTTTAAAGGGATCTCTTCTAAGGAGCTCTCTAGAACATTGGAAATCTGCCATTCTTCTGTTTTCATTTGTTCTTATAAATGTGGCCCCACATGATGATGGAATCATCATGAATTAATTAGGAACTATCAAGAAAAGTAATATAATAACCTAACTGAGAAGTTCTAGCTATTTCAGTCCTGAAAGGAGACAGGGGGTTTGTGGAAAATCAAACTCACATAAGTGGTGAAGGAGGTTTATGTGAGACTATCTGTATATTATGGACCACATAATAAACAAACCAATTTTTGGGGTGGGGGGTGGGGGTACAGTTATATAGGAATAAATTAATCCCATTCTGTGACACTATCCTCATGACAATGTGTTTCTGAGTATCATACTTCACTCAGCTAGTTTCTCTGGCTTTCTTCCCTACTCCTTTTTGTTTTTGTTTTTTTGGTGTGTGTTATTAATGAGGTCTTTAAAAAGATTGATTCCAGTAATAAATATGAATTGGAAGAAGAAGAAGATACTGGATGTATCCCCCCGCCCCTCAAAGTAGGATTTGTTTCTAAATTTGACCCAAAGGAATCATAGCTTAATTATGATACAAATAATTCATCCTCCAGTAGCAAACAGAATAAAACTAGTATGAAAAGGAACACACATGCAGAAACATTTAGCTAACACTAAACTATGTCATTAATTATGTTTAAAAGGAAGGCTAGGAGAGGATTATGGTGGGCTTTTTTTAAAAAAAACCATGACATATATATCGCTTTCGGGGAGAGTGGCAGGTCGTCAGTCTGGACTCTGGAGTACTTATATTTCCCCCCAAATTATACTTAAAAGGAGGTTGAAGTTGGTGGAGAGTAAAGGTTAGTAGGCAAAATCAAAACAAAAATTAAATTTTTGCTTATCCCCACCCTCCCCCACCTTCTCTCCTCAAACTGGGAGAACGGACATCAAAATGGAAAAGATGCAGTTCAATTTAAGCAAGTGTAAAGTGATGCACATTGGGGCGGAAAAATCCCAATTTCATGTGTATGTTTGATCCTATGATATCAGTTTTTATGATGTGAGTTTTATTGCTGTACACCGCCTTGGTCAGGGCTCCAACCCTGAAAAACGGCCAAGAAATATTTTAAATAAATAAAATAAATGTATGTGCAACAAACTACTGTATAGGTAACTGTGTGAGAGAACTGTGGTTGGCTGTGGTTCCCCATCATTTCGATTAGTGTGGCAAATATTAATTTGCCACATCATTATGTGTGAAGCAACCCTCAAACACAAAATACGCCACACACCTCCAGCCATTCTTCCACACCCACAAAATCCTCCTCCTGTTTTATTTACTTCTTCCATCCAGCTGTCTGGCTAATGCATAATTCTCCCTCCCAGCATGCTGCTGTGCTTCGCCGTGGGAGGCAGCATTCTCCAATATTTCTGAGGCATTTGTTTGGAAGGGAAGGTTTGCCTTGCCCTCGGTGACTCCTTTATTGCACGCACTGGAGTTAAAATATTCATACATTTGAAAAGCTTTTGTAGCAGTAATTATTTCACTCTGCTGTCAACAGGCCTGTAAAAGCCTCTCTTTCCCTGCTTTTTTTTTTTTTTTCCTCTTGGGTTCATTCCTGATCTGCTGTTTCCTGTTCGCAGGAGATCTGATCCCAGGCTCTTTGTCTCACAGTGACTATGGCAGAAATTGCAGAAATATCTTCCCAAAGGTATAGCCATGATTGTATCTTTTATCATCTGTACTGTTTTCACTGACTGTAGTGATTTAAAACACAGATAATATTCTTCCAAACACAACATTATGTGAGGACCTGTTACATGTAACAAAAACCCAATAAATACATACTGCTGTCGCTACCTTTCCTGGTAAGCTGTCCCACATCTGGATATTCTAACACTTCTGATGGTACACATCGTGGTGCTGGTGGTGGGGTCCCCAGCTTTCCTTATCCATTTGCCCAAGGTAGATCTGTTTGCCCCATATACCAAAGTGTGTGTGTGTGTGTGTGTGTGTGTGTGTGTGTGTGAGAGAGAGAGAGAGAGAGAGAGGGCCGGTTCACACGACCCAGGCTGCCGGCGGGGGAGGAACCATGGGGCTGTCCGCGGGGTCTGGCGGGACGCTGCACACGACCGGCGCCCCACACGCGTGGGCAGACCCTGCAGTCCCCGCACTGCAGTGCGGGCCTCCCGGCGCTAGGGGGCAGGGCCCCGGGATGCCCAGAGGGGCCGTTTGCCCCAACAGACTGGAACGGCGGCCGCTCTGGCCCTCTGGGCTGCCGTCTCTGTGGGGACCCCGCGGGACGGCCGCCCACTCTTCAGATGGCACGGTGACCACACGCGGTAGGGGCTTACCCCTCTACCGACCATGGTCACTTTGCGTGCGTCCAGCGTCCTGCCCACGGCTGTCCCGCGGGGGCACCCCCGGTCGGCGTGCACACAACACGGGAACCGCGGGGGACTTGCGGTTCCCGTGTCGTGCGAACAAGCCCAGAGAGAGAGAGAGATTCCCCCCCGTAAAACACTCCACTGAGTCCAATGCCAGGCTCAGAAGAGCATAAAGCGGCAGCCTGCTGCCGCTGGCTCTATGGTGTCTGGTAGAGGACCACAACCCAACCATAAGTTGTCAGCTCAGAGTCTCAAAGGGTGGAAATGGTCCCACAGAAATCACAGAGTACTGAAAAGCAGCTACTAAAAAGTCTTGAGATGAATGCTAGATTTCTGAACTTAAGTGGAAAATCAAAGGAGAAACCACAGTAGCAAAGATCTTTGCCGAAATCTGTTTTTGACCAAAATGGTGGTGACTCGGAATCTCTAATAATGGCTTCAACTCCAGTCGGTCTACCCATCCCTGCTGCAAGGGCCAAATTACCAAAGTCATTCTTTTGTCTGTTTCTTGATCATTTAGTGCTTAACAGCACCATAAGTGGCTTGAGGCAGTGTGGCCTAGTGGTGAGAGTGTTGGACTGGGACTCGGGAGATCCGGGTTCTAGTCCCCGCTCGGCCATGAAACTCACTGGGTGACTTTGGGCCAGTCACGGACTCTCAGCCTAACCTACCTCACAGGGTTGTTGTGAGGAGAAATGAGAAAACAGGAGGAGGAGGATTATGTAAGCCACCTTGGTTTCCTTGCAGGAAAAAAGGCGGGGTATAAAATATAATAAATAAATAAATAAATAGAACCTATTTCCCCCACTTTTGTAATTTGGAACTAAAGCTGAGAAACCCGAGGGTAATCTGTGCCCACAGCACTTTTCTAAATTTTGATAACCAACCAGGAAGTGAAGTCCTTTGGGTTCCCCTTTCTCAGAAGTCAGGTAATTATTGATGCTAGTCCTCTATTGCTTTTCCTTTCCTCCTGAATCTATCCATTTCCACCCCCATGGCCAACTGTTTTCACCAGCACTCAAGCTTCTAGGTCATATAGCTTCCTAATCCCCTGCTCCAGCATTCCTGTAGCACCACCTTCCCCTCCCTTGTTTGGTAAATGCTAACTCCCCAATCTTTGTCTTTTCCTACTTTCTAAGTTTAGGTGTATTAGAACTGGTATAATGACCCATGTGCTAGCGGGCAGGTATAACAATCAAGCCAATGTTCTCCTCTGCATGCATATGTTTCTCAGAACAAATCTATGTAAAGATGAAGTTCATGATTTTGGACTTTGAACAAGTGTGGTGTAGATTTTGGACTTTGAGCCAGTGTGGTGTAGTGGTGAGAGTGTTGGACTGGGACTCGGGAGATCCAGGTTCTAGTCCCTGCTCAGCCATGAAACTCACTGGGTGACTTTGGGCCAGTCACTGACTCTCAGCCTAACCTACATCACAGGGTTGTTGCGAGGTTAAATGGAGAGGAGGAGGAGGAGGAGGAGGAGGATTATGTAAGCCAAGGGTCTTCAAACTACGGCCCGCGAGCCAGATCCAGCCCAGCGTGCCCTTCCATCCGGCCCGGCTCTGTAGGCCCAAACTGGGCCCGCCCAGGCTCTCAGCCGCCTGAACGGGCTTGCCATTTTCTTCGCTCTCCCCGGAGAGCCAGCTGTGCGGGCTGTGCCGCCCGCGCTGGTCCCGTCCCGTCATTTCCGGTGTGGCAGAAGTGACGCGCGGGACCCTGCTCCGTCGCGCTGAACCCCCGCGTTCTGTTTTTGAACAGAGTGCGGGAGTCCAGCGCGACGGAGCGCAGCAGAATGCCGTGGCTCCGGCGGTGGTGGTGGCAGTGGGGCTTTGGCGGCGGCAGCGGCAGCAACGACAGTGGTGGGACTTTGGCGGGGACGGTGGGGACGGGGCTTCGGCGGGGACGGCGTCGATGGGGCTTCGGCGGGGACGGCGGCGACGGGGCTTCAGCAGCAGCGGCAGGTGCAGGTACAGCGGAGGGGGTGGCGGGGTGGTTCTGGCGGTGGCAGCGGGGGTCCTGGGGGGGCTTTGGCGGCAGGGTGCGATGGCGTGGCAGGGCTTCAGCGGCAGCGGCGGGTGCAGGTATGGCGGGGGGTGGCGGGGGGTCTGGCAGAGGCAGCGGGGGTCCTGGGGGGGCTTTGGCGGCAGGGGGGCGACGGCGCAGCGGGGTTTTGGTGGCGGCGGGTGCAAGTACGGCGGCGGCGGGTGGTGGTGGCGGGGTGAGTCTGGCGGCGACGGGGGGGATCCTGGGGGGGCAGGGGGGCTTTGGCGGCAGGGGGGCTATAGTCCAGCCCCCCAACAGTCTGAGGGACAATGAACTGGCCCCCTGTTAAAAACGTTTGAAGACCCCTGGTGTAAGCCTATGTGTCCATAGGAATGAGGATGCTTGGGCAACATTCCATTTCTTTCCTTTCAGTGAAAGTAAGGCAAAGCTGCTGCTGAGCTCTCTTTAACATTTCAGCCTCAAGGAGAGTGGGTGAGTCAGAACCAGTGGAGTTAGGGTACACTGTGCTGTTATCAGGAGAAATCATCATCATCATCATCATCATCATCATCAAGCAGGGATTGGCTGGTGGCATCTTTCATGAAGACCCCATTAACAAACAAGTATTTTTTTATACTGTATTTTATTGTAACATCATATTTTTATTGTATAATTGTATTTTATTGTGTAATTTTATAATTGTTGTAAACTGCCCAGAGAGCTTCGGCTATTGGGCAGTATAGAAATGAAATAGATGATGATGATGATGATGATGATGATGATGATGATGATGATGATGATGATGGTGATGTAGCTATGTTCTGATTGGCTCATGGAAATCAATCAGGATGAAACCAGGGTAATCGGGCCTCCCAGACAACGTTTCTTGGTGTCTTTAAGTTTTTGTGGTTTTTTTTGTTCCTTCCTGGAGTGTTCACACAGGGGACAACTGACAAGCAGGACCGGTGCAAGGCAGTTTGGTGCCCTAGGCAAGATCAGATATTTAGCGCCCCCCCCTTCCCACTTGAGAGCACTGTATTTTTTTTCCCAAGGCATTTCTGGTGCCCCCTTTAGCCCTGCGCCCTAGGCGGCTGCCTAGTTGGCCTAATGGTAGCACCGGCCCTGCTGACAAGGCATGCAGGCCATAGCCAGTGGGGAGAGATGCATGTGCAGTCACAGCATTAGGCCATCACAGAGAGATTCTTGAAACTGAGCACCACACAAGCAACTGGAGAAGAATTCTGGAACAGAATTTGCTCATTGCTTAAGCCGGTCGTAAGCAAGAGAACATGCTGCACCCTTCATCAAGCTTCCTTTCCAGGTTACTTCCTTGGGAACGACAGAGCTCCCTTTGATGATTAATCTGCAGCTGATATCAAGCATGAAATTTGTTTCAAAGTTGATTTTTGAGTGAATACTTGAACACAAGGTAGGTGCTGGAGAGTGGCTCTGAGCATGTCTAGATGACCCCCCCCCCCTTCATCACTGAGCTAAAACAGACAACCAACATATACCTGGTTAAGTTTTGGGAGGGGAAGGAGGAGGGGGCACATCTTCCAAATTATAGGGATGTAGCTTCTGGGCATACTTGAGCCCAGTCACCTTCCAGTATATAAATTCTGCACCATTAAATGTTGAACATTTCAGAGTCTCTAGCATTTCACTGCTGGACAATGGAATCCCTCCCTGCTTCTAAGTTGTAACTTGTATTGTATCTAATTTTGAGTTCCTGTGGAATGAAAAGCAATTTCTTAAGATTGTCATTGGATTAAGCCTACATTCTGCTCCATTCTATATCTAAGCCATAAATACCTATTTAATCATGTTTATCCTGCTTTCCAAATAAATTCAAATTTTATGTTGCTATTTATGTGGGCCAATTATATCACAATTGCATTTGTCAAGTGTTGCAGGTTATTAATGATTATGAGATGAATCTTTCCTGCCCACCATTTACATCTGCAAATCTTCAATTTTCCTCTCTTCAATTTTAAGAGCTTTATCTCCAGCTAATATTTCATAGTGATAGATATAGATAGATAGATAGATAGATAGATAGATAGATAGATAGATAGATACAGATGTATTATAGTCAACTTGTGTTCACCAAGGAAAGAAGAGTGATTGGCATCAAACATCATAAGTTGCTTGAGTTCCTAAGAGCTTATACAGTGCTTTCCCTTCTATAGTTTTCTTATACCAGTTGTTATGCTGTTCTTATGTTCATTTTATATAGTTTTAAAACTTTTGGGATATATTGTTGATCTTATTTTTAAAATGTTTATTTTGTGAGCTGCTTTGAGTCCATGTGGTAGATAAAAGCAGGATATAAGCACTAAATAAATGTCAGAGAAAAGTGAGTTTGGGATGTACTGCTACAAACTTTTTAAAATCAAAGTAATCAAGCAGTAGAGGATGAGAAACTCTTTGGTTGAGGGCATAGCAACCTATCTATATACCGAGAATGAAAGCAGAATGACACACACAAACACACACACACACACACACAATCAGCTCACAGAAGTCATCTCATACAATGAGCCATAATAAGCAGAAGGTATATGCCACCCATAAAACTCAGCAGAGCAAAGGTAGATCTAGACATCTAAAGTAGTCTGTATTTGCCAGCTTTTGCATCGACTAGAAATTAACCAAGCAGATCATGGCCTCCAGCACCTGCTAAAGCATGTAGTAGATACATATGCTGCCTCTCAGCTGTACAATTCCAGATACATGCTATTGTGGTGGTATTTTATAGTATTTTTAGCCCAAGAGAATATATATACAGAGACAGACAGACAGACATACAGACACACAGAGAGCTAGGGCTGTGCACTGACCACAACATTTGGTTTGGACCCCAGTTTGCCAATCTGGAAAACATTGCAAGTTGGACAAATTTGGAGGCTGCCCAATTTGACCTTGGGTCTGAATCTGAAACTCAGTTCAGAAATCTGAAGCTTTGTGCCTCCCATTGACTATCGCTGGAAATCAACAAATGCTAGGGATGTGCAGATCAGGAACCTGAGTGTGTCAAGTTTCCCCAAATTCCACCTTGAAGCTTGTTCCAACTCATATCTATATCAGTCTGTGAGCTTTGTTTTTTTACTTTTTTCTTGTTTGTGCAAAAATGTGCATTTCCCTTCATGAACCCTTCTCCAAATGGATGCATCAATTGACCTGGGGTCCCATTTTGTGTGTGTGACCTGGGGTCCCATTTTGGCACTCTGAACTTTCCCAGTGAGACCTTATGCTGGTCCCACCACCTTTCCCCCAACCACAGATCGTCCGGTTCTTTCCCAGATTTTGCACAGTTTTCCCCACATTCCAAAATTTGAAATGCCTCTCCTGAGGCTTAGTTACTGATAGTAAGAGCTTTAAGCTAAACTATGCTGGCATTTTGTGTATTTTGGCCCCAGCCCTATTTGCCTTTCGCCCTGCCCTTCACTGGAATGCAGCCCCCAAGGGCTTCTCTGAAATTGAATTTGGCTGAAAGTGGGTTGACACCCCGGATTAAAGTGTGTTTCTGCACATTTTTCAGACGTGCACATTTTTAACACATTGTTTTTCTTTCACAAATCACATCACAAGCTTGGAAAGGTACAGACCTTGTCCGCAGGTTGCGTTTCGGTCTGCACTTGGTTCTGGAAGGTGCAAACTGGTCAAAAATGAACAGATCAATTCCTCACACATCCCTCGCTATAAACTTCAAAGGCTAGTGTGTGTGTGTTTCTAGGGATGTACTTCGGGCCCTGCCTGGGTCCAAAGTTCTCTGCAGCTCAGACCGCGGTGGCCCGATCTCACTCTTCAGAGTGGCGCGGAGCGTTCTCTGCGCCGCTTGAGCTGCCGCCGCAGGACCCCCCGCCCCCCGCTGCCACTGCTGCCGCTGCAGGACCTCCATCCCAGCCGTCCCCACCTCACCGCCGCCATCCTACCTGGTCCTGCACGCTGCTGCCTCCGCCTCCGCCTCCGCCGCCGCCTCCGCCGCCGCCTCCGTCGCTGCTCCGTCGCATCCTCCATCCAGGCTGGCCCCCGCCCACGCTCAGTTTTGGTGGGGGCAACCAGGGCAACAGGGCTTAAACAGCCCTGTTGCCCTGGTTTCCCCCGCCAAAAACAGAGCGCGGGGGTCCAGCGCGACAGAGCAGGGTCCCGTCGCGTCCCTTCCACCGCGGCGGAAGTGACGTGACGGGACCAGCAGACAACGAGACAGGCTCTCCGCTCTGCGGAGAGCCTGCAGGTAAAGCCCGCACAGGTGGCTGAGAGCCCGCACGGACACGAGCAGGCCCAGTTCGGGCCTTGCTCCTGTCCGACGGGCTGCTCGGCCACATCCCTATGACATGTTATGATAATTCATTGTGGGAAAGTACAGTCCCTGTAATCTCAGGAGCAGACCATTCTATCAGTTTCATCAAACCAGATTAAAAGAAAATCGGGATTAGACCAGTGCAAAGAGATTAGGATTATCAGGATGCAAGATGGGCTGTGTGAGTCCCGTAGAATGAGAAGAATAGAATGGCAACATCATTTCTGAGTAGTCGTAGAGAACCTCCGGCCCAACAGCCTAATCCAGCCCTCTGTGGGGTCCCCGTGAAGCCCTCCAGGGTTCTCCAGAAGGCCACATCTCTTTTCACCCAACCACTGATGGTTTGGTGGTTTCCAAACTTTTATGCAGATTTCCCACCCCCACCCCGCCATTCTAAAAGGTTGAAATTAGAGCTGTGCACAAGTGGCCTCTTGAAATTCTAATTCTCCATCCTACTTGTGGGCAGAGAAATTGGGGGCTACCCCAAAGGGGCTACCTTTGAAGATGGTTCAGAAACTTCAGTTAGTTCAAAATAGAGCTGCTAGGTTACTAAATGGGACTGGCCAATCTGATCACATGATGCCAGTGCCCCGTCAGTTGCACAGACTTCCAGTCTGTTTCCAAGCCCAATTCAAAGTGTTGGTTTTGAACCTTTAAAGCCCTAGCAGGCTTGGGACCAGGGTATCTAAAGACATATCTCCTCCCACATGTACCTGCTCAGACCCTTAGGTCATCTTCAGAAACCCTCTTCCAAGTGCCCCCACCAAAGAAAGCTAGGCAGGTGGCCAAAGAGTGAGGGCCTTCTCAGTGGTGGCACCTTACTTATGGAATAAACTCCCCCAAGAGGTTCACCTGGCACCTAAGTTGTTATATTTTGAGCACTAGGCAGATACCTTTCTTTTCTCCCAGGCATTTTAGAGACTTAGTTCTAGGTTATTATGGCTGTTTCATCTTTTCCTGTGCTGTTTATTATTTTGCATTATATTGTATTTTATTCTTTTAAATATTTGTATTGTAGTTTATATTTTTAACTGTTCTATGGCATTTTAGTCTTTTAACTGTTTGTAATCCACCCAGAAAACATTAATTATTGGGCGGATTAGAAATGGAATTAACAAATAAATAAATAAATAAATAAATAAATAATATCTCACCAAATTTCTCCAGGGGGGAGGATAAATTCTCCAACATTTTCTCATAGGTAGGGCTCACCATTGGCAGGGGTTGTAGCACTGCTTCTTTGTGTATTGAGCTTACCTAATCACTGTGAGGTAGCCAATGGTGTTGTGTGTGTGTTTTTTCTTTCTATTACACATCTCTCCATTGCTTTGCAGTCTCCCAGGTTGCCTGCACTTCCTAATCTGAAAAAAACCCCAACCTTATGGGGGAGGATTTACCACATGATGTCTTCTCCTGGGCTTTAACTGAAACATGGGAAGTTGAGGCTACAGGCTGCTAGAGAGATGTTTGTAGTAATGAAAGAGAGGACAGTCACACACACACTCTTTTACCACCTCATAAGTAAGGTAAGCACAAGAACACTGAACCCAGCCCATGAGAATTTCTCTTAACTGTTCTTCTCCTTTGAACTTCTCCTCTAAAGCAATTTCTTTTCTATCGAATTGGCTGAGAATGGTTGAAAAAAAATGTGGGAGAGATTTTCAGCACAGCACTAGTTGAGATGCCTCTCCTACTGCTTACTTACTGGCAGAAAGATCTTTCAACTAAAATATACTGGCATCTTTGTGGGCGGTTGGCCCCCACCCCTTTTGCCTTTAGCCATGCTCACCATTGGAAAGTGCCCTATGAGAGGTTCTCCCAGATGGAATCCGGTCCTTGGGCTGAAAGAGATTCTGCACTCCTGGTTTGGAGGGATGTGGAGGTTGCAGTTCTACCAATGAACTGGTTCAGCAACATAAACAATCAATACATGGCAACTAATGCATAGGAATGAATGTCAGTCAGACACCTCTCCTATTCTTTACCCTTGTATACCCATGTGCTCAGAACTGGCCATTCAAAGAATGAGGTCCGACCATTGATCTAACTAAACCACTAAGGCTATATGTGCAGAACCTCTTGCTTCAAATACATACTTGTCACGTCCTCTGTGTACTCAACCCAGTTGTGGATGAGCACATGTGTTGCTAATACTAAACAACTCAAGAAATAATTTTATTGGCTAGAATTCACTGGCACTAGCAGGAAAACTGCCTTCAGGATTCCCCCATCCCCCCCATTTGTAACTGTAACCACCACCACCCCTTTTATAGCTATAAATGCCTGGCAAATCCACAGTTTAAGGCAAATAAAGGGTGTCTGTGGATAGATTCAGAATATTCGACAAGTGAAGCTTTTTTTTTAAATGGAGTCTAGCGCTGTCAGTGGAAAGGAATGTGCTGATGAGACTGACAGCTTTAGAGCCCTGTGGGGTGCCCAGAGCTCAGAAGAACTCCTACTGTTTTGATCTAGTTACCATGAAGCAGAGAGAGAAAGGGAGACAATCCTATACTGAAGTAAAAATATAGACCATTGCTAAACGAAAATTTTTCTCTTTTCTTCCCCAACATTGCAACACATACACCTGCTTATTATTCACCCCCTAAACTGGAGATCAAAAGAGCAGCTCAAGTTAATCCAGAATATTTTCATTCACCCAGATTTAGGTGTGTGCAACTGCCCTGGCAGAAGCAGAATTCCCCACCACCTCCTCACAGCAGCTCCTCCAGCCTCCTGAAAATGCTGAATGGGGTGAGCTGTGGTGTGTGGGGGGATCCCCAAAAATTGTGTGGAGGCACCTTCAGTAAGTGGGGCTCTCCATTAATGGAAGGCAGATCCTGGATCCAACTCACAGATTTCCAGATCCTACCTTCTAGGAATCTTAGATATCTTGTCTTTGAGATTTGATCATGGGATCCATCCTGAAGTCAACACATAGAGCAACAGGGAGCCATTGTAGTAATTTATGGAGATAGGTTTGGAGACAGATGTTCAGTTGGGTCAGGGGAAAAGGAGACAGGGGGCATGGCAGCCTTTTCAGACGTTTCAACAGACACAGCCCACACATTTCAATGCAGCCGTGGGGTCTAAAACTAGGGATGCCATTAAAAGTCATAACTGGCTGGTTCATAGGTTGAATCTATTAGGTTAACAATTCCCAAATGAAGTCTTGATCCAACAAACTTTAATACTTCCGTAATTCAAACCTAAATTGATAGTGAGTTAATTTATATTGTCTGTGCCTGCACAATTTGCATGACTAAGCACCCGAACTCCACCATTTTGTGCATGCTCTGATGTTGACTGCTATCACTCTTTAGTTTCTGAAAGAAATGTAAATGTCTCATTTGCAATGCACAAACACATGTAAGGTTTTTTAAATTTTTATTTTAACCCTTTATTTACTCCTTGCCCAACCATAGCATAATAACAATACTAAAGTAAACAAACACAGCACACTTGAAAACAGCCAATCAGAGAAGAGATTCATGGTGACAAAGTCATGATGCATGGGTCTGGAAAAATTGCTGTACTATGCATGCATGGTACATACACAAAATGCACATTGATGGTGCACATGTGCAAGAATTCTCATGTTTAGCAAGACGTCAAATTAACAGCACTTCTGTCCAAACTTGTAATGTTGAATTCATAACATGACATGCAAATTACAATTTCTGACTGGGTAACTTCACCCATCCCTACTAAAAACTCAATTTAAATAAATGAAATGAGATTTTTAGGAAGTCAAATTCGCTGCCAGAGACCTGATTCTTTGATTGAGCAACAATGTGATGGGCATGTGGAATACACACAGTCTGTCAAAGAAGGACAACAGCTGGAAAATTGCCGAAGTACACTCTATGATTGCCTGGCTAGATACAAGGCTATTTTACTATCTTTATATTCATAACCTACTTTTCAGTCCACCTGTAGGCTCATGATATAAAATTATTAAAACAATTATTTTAAAATAAAACTGGACATGCAAATTATCAAACCCAATAATATGAATAGTTAGCAATAAAAATACAGTCAGCTTTATAAGCCAGTGTGGCGTAGTGGTTAGAGTGTTGGACTGGGACTCGGGAGATCCAGGTTCTAGCCCCCGCTCGGCCATGACACTCACTGGGTGACTTTGGGCCAGTCACTAACTCTCAGCCTAACGTACCTCACAGGGTTGTTGTGAGGATAAAATGGAGAGCAGGAGGAAGATTATGTAAGCCGCCTTGAGTTCCTTGCAGGAAAAAAGGTGGGGTATAAATATAATAAATAAATAAATAAAATGATTGTGTTCACACAGGAACTTAAAGTAAGCAAAGGGAAATAGAGAATTCTATTATTATCATCCTTGTCAATTGTTTGGCAAATACCAAGAAATAAACAAACCTACCCTTATATGCAAAGTCTGTTCTTGGCATCAAAATTTTGGTGCAGAACTAGGAGTATTGGTTTCACTCACTGGCAGCCTAATCCTATGGGTCCCTCCAAAGGGTTACTTCTGCACCATAATTTGCATTAGCTATGGGTAACCTCCAAAAACAGAACATGAAAAGCAACTTGTATAATTAAACCTATTTCACATAATGGGAAATACAGGAAGCTGCCTTATGCTGAGTCATACCTTTGGTCCATCTAGCTCTGGCAGAAGCTCTCCTTGGTTTCAGGCAGTGATATTTCCCACTCCAGCCCTACCAGGAGATGCCAGGGATTGAAACAAAGACCTTCTGCATGCAAAGCCTGTGCTTCACTAGAGCCTGCCCCCTGCTGGGAAGGATGTGCAAGAGTCAGGTATGTGGTTTTAACTCACAGGTACTTTGGGTTTTCGAGCAATGTCCATGGCTCTCAGACCTTTGCGATTTCCCAGTAGTTATCATGCATTGTCTGGTCTAAGTAGGCTACATGGAAATTATCCGCAAACCTGTTTCTTATTTAGGACACTGAAGACTGTGATTCTATACACATTTTGCTGAGAGTAAGCCCCATTGAATTCAGTGTGGCTTACGTCTGAGTATGCCACACTCAGGATTGTGTTGTTATTCACACAAATGAATATGCGATTTGGAAGAGGAATTTCTTAACATCCCTCATGAACATCTGTTATTTGGGGCCAGGAAATGAAGCATCTGCATCATCCTATGCTTATACTTTCAGCGTAATTAACAGTGCACACAGATTTTCTTTTGACTTCAACTATATCCTAAATGGAATACCATGGAGAGAAAAACAAAGCAAACTTTTCCAGCCTTCCCATTGCTTTGATGTTGGATTCACATTTGTTATCAGAGTGCGGGTATTTTTTGTTGTTGTGATAAATGTCTACCTTTAAAGGTTAACTGACATTTAAAACCTACTTGTCTCATTAGTTGTGTCCATTCATAACCTGATCTTGGCCTTCAGGGATCAGTCAAGGGAATTATAGCTAGTGAGTGCAACACAAATGTTTTATCCGCCCCTCCTCTTGCCAGCTTTTATGGTTTAGGAATGCTGATACATCTGAAGAAGAGAAAATGGACATCTGCATCAGAATGAATCTGATGCAAGGTGGCCATAGATAAAGGCAATAATTTCCCATTAACTTCAGGGATAACTGAATAGTAAAAAACCCAACCCCATTACTGTAACTGTGCTATAAGCAAATAATTGTTCACTTTGGCAATATTGTGGGATCCATTTGTTCTCTGCCTTTTGACCTTTCCCTGTGTGTTGCCTGCCCTCAAGCTCATTATCCAGAAATAGGACATATTCCCATTAGCTATTACATTTGCCAGCTTCTCCTCCGTATCACTCATTTTTTAAAATTAAATAAGCAGTATTGATTATTATGTTCATGCTAGCTTGCATTTAAGTCTCAGCTGTCATATATATATATATATATGTGTGTGTGTGTGTGTGTGTGCTGGCGAGAGCACCACACAGTACAAGCATTTTAGGTAGGGTGGCCAGACGCAAAAGAGGACAGGGTTCCTGCACCTTTATTGGTTGTGAAGAGGAGGGCATTTCAGAAAGTGTAGGTAGTCACGCAAAGGTGTAGAAAATCTGTCCTCTTTTGCATATGGCCACCCCAATTCTAGGGCGTAGCTGTTTGGGGTGAAACTTGAAGAGGCTGGTTACAGGATGAAGCAGGAGGCTGCTTTCCAGCCAGGTTGGGCTGGTTTTGAACTGGAAGAGGGGCAGTGACATAGCCCCTCATTTCCCCCCGAATGAGTTTCCTTAAGTCATGTGAAAAAGCATAGAGCTCCTGCAATTTTCGATAAAGCCAGAAATACTGCTTCAATGGTTCATTGGCAAGAGCAGGGGTGGGCAACCCCTCCAGATGTTCTGGCCTATAATATCCATGATTCCTCAGCATTGGTTATACTGGCTAGGGCTGATGGGAGTTGTAGGCCAAAACATCTGGAGGGCCACAAGTTGCCTGCCCATAACCTAGAGAATTTCCTATACTTCATGTATGAATTCTAAAGAAGAAGGAAAGAAAAAAAAGGGGGGGGGAGTTTTGGATAAGTCCCACATAACCAATTGTATGGCATTTTCAGGTAGAGATGGGTGAGAAATTTGTTGTGTTTGCATCTTAGTGCAAATTTAATTTGCACTTCCTGAATTTAGACATGAACCAGAATGTAGTTTACCATCAAAAGCTCTACATTTCCAATGTTTGTGATGCACTTTGTAAAAAAGAAGAAGAATGTACACAAAATTTGAAAAATATATACATGCAAAAAACAATTTATTCTTTGGACAACTCACTTAAAATGATATATGTTTGCAAATTGTAAAAAAATGTGTATATTTTAAAAAGCGTACAAAATGTGTATTTAAAAGAAATCACAAACATCTATACAAATATTCTTGTGTTTGTGAAAACAAAGTTCACAATCTAATGCAGAAACAAGAAGGAACCAACTTAAAGGTGAAAAGAAATCAGAAACTGTGCACAATGGAGCTTGACAGATTCTCCCATTCCTATTTTCATGTCTGGAGCAAGATGATTAATGTATCTTCTGTACTTGCTCTCATGCTGATCCATGCATCATCTATGTCTTTCATATATAACAAGTGCATCACAATGTTATATACCATGCTAGTGATGTTCACCCCATGGGGGAGGGGCACTTGAGCAGTACAAAAACACGCAATCCACCCGAACTATGTGGGCAGATATGTACATTATGTAAGGCAGGTTGGGAACAACCATGAAGGCAGTGAAAACCATATATCTTCAGGTAAGTAAGGAAAATGGATAGGCACAAAGACCAGAGAAATAGCCCTATTGCACTGACTCAGGGATCATATTATTATTCTGTGTCCTTCTGAAAGGAAATTTCAAAAACAACAACAACAACAACAACAACAACAACAAAAATGGGCTGGGAAGAACCAGAGAGGAGCATCTCCCTATATGATTTAACTTTGACACTCTCCAAGTGGAGTACTGCTGGTTTATGCTTTTACCTCTTGTCCAGGATTGCACCCTGTCCACCCATGTGGGATTGTTGTAGATGCTGCTTCCCCCTCTTGTCCATCTGACACAGTGGGAGGCAAGAAAAACAAAACACCCACAATGGGGAAGGAATATACTTGTGGTCCCTTTAAAGACCCAGGCATTCCTTCAGAGTCACACAAGGGTGACAGAGAGAGCTGCAGCCCCATTGCCATGCTGGCAATCCCACTTAGAGGAAGTCCGGGAAGTCTTGCAGGAAGCCAAGGAATTGTTATGAGATTGTGTTGGTTGCAGCGCTATATACGGCAAATGTGGGTGGGAGGCTAAGCGGGAGACAGCTTTGCTCTATTGCTGTGAGACAGTAGCAGCAGGAGCAGGAAGGTTGGCCGGCCGGTCCCACCATTAGGAAGAGTGAAGGGGCCACCCCAGGCAGCTGATTTGGGGTGCCATGAAAAGACAGTAAATTCTTATTTAATATGTTGTTGTTGTTTGTTGTACTTCAACTGCCAGGAGGTGCTTCTGGGATTTTCTGCATCAGGTGCCAAAATAACTGGTCTGGGTTCTATGCACCTTGACCTGCCAGAGGGCCGAGGGGGACCATTTGCTGCTCCACCTCAGGCAGCAAAATGTCTTGGGCTGGCCCTGAGGAAGACAGATCACTGGGTGCTGGTTAATCCTTTCCCTTCCATTTCTGAGGCCAAGGAAAGGAAAATCCAGGAGGCCCAAAGGAGGAGCCAGGACAGAGGCTATGTTGAAGCCTCTCTGCCATGGCTCAAGTAGCTCAAGGACACTACACATCTCAAATATAATATGTAGCTTAGGATTTAGGCTGGAATGTGCTACATAATTGCTGCTAACCTTTCTACACAAAATAAGTGAGGCCAGAATTACAAGAAAGTCATATCCAATATTTGATTAACAGTCTTCATTGCATATGCAATGAAATGATCCCCCCCCCCCGAATTACTATGTACACGGCTGAAATTTGGAGGGGTGGCAGGCAGAAATCCTACACCTGAAGCAATCATGTTAAAATCAGCAAACACACGAATGATAAAAGCACATCACTGGTGGAAAGTCAGTCTAAGGGTCAGGTTTTTCCTTTGTTTCACTTTAATGGGAAAGGTTAGAGTTTCTTTTCTACGGAATGAGATGGTAATTTGTAGAGAAATGGGCTGTTCTGCTGTGTGAATAAAAAATGGCAGAGCTTGGGAAAATAGCCAGTGTACCAGCTTCTGCACTGTTTCAGTCCAAATATAGTGCTGGGTGGGGAAATTCTAAGCCTGCCAGCCCTGAAGACCAAGTTTCCCATTTTATCAGCATCAGTACAGATGGTGCAAGCATTCAACATTTTGTTCTAAGCCTTGTGATGAACAGATTACTTCACATGCAGTCCATAAAGTTTCGTAAGCTGATGGTGGGAGGGGAGTCGGTGGTGGCATGAAATGAAATGGAAGAAGAATGTTTTTCACAATGTCAGCTTTGCTTTTCAAAGAGGATTTGACAGCAGTTCTTAGAAGTACATATTGGTTGGTTCTTTCAACCTAATAATATAGCTAATGAGCAGGCCTTGAGGGGTAATCACCCAAAATTCCCTAAGAAGGTTGCAACAAAATATGCATGGACTATTGGAGGTATTCAGGTATCATATAATCATCTCATGATGATCCCTTTGAGATGACTACTTCAAAGTTGCCACATCTCCTGCTTTTCCAGTAAGCAATGGGGCCAACCTATGGGAAGTGGAATATTCAACTGCTAAATTGAATAAATATTCAATTTATTCCATCTTGCTTGTGGGTCAGGAGTATATAACTCATCAGCGAGATTAGATCATCATATTTATTGATCTCTCCTGCTTCTTCTGATGGTCAGTTCTTGGCTCATTAGGTAGTGAAGTTTGCAGGAATGAACCTCTGCTGCCTGCATCAGTTCACGTTACTCAGTATCTCCAGTGCTTAGGTTATATATTCAAATCATTTTTAAGGAGCCATAAAAACAGACAAAACCAATGAAAAAGCCTAGAACAGCATAAACTCACTACAGAGTATAATTGGTTATTAGGCAGATTAAGAACATAATAAATAAAATAAGTAATAAATAAAATAATAAAATGTATCTAAGTAGGAGTGAACCTAAAGGGCTTTCCAAATTTCACTATCATATTCACAGTGGGAGAATTTGGGAAGCCATTCCACCAATTTTCGGGGGGGGGCAGTGATGAAAATTATCACCATGTTCTTGAGTGGGGGAAGACACCTTGATCAGTGAGTGGCAGGCCATCTTATTGTTTTCCCTAGTTTACCTTATTGTTATTATTTTTAAACATATTTTATTACGTTTCTGCTTGACAATACAAAGATTAAGCAAAACCATAAAAAGACAGGAAAGGATAAAAAAAGAAGAAAATATAACTAAAAACAAACAGACAAAGAATAATTTTGCATCCGTGTTACATCAGTTATAAGTAGTAGAAAATAACTTAGGATGTTCAAAATTAGAGATGTGTGACTTCTCCCCTGTTCACCTCAGAATAAGTCAGAAATTATCAGAGTTTTCTCCCCCAAAGCCAGAAACAACTGGGATAATTTTCTGAGCCAATCAGAGAGGGGAGTGTCAATTTCTAGGGGCAGAGGATGCAAATAGGAAAGTTAATGTAAGAGTATCAAGGAAAAGGATTAGAAGATTAGATAAAAGATAGATGAGGCCTGACCTGACCAATGTGCTTCTGATTCCCCATCATGTTTCAAATTCCAAGAAGGAATTAAAGATAGGGATTAAAGATTCATTTGGTTCATATTTTAATGCGGACTTATTTAATCTCACACTGTCAAACCAATATGCAAACCAAAACTCAGTTATCCTTTGAAATCTGCATTTCTCTATGGATGTGTGAGAATTTCATTTTTGCTTGCAAAACATGTGAGCATGCCCTGTTTGAAGCCCCAGTCGCGACTGCAAGCACATCATGTCCGCCAAATATGTTCACAAAGTGCCAGATATGTGCTTATGTTCGATTTGCGCAACTTTCCCAGGTTGAGTTAGCATAATTTTCCTAATTTGTGCAAATTTGCCTCTATAGACTGAATCAGCCCCACTTCACTCTATGGAGGAAAGTTGTGCAAATTAGGAAATTTGTGCAAATTTGAGGTAATTTGTATAAATTCCATGTTCGATTGCTGCTCGATTTGCAGAATTTTCCTGTTAGCGCAGAGTGAGCAGCAATCACAAACCCGAACAAGATTCGGGCATCAGACGAGCGGCAAAATAATATTTGGAAAATCCTAGACTTTTAAACTCAGGGGCCTGGTCCAGCCAAGGCACCTCACTTCAGATTCGAGGATACTCAGGATGAAACAAAACCACTTGTGTCAAAGATGATACACAATTTATTGAATGCAATGATGAAACATGGATGCAGAATATAAAGAAGAAAAAGAAAGCTTACATTCCCTTTATCTGCGGCCATATTGGTTCCCTGAATAGGCCAGGGGGTGATCTGTGGGCCTCCAAATTTGCCTGGCTGAGCGGCGTGTCAATTCCTCTCCCCAGGCCGAGAACAGAGGAAGAAGGCATCTGCCAGGGATCATGTAGGTTCTTCTCTCCCCATTTCAGAGGTTGTCAGCAAGCTATAAGCTAACCATCCTGCCAACTTCCTGAGACACAAAGGGGAAACTGCTTCAATAAAGCAAACAGTTTCAGTTCTCAAAGCCTAAGCAGTCCTTATCAAAAACAGCTTCAAGGCAATTATCTCTGGGACTCGTCTAAAGGCCATACGTAAGGCCTTGGCATGGCTCCCAGAATTTATCCTGGCTTTTGGGCACTGGGAAAGTTCACCTGTTAAACCTTAATAACCTCCTCACCATTCTTCTGGTAGAGCCCATCCAATACACCAAGTAATCTCAAACATTGCTCATTTGCCCATCCATCCCGACTTTCTCTGAATTTTGCAATGGAGTTCTCCAATGCAAACATGTGTACAAGAATGCATACATTAGGGGAAATAATGTTAAAATGCAATATATTAGGAAAATTGCTTCCAAATATGTGTATATGATGCAAAATTGCATGCAAAACATGTGCTCCACCACTGGGCTCTTCCAGCACTCCCCCATAATTCCCCCCCCCCCGCAATCCTTGGCCCTGTGCTGCATGAATTTCATTTCCATTTGTGCTGCAAAATGCTGCACAGTGAAAGAATATAATTCATAACAATCCAAACAGCCTTTACTTTGTTAGAAACTAGTGAAGCTCGGTGTCATAATCCTCAAGTCGTTTACCTTGGCCTTGATTTATATGCATTGGCGTCCTGTCGGTTTTAATTCAGAGCATTTATTTTGCAGAGCAGCTTCATTTCTCGCCCTTCTTTGCTCAGAAGCTGCATGCATAATACAATTTACATTACAGAGAGGTGGAACCTGACCCCTCCTCCATGTTCCTCATTCACGTCACTTGAAATCCGATGTTGGTTCTACATCTAAAAGAGCCTTTTAAGGAATGTTGGTGCTTATAATGCTGGCCCATATGCAGTGTTTGTATTTTACTAGCCTTTTTTTTTGCTTTGGGAAAGAAAATCATAGCTTGGATCTTGCTGAGGTACCATTAGTTATATGGGAAAGCTTTTTTTTTTTTTGGTCGGGGGCCACATTGCCTACCTGGACCAATCTGGCAGGATGGGTGACATCAAGGGGGTGGTGCCTTGCACCTGAAGCCCCTCCCCCTGAGCCCCTCCCAGATATCATCCACCCCACTCCACCAAGTTTTCCTTTATTAATGCAGAGAGCAGCATGGAGAAAGGGACTGCCTGCTTTTGGAAGAGAGGTTTCTCCGAGCACTAGCCTCCTTTTTGCACTGTTTGCTATCTCAATTGAGATTAAAAATTGGGATTTTAAAGATGGGACGGTAAGAGAAAATGCCTCCGATGCTCCACGCACCCTGCCTGGCTTTCGCTGGCAGGGCTTTGGATGGGCGGAAGGCTCATCCCTACTACATTGACACTTTAGATGAGATTGGATTCCTCCATTTAAAGCATGTCAATCTGGTAGGATTGTGCTCTTGACAAATTACAAGACATTACAGTTGCCTAACCCACTGTTAAGAGTCCTTACTCTGTAATCAGGATGACAGAACTTGAATTAGTTATGTAATTAGAATTAGATGCAAAACAGTTGTCATGCAATCTACATCTGCTGACATTCCCTCTTCTACACAACTTTTAAAGACGCAGAAGTCCCTGTGCTCTTTGGTATCCGCCTACCTTAGTATGTGATGAGGGAAAAGCCAGGGCCCACCAATGACCCCCAATACTCTGCAATATAGAGCTACAGCCCTCTATCCTCCTTTAACAATAAGATGTGGGGGGGGGGCAAATTTGGGGAATGAAGGGTAGATAACTGTGCCCCTCTTGCCAACCACTCTTTGTGCACTAGCATCATAGGAACTAAAGCACCTTTGTAGGGGTGGATTGCTCAGCCAGAAATGTAAGCAGTTACCTGGGAGTAAGCCCCTTTGATTTTGCAAAAAGAAGAAACAAGAAGTTGTTTCCATAGATTTTGCCCCAGATCCATTTGTAACTATGAAGCATCCTGGCATAACAAGAAGGGCAGAGGTCCCCCGATTTACAACTTGAGTAAATTTCTAGACATAATTTCCAATCAGAACTGCAACAAATTGATTCGCGTCGGTATCATTTGGAGGGATTATGCAGTTTTATAAATGGAAATCTCCCACTATCTTCTTAAACTCTGAAAGGTATTTGCATCAAGAGTATTTCCCCTCTCCCCCCCCCAAATAATGTCAGTTTGATACTGCTGATAATATTCCTGATCTACAAGCTCTTTTTATCTGGACTGCTGCCCCATTTCCTTATTTTCTCACTCTATTTCCTTTGGAATACATTTTCAAGTCTAATTTAAACACCAACACCACACTAAATGCTATCCATTCCTTAAGATCCTTCTTTCACTGTTCTTGTCTTAATTTCATCTCCTGCAATTGTAACTCATTATTCAAGTTATTTCTCGGAAGATTGATTTGAGTATTAAGGGATCATTTACTTTTCCATTATAATAGACACCGCAGGTTATAAATTCCGAGTGTAAGGAGAAAATGTACTTATCATTTTTGTTGGCATTTGTGTAAGAAGGGCCCAGGGTTCTGTTGCCGATATTTTCCTGGCTCGTACAAGCGATGTTCCTTTATTTCCTGGAACTAATCCTGCAGTTGTCTTCACTGAATATTAAAGAGAGGGGGGGGGACTGGATCTTTGTGATGGTTTTCTGATGGGATTTGAGTATATGCCAGAACTGGAACCAAAATATTCCTCCTTTTAAAAGGTAATGTTAAAAATTTATTCTCCAAGGATTTGTTTGCTCTAGTGGTTTGCAATTATGGTTTAAGTTCATTTCTGTAGCTGGTTTAAAAAGGTTGGCCTGCTTAACCTTGTGAAAAAGGGAACTGGGGGAAGAGATAAATATATTCTGCATGCTCCTCTAGAATGAATTCAGGTGGTTGTTGTGGTGGTGGTGTTTATTTTTTAAAGGTTGGAATAGATTTCAGCCAGTCCACCTTTTGGAAATTACATTTCCCTTTTATTAAGTTGGCAGGCAAAATCCTCACAGGCCACACTCAATTTATCCAGCCAATGGGAGGGGATTTTGTGGGTCCAGTAGTCAGATATTTTAGGGAGAATGCCTTAACAGTCAGAAATATTCTATGGGAGGAGATTTGAAGGCTTGGAGGTATTGTAGACTTGTAGAGCTCTGTGAAGAATGCCCTCCAACGTTGACAGCTCCACCTGCAGGCGGCAAAAGCAGGAGGACATTTTTGGCTGTTTTCTCAGGCAGGCAGGAGAAAATCACAATGTTTTTTGGAGGGGTACCAAAAAAAGTCATGGCAGCAGTATCCCCTGCTTTCTTGCTTCCTCTTTTTCTTCTTAGCTGCCTGTAAAAAGGGCCAGCTAGGTATTTGCAAGAATGTGATTGGTGGGAGATTCAAGGCAGATAAAGGAAGTACTTCTTCACACAGTACGTCATTAAATTATGGAATTCACTTCCACAAGATATAGTGATGGCCACCAATTTGAACAGCTTTAAAAGGGGATTGGACAAATTCATGGAGAAGGCTATCAATGGCTACTAGTCCTGATTGGCTATATGCTTCCTCCAGTATCAGAGGCAGTATGCCTATGTACTCCAGTTGCTGGGGAACATGGGTGGGAAGGTGCTGTTCTACTCATGTCCCTGTTTGTGGGATCCCGTGGGCAGCTGGTTGGCCACTGTGTGAACAGAAACTGGACTAGATGGACCTTTGGTCTTATCCAGCATGGCTCTTCTTATGTTCGTATGTATGTATGTATGTATGTATATGCTTTTTGTAATGTATTTTAAAGGGTTTAATCTTTGTAAACCGCCCAGAGAGCTTCAGCTATTGGGCAGTATAGAAATCTAATAAAAGAAATGAAATGAAGTAATACACAAGGTCATCTAAAAAGCCCACCTATAAGACCATTAAGTCCAGGAGCTAACATTTCATAGCTCCTTGCTCTCTGGTGAAGACTGACTGGAGCCATTTTCCAAACCTCCATCTCTCCCTTTAAGTAAGAAAATGACCTGGTAGTCTGCTATCTTTACGTGAGCTACACAGTCAGCTTTTTAGACACTTACCATGTTATTATGCTTGTCTAAGTTCATTTCATAGCAGAGGGTGTAGCAACAGGTTTGGTATTATCGTTGTCGTCATCATCACTCATTTCCTTCAAGGAGCTCAAGATGGCGTACTTAATTCTCACTGCTGTCCATTTTATCCTTACAACAATCCTGTTATATCGGTTAGGCTGAGAGACGGTGACTGCTGGCGCAAGGTCCCCAGCAACCTTCATGTCTGTGTGAGGATTTGAACTCAGGTCTTCCCAGAGTTAGGCCAGCACTCTTAAGAAGCCTGGCTGAAAGTTGCTGCTAAAAACCTTCAGTGGCAAGCTTTTGAATTTCAGATTTATTGACATATTATTCATTCGCAAATAGCAGATGCCGAGCCAGCCCTTTTCACAAGCCGCTCAGCCATCTTATACAATATATTAAGATCTAGGATACTACATGTCCCTTTGAATCAAAATGTGATGACAAGTCTCCCAGCACTTCCTTAAAGTCATTGCATAGTCGTAGTTGGGATTATTCACATACACACAAACTCTCACCCTTTCCTTAACTGAAAAACTGTTGGTTGCTGCTGCGGTCCTTTCTAGCAGTTACACTTTAGTGCTGGTTTTATATAACTGATTGCTTGAAAGCAGCTGACAATCATAAAATGAAACACTGAAAATCTTGTTAATGACTTGTCATCATCTCCCTCCCCCCCTTTTCTTTTTCTTTTTCTTTTTCTATAGCTTCAAAAAACCCAAACACTTGCGTGTCTCTTGACAGAAGGACCCGGCAGCCTCTTCGAGATTCCCAATGCCAAGCTGAAATTGATTAATTGAAAAGCAGGAAATTGGAGAAAGCTGGGCACGTTGACGACATCGCAGATGCAGTCAGAAATCCACCGAGGCTGAAAAATGTCATATCTGGAGGGGAATTGCGGAGAGGAGGAAAAAAAGACTTTGCCAAACTCAACTCTTTTGTCAATTACTTTAAGGCTCAGAGCAAGTCTAGTCAACATAGTATTTGAAATGCCACTGGCAGTCTGGCTACACAAGACCTCCTCATGTTGCTAATGTTGTGTCAGTGGTGGCGGGACGGTTTTACAAAATGTAGCCTGGCTACCCTTGGGCAGTGACAGGCAATTACATTTCATGGAGGTCTAGTCACACAAACAGGGTCCTGGCACAAAAGTAGGCTGCCTTTCTAGTCATGTATCAGTATTTGTGTAAGAGAGAACTCTTGCCATAGACCTATTTAAACCCCTCCGCCTTCTTTATATAACTAATTGCCCCAATGAAGAACTGGTCCACATCTTGAAATACATTGGCCTGGTTATTGCGGGAAATAATAGCTGCATCTTTTCTGCTGATTGGTTTTTCTTTTGCTATTGTATTTGGTGCCACCCTCTTTTTCCCTCCCCCCCACACATGTGGGATGTTCTCATCTCTGGTAACTTGGGATGGGAGAACCAGGGATGCTCAATCTTGCCACAATTATCCAAACTTTATTTCATAACTTGGTTCAGCTTTGAAATTATCCAAACTTTATTGCAAAGCTCAGTTCGGCTCTCACCCATTCTTGTTTGCAACTTGCTTTTCAGTTCATTCAAATGGGGAAAGTTGTGCATTTGGAGAAAGTTGTGCATTTTTCAAGTACACATTTTGTGAATGCAAGTATGAGAATTTGCGAACATTTTCGGAGAACGTGAGCTGTTTGCATTTGGGGCTGGCAACGGGGCATTTTTGAGTGATTTACAAACTGAAACGAAATTCTCATACATCTGGATAGTTGGTTGCAATGTGTTGTATCTGGGGCTGTCCTTGAAGACAGTCCAGAAAGAAACTACAGTTAGTATACAATATGGCAGCTAGGGAACTGACTGGAACTGGGCGTTATGACCATATTGCACCAGTATTGTACCATCTTCCCTGGCTCCCACTTCGTTTCTGGGCTCAAGACAAGGTGTTGGTGTTAACCTATAAAACCCTCCATGGCTTGGGGCAACAGTATCTGAAGGAATGTCACTTCCCATATGTTCCTGCCTGTACCCTGAGATCATCATCTGAAGCCCTGCTCCGAGTGCCCCAGCATACTGAGTTTCAGTGGGTGGCTACTCATGAATGAGCCTTTTCTGTGGTGGTCCCTAAATTGTGGAATGCCCTCCCTAGAGAAGTCCACCTGGTGCCTACTTTGTTGACATTTTGGTGTTAGGTGAAGATCTTTTTATTCCCAAGCCATTAACTGCTGCTTGTTTTGCTTTTTAATGATATGTTTAAAGTTGTGTTTTATTTTTATTTATTTATTTTATTTATTTATTTATTTATTATATTTATACCCTGCCTCTTTTCGTGCAAGGAACCCAGGGCAGCTTACATAATCCTCCTCCTCCTCTCCATTTTATCCTCACAACAACCTTGTGAGGTAGGTTAGGCTGAGGGTCAGTGACTGTTTTATTGAGTGTGTGTGTGTGTGTGTGTGTGTGTGTTTGTGAACGTGTGTCGCCCTGAGAACTTCGGCTATAGGGTGGCTCATAAACTGAAATCATCACCATCATCATCTGATCATCTATGTCATAGTTGGATTGACAGGAGATGTATTTATTATATATTTTTTTAAAACCTGCCCAGCGTTTCAACATGGTTTTCAAGGCATCTAACAAGAAGAACACTTAACCACTTCACACTAACTTGATGTTAAAACATTACCATCAGAACAATAAAAGCAGCAATAAAAACAGTAGGACAACAAAGGCAGGAGAACGATCCATTAAAAATACAGAAGAAAAACATTGGCTTCATCTGGTGCTAGAAAGAGAATAATGTCAGTACCAGACAAATGTCTCTAGGCAGAGCATTCCACAACCAGGGTGCCTCCACTCTCTGCAGTTGCTCATCTTTAAAGGTGCTGCTTCTTGGAGCAGAGCCTCAGCCTTCAGCAGCTCTGAGCAGCTAAAGGGAAAGCAGATACGGGCAGTTCCACATGTGAGCAGACCATCCTTCAGATACGGAGCATGATCTTCCAATAATCTTCCAATGTGCCTTAGAGCAAAATTGGAAAGTGGGAGATGTGCATTCATGTGCAATGTTAAGATAGTGATTCTGACAGGCCTGTGGCTCACGCTGGCTCAGCTTGTCTAAGCGTGGAAATCTAAGCAGGGTCAGGCCTGGTTATTACTTGGATGGGAGACCCCCTTTGCACTGCTATACTTCCGCATTTCCCTATTCTATAGAATAAACAATGTTGGACCACTGCCAGACTTTTTCTCCTGCCTAATGTGCATGATTTGAACTGGGTACATTAGGATCTAGCATATTTTTGCAACACAGCCATCTAGAACCCTGGAAGGCCAGACTGGGATCCTGTGGCTCACGCTGGCTCAGCTTGTCTGAGTGTGGAAAGCTAAGCAGGGTCAGGCCTGGTTATTACTTGGATGGGAGACCCCTCCTCTAGTTTCCTGCATTGAGCAGGGGGTTGGACTCGATGGCCTTGTAGGCCCCTTCCAACTCTATGATCTATGAATCTATGAACCTTCATCTATCTTGCCGGCGTCGCCGACACACACACACACACACACACACACACTCCACGCCACGCCACCTGAAACAGGTCACTTCATGTGCCCCCACATCATGTGTTTAACCTTCAAAAATCACAGAAATGTCTGTATTATTCTGGAATGAAGTATTTATTATTCCTGTCAGTGGACACATTTGGGATTTTGAGAGTGTGTCGTGAGCACTCCCATAAAATGGCTGCCATGGGGGGGGAGCTTGCCCATTCATAAAATGGCTGCCATGGTGGGCATGGCTAGTCAGAAAACATGCATTTCCCAGAAGGCAAACTAGTGAGACCGAAAGAAAAGTAACTCACCCAAGAACCTAAGTACAAGGCAGAGCTGGGGCCTGAGCTCCAGAAGACAAAACCACTCTTCTGAACCCAAACAAAGATGGTGCTGCAGGGCACGCCTTAGTTTGGGAGCATGTCAGCCTCCCAGGGTTTTTTTAAAACCTAATTTTAAAAAATCTTGAGAAATAAAATAAACAACAGGAGAGGCAGGGAGCCTGGCGAGCACCGACAGAGCGGTCCGTAGGCACTTTGGTACCCAGATGCACCACGCTGGGAAACCCCAGTTTTAATGTGTAAACTCTTTTGATGCTTTTATCTAATTTGTCCTCACAACAAAAGAGGGTTCTAAAAAGCGTATGATGAGCTTTTAATCAGTTCCTGAATTATTATTATTTTTTTATTGTTGATTGTTTTAAATTGTTTAGATATATGTGTGTCTGTGTGTGTGCTGTCTGTTTATATGTTTGTATGTAAATAGTTTTTATACTATGTATAATGTATTATTATTTTTTTGGAAATAACCTTTGTAAACCACCCAGAGGGTTATTGGGTGGTATAGACATGTAATAAATAAAATGAAATGAAACAACTGTGAGATAGGTCAGTCCTTCCCATTTGGGCACTGAAAGGTAGTAACTGCCTAAGACCACCTGAACTTGGATTTCAATGCACACAGGTCTCCTAGGTATATATCTAGCACTCTACCCATTGTCTCACTATATTGTCAGAAAATGGTTACATGGATCAGGCCTATTTCAGCTTCACTGGGTTCCAGTTCCACTTCAGTGGGTCTGTTGACGAAGTAAGTGGGTGAACTGAAGATTTAACTTGAGACATGTGGCACCAAATCAGTCAACCAAGTTACAGTTTAATTAAATATTAGGCATACTGACTTTGCTTTCCATATCTGTTTTGCTTGCTACTGCTTCATTTCTAGTGATTATTAGTGATTATTAGTATTAATTTAGAACTCCAGCTGGTGCGAGCCAAGGGAAAGTTGGGGAAGAACCCTTTGCAGGAAGAGGAGACAATCAATCTTGATGGCAGAGAGCAGATGGAAGCAGGTAGTAATTGGCAGAGAGTAATAGACAGGAGAAGGACATAATAATCTAATACCATTAGTGAGATCCATCGCTGCTGGCAAGAGGGTCCCAGTGTGCTTGACAGAGCGCTAAAGAAGTAAGACATTACCCTGAGGATCCTGTGGTGGAGATAACACAAATTTAGTAGGAAAATACTGGGTGCAAGAGGATATTCATGTTGCAATCCTATGCACAATTACTTGGAATTAGTAAACCCCATTGAACATAGTGGGCGTCTTACTTCTGAGTGTAGCTGCATAAGATTGGTCTACATAAGACATACAGTTAGATGGGTCTCTATGGTTATTTCAGGGATGTATGAGAAATTCATTTCAGTTTGTTTTTTATCAGGATTTACCCATTTCGCTTCTTCCAGACTGAACACGGACTCGAGCGCAAACTGCAGTTGAAGTCTGCATATTTCTGAGCTTCCAATGCAATTCATAGACCCTCCCCCCCAAAAAATGAGTTCAGCAGCATGTGCGCATTTGAAAAATGCGCACAAACAGTTCAATCAATGGGAGAAGGATGTGTACATTTCAAAGATGAGCAAAACTGAAGAGGATATTTCAATCAATCAATCAATTAAAATTTATTATACACTCACAGTCCCGTTCAATGTAATAAAATATACATGAATATATGCATGAATTTTCATGTGAAACAACAACATCAAAGATCACAATCTGAAATGGATACACGATGGAACGACATTCAATGTGTAATTTGAAGAACTTTGAGGCACTCGAGATTTGCTTTTAGGAAAATCCCTACTTATTGTCCTAATTTTAGAGTATGGGTGGGAAACTTATTTTGGGTGGGGGTGCCGGATGACCCTCCCCCCTCCCCCACCCCTCTACAGGCCAGGAAAACCCATGCACAGAAACCTGTCCCATCTGAGACATGCTGGAAATTCCTGGGAAAATTTAGAGGCTGGAAACTCCTGCTCGTAGAAGAGCTGTGTGGTATATATAAATGCAGAGCAAGTGAAACAAAGATAAATGAATGAATCTAAGCAATCTATGGTCACTTCATTGATATGGGATAGGTAAGGATGGCAGATGGACCTAAGGCAGGCTTGCTCATAGAGAAAATATAACATAGACTACAGCTCCTTTCTAGAAATATATTTTATAAAGAATCTGCCTTTCTCTCATGAAACAAGCCCAGAGTGGTGCATGTGTGTGTGTGTGTGTATGGAGGGGGGGAGGGAGAGTAAATTCAATAAAATGGCATGTCAAGACACTTGTCAATTGGCTGTTTCAAGGGCAAAAGGGCAGTGGTGGAGACTAAATCGAGTACCCTGCTCTAGAAAAGCTGATTGTGTTGTTGCTGCTGATTCCCAGATAGTTCTATGAGCATACTGTTCCAGCTGCTGGATTAGACTGGGTAATCACACTTGTGGCTCCTTTTGTAGATGTGCTTGCTCACATATGCATAAGAAGAGCTGTGCTGGATCAGATGCAAGTTCAGCATTCTTTTCCCACAATGGCTAATCAGATGCCCCAAAGCAGGACATGAGCACAATAACCTCCTGCTCCTATTCCCCAGTTACTGGTATGCAGGGGCATAGTACCTCTGATACTGGAGGTAGCATATAGTCATCATGACATTCTGCACCCTTGCCCTAAGGCAATGTGCATATGATTGTGGTCTTAATTGCTCTTCCTTTACAAATGAGGCCCATGATTTGCATATTCATGGATTTTGATAATACTGTGGGAAGATTTTGTCCTGATGGGGCCCAGCTGGCAATTTTATGTGGTGTTCTGCCTCTGGAAAGGGTTTTTGTTTGGATGGCTTACACTCTTTTATTTTGATCTTTTTTCTTTTTACATTCCACATTCCTTCCTTGCATCCATCCAATTCCTCATTTCTGCATATATTCCCTGGTTGTGTTTTTCATATCAGTCATAATCAGGGTTTCCTTACGATGGTCAATGTTCCTAGCTGCATGCAGGGTGTGTGTGTTTCGGGGGGGGGGGCACAGCTGGGGAGGAAAGGAATAATCCTCCCCTCCCCAAGTGCTTCAATCTTGATAAGACCCCCCCCCCCAGTGTGCCTTTAATTAGTTAAAGGGAAAGCAGATACATTAGCTGAAGGCTACATGTGAAGCATCACATGTAATTGGTCCTTCATTTCTTACAATCATGGCCATGCACATACGGTTGTATCCAATGGTGTGCATCCGCCAGTGGAATGAATACCCCTGGTGGAATAGATTCTGCCTCCCTCCTGCAGCCCCCATATCTGCTCCAGAGAGTTGTGGGGGAGCTCTGGAGCAGATTTGGGGAAGGTGTAGGGTGTGCAGGGGGGGAAGACAGGAAGGGAAAGTCCTGTTGCACAAGTGGATGTCCACTCATTTGACGTTGGATGTAGCCTGTCCTTTTTGCATTCCCTTGCCTCTCCATGTCTGGTTTTCAATCTTCCCTTCCTCTCCAAACAGATCTCCCAGACCAGTTCATTTGTTCCCCCCTGTTTGCTGCTGTTGCTGATCCTCACCTCAATGAAGTCTTCCCCTCACCCCCCACAAGCACACACATTATTTTATAATGCAGGGAAAACATTTTGGTGGTGGTGGTGGTGGTGTGTGTGTGTGTGTGTGTGTAGGTTTAACCCTCCTCTCCTGGAGCACCATGGTCCTGATCCAAACTGGGCCTGCATGTGCTTACATGAGAGCAAAAAGAAAAAGAAACCTCAGCTTCATGCTATGTGATTAGCGTAACGTGTAGCTTGGCCCTGATATACACTTTGTGGAGTGGGCGGGCCTAGGGCAGCCTGTTGCCTTGGGGAAGACCTGTAGTTTTGGGAAGGAAGAGAGGGAACAAACAAGTTCACACCCTCCAACGTTTCTCAGATGAAAATAGGGACACTGTTGTGTACACCTGTGTAAACTCTTGTGTACACTGGTTCTCATGCCAACATCACCGCTACCTGCACTCCCCCTCTAACTGGCACCCCCTCCCCAGACCATTACACAGTGCTAAAGGAAAATTACTAACATACAGAAATTTAGGGCACAGTCCAATCTGGATGCCCGTAGCCCTCCGAACTCGGAGGATTATGGGCATCCTATGCAAGGCTGGAGGAGCACGGAGGTGAAGGTTGCCTCCGTGCTCCTCTCACCCTGAGGAACACTTAGACAGCCGATCTCAGCTGCCTAAGTGTCATGCCTCGGAGCATGAGGGAAGGAGGCCGAGGAGGTGCCACCAGGACACTGCATATTATTATGGTGTCACTTGTCTCCTCCCCTCCCTGCCCCCCGGAACACCCACAAGCCCCCTTCTCCGAGGTCACGTGACATTTGTGACCTCAGATAAGCAGCCAGTGCAGTTCTTTCCACATCAGCTACACGGGGGGGGGGGGGGTTAGGCACTCCAGGCTCAGAGTCCTAGCTCCAACCTCAGTCAGAGTGAGTTTCCGAGGTCGGAGTGGGACTCCGAATAATCCTATGTCCATCTAAGCCAGTGTTCTCCAACCTTGGGTCCCCAGATGTTTTTGACCTACAACTCCCAGCATGCCCCAGCCAGCTACGCTGTCTGGGGCATGCTGGGAGTTGTAGGCCAAAAACATTTGGGGACCCAAGGTTGGAGAACACTGATCTAAGCACTGTCAAGCAGCCGTAGGATTGCGCTGCCGCTCCAGAAATTTTTTACTCACCAATTTTTCTTCTGTAGTGCAGGGGAAAAAAATGTTCAATATCTCATGCTTTTAGTGACATATCCTGCTTTAAAAAGCTTCAGCCATTCATCATGTGGCATTTGGCTTAATAATTGGCAAGGCAGATTGCCATTTACAAAAGGGATGAGCTTCTTCAAATCTTCCATTAGGATCTATTGTTTGAACACTTTATCAACTCCATTTTTATCATTGCTAGTTGCTGGATGGATGGGAATCTCGGACCTTCAACACCTCAGTTTGAACTAATCTTTAATCAAGCAGCAATTTAAGACCTCAGACATAAATTATGGTGATGAATTTAAGTAAGGGACATTGTTCACTTGGATTTACATTGGAGAAGCCAAAGTATGTACAACAGGGCTTTTTTTTCTGGTGGAACTCACCGGAACTGAGTTCCAGCACCTTTTCTTCTATTAATTGCATTACAATTTAATCGCCATCTACTCCCGAGGAAATGTAATCCAAGAGTTCCGGTACCCTTTTCTCCAGAAAAAAAGCACTGATGTACAATCATCAAAATAAGTGTTGAACGACACATTGTGTTAGTCATGTGGTTTGCCCTTGAGTCCATAACTCTCCTCCTGCCCCCACCCCCAGAATTAACTAGTGTGAAAGGCTCAATTTAGATTAAGAGGTTGGTGACGGGGTAGGAGGCTATAACCCTTTATGCTGTCCTGTGGACCCAATCCAGATCTGTGCCTCAACTTGCAATGTGGTAGGGGGGAAGAAGCTCTAGTTCTGATGCATCCAACAACCATTCAGCCAGTCAGTGAATGTATCTCTCTGAGCAACAAAAATGCATGCAAAGTACGTATATGAAAGAAAAGTGCACACAAATGCATAAAGTAGTGGGGAAAAACATATAAAATGCATTATGTAAGGTGAAGCTGCTTGCAAAACAACAACAAAAATTGGTTCATCAGCAAAAAGAGACATACAGTAGGTTCCAAAATGTGGCTATTAGGAGAAATGCACATGAAAATGAATACAAATGTTTGTGCAGCCTTTTAATATTTATTTTTTAAAGTTGCAAACTGATATACAAATGGGATGGAATGAACGGAAGATTGGGAAAAATGAGAAACTAAAAGAAAGTAGAAACTGGCATTGTCAGATTTGTCCATCCCTAAACATGCACACAACCATTCGTATACAACCATTCGTATTCACACCCAAACGTACAGCTCATCACGCTGGTGAAGCAGAGAGCTCTATCCCTACTTTGTCAGTCCAACTGGATTCTTTACAGGCACTAGCCCCATACAACCAGTCAGGCTGGGTAAGTGGCTATTTCTTTGCTGCTGCTCAGCTGAGTAGTGGGGGGATGAAGTTTAAACCTCTCCTCCCTATGATGTACAGGGAGCTGCTCTGTTGGTAACTACCACCTGAAGGTTCCTTGAGTTGGTGGCTCCTGATGGAGCAGGCTTCCTTTGCGCCTCATCTTTTCCATCGGGCCTTGAGGTCATCTTCAGGCAGCTGTCTTGAGGAAATGGAGCCAGCCTCTCTCACCTTTCCAGAGAAGAGTTTTGGGGAGGGGGAGGGGCTTTGACAAGGGCCTAGGCAGGCTGGTTGGGGAGGCTGGTTGGGGAGGCTGGTTGGGGAGACCTTGAAAGGGCTAAATTGGCTACAGCCCTGATGGCTCACAATCCACCCTGTAGGCCCGCCTGCCTACGTGGATTCAGCAGAGCGTGAGATGGAAGATATAGCCTCTGTCTCGTATGTGTAACTGGCCCATGTAGTTCACACAGAGATCCAGCTTTCTCTCCCACACGCAGCATGTTTCCAGCGTCTCGGATTTCAGTCAGCTTGCAGCTCACTCTTCCTGTCAGCTCAACTGTAATTAGGATTTAACTCCATAGATTCCACAACAGGGTTTTTACTACCTGTTTATTCTATATCAGAGTAAATACAATCTCCTAAGTTACAGTCTATATTGCAGATTATAATGCATAGCCAGTCCAGTGGATCAAGTCCACTCTAGCACACTTCATTACATGATTGCAATAAGTCAGAGCATCAGAGAGAAGGAGACAAGAAGAAGCACACAGAAAGCAATCCTTCTCTCAACTAAAACTGGTTACAGGAAACGAAACCTAACAACTCATACTACGTCATCAGAAAGTACAAACCATGTGATCAGCTCGTATTTCGTACACACCTACTTTTCCCATGGGAACAGAACAGTAGTGCCAGACTCAATATGACTGTTTTTCTAGCCATCCTGTACCTTTCCAAATGAAAACACTTGTGCCACAGCTGTTGTTTTGCTACATGTCACAACAGACCTCACAGCCCACAGGTGTGAGGTCTCCAACCATTGATATATACCAACTAGCAGCAGCTCCCCAGGGTTTCAAACAGGGGTGTTTGGCAGTCCTACCTGGAAATGCCAGGAATTGAATCTGTGACCTACCAGCCACACATTAACATTGACAAGAACAGGACATAGACTTAGGCAAGGAATCACCATTACTAAATGCCCAATAGGAACACGTTTGCACACAGATGCTCTAATATTTTCTATTCTAATGACAGGTGAAGAACTGTTCAAGAACATCTTGACACATAAATATGTGCTAATTTGTGCTAAGCATGGCATTAACGTTTCTACAAATGAATTAAAACCAAGAGTTGTTTGGATCTATTATATAACAGGTGTCAAGTTGCTAGAATTTCCCTTGGCACAAATTGGTCTACAGACTGATTCTCAGCAGAACTGAACACCACCCACCCACACCACCTACTAAAATGAACACAGCAATAAACTGAACCCACACTCTACCTCAGCCTGGTCTAGACGGATGGAGGAGTAAAAAATATCTCAGAGGTATCTCATTATACTTTCCTCATTCAGGGATTCACATGAAGCCCCCAACATTACAGTGCAACACCAAGATAGACTGGAGGGTCGGTGAAGGGGTGTTACGATTATCTATAAGGAATGTAGGGAATTCATCTCCCCCATCAGGAGACTCAGGAGCTGTTTCAATTTTTATATAGAGAATTGGGCTAGAGAGACATCTTAAGGATTCTGTTGGGATACTGACCATCCTGCTGCCCATCAGTCTCCCTGCCTGAGCTGGCTGAGGTGGTCTCAGGTATGGCATTGGAAAACCTCCAGACAGTGGTTCTATCATTCTAGGGGATTTTGATATTTATGTCTGGTCCACCATAGGTGGCCAAACTCAGGATTTCATAGCTGCCAAGTTGTCAAGTTGTCCTAGTCAGATCACCTCCTGATGAGGCTTAGATTGACAGTTTCTATTCCTCTCTACCAAGGTGGTCGGAGCATTGAGATGGCCCACCCTCAGAAATCTATGGGATCTGAATGATCTCTGAATGCTCTAAGAGCTTTTCTGGCTGGTGCTCCTGTCAAAGCCCTTCTCTCAATATGGAATGATGAGATGGAACAAACTATTGACATGATTTATCCCAAGTCTTCTCTGGCATCGTGGAGACAAATTAGTTTGCTGGTTTACTGGGGAGCTACAGGCCATGAAACAGATGGATGACAACTTGAAAGCAGGTGGCACAAATCTCATTTGACCTACTTTGTGGCATCATTGTGTCCTCAAGTAATCAACCAGCAGAGCTCTTCTGGGTCATGAATGGGCTATTACAACTACTAGACCCTGGTGGGGTTATACTGGAGTCCTTAGAGGCCTGCTGTGTCATGTTTTGAAGGCACTTTGAGGATAAAGTCACTCATATTGAATCTGAAATTGATGCCATTATTGATACAGGACCTATTAGGCATCCAGAGCACCATCTGGTCTGGTTATGTGGGATCCACTTCAGCTGATGTGGCCTGAGGATGTGGACAAAGTACTTGGAGGGGTTTGAACGACCACCTGTGTTCTTGGCCTTTTCCCACCTTGGCTGTTAACAACTAGCTGGAGGGATTGACTGGCTGGGTCCATGAGGTAATTAGTACCTCTTTATGAGCCAGCCACCTTGAAAGAGGTGGGTATGCAATTCAGCCATTCCTTAAGAAAATAATCCTTGGAACTGGAAGATGGTAACAACTATCACCCAGCCACTAATATCTCCTTCTTGGGTACTTGAGAAAGTGGTAGTGGTTCAACTCCAGGCACTTTTTGGAGAAACCAGAGTATTTGGATCCATTTCAGTATGAATTCTGGTCTGGGTTTGGAATCAAAACAGCCTTGGTCACCCTGATGGATGACATCTGTCATGAGAGGGACAATGCTAGTACAACCCTGCTGATTCTTCTTGATCTCTCAGTGTGGCTTTTGGTACTACTCATCATGGTGTTTTGCTGGAAAGGCTCTGTGGGTAGGGCTTCAGGGGCATTGTGTTGTAAGGTTCGGCTCCTACATATAACATTGGGAGCAGGGTTTTCTCAACTCCATGGCAATTGTGTTGAGGGCTCCTCCAAGGTTCCATCTTATCCCACATGTTTTTTTAACATTTATATGAAGCTGCTGGGTGAGTCCTCAGAGGGTTTAGAGCAGTGTTCTAAGGCCTGAGTGCCACTGGCAGCTCCCAATCACCTCAAGTGAGGCTCTCCACCTCGATCTCTCTGTGTCTCATTCATTCACTCTCTCTTTTTGCAGTAACTGCTCACTCTCAGCTTTGCCTTGTTTGCTTTAGTGGTGGCCAGTGACGTGATGGGACCGGCATGGCCGGCTCACTGCAGAGAGGCGAGCGGTCATCGAGACCCGGTAAGGCCCGCTCGCCTCTTGCGGGCATGAACGGGGCCGATTTCGGCCTGCTACCTATGCCCGCTTGAGGCGAGCGGTTACATCCCTACGACGAGTACCTGCCAGTCACACATTAGGCAGCTGCAGCAGATGGACCTCCAAAGACCTTAAGTGGTGGGGTGGAAGATAGGGGAGGAGGCACTCCCTAAGGTACCTTGGACCTAGACCATGTAGGGCTTTAAAGGTAAGAACCAGCAATTTATACTTTGCCTGGAAGCAATTGGCAGCCAGTGTAAAGATCTTAAGACCAGTGTAACGTGGTCTCCACAGGTGTCCCAGAGACCAACCTGGCCGCTATATTTTGTACTAGTTGAAGCTTCTGAACCAATCATAATTCTGATATCTGTCCAGGGTGGATAACACAGATAAATAACAGATGGACAGCCTGGCCAACAACTCAATTAAATGTGTGAGAACCCTGATGTAACTTTTGTGATGCAATTAAAACATTTGTTTGAGTTGCATTGGCCTACGTGTATAGTGATCTGTGGGTATGGTTGGTATGAAGCTTGTGGTCCAGGCAACACACAAGAGGCACTGATATTTCCAATTCCTTTATTATTTCCAAACATAAGAAACACTAAGTTTTGAAAAACTTGAATTCACACTGAGAGAGGAAGCCCACTTAATTAGTTCCAGGACCTATACTAAGAGAGAAGCCAACCTAGGACTTGAGGAGGAAAGAGAGATGATATATTTCTCATGTAGTTTGCTCTTGCATATTTTCTCTCTCTAACAAATAGCTAACATGGGTGTGGGTGAACTGGACTGGGACTGTGCCATGGGAGAGGGGGGCTTTAACCCTTGGCCTCACCATGGTCCTGATTAGAATTGCTCCTACTGCCTGCTATTAGCAATGGGAGGAAAGATTGGGTGTGGGGACTGGCTGTAGCAAAAGCGGTTTCGCTTGTAGGCAAATGTTCTTCCAGGAACTCTCAGCCTAATGAAGCTTGCTTATTGGATTTGTAGAAATGTTCATAAGTGTAGACTCCATTTCCTGGAGCTCTTACTGTATTAGGTCAGTGATTTGAAAGGACACCGGTATATGAGTGATGCCAAGAACATCTGGGGAACTCCTGCTCTGTTTGCTTTCTGATGATGATGATGATGATGATGATGATGATGATGATTTATGCAGCAAGTGAGAACTGATACATTTTCAGCAATTTTTGAATGAATACTCTAATTTCTACCTGTGGTTTTAGTACCTGGTTAATTGCAGTGCTTTTATTATTCTGGTTTTATTAATTGTCCTGTTTTTCTTTTTATGGTCTGTATCCCACCTTGAGCACAGGTTTGTTAGAAAGGAATCTAAGATGTTTTATCATTTTTACAGAATATTATATTCTGCCATTTAAATTTGCATTTGGATTTTTTTTAATAGAAAAGAGATGGAAATATATTTTATAATAAAGATATCATCATAATAAGAAAGATACATCCATGCATACATCAAAACCATAGTTTGCTACCTGATGGAGCACCTCTCCCAACCTGAACTAGCCTAGACACTACAATCAACATATTAGGCCTTCCTCCAGGTGCCACCTCCAAGGGAGGCTTAGAAAGTGGCAAAAAGGGAGAGGGCCTTCTTAGTGGTGGCCCCCTGATTTTGGAATTATCTCCACACTGAGGCCCACCTGGCACCAACACTATCCTCTTTTTGGTACCAGGTTAAGACTGCATCTTCTCCCAGACATTTAATATTATATGATAAGGGTATTAATGTCACTGGTTTTAGCACGTTTAGTATTTCATTGAAATTGTTTTCAGCTGTTTCAATTGTTTTAAATTTTATATATTGAAATTTTATGCTGTATTTTATCTGCGGTTTGTTTTTTGTGAATTTTGTGAATTATTGTGAACTGCCCAGAGAGCTTTGGCTATTGGACAATATAGAAATTACATACATAAATAAATAAATAAATAAATAAATAAAGTGCCTGAACATAAACCAGGATTGCAAACCAGGATAAAAACTTCCAATGAATTTGCCACCAAAATTTGGCAGTGCGGCACAGCAGCAAAGAAGTTGTGATTTCCCCTTAAAACAAGTTGTGCAGGGAGTGAAACTAGACCGTTTGTAAACTGTTGGTGTACAGCAGAGGCCATATTTCTGTGGCACACCTTGTTTTAAAGAAAGATCACAACTTTGTTTTGTTGCTGTGCCACGTTGCTGAATTTCAGTGTCAAATTCAATAAAGTGGCAGTCTGGGAGCAGTGGGGCAATATAATGGCCGGGGTAGGTGCATGTGATGTGTTTTGTCTACCCCTGGCTAGGGATGTGTGAGGATTTCATTCAAGGGTGGAAGTCCAGCAAATTTGCTGGGGTCGACACCCCCACACACACACACACAGAACTCCGTCCCAGCTACCTGCCTGCATGGCTTGACTTGCATTCTCCCGAGTCGAGCCGGGGAAGCGACTTCCGGGTTCCCGGCAGAGCAGTTTGTATGTAGAAAGTGGCATAGGATATGTTCAAAGGATTTGCGCAAGTTACGCAAATTGTGGCCGCTTTTAGTTTTAACATATCTCACGCCATTTTCAATGTAAAAAGCACTCCGCCGGGACCTGGAAGTCTGATGAGCGGGTTGGCTGGCGTTCGTTTGCTTTTGGCCCAGCTCTGTGGGTGCAGTGACAGTGCTCGCTGAGCATCGAGTGAGTCGGGTGGTGGGCTGATTGCCCATGACTACCCCTGGCATATCTTTCCTTAGGACTAGCACTTTTGCATGTTTGCCATACTCTCTAGATAGTCCTGCAATTTAATAGGGACGGGTGAACATGTAATGTTCAAGCTCATCGAGGTTCTCCGAATTCCTTCTTGAAATTCGGTTCATGTGATTAATATTCCCGAATGCGAGTATCCTTCCCCCTCGATCAGGAAGAATGTGTACTTTTTGATCAGGAAAATGCACTTTTCCCCATTCAGCAAAGTGTGAAAAATCTGCATTTTTCAAATAAGTTCGCAAGTTCAGAAACATTTGCGTGAACATTTTCTCCAAAAATGGGGGTTGTGAATGAAGTGTTTTGCAAGCAGAAATGAAATTATCATACATCCCTACCACAAGATCTTTTTTAAAAAAAAACAAGAACAACAGCAACAAAAAATAGAACTGTGCACAAATGGCCTCTCAAAATTCTCTATTTGTGAACAGAGAAATGGGGGGGGGGATTCACTAAATTTCTCCAGGGGAAGGAAAAATTCTCCAACAGTTGAACAGTTTCTCACAGACAGTGCTTGTAGCACAGCTCCATTTTCTTTTTTCCCAAGGGGCTTTGGTTCTTTTTCACTGTCCCAGCAAGGTACAACTAGGGGTGGGTGATACGCCAGGACCTTACCCTCCTCCAGCTCAGCAGGCACCACTGCTGCTCCCGCCAAGCTGGTCTGAAAGCAGGTCTGACCTTCCGGGTTCGCGGTGGGCCACTGTTTACGTAGAACCCATGAGAATCTCTCCAGAATTTCCTTCTCCTTTGAATTTCTTTTCTAAAACAATTTATTTTCTCTCAGGTTGAATGAGGCTTGTCGAAAAATGCAGCAGGAATCTTCAGCATAGCACTATTAGAAAACCTTATTCTCCTGCTTCTGCTTCCTCCTCCTCCTCTTCCTGCAGGCTGTAAGGCTTGAGAAGGAAGCTGTGTGAGTCATAAACACAGAGCTATATTTTGCAAGGTCAGCACTAGCAATGCTACTGCCATGTGTCTCATTTGTAATTCTAACAAACTTTATTTAAAGAATGAGCACAAGGGGAGAAGCAGTGTCTGCTAATTGGAAATCTCCAGGTATCTTTCCCCCTTTTATTTCCAGATGTATTATTAACAAGGAAGCACTTTTGCTTTGAAGGGTTGGAGCCAGGGCTTGCATGCCTTGTGTAGCCACACCAGCTTATGGTCGGTTAAGTTCATTCCTTATTTATGATGAAAGGGTAATTTTAATACGGGGCTCTGAGACAATTAAGAGAATTCTCCCTGCCTCCCCTCCCCGAATCCCTTCCACAAAATCTTTTGTTAATGCATGAATAAGAATGAAAATTTAAATGGCTTTGTAAAGTACTTTAAGATCCTTTGAGAATGAAGACAATATGGAAATAGATGGTGAGGGTCCTTACCCAGTTTAAAATGTGCCTCAAGGCTGAAATCCAATCTGAAACACTGGAGATACATCCTTATCCCTGTCAGATCCATGGAGCGCGTGTGGTTTTGTTCAGGCTTTTCTAGCCAAGAAGAAAAATTGCAAAAATCTATTAGCACTAAAGATAGCACTAAAGAAGGCCCCGGTCTGATACGCACCAGCAGTGCAATTTCATTTGTCCCCATGATTGATGGAGGTGTTGGTGAAGGAGGATTAGCTGTGCAGCACTAGGATTGTTTGGACATCTTTGTTCCCTTTTAAAAAAAGAAAAAGAAAAGTGTGTATGTGTACTCCAGTATTTGAGAAGAGGGAGGAACAGAGGGAAGAATAGGGAGGGGGAAGCACTGTAGAAAATAGTCAGACAATCTATATATATAAGAGAAGGTGTCCTGACTGACTGACTGACTGACTCATCAACGCCCAGCTCAAACCGTTTAATCTAGGAACGTGAAATTTTGAAGGGACATTGCTTTTATGACGTAGACCTTCCACTAAGGGAGGATTTTGGGAAATTCCGTCCCTAAGGGGGTGAAAAAAGGGGGCAAAATCACCCCACTCTCATATCTGCAGTTCTGCAAATAGGCCTCACCTCATAATTGCTGCAGGAGCCAACTTGCTGCAGGAGCCAATAGCAGCAGTTATGCAAATAGCCCATACGACACTTAGAATGTTCGTATGAATTCCTGCAGGGGCCAATAGGGCTGGGTATGCAAATCTCCCCTAGGCCATTTAGAATGTTCTCTAAGGGGGTGAAAAGGAAGGGAAACTTTTTACATGACGGGGTGAAAAGGGAGGGAAACTTTTTAAATGACTGACTGTTGTGTGGGGGGCATCGTCCCATAGGCTCCATCACGTTTAGATGGATCTACCCCAAACTTGGCATGGTCACACTTCATCACCTGTAGACTCTCAGGATTAACCTGATTTTTCTTTAAGAACAGATATTTCTGTCACAAAAGATTTCTGCTGCCAGCACCCAGCCTAAACGTTACACTTTCAGTCAGAGACACTGCATCTTTTCCATACATGTTTTTCTTTTAAAAACAATTACGTATACCAAATCCTAAAATCCACGCGAGCGAAGCCATGGGCAACAGCTAGTAGGGCATAAGAAGCTGTGCCATACCTAGTCAGGCCATACGTCCAAGTAGCCCAGTGCTGTCTACTGCCTGGCAGTGGCCCTCTTGGGTCTTCTTAGGCAGAGGTTTTTCACATCACCTTCTACCCGATTCTTTTAACCAGAGTTGCCAGGGATTGAACCTGAGACCTTCTGAATGCAAAGCACGTGCTTGACCATACTATGCTTAGTTCTGCACTAGGAATGGAGAAATCTGTCAATTTCATTTTCTCATTTTCCTCCACCCTAAATTCGTTTCGGCCTATTTCTGCATCATCACTTTGCGATTTTGGCAAACCAAATCTGGCACCAAATTCACACTCATTTTTTGTGCACATTTGCTCTAGCACTTGCATTTTTGTATACACTTTTTGTAGTGTGTAGACTTTTTGCAAGCCATTTTGCCCTGATACAATACGGTTGTTGTGCATACTTTCTCCTGATATACATATTTTTGTGTGCACCTTCCCTTAATATGCACATTTTTTGTGTGCATATTTCGAGTTGCATCTCAAAATTCTGAAAAATGTGAATTCCGGTATCCAAGTGCCCAGGAGAGCCGTTGCAAGTCAAAATAGACTATATTGGACTAGATGGGCAGTGTAACCTGGTACAAGGCAGATTCCTCCACCACTGAGCTATGGCCTTTCCCAGGAAAATATGACAGGAAGAGACAGGGCCGGTGCTACCATTAGGCCAACTTGGCAGCTGCCTAGGGCGCAGGGCTAAAGGGGGCGCCAGAAATAGGGAGGGAGGGCTTAAGTGGGAAGGGGGGGGCGCTAAATATCTGATCTTGCCTAGGGCACCAAACTGCACCAAACTGCCTTGCACCGGCCCTGGGAGGAGACTAGTCTTGCTGTTGGCTGCTGTGCAATAGGGTGCTCTCAGTCTATAACAGAGATGAAAAGTGAAAGCAATGTTCCCACTGCAACCACCCTCTTAGAAAGTTTTCAAAATGGCATTAACATTGAGGAGAAAGGTGTGTCACTGATCAGCAGTGAAGCGATGGGCACTAGCCAATTCGTGCTCATGATATACATGGACATTTAGTATTTACCATACTCACAACTGAAGTAGAAGTGCTAGCTGGGAAGAAAGTCAGTATCCCCCCCACACACACACAAGCAACTACAAATAGTAGTTTGTGGCTCTGTGACAGAGTATGTGTTTCGTGGCTCTGGGTCCCAGGGCATGGTCTGGCTGGGCAGCCATGAGGCAGCCACCTTGCTGAAGCTAAGCAGGTCTAGGTCTGGTCAGTGCTTGGAGGGGAGACCACCTGGGAACCACATGTAGCCACCTTGAGTTCCACAATGGAAGAAAGGTGGGATCTATGTAATAATTAAATGCCAGGTCTCCCATTAGGAACTGTAGTTAGTAGAACTGGGGTAAAATGATCTGCTCAGGTCTTTGAAAAATGATGGCTATAAATATGAGTCCCCTATTGGTAGTACTGGGCTAGGAAGGTTTAATGTGCTTTAAGGCACCTTCCTGTAGAGAACATGGATTTGTCCAATGAAGTATTCAAACAGGTTTGAGAGCAGCACTGCAGAGATAGTTGAACCAAAGCCAGAAAGCAATTGGTTGTTGGGAACTATCTCAAAGAGAAGACAGGCTGTCTTACTTTACATTAGTTTGCCTTAATGAAGCTATTAGGACTTAATCATGCAGCAGAGTGAATCCTCTGCAGCCACGGATGATATGACATACCTACAAACACTGCACAGTCACAGCCTCTTCAAAAGGGGGAAACTATATGTTGCTAGCTAAGAGAGAAGGGCATGTAGCATCAGGTACACAAACAAACTGAACTGCCTGCAGATCCTGGGCAGTATCCAATGGTGACTGCCCATGCGCGGCCAGCCCCACCAATTCCATTGTGCAAGCAACGCCTACTGCATGTGGAACAGAGATTTAGCATTTCCATTTTGTGGAAACACGCATTTCTGGAATGGGGGCTTGCCCCCAGAAGCACTAGATCTCCGTTGCACGACTGGAGGGTGCTGCTTGCATAATGGCATTGGTGGGGCTGGCCATTCATAGAATAAAAGTGGTGGTGGTCCCCACTCATGGATGGGCAGCATTGGTGGATACTGCCCCTTGAGCTGAGGAATTTCTAGGTAAAGTGGAAATAATCTGCTACATCTGCCTTTGAGGCTCTGAGCATCTGTGGGGGCTTAAAAACCCACATCTGTCCTCTAAGTGATGGCCAAGGAATGGGCAAAGCTGTCAAGCTCAATTTCAGCCAGGTTCTCTATGCTAAGTTTGTTCCATCCCAGCTCCACATCAGATGGTAATTTTTTTTGTCTGTATGAAATTGTTTACGCATTTTGTGCACATTTTTTTAAAAAAAAATCTGCATTTTTATATGCATTTTTCTAAATGTATATTTTTCTGTGCATCTTTCCAAATGTATGTATTCCCCCCCACTTACCGGTAATCAAGCATTTTGTGCCCTTCAAAAATGTACACATTGTTGTGCACACATATTTCCATAGATTCCATAGATCATAGAGTTGGAAGGAGCCAAAAGGCTATCGAGTCCAACCCCCTGCTCAATGCAGGAAACTAGAGGAGGGGTCTCCCATCCAAGTAATAACCAGGCTTGACCCTGCTTAGCTTTCCACACTCAGACAAGCTGAGCCAGCATAAGCCACAGGCCTGGAAATATATGCATTTTTGGAACCCTCCTTTTTTTGTTAACTGTATTGCAAGCTCCAGAAATATATGGACTTCAGTGGCAAACTGCATCCCAGCTCGTGTTTAGGTTAAATTTAGGGATGGATGGGTGAGCAATGTATGAGATCGCCAGGATTCTTTGAACATCGACTCACCACTTGTCTTGTGCCCGATTCCCATTTATGTTTGCAATCACTGCTCGCTCTGTGCAAAAAGGAAACTTGCGCAAATCAAACAGTGATTGAATGGGAGATTTGTGCAAGTTTCCCCAAATTTGTGCAAATTTCCTAATTTGCACAACTTTCCTCTATAGCAGGGCTCTCAAACCTTGGGTCCCCAGATATTGCTGGCCTACAGCTCCCAGCATACCCAGCCAGCATGGCTAATTGGAGAGCCCTGCTCTGGAGACTAAAGCAGGGCTTATTCAGTCTATGGAAGAAATTTGCATAAATTAGGAAGTTTGCCCAAATCAAACTGGGAATCAGGAATGAGATGAACACAAGCACATGTTTGACAATTTATGAATATGTTCAGTGGGCACGTGCTTGCACTTGGAGTTTTGAATGGGGCATGCTCACATGTTTTGCAAGCAAAAATGAAATTCACATACATACATCCCTATAAGGAAGGCTGGAAGAATCAAACGGGAGATGATCTCCACTTTATACATTCGCTAGGTAAAACAGGGGTTAACTCAGGTGATAATCTTGCCTGTATTTTCACTTGCTGCCACTGACAGCTTAAACAACACTCTGCAGCTTGTGTTAGATTGGAATTCTATGAAGCTCACAACTCAGAACAGGCAAATTGATTTAAGCGAGACCCAAAACAGCAGACAAGAGCATGTGACTTGGAGCTGATTCATACAGTGTGACTTGTCCCTGATTCACATGAATAACTGCTTATGTGAGTGATGTACCCATCTGAGCAGCATAACATGAGCTGACAGGATCTGTAGAAGACAGGGGTAAGATGCTTGAGACTTATGGCATGCCCAGAAAGCTGTGTTGGCTTGCAAAGGCTGTACATGCGAAGACCTGAGCTCAGAAATAAAGAACATTAAAAGCAGAAAGTATGGTGCATGGAATCCTGTACTTGGTGATGGCAGAACCAGGGATGCTCGAGCTCACTTAAATGCTCCAAACTGTACTTCGTGACTTGGTTCAACTCACTCCCATTTTCATTCGTGACCTATTGTTTGGTTCATTCAAATAGGAAAACTGCATATTTCTGGGCACATTTTTCAAAAGTGTGCTCCCCCCCCCCGCATTGACTAAAGTGTGAAAATGTATATTGCTTTTTTTAAAATGTGCATTTAAAAGTGCATTTTTTTAAAAAATACAATCAATCACAAGTTTGGGAATGTGCAAACATTTTTTTAAAAAAGTGCTCCCATTTGCATTTGGGCTTGTTCAGATGATTTGCGAGCTGAAATATAATTTCTGTACATTCCTACTGTACCTGTAAGTATTTGCAAAGCCAGAGTCTATGCTTCAGCCCAGGTGGATGAAAGCAACAGAGTAATAATCACACCATAATTCCTGGACTCACAGCCCAAATGAGTTGAGCAGTCGCAGGTCTATGCTGATGGTATCAGTGTACATATGTCTGTTCCTCGACACCAGAGTTCCTCACCAGAACTCATGTAGTTATGAACCAAGGGCTCAAAAGAAATTGGATTGATGGTGAAATGGAAAGGAAACAAGGTGCCATGTTAGGTAGTAAAGTAAGGTCAGAGGCAAAGCAGACTAAATTATCAATGATGGAGGTGAAACCTAAAGGAATGGTTTGACAGACAGCTGAAAAGAGACTGTTATGTGTGGTGCTACAAAGCAAAATGCAAACAGAGATGACTTCAGCTGGGAATAGGAGACATACGGTATATACTGAGAATGTTTCTGATCCCTTCAGAAGATGAGATTAGAGAGGGAGAGAGAGAGAGAGAGAGAGAGAGAGAGGAGAGAGAGAGATGATAGAGAGAGAGATGATAGAGATATATCCCCCCTTTGAGTTAGGAAACTAGAAGACCCTACATTTCAGTTTTTATGTTTGACATGATGGCTGAGAAAGATATGTTGTGGGATCAGGATCAATCTGCTCTAAATGGAAGAGTGGATAATAGGCGGTGCTTTCATTAAGTTGAATCCTTGACACCTGGGGTTCCCACCTGTGTGGAGGAGCCCTATGCATGTAAATCTGTATGCGCATAAACCCCATTCACACAGACACCAAACATGTGGCAGGTGGGGTGCTTGGCCAGCATGTATGTTGGCACTGGGGCATGGCAAGTGGGTGCAATCCCACTTGCCCCTCACAGACTTGTGAATGCATGGTGTGTGTGTGTGTGGCGGCAGTCAAATTACTGCAGTAAAGGAGGCAAAAAGGCCACAACCCCCCAATTTTGCAGGCTTTTTCCATATAGAATATACATTATAGAAAGGTAATACACCAACATACAAACATGCCAACATGCGGTATGGGCCCTTCCAGACCTGTAGGCATGTTGAGCAACTGAATGATTTGAGAAAGATGAAGGAGGCCTGTACATACTGATGCAAGAGGTTCATTTCAAAATGCTCATTGCAGGATCACATTTTTTAGAAAAATGTTTTTTAATGTATTATACATCACACAGAGACCTTTGGTGATTTCAAAGTACAGCAAATAAAAATAAATAAATAAATAAATACGCTAGGGGAGTTTCCAGTGGCCCACACATGTGTTCAGACTCAGGATCCCCTGGTGTGGATGAACCACTTCTCACACATGCCAAACGCATGAACAGTGTGGCATGGCTTCTGGGTGGATCAGCGGTGGGCAATGAGGCACGCTGGTGACCCCCATCATGTGTTCTTTGAATACATGAGTTTTTTCTCTGAATCTTCCATTCATAGCTGAACCATTGGGCGAGATGAAAATACTGCTTGGATTCTAACATCCTTTAAAAATAATTGTCTATTCCATATGCCACACAAGAAGTTGACTGGTGCTATCAAAGAACACATACACTTCTTGGACAACGATTCTTCTCAAATACCTTTAGTGTTGGTTGTGTCTAAGGATGGATGCAATTTTTGTTCAGTTTGTTTTTTGATAAGAACTTAACAAAAAAATGCAAATGTCTTCATAAACTAAATGGTAAGACCTTGAGATTTTTTAATTTTTTAAAAAAATGAAATGTAGGAGAAAACAACTGAGAAATTCACCTATTGAGGCAGACAGCTTTCAGTGTGTAGGCCTTAATAGTCTGGCTTTGAATCCCTGTGCATTCAAGCATGTGTATGATACTGAATTTGGGTCACCATCTCTCTCCTTTTTTTGTAATGAGGTCCTCATCTTTAACAACTACAGAGGAGGCAGTTTCAACATGGTCCTCACCATGATGGAGTAGATGTACTGATTGAATTTGGCCAGTGCAGTTGTGTGAGAAGTTTGATAAGAACTTTCCAAACATTGCCAATGTTTTCCCCAAAAAATGGGATGGAAAGAACTTGAGATCAAGTATGGGAAAGTGAATGTGGGAGACAGCAAAACTGACATTCATCCCTAGTCATAGTAACATTCCCTGATTAAGATTTTTTAAACAACTGTCCAATAGCTTGAAAAAATTCATAATGTTCACTTAAATGCAAAATATAATGGCTTTCAGCACCAGGATCAGTGGGAACCTTGTAAGTGAATTCAGTCTAAAGCTGATCACAATAGGGATATCAAAGAAATCCACAATGGAATAAAATGAGTTCAGAATTCTACAACTCTGACCTGCAGATTCTGCCGCGGACCAGTTTTTTCCAAGTTGTGTGGATTTTGCGGTCTTGCGGACAGATGATGATGATGATGATTATTATTATTATTATTTCGGGGGTAGATTTGCACAAATGTGCATTAGTGCAAATACCATTTGCAAATGAACACAATTCTCATACAAAAATCAGTGATCGGACGACAGAATGAAAGACGCCTGACAATCCATGAAACACTGAGGGGATGGATTTAACAAAATCTGTACACCCCTAAATCACATCTCTTCTCTGCAGTCACTGTGTAGTACAGTGTACATAGGCAAGACAAATGTTGTGCATTCATGTGGCAGAAGATGCCCAGGCAATCTCAGCAGGTGAGGTTTGGCTTGTGCATCCTCCACGTGTGGTTTTAATTCCCAGCCTCACAACAGCTGTTTTGGAGGCTGCAAAGGCTGCCAAACAGTTATACAGGTTGCTTTGTTTCCTCAGTCTTCGGCCATTCAAGAACTGATTGCTCCTATAATGTGGTTGCCACCTAGGGGCCAAAAATGGAGGCACATTTCATCACTGGCTGGGCACACCTCATTAGGTCAATGACAGCCTTTGGCTGGACTCCCTACTAGGTATAATTTGTAGTGACAACAGTGCTGCCTTGCCACTTACCAGTCAGCATTGGCATAAATAATGATACAGAGGCATAAAGCAAAAGGAGGGGAGGCAGGAATAATGAGGGGACCATATAGCTATGAACAATCAGAGAAAGATGCACACTGCTTTGAATTAATAAAGGCAATTAGATTCTTAAAATAACATGATTGAGGTAAAAATCACAACACCCCAGTTACCAAGACTGGGGACAGACTACAGAAGGCTTGTTTGTGGAGTCATAGCAAGGAGGACTATGAAATCATGGACTGCTAAGCGGGTGAGTAACCCATTGCTCCACATAAGGATCTCTGGATTATTTCCTATCACTATAATTGCCCAACAGTATTTTCCTTTATCTCCTCTTTCATCTTACATAGCAGGCTTTGATTACAGATCCCATTATGCTTCTTCTTCTTTTTTTTTTTTTAGAACTGAGCTTTGAAAAGGCCCAGAAAAATCTCAGTTTAAAAGCATAATTTTCTTCACAGTTTGATTCCTGTTAGGAGGGGGAGTGGCTCTCTCTTTCTGTCCACTGTAAATGGTCTTTTTGACCTAGATCTCACAAAACATCAGATGCGGTGGTAAGCCTGTGTATGTACTGTACCACTTCAGGCTGCAGCAGGGGGCTCACAGGAAGGAATGTTCCCTCACCAAGGATCATTCCCACACATGGAAAACTAGCATGTCTGGAAGAAGGCTAGGCTAAAATAATTCTCCTGTGAAATCTAGTTTTCTGTGTACATGGATCGATGTCTTTATTATTTTCATGAGAGGGGCATTCAGTCATGTGTACAGGATGGATGAATCTGTTGATTTCAATTTCTCATTTTTCCAATCTTAAGTTCGGTTTATCCTGAGCTTTCTTCGTGTGTGTGTGTGTGTTTATTTTTTAAAAAAATAATTGCATGAAAACTCATATGAATTTCTGTACACATTTCTCCTAATACACACAATTTTTGTATGCAAGGTTTTTTTTCCTGGTATACACATTTTTTCATGCAAGTTTCCTAAGATAATGCATTTTTGAATGCTGTTTTCACTAATATATACGTACATTTTTTGTGTGCAATTCCCCCTAATGTATGCATTTTTGTACACCATTTTGCATTGCAAGACTCTATTGCAAAAATCGGAGAAGTGCACATTTCAAAGGATAACTGAGTTTCAGTTGGCCTGTTTGTTCAAAAGTGCACCATTAGGTGAGTTCGTCTTAAAATGCAAACCAAATGAATTTCTTCCCCCATCCTTAATTAGGGATACATTCTCTTGTGGTCTAAGGTCCTAGCCTACCTGACTCACAGCATAGGGTTCCCGTCATCTATAAGAACAAATATGCTGACAGGTTTAAAGACACAGACGTTGAAGGCCTCTACTCCATGACCTCACTCTCCCTTGCCTCACTTTTGCCTTTGACACAATTGACCATTCTCTCCTGCTTGACTCATCTCATAACCTTGGTTTCTGTCCTCTTTGATCTCTTCCTATGTGTCTAACTGCACATTCAATGTTTCCACGGGTGGAAGCTCTTTCCCTGCTCCCCAGACTCATTCTGTTGGGGTTCCTCAGGTATCTGCTCTCAACCATCTGCTGTGCTCTCTCTACAGACTGTCCCCAGGTTACCACATTAAGCCCCATGGCTTTCTAGGCTATGGCACGTATATGCGGATGACATCCAAATCAACCTCCCTACTCACACAATTTCTCCTTCCATCTAGTTCTAAATTTATTTTTATCTTTTTATTATTACAGTTATGAATCGCCCATCTGGCCGGTCACCCAGGATGGAAGAATCAGGGATGCTCGAGCTTGCTGAGGTTCTCTGAGCTTTACTTCAAAGCTTGGCTTGGCTGGCTCCTGTTCTCATTTTCAACCTGTTTTTCGGTACATTCAAATGGGGAAAGTGCACATTTTTCAAGCCGTGTGCGTTTTTAAGTGTGTGCACTTTTCAAAAGTTGTGCATTTTTTAAAGTGCACATTTTGCAAATGTGAACGCCAGTTTGGGAATTTGCACACTTTTTCAGAGAATATGCACTCCCATTTGCATTCGTGTTGCTATTTGCAAACAGGGCATTTTCAAATGTGAGCTGAAGCAAAATTCTTGTACATCCCTGTCTCATATGTATGCTTGGATGTGTCATTGCCATCTCAGACTTAATATGTCAAAAACTCAATTTCTCATCTTTCCTCCCAAGCCTTCCTCTCATACTCCGTATCCATTGACAACATCACTGCCCACCCCTGTTGAATAGACAAGAAGACTTGGCTTATCTTTGACTCTTAATTGTCCTTTGCTCTCCATATCCAGTCCATTGTAAAGTGACTTCCCCCTTTACAACAGTATGAAGATGCAACCCTTTCTCTCTGCTGCTTCCTTGATGAAAACTCCAGTTCATACTCTGGTCATCCCTTACCTTGACTGCGGTAACTTTTCCCTCTATGATCTTCCATTGTTGCACTTTAGCATCCTCACTTCCATTAACCTCTTAAATTACTCTGACCGTGTGACTTTTATAGCTGAATCCCAACATTGATTTCATGTCTGCTCTCCACCCCAGCACAGACTCCATATTCTTACCATCTGAGGACTCCATGGCATTCCCCCTCAACCATACTTCTCTGCTCTCAAATCCTGGTATTCCCCTGCCCTTAGCTCCTCCAGCTGCCCCCTTCTCAGCTGTCAAAAGTCTTGTCGTGTCCCGCCCCCCGCAGTGACTCCACCCTTTCTCTCCTTATGTCTTTATGCCTGGATACTGCATCTGAGAACAGTTGGGAGTTGCTGCTTCTCCTATGTCCTTGGAATCCCTCTTCACAATTCCCCTTTTCTTTGATTGAAACCTTTATCACAACCCCTGGGCCCTGATCTCCTACTGAAACTAACCCTGAGTACATGTGACTAGAGTGAGCACATATTATTCCCCATTTGCCCTCACCTCCATTTTCCTCTCATCCCTTTGTTGTCTCCTCTGTGCCGGATTTTGGATTTGAAGCTCTTCAGGGCAGCTTTCTTATTACTTTGTAAAGCTTTAGGAACATTGATGATGCTATTTGAATAAACAAACAAACTATTCATAGTGTTATACTGCAGAGAAAGACAATGCACATTTTTTTTCTTATTTCTGGCATGAACTTATATCCTGATTTTGGAGTATATGGGTTAGCTTTCAGGCTACGTATTACAATCTGCATACATGACTTGCTGGAAATGATCAACTCAGAGGACAAGGATTAGGAAATACTCTTGATGGTTTAGAATGCTGTTGAGCAAGGCTTTTTTTCTGGTGGAACTCACCGGAACTGAGTTCCAGCACCTTTTCTTCTATTAATTGCATTACAATTTAATCGCCATCTACTCCCGAGGAAATGTAATCCAAGAGTTCCGGTACCTTTTTCTCCAGAAAAAAAGCACTGCTGTTGAGCAAGGTGTGTACACATCCCACATTGCCAAAACCATATTTAAATTAAACCTTCAATTGTAAATGACACATTTCAATTCAAATGTGAGAGCCAGTGTGGTGTAGGGGTTAGAGTGTTGGACTGGGAATGCTGAGACCTGGATTCAAATTTCCAATTGGCCATGAAGTTCACTGGTGACATACAAACATAAGAAGAGCCATGCCGGATCAGACCAAGGGTCCATCTAGTCCAGCATTCTGTTCACCCCAGTGGCCAACCAGCTCCCCATAGGATCCCACAAACAGGACATGAGTGCAACTGCACCCTCCTGCCCATGTTCCCCAGCAACTGGTGTACACTGGCATACTGCCTCTGATACTTTGGGCCAGTCACTGGCTCTCAGCCTAACCTACCTCACAGGGTTGTTGTGAGGATCAAATAGAGATGAGGAGTATCATGCATGCCACGTATTAAATAAATGAACAAATAAATACATAATAACGCATGGTTTAGATGTGGGCCAAACAATCCTAAGTGGGGCTGAGGAGGAGCAGAAGGGCAAATCTCCTACCACATCAAAGCCTGTCTGGCTAACGCAAGCCAAAGGTGGTGGGGTGATTTTTCTGGGCTTTTGAGCCCATGGATCTTTGCATACACCAATGTGTCATCATAACCCCCTCCAGCCAACAGCATTGGAGGGTAGGGTTACGCTCTAAGAGAAGCATCTTCTCTAATAGTCCTAATTAATATTCTCAGTTGCAGTGTTTACATTTCCCAGGAAATGTCTCAGTTTCTCAACCAGTAATTTCACCTCCTACAGGGAGGATAGTAGCTTTTGCAAGAACAACTCAAAGAAAGATCTTGTCAACTTGATGCAACCTCCAGCTTCAGTACACTTTGATTATAACTAAACAATGGACTGTGTCCTTGGACAATGGACCTTGGAATCCGAAGGATCACCTCATCCCATATGTACCTACCTATTCCTTGAGATCATCATCCAAGGCCATTCTCCAAGTGCCACGTCTGAATCAGGTATGGAGGGTGGCTATGAAAGAGAGACTTTTCAGCAGTGGCACCTCAGCTGTGGAATGTCTTCTCCACAGAGGCCTACCTGGTACCTAATTTAGAGAGCAATCCCATGGCCCTTAGACCATGTCTGAGGGGCCTTAGAATAGTGGGAATTCCCCCCACTGAGGTCATAGACAGTGCTCCAACCTCGGAAGGGGGAGTCGGAGATCCTTGCAACTGGCATGGAAAGAACCTGCGCCAGCTGGCCTCTGAGGTTGGAAAATTGACCTCAGAGAGTAGGGAAAGGCGGCTTTCCATTGGGTGGGGAGAGGAAGAGAAGAGAGAGGCCAGGATATGAGCTATCCTGAGCCTCTTCCAACCTTCCTCCTTCCTCCTCTGATGCGCCATTACTAGACGGGTTAAAAAAAAGCCCATCAAGTGAAAAATGCAATGATTGGAGTACAGGGAGGCGAAGATCACCTCTGCCGCTCCTCCTGCCTTGCTGGCTTCAGTCTGGCAGGGCATTGGATACATAATATATCCAACATCTTTTTGGCACCTGGCAAAGACCTTTCCATTTTCACAAGCTTTTAAAACTTGCATTATGCTGTGGTTTCACATTCTTTTAGATCTGTGATGTTTTACTTTGCTTCCTGGAGCATTTCTGACTGTATTTCAATCCAGCTGCTGTTCTTCATAGCCACTCTGACTTCAAGTGGGTATAACATGTAAAACAGTAGCCCCACACCTTGGCTTCCCACACTTCAGTTAAAGCCCAGGGGAAGATATCATGAAGAAATTCCTCCCATATGCTTTTTCAGATCTGGAAGTGCAGGCAGCTTGGGAAGCTGCAGAGCGATAGGGAGATGTGTAATAGAAAGAAAACACACACAGCACCCTTGACCTGATGCTGGCAAAACACACGCACACTCAACAACAATAACAACAACAAAAACACTTAAGCAAAAAGAAAGAAAGAAGCTGTGCTACAAGCCCTGCCAATGGTGACCCCTTCATGTGAACCTATCTGGGGGATGGAGTTCAGCACCATGGATAGCTCTTATAAAGCTCCAGATAAAACCTGTAATGGCTTAGGAGCCCCACTGAAATAGGAGTCAACAGCCTCCCCAGGTTACAAGCATGTGAAATGCTGAAGGGTATGGTTTAGCAATCCAGGCAAATTCTGGAGCAATCACTTTTGAACCCTAAGTCTAAAACAGAAGTGTTCAACCTGAGGCCTGTTGACTAAATCTGGCCCGCCCGGGATTGCAATCCAGCCTCTGGGATTCCCCAGATTGCCACAGCCCTTCGCCTAGCCTCACAGCTTTCCCCCAAGCATTTGGTGGTCTCTTGGTTTTTGCATCCCCCATCCCAGTTTGGAAGAGTTGAAATGCTTCTCCTAAGACTTAGTTGCTGGCAGGAAGAGCTTTAAACTAAAATAAACTTGTATTTTGGAACAACCCCTTTTGCCCTTGGCCCTGCCCACCACTGGAATGTGGCCCCCGAGAGCTTCTCCTAAATGGATATTGTCCCTCAGGCTGAAAGAGTTTTCAACATCCCTGGTCTAAAAGATTTGCAGCAGTGTAGATTTGACTACTATTAGCTTTGTTTTGGTTGGCCCACTGTGTAACCTCAGGCAACAATTGATCGTTCAGAGTATACTAAGCACCTTGACTTGACTTTTTTGGCACTTCATTGTGAGGGCTACAAACCAGTATGCATTGAAGCAGCATTTAGCAGCCTGGTTTTGTACTTATGATGCAGATATAGCCAAATTTCTTCCATGCCATCACATTCATCTTTACAATATCCCACCACACTCTGCATGTCTGATAAAAGAAAAGAAAGAGGGAAGCAAAGGAGGTTGTTCTTTCTAAAGAAAAATGAGCTATTCTGACATTTGCAAAAGCAGATACACCTGGAGAAACATCTGATCAGCCCTGTGAGCTTACCGTAGGGATGGGAGAGAAAATCACTCGCCTTATTTTACACTTTCGAACCACTATGTGAACCCAAACTCAATTATCCTTCAAAATACTCCAAATTTTGCTATGGAGACAGGACCGGTGCAAGGCAGTTTGGTGCCCTAGGCAAGATCAGATATTTAGCGCCCCCCCTTCCCACTTGAGAGTGCTGTATTTTTTTTCAAGGTGTTTCTTGCGCCCCCTTTAGCCCTGCGCCCTAGGCGGCTGCCTAGTTGGCCTAATGGTAGCACCGGCCCTGTATGGAGATCTCCAGTGAGAAACTGAGAGAAACCAAAATTGACCGATTCATCCATCTCTACTTACATGTTGTGACAATGAGGAGAACTCTCACTTGTTCAGACTGCAAGGGTGCTAGGAGCTGCTGCATCCACATCCATATATCAAATGGATGTCGAGCCATGCATGTACCCAAAGAAAAGAACAAACCAATGAGACGTAGGGATGTGTGTGGAGTTCGATTGGGGGGTGGAAGTCCGGCAAACTCGCCAGGCTCGACCCCCCGAGCTCTGCTCAACCTACCTTTTCACCGCCTTGACTCACATTCTTGCAAGCTGAGCTGGGGAAGCAACTTCTAGTTTCCAGTGCTGTGTTGTTTACATAGAAAATGGTGTAAAATAAAATTAAATGGCCACGATTTGCGTAATTTGTGCAAATTGCAGCTGTTTTTAACGTATTTTACACTATTTTCTACATAAACAAGGTAGAGCTGAGGACCCAGAAGTCCAGTGAGCACCTCAGCTGGTGCTCGAACTCAGCTTGGCTCGCGGTGGGGGCACTCAGCTCACGCGCTGTGAGTCGAGTGCCGGGCGGGTAGCCCAACCCTAAGAGTATGGTGGCTCACAGTTGCCTCCAAGTTGAACTCTTCACTTCTAGATGATCCAAGGCATTCCTACTCCAACTATAATATGTGGCTGGGATTTCAGATCAGCTGTATGTGTCAAAGAATAGTAACTTCCTTACAATTGTGGAGTTGATAGGGACGTTTGATTCTATATTTATTATTATTTATTATTTATTTATTACATTTATACCCCGCCTTTTTTCCTGCAAGGAACTCAAGGCAGCTTACATAATTCTCCTCCTCCTCTCCATTTTATCCTCACAACAACCCTGTGAGGTAGGTTAGGCTGAGAGTCTGTGACTGGCCCAAAGTCACCCAGTGAGTTTCATGGCCGAGTGGGGACTAGAACCCGGATCTCCAGAGTCCCAGTCCAACACTCTCACCACTACGCCACACTGGCCACATTTTTGGCCATCTAGTTGGGGTGCTTTGGAGGGGGAGGGTAGGAGGCTGCAGAGGACACAAGATACTTTGTGCACCCCCTTTACCCACTCTCTGAGGTGGAGCTCCCAACCTTGGAGAGCCAGCCAGTGTGGTTCTTTCCACCCTGGCTGTGGCGTGGGAGGATTGGAACACAGGTCCCCAGCTCCGAGGTTGGAGCTCTGTCTCTTACCTCAGATCTGGGAATCTGAAGTATCCTATGGCCCCCTAGACACTGTCTTGTCTTGGAGCCGTAGGATCACTCCCTTATTTATCTATTTAAAAAAATAAAAACCACCCCTTACTCCAAAATGATCTCCAGGGTGGTATACATTAAAACAATTCAAAAACATACAACACAATATTAAAACAACATAACACTTTAAAGCAACACTACAATAAAATTGAGAGACATTACTGGTGATGTAAGTCAAACAAAAGATTTTGGATTGCCTGAAGTCTGCAAAATATTACTCTGTCATTCTGGATTGTACAGCTGACAGGAGCTATGCTGAACAAATGACTTTAATAGTGCATTTTGTAACAGCAACAGAGCCTGAGTGCAAATGCACCTGCAACAGTGAAGGTCAGAGAGCATCACTTGGAATTTATTGCTATAGAAGAGAAAATAGGAGTAGGATGAGAAAAGTGCTTTTTTAAAAAGCTGGAAGAAATGGGGCTTGGCATAGCATATATGAGAGCACAGGACTACGATCATGGAGCTAAGATGAAAGGGAACACAGGCAGGAGTTAAATCCCCAAGCTTCCCCCCCCCCCATGGAGTTCCCATTCATTGAACTTAAGAGCCTGTGATGCTACATCGGCTTGCAAGGAAGCTGCTGGAATTTTTTTTAAAAAAATGTTTTATTCGAAGCATCTATGTCTTTCTCTCCACATCTATGAATCAATGACAAGTTCTAAAGCAACATCTTGGAAAATCCTATCTTAAAGTGAGACCACGGTATGCTACATGATGGGGAAATTGCATGGAATCTGTAAAAGCTGTCTGACACCATGTTAAGAGATCAGACGATTGCCATAACTGAAGTTATGGAGGATGGTGCTTTAACAGGATCAACTCTTGGCAGAGCAAAGTTAGATGGAATCACTGGAAAAATATACAACTTCAGATGTCGGTGTGGCTTTTTGTTGTGGCATCATGTACTACTTGAAATAGACGTGACAAGCACATTGATATTTCTGGAGCCACAACACTATTGGACAAAGCAAAACCATTCCTTCAGGGTTATCATCCAGATGAGGGATCTGAAAATATTTTGAAAAGTGAACAAAAGTTGGCAGAAGAATTTGATATTGATCCTGCCTGCCCACCCATACAAATATATGGCTCTCAACAAAAATACACTTTTGATTATTGGGAAAAGACACTTCAGCTGCAATCCTATACACACGTAACTGGGAATAAGTCTCATAGAACTCAGTGGAATTTACTCGTGACATGCGTATGATTGCACTGTTAGATTGTGAGGCTTGAGATTATGTCATTACAGACCCAAATCACATACTTCTAACTTGATTCTAGACTGTGTGGTCCAGTCGGTTGAAGAACACTCCTTCCAGATCAAAGAACACAGCAGTATATTTGGGATACTCTACAATATTCGGAAACTCAGTGAGGCTAGTTCTGAAGTTCTACACCAGCAATGTGAGAGACTAGAGAAAGCCCTGACACATGACAAATTGCATGACATACTGTAGATGGAACTGATTTGTGTGATGAAGTGAAAGCACTCTCCAGATAAGTATCTGCAAACTCATCTCCAAAGATTGTTCTGTTCTATATCTGCACAAACAAGATGATTGCATTCTTTCCAAATGCATTTGTTGCTCTGTGTATACTTCTGACACTACCCGTAGCAGTTGCAAATGGAAAGCACAGTTTCTCCAAGTTATAAAACATACTTGCTCCACAATGACACAGGAATGGCTAGTAAGCCATTATGTTCAATAGAACATAAGCTAGCCCAAACCATGGACCTTAAGGAACTGGCTGATATCTTTGCAGCCAAGAAGGTACCGAAAGCACTGTATTGACCATTCTTCAAAAGGAAAGAAAAATGCAAAATTGTTGCCTAATATGCAGACATGAAAATTTAAATTTTCTCTTTGGAAGTTTCTGAGTTAGTCGAAGACTTTTGAGAACCAGGCCTACTTGCACTGCTTCTCACTTGGTAAGTGCATAATTTGTAGGTGTCTCCTAGCAGCAGTCTAAAAGGAGTGGCTCCTTTGGCACGACTACAGCAGCCTTACCCCATCTTCTCACTTGCGTATGCACCCTTTTTTTAGAGCCTCAGGCCCCTTGTTAATCGGCTTAGGATCCAGTCCAGCATGTATCTCTTCTCCAAGAACCAGACTGGTTCCATTCTTTCTGGCAATTGTTCAACCTCCTAGATAGGTTGATGGGGTGGGACATGGGGCCATCATTTGCCTCAAGCAGCAAAATGTCTTGGGTTGGCCTAGATGATGATAAAGATAGATAGATGGATGGATGGATGGATGGATGGATGGATAGATCGATAGATCGATAGATTGATAGATAGATAGAGCGAGCGAGCAGTGGCTGGTAGCTCCAATGTCAGTGGGGCTGTGTATCCACTCCAGGTTTCAGTCTGAACTTTAAAGCTGCTATCCATGGTTCTTAACCTATTTTGGGGGTAGGGTCCAGCTCCTTAAAAGTTCAGACTAAAGCCTGGAGTGGATACACTACTGCCCCATTGACATTGGAGCCACCAGCTTCCGCTGGATGGATAGATAGCCAGAGAGATAGATGATCTAGAAAACAACTAACCATTTCATTGAACTAGGCTTTGTATCCTTAGCAGGATGCAGTCAGTCACAGGCATTTCGAAGGACTTGTGTGACACAGATGAAATAAAGATTAGGACCAGACAATTTTCTTAAAAGTGTGAACTTCTGTCAGCAATGCAGAGCTGCTAGATTTCAAAAGAGGCAAGTCTAAGAATGCTCTCTTCTCCTACCAATCTTTTATTCTTTCACTTTTTCCAGCACAGTGCCCAAGAAACTATCGACGCTTCCAGAGGGCAAGCTTAGTTAGACATGAAAAATCTGCTGGCAGGTACTGACCTGCAGATTGACCTGAGAGGTGTGGATCAGGTTATTTTGAATAGAATTTGCAAATATCAAATTCCTCCAGCATCTCTGCCCTTTTCCTATCTTCAGAACCCAACATCTTCATCCACGTACCCCCAGCTGGGATTCTGTTCCTCTTTAGATGGTGATGCTAGGGCAGAAATGGGTAACGTGCAGACCATGGGCTGCCCCCACTGCCCATTGCCCCCTGCTCCCCCCCCCAAATGTATTGTATCTATCTATCTATCTATCTATTTTTTAATAAAAAGCAAAATGGGAAAACAAGTAAATTTTGTCCCTTTTTGCACTCTGTAGCCACTCCAGGTGCATTTTTTTATAGTGTGTGTGTGTGTGTGTGTTGTGTGTGTGTATATATATAAGCACCATGAGGGGGGAAGTGTGGCCTGTGGGAGGGGAAATCCAGGGAGCGAAAATGGCATCCAGAACTTCCAAAGTTGCCCACCCCTATGCTAGAGTGTGAGAAAATTTGAGGTGTGATGCATATAGAGAAAGGATAGAGATGTTGTCTTTTGCTTTCAAGAACAAGAAGGGAGAGAATCGATGGCTGCAAAATCTGCAGCATGATTAGGATATTTTCATAAGGTCTTCCAGAGTTTCTTCTACAAGCCATTAAACCCTAATTGTCACACTAATGTTATTATATATTTTAAGAGTAGCTCCAAAATTCTACTCTTATTGTACCCAGTGGAATCTGAGCAGCCACTTAAACTTCACCAGGTTCTTTGCTGTAACCTTTTCAATTCATAATTATTATTCTGCTGGCATAGACACACTCGTTATTGCTTAACAGTGTCACTCCTTTCACCACGACAATGTGCAGTTGTGTAAATTAGAGCCATAATTAACCCAGTTCAGTGCTGAAGCAAGTACCTTTTTACTGACATGTTTTGAATTAAAGGTGGTACATCTATTCCCAGCGGAAGGAGCCCCTGGCCTTTTTTTCTGAGGGTACTGCAGAGATGGGGAATATGAGATTATCCCCTCTTATGAAAAAGGTTTTGATTTGTGATCACTCAGGGCCATCTTTATCGTTAGGCAGGCGCCTTACTCAACGTATGCTGGGAACAGGGAGGGGGCAGCAGTGAAGTGACTGAGGACAGAGCTTTGTGTGCTACATGGCCTGCCCTTCACTCCCTCAGCTAGCCTGTAGTCCTGAGGTGCAGTGGAGGATACTGTCTCATCTCTAGTCCAGTTGGCTTCAGTATGTGAAATGGGAAGGGGGGAGTAGGGATCTTGTTCTTATCTTCTTCAGGCAGCCAAATGTGTTAGGCCAGCTCTGTGGATACCAGTAGCAAATAGTATAAGGCACAGATTCCGGGTGACCAGCCAAATGGGTGATTAGCAAATATAATAAATAAATAAATAAATTCCAGGGGAACCTCAGCTTTAAAACATTACTTAGCCATGAGCAACTGTCTATCATCCATCTATCTATCTATCTATCTATCTATCTATCTATCGATCAATCATCTCTCTATCCTGGTCCCCTACTCTGAAACTTCAGCTTCCATGTATGGGCACAGTCAGTCCACAGCCCTATACCAGGGGTAGGCAACCTGTTGTGCTCCAGAAGTTTTGGACTACAATTTCCAGAATCTCTGGCCAGTGGCCATGCTGACTGGGGTTTATGGGAGAAGATTCTGTGCGCGGGAGTAGGGATGCCCCTGAAATCCTCATTCAAATGTCTCTCTGGTGTATGGAGTTCCACATGACCTGGCGTGGCAAACTGGTATGTCTCCATGTCCACCCTGTAGACAGGCTGCAAGACCAGAGAGCTTCGGCTCTTGGGCAGTATAGAAAACAAACAAACAAACAAACAAACAAGCAAACAAGACACTGTTTTGTCTATATTCCTCAGAGGTAGTGCCGCCGCCACTCCCATGTCTTTTTTTTTTTAATATCCTGCTGATAGGAGAAGACACACGTATGGATTTTATCCGTCAAGGAGGATAGTCCCCCTTTTCAGAGCTTCCTGTGTAAACTGCTTGACCACCTGGTTAGTGTGTTTGCCAAGCAGTCCAGCACATGGGTAGGCCACTTCCAGGCTTGACTAGCGAATCAAATCAATTCCAGCTTCTAATCCTGTACAAAGAAGCAAGCAGATACAAGGTGAGAAATAGTCAATTGCTTTTCAAATGAAGTGTTTTTGGTAAACTAGATCACCGAACCTTATTTATCAGAATCAGGGATGGTGGGAGTTGTCAGACTCTGACTCCCATCATCCCTGACCATCTCCTTCTGGCTGGGGTGATAGGAGTAGGAGTCCAAGCAACATCTGGAGGGCCACAGGCTCCCCACGCCACGCCTGATCTCATAAAAACCGCTAGCCCTGTCTGTGATATCTTATGGAGATGTAAGGGAAAACAGAGAGGCAGCATTCACCAGTTGCTCAGTACAGGGCCATCCCAGGACATGTCAACGCTTGAGCCAAAGGACAAGATAAGACCTCCACACGCATCCCACATGCAGAAGCCAACCAAGTGGCAGTTCAATCTCTTGCCAACACTGAGAATAAGACAACATTCAGCCCCGCACCTGAGGGCAACAACAGGCTAGCTTGGGGGTGCAGGGTAGGCCATCTGGCACACACAGCTTTTTCCTCTAACACAGTATTCTCCAACCTTGGGTCCCCAGATGTTTTTGGCCTACAACCAGGGCCGGTGCTACTATTAGGCCAACTAGGCAGCTGCCTAGGGCGCAGGGCTAAAGGGGGCGCCAGAAATAGGGAGGGAGGGCTCAAGTGGGAAGGGGGGGCGCTAAATATCTGATCTTGCCTAGGGCACCAAACTGCACCAAACTGCCTTGCACTGGCCCTGCCTACAACTCCCAGCATGCCCCAGCCAGCCACGCTGGCTGGGGCATGCTGGGAGTTGTAGGCCAAAAACATCTGGGGACCCAAGGTTGGAGAACACTGCTCTAACACTTCAAAACTGCTCCTTGCCCCCAGCATCTGATGCCTACACTCACTTCCTTACCCTGCCTAATGATAGAATTAACCTGTTTCCCTGCTTCTAGTGTTCCAGCCAATTAATACAAGGACAATGAGACAACTGAGAAGCACTTGACACTTAAATACATAGAAGTATATGTGTATATACACACATACTTTTTAAAAAACCAACCATTTAACCAGTCAAAATGTTAAACTTATTAGACTACTTGTATGTAGGTTTCATTTGTTTTTTGGTCATATTGTGTAACACACACCCCTACACACACACACACACCAAGTACCCTTAAGCCTCATAGACAGAAACATTGGCTACAGGCCTTCCTCAGCCTCTTCTTCCAGCCTTGCTCCTCCACTTCCCCCCACGTCGTTAACTTGTTTCCTGGTCCCGCAGACACAGTCAGCATGTCTCTCCCCCACGAGTCCCTGTTATTTGGCAGCCAACGAGGCCAGTTCAGAGCGTTGTGACAAGGTTCTCCCCACAGTGGATCAGCTGGGCTGCCAGCCAGTTGGCCGATGGGAATGCATCCGTGCATGCGCTGCCAGCCACCAGCCGCAGGGAATTAGCACTGTCAGAAGGCCATGTGGGAACATGGCTTCAGGAGAATGAACTCTGTCACCTGGCTGAAATGAGAACCAGGTTGTTTATTCAGGCAGTTTAGCCTAAAGCTTTTACACCACATATAAACCATTGTGCTAGATGTAATAAGCATGTTCACTTTGTCACTAAAGATTGATAACTCTGCAGTGAAAATAATGGAGCATAAAGCTTCCCCCCTTTCCTTTTCTTTATGTACAGTAATATCTTGGATTGAGAGCATAATTCGTTCCAGAAACATGCTTGTAATCCAAAACACTCTTATATCAAAGCGAGTCTCTGGCGGGTGTGAGCGGGGCCGATTTCGGCCTGCTACGCCCGCTCGAGGCGAGCGGTTACATCCCTAAAAATGTCTTGCAAGACCTTGCTTGTTTATCAAGTCAATTTTTTTTAAAAAAAAATTGCTTGTCTTGCAAAACACTCTCAGACCAAGTTACTTGCAATCCAAGGTATTACTGTGTTTAAAATTAATTTTAGGCTGCCTTTAAGAGTAGAACCCCCCCTCTCTTTCTTTTCTTTTCTTTTTTCTTTCTCTAGGGTAGCCAAGTGACCTACTTTACAGAGGGCAGTCCTCTATTTTGGAAAGCTGGCAGAGGGCAATCCTGTATTTGAAAGTGACATCTCTTTGAAAAGGTATTCAACAGAATTGCGAGTGAAAGACAAACACAGTACTTTGCTATAAACTTGGGCCACATTTATTGAAAAGAGATCTGCAAAGGACAGGGACAGTGTGGGCTTCTACTCTCTACAGGCAACTAATCTGTAATGATATCAGGAGAGACATCCAATCCCCGAGGGACGGCACCTGTGAAATTGCCACCCCTCAGTTTTACACCATCCCAGTGTAGGGAGGTCTTTCCATGTCACCTGCTCCCAGAGCTGCAAAACTCCAAGTGGGTGAGGTGAGTTAGTCTCAAAGGCAATCCATATGTTCACATTGGGCCACAAAACCCTGAGTGTGAAGCATCCAAAATTGCCAATCACTTTAAAGGTGCCTATGGGTCAGGCCTGGTTATTATTTGGATGGGAGGCCCCTCCTCTAGTTACCTGCATTGAGCAGGCGGTTGGACTCGATGGCCTTGTAGGCCCCTTCCAACTCTATGATCTATGAAATCCTATGGATGCTCACCAGCCCCGACCCCAACTGAAATACACCCGCACCTACTTGCCTAAATGTGACCAGATCACCTATGAACCAATTAACCTATATAGGGATGGGTGCCCGGCCTGGCACCCAACTTACGGGGTGCTCTGCAAGCGCTCCTGCTGTGCGAGCCAAGCCGAGCATCCGGCGAGTGCCAGCTGAGGCACTCACCGGATTTCCAGGTCCCCCGGCTCTACGTAGTTTACGTAGAATATAGTGTGGTATATGTTAAAAATGGCCACAATTTCCGTAAATGTGGCCATTTTTAATGTATACTACACTATACTCTACATAATCGACATATCTTACACCATTTTCTATTTAAAAAACATAGTGGCAGAACCCGGAAGTTGCTTTCCCTGGCTCAGCTCGCGAGAACACGAGCTGAGCTGGGGAAAGGTAGGTCAAGCAGAGCTCGGGGGGATCGAGCCCGGTGAGTTCGCTGGACTTCCACCCCCCAATTGAGCACTGCGCACATCCCTATAATATGAACAACCACTACCCCTCCCCTCTAACATTGTGGAGTAGGCGAAAAAAACATGCGGCTCTTGGCCAATCAGGCTGCCTGCCAAAAATTGGTACTCACTCAGCCACCCCCCAAAAGGTGACCAGGTAAACCGAGACTGCATACAGGGAGGGTGAGAGAGAGCCAGGAAATCCAAACAGGGCTAGGGTAGGGCTTTGTGGGCTAATATCACCCCGTAAGCCCCACCCCTCACCCGGCATGACGTGCATGCTTGGCACGCTTCTTAGGCCCGCCTGCCTCTCTTCCCCCCACCCCACCCGCACTATCCTTCCGTGCCCAGACAAGCTGGGCACATGTGAAGGTGTTTCTGGTTTAAAATTAAATTTCATTTATTATTTCTAAATTTGCACTTATACACATAAATCTGCATATGCAAATGTTATGCAAATAGGTGTCCCCTTTTGTCCTCTTCTTTGGTGAGGCAGCTCCTCTTTTTTAGCGATGCGTAAATGGCCACCCTATTTCTTTCTGTCTCTCTTTCTTTCTTTCTTTCTCTCTTTACAAATGAGATCTGCACTCGGCCCTTCCGCTGTCTCTTCTCGTGAATGTGAAACGTACACAATCAATGTGGCTATTTAGCTTGCTCATTTGCAATGACATCTTCCTTCCATTATACAGTGCCCAGCTGGGTTTTTCAGAGGGACTAATGAAGAGTGAACAAATTGCAAACACCCCCATAGGCAGAAAACATTGTTCGCACAGGAGTTTGGGGGCGGGGGGGGAAGAGTAGCAGTGGTTGGCAAGCACTTACTATGGATGATAAATCCACTCCTGCAGGTTGGGATTGGTTAACAATACAATGATGGGGATGGGTGGTGCAGGATTCAGGGTATTTCATAATTTAGTTCCTCTGAATAATTCAAATGGTTCTAATTGAAACAATCCGTCACACGAACCAACCGTGGGATTTCATCAATGAACACGGGGAACACTGTTCAGTTCAGGCCATGGAATCTCTTAACCCCACCAAGAATTGTCTTCTTCTTAGATTGGTATATCATGATCTCTCCATGTGTAACTGGGGAGTTTCCTCCCTGTGTAAGTCCCCGCCTAGGGAGGCTCACTTGGTCAGCTTGCTTAGTGACGTCTGGAGGCTATCGAAGGCCTCTCTTCCTTAAACAGGCTTTTGATTGTGGGATCACTGCTGCTGTTACGATTTCTGTAGCTCGTCGGTTTCTTGTTGAAACTGCTTGATCTTCCTTGTTTTTGTTTTATTTTATTTTTTTAAGACACCTTGCCATGTGTCATAAATTGTACTAAGATTTCGATTTAATTCCTGCTAGCAACATGCGAGAGCCTTTTGGCAGACACGTTGGGAAGAGTAAACACTTTAGAGATAAATGCAAGAAATGAATGAACACAGGAGGAGGCACACTGAAGTCAGAGGACTGTAGTCGAACGAACAGCAGAGATGCAGGCCGGCCTCTCTCGCTTGTAGCAACTTACTGCAAAGCCACACTCAAAGCCCCGTGTATCACGCAAAAGATGTCAGAACCTCAAGAAAAACACACGCAATCCCTTCCCCCCCCCCACTTCCATTCCACTCTTAATTCTCATCCATGTACAAGAACGCTTGCTTGTCTGACAACACAGGGTTGTGCCCATAATGTGGGGATGTCGAACCTCTTTCAATCAGGGGAGGCTGGTGAGTGGTGATGACTCCTATGTCAGTGGGGCTCCTTATCCATTACAGCTTTTTATAGTGTTGGAGACCATGTGAATTTGTACTCCTGTTCTAATGTTTAGCTAGGCCTGACTAGAGAATCTTGCATTCTTGTTTTCTGCTTTCTGTAAAATTGTTTCTTGCTTTCTTGCTGTTCTGTGAAACTGCTTGCTAAAGTTGCAAAGAAATCTGAATTGAAATGTGAGAGAGAGAAAAGTGAAGTTACAGGCAGTTTTGATGGCTGCAGTAGATGGGAGGGGGAAGAGGCCGGAGAATGGCAAAGTGTGTACAAAGGGCATGCACTGATAAGGGAATTGCAAAGGAATGTGAGAGAAGTAAAGCGAAAGGCGGAGGGAAGGGGGAAAGGGGGGTGCTAGCATCAGACTGATGCGTGTACTTTCCAAAGAACAGGACAAGACAGAATTGTACTGATAGACAAGGAACAGGAGGAAATGTATGTACCAGGAAGGCCAGAGGAAGTCAGTGAAGGCGTGTGAAAGAGGTCATGATAAGAATGTTTTTCTACGCAACTGTATGTAAAATGAATGTATGTGATGCAAACCTGTATCTGATTCCATGCTGTATAAAAGATCCAGGAAGAACTTGAAAGGGAGCTCTTGATTTGAGTCACAGACTCCTAGAGCCTACTTAAGGCCTTAAATAAAGTTGGTTTCCCTTCTCCAAATCAGTGTGTTTATTGGGCAGGGCATACACACTGAGGCCCAAATCACTTTGCCGGGAGAGGACACCTTTTTGGTGCCGGCAACAATAGGAGCCATCCACGGTGCTGTACTCCACCCCCAAAATAGGTTCACCACCCTGGAGCACCATGGATAGCTCCTATAAAGCTCAGAAACATAAAAGCTGCAATGGATTAGGAGCCCCACTGACATAGGAGTCACACCCGCCTCCCCTGCTTTCAATGTGAGGGCCAAAGTCAATTTCAGAGAAGCGCTAAGAGTCCTCCTTCCAGTGGTGGGAGGGGCTGAAGGCAAAAGGGGCAGGGACAAAAGACCAAACATACAGCATTTTTCAGCTTCAAGCTCTCATTCCCGGGAACTAAGCCCTAGGAGAGGCATTTCAACCTTCTAGAAATGGGGGGAAAGACACAAAAGTTGGGACACCACCAAGTGACTGGCAGTTTGGGGAAGAGACGGTGGGGCCAGAGAAAGGGGCCATGGCCATCTGGGGAGCCCTGGAAAGCCAGAGGGGAACCCCAGCCAGGCCAGTTTTGGCTTGCAGGCCTGACGTTTAACACCCCTGCCCTGAAAGCTCTTTACTCTTTCCTTTCCAGAAGTGGACTGGAGACAGCTTTGCCTTTCTGTCCATGGTTTGCTAGCTACGACTAGGACAAATCCTGGATTTCTCTCTCTCTCCCTCATTAACTCGCACACATTCACTCTCTCACTGCTTCCTACCACTTCCCTGCCTGCTGATAGAGGAGAAAGCCAGAAGGAGAAAGGGCAGAAGGAGGCATGGGCAGCACACAGAGAGGCAACTGTTCAGCTGTGCACAAATGGCCTCTCGAAATCCTTCACCCTATTTGTGGGCAGAGAAGCTTGGTGTGTGTGTGTGTGTGTGTGTGTGTGTGTGTGTGTGTGCATTTCACCCAGTTTCTCCAGGGGAAGGAGAAATTCTCCAACAATTTCTTGAGGGTGTGGTTCACCCGAGTAACAGCAGCAAGTGGCCACAGCAACTGTGTTGGCAGTCTGGCCACAATGCCCCAGATGTAGCATCAGGGTGCCACCCCAGGGAAGGCCCTATCTTGTGTCACCACCCAATGCGTATAGGAACATAAGGAGTCAGACCATTGGTCCATCTCACCTAATATTGTCAACACTGACTGGCAGCGACTCTCCAGGTTTCAGGCAGAATTGCTTCCTGGCCCTACCTGGAGATGTTTTGGGATTGAACCTGGGACCTTTTGCATGCAAAGCAGGTGCTCTAGCACTGACGTACACCCTTCCCTGTACTTTCCGTAGTTGTGGGACAATGAGATGGGCCTCTTCCCCAGATCTAAGGGCACACTGATACAGAACTTACCCCTTGCCCCCTGCCATATTACACACACACACACACACACACACACACACACACACACCCAGCAGCTTCTATATGTATCAGGAGGGAAGCTTCCCTTGGTGCCCAACAGAAGCTTCACTCCTGATGCAAATGGAAGCTTAAGGGGGGAATTTCGTTGGGACCATGGCACTCCCCCTTCCCACCCCCTACAGGCCTCAGGCTGCTTTGGTCCACTTGCAGCTGCGATTCACATTAGGAAAAAAAAGTGCATTCACGCAATTGACACTGAGTCTAGTTTGGGCCCATAGTAGAACAACAGTACAGGCCCACACCAGGTACACAGTTTCACCCAGACTGGAGCTGGAACTAGACATCTATCAAGGGTGTGTGCTTGTCACGCAAACTAGCAGCTCTGCTGCATCTTCTCAGCTCCCTAAGGTCAAGTCATGCAAAAAAGACAGCTTCACTCCACTTCATTGGTTGCCACTTGACGGAAGGAAAAACTCAGAGAGCAAGGAGATCACATCACAGGTTTTCAAAATTATTATTCAATATTACTAGGAGGGAGAGGAAGGAGATGCATAGCTTTCACTTTCATCACAAATTGCACATCCTCCACAAGGTTTAGTTACATTATAAGATCACAATCTGAGCCCTGCTGAATCAGACCAAAGGCCTGTCTAGTCCAGCATTCTGTTCTCAGAGTGGCCAACCAGCTGCCTGTGGGAAGCACGCGAGTCCAATAGCACCCTCCTGCTCAGGTTCCCCAGCAACTAGTTTAAACAGGCATACTATGCTTTCCTCAGATTGTGAACTGGGTACACACTTATGTTTAACTTGTGAACTTTGGTGGCATGCTTTCTACATGTTTCAGTTCTTACTTGCATCAAGTATTCTAATGCCAAAGGTGTGCATGCAGGTAGCCAAGGAAATTCTTATACCTGTCTGAATTTTTTTTAGCAAAACGCATCAGACAATGACAGTATGAATAAGAGCAGGATTCATTTTATATTTCCTCCTCCTCCTCCATCTCCTCCTTCATCACATTCTCCTTCTGTTTCTCAGTCTCCTCCTCCTCCATTGTTGTCTTCTTCTTCTTCTTCCCTCTTTTCTTTTTTTCCAGACATGCATCTTGTGGCTTGACTCACAAACTATTACAGTCAGTAATTAACTGCCTGGCATGAAAATATTCCAGCACTGTTCATCTTGGAGAACAAAATTCAGCCTATTAATAAATTATACATTGATGACTTTTAAAATACACTAACCCCAGTGGGAAAGAATCATTTCTTTCTGCAAAAAGAATTGTTTGAGGGAGCCATTCTCCATGTTGAGGCATGGAAAGCATTTAGAAAAACAGAAGCCTATGAATAATTTCAAGAGATGCAATTAATCTAAGCGAATAAATAACACCATTTAGTAAGTGTTCAGAAGAAAGCAAGTGTTAAGGATTGGCTCCCTGGGAGTCAAGAAGAGCTGATTTAAAAGTGGATATCAAATTGTGGTCTCCTCCTAAATGAATAATTGATATAGGGTTAAAACTGCCACTGTATAATCCTAGGCAACAGTTTATATAGTTACAGGTTGTTGATGTGTTGGTAGTGGGCAGTATCCAAAACTGGTAGTCCACTACTGCCAGTCACATTGAACTAGGAGGAATGAGCAATAGCACAGCAGGAAGCTAGCACTTGATAGAGCAACCCTGGAAACTAGCTCGTCATTTCCTATTACTATTCCATTAAATGGGAACATTTTTTTCTCCTTCCCCAACTAACACCAACCTCCACCCCCACAACTCTGTGAATTTGGGCTGGTTCTCACAGGTACATAATCGCTTGATTCTTCTGCATGTAATTACCCTTGATGACTTGTAGATGATTGTGTGAACTGACTTAGCTGTATAGCACTGTGACAATATGGAAGTTCTATTTGTGGTTATATGCTATGCTGTTAGGTCTGTGGTTGGCTCCTTCAGCCATGTAAGTGATGGCTCACTCAGAGATGCAACATCAGGTGATGAAAATTCATCTGTGAATCTGCTCTTGGTGGTGTCAGATGTGCACACACATCCGTACACAACAGTAGCATTTGCCAATTGCTGCAACAAGTGCAGCACCAAGAGAGTAATCATCTGGTGTTGTGTGATATAATACAGCCTTCTGTAACAGCTGATGCTGGGACTGCTGGAGAAGAGGTTTGGAGATATTTCATTTGGGCTGAAATATGCATGTGGGAAGGATACATAAGTCCCATTTTGAAACAAGCAATTTCAAATTATTATTTATCATGCTTTTCCCCCTGGGAAAAATAATTAGGAACAACAGGGGGAAAAAAATACACCAGAAACAGGTAATCTCTCTCTATATATCGTTATATAGCAAGTAGGTTCTCTGGGCAGAAATAGGAACAGATGCAATAGAAATGCTATTCATAGCATTTTTTCCCCTTTATTGTTCTGTTCTCCAGTGGCCTCCAACTTCAGAAATGGTGAAATAGCCCTTAATAAATGGATTTGCATCATTGCCCAGCTAGATACTTGGTGAAATGTAGCTTGGTTAGCTGATTGGGGGAGCATTCTCTTGGGACACAATATAAAATGAATCAGTGATATCCCCCTAGTGTTTATTTCCTCTTTGAAGAGATAAGCAAGTTGAAGGATCAAGTCTGCATTTGCAGTGCTGTAGCTGGAGAGCCTCTGTGTTTCTGAAACCAGTGAAGGAAATTCAGTACCCATGATGCCCAGCAGATTCATCTCTGTGTTGGCGATTCAGGTTTGACAATTCACTGTCTGTGCTGGTGATGGGGCAATGGAAGTAAATGGATTCTAATGTCTGCACAATAAAATAAATTTACATGGATGGTCTGACAAGTCTAGATTGGAGACAATCGAGAGCTGTTAACATTTGTGCCATGAGGACATGAGGGAAGAGACACAGAAGAAATGATGGGTGGTGACTGAATGTATGATGGATCACAAAGGGGTTGCTCCTGTACACTGAGTACTCTATTTTGAATGAACTGAACACCTATGATTTACAGGTGAATTGAGTTTGATGGGAATACTGACACACAGGCATTGTACTGGTTTTCCAGATCAAGCTCTTTCCATGATTATGCTCAAGAAAGCAAGTAGCAGAGACACAACAATGTCATAACAGACTTTCAGGTTTTAGAAGACCATGATCATGTCTCCCTAAATTTTCTCTTCACCAGAGAGGAATGGTTGAACTAGGAATGGTTGAAGGAGTTGGGTAAACATACCCAACTCCTTCAACCATTCCTCCTTCAACCATTTCTCATTGGTTTCCAGACTCAATGGATGCCTTTTATTTCTTTTAATGCCCCCTTCCCATGGGGAGATGGAATTTGGGGATTAAAGTGTGTGTGGGGAAAGCTTAAACCCTCCTCTCCTGAAGTGCCATGGTCCCAATCTGAATCAGGGTCTCATGCACTTGTAAGAGTAGCATGCATAGCTCCACTATGTGTACTTAAAGGAATGTTTAGTTTGGCCCTGAGTTGTTTACACTCAAGGGTTATATTTCATGTATAGAAAGTGCCAGCTCTTGTGATCAGCAAGTAACCCATCTGAAAGAATGTACGATTTCATGGATCTTTTCTTTTTGTAAGAAATATTCTTGGTCTCACATTTAGAACAAACCATCAAAATAAATGAATGAAAGAAAGGAGGTGCACTGTTCCCAATAAGGATTTTTTTTTACTGTACATTTTGTAGCAAAAGAGAGGGGGGAAAGAAAATATTTTGATCACAGGGATGTCATTTTCTAAAACTTCAAATAGGAAACATGACAAATAACAAGATCAAATACACAGCCATGTCACAATATATCTCTGAGCTTTTTCTTAAAAAAAAAATAATACATAGGGATTGTGTGTGTGTGTCTATTTCTTCTGTGCTTTACAATCTTCTTCTGCACCCCCCTTTGAAATAATAAATAATGTGCAATTTCAGAAAGAGATTCCTGGCGGATAGATCCTTGGGAGCAAATAAATACAGAAAATGAATCTGAATTAAAGGCAGTTGCTCTCACTGCTGTAAACGCTGAAAAATTCACAGTTATCATGATGGAGTGGGGTGCGAGGGCAGAACGCTTGCACCAACAGCCTTCCCAGGGCCTGTGGCAATGTTTCCATAAATGCCGTTGACGATCAGTTTACAATCCATAATGGTTGGTCACATATGGGCAAAGACCTTGGCAAGAGAAAGGGGCACTTGAATGCGGTGTGGGACAAGGGAAGGGGAAGACACAGCACAGTTGGATCAGGGATACCGCGTATTCGGCAATGCATCTAGTTTTCTATGGCTCATGAGGAACATCCCCATCAATGAGCATTCAATTGCATGCCATGCCTAGAGACCTCAGACCTCATGCCCTTGTTCTGACTGGCATTGTTACATGCCATCTTGTGGTACTGAGTGAGCATGAGGACCTCGTTGTTGTTTTCCCCTCCTCTTCGCAACGGAGTGTGAGCCTGCATTTTCCTCGCTCAGTTGAACAAACAGTGACTGTATAACCTTGGCCAGAAGCAATTTGTGAAGAGGTTGCTGGAACAGCTTTCTTTCCCCCACCCCCGCCTTTGATTATGAAAACTGAGTTTCTCTCCCTCCCACCCCATCTCTAATATCAAACTCCCTTCTCCTGTTTACCAATCATCTGTGGCAATCGGCCTTGCACACTGACAAACAGCAGATCATGAATGGAGCAGACAGATGTGTGTGTGTGGGGGAAATAAAAAGTATTAGCCCCTTATTTCTCCCCCCACCCCAGGATATAAGGGAGGAAGAGGAGGAGGAGTGTTGTGCAGCTCACCAGGTAATTGGTTTTTTAAAAATATTCCCAGCAGCTGCCAACGTGGTTTAGTAAGGAAAATAACAATAAAAGGCAAAAATACCAAAACCAAACCAAACCCAGAAACCCTTTTTAAAAAAAAATTCCTGGGAGAAAAATATCCTCAGCCAAACAATGGCAAGAGAATCTCCACAGGTTCCCGATGCCATGAGGTGATTATGCTTAGAAGATGGTTTAAGTGCACACGCTGGTTTTGTCCAGATGTTGTCTTTATGCAGCGGCAGCTGAGGTTATCCTCCTGTCAGCCTGATTTCCATGGGAGTGTTCTTCTTCTCAGACAATGAGAACATGAAGAGGGAGGGAATTCCTCTTTGAGTTAAATACGCATCGCTTAACCTGTGTTAAATCCTCATTTAATTGTGTTCGACAGTTCACCAGGAGACTGGGAAAGCACTGAACGCTACCAGTGATTTCCTTGAGACATTCACACATACAGAACACTTGTGTTGGGGGAATTTCATCAGCGCCTCACCCTACTACCTATTGACATGTCATTACCCTCTCTGATCGCACTTTAATTTTTTATCTTAATATTTACTGACCAATATACGGTTGAGTTTGCGTATATGTCTCTGTGTTTTTCTCCCATCGTATTTATGGCCTTTTTTTTTTTTTTTTAAACAATCATGGACTTTATTATTACGCTTGAAGGGACTAAGAATGGAATGGAGGGCAACTCTTATTTACACTGTGCTTTCCATCACCCACTCTGAGCTACCATACGTCCCCTTGGCCCCTGTCAGGTCACTGTCATCATACTGCAAAAGCATCCCATTCACTGACAGACTACGCTTTGTCCAAATGTTTGTGATCTTTTTTGGGTAGTTGCAACACTGAGAGGTGGAAAAGTCCCCCATGTCAAAAGAATGGCTACGCTTAGTTTTCCCCTCCAGCGGTAACATGAGGAGGCTACGGAATTTAGATTCCTGCTGGCCCAGCAGTGGCTCTTTGTCTGAGTGACGGGCCACTGTTGAAGTTCTGGAGTCTAGTGTGTCCTCCTTTTTCTGACACTTCAGTTCCAGAGAGGCAAAAGCTCCCATGAGCCGATCAATGTTGTTGTGCTTCGACCTCGACGGAGGCCTCCACTTACTGGACAATGTGCCCTGCTCACTTTGGAGGCTGTAGCCATCGCAGTCACGGCTATTCACAGAGCTAGAGGAAGAGGAGATGCTGCTGTGTGCAGACTCACAGTTAAACTCCATGAGCTCATTCCTGACCACCACTTTGGGGTTGACTTGCGGCAGGACCCCATTCTGGACAGGTTGGGATCCATTGGTTTGCGAATAGACATTGCTCACATTCGCCATCTTCCCTGGGTGATTGTTGCAAACCTTGTACCGGACCATGAGTATGACGATGAACACCAGCAGGGTTGCCACAATGATGCCTCCAATGATTAGGATCATTGTCCCACCCAGGAACTGGCTGTGCATGGACTGGCACTGGGGATAGTCCTCTTTGGTGTAGAACTGGGCACAGCCCACGATGTTGGTAGCAGTGAGCGTAGTGGCAGTGTCATCCCACATGGCTAGAACGCAAAGGTCGTAGCCCGTCCCAGAAACGAGGTTGTTCACGACAAAAGCCTTGTTTGTAGCCGGGATCATCCTTTAAGGAAAAGAAAAGAGTACAATCAGATTAAAATGGATGTGAAACTAGCAGGAATGTTAAGGAGGCAAGCATAGCATGATAGGAATGTATGAGATTTCGGTTTCGCCTGCAGAACATGCAAGCGTGCCCTGTTGGAAGCACCAAATGCAATCATGAGTGCGAGCGCATGACCTCCAAAAATGTTATCAAATTGCGAACACGTGCCCCATTTGATTTGTGCAACTTTTCCAGTTCGCTTTTGTGAAAATGCCCTAATTTGCACAAGTTTCCCTGGAAGACTGAATCAGCCCTGCTTTAGTCTATGGAGGAAAGTTGCGCAAATTAGTAAATTTGCACAAATTTTGGGAAAGTTGTGCAAATTTCACATTTGATCACTGCTCAATTTGTGCAATTTTCCAATTCGCGCAGAATGGACAGCCAACGCAAACAGTAATCGGGCACAGGACGAGCGGTGAGACGATATTTGGAGAATCCTAGAGATCTTGAGAGCGTTGCTCCCTAAGTGTGAGTAAGACAGAGGCACTGAGCAGTGGCAGACACAAATATATAAGACTTCAGTCTCTTCCAACAACATTTTAAAAGAACAATAGAAAATAAGTAGTTAAAACAAGTTTAGCTGCTCACCCCTGAATATGTACTTTTTCTTCTTTTTTACAAGTTCTGTCATCAGATCTCCCCAGTGAGGCCTTCCTGGCACCAACATTGTTATCTTTTTGGCACCAGGATAAGACCTTCATTTACCCATATGATATGCAGCATATGATAAGGTTTTTAATAGGGTCCTGGGATTACTTATTGTTGATTTGTGTGTGTATGTGTGTGTGTCTGTTTATATGTTTGTATGGAAATGGTTTTTATATTATGTACAATATTGTATTTGTAAGGTTTTTAATCTTTCTAAACTGCCCTGAGAGCTTTGGATATTGGGTAGTATAGAAACGTAATGATATGAGATCGTTTCTCTCTCTCTCCCTTTCCATTCTAGTAGGGGTGTTGAACCTCCTTCAGCCAAAGGGCTGGAGCTGAAGGCAAAATGGGGTGGGGCCAAAGGCAAAGGGGGCAGGGCCAAATTACCCAAAATGCCAGCATATTTTAGCTTAAAGCTCTTACTGCCAGTAACTGCGCCTTAGGAAAGGCATTTCAACCATTTAGAAAGGGGAACAGACACGCAAAAGCTGGGAAACCACCAAACAATTGGGGGTCAGGAGAAAGAGGCGGGGCATGGGGAAGGGGGTGGGGCCATCTGGAGAATGCCAGAAGGCTGGATTTGGCCCCCAAGTGGACTGGATTTGGCCCATAGTACCTAAGGTTCTGCACCCCGCAGTACAGCTACTGAGAAGTCACGTTATATCTTACCGACTATATTCACAGCCTGTGGTGTCTCTGGAGTTTTTGTCCCTCCCCTTATCCCCACATTCGAGGAGTCACTGGTCGACTTGAACAGAGCATGGGGGTCTAGCTATTCTGAGATCACTACTGGGACTCAATTCCCTTAAAGACACATTATAAATCCGTACTAGGACTACTGTCATGTATTGCCCAAGCAGTAGAAATTCAATAAGGAGCACTTACTTTGGTATCGAGATCTAGCTGGTTTAGAGTTATAGCTCTGCCAGCTTCTGTGGAATATAAAGCTATCAAGGGCTACTGGTCATGATGGCTGCAATAACCTCCAGTATCAGCCCTAAACACGTTGGAATCTTGCTATCTGGAGGACTTCTTTCACCCATACGAGTCTGCCCATGCATTGAGATCAATGTCTGAAGCAGTGCTCTGAAGCCCATTTTTAAGAGATATTAAATTGGTGTTTAACATTCTCTGTGGTGGCACCACGTTTGTGGAATTCACTGCAGAACCCCCCCCCCCAGGTTCACGGGATTCCATAATTATCAGTTGTTGTTGTTTTTTATAAGAACAACAACAACCAAAACCAAAAACTTGAAGACTTTTTTATTTCAATTTGCATTTTATTAATTGCAGCCCTGAGGATTCTTGGCACTATTCATTTTAGAGTTTTTTGTGCATATATTTTAAGAATGACGATTTTATATTTGTATTTATTTATTTATTACATTTATATCCTGCCTTTTCTTCCAGCAAAGAACCCAAAGCAGTTTACATCCCTCCTCCTCTTCTCCATTTGATCCTCACAGTCACAACAACCCTGTGAGGTAGGTGAAGCTGAGAGTCAGTGACTGGCCCAACGTCACCCAGTGAGCTTCATGGCCGAGTGGGGACTTGAACCCGGATCTCCCGAGTCCCAGTCCAACACTCTCACCACTATACCACACTGCCCCTCTTGTTTATGTCTTGTTTATTGTTTGTATACTGCCTTGTGAAGGTTTTAAGTACTGAAAGATGGTTTAGAAGTCTGCTCATAAATAAACAAGCAAATAAATAGTCATGAGGCTATGAACTCCCTCCACAATCAGAGACAGCATGCTTCTGAATATCAGTTGCTGGAGAATAACAGTGTTAGAAGGCTATTCCCTCTTGTTGTGCTTGTGACATTCTCATAAGCATCTTGCTAGCCACTATGGGAACAGAATGCTGGACTACATAGTTTTTTGGCCTGATCCAGCATAGCTTTTTTTATGTTCAATCTCTAAGCACCCAACTCTCCAAAATGTTTACTGTATTCTTTCTTGGTAATTTGGCTAAAAGGACAAAGGTATGAGAGAGTCAACAAGAAAAACCTGTCACTCAAGAGGCTGGTTTATTATTTAGGACAAAAAACATGCAGTCCGATAAGAAAAAAAAGGGGGGGGGGCAAAAAGCAAAACTTTTCTTCCAACTGAATAGATGTCCAAGACAGGATTTTAATCGGGTCCTGGGATTTCTTATTGTTGATTGCTAAAAAATTGTGTCAGTGTGTGTGTGTATGTTGTCTGTTTATATGTTTGTATGTAAATGGTTTTCGTACTAGGTGCAATATTGTATTTTAAAGGTGTTTAATCTTTGTAAATCATCCAGAGACCTTTTAGGGGTGTTCATCCTACCTGTGGGGGGTGCTTGCCTTTGCTCACCTTTTCTTGGCAAGCCCCCCCCTGGCCCGAATCCCCACGCCACTCAATCCACCTCGCTGGCAGCGCGGGGTCCCATTGCGTCACTTCCAGCTGCCAGGAAGTGACACGACAGGACCCCGCGCTACGTTTTTAGCATAAAAACCAGGGCAACCCAGTTTAAAATGGCTGCGAATAGCAAATCGTGGCCGGTTTAAGCTAGGTTGCCCTGGTTTTTGCGCTAAAAACATAGCGCGGGGTCCTGTCGCGTCACTTCCTGGCAGCCAGAAGTGACGCGACAGGACCCCGCGCTGCTGGCGCGGCATGGAGCAGTGAGACAAGTGGCGGGCAGGTAAGGTGCGCGAGTCTGGGGCCCCCCAAGCGGGGCCGATTTTGGCCTCACTTCAGCCCCCCTAGACCCCTAGATATTCTCAGATACATCCCTATTTTGGCAGCCTAGAAATGCAATAAATCTAATGAAATGAAACAGGGATGGATGAACCTGTCAGCCTTGATTTTGCCCAGGTTCTCATTTTTCCACTGCTAAGTTTGTTCCAGCCCATATTTTTGTATGCACTGCTTCAAATGTAGGCATTTTTTGTAGGCATTTGTGTTAGTGAACTGCATTGCAAACTTTGGAGAAAGTATGGATTTCAACATCTAACTGTGTGATCTGGTTATTGTTTAGGTGTGTAATGGGTAAGTTCACATTGAAATGCAGACCTAATGAATTTCTCATCCAACCCTAGTGGTGACTAGGGATGTAACCGTTCGCCTGGCATAGGCGTAGCAGTAGTGGGCCAAAATCGGCCCCGCTCATTCCCAGTGTGAGGCTCGCGCGGGCCTACCTTCATCCAGCGGCGGCTCACCTCTCTGCGGTGAGCTGCCCGCACCGCCCGCACTGGTCCCGTCGCATCACTTCCGGCTGTGGCGGAAGTGATGTGACAGGCCCCTGCTCCGGCACGCTGTACCCCCGTGCTATGTTTTTGGCGGGGGGAACCAGGGCAATAGGGCTTAAACAGCTCAAGTCCTCCCAAATAACCACCTAGAGAAGGGGTGCAGAATCTCAGGCCTGGGGGGAAAATGGCTCAACAGGGTTCCCCAGATGGCCACGCCCAATTCTCCTGCCCCCCCTTTCCCCAAACACCGATCCTTTGGTGGTTTCCCGGCTGTTGTGCATTCCCCCCATAAATAAGCTAAAATATGCTGGTATTTTGGCCCTGCCTCTTTTTCCTTTGGCCCCGCGGCCGCCTGTTTTGCCTCTGGCACCCACCACTGAAATGTGGTCCCGCTCCCGAAGAGCTTCTTGAAATGGAATTCAGCCCTTGAGCTGAAAGAGGTTCAACACCCCTGACCGAGAGAGTGGCAGATGAAGGGGGCGGGGCAAACCAGCCTGGCATCAGCATCTGGACCAGCTTCGGCATGCCAAAACCCACGAGGCTGATGTTCCTCACTGCAGCATCCTCTCTTTATTTATTTAATTTTAAACAAACACTTTATTGTTAGGGGATGGCCAGCTTGGCATGTACATGATTGCAGATGGTCATTTCATGTTTTTACTTTTAAAGTATATTAAATATTAACCTTTCCTACAACAACATGGTGCTTGTTCCCAAGTAAATGTGACTGACCATGTGCCCTCTTGATCCTTGCCCCTCCTGGCTTATAGACGCTAGTGAGGGGGGGGGGAGTTGGCTGGGTGGGTCCAAGGAGTGGTAAACACATCTCTAATGGAGAAGGTGGCTTGTTCTCAAGATGTCAAAGAACTAATTGTAAATTTATTAACGGCAGGTAGATTAATGATAGCAAAGAAATGGAAAGTTCAACAAGTTTTTTCAATTACTGATTGGTATAAGGAGGTGTGGGATATGGCCTTAAATGATAAGTGAACTTGTAATATCAAATGCAAAAGGGGACAATTAAGAAAAATAATTTTAAGGATATTTGGGGATTATTTTTAGATTATGTTTTAGGAGAGGGAAAGGGGAGTGCACCATATCAAGATCTGATGTATTTTTGGAATTTAGGATAAAAATGGATTATAGAAATAAATAATAAGTATTTCTTGATCCCATGGTGATGGGAGCACTGTACTAGTTGTGAGTATTTTATTTGTTTTATTGTTTGATAAAAATTTAAATAATTTTTTTTAAAAAAACACATCTCTACATGAAGGGGTGGTTCCTGCTGTCCTTAAGGAGGCCAGTACTTGTGACCACTTTTGAAAAAACCCACTCTGGACTCAAAGGTATTTGATAACTATCACCCAGTTGCAAATACCCCTTTCTTAGGGAAGGTTCTTGAGAGGGTCATGGTGAAGCAACTGCAGGCACTCTTGGAGGATACTGATTATCTAGACCCATTCCAGTCTGGGTTTCAACCTGGTTACGGGAAATGCACAACAGCCGGGAAACCACCAAAGGATTGGTGTTTGGGGAAAGGGGGGCAGGAGAATGGGGCGTGGCCATCTGGGGAGCCCAGTTGGGCCATTCCCCCCCCCCAGGCCTGAGATTCTGCACCCCTTCTCTAGGTGGTTATTTGGGAGGACTTGGGCTGTTTAAGCCCTGTTGCCCTGGTTCCCCCCGCCAAAAACATAGCACGGGGGTCCAGTGCGCCAGAGCAGGGGCCTGTCACGTCACTTCTGCCACGCCGGAAGTGACGGGACGGGACCAGTGCGGGCGGCGCGGGTGGCTCGCAGCAGACAGGTGAGCCGCCGCTGGACGAAGGTAGGCCTGCACGGGTATGAGCAGGGCCGATTTTGGCCCACTACTGCTACGCCCGTGCGAGGTGAACGGTTATATCCCTAGTTAATAGGGATGTATCCGAGAATATCTATGAGTCTCGGGGGGCTGAAGTGAGGCCGAAATCGGCCCCGCTTGCCCCCCCAGACTCGTGCGCCTTACCTGCCCGCCGCTTGTCCCACTGCTCCATGCTGCTGCCAGTCCCGTTGCGTCACTTCCGGCTGCTAGGAAGTGATGCGACGGGACCCCGCGCTATGTTTTTAGTGCAAATTTCAGAGAGTAAGATTGGGTGACTATTCCGACCCTTGGCAATTGCACTATGGGGTTCTGCAGGGTACCATCTTGTCCCCAATGTTGTTTAACATCTATATGAATCCGCTGGGAGCAGTCATTAGGGGATTTGGAGCCAAGTGCCATCAGTACGCTGATGACACACAGCTCTATAATCCCTGTGACAACTGAATCAGGAGCAGCTGTGCAAGTCCTGGATCAGTGCCTGAACTCAGTGATGGGCTGGATGAGGGACAATAAACTGAGGCTGAATCCTGGCAAGACAGGAAGCCCTGTGGGTGAGTGGTTCCCGAGTCCAGGAGATAGGCTCATTGCCTGTTCTGGATGGGGTTGCACTCCCTTTGAAAGATCAGGTTTGTAGTCTGGGGGTACTCCTAGATCCATCATTGTCACTGGAGTCCAAGCGACTGTGGTGGCTCGGAGTGCCTTTTACCATCTTTGATTGGTTCATCAGCTACGGCCTCTCCTGGAGAGGGATAGCTTGGCCACAGTGATACAGGTGCTAGTGACCTCAAGACTGGAGTACTGCAATACACTCTATGTGGGGCTGCCCTTAAGGCTGCTCCAGAAGCTGGAGCTAGTGCAGAATGCAGCAGCTCAGCTATTGTTGGGAGCTGCAACTCCTTTACTGAAGGAACTGGACTGGCTACCTATTCGCTACCAAGTCAGGCTTAAGGTTCTGGTACTTACATACCAGAACCTTAACTTGGGACCAGGTTACCTGAGAGAGCGCCTCCTCCCATACCAACCTGCCCGATAACTGAGGTCATCAGATGGCATGCTCCTGGTGATTCCTCATGGACCTTTGGTCCAATTGGAGCCTACCAGGAGAAGGGTCTTCAGTGTGGCTGCTCCATTTCTGTGGAACTCCCTGCCTCTGGAGGTCAGGCAGGCTCCGACATTGTGCTGCTTTCGGTGCCTGCGGAAGCCTTCTCTGCTCTTCAACCACCAATGTAATTTTAGATTGTTTTCAATGTATTGTTTTTGTTTCCTTTATCTGTTTTTGTCTTTTTATTGTTCACCGCTCCGGAATCTGCTTGATGTGGAGTGGTATACAAATACTTTAAATAAGAATAAGAATAAGAATAAGTAAGAATAAGAATAAGAATAAGAATATAATATCTGGAATGTACAAGCAGTTGTAAGCATGAAATGGCAGTGGGGATGATGTAACATGGAATGGCAATGTTGTATTACTTCATGGCTGCAGCAATGCAGAATGGCTGCCTAACACCCCACCACCATAAGGCTGTTGAGTCCAGCATCCAAAATTACCTAGCTGAACCATTGTTTGCAATGATCTAGAGCTAGGAGCAATTATTCCTGAGTTGAAAATCACAGTCTCTGCCTCCTTGGCTGATGTTGCAATGTGGGATTCAGTGAGCATCGTTTTTGCTAGCCCCATACCAAATGCTCTGTGTGGAGTCTGAACAGCCTTTGCTGTATGATTATAGGAAAGTAATCCAGGAAATAGGCCAGTGGGACTGAGATAGCTCTTCTAGGGAAGGCTCACGGATGAGCCATCCTTACAAAGGCAACTTGAAGTGTAGCTGTTCACACAAGTAGTACCTTCGTCCATCCGTCCCCCCCCCCACACACATGCACCTTAGAAAACATAGGACAGGACAAGCCTAGGCTTCTCCTAACAGGAAGAAACATGTTTTGTGATGACCTGCAGGCACCTAGGAATGTCAGGAAACCACAGCCAGGAGTAAATAGTAACCATCTGCAACCTGGCCCTGGGGTGCTCTCTACCCCCGATTCCCAACCTCTCAGAGTGGTCTCAGACCCCTCTTACATCAGAGGACTGGGCTTGGAACCACTCCGGGTCTTTGTCCTTGCACGCAGGAGCCCCAGCTCATCATAGGGGAGGCTGGAACACTGTCCCTCTGCTCCTCCTATGAAACACCTAATCATTACCGGAATCTTTCATCTTCTCTGATGTTTTCAGTGTAACCCAACTGAGCTTCCTCCTCCTCTCTCCCTTCCTCTGCATTCTCTGCTGCTTATAAAGCCCAAACTGTCCCTCCTTCTCACCCCATGCCTCCCCTTTCCCACTGCTACCCTTGTTTGTTTGTTTACATATGTATTCATTACATTTCTATACTGCCCAATAGTCAAAGTTTACAAAAAAGCAGTTTACAAAACTGAAAAGCTTAAAAATTCAATATAAAACATAATATAAAAACTATTTACATACAAAAACAATTAAAAGAACTCAACAATATATATATATATATATATATCTCAGGACCAGTTAAAACCTTATCATATGCTGTCAAATGCCTGGGTCTTAACTTGGCACAAAGAGAATGACAATGTTGGCACTATGCGGCCCTCTCTAGGGAGTTCCATAATCGTAGGGTCACCACTGAAAAGGCCCTCTCCCTTGTTGCCATCCTCTGAACCTCCGTCAGAGGAGGCACCTGGGGAAGGGCCTGAGATGACATGTAGGTTCATACCAGAATAGGCACTCCATCAGGTATTTCAGTCACAAGCTGTAAGGCTTCAAACCAGCACCTTGAATTGGGCTCAGAAACATACAGCCAGCCAGTGCAAGCAGGCCAGAACAGGTGCTATACGTTCAGACCTTCTGGTCCTCACTATCAACTGGGCCACCATATTTTGCAGAAGCTGAAGCTTCCATACCATTTTCAATGGCAGCCCCATGTAGAGAACTTTGCAGTAATCTAACGTGGAAGTTACCAGAGTATAGACTACTGGGGTCAGGCTATCCTTGTCTAGATAGGGGCATAGGTGAGCCACCAGCAAAAGCTGGTAGAAGGCACTCCATGCCACTGAGGCCACCTGAGCTTTCAGACAAAGATGACTCCAGGAGAGCCTCCTTATCCAGTCTAGCTGTCCTTAATTTCAATCACCTAGTATGGGCAACCAGCCAAATTGTATCTCCTTCTCCCTCAGGCTCATCACAGATTCACAGGTCCTTTAGTAATGGAGGTAGCTTGGCCCATGCTGATAACAATTTAACAGAAGATTCAGTTTAACATAGACAGCTTAATACAGTAGATTATCCAAACTCTACGTGGCACAGCCCATCTCAACCTGCATGTCGAAGCTCTCCTGTCAATGTAGCCGTGTGTATTAAGAATGATTTCTGAGTGGAAAGAAGAACAAAATAAAGCTCTTCTCATCCCACAGAGCCCTATTATTTCTGATCCACAGCTGCAGAGTATTAGCTTCAGGATCTGTCACTCTGTGAACTGAGGGCATATTCACAAATTGTGTTTTTCATACGCTCTTCAGCATAGTATGTATAGAAAAGTTTTCTCAAGTATTAGTGGTTTGACATTACCCTTTTCAATTAAAAGACAATAACAAATCTTCTCAGTGAAGCAATAATGATAGAACCATCTGGCTCCCCCTGACAATGGCACAAGTTACCAAAAGGTGGAGTCCAAGTCGTCATATACCACCCTGTGATATATTTCACTCCAGGGACTCTGGGAAGAGAGCAAGCTGGAGCCACCATAAAAGTCAAGTTAATCAGCTACCCCAGGAAGCGAGAGAGAAAATCCTCAAGTAGGGAGGCTGGCAGTTAGCAAAGAACTGAGAGGTGGGGTATCCTAACAGACCTTATATAGATGTGCCCCATTGGGTGTGAAAGCGCAGTAGCTGGGAGGTGAGGGGCTTTCTCTTGGTCACAGCAGCATGGCTTTGAAGTAATTCCTTTGTATGGCTTCAGCACAAGGCTGCAACCACAAATAATAAGACCCATTCAAAAAGGATTGTTGGCCCATTCAAACAAACAAACTGAGTACAGTACTGGCAAGCTAATGCTTTATGCATATTAAAAAAAATATTTCCAGAAGGTGGTTTAAATATCTTCTCTAGGCTGATCCCCTGCTTCCCTTACATCTGAGTCCAGCCAGTATCAGAAATTATCACAGAAGGTATCCAGAAATAATATTTAAAAATAACATTAAAAGGCACCAACCAAGCCCTTGTGTTTTAAAATAATAAACTATGGCACCTAAGTTCTCCTGTCTAAGAAATCTGTCTGAGGACTATAGTTTAGGGTTAAACACTGATATACTGCAAATTTGATATGATCATTCATGCGCTTGTATAAACATTCTTTTTGTGTTTGCTTTATGCATGCTCAGGAGAGTATTGGATTAGCAGCAAAACACTGCACAAAAAGAATCTTGATGTAATTATACATACAATCATAGAAATTGCTTATTTGCAGTGTTTTGTCAATACACATTTATAACATAGGAGTGGTGCAGATAAACAGAAGGAACTTAAAGCAGTGACAGTTTGCACATACTCCGATTCTACAATTGATCTGAGAATTTCTCCTAGTTATACTAGAATGTGGAACGAATGAACACAGGACCAAGCAAAACAGAGGGTCAATAAAGGAATGGGACAATGGAAATCCTCTAATCCAGGGGTGGGCAAATCTGGGGGATCTGGGGGTTACTTTCAACTCCCCAGAATCCCCCCAGGCCACACTCCTGCTGCTGTTCCTGTAAAAAATAAAGAAATCAATGGTTTGCCACCAAATTTCCGCAGTAAACTGCTATAGGGGGATAAAAAGGGCAAATTTCACTTGTTTTCAAGCACATACACAACCGTTGATTTTTGCTGCCATGGAATTTTGGCAGCAGGGAATGGTGGCGGCCACACCATGGGCTGCCCACGCTGCTCTAATCCCTAATGAGCTGTTTTAGTCCAAACCAGATAGATGAAAGAGTGACCATTATTTTCTACTGTAAAACATTTACTTTGGTTTCTTCTCCTAATCCCTCCCTCTTGTCATTTAGTCACAAACTGACTGCCAGATTCATCCTTAGCTTTTCTTCCCGAAGTTCAAAGTTAATTGCATCCCTAAGGCCATGTTTTCTCAGTAACTGCCAATATCAGCCAAGAACAGTTTGGGCTACACTGGAGACATAAGGAAGATGTAGGTATGCTCTGCCAGCCCTGCTTTTGTACTGATTTGTCACCAGTGGCTACTGCTGGCAACTCAAGCTCATAGAATTCTCCTCCCCCAGCTACCTCGTTGTTGCTGGGGGGAATTTTGTGCGTGGGGGAGGAGTGGAGGGGCAGACCACTATCAGGCCACTACAATGAGCCAATCAATCAGGCTGTTCGGGGCTGGAGAGCCAGGGTCGTTATTTAAGTTCTGGCTACCTCCGCCCCGTCAGCTGTGTCCATTTTTCCAGCTCCCTCCCACCCTCCCTGTTAGTAGTGTATGCTTTGCTGGTCGGCCTTTTGGGGCCGAGTAGGAATTTTGACCTGCTGCCTTGATTGGCCTGGGGCGGTGGGTGTGCTTCACCTACTCTACACTATGAGTCAGGGTTGGGTTTGATTTTATCTTTCTCATTCGGTCACATTTCGGGAACTGCGGTAATAGGCAGTGGTGTTAGGGTTTGGTGATCATCCAATGGCACCTTTCAGGTGACTGGTGATAACCCGAGGCTCCCCTTGCTGTTGTCATGCGGCGCAGCTTGAGGGAGATTGGGCCGCCTTTGGGGTCTCCCCTTCTCACTCACTGGTTGTCCTGCGGTGCCGGGTGAAGCGGACACCGGGAAGACCCTCCAGCACTAAATGGTGCAGAGCTCGGGGGTGGCAAGCAACAGTGCCACCTTTTGGCTTGGATGTGTTCACCCAGATATGATTCACTGGCCGCGGGGCCAGTTTAGTTTAGCAACTGTGCTCCTCCCTTCGCAGATCTTCAATTATTTAATAAATGTGGCCCTGATTTGATACCATACTTTGTGTCTTGCCTCTTCATTTCCCCTTCTTACATGCACGAAAAGGCATGTTCTTCTTGACAGTTATAGTAGAAATGGCTCCCAGCAAACATGACTGTTTTAGAGATGATTAGTTCACAGTTGGGGTCACCTAGTCAAGTGGAATAATCTAATGCAGGACATAGGGACACTTCTCAATTAGCAGAGTGGGTGAATCTAAACATTGTCAAACATCTACCACTATACATGTTTTTAAACATGGTAAGTAGTATATGAATCTATTAAATAAAAGTAAATAATAAAATAATAACCTGCAAAGGTAACCACCAGCTGTAGCTTTGAATTTCCTGTAGATCGAAACAGTCCCTCAGTTATTATATGTGAGTGAGAGTTGACAAACAAACATCAGGTTGAGATTTCACCTTTGTGTTTCATACAACACAAGCATAATAAACCAACATTTTCTGCAATTGCATGAAGACTGGGGATGTGGCCTGCCCCCTGTTGTTTTATGACACATGACAACCAGTGAGTTCCATCACAGAAAATGTGTTCAGTACAAGCAGCACTATCAGTAGCATTTTATCTTGATAAAAGGTAACTATTGGAAATACCTCCTGTGACCTGGAAGTCCAATATCCCCCTCTATCCATCCCTCTCATCTCCCACCTTATTCCACATTGCTACATTGTCTGCAGGAAAGAAAGTTCAATTGCTAGACAAAAGTAATATCAATGAATATAATTTCTTTAATTTCCCCTTATGGAAGAATGACATTAATGAGTCTCCCCCCAAAAGCTGAAAGGTTCATCCAAACTCCTGGATTAAACAAGCAGCAGGTCCATCTCCTTACCTCAGCTGAAGTGTGAAACTAGCTGCTCTGGATTAATCATACTTTAATCCTTTTTTTAATTCACACAACCTTCATTTGAGATAGGAATTAGCCAGCCCTTATAAGCCTTGCTGAATTCTGAGAGGATGTGGATGCTTTTGCTGGTTGTCTTGGATCATAAAGCATGAAAGCTAGAGGTGTTGTTTCATTTGCCTTGCTGTGTTTGTGTATTCTGTGATTATATTTTGTGGAGTTGCTTGCCACCACACAAGCAACGTGGCACATGTTGAGCCTGTAAGATGTTTCTTCATTCTCTCACTCCTGTGGCCACATTCCCAACTAGATCCCACCTGAACGGCCCTTCTTCAAATGCCACCACTGCTATCTCCCTATTTTCTTGCCTTTACCTTCTACAGCACTCCTTGAGGAATAATTAATGTCAAAGTTCATTCATTTTTACTACTATCATAAAGTAAATGCTGTGATTTGCGAACTAGCTTGCATGTGGCCAGTGAGCCAAGTTGATATCAGTCCTTGACCACAAGCCAATCACAACTTGTCTTATAAAGCTGTCACAGAGATCATTCTACCCAGCTTAATCATGTCGATTTATATGGATGGGTGAGAATCCTGTTTCAGTTCATTTTTAATGAGAATTTACCAATATTTGCAAAGTACTTCAAATTCAGGACAGAAAGAATGTGAGATTTAAAAGTTCTGCATGTGGGAGGAACGGAATTCAACAGGTTCGTCCATCCAGGCCTAGGGCTTCGACTTCTTAGGTCTTAATACTCTGACTTTGAATCCTTGTGTATTCCCCATGAACTAGTGTTGCCACCTCTCTTTTTTTTTTTCTCCCTCCGACAGGCTCATCTTTAACAGCTACATGGCAGACAGGTACGGCATGATCCTCTCCATCCATGCTGGGAATAGTTATACCTATTGAATTTGGCCCATGCAGATGGGTGAGAATTTCGTTTCAGTTAGTTCCTTATAAGAATTTACCAAAATTCACAAACTTCTTCATATTCAGGAAGGAAAGAACTTGAGATTTAAAAATGCTGAATGCAGAAAAAAAGCAGAACTGGCATATTCATCCATCCCTATTGGATGCATGCATGAGGGTCTATATTGTTGGAGGAGAGGACTCATGGAAGATTATAGCTCTTCCTCCACAATTAGAAAAAAATGGGGGGGTTCTAATAAAATACAAAGTGCCATGATTTCCCCACATGAGTAGACCACTCACATAACCATTATTTGCATGTACAGGCTGGCTATATTGATATCTTCACTGGCTCTCTCAGTTGCCCTGAATAATCAGAAAAGTACAGCACAGAGAGCTGCCCAGTTTCCACTTTAAGCTAATATGATCATTGCTTGTGTTCATATATTACTCTTAATTGATGCCATCTTTGTTCTTCCCAGAATTTTTTCTCCGCGGTAGGTGAATTTCCCCAAATGAAATTGTACATGTTCAAGCGTAAACAAGTAAGCATGCTAATCAGCTATTCCATTTCCAGCGTTCTTTCTTGATGAGCCATTATCTCATTGAGCAAAGGCTAATCCACGCTGACTAATTGCTGCTATTTAAAAATTTTTGTGGTGGTAGTGGCATGCTAGGTGTTGTACAGAAGAGATATGATCCTTCCCCAGAGGACTTATTGTGATTATAAGTCAGACAACTGTGCATTTAAAGTCAGACAACTGTGCATTTAAAGAAAATCCATGCCAGGGTTGGATCTGAGCTTTGGAAGTGCATTGGCTAGAAGCAGCTGCACAGATCTCATGGCATAGAAGTAGTAGTTGCCTCCATAGAACATCACAAGCTCTCTCTACTCTGGGTAATTTTTTTTAGTAAATTCTGGATCTGATTGCCCCAATTAAAGTTTGTCCAGAGTTTCTAGCTCTCACTGGGTTACCAACACAGATTAGAGCTAAAAGACTTGGGATGTTGCTGAGTCCTGCCCAGCTGCAGGTGTGTGTGTGTGTGTGTGTTTTAAAGAGCCATTTTGGCTCTTCTCTGCCACTAAGCCCACATGGCAAATGTTCCATGATTAACAGTGCTAGGAGTGCAGACAGAACAGCTGTGAAAGAATGCACCATGTGATAGAGCAAGACAGAGATTGAAGTGGCCTCTCTCTGCTCCCCGTGTTGGGGATAATCAAAGAGTCATCAATATCCTAGAGTGAAAATGTGTCTGCATTGATTTTAGGTGTGAAGACTCTTAAGAGGCACCATCAATCACAGCCGACTAGCAATACATTTTGGGGAGGGAGGGTTGTTTCAGAGAGTCTTGAAAATAGTCTTGAGATTAGGTAACTAACTTCATGAAAAAGTAGATCATCCTCTTCAGACATGGGAGAACAGTCTTTGCTTGTCCTTGTTAACTCCGAGAGGGCTTGAATATCTTCTTACTCAGCTCTAAGTGCTCATACTTCGGAACTGAAGCAGAGTTATATCTCCTTTTTGGAACATTCATGTAGTGATTCACATTTGGCACAAAACTGTATAAAAGGAAACTAACCAAACCCAAGGCAAACTCAGCACAATCCTGAATGGTGGTTTCCATGCCAACATGATGTCAGAAGGGTATGCAGACACTTCCCCTTCATCTCCCTCCAACGTGCTGAAGAATCCAGAAACAAGACAGGATAGTCCAGGGGAGCCTGGTGACTCCTATTTCACTGGGACTCCTTTTCCATTACAGGTGTTATGGCTTTTATTATTTGGAGCTTCACAGGAGCTGTCCACGGTGCTCCGTGGTGGTGATCCTATCTTGGGGTGGAGTTCAGCACCATGGATAGCTCCAGTGAAGTTCCAAATACAACCTGCAAAACCTGCGATGGAAAAGGTGCCCAACTGAAATAGGAGTCACCACCAGCCTCCCCTGCACATTACACTGGGTGCCCCCTTTGCTACAAAGCATTCTCAGCAAACCGAGCAGACAGGGAGCACATGAAGCAGAGATTTCCTACTCAAGCCCAGGGAACATATTTAGGGATGTGTGCGGATCTCGTTCGAGGGGTTGAAGTCCGGAGAACTTGCCGGCCTCGACCCCCTGAACTCCACTGAGTCCACTCGACCTACCTGCTTCCCCAGCTTGACTCATGTTGTCCAAGCCGAGCCAGGGAAGCGACTTCTGGGTTCCCACCGGAGCACTTTTTACGTAGAAAATGGCATAAGATAGGTTAAAAATGGCTGCGATTTGCACAAGTTACACTAATTGTAGCCGCTTTTAATGTATCTTATGCCATTTTCTACATAAAAAGTGCTCCGGCGGGAACCCGGAAGTCCGGTGAGTGGCTCGGCCAGTGTTCGCTTTCGGCTCGGCTCGGCAGGTGCAGCTGAGCCGAAAGCTGAGCGCCCAGCGAGTAGGGTGGTGGGAGGATCGTCCACCACTGGTATCAGTTCTCCCTAGTATTCCCCTGTTTAGGGATGCTTGAAGAGTTGTATCTTTGCAAATTCTGATACAAACTGACCAGATGCACACCTTCCTGGCTAAGATCTGAAGGTCAGAACAGTTATCCATTGGCGTTTTTTCTGATGCAGCTCTCAGCTGGAAAAATAAATAAATCATAATACATTTTCAAATGCATATTTTTTAGAGAAAATAGTTAAAAAATATACAGGCCTGTGGCTTACGCTGGCTCAGCTTGTCTGAGTGTGGAAAGCTGAGTGTGGAAAGCTAAGCAGGGTCAGGTCTGGTTATTACTTGGATGGGAGACCCCGCCTCTAGTTTCCTGCATTGAGCAGGGGGTTGGACTCAATGGCCTTGTAGGCCCCTTCCAAATCTATGTTCTATGAAATCTATAACTAGACAAATATGAAAAATAATTTTATATTTTAATTCATTTTTAAAATTGATTTTTTGGTGAACATTTTTTTTTAAAAAAATGCAGATTAACACCCCAAAAAACTAAGTAGAGGGTCTTATGGATGAACACATATGAAAGTGGTATGTGCCGGCACTTATCGGTTTCTCTTTCTCCCAGACTCGGTTTTTAAAAATCTCATATTCTTTCCATCTGTTATATGAAGATATTTGTGAATTTGGGTAAATTCTTATCAAAAATGAACCAAAAGAAAATTCTCACTCTATTGCACCAGCCAAATTCAATATGTACAGCTATTCCCAGCATGGGGAGGACCATGTTGAACCTGCCTGCTATGTAGCTGTTGTTGTTGTTGTTGTTTTGAAATCCTACAGCACTTTACTCCTAAACATAGATATTAATCAATAATAATAATAATAATAATAATAGTATTAATTTCACATTTTCACATTACTTCACAATCTAGATTTTAATCCACATTTAGTTAGTTCCTTTCCATTAATCATTATCAGTACTAAATTTCGTCCAGAGTCAATACATTTTTACCAATAACCAATTATTATTCAGATTCTAATTCAATATTAATCCTTATTCTTATTTTACTCAGCAACTAATCATTTTTTTTCTAATCCTAACTATGTCCCCTTCAAGATCCAAGCCACCACATTAATGAAAAGTACAAAGAAAAGCCACCTCACTCTGGAGAAGTTCTCCTGTCTCTCAAAGGGGTTCCTCTCACCCACCCCCTAATGTTCAGATTTATGCATGTTCTTTTTGGATCACTATCAGTGATCCCTAATTTTCTCCCACTTGAATTTCTCTCACCAATCCATTTGGGAAACTGAACCTTCTTACTTCTTTCATAAGAACTCCCCCCTTCCACCATTAGTCAGCAATCATCATAATATAAGTCAAACCACTTTTTCCATCCAATAATCAGCAAACAATTTTTTCATAACATGGGTCAAACCATTTATCCCATCCAAAAGTCAACAAACCCTTTTCCCCGATCAAACACAATGTTCACAATATACATCTTTTTCAGGCTCATATTCCAGAAAAGACTTTTTTCCCCCTTGTGAGCCACCATAGCTAGCTTCCTCCAAATATCCCGGCAGCAGTCATCTTTTCAGTTCTCTATGAGTGGCTTCCCTAAAACATCTTCACTGTCCGATTCAATGGCAACCCCTCCTTTTTTTCTGTCTCTCTTTGAAGATGCAGTTGTTATCTCATCCAGTATATCAATCTTCGCCTCGTCCTCCCCGTTCTGTTCAAACTTCACAAATCGGTCACCCTTTGTAGTCTCCTGGAATTTTTGATTTATTTGTACATTCCCCAGCAGGTTTTTTCTAAATTCTTCAATCAACAACAGGAGCTCTCCGGCTAGTGACCGAAGTAAATCATAAGTAGCCATCTTGTCTGTGATGCAGTATAATTTAACAGTCTGTTAATACTGCTTTATACACTTCCAAAATCCAAAATAAAAGGAGTTACAATACCTCTTTCTTTCTCATTTCAAGGCACAGTTGTTAATCTTCTGATTATGTAGTTTTTGAAACTTATTTTCTTTTTAGTATTCCCAAGAAAGGGGTATTTAGTCCTGATTGTGGATAAAATTTCTCTTTGTTACTAATTGGCAATAAATCTTTAAGAAATGGAGTTGTCGATCTTCAGGTTCTTGAAAAAAGAACTCCAGATACGGCGGCGAGCAATGATGGGTTCTCCCACTCTCTACCCCTCCCCGAGAGAATCTGCAGCAGCTCGAGCCACTGTAAAACTCATAGAGAAAGCATTTAGAGATATGCTGGGAATCACTCTTAGATCATCCTCTTATTCCGAGGAGAATACCCAGCCAGGATAACCTCTTGACTGGATTTCACACCGTGTCGGTCTCCCCCAATTTCGAGGAAGCATCAGATCACCATTTTAAACTCCCTGCTATGTAGCTGTTAAAGATGAGGAGTTTGTCAGAAAAAAAAAAAAAGAGAAAGGTGGCAAGCCAGATTCAGCACCAGAAACACTGTCAAAATATACAGTGATTCAAACCCAGGCTTTTAAGAGCTAAGCACAAAGCCCCGGGCCTGGATGGATGAATCTGCCATTTTGGGTTTCTCTTCTCATATACATCAATTTTTTCCCATCACATTTATGAAGAATTTTCTGATTTTTGGTAAGTTCTAATAAAAAAATGAACCAGACAAAATTCTCACCCATCCTTAGCTGGAAATACAGTGATTCTCTCAACCCGTATCCTATTGTGCCTAATGTACTTGGGACAGTGACAAATGTGAGGAAGCTATGGAAAATGCCCATTCCTTCACACCAGGGGTGTTGAGCCTCTCTCATCCCAAGGGCTGAATTCCATTTCAAGGAAGCCCTCGGGGGCCTGCATTTCAGTGGTGGGTGGGGCTGAAGGCAAAAGGGGTGGAGCCAAAACCCCAGCATGTTTTAGCTTGCAGCTCTTACTGCTGGTAGCTAAGCCAGAGGAGGGGCATTTCAACCATTTAGAATGGGGACAAAAGCCAGGACACCACCAAATGATTACTATTTATTTATTTATTTATTTATATGCTGCCCAATAGCTGAAGCTCTCTGGGTGGTTAACAACAATTCATACAAGACTGGTGGTCAGGGGAAAGGGGTTGGAACTAGACTAGAGGAAAGGTGTACAGCTGTTGTAAAAAATCAGTAACTGATGAGTTAAAAGGAATGAAATGCTTCTCTCTGCAACTTTTTGCTGTTTAGGCTGATATGAGACAGAGTCAGGAATACTGCTGTCTTCTTGCTTATTTTCTTTCCTTGAGCTAGCTAAAGACAGTGGGTGAAAAAGGACTAAAGGGGTTAGCCTGGCCTGGCTAACCTCTGTTCCAGTTGCTTAGTGAGCATATCTAAAGATTTCTGTTTCTCTCCCTGTACTTTTCCATTCACAGCTAGAAATTTCTGTTAGTGAGGCATATGTGTGGGATTGCGTCAGAAGATACTGTATAAATTGATAAGATTTCTGTATCCATTTTGAGATGCGGCTTTGAAGTGTTATACTCCCGCATCTCCCTATTCTATAGAATAAACAATGTTGGACCACTGCCAGACTTTTTCTCCTGCCTAATGTGCATGATTTGAACTGGGTACATTAGGATCTAGCATATTTTTGCAACACAGCCATCTAGAACCCCTGAAGGCCAGACTGGGATCTCACGCTGGCTCAGCTTGTTTGAGTGTGGAAAGCTAAGCAGGGTCAGGCCTGGTTATTACTTGGATGGGAGACCCCTCCTCTAGTTTCCTGCATTGAGCAGGGGGTTGGACTCAATGGCCTTGTAGGCTCCTTCCAACTCTATGATCTATGAAATCTATGAAATCCCAGGAGGGCTGGATCTGGCCACTTAGCCTGAGGTTCTGCACTGTCTTACATTCAGAGGGCCTTCCTGCTCACAGTGTCCTGTGGGATCTTACATTGCTGGTGTAACACACACAGAGAGAGAGAGAGAGAGAGAGAGAGAGAGACTGTGTAATACCACCCCCAGAAGCTGTTTGCAACTCCGGAGAGGTGTTCCTCAAGCTTTGAGAATCATTTCTCTGCAGATTTTGCTGGTCCAAGCCCAATGAGATTAATATTGTATTTTTTCTATGCACTAAATGTTAATGAATCATATAATTGAAAATGAAAATAATAATAATCTCATAGTCATATTGCTTTTAATTCCAACTCTCCTCTTTGATTTCTGACTTGACAATCCACACACCCCGGTGTGCTCTTTCTCTCAGTACATATCAGTAACATGCCATGTGATCTTGTGGGCACAGCACAGCATAAATGGCTTCTTTTCATTTTTGTGTGTGCCATATTTAACTAGGTCTGTGGCATCATTAGGCAAATTAGGCAATAAAAGGCTTTGGAAACCCAGCAGGAACCTTTAATTCTCAGGTTTGTTGTGGACTGCACTCTTGTTCCTGATGAGAACTTCATGCACATATTTCTTGTTTACAACCAATGGAATAACTCACAAGTTAACATTCCAACATTGAAGTCAAAAAAGAAGCAAAGTGGAAACTGATTAGGCTAATTGGTTTGGCTACTCTATTCCCATTCTCCATCTTGTGGTAAGGGATAATAAGCTATCTATTCTTAACCCAAAATGGAGAGCTTAGAAAGGGTGGGTTTACAGAGAACCTTGTGTAAAACCATCTGCGACGACACAGTCCCTTACACTGTGGGACCAGGCGCATAAACCCTTCTCAGGCTAAGCACCAACACTTAAAAACCTGAGGGGAGGGTCAAATGAAACCTTTCCCCTACTAATGAAGGAAAAGATTAATACTGGTTATTAAGGATCTATCTTAAATTTATGATACTGTGGGTACAAAGGTGTGTGTGTGTGTAGATTTAAAAGTAATGCAGGTTAATAATGCCAAGCTGACACTTAGGATTTGGGTAGCAAACAAAATAAAAATAAGTTTATTTTAATTCTCAAAATCTTAGTTCCAGAAAATAACTTTAAACCTGCCTACACCAAACACTTTGTAATTAACCTAAGTCCCTATAATTTTAAATACTTTCACTCCTCACAAGCACTGATTTCTCTCAAAACTCCTGACAAGACACGAATAATCCAACTAACCTAACTCCCCAGCTCCCAGCTCCCAGCTCCCAGCTCCCAGCTCCCAGCTCCCAGCTCCCAGCTCACAACTCACAACTCACAACTCACAACTCACAACTCTCCCCACACTCCAAACACTCTCCCATAACACACTAACTCAACTCTGACATCACTCAAACACTCCTTATATACTCCTCCCCCCACCCTTTCCAAGACATCACAAACCACACCCACTCGGTTCAACATTCTAGACACACTAAACATACTAATGCAGACATACACCAGGGAACTGAATTGTGGGGTTACACCACAGCATCCAACTGCTGGATATGGTTGAGCATTTAGAGGAAGAGGTATTTACAATGACTTAAGTAGATTTTTGTCAATGAAAGACGCAGTGTTTGCCAGGGCAGAAGTTGAGGAAATGTGTGCTCACCTTTATTGTATGAGGAGCATAATGAATCTTGACAAGTGAAATGCTTGGCTAAATGTAATTCAGCCTGGGGATTTTGAAGTTCTTGCCAGGGGGCAGGGGAGATCCTTTTGGATTAGGGTCCACATTTCTAGAATGTTCTGCCCAATGGAATATGGTGTCTGTTAAAGATATTAGCCCTAGGCAAAAAGATTGGTCTGAAGTGCAACCCCCCCAACCCCCCGCCAAGCAAAGCACAGATATTGGAGGAGAAAGGTCAATTCACATCACCAACTATCATCCCTTACTTTATAAATCAAATGCTTGTTATGAAATTAGCCACTCTGGGAGAAGATTATTTTTTGAACGGCTCATCCCGAAGTAACTTTCTTGCTGGTCTTAACCTATAAAGCCCTACATGGCAGGGGTCCGCAATACTTGATGGAGCGCCTCTCCCAACCAAAATCTACCTGGACACTACCCTCAACATTTGGGACCTTCCTCCGACTGCCACCTCTGAGGTAGGTTCAGTCAGTGGCAACAAGGAGGAGGGCCTTTTCTGTGGCAGCCCCTCAATTATGGAACAAACTCTCCACTGAGGCTCGCCTGGTGCCAACTCTACTATCCTTTCCGTGCCAGGGTAAGACTGCCCTCTATGCCAAGGCATTTAACAACTCCAAATAGTACATGGCAGGGTGATTATGTCAGCTTTTTAGCAGGTCTAGTTGTATTAACTTCTTTTTAATTATTTAAGTCATTTTTAAATTTGTTTTTTTAAATTTTAGTAGTGAAATTTTTATGATGTTTTTATTGTTTGCATTTTATATTGTATTTTATTGTATTTTTCAATTGTTGTAAACTGCCCAATAGCTTCCGGTATTGGGTGGTATAAAAATAAAATGGATAAATGATGAATAAATAAAAGTTCATATCGTAAAATGTTCTTGTAAAATGGTTCCTGTATGCCTGATGGAGCGCACAACCTTTTTTGCCATGGGGCTGAATGGCAACTGATGGGAAGCTATAAATTTATGGATTACAGAAACCAATCTCTGGATCAGGGCTGGCATCAAGGGTAGGCATGGTGAGGCACCTGCCGAGGGCCCACACTTCAGCAGGGCCCCCTGACTTGCTCTACCTCTTCACCCACGCAGCCTGCTTGGTCACCTGCCTCTCACTCTGGCACAGACAATGGCGGTGGTGAGAAGCAGCAGCAGCAGCAGCAGATGCCACTGCCGACTTGCTGGCTGGTTCTCTGCCTGGCAAGCAAGCAAGTAGTAACAATGATGAGAAAGAGGATGAGGAGGATGAGGATGTATATAATTGCTGCACAGAACCAGCACAGAACTGACTTGGAATTAGTAAAAGCAGGAAGGCCATGGAAATGAACATGACAGATCCACCCATCCCTAGAATTTGGGGCTGGAGTGAGGGTGGTCAGAACCAAACTTTCTTCAGAATTCCAGGAGGACTCAATGAATTATGCTGGTTTATTTAATTATTTATTGGCCTGGGTCCAGAATGCCCCCACGCGCGCACGCACGCGCACACACACGCACACACACACAAACAAGCCAGTCTACATAATGCCTTCCCAGAACTCTCTGGGACTTAATGTGGCCTGAGGACATCACTGCTATGCATCTTAGTGCTTATTGTTGCTTCCCAGTCACCCACATGGAATAGGGATGGACAAATCTTTCTGTTTTACTTTCTATAATGTTCACAATTTTTTCAAGCATAAGTTCATTGCATCTTTCCCCCCACCCAACAGTTTGCATTTTTTTTTAAAGTATGAACATCCATATGCACATTTCCTAATACACACATTTCTAGGAATGTGTGAGGAATCTGATGGGTGTGTGTGTGTGTGTGAAAATCCAATGGATTTTTTTAAACTTGGCCGCACAGATTCCATTCCCTCAACCCTGCACTGGCACCGACTTGATCTGACACAAGTCGAGCCAGCACACAGATACCTGTTTTTAAAATGGCCTGTGAATTGTGTAATGTTTTTTTTTTGAAAAGCTAGGGAAATTTGCACAACATTTGGGCCTCCGGTCTGCCAGTTTGTGCAAATTTATGGAATGGAGGCCCAAATTTTGCACAAATCTGAAATATCTGGTCAGAAAATTCAAGGTGGGCAAGGTGAAGCGTGTGCATTGGCAGTGATAGGAGGATGCTTCCATACTTTCTCTTGTGAAAACAACAAGAACAAGGAGAACCACAATGACTGGAATCTAACTAGTCGGCCCTGATTCGCACAAATTGCACTTTGCACAAATCGCACTGGAGATAGGCAGTTCTCAGCTCCAAATTTGTGCAAATATTTTGAGCAATTTTATGGAACCCCCCCCCCCCCCGGACTCAGGGCACAAATGGCTGTTGGATCGGAAATGTGTCAAAAGTCCGCCGAGCTCAAGTGGAACAAGTTTTCCAGGACTGCACATCCCTGCGACAGTTTTGCAAGCAATAACCCCTAATATGTGTCATTTTTATGCTGGTTCCTCTAATGCATGCATTTTTGCATGCAATTTCCCCCTAAAGCAGTGTTTCTCAACCTTGGGTCCCCAGATGTTTTTGGTCTACAACTCCCAGCATGCCCCAGCCAGCTATGCTGGCTGGGGTATGCTGGGAGTTGTAGGCCAAAAACATCTGGGGACCCAAGGTTGAGAAACACTGCCCTAAAGTAAGGGGTTTTGTACACACTGTTTGATGGGAGAACTGCAAAGCAAAATTTGGACAAGTGCGAAAATGAAAAGATAATTGCATTCCAGTTTGCATATTGGTTCAGGAAGTGTGAATTAAGTCAGTTTGTATTAAATGGGAACCAAACACATTTCTCCCCCATCCCTCTCAATGATATCATCAGTATATACCAGCGAAGTAACAGCCCACCCTTACGGCATCTCTCTCTCTCTCTCTCTCTCTCTCTCTCTCTCTCTCAGCCCATTAAACTGAACTAAGCTGTTTATTTAAATTTTAAAAAATCTCACAGTCACCAGACCAGCCAGCAATCCAACTGCTGTGAATTTTCTCTGTTTAGTTCCTTTCCTCTCTTTAGTGCATCATGCAAGCTGAGTCCTAATTTTGCCTTTTGATAGAACAATTATCATTAGAGTCAACTCCCTCCCTGTAGTTCTGAATCCTGTCTTCTCATCACTCACATATCCAGCTGCCCTTTGGAGAATTTGTCTTGTCAGATGAAACCCACAGTACATGTTGCCTCATTATTATTTCCTAATTTGATTATGCTCTTTTCAACTCATTTGGAAAAGGGGGAAGAAAAGAGAGAGTCAAAAGCGCATTGATAAGCCTGGTATGAAATGGTGAGCAAGACAGATAGAGATAATGAACATTCCCCTTGAGCTTCAAAGAGAAAGGAAAGGCGTGTGAGATTCTGTGCATGAGGGAACATTAATTAATGTTATATTAATGTTGAAATGTATTAGGCTGTGGAACTATGTCCCAAGGGAATTGTCAGAAAAATGTTTTAAAGGTGCTTGTACAAAGTACAGGAGTGCACAGCTTAGATCTCTGCTGAACAATCCTACTCATGTGGGACAAGTTCTTTTGAGTCATTGTCAATGCTTCTGTGCCTATGACCCAATATATACATTACCCTCTCAGTGGTGTGGCACCATACTAAATGCATACGCAAATGCATACGCATCATAGAGGGAAAGGAACTGAAAACCTCACAAGTACACAGAGCAACCCATGTTTGCATTTGTGCTGTGTTCCAAGAGATCCTTCTCTTTTTGATTTGGGAGAATATGACTACAGAATCAGAAGAAGAGCAGCGCTCCTTGCTCCAAAGATGGCCATAACTCAAAATTCATTTAAATGTAGTTTTTGTCATCTTCACTGGATTCAACACCATTTCCAGGCCCAGTTCATAGCTTGGGAGCAGGTCAGCAGGATACCTGAAGGACCACATCTCCTACTAGGGGTGGACTGATCTGTCTATCTCAGTCCCACTGGGATTATCAGTTTTTTGAGATCACACTCATTCCATCCTGTTTCTGCATGAGCTTGCTGTTGTTGTTGTTGTTGTTGTTGTTGTTGTTACTATTTTAACATCTGTACAGAAATCTGACGTTTTTGTGCATGTTTTTGTAAAATGCACAATGTAAAATGTTTTGTGCATGTTTTTGTAAAATGTGCAAATTTCCCGAAGTACTTCATATTGCTGAAATTCTATTTCCTGCATATGTTTCTCAAATATGTGCAGTTTGTGCACACTTTTCCCTAATATGCACATTTTTGTGTGCATTTTCCCCAAGATGAGCTGCATCTGAAACCTTGCAAAACTGTGGATTTAAGAACATAACTCTCTCAGCTTGCTGACAGGCTCAGGATGTGCAGATTGGGTAAATCTGTAACCCCGCCACCCCAAAAAAAAACTTGACAAAATGAATTTCTCATCCATACCTGCTCCCCACCTGTGCCTACCTGAAGTGCGGTGGATGGTTACTGGTGAAAGGACCTGGATAGTTGTGACCCACCCAGCATCGGCTGTGGGGCGGTATAGAAATAATAATAATAATAATAATAATAATAATAATAATAATAATAATAATAGTAGTAGTAGTAGTAGTTGTTGTTGTTGTTGTTATTATTATTATTTTGACACCTGCTTATGGAATGCCCTCCCTAGAGAAGCTCACCTAGCAAATATTTTGTTGTCATTTTGTCACCAGCTGAGATCTTTTTATTTCCCAAACCTTTTGAGTATGTATCAGAGTGCAAGCCTTCTGTCTATCCTATGTCCTGCTGGCAAGAGCCAGGCAGGAAGGGAGGCAGATGGGAGCAAAAACTCCTTTTCTTCTCATTTTCAGTTAGACAGGCTCTCGGCTTGTCTAGCTGACCTACCTTTTTATAATCAAAATGGATGATGGAGAGTCTTTAGGATCCTGTAGATCGTGGCTTCTCCTCTTTCCTCCCTTCCCCACCTACCCTCCTTCCCACTTTTCCCTCTCCCCAAGATCCTCCAAGGCTGTTGTTGCAACCTTGGAAGAGCAGTGACTGTGGTGCTTTCCACAGTGGCTGCGAGGGGTGGTGGTGGTAAACGGTCCAATCTCAGATTCCCCCTCCCAAAGTCTTATGGTCCCTGAGATGCTCTCTCAGGAACCATAAGACTGCTCTGCCCAACTCTTAAATCTATGTTAGTCCACTTTTTTATTCTCATTCTTGAGTAGTATGCTGACTATATTTTATTTTATTCTTATTGTCTTAGTTATTGAATTTTTAACTTGCTTTATTTTGCAAGCTGTCCTGGGAACTTTAAGTGGTAGGGTGGCCTATAAATTCTGTAAATAAAGTCATAAATGAAATATGGAGTAAGGACTTACTTCCAAGAAAACATGCATAGGGTTGTACTGTAAATAGATCGATAATGCCAAAAACAATGTCACTTACACATGAGCAATCCCACAGTTCCTCTGTGCCCTCCACTTTCTGTTAGCTCAGTTAGCAAACTCAAAATCCTCATTATTTCTTGGCACTTCTTCCTAATAAGTTCATTCTGAGCCCCACTTTCCTTATCAATAAACCAGCATCTTAATTCTGATCAGCTTCTTGAGAATCCAGGCCTTATATCTGAAACTGAGCAAACACTATTATCTTGCCTCATCAAGAAACTCAAACATTAGTCACAGCAACGCTCTCAATCATGATTTCTCCATGAACTGATGAAAACCAAGCGTGTCCAAAAAAATAACCAGAAAGGCTTCCAAATTAGAACTCTTTTTCTCCCCGTTACAAATATATCAATGATAATTTATTGTTAATACTCAGAGACAATTACCATTCTGTGGCAAGCGTGATATGGTATTCCACAGTTTTGTATCGAAATGCTCTAATAAAACCTATTAACTTGTTAAGGTTATAAAGCATTAATCTGGTACATCACTTGTTCAAAATGGATGAAAACTACTTTTTTAAACAAATTGCTAGAATATTAATTTAAGAGGTTAGAAAAAAACATTGATCACATCAGGAGCCCTGCACTGTCTCTGCAGAGGGGGCTGTCTCCATTTGTTTCAATGAAGAGAGCAGCTCCATAGACACATCTCCGGCTCTTCCACTGAAGTGAATGGGGAATGATCAGGAGAGCTTATGATTGCATGAGAGCATCGCTGAAAGATTCTGTAAATAGAGCTGGCCCACTCAATCTCTTCAGTTGGAGATGGTTATATTTTCCTACTTTTTAGTGCCTCTTGCACATTACATCTCTCAATGGAACCATAATCATAGAAATCTCTGTGGAAAAAGAAGTGCTTTACCTTAATGTGTGAAGTCAGACATACCAGACAGGCATCTGATGCTTTTCTGATTACTGTAAACTTTCCCCCAAGGAGTTTATTTCTCTGCAAAAAGTATTACATGTGAAGCAGCTGGTGGTGGTGGTTGTTGATAAACTACAATCTTTATTTAAGTCTTTGGCCATGGCTGTGTGTGGAGAGAAGTCTGCAGCTGTCAATGTTTGCTTGCTAATGGGCAGCAATATTAAAGAAGGAGGAACAACTTGAAAGTAATTCTGCACTTTGTTCTTCCTTGGCTTGGCAATGAAGGCAGCCCAACAAGGCCTCCTCCTTTAGCTGATGTCTATCCATTTAAACTGCAATGTCACCAATGGTGACTTCACTGTCATGGCTACAAAAAGCATTTGATTTCTGGAAAGTGAGATGCCTCCCTCTATTAGGGATGCTGAACACTTGGCAGTGTGGAGTTTCCTGAGTTGCCAGCACCCAAAGCGTTGCTGGAATGCTGTAGAGTGGGGACATCCAATGGTGCTATGCACTCGTGTTATTTATTTATTTAGTACATTTCTAATCTGCCCAATAACTAATGTTCTCTGAGTGGATTACAACCAGTTAAAAATTAATATGCCAGTTTAAAACACAGTTAAAAATATAAAATACAATACAAATATTTAAAAGAATAAAACACAATATAATGCAAAACAAACAGCACAGAAATCAATGAAACAACCATAATAACCTAGAACTAGGTCTCTAAAATGCCTGGGAGAAAAACAAGGTATTTGCCTGGTGCCAAACAGATAACGATGTAGGTGCCAGGAAAACCTCTTTGGAGAGTTTATTCCATAAATGTGGTGCCACTACTGAGAAGGCCCTCTCTCCTGTAACCACCTACCTAGCTTCCTTTGGCAAGGGCACCTGGAAGAAGAAGATGACCTAAGGGTCAGAGATGGTACATGCAGGAGGAGACATTCCTTTAGGTCCTCTGATCCCAAGCCATTTAGGGCTTTAAAGTTCAACACCAACACTTTGAATTGGGCTTGGAAATGAACTGGAACCCAGTGCAGCTGACGAAGCACTGGCATCACATGGTCGAATCAGCCAGACTCCCACTTAGCAACCTAGCAGCTCTATTTTGAACTAATGGAACTAACTAACTGATATAGTCCCTTATTCATGATATTACCAGCTCCTGGGGAGGGACATATGAGAATATTGTTTAAGTTCGCAAAACATGCAGACATGTCCCATTTGCAGTTGCAGCCCCAAATGTGAGCCAGAGAGCATGTTCTCTGAAAACACTAGCAAATTACTAAACTTGGCATTCATGCATGAAAAAAATGTGCTTTTTTTTAAAAAAGAGTGTATTTTCACACTTTGGTCTATGGGGGGAAGTGCACATTTTTTGTTTGCTTTTAAAAAAAGATGTACATTTCTCCATTTGAAATACCACATTTTTCGCACCATAAGACGCACTTACCATGTGGTACCAAAAAAACATATATTTTTTTTAATCAGCTGTTCCGCGGGGAATCAGCTGAGAGGCGGGGGCTTCCCCTGCTCCGCCCAGGAGTCCTCCGCTCTTCCGGACCAGCAGAGGAAAGTAAAAAAAAAAAAAAAAAACCAAACAAACAAAAAAAACAATTTTTTTTTACTATATTCGCTCCATAGGACGCACAGACATTTCCACCGAGTTTTTTTTGGGGGGGAAGTGTGTCTTATGGAGCGAAAAATACGATATGCACTTTCCCCATTCAAACAAAAACAAAAAAAGAGTGCAAATGAATGCAGGAAATGAGGAGGGGCGAGCTTCAAGGTGCTGTACAGAGAATCTGGGTGAATGAAAAAATCACTGGTTCGGCCATCCTTACACCTGAGCTGCATCATTAGAAAGCCCTTAATATCAGATTGTGATTCTTCTTGTCAGGGGTGTTGAACCTCTTTCAATCCAAGGGTCATTTTCTATTTCAGAGAAGCTCTCGGGGGCTGCATTCCACTGGTGGGTGCAGCAGCCAATGGCAAAAAGGGGTGGGGCCAGCAATACCACCACATTTTAGGGTAAAGCTCTTACTGCCAGTAACTAAGCCAGTGTTCTCCAACCTTGGGTCCCTAGATGTTTTTGGCCTACAAGTCCCAGCATGCCCCAGCCAGCTATGCTGGCTGGGGCATGCTGGGAGTTGTAGGCCAAAAACATCTGGGGACCCAAGGTTGGAGAACACTGAACTAAGCCTTAGGAGAGGCTAAAATGCAACTAAGCCTTTTAGAATGGTGGAAAAACTACACAAAAGCCAGGAAACACCAAACCATCAGTGGTTGTGGGAAAGTACTGGAGCCAGGGGAAAGAGGTGTGGCCATTTGGGGAACCCCACAGAACCAGGTTGGACCCTTGTTATTTTCTTTTTTAATCTGCACGAAGTTTTGCATTTTCATACGTATGTTTAAACATATGTTCTCTCAACATACGTATTGCTAAACATTTTTTATCTCAGAATTGGCATTTCTAAAAAAATGCCTCTGAAAAATGCACATTTTAAAAGTACATTTTGATTGTGTGTGTGTGTGTGTGTGTGTGTGCGTGCGCGCGCACCAAAAACTGTGCTGGAACATTCAGAAAGTATGTAAGCCAGTAGATTGCTAAGTTCTGATTTGCACATTAGTCCAGGAGATGCGGATCATGTCACTTCATATCACAATTCAGAAAGAACGAATTCTTCAACCATCCCTACGTGGCACTAAAAATAAATAAATAAATGAATAGCTGCAGTGCTTCACCTAGTCTTACATAGTGCTCTGCTTTGAAGAAGTTGCCCATCCGTGCTTCAGAAGCTAGGCATGTCATACAGTGCCATCTTGTGGATATCTTGGACAATCCTCATAGAAGGGTAGAGATGAGTCTAAAGCATCTTAAGGAAAGCCCATAAAATTATTCCCCTGACCGTGATGAATTCACAACTGCAGAATCTGAAGGCATGACCCGGAAGGAAGTTCTCATGCACACACACTACTAAAATATGTGGATTGATGAAGTGGGGGAGCGGGGAGACCCGCACATGCCATCGTTTTATTTGGAAAGGAAAATACAAGGAGCTGCAAAGCCAGGGATCATTTTCAGCCAACTGCTAACTCTGTGCTCAGCACTGAAGTTGTTGAAGTAATTTGATCAAAAGCAACTCAATCCAGATAAGACGGAGACTCAATCCAGATAAGACGGAGGTACTGTTAGTGGGTGGTTCGTCTGCCTGGCTAAGTGATATTTAATCAGTTCTGGATGGGGTTGCACTCCCCTGAAGGATCAGGTTCGTAGTTTGGGGGTGCTCTTGGATCCACAACTGTCACTCGAGGCACAGGTCAACTCGGTGGCACGGAGCACCTTTTATCAGCTTAGGCTGATATACCAACTACGTCCTTATCTGGACAGAGATAGCCTAGCTAAAGTTATCCGTGCTCTGGTAACCTCTCGTTTGGATTACTGCAATGCATTATACGTGGGGCTGCCTTTGAAAATGGTCCGGAAACTTCAGCTGGTCCAAAATAGGGCAGCGAGATTGTTAACTTAATGGGGACTGGCCGACGAGAACAGTTTGCAGGACACGGAATAATGGGCTCAAGTTACAGGAACCTAGATTCCACCTAAACATCAGGAAAAATTTCCTGACTGTCAGAGCAATAAGACAATGGAATCAACTACCTAGGGAGGTGGTGGGCTCTCCCACTCTGGAGGCATTCAAGGTGCAGCTGGACAGACATCTGTCAGAGATGCTTTGACCTGGATTCCTGCATTGAGCAGGGGGTTGGACTCGATGGCCTTGTAGGCCCCTTCCAACTCTACTTTTCTATGATTCTATGATTCTATGATATTATGCCAGTGCTTTCTCATCTGCACTGGCTGCCAGTCTGTTTCCGTGCCCGATTCAAAGTGCTGGTGCTAACATTTAAAGCCCTAAACGGCTTGGGGCCAGGGTATCTGAAGGATTGTCTCCTCCCATATGTACCTGCCTGGACACTAAGATCTTCCTTAGCGGTCCTTCTCCGAGAGCCCCTGCCAAAGGAAGTGAGGCAGGTGGCTACTAGGAGGAGGGCCTTTTCTGCTGTGGCACCCCGATTATGGAATGAGCTCCCCAAAGAGGTTCGCCTGGCGCCTACTTTGTATTCTTTCCGGCGCCAGGTGAAGACCTTTTTTTTTTTTTTTTTTAATTTAAATTTTTAATTTTTCACATCTTACAACTACTAATGAATACAACAACAACAAAAAATACAACATAAACATTGTGCACCCCCCCACCTCTTGGGACCAAGTTATATTTCTCACCCCATTTTTTTTTTTTTTGTATATATACAAGATATTATTCTATATTCCAAAAATATAACAAATCTTGACAAGGTTTGTTCCCCCTCCCCTTTACCAACACATAATCCAAAAATTTACCCCAAATGTTCACAAAGGTGTCTTTCTCCAATTGTCCTTTTTGACACTTAATATTACAAGTTAATTTATCATTTAACGCGATATCCCATACCTCTGCATACCATTCATTAATTGAAAACACATGTTGAACCTTCCAATTCCTAGCTATCATTAATTTTGCTGCTGTTAACAAATTCACAATCAATTCTTTTGTATTTTTTAAACAAACTAACTTTTCTGTAATTGTTAACAATGCTAATTTTGGGCAGACTTCTAATTCCATTCCAATTATTTCTGATATTTCTGCAAATACTTTCTGCCAAAATTCCAGAACATTTTTACAGCTCCACCACATGTGGGCATACGTACCTTTTACATTACATCCTCTCCAACACAATGCGGAGCAATTTTTATCTATCCGATTTAATCTTACTGGAGTTAAATACCATCTCCATACCACTTTATAAAAATTCTCTTTTATCCTAGTTGACATAACTCTTACAATACGTCTATCCCAAATATTTTTCCAACTTTGTTTCGATATTTCCTCATCAAATTCATTATCCCATAACACTTTAAGAGAATCTTTATGCTCTTCTTCTTTTTGTAACATCGTATATAAAGCCTTTGTTGTGCCTCTTGTTGAAACATTACCTTCTATAGCTTCTCTAGTCAAAACTATCTTTTCAAAATTGGTTAGTTCTCTTTCGCTGTCCATTCTTATCCTCCACTTCTTTAACCACAGTTCCAATTGCATTGCATTTAACCATGATATTCTCTCTCTTCCTACTATTTCTATTATATGTTCTCTAGTCTTCAATTTTTCCACCCAATCCATTAATTTAATCACCTTTTTTCTCCTTAATATAGCTTCTAGATGTCTTACATTTTCTGGAAAGTACTTTCTGGAAAGTCCATTTTCAGGTGAAGACCTTTCTGTTCTCCCAGGTATTTTAATCATTTTAATCTTGTAATTGTTTTTAATTCCGTTATTGTAACTGCTGCTGCTAGCTCTGCTGTTGGTTTTTAATCTGTGGTTTTTAATTTTATATTTTATATTGTATTTTATGATTTTAACTGTTGTAAACCGCCCAGAGAGCTTCGGCTATTGGGCGGTATAAAAATGTATTAAATAAATAAACTCACCAGGAGCTAAAATCCTCCTTCCCAGAATGGGTCATTTAAAATCAGAATTCCAAATCTTTTAATTATACAGCACAAAATTATACTCACACGTGCAAATCCAAATACATGTTTTGCCTGATTCAGGAGTTTAGATGTATGACCTTCAATATTTGCTGATGTACCAAATCAGAGATGTGATTCTGCATTAAGGCTAGCTGGTCATGTAATCAACATTGCAATAGAGTGCCAATCTCCTTTCAAATCCCCTTTTTGGGGAGCAAGAGATGTGAGCGGGTAATCATAATTCTAGACATCCTTGGATGAGACTGATTTTCTTGATCCTTTCCAGTCTGGGTTTTGGTCCAGCTTCCACCAGCTCCCCACCTCACACACACACACACACACACACACACACAGAGAGAGACTAGTTCCCTGCTGCCTTGGCACTATCTCTCCAAACCAGTGTGCCCCACACACGCACTAGCTTCCCTCAGCCCCACTGCTGGCTCCACTGCCCTCTCTTGCTCTTGCTGGCTTCCCCCAGCCCCAGTTGATTTCCATCACCCCCAGTCGCCTACAGATTTTCTGCTACCCTCCTTAGCCTGCCCAGCTTACGGCAGCCTTGAAGGTCCCTTTTCCTCCAGGGGCATATCGCCATGGGCAGATGCCGTGCTTCCAACTGCCACATATATCACACATTCAGCAAAATTCCCTTTAGACCTTCCACTATTCTTGCCGCTTAACAAAACTCCCTATGTTCAATGCGGTGTACTTTACAATTATTTGGGACATGGATTACATTATCTTCATTGACAGAAAGGAACAGCTGGGGGAAAGGCACACCGGTTTTTTGATCAATTTTCACAAAGGGGATCAGAATTCAATAGAAAGAAATGGCATTTAATGAAATACACATATTGAAACTATGTAACAGCTGATGGTATTAAAACTTTCCCAGAAAGAAACAGAAGTTGAAGTTAAAACTCCAAGAACTGAAAATGTAGGGCAACTGAATTATCTTATATGCTTTCAGGGTTATCTTATGAAGTTTCTTCAATAGCTATTTGATCCAAGAGAGAGAGAGAGAGAGAGAGAGAGAGAGAGAGAGAAGCTATTGCACTGGGGTATATATGGCTTCTGAAATAAATATGCCTTAGCAAAGTATGAACTTTTAACATATTGCAAATTGCAATACTGGCATTCATTGGGTTGATGCAAAACGATGGCTCAGAGAAATCTGTGTCATATGTCAGTCATTCACTGGCAAAATTAATACACATGATTCTACACTTGAACGATAAGCTCTTGGTAGTATGTAACACCTAGCCTTCTTTTGTGTATGTGGGAGGCCGATCACTTCATTTGTCATTACCAAATTCCTATTTTAAATTTTTGTTTAACAGTTTACTACCTAGATGAGTGCCATTGGGCAGCATCCAAACAGATACTAGTGCTAACATAAATTAGATTGCACTAATGTAAAGGACCTCTAGGATTCCCTGGAAAACCCATTGCACCCGCTAATGCTATTGGCCTTGCACTAGAGGCCCCTTACAGTAGTGCAACATAGTATACCTTAGTGTTCATGTCACGCTGGTTACTGCCCCACTATTTCAATTTTTATAACAAGCATTATCTGTTTTGATTTATTTAAGGGAACTACTGATAATTTCTTTATTTCTTGGTAGAACGGGTTGAAACTTGCATAGATAGTTGCCCCTTCTTGCCAAGACTGCCAAGTTTCAGATGAATAGGTGCAAGGAATTTTGTGCAAGAGCGCAGCCTCTGCATTTTGAGGGTATCCCAAAAAGGACATGCATCTCTCCCTATGTTCCTTGTGGACCATTCTTCAAAAGATGACAGGCAGCATAGAGGTGGTCCTAAGTAAGAAAACTGTAAAGTTTTAGAAGGAGAAGTGCAGCCATTTATGTGGAAGAGGAACCCTCAAATTGGGAGGGGTGAGTGATTTGCTTCCCCTTACTCATCTCTCCTTGTTTTTGTGTTTTTTGGTGGGGTGGGGGGTGGGGGGGGAAGTTGTGTGAAAATGGCAAACATCATAGAGGTGCCTCCAGGCAAGAAGCCTGCGAAGCTTGGGAAGGATAGGTGCAGGGGTTAAGGAATTATGACTGAAACCCAGTTTAAGGGTTTTTTTTTCATAGTGAAGCCCAGTAGCATTGGAAGAATGGCCATCTCACAGTTCCATCCTTGCCTTCCTCTATTGCTATTTTGGGAGACACAATGTCTGCCTTTTGGAGGCCAAATTGCAAATGAAGCCTCATGCAGGGTCAAGTTTCAGTTCTGGTCACTTTGGAGGGAAGTCTGCTTTGCCTCCAGAAGCACCAGAAATGGTCTGAAGGACTTTGGCTAAATCTGTTGCATATCCCTAGTGGAGATGTTCATGGAAACTGAACTGTAACATGGCCCTGAATGGATGAGTGAGTACTACCCCCAGCTTCCCTTCTCTGTTAACTGCTGGCTTTCCCCCCAACTTCCTTCTTCTTGGCCCCTGTTTCTTCCATCCTTCCTTTCACTGGTTTCATTGCCTTTCTTTGCTACATCATCTGCCCCATTCCCTCAGAAGTCTGGCCCTGACATGCCCTCTGCTTCCTCATGATTCCTTATCCCATTCCCTCAGTTTGTTCTTGCCCAGATTCTTTCCTTTTCCTAGGCCATCTACTTCTTCTATCCCATCTTTCTCTTAGCTTCTTTGTTTCCTCTGCCCCCTCACCTTGGGTGTTGTCCCCTTCCTGTCCTTGCTTCAGCTCAACTCATTGTTCTGGATCAGATCAATGGTACCTCTAGTTTAGCATGCTGTTTCTTACAGTGGCCAACCAGATGCTTCTGGGAAGCTCACAGCAAGACATGAAGGACCCCATGGTCTCCCTCTCCATTAAATGGCATTCAGAGGAATACCATTTCTGAACCTGGGGCTTACGGTATATCCATTAATAGGATATTAACTGATATCCTATGGAGAGACCTGTCCATAAATTAATCTAATCCCATTTTAAAGCAGTCTAAGCCTATGGCCATTACCACATTTTATGATAGCAAGTTCCATGAATTATGCAGTGTGAAGAAGTATTTTCTTTTATCTCTCCTGAATCTATGGCTAGTTTCACTGGATGATCTTGAGTTCTCATGTGAAGAGAGTGAAACAAATTCTATCTATTCTATTTACTTTTGTTTCTCCACACCATGCATAATTTCATAAACTTCTCTCATATTCTTCTTCAGTTGTCATTTTTCTGTGCTAAATAAACCTAAAAGTCTTTCTCTTTCCTTTTAAAGAAGATCTCCTAACCCTTGATCATTTTGGTTGCCCCTTTCTGCACCTTTTCCAGTCCTTCTTTTTGAGATGAAACACACATTATTGTAGATGTGGTCATATGGTGCTGTATTAGGGGTGTACCGTCTCGCCTCGCGCAGGCGTAGCGGGCCGAAATCAGCCCTGCTCATGCCCGCGTGAGGCTCGCGCGCACTCACCATGTCTCCGGGCGACTTGCCTCTCTGGGGCGAGCCGGCTGCGCCGGCCGCTGCTGGTCCCAGTGCATAACTTAAACAGCCCTGTTGCCCTGGTTTCCCTGTTAGGTTTTGCATAGGCAGAACGAGATTACCACCTGACATCAGGATTATCACCTGACATGGAGGTTGTCTCTTGAGATGAAGTACACAAGGTTGTTGGTCACGAGACATAGTCTCAAGGTGGTATGACTCAGCAGCCTTGGGACAGATTTGGGGTAAACATGTTGATGAATAGGTTATACAACTGGGGTGAGTAATATCCTATTTATAGGTACAGGGTCTGTGGTATAAAGCTGACACACTTGTTGACAGCTTCACTCTTCTCGTTTCACTCCTCTCGACTCGACTCGACTCGACTCGACTTGTCTCTTGTTCTGGACTTCACTTCATCTAGCCTTACCACTGGGGTATTGGATTTGTATCTGCAATGATGTAGTGAGTAAGAGATGCATTGTTTGCCTTAATCCCATGTAATTGGGTCTTACAAATAAACTCTTTAATCTTTATTAACTGCTGTTATCTCCTCCTTCCGTCTGCATGACTGGGACTGAGGGTTAATGGCTAGAGAAGCTTTTGAACCCGGGTCAGTCCAGCTCTCACATTCCCCGCAAAAAACATAGCGCGGGGGTCCAGTACGCCAGCGCAGGGTCCCGTCGCGTCACTTCTGGCCTGCCAGAAGTGATGCGCCGCGACCAGTGTGGCCGGCGCCGGCAGCTCAAGCGGCACAGAGAACAGCTCCGTGCCGCTCAGAAGATTGCAGGTGAGGAGTCCCCCCATAACATTCGTGACCACCACTAGTGCTGTTGTTGTTTTGTTTTATAAGGACATTATTATACCAGGTGGTTCACTCTCTGGGTGGTTCACAATAATTAAATCCATGAAATACAGCATAAGATACACAATAAAAGTTTAAAAGTATAGTATAAAATAGAAGTAAAAACCAAAGCAGCAATGCAAAGATTTAAAATACAGTAACAGATTTAAAACAACAAAAATATTTATTTATTTATATCTGAATTATTATTGTTTATACCAGAATTACCAGGTATATCCTGCAAACTTGGTTACTATACCACTCACCACCTCCAGATGATTTATAAATACGCCAGTCCCAATACAGATCCTTGGGGATCTCATCCTAGGGATTTAACCGTTCGCCTCGCGCGGACGTAGCGGGCCAAAATTGGCCTTGCTCATGCCCACGTGAGGCTTTGCGCGGGCCTACCTGAGTGCAGTGGCAGCTCGACCGCTCTGGTCCCGTCGTGTCACGTCCGCCACGGCGGAAGTGGCGCGTCGGGAACAGCACGCCAGTTGGCAGCAGCTTGAGCGACGCGGAGGACGCTCCGTGCCACTCGGAAGAATGAGGCAGGGGGGCGCTGCCGCGGAGAATCGTAGCAGCAGGGAGGCGAGCCCCCCCACAGGTACGTGAACACCGCTGATAATTACTTATCCCCTCTCCTTTGTGAAACTTTATTTCTGCCATCTGCTTCCTGTTCTTTAACCAGTTACAAAAAGGGATGGGTAAATCTCTCAGTTTCATTTTTTCCTCCACATTCATTTTTTAAAAAATTTAAAAAATCTCAAGTTCTTTCTCTCCCGAATATGAAGAAATTAGCAAATTTTGGTAAAGTGTTATCAGAAATGAACTGAAATTAAATTCTCGCCCATCTGCACCAGCCAAATTCCTGCCTGCCATGTAGCTGTTAAAGATGCGGAGCCTCTCAGAAAAAGAAAGAGGTGGCAATCCTAATTCAGCACTAACATGGTTGAATACACAGGGATTCAAACCCAGACTTTTGAGAGCCAGTGTGGCGTAGTGGTGAGAGTGTTGGACTGGGAGATCCGGGTTCTAGTCTCTGCTCAGCCATGAAACTCACTGGGTGACTTTGGGCCAGTCAATGACTCTCAGCCTAACCTACCTCACAGGGTTGTTGTGAGGATAAAATGGAGAGGAGGAGGAGGATTATGTATGCCGCCTTGGGTTCCTTGCAGGAAAAAAGGCAGGGTATAAATATAACAAATAAATAAAATAAGCACTCAATGCTCTGGGCCTGGATGGGCAAATCTGACAGTTTTGGTTTCTCCCATATTCCCTTAAAAAAAAAAAAAAAAACACCCCCACTCAGTTCTTTTTCTCCTGAATATGGAGAACTTAGCAAATTTTGGCAAGCACTTATCACAACCAAACTGAAATTCTCACCCATCCCTAGAAAGGCTTACGGAAGAGCCTTTTGTGAGGGGCTGTGTCAAGAGCTGTTGGGAATATAATATATATTAGATAATCCTAATCTACATGTGGGTTTTGGTTTTTTTTGAGACTAGAACAATTGTAAAAGGAAGGTGAGAACAGGCTGTGCTTAGGAGAAACCATGCTGATCCTTCCTCAGCAGGGCTTGTATTGTTGAATAATTCTAGCTTTTATGATAATGCTTTCCACCAATTTCTCTGAGACAGACTTTAGGCTCATGGAGTTGTCATTTCCTGGGTCCTCCTGGATCATTAGCAGTGCATAAGGTGATGGCCATTTGGTTTCTAGGCAGCATCCGCTGCTCAGTCAGAGTGAGGACCTTCCAGCCATGCATAGAGCTATGGCTACTGGGAGAGAGTCGCTTTACTGACTCTCAATCAGGTTGGGGGAACGCTGCCTTAAACTGACTGTGGCTGTGAGTTTTTCTACATGAGGCATTTATTGTATGCTCATCATTCCCTGCTCATGGTTGTTTATGCTTTCTTTAGACCATGACTAGTTTCGCTTCTGTTTTGAAGCAACACTTTCGATGAAAGTTTTTCAGTGCAGGGAAAATGCAGTATTATTTTTTAAAAGTGAAAGGAAACACTTTCCCCAGCTCAGCTCGCGAGAACGCAGCCGAGCCCGGGAAAGGTAAGTCGAGTGGAGCTCGGGGGATGTCGAGAGAGCACGGTGAGTTCGCCGAGCTTCCACACACCCCTGCCGAGCTCCGCGCACATCCCTACGGCTTCAAATGTTAACAACCCAATGATAAGAAAAGAGATTTCCCTCATGAGATGATCTGTCTATTGATTGGATATCCTGCACTTGCTTCAAGGAGCTCAGGGTAGTGTACATGCATAGGGGTCATCCCATGTAATCTTCAAAGTACTCTGCAAAGTAAACTCAGCTGTGTCTGAGAGAGTGATGTAACCAAGCCTACTCACTGAATTGAATAGCTGAACGAGGATCCGAATTGACAATAAATTGGTGACATTTTCTGTTAATTGGTCTGCTGGAAATGTAATCCTCCCCTCCCCCCACCAGTCTGTCAGTCAGACGAATTAGTGGTATCAAATGGCTCAATATACCTTTTGCTGGTAGGAAGGAGACATTTTTGTTTCAGTTCTGTTGCTATAGTATTTTGAAAACTAGGGTGTCCATTACGGTAGGCTCCACAATAGCTTGGCATTGACAACACTGCCACTCAGGATGAGACGAATGGGAAAACAGCACTATATGCGGTAAAAGGCAACAGCAGCATTGGGAAGTAATGTTTTCTTTGCGTTATGCAAATATACCTGCACAGTGCCATTCTTGGTGGCAAGGGATGAACAATTAATATTTATTTTCTCTGGCTTTGGAAGGAAAAAAAAAAAACCCAGAACCCCACATCATGAAATCAAACTAATGAAATGTTTATACTAAAGAGAACTTTATATGTGCTTGCAGGTTTTCAGCACAGTTTATTTTTAGTTCATTGAAGCATCATGAACATTATGACAAAGAAACAGCTTTCTTTTTCCTCATTGCTTCTAGGGCACCATTAGCAAGTTGCAATGAGCTCTGAAGATTACACTGTCTTCAGCCCTAAATGGATAAGCAAGTAGAACAGCCACTTATCTCAGGGTGTCCTGGTTCTATTCAGTGGGCTATCTGGTGAAAGGAGAAACTATTATAATTGCTGCTGCTGCTGCTGCTGTTCTAATTCATTGTTGTTGTTGTTGTTGTAAGTTACTGAAATTATTTTAACTTGTTTTATTTGGTTTTATTGGTTTGGATGTGCGCAGATCTCGATTGGGGGATGAACTCGCCCCGCTTGACACACACCCCCAAGCCCCATGGAACTTACCTTTCCCCGGCTCGGCACATCTTCCCGGAGAGGAGCCGGGTTGGGAGAGGTACTTCCAGGTCCCCGGCGCTGTGGTTTTAACATAAATACCATAGAAAACCAGCTGAAAACAGCCATGATTTGCTATTCGTGGCCATTTTAAGTTTGTTTTCTATGGTATTTACGTGAAAAAAGCAGCACCAGGGACCCGGAAGCGACGCAATGGGTCCCAGCACTGTGCCAGGAACTGTTGCGATGGGACCCCGGCGCTGCGTTTTTCACGTAAATACCATAGAAAACCAACTTAAAATGGCCTTGAATAGCAAATCACGGCAGTTTTCAGCTGGTTTATTTACGCTGAAATCACAGCACTGGGGGCCTGTCACCTCAGTTCCTGGTACAGCGCTGGGACCCATCGCGTCACTTCCGGGCTCTAGAAAGTCCGCTGGGAGCTGTGCTGGCGCTGGGAGACTTATCGAGTGGCGGGGGTGCTCGCCAAGCACCTGGTGAGCGCTAAAAAAGGTACACCAACATCCCTACGTGAGTGAACACTGGAACAGTCTTGTGATATATTGCTTCAACATCCCTGCCCCAAAGCACTGGGATTGGAGAGCCATGGTAAAACCATCCACTGTGATTGGAAGCTAAAGCTCCAAGTCACAAAACTACAGTCCCTCTATCCTTCCCCCTTCCCCTCCCTTGGTGTTTTCCTTATATGGAGAGCTTGGACAGAAAGGTATCAATCTTTACAGACACCCTGTGTCTGAATCTAAATTGCTAACAAAGCTTCAGGAGGGTTCAGGTTGGCATTTGGACCCCACTTCAATTTGGACATCTCCCGAATCTGTCCAAATCAGAGCAATTATATTCAGGATTCAGCCAAATCCAAAGCATACCCCTGCTAAATATTGTCAGCTAGGTATTCTCTTTTTCTGGGAAGCAAGCGTATAAAATCTATTTTAAAGAAAATGGGCTTTCAGCAGCAGAATAAAATAGACAAATGACATTCAATTCCTGCATTTGTGCCTCAAGAAAGAAAATGGCATTTTTGGTAGTGATACCAGCAATGATGCTATTTTTTCTAGAATATTTATCATCCCAGAATCTATTGCCTTGAAGAGAATCTATCTCTCTGTCTCTCTATCATCTATCTATCATCTGCTAAAATAATACAGATGGTATTTACAGAAGCATGGTAACATCATTACCAGACTAATATAGTCCTGGGGTGGGGGTGTGTGGAATCACAGTAACGAGAAACACGTAATATTTATACCATATGGATTAGAATGATTTCACTAGATGCAAACCCATTTCCCTCTTTTGTAAAGCAAGTCTTGCAGGTATCTTGCAAATGGTAAAAGATTTCTTAGCCAATGCTACCCCGAGCCAGTCTAGCTGATTGAGAGATGTTGCTGAGTTTCTCATTTCTTGTCTCAGAGATACCAACCCTGGCATCTCGTAATGCTTGCCTCAAATAAGAGGCAGGCTTTGAAGCACTAAGAATTCAACTCCAGATGGAAGTGTTTATGCAGGAAGAATAACCTTGAATAACAAGGTTAGAATAACAAGTGCTCCAACCTTGGAGCTGGGAGTTGGAGAACCAATCCCCCTCCCCCACTCCCTTGTAGCCGGCACAGAAAGAACCACACCAGCTACTCTCCGAGGTCAGGAAAGTCACCTTGGAGAGGGGGAGGAGGAGGCATTTCAGGGGGATGGGAGGAGAGAAGACTGGGGTGGCCAGGAGATGAGCTGTCCTGAGGCTGCTCCAGCCTCCTTCCCTCCCCCTCCAAGACCCTCCAGCTAGATGGGTGAAAAAGCCCATCTGACAAAAAGGCAGAGAGGAAGACGGGGAGGTGAAGAGTACCTATGCTGTTCCTTCTGCTCTGCATTAGATGAGCATGAGCCTCTGAGTTAGGGGGATTCCGGGCATCCTGATAGGATTGCGCCCTTACTCAATCTGTTTTTAGACAAAGTCCTGGACACCAGTTCAATTGGGGTGGGGAATCTGTGGCCCTCCATCACCATCACCATCACTACGTACTAATATATTTTATATCCCACATTCTTTTCTGCAAGGAACCCAAGGTGGCGTGGCTTACATGATCCTCCTCCTCTCCATTTTATCCTCACAACAACCCTGCGAGGTACATTAGGCTGAGAGTAAGTGACTGACCTAAAGTCACCCAGTGAGCTTCATGGCCAAGTGCAGACTAGAACCCGGATCTCCTGAGTCCCAGTCCAACACTCTAACCACTATATCACAGAGGCTGGACTACAACTCCCTTCACCCCAAGCTGGCTGGGGCTGGTGGGAGTCAGGGTACAACAATATTTGGAGATCCACAGATTTCCCACCCCTGAATTAGACCTAAACAAGCACCCTCAAAGGTTTTCTTTTTTCCTTAAGGACTGCAAAGACATGGGGTGAGCGAATCAGCAAAACTCAAACTCACCGAAATTCTCCAAATTCCATCTCGAAGCTTGTTCTGACTTCAGTCCATATCAGATTGTGAGCTTTTCTTTTTCTTTTTACATGAAAATCTTGGCATATTTTTCCAAGTGTACACAACATTGAAATGTACGCATTCTTCTCCCATTGATTAAAGTGTATTTGTACACCTTTTTTCAAATGTAAGGGGTTTTTTATGCACATTTTTCAAATGTATACATGCTGTGAAATGCATTTTTTTGTTTGTTCCATGAATCATGTTGCAAACTAAAAACTGTATGGACTTTGACTGCAGATTCTGTCTGAGTCCGTATTTGGTCTGGAAGGTGCGAACTGGGTAAATCTCGGTAAAAAAACAAACTGTAACGAATTTTTCATACATCCCTAGACTGGTGGGGTATGCACAATATTGCTCCCAAGTCTTGTGGGAGGGGGGAATGTGTGACCAAATTCTGGGATGTTACATGGGAACAATGCTTCATAGGAACATGGGAATGCTGCCAGGCTGCTGCAGAAATTTTCCTGTGTGTTTTTATAATTAAAATAATAATAGTAATAAAGGAAAATTCTCTCCCCTTCACCTGTAAAGGTGAGCCCACCCACCCAAGAGTTCTTCAATATTGATGGGACATTTTCACACACACACACACAAACACACACACACACACACACCTCCTCAAAATGCCACCCCAAAGGGTCTTCCTTGAATACTTCGGCCCAGCACTACTTGGAAGCATCACTGTGTTTTTCCACCATTCTCAGAGACTTAGCAATCCCCTTTGTTTATTTATTTGGCTCTAGCACTAATTGGTGTCCAGGACTTTGACTAAGAATAGATGAAATTTTAAACCGATGACAGTACAGCTATAATTATGAATCAATTCATATCTCTCAGGGGAAGGAAAAAAAATTCCAACAATGCAATTTTTTTCTGAGAGTTTGTGCATCAAAAGCTCATAACCTGCCCATATTAGACTGTGATTTCATTGCCTCATATGACCTGGGCAAAAGGGCAAACACAACAAGAAGAAATGTGAAACAGAAGAAGTTAACCTCCTGCAGAAAATTAATCCAAAATGTCTTGCAAAAATAATACTAATTGATTTTGTGCACACCTTGGAGTTTTGATCAGCCAGGAAAGGCTTCAAGTAATGCAGACAGAACTGTTTCTTCCTGAGACATTATAAGCTCTCCACTAAATTGCACACTGGTATGCCAGTATCCAAAGACATCGGTCTTTAGTTTCACTTAGCTACACAGCTAATTAAGGCATAATTCCAGCTCGTTGTGATTAAATACAAAAGCTTTATTAGAAGGATATTTAATTAGTATTAGCACTAACACTTTTCCAGTGGAGAAGGACTCATTCCGTAATAGCTGAACTTCACTGCTAAGTTTACGAAATCCAATTGCTATTTAACGAGCAAGCTGATTGTCTATGTAGCAGCAGAGAAAAAGACACCGGATTATGTGCCAGGGTCATTGATTTCATGGGAATTGGAACAGATGCACAAATAATTGGGAGGTCCAGTATTGTTGTTATGTGGTGAAGTTTTCTGGCGATCTTGCTGCTTAGTTCCATGCTTTGCAGAGGAGTGCCCTCTTTGCATTTTTGTAGCCAATATTATTGTTATCAGAGTTCTTAAAGTATTGAGGGTTCAGTGATCATAAAGACATGTTGTTAGTGGCCCTCCCTTCTACTGCCCAGGGGCTAGCAAGAAATGATTTCTCTTAAGAAAGAGGAATTGATAGCCAATGCTGCTACACGGGATGCAGAAATTCCATCACCACATCAGGCCTGTGGCTCACGCTGGCTCAGCTTGACTGAGCGTGGAAAGCTAAGCAGGGTCAGGCCTGTTTATTACCTGGATGGGAGACCCCCTCCTCTAGTTTCCTGCATGGAGCAGCGGGTTGGACTCGATGGCCTTGCAGGCTCCTTCCAACTCTATAATCTATGAAATCCCTAGCAATAGCTTTTCCTCTGTAGTTCCAGAGGATGCTCTCATAGTGTGAGATAGCCATGAGAATATGCACAGCCCCTGCAGAATTCCATCCAAATCAGTCCAAACATTCCAGAGAATGTGTGAGCACTCAAAGTGGGTCACGCACTCATCCCGCTCCAAAGAACCTCACATGTGCCAGGCCCCAACCCTTTATTAGGGATCAGTGACATTGAGAACTTTGACCTGCTTGCTCTCGGTGAACTTTTGGCACCTCGCTGACTCAAGAGCTGAAAGTGGGGACTGGGGAATTTACAGAAATTGTGCAAATTGCGGCCGGAATGTACATACATTTGCTTGGCTTTAAAAAAACACAAAACGCAAATCATGGCCCACTTTAAAGGTGGAAGACTGCATGCTGGCTCAACTCGTGCCAGAGCAAGTTGGCGCCAGCACTGACTTGATGGGCCAGAATCCGGGGGGGGGGGCAGGCAAGCTGGGCCAATCTGCCAGATTTTTTTTTGGGGGGGGGGAAACCAACTGGATTCTGTGCACATCGCTATCCTGTATTCCCCAACCTCGTCACATGGAGTGGTGGGGTCTGAAGCAGGGTTTTACTCATGTTCAGTTGAATGTGGACAGAATGCTCCACATGATCAGGGAACACATGAAAAGAGCTGTTGGGACATGGCCACCTATATTTGCCACTCCAGGCTGAAAGCTGCTCTGGCTGGCTTTGGGGATCCTTCCCCCACCACAAATGCATATAGTTGTTATGAGTGGATATAGTTATAATCATCTGATTATGACTATGGCTCACAGGGAAGGCCACAGCAGGCCTGGACAAGAGCCTGGGTAAGCTTGGGTTCAGGAGAAATGAACAGCTCCAGCTACCGGTCTGGCACACAGGAAGCAAATAAAGGCTAGAATGGAGAGTGATTGAGAGCCTGATGAATGAATAGGCAGTGCTGAGAGTCTTGCAATGGTCAGATTAACACGTGTGGCCTAAAAGCACAGGAAAGACTTTCCTGAAAAGAATTAAAAATAGCCCTGCAAAAGGATGGCTTCCCCCTCCCATCATAGAAGGATTCAACTAGGAACTTAAGCTCATCAAGGAAGGAGAGCCCACAAAAGGTTTTTCCTATGACACCCATCAAGGACCACAGGCACACAAAGGACAGAGCGATTAGCAGTGATTAAGACCATCAGGAGAAAAAGGAGATCCTTGCCCCCTCATGTAGCCAGGGAATCAGGGAAAGGTATAAGAACTGTGGTTTGAGTAATGGGAAGGTGTGTCAGGAAAGAGTTGAGAGAGTCCCTTAGGAGAGTTATCCTAAGTCGTGGAAGCGTGCTTGAGATGCAGACCTCTTGATCACCTCCTGCCTCCACGGGACTACAACTGGGCAATCCACTGCAGAGAACCGCTGACGGACAAGGTAGTAACCAGAACTTCTTTCTCTAACTATCCTTCTAGATAGCCTTTCTTCCACCCCTTTCTATCTAGGGAGTTAGGGCAAACAGGGACTCTTTCCTCTCCAAGAATATAGAGTATGTTTGAACAATAGCGTAAAGGTATTTTGATGCCTGAAACCACTGGGTTTACTGTATCAACAAGAGTAAGACACTGTACCTGCTCTATATTTCATCTTTAATAAACAACTCTTTTGTTTCTGACATTAGTGTGTGTGTGTCTGTGTTCAGTGTTAAAGGGCAAAGTGCGCACTTTACCCAGCTGCATGTGTCTTTACCTCAGCCAAAGATCCCAAACCTTTCATGAGAGTGTGGGGTCAGTTTCTCTCCTTTGAGGGAATCTAATGCCCAAGATTATCTGTTGTAACATAGTGGCATGCAGAAACGATTTGAGCTGAATTCAACAGAAGAAGCAGCAGCTCATGCAGTGATTTTCTGGTGGACCACCATATTGCACCACTGAGCTTCACAACATGGGACAAGGGCACCCAAGTCCTTACTGGAGGGCACAAGGCAACAGTGGAGGCACGTCAGTATCATGCATACAGTGGTTACCACACAATGCAGGCTGCTGTACAGTCCTGTGTGGTGTAGTATTTATTTATTTGATTTGTACCCCACCTTTCTACCAAAAAATGGCACTCAAGGTGGCTTACGGGCACCATTAAAACAATAAATACATTAAAATCAATAAAAACAACAATTACAGAATGATGATGATGGTGATGATGCAGCACCCAACCCAACGGACCCAATTACAGGCCAAAGGCCTTCTCGAATAAAGCGGTATTTGTCTGCTGGAGAAAGGACAGCAGAGAGGCAGCGAACTTAGCCTCCCTTGGGCAAGAGTTCCACAGCCTGGAAGCAGTCACCAAAAAGGCCCTCTCTTGGATCACCACCAAACATGCCTCTGAAGTAGGGACTTACCCCTGAGCTCACCTTGCCAGGCGCTTGGCGAGCACCTCCACCACGCGCTCCGTCTCGTGCCCCCCGCGAGCGCCAGCTGAGGCGCTCGGTGAGGCGCTCAGTGGACTTCTGGATCACCGTTGCTTCACTTCCAGGTCCCTGGCACTGCTTTTTAATGTAAAAAACAGGGTAGACTACCTTAAAACTGCTGCAATTTGCAAACTGTGGCCATTTTAAGTTTTCCCTGTTTTTTACGTAAAAAACACAGCGCCGGGGACCCAGAAGTGAAGCGCTGGGGACCTGGAAGTTCCTTTCCCCTCATGAGGACTTGTGCCGAGTCAGGGGAAGGTAAGTCACACGGAGCTCAGGGGGGTTGAGCGGGGCGAATTCATCCCATTTCCACACACACCCCGATCAAGCTCCGCGCACATCCCCACTCTGAAGGCAGAGGTCTCAAAAGAAGGACCTCTCCAGAAGATCTTAAGAACACGGCAGGCTCATATGGGAGAAGGCAGTATTTCAGGAGATCCACTAGCAGCCACATGCCTGCACAGGGCTGTAATTGAATCCCAGTGCCTTCACTTCCACCTCACTATATACAGTCCACTGGCACTTAACGGCAGAAGCTAGTAGTCCATCAGCAAACCACCACATGAGCTCCACTGAACACAAGAAAATGAACACGATGGTGACTCGCTATGTGTGCGTACACAGTTTGGGTTGCCATCTTCCAACAATGTGCTAATATTGTATAGTGTACAACGTAAACTGCACAGTGAAGCCAGAGAAATGTCTGAAATATCATGGGGTCTTAGCTTTGGCATTCCATATTCTCAATGCTCAATATTTGGACCCCATAGATTACGTAAACGCTAGGGATGTGTGAATCAGCACGACTGGAGCTTGTAAAGGTTCTTCACATTCCGCCTTGAAGCTTATACTGACTCATGCCCATATCAGACTGTGAGCTTTTTAAAATATATTTTTGCATGAAAATAAATGTGTATTTTTGTGTATATCTTCCCAAATGTATCCATCAATTGTACGCATTTTTGAAGTGTACAGATTTTTCTCCCACTGACTAAAGATTGTATATGCTGTGTTTTTTTTTTTTAAGTATGCAGTTTTTCATGTGCATTTTTCAAACTTTTTTTGTTGTTCCAGGGCAGCGCCATCCAATGTGACTGCCTTAATTCTCCAAACCTGGAGGATTACGGGCATCCAATGGAAGGCAGGGGGAGCGTGGAGGCAAGGGTTGCCCCTGTGCTTCCCTCACCTTCCAAAACACTTCAATGGCTGAATTTGGCCATCTAAGTGTTTTACCCCTGCTCGCAAGGAGGAGCGGCTGAGGCGCCGCCTGGCTTCTTCATACAATGCCGATGCCTTGTTCCTCCCATCCCCGCACCCCTCCCTGCCCCGCAGCACTGGCTCCAAAGATGGGCTTCCATCTCTTGAAGCTGCAGCCAGCACGGAAAGACCCTTGCCGACTGTAAGGGTAGAGTGAGGGCCCTCCGAAGGAATCCCAGCTACCTCAGAGGGCTTTTCTGAGGTCGTAGCTGGGACTCTGACTCTTCCTATGGCCAGCCAGACAGCATCTACCAGCCATAGGAATGCACCCTAAATTGCATTAGAGGCTTGGAAATGTACGGACTTCAACTGCAGTGTAGACTAACTGTTCCTAAATACAGGAGAGCATTTATGCTTGCTCACTTCAGTGTGTTGCCCTCTGCACTGTTAAGCGGGCAATTTAACAAGATCCCAATTAATGAACGTCTGTGTTTGTGCGGAACTGGAGCAACAGAGTCTGTTGTTCATGTCCTTCCATACTGTAACTTGTACAGGGACTGCAGAGAGAGGCTGATTCTCCATCTACTTAGTTAGAACGCTACCGGGACAATCTTCTGAAGACAGGGTTCCATTCTGCTTAAGGGATGATTTATCCTATATTACTGAGAAGGTTGCAGATTTCTTTTTTATTGCAATGCGAATGGGGGGGGGGGAATTGGACCTTTTAAAAAACCCATTTGTTTTATCTGTTTTAATGCCTGTATTTTTTTCCCAGTATCAAAACTCTGATTGTTCTGTGACCGTAATAAAATGTATTCATTCATTCATTCAACTGCAGTTTGTGGGAAGTGCAAACTCGGTAAATTCTGGTCAAAAACAAACTGAAATGAATATTCCAAGTAAACACCAGAAGTGCTGTTGCCATCAGTTCTGCTGACACATGAAAAGGTGGTGGTGAAATACATTTGATGGCTTCAGTGTGTTGCTTAACTGCTTAACATGCTGTATCATCAAGCAAAGAGATATTCTAGGGGGTACATTTAATCTAGGTTTATGAGCCCCATGCAGTGATTTATGCATATAACATACCTGTCAACTAAGCTAAACATCATTTGTGTTCATAAGGAAATATGAAGGTATGGTTGATTTCACTTTGGGGATGAGCCAAAATGTTTTTAAGGCTGTGCATTTGTTTTCAAAAATGAACAGAAAATGGAAATATATACTCCCATTTATATTCATGTAAAATGAATTTAAAAACAAAAACAAATGTGGGTACATTTGTTTTCATATTCACATTTGGGTTTCCTTCGACCTTCATTTTTGCCCAATGTGCCTGAAATTGGGTAGATATGATGCCCTGAGAGAGTTGTATAATTCCTTCAATGGTCATGGCATTTGGCTGGAAACCACCATAGTTACAGGCAGCAGATGATATAGTGGGTCTCCATGGAAAGCAATGGATTTGCTTTCCATGAATGTGGCCTCAAAATTAAAATGAAAGATGAAATTAAGCTTTTTACATTGCATACCCCTTATTTGTGAGTCCAAATGTGTGTGCTCGATGAGGGATAACCTTTCTTTAACAGCTAAGCATTTTGCATGAAAATTGAGAGTGTTTATCTTTGTCCAAGCCCTGGAATGTAATCACAGGTTGGACAGAACTGTGCAAAAGGCCCATAAACTTTTTTCTTTTTAAAAAAAAAAGTCTGAAAGAAACTGTACAGTCCCTCTGCTAATCCAGAGGGAAACTCCTGAAGTTTAGGAGTAAAGAAACTAAGACCAAGCTCAGGGAAGCTCTCCAAACCAATTTTGCTAGAGCTTAGGTCAGTGATGGCGAACCTATGGCACGGGTGCCACAGCTGGCACGCAGGGACCTCTCTGTGAGCACTCGAGCCATTGGTCACCAGATTGCGAAAAGACAGTCCCCTTCTGCAAAACACTAATGATCTTGTTCTTTCTCACAGTGTGGAACAGAATGATTTTATTCTAGAATTCCTGTTACAGAATTCTTTTCTACATTGTTATCACATTTAAAAGATTTTGAAGAATGATGCACAGAGCATGGCTTGGATGTAAAGCCCTAACAGTTGACCTGAGTGCCGCATGTGTTGCTCTCAAACTAATGGAGTATGAGCCAAGGTTTGACTAATTATCAGCATGCATGCAATAGCAAAAATCACATTAATTGTGCAAAAGCATGCCCAATGCAAACTTTTACCTAATGCAGTGTTTGCAGTCCAAGACATAAAGTGTTTAAAATGTGTTAAGCACGTTTAGTTTTCTTATTTATCTTGCTCATCCTAGTACAGGTTGACTTTTACTTTTACTAATCCTGACACCTGTAGAAGCAGGGAAAGGACCCGGAGTAAAGCTTGCCCCATACAATTTCAGTCTGGCATATAATCATATTACAAGTTGTGAATCCCTTATCCAAAAATACATGTGCCTAATTATTTTAAAAGTTTGTATAAATTTCCTTCAGGCTATGTGTACAATGTAGTACTATAATAATTTTTTGAGTTGATTTTTTTTTCAACAAAAAACTGTTTGTATCATTGAAAGCTCTGTTATTGTGTTTTCCCTTTATTTTAGCCTCCAGCAAAGGAAAGCCCACCACCTCCTGAGGCAATGCCAGTCTGTTCCTCTGTCAAACGGTTGTTACCATTAGGCCATTTCTCCTAATGTTTAGATGAAATCCACTTGCTTGCAATTTAAATTAAAAAAGCTGTTTGGGCTCAGTTCTAATCTCAATAGCTTCTGATGCACCGTCTTCAGGTTGCAGCAGACACTTAGTTTCATGGATCCTGTTGGTTTCAGTAAATATAATTGACTGATGAATCGACTTCTATTAAGTTTTTGCAATTCAGTAGCCGTTTCCCCTGCCCCCTGCCCAACTGATTGATTTCAAAGGCCAGGAGAGAACATTATGGGACTTTAAGCAGCATTAAACACCAGTGAACTTTACCTAGTGATTTTTCTACTATGGTGAATAATTTGTATGGCTACATTGTAGAGGGATACTTCCAAAATTCTACTCAGATGCATTTCTCCCCAGATATTTGAGTTCTAAATTCCCCAGTCCTGTTTCTGAAGGGGAACAGATGCATCAGGAATCCTTTTCTTCTTTTCAAATATTGTGCTGGGTGCTGCACATGTGCTTTTTTCTGAAGTGTTCCATTCCTTCAGTTCATTCACATCTTTTTCTCCTTCTACATTAGCAATACACTGAGACTGAGAGAACTCTACAAAGAAGTAGTCAGGTTGACGTGACTGATCTTTTTGTGCAGTGTTTTACCAATGCACATGTGTAGTTCTGTATATTGATAAAACACTGCAAAAAAGCAATCTTGTTATGCCTATATGATCTCTTGTATTCTTAGGGAATGGAGTTCTGAAGGACCGTCTTCTTCTGTATGAACTCTTACTAACTTAGGCTGCAATCCTATGCACACTTGCCTAGGTTTGCAGATGCACATAGGCTACACCCCTCTGGATCAGGGTCAGAGCCCTGAATTGGTCCAATATTAGATTAGAGCCTGGAAGGAGATCTCACTGGGTTTTGGGGGGTGGTGGATCTAGGGGTGAATCCACAAATTTTCCTCATGGGTTAGGGGCACAAGCAAAAGTTGCATATTCTGTTCAGAAGTTGAATAAATGTGCAACTTCTGTGCAGATGTGTAAAAAGTGCAGCTTAAAAATGGCCAAGGGAACCATCCTCTTGCTTTTCTGGCAACCAGATCAAATGGAAAAATAGACACATCAATGTTTTGTTTATTTCCGTCTGGTTCATTTGCAGTCATGCCTCCCATAACTGCACAAGAGCTGTCTCTCAAAGAATGTGGTATGTAAGTACCACTCTTGCAGCTTTCATATGGTTACTGAAGTATAACACTTGAAGTTGCTTCTGAGATTCTGTGTGGACTTTTTTTTTTTTTTTTTTATCATAGAAGCATAATGTGTGGACCACAGGTGGAGACAGACACCTAATAGGCCAGGAGAGCAAAATACAAAGATACAATACTTGTCAGTGAGGAACTGGCTTCTATATGCCACCTGCCTCACCTTTATTAAGGCTTTGTGCGTGAGCACTGAGGCAACAGAAAGTGTTGAAGGAGAAAACATAAGAGACCTTTATTCCAACCATCTCTTTCTTCTTATTGCCAATTTTAGTACTGGAGAGCAGCATCCTTTTCAGTTCAGTATCAGCAGAACACATACCAAATAAATAGTATGTGTGGCCCTGCCTGCATTTGGCATATGAGGAAGAAGTCCAGAACAATGTGTACTCAAAACAAGGGGGGAAATGTAGGCAAGGACTCCGTCTTCTGCTTGCATGGATCAATTTGTGTGCCTTCAAGGGAGGGCAGCAGCTGGGAAGAGGAGGTTGAAAATGTAAAACAGTCTTTCCCCTGACTTGCTGTGGTACTCTCAGAGAGCTCTAGAAATGCTGCATCTCACTGAATATCATCTCTGGCATGATACCATGAGTCTGACATTGTTTACACAACTACCTGTTATTCGGTAGCAACCCACCTTAGTCTTCGATATGGGTGGATAAACCTATCCATTTTGTCTTTGCTCAATTTCTCATTTCCCAGCGGTACGTTTGTTTTGACCCGTCTCCACATCAGTTTGCGAATTTGGAAAAAACAAAATGCCCACATGAAAATCTGTACGCATTTCTGCACATTTCTTCTAATGTATGCTTTTATATACACACTTGTCCCAGTGTGCACACTTTCTGAAAGTGCTTTTATGCTACTATAATGCATCTTATGCATACTTTCTCCCAATGCACACGTTTCTTGTGTGTGTACTTTCCCTTAATATACCGTACTGTGTATGCATCTTTGTTCACATGTTTGCATTGCAAAATTCTGAAAAGTGTAAATTTTGGCGCATGAGGGGAATACCTGAATGCAGCAAAGCCACCCTGACTAAGGGCATGGGTGGCTTCACTTGCCTCCTGCCTTTCCCCTTTGGGAGCATGCAGGGCAGGTAAAGCCTTAATGGCGCCTGGCCCATTTTAGCAATCTTAGGCTGCAAGAATGCAGGAATGGCTGGGGCACATTAATGTTCTCATGGGCTGAGAATTTGAAATCTGAGGACAATAATGCTATCTCCTCTGGATACAGGGGAGCTGACTCCTGGGCTTTTTTCTGGAGAACTAGGCCCTGTGGAGGTGGAAGCTGAGTCCTCTCCTTGAACCATTAACCCTGGAGCCTCTCCTTCTGAGGTCAAGGTGTTGGGATCCTCTGAGGATGAGGGTTCCGATTCCTGGTCCATGACACCTTCATGCCTGGCTTTGGTTGCATGTGTGCGTGCTTTCCCTCACTGGACTGGGGAGACACTGGATGGAAGAAGACATAGGGGCAGGCAAACTTGAGGGACTTGGCCAGCACCTCCATGTGCCATCCGAGTCAGACACTTCCTTTGTCAACTGCTCACTGTCTCCATGGGAGTGGCACACAGTGTGTGAAGGTCAAAGGATCACTTGGGCAGTGCAGCAAGAAGCAGCTTTTCTGTGTGCTGGTTCAGTTGACCACCTCCTAAACTTGATTCTTGGCATCTCTGTGGGGGTTGTGAGCCACATGCGAATGGAATCCCTGATGTTATCTTCAATCAGAGATAACATTGTGGATTCTTCTCCCATGGAGGGGCGTCTGGAAGGGGTCCTCTGTGGCATGGATTTGGAATCCAATGGGCCAGCTTAGGCCCACAGGCTGGGGGTTTGAACCCCTGTCATAGAGGAAGACAAGAGGCTTTCAGGGCTTCTGGTACCGGTGTGTGAGTACCTGGGTTTACAATACGTGTCACATGTACACACACAAATAGGAATGTCAAAGAAATCCAGAACAGACTCAAATGAGTCTGAGTTTCTCAGAGTCCACCCCGTGGATTTCGCAGTGGACCAGCTTTCCCAGGTTGCGCGGAGTCTGCGGGGCTTGTGAACTGTTTTTTCTTAAATTTTTGCATATATTTGCACAAATTTAGCTGCAGCAAAATACGCAAAATAAAAAAAAAACATTGATTGATCAAAAATGTTCAAATCCCCCCCCCCCGAGTAAAACATGAAAATATTGGAATAGGGTGTATGGGGGATTTGTGCATTTTTGGCCAATTTGTGCATTTTCAGGAGCACCATTTTTTGCAAATACACATCACTGCATGTGCACAAATTCCAAGTCTGCGAATCGGTGGACAGCAGAGTGATAATCGCCCCAAAATCTACAAATCACCGGCTCAGCGGGTTTCTCTCTATTTGCACATCCCTGCGCAGAAACACACAACTTATATGTGTGAGCCCTGCAGGAAACAATCAATTCCAATAACAGTAATTCCCAAAGAACAAATGAGAACCATGTTCTTGAGCGAGAAGACTGAAGGATGCTTTATGGTGACCTAATTAACTTGAGGATGCAGTGGAAGAGTCTTCGACATTTTAACTAGCGGGGAGGGGGTGGGCTTTAAGGAACAGTGCAGTATCATGTTGTCTTTCCCCAAACTGACTGCTGCATGACTTAAGAAAAGTGTTTGGTTTATTTCTCCATAATGATAGCTTCTTCAAGAACAGCTAGAATACTCTGTTTTTAACATACAGCATCCTCAGCTAACTTAAACTTTGATCATATAGACACAGTGGTGGTGTGGGGCTAGGTAGCCAGTGTGGCGTAGTGGTGAGAGTGTTGGACTGGGACTCTGGAGATCTGGGTTCTAGTCCCCGCTCGGCCATGAAACTCACTGGGTGACTTTGGGCCAGTCACTGCCTCTCAGCCTAACCTACCTCACAGGGTTGTTGTGAGGATAAAATGGAGAGGAGGATGAGGATTATGTAAGCTGCCTTGGGTTCCTTGCAGGGAAAAAAGGTGGGGTATAAATATAAATATAAATATAAATATAAATATAAATATAAATATAAATATAAATATAATAATAATAATAATAATAATAATAATAATAAATAATAATAATAATAATAATAATGGTAATTTTATACTCTGAACTTAATGGTCTTTTCTGGGGGGTGCATGTGTGTTGGGCGGGTGGGGTGTGAGGCCATGTGTATTACTACAGCTGCAAAGCACGCAACTAACATTTATCTTCTCTACCCCAGCAATTCCAGGCTTTACTATTGCTTCTCCATTCCTGATATATTAGAGCAAAAACAACCAAAAACTGTTTGCCAGCCCTGATAAAAAAGAGATATTCTGAACATCTGCAGTTTTGTATTTTAAAGTCTAGGGGTGGGTGATCTGCCGCGACCTGAGCTGCCTCCAGCTCGGCGGACACCACTGCTGTGCCCGCTGAGCCAGGCTGAAAGCAGACGTGTGCCACACCGCTCATCAGACTTCCGGGTTCCCGCCGGCAGAACCCGGAAGTCACTGTTACACTGTTTATGTAGAAAATGCCATAAGATACATCAAAGCCAGCAGCAATTTGCGCAAGTTACGCGAATTGTGACTGCTGTTGGTGTATCTTACAGCATTTTCTACGTAACCAGTGGTCTGCTGGGAACCCAGAAGGTGCTTCCCCAGCTCGACTCGGAAGAACGCAAGTTGAGCTGGGGAAGAAAGTAAGTGAGACAGAGTGGGGGGGGGGTCAAGTACAGCCAGTTTGCTGGATTTCCACCCCCCGAACAAAATCCTTGCACATCCCTATAAACTCACTGAAATCATAGCACCATCATGACTACAGGGAGAAAATGAAGTTTGTTTCTGCTTGCTGTTCTGTTGCTAAACACATTTACTTAGGGAATAAGTATCATTTTCTGGGAAAATAATATATTTTTAAAGTAAAAATAATAAAATGAGGAACCATGTATGTATGTATGTATGTAACCACAGGCCTGTGGCTAATGCTGGCTCAGCTTGTCTGAGCGTGGAAAGCTAAGCAGGGTCAAGCCTGGTTATTACTTGGATGGGAGACCCCTCCTCTAGTTTCCTGCATTGAGCAGCGGGTTGGACTCAATAGCCTTGTAGGCTCCTTCCAACTCTATGATCTATGAAATCTATGAAATCTACGTACATACCCAGTTGGTTGCTTCCCAATTCTAAAATGTTTTTCAAAAAAGAAAAGGGATGTTGTGGTGGGCAGTGTCATCCATGGTGAGCGCTGGCATGCTCTTGCTGGACCAGGTTCTGCTGCCAGGCCTATTTGCTGCTGCCCCAATCACCTATAACTCTCTGGGTCATTAGGGTGGGCTGGGTTGAGGAGCCCTGGACTACAGACCTAAGGTCCAGCACTTGTTGCGCCCGTGTACAGACACTTGAACAGGGGTGGGCAGGGCAACTTTGGAGCATCCAAGGGGCATTTTTGGCCCCCAGACTACCCCCTTCCATGGGCCACAGTTTGCCAGGCAACCCAAAAATCAATTTTTAAAAAGTGGGTTTGTTTGTTTTTTATGGTAAAAAGCTAAATCTGTACTTTGTGGTGCTATGTAGTGCTCTGGGCACCATTTTAAATATATTTTGGGGGCAGAAGCTGCAGTAAGGGGGTGGCCTGCAGTCCGTGTGTTACGCACCCCTGCACTAGAATGTTATGTTCTTGATAATAACTCCAACTTCAGCATCCTATAGGTAGTGATGGGTGAATGAGTGATGTTCAAGCTTCCCAAGATTACCTAAACATCAGCTCATTGTTCGTCTCATCTTTATTAGAGTTTATACTCGCTGTTCGTTTTGTGCACATGTGAAAATTACACAAAATAAACAGCTATCCAATGAAAAAGTTGTACAGACAATTCTCAAATTTGTGCAAATTTCCAAAATTGTGCAAATTTCCCCCACGGACTAAAGCATGGGTGATTTAAAATGTGGCATTCTGAGAAAGTTGTGCATTTCGGGAAAGCTGTGCATTTTTAGAAATTTGCATATATATTTTTTAGAAATTAGCAGATTTTGAGACGGTTGTGCATTTTGAGAAAATTGTGAATTTTTCAAGTACACATTTTGCAAATGTGAAGTCCAAGTTTGGGAATTTGCGAACATTTTCGGAGAAAATGCGCTCCCGTTCACATTCAGAATTGTGACTGGGTCATTTTTGAATGAATTGTGAACTGAAACTAAATTCTCATGCATCCCTACGATATGCCCTTTACATCAGGCTTGTGTTAGCTTCTAGGTCACACTTAGGCCAAACTCGTCAGAAAGACACACAGATCTTTAATATCAAACATAATCTATATATGCCAAAAGGATATAAATCCAGTTCCACACTCCTCAAGCACTCCTCAAAGGAGGGCAAAGGGATGTAGTTGGAGTGCCAGGGATTTGATTACCCATGTAATAAAGGTGAAAGTGAGATTTCTGATTCAAGCCAATCTTGGAATATATAAATATTCAGGTTATATGTGCCATTTCTTTAAAATGTAGCAGGCAACTAAGTTCGATGGACCCAAGGAGGTTTCAAGGAAGAGCCTGGTGAGCAATGAAGCAATGAAAGCAATTAAGAGAAACTGTGGGTTCTTGTTTTCTTGCCCAGAAATCCTCTCTCTGTGGGTTTTTTTTATTGCATTCTCCCATACAACACACAATCTAATGAAATAGGTCACCATTACAGGTGAGAGATACTGATTTGCCCAAGGTCACACAGTGAGTCCATGGCAAAGGTGTCCCAAATCCAAGCCAAACTCATTATCCAATGGACCACAATTGCTCCCACTAGGTTTATCATAATTAAACAGCAATGAAAATAGCAGTCCCAGAAGCTGGTAAGGTTTCCCCTGCCCAGGGAAGAAGTGATTCAAAATTCTTATGGCATGATTTGCAGTACTCTCCTGAATTGCAAATATATATATATATATATATATATATATACAGGGCCGGCGCTACCGCTAGGCAGACCCAGGCGGCTGCCTAGGGCGCGTGGCGGAAGAGGGCGCAAACTCTGCGCCCCTTCCTCGCCTCCGGCGCGCTCCTGCCCTGCCTGCCGCCTCCGCCGCTCCTCCCCGCCCGCTTGCCGGCCGCTGCCGCCGCCGCAGCAACCGCCCCCCGCGCGCGCGCGCGCGCCCGCCAACCATCTACCTACCTTCGTCCCATTGCGTCGGAGGAGGAGGCGGCGGCAGCAGCAGCCAGCAGCGGTGGGCGGTGGGAAGGTAGGTGGTTGGCGGACGGGCGCGCGGTCGCGCACGCGCGCGGGGGGGTGTTGCAAAGCAGGGCTGCTTTGCTCCGGAGGCCCCCCCCACGGCACGAGGGGGGGCGCCTAATATAATTTGGCCTAGGGCGCCAAACAGCCCTGCACCGTTCCTGTATATATATAATCTACGTTAGGGTTTTTTATCTGAAGAAATATCTTTTACATGTGATACTAAGTTATATTGAGTTAACTGTGGGTGAAAACATCATATTCTGCTGATATTCTAAAACAATATGAATATCAGCAAAGTATAATGTTTTCACCGATGGCTGTTCTACATTGCTTCCAAACAACTGCAAATCCCACTGAATTATATGGAACAGTCACACTTGCCCTTGTGTGAAGGAACAGAACTATCCTCTATTTTTGTATTTAGTTTGGTTTTAAGATATTACTTTTTAAAAGGATATTATCTCTTTGCATTTGTGTGTGTGCTGGTCAGTTTCAGCCAAACGTTAATAATTTAGAAGTCAAAAGAAGTCAAATAGTCAGAATGTAGAGATCAGGATATTTGCTCGGGAAGCCAGAAGATTATACAGTTCAACAGAAGGTCAGAGGAAAGGAGAAACAAAATGTTGGAAATAGAAGCATAGTTTGCAGAAATGAACAAGGAACTACCCTCCTGATTGGCTGGAGTTGGGGAGAGAAAAAAATGAATTTTAAGAGATAAAAGCCTAGGGAAATATCCTATTGTGCCCGTCAGTTAGTGTGAGTGACCACCGGCACAATGGGGATTTAGCAGTTCTAAAAGCAACTCAAAATGAGAGGAGATGCTTGTTTCCACACAAAAGGTTTACAGCACTCAAGGGAGTTCCACTGACCTGTTTCAATCTAGAAATGAGTGTTTCCACTCATTTCTGGGGTTACTTTTAGAACTGTGAATTTCCTGTTATACCACTGGTTGCTCCTGCTGTCACAACCCAATCCATGAGAGCGTAAAGCAGCCATATTGGATACTACCCCTAGACCGAAAGGCAGAAGAGCAGAGAAGAAGAGAGAGAAGGAAGGAAGGAAGGAAGGAAGGAAGGAAGGAAAGAAAGAAAGAAAGAAAGAAAGAGGGAGGGAGGGAGGAAGCCAGCCAGCCAGCCAGCCAGCCAGCCTGCCAGCCCAGAGTCCTAGAGGAGAGAAAGAGTCAGAGCTGCTGGAACTGGAGAACTGATTGAGAAAGTTGGACCAAAGATATTTCTTGGATAAAAGACCTGGATAAAATAGGGACACAGTCTAGTAAGGTTAGCTGGATGAGTTTATCCATGGTTGTTTTATTACTCTATTGTTCATACGGGTATGTGTGTGTGTTGGGGTGTGTGCATGTATCCATTCAGATTTTAAAACTTTTTCCTATTGACACTTTTCTACAGTAAAATTTTAAACTTGATTATTTGAAACTTTGTGGCCCTTTTTTGTGGCATGGGGTGGGGGTTAGCCACCCCACATTTAATAGACAAGGCCCACACTACCTAAAGTAGATACATTTGTCTGCATTTTGTGGATTGACAGGGGCCTTTTGTTCCATCATCCAGTCATTGTCGGAATCAGATTTTGCACAAATGCATTTGTATGTATTTGTGGAAATTCTCACTTGTGCAAATTTGCACTTCTGAAAATACATGAATCCCCCAAAATGTGCATTTTCACTCCTTGGTCAATTGGGGGGGGGATGTGCATTTTCATACAGTGTTATTTATTTATTTATTTTCGTATTTTTCTACATATTTGCGTAAAATTACGGAAAGTAAAGAAAAACAAAAATGGTCCTCAAGTCTGCAGAATCCAAGCGACTCAGGAAAAGCTGATCTGCTGCAGAATCCGCTGGTCCAATTAATAGAAATCCAAATTCATTTGAATCTGTTGCAGATTTCTCCAAAATCCCTAATTCTTGTACATATCTTCTTTTGTATGTCCCAGACAAGGACCACAGCAGGGCATGCTGGTGGTGGTGCTGGAGATGGCTGTTTTAAGTCAGCCGAACCATCTGGCCAGCCCAATATAGCACAGCTTCCCCTTTCCACATTCACTCACTGCCTGTCACAGCTTTTTTCCCACTTTGCTTCTTTCTCCTCTATTGACGGACACAGAAGGAAGAAATATGAATATGTACTAGTAGTGCATTCTGCACACATGCACAAAACTAAATTATTATTTGTAAAATTATTGCAAACCAGGCAGGAAAACTAGACTTCACCTACCTTGCCCAACCATGAGGCAAGGACGGGCAGACACACGAAAGGTGTTGCACCTGTGGTTTTCCAGTTAGTTGGGGACCCTAGTGAAAGGTGGCAGTGAAAGAAATCTCACACCAATGGCCTTAAGCAACATTTGCAAGTGACTCTGCCTTAGCACATGACACAGCAAGGCCTAAATGAGACAAAATAAAAGGAAGCCCCTCCCCTCCAACCCCAGACCCTGATACAGCTGTAATGTTTCATTCATAACCTCTAGTACTCCTTTTAACCTCTGTCTCCTATTTTTTTTTTTTTTTTTTACAAAGAATGACAGGCTAATGCCGTTCAGAGAAAGTGTTACCTCTTTGCATTTGAAGATGCAATTTAAAAATGCAGGAAGCCTCATATATGTTTAAATAAACTTGTCCTTTAAAGTCAGTCATAAGAAGGTTGAAATAAAAATGATCCTGCTTTTTTTTAAAAAATAAAGCACTGCCATTCTGCCTTGAAGCACAATAGCTGGCTGTTTCACACAGCACTGCTTTTTGTTGCTACTTCCAGAATTATATGCACCTCTGCCCTTTCTCCCATATCCCCCACCTGGATCATAAATTCTGGTTCAAGTCAGCTATAAACACCCTATGCATTTGCTTGCTATGAAGAATCCCAAAGAGCAATTGTTGAAGAATAGTTCTATAAAATTATTTACTGCTGGAATATGTTACAGCTCTGGATCACCTAGTGTTTATTTTCATCTCTGTTACTTTTAATTGCTGCTGAACTGATTGTTTTTAATTGATTGTTTTATTCTGTTGTTTTGTTTTGACTTGTATGGATTTCATTTGGGGTTTTATTTTACGTTGCACTAAGAGCATTTTTTTACATTTTAGAAATTAATTAACAGCACGATCCAATGAAGCTACCCATAACCCTCTGAACTCAGAGGATCATGGACATCCAATTGAGGGTGGGACGAGTGATTGAGGGTAGGATATTGAGGGTAGGATATCCGCCACACAATTGAGGGTAGGATATCCGCCACACTCTCCTCACCCTCAAAAACATCTAGATGGCCTATTCCGGCCGTTAGATGTTTTACCGCTCCTTGCAAGGAGGAGATGCTGAGACACTGCCTGGATTCCTTGGAATCTGGTGGTGCCTCACTCCTCCCCTCCCCTCCCCCAGGAGCGCACCCCCCACAGGGGAACTGAACATGGTCTTCTGTGTTCGGTTCCCTGCCGATGCAGAAAGAACTGTGCTGGCTACGAGGTGGGGAGGGACTTCCGAGGTCCCAGCACCTTCTATGCCCAATCCTATGCCCCCCCCAGACAAGGTCAGAGGGACACAGGGTTGCTATAAATAAAGTATAGCCAACATCATTATAATGCATAAAAGAGACTGGGATGAGCAAGACAGAGGGCACAGCACAGGTATCACACCTGAAGCATTATTTTCAATGGAATGATGAGAGCCCCAAGTCAAAGGGATTCTTCCATTCTGGTGGAAGAAGCCAGAATGGTTAAAACTAGGGATTTTGGATTTGGCTGAATCCCAAACTAAATTGGGCTAATTTAGACAGGTCTGGGAGATATTCAGATTGAAGTGGGTCACCTCTGAAGCAGACTGAACCTGTATCTGAACATTCCTGAAGATTTGGGATTTGGATGTACACAGAGAAACAGTGTGGGTGTGTTCGCACGACACAGGAACCGCTGGGGAGCAGAAGTCTCCCGCGGTTCCCATGTCGTGCGAACGATGACCAGGGGTGCCCCCGCAGGACGGCCACGCGTGGGCCGCATGCAAAGTGACCATGGTCGGTAGAGGGGTAAGCCCCTACCGCGCGTGGCCACCGTGCCGTCCGAACAGCAGGCGGCCGTCCCGCGGGGTCCCCACAGAGAGGGCAGCCCAGAGTGACCGGAGCCACCGTCGCTCCAGCCTGTAGGGGCAAACGGCCCCTCTGGGCATCCCGAGCCACCCCCCTAGCGCTGGGAGGCTGCACTGCGGTGCAGGGACTGCTGGCTCCACCGGGGTCCACCCACGCGCACGGGGTGCAGGTCGTCTGCGGCACCCCGCCGGACCCCGCAGACGGCCCCGTGGTGCCTCCCCCGCTCGCAGCCTGGGTCGTGTGAACTGGCCCTGTATCTCCAAAAATTGATACATTTCTCCCCAAGCTCTCCTTATAAGGAAAACACCTGAGTGGGGAGAGAGGGAAGGGATAGAGGGGGTATATTTTGGGGGCTGTCAGCTCTGTAGCTTCCAATTACAGTGAATGGCTTTACCAGGGCTCTCCAATCCCAGTGTTTGGGGTGAGGGATGTTGAGGCAATACATATATCGCAGGACTGTTCACTGATCTTTGCTTGTTCTTTCTCTCAGGAGAAAGAATGTTTAAAAGAGGTTTGTTGGAGTCTGTGGGACCTGGAATGGTATAGCATTGGGTGCATGCATAGAAATGTTGTATGTTAAAGTCATTCTGCCTCTGCCACTGAATGCTCCACATTCATCTTCTACCCCTGAGCAACACAACCACCTTAGGAAAAACAGAAAGAAGCTCTGCTACAATCCCTGCCAATGGTGAGCCCTACCTGTGAGAAACTGTTAAGAATTTCTCCTCCCCCTGGAGAAATTGGATGGAATCCCCCCACCTATTTCTGTGCCACAAATAGGGTGGAGTATTTTGAACGGCCATTTGTGCACTGCTCTATTTTTCTTCCTGCTGTTTGTTTGTTTGTTTGTTTTTAAATTGCTTTATGTGATATATCACCATGAAATCCAATATGATGATGTCAGTATTAAAATGTTGCTGTTGTTTTTTAAATTGTGCTGTGCCCTTTTTCCTTGCCCTTTATAGGCACCTCGCTGTGGAGTCCTTTATTTGCAAGGCCAACTAACTGTGAAGGTATGAAGTGAGGACATAAGAAGAGCCCTGCTGGATCAGACCAAAGGCCTATCTAGTCTAGCATTCATTTTGCACAGATGCCAGCCAAGATGCTCATGTCCGAGTAGGGTTGTGTGAGAATTTTGGGGGAACCATTCAGCAAGTGCGAACTCGCATTGTTCGGCTCACGCGAGTCTGTTCGCGAACGTTCTCCTTTAGCTCAGACCGGCTCACCGTTCCAGAATGCAAAAAACCCAGAACGGTGACATCCCTACGAGTCATGTGAAGTTCATAAGCAGGACAGCACCCTTCCACACATGTTCCCAGCAACTGACACAGACCAAAGGCCTGCTGCCCCTGATACTGGAAGTAATATAGAGCCATCATGACTAGTAGCCATGATGTTGGTAGCCATCACTACATCTTGTGGTAGCCAATTCCATAATTTAATTGAGCACTGTGGGAAGAAATACTTCTTTTTATCTGTCAATCTCCCACCATTCAGCCTCATTGGGATGATCCTGAGTTCTAGAATTATGAGGGGCAGGGACATTTCCCTGTCCACTTTCTCCATGCTATACATCCCTACCATGTCTCTCCTTACTCACTTAAACAGCCCCCCCAAATTGTAACCTTTCCTCATAGGGGAGCTACACTCCTACGGGGACATGCCTTGCTGGGGTTGCCGTGCAACACCCTCCTCATCACTCTATTCAGGGTGATCCATGACCCTTGCACCCATGCCCTGTGTGTATGCAGAAGTGGAGACTGGTGACTTCAATGTCAGTGGGGTGATGTATCCACTCTGGGGTCTAGTCTGAACTTTAAAGGAGCTATCCATGGTGCTGAACCCCACCCTACCCCAAAAGAAGATGCACTCAGCACCATGGATAGCTCCTTAAATTTCCAACTACAACCTGGAGTGGATACACTGCCCCACTGACATTGAAACCAACAGCCTCCACTGATATGCAGTGTATGCCTCTCTAGTATCCAGCTGGCCATCTTTCAGTTGAGGGAGTCCCTCCTGGTTCACCATTCCCCCAAGGCAAGCCCCATGACTTTGAGTGTGTGCTGCACTCAAAGGCCTTCCTTTCTGCATCCCTTTTTAGGACAAGTCTAGGGAATCTCCCTTCACCAGAAAGGTTCCTCAAGGTGCTCACCAATTGGTGACCAGCTGAGCTCTTTTCCTGCCCTGCCCTGCCATTGTGACAACTTTGTATGAGCCATGCCAGCCATTCCATTCTCCCATATATTCTGAACTTGGTCAGTGTAGAGTAGGCGAAAAGCCCTGCAAACCAGGTGCTAATTAGATTTCAGGTAAAAAAATCCTACTCAGCCCTGTAGTGCTGAAGTTCTCTGAATTCCATCTTGAAGCTCATTCTGACTCGAGTCCGAATCATATTGCATTTGCAAGGTTCGTTCGTTTGTCTTTTTGCAGAAAACCTGTGTGCATTTTCATACATATTTATCTACATGCATACATAAATTGAGTGCATCTTTGGAATGTATGCATTTATCTCCCATTGATTACAGTGTATTTGTGTGCATTTTCAAAAGTACACATTTTTTTCATGTGCCTTTTTCAAATGTACAGAAGATGCTGTCTGTCAAATGCATTTTTGGGGGTCCGTGAATTACATTCCAAGCTCAGAAATGTACCAACTTTGACCACAGAGTACATCTGAATCCATGTTCAATCCAGAAGGTGTGAACTAGGTAAATCCTGATCAAAAACAAACTGAATCAAATTAATCATACATCCCTATCACTGTACCCATACAACAGTTGGACAGATGCCAAACATAAGCCATTCTGAACTCCATATGGGTAGAAGAGCAGGGTACAAATGAGAGAGAGAGAGAGAGAGAGAGAGAGAGAGAAATAAACCTTATCCAGGCATTCAAAGTCTGGCTTACAGAGTGATTCTATGTCCCCCTAGACAGTGTCTTCGGAGCCATAGGATTCTCCGGATTCCCAGATTCTAGGGAAAAGAGCACCAACCTCAGGGCTGAGGATCTGTGCTTGGATCCCCTTTCCCCGCTTGCAGCCAGCATGGAAAGAGCCAACCTTGGAGAAGTGGTAAAGGGGGCATTCTGCAGGGGCGGAGGGGGAGACTGGGGTCACCAGAATACGATGTACCCTGACAGTGCTCCAGCCTCCTTCCCTCTACTTCCAAAGTGCTGCAGCTAGATGGCTAAGATCAGCTGACTTGCACGGCGGGAAGAGAGGGGAGGCAGATCGCCTCTGCCACCTCCCCTGCCCTGCATGGGATGCCCATAACTCTCCATGTTTGGAGGCTTATTATTGGCACCCCCATTGGGTTGAACCCTAACTTTATCACACAAGCAGGGAGCAGAGTCATGCTGCATAACCCTCCCCTCGACACTGCATGTGTGACATAGTTTTCCCTACCCCAGCATTAGCACATATGGCATGAATGTCTGCAGAAAGGAGTCTACTACGTGCATACAGCTGTATGCACGTCAGCTTTCATGCGAGCCGGAACTGTGAGAGTGTGCAGCTCTCCCTTCTACACGAAGGGCAGCTCTCCCTTCTACACATGTGTTGGGGCTACACAGTTCATTTCATTTCTGCTCCCCACTCGTGTGATAAGTTAAGCCAAATTTAGAACACCTAGATAGGGCTATTATTGTTATGTACACTGATCGTACAATATGCATTATGATTCTTTTTGCTGCTTCTGCTAATTGCAACAATAATCTTATTATATGATTACAGCACCTGCAAATATACTAGACACTAAATCTATTCATTACTTTGGATGCTGAGTTTCCTGTCTAGGCAGTACAGTGCTTATAAACATTCCCCTGATTTCATCTGTGATCATGCATTCTCTCACTTAATTCTATCATTTTAAAATGTTACAATAAACAAAGATGACAGGGTTGATTAACTTGGAATAGAAAAGCTGAATACAGATGATCTAATATCAGAAATGATTTTTTGTTTTAATTTGTACTTAGTGTATTCTTTTGAAAAGAAAAAAGAAAAAGAAAAACCACACATATGCAAAACAAACCAGAGGTAGTCAGAGTAGTTTTAAACTTTTCAAGTTATGTTACTTCAAAGATTTCTTTTGGGAAACATTGTAATTTTATGATGGCTATTATTCTCCATGTTCTGACAAGGTGCTGCAAGGCATAAAATAAACACAGTATATACCCCTAAGAATTCACTATCTACAAGCAAACATACTACACACAAAGAAGACGCACAAACACAAAGATACACAGAGCAGAATAATTAGTGCAATGTTTACACTACTTAGAAAAAAATAAAAGATTTGTGGCTGGTCAGCTAACAACCCAGTTGAGATAGAATAGTTGGCTTTAGACTTAGAGAGCCTAATTTAAATCAATAGGACTAAATTGGCCCAAACTCATGTATATTCTCTTAACTCGCTTGTGAATTGGGCTAGACTTGAATTTCCCTGTATACCATTTCTTTATAAGGAGAGATGACTTGTGGACTATTTGTCATGTAGGAGGGGGGTTTTTTTTTGGGGGGGGGGAGTGCATTGTATATTCTGTTTCCAGAACATACAGCGGAACAGCAAGTGGGATTTATGTATTTATGAAATGTATATAAACTGTATCTTCATGCCCCCACACCTCAAAGCATTTTACCATTTCTTAAGAGGGAGGGAGGGAGGGAGGGAGGAAGAAGAGAGAGAAAGAGAGTAGTTTTGCCCACTCAGTTTAATCCCGCCTCCCAACTGCTGCCATTACTGATGACTCCTTCCATCTAGACATCCAGAGGTCAAAGGAAAGGTGTAGATGGGGAAAAAGAATTCTTGCATACCTTTCCATAAAGCATGTTCAAGCTAATGTGTTCAAGCCTTCACTGCCCAGATAGAATTGATATTGCAGGGGAGTGCCACAGTTATTTGTTTACTTTTTAAAGCTAATCTGATATCATATCCCATTCTTCAGCCCAAAGGCTATATTAAAACAAAATAAAATAACAATGAAAAAGGACATGATAAAATAACAAGCAGAGCAGCCAAAAATAAAATATGTCCAAGCTCATAGAAGGCCTAAAAATGCAAAGATCTAAAGATCTAATGTTCATAAAAACATTTTGACCTGGCAGTGAAAGGGCATCAGACTGTGTGAGCATCACCAGAGAGAACAACCCAGAATGGGAGTGCCAGAAGTGAAAAAGGACCCATCTTCGGTCACTATCCACCTCAATTCTGAAGGCAGTTCTTAAATTAAGTTGGTCCAAAGTAGGGATGTGTGAGAAATTAGTTTCAGTTTGTTTTTGATCAGGATTTAACTATTTCACACCACCTGAACTGAACACGGACTCAAAAGCAATGTGCATTCCAAGCTTGCAATGTGATTCACAGGCTGGGAAACCACAAACTTCACAAAGGCTGGGAAACCACCACTTGGTTGGTAGTGAGGGGGAAAGGGGTGGGACCAGGGGAAGGGGGCGTGGCCAGCTTGGAACCCCAGGGGGCTGGATTGGGACCCCAGGCAGGCCACATTTGTCCCTGGGCTTGAAGTTCTGCACTCTTGGACTAAAGGCTCTAAGGAAGCTAAGGGAATACGAGAGTTATAAACTGACAAAACAATAATATTGACACACTCATTTCTTGAAATCAAGAAGGCAAATACCTGGACAAATATTGTTTTGCCTGAATAAGAAGCAAAAATATCCTAAGCAGGAACCATGACAAGAGCTGTTCTTTCACAACATTCTCTACACAATCTCGTACGTGAAATTCCATAAATTCTAACACTTCAAACGGGGGAGAGAGCCAACGGCTTTTAATGGATCTGTTGGCTTTTAATGCTCACAAACTGTACAAACATGAATATGTTAAAACATCCGACTCACACACAAAAACGGTGAGTCATTTGACGTTTAAATAAAACACTATTCGGCATTCGCACATCTTCTCTGTGTTGAAAGTGCAAGTGTGGGCCTTGCCATTTGGGTGCCACATTGCTAAGAGAGGAAATGTGACAGATGTGGTGGGTAAGCAGTGTGACATTACTCATCCCAAATGTGCCTCGAGTGAGAATGTGGGGCCTTTGATGAGTTAGATAAACAATTAGAGACAGCGCTAAAACAGAGCATCACTAACATGCTTAAATAGTTGCGACAGAGAAATTTTTAACATCCAGAAAACTTCCTGTGATATATTCACTTCCACAAGTATAACTCCTGTGGCTTTACTACTGATTAACCAGTGTTACAAGGAACACAGTCAGCCTTTTGTTAGTAACATTCCTAAGGCAAACTTTGGAGCTATGCTTCTGATGCATACATTTTCAAAACATGCTATGCTACACTTAAAATAACTACTAATTGTTCCCAAATCATTGGCTGTTGTACATTCATTTTGGAGCTAACATTCTATGGCCACAGTTTGGGCCTGATGGAGACTGATACAGCAGCCGACGTCTTCTTTTTCTCCAGCTTCAGCATCTCCTGCCATATTATCACACTCCAGATATGTAACTCGGTATGACCCCCCCCCTTATCCATATGTTTTATTTATTTATTTATTTATTTATTTATTTGATATCCCAATTTCCCACCAAAAATGGTGTTCAAGGTGGCTTACAATAGAATCCAGATTAAAACCAAAATTTTATTTAAAAACATAAAAACAAATAAGTTAAAAACACAACAATTAAAAACAAAAACAAATAAACAGCACCTACCAATCAATGCTCCCTTTGGTAACCAAAATGTACATTCTATGTTTGTGTCCTTGGATTGAGATGAATCAGTGGAGACTGATATAGCAAAATGCTGTTGACTTGGTTCAGTCATTGTTTATGTGAATACCTCAATCACAGGGACAGGGAAGTGTGTTTCTGGCAGGAGCCCTGCAAACCTGATCAAGAGGGCTTTAAACTAATCCCAGGGTGGGGGGGCATAAGCCCAGAGCTAAAACTGAGCCAAGTATTACAGAGAAGAACTCAAAGGACAAAGGTGGAGACAAGACCGTGGAAGTAGATTTTATTTATTTATTTATTTATTTATTATATTTATACCCCGCCTTTTTTCCTGCAAGGAACCCAAGGCGGCTTACATAATCCTCCTCCTCCTCCTCTCCATTTTACCCTCACAACAACCCTGTGAGGTAGGTTAGGCTGAGAGTCAGTGACTGGCCCAAAGTCACCCAGTGAGTCTCATGGCTGAGCGGGGACTAGAACCCGGATCTCCAGAGTCCCAGTCCAACACTCTCACCACTATGCCACCCTGGCTCCTGCAAATCCTGCAGATCCCTGTAAATTGCAGGTAAATACAGCAGAGAAACCGGGAGGCATATACTAATGCACGGAGCATGAGAAATAAACAAGATGAACTTGAAATCCTAATACAAGATGGTAAATATGATCTGATACATATCACTAAGACTTGGTGGGATGAGACTCATGAATGGAATATAGCCAGTGAAGGGTATACCTTCTTGCTTTAAAAGAATAGACCCACCAGGAAGGGAGGGGGGGAAACATTATATGTAATGGATGTATACACCTGTGTGGAAATTCAAGATTCTTCTGAGAATGGAAGCCCTGTTTGAAAAAATGTGGGTAAAGATAGAGGGAGGGTGAAATAAGAGTGATATTATTGTGGTACTTTACTACAGGCCAGCCGGAACATGGATAGTGCCTTCCTGCAACAGATGACAAAACTTTCACAGAGGCAAGCAACAGTAGCGAGAGTAGGATTTTGGCTATCCTGACATCTGCTAGAAGTCTAACTCTGCAAAGAATGGCACTTTTTGACTTGTCTTACTGACAACTTCCTCTCTCAGAAGGGGGAAGAAGGAACACAGAGATCTGTTGTCCTGGATTTAATCCTGACTAACAGGGAAGAAATGGTAGATGAAGGGAAAGTGACCGAGTCATCTTGGAATTCATAATATACATGACAGTGAAAACTGAGATTAGTTGGATGCATATCTTGGACATTAGGAAAATCAAAACCTCAAGGAAATCTCAAGGGATCTGATACGGATGTATGAGGAATTCATTTTAGTTTGGTTTTGATCAGGATGTACCCAGTTTGCACTTTCCAGACTGAACACCACCTTGGATGCAATCTGTGGTCAAAGTCTGCATTCAACAGCATGCGTACATTTGAAAAATGCAAATGAAAAATCTGTACTTTTAAAAAATGTACACAAGTACACTTTAAGCAATGGTAGAGGAATGTGTACAGAGAACTGATGCACAGAACTGATGTGTACATTTGGAAAAATATGCTGGAAAATACACATGGCTCTTCATGTGAAAATAAAAATAAAACAAAGCTTGCAATCTGATATGTACTTGAGTCAGAACAAGCTTCGAGATAGAATTCAGAGAACTTCAGTGAGCTTGACGTTGGCTGATTTGCACATTCCTACCCATGGCTAGAAATGCTGAAGGAAAAAAGAGTTCAAGGGGGATGGGAGATACTGAAAACTGAAATACTAAAGGCATAGCCATAAACTATTCCTATGAGAAGGAAAAATGAGGGACATTTAAAGAAGCCTGTGCAGCTGCACAGGGAGCTCTCTGATAACTCAAAAGGGTCATGAATAGGAGATGGAAGGAGGGGCATATTACCAAGGAGGAGTATAACAAAGTTGCCCGAACCTGAACGGATGGTGTCAGGAAGGTGAAGGCCAAGAATGAAGGAGGCTGGTGAGGGATGCTAAAAACAACAAAAAGGGCTTCTTTGGCTTTGTTAGGAGAAAGAAGAGGATCAAGTCCACAGCTTAGGAAAGATGGTGAATTGTTAACAGAAAGAAGGCAGAGCTACTCAACTTGCTGTTTTGCCTCAGTCTTCTCCCACAAGGGGACTTGTCTTCAACCTGGGATAAGTAGAAAAAAATGATATATGGAGGGATTTGCAGCCCAGAATAAGGACATGATTAGAGAGCACTTACCTACTTTAAATGAGTTCAAGTCCCTGGGTACAGATGTTATTTCAGAGCCACTGTCTGTAATTTCTGAGAACTCCTGGAGAACAGGAGATGTGCTGGAAGTCTGGAGATAGGCAAATGTTGTCCCTATCTTCAAGAAGGGGAAAAAGGTAGGTCCAGGAAATTACAGATCAGTCAGCCTGACATCAATGCTGAGCAAAATTCTCAAGCATATGATTTAGCTGTCAGACTGTAATCATCTAGAAAGTAATGCATTGATTACTAGGAATCAACATGGATTTGTCAGGAGTAAGTCATGCCAGACCAACATTATATCCTTTTTTGATTGAGTTACTATTAGGGATGTGCTGATGCTGGGAAGCCCAGCTCATTTGAGCTCAATGGACTTCCTGCCCATTTCTGATCCGATAATCAGAAGCAGGCCAAGTCGGGGGTTTCCCCTCAAACTTTTGTCTTTAAGATGGGCTGCAATTTACACTTTAAAAAAAAGAAAAAAGAACTGCTAAATAAATTTGCACAAATCACTCTATTTGCACTATTTGTGCAAATTCAAAGCTGGAAATGACATAGTTCTATCACGATTTGCACAAATCGTGCTAGAACGTCATAGTTTTTGGTTTCAGTTTGTGCAAATAGTGCAAATAGAGTGATTTGTGCAAATTTCCTTAGTGCTTTTTTAAAAATGTGCAAATTGTGCAAAAATGGAAATGTCCACTATACCTTCAACAGAAGAATGGATGATGAAGATTCAGGAGTTAGTGGAGATGGCTAAACTTACATCTTTAATTAGAGAGAAGTCAACATCTAGGTTTACAGTTGAGTGGAAACTTCTAACAGACTTTTTGCAGGGTCTAGAAAATAATGATTTGTTTATTTGTGGGTTTGATGAATAAGAACAAAAATTTGGGTTAATGGAAAAAAGAGTGCCTTCTTTGTAATTATAGAGTAAGAAAACGTCTTTGCTTTTTTACTTAAGCTTTGCTGTGGAGAAAATTGGAAGTCTACTTTATGTTTTGTTTGTTATTATATGTATTTGTAGTGTTTGTTTTCTTTATTTCTCTTTGTTAATAATGAAAAAAAGAGATGGAAGTCCATGAGCTGGCTCAAGTCACACAACAGCAAGTCAGCACCAGCATGAGGCTAATAAACCAGTATCGGGGGGGTTTCCTCTATCTGATTCCTCACACATCCCTAGTTACTAGTTTGGTAGATGATGGAAATGCTGTGGACATAGTATATCTTGATTTAAGTGAAGCATTTAACAAGGATTCTCATGATATCCTTGTTGACAAGATGGTAAAATGTGGGTTGGATGATATTACAATTTGGTAGATCCACAGCTGGTTGAGCAACCATACTTAGTGAGTGCTAATTAATGGCTCAGCATCCTCATAGAAGGAGGTCTCAAGTGGAGTGCCACAGGGCTCTGTCCTAGGCTCTGTATTGTTTTTTAATATAAATGGCTTAGATGAGGGTCTAGAGGGGTTGCTTATCAAATATGCAGCTGACACAAAGCTAGGAGGGATAGCCAACACCGTCAAGATTCAGGTTCACAGCAACACAGATTCAGGAACACAAGATTCAGGAACACAGGTTCAAGAGTCAGAAGGATCTAGACAGGCTGTAACATTGGGCCAAATCTAACAAGATGAAATTCAACAGAGATAAATGTAAGGCCCTGCATTTAGATACAAAAAAGAAAAAAGAAAAATCAAAGACACAAGTATAGGATAGGGGAGACCTGGCTTAGCAGCAGTACATGAGAAATAGACCTAGGAGTCTTAGTGGATTAGTAGTCCCACGGCATGGTCTGAAGGCACATGAGGCAGGTCTGAAACTGGTCAGTGCTTGGAGCGGAGACCACCTGGGAACTGCATGTAGCCACTTTGAGTTCCATGATGGAAGAAAGGTGGGATATAAATGTAATAAATAATAACAATAAATAAATAGTGGATCACAAACTGAATATGAGCCAGCAGTGCAATGCGGAAGTGAAGAAAGCTAATGCAATCTTGGGAGGCATTAACAGAAGCATCATGTCCAGATCACAGGAAGTAATAGTTCAACTTTATTCTGCATTTGTCAGGCCACATCTGGAGTTCTGTGTCCAGCTCTGGGTGCCCCATTTTAAGAAGGACATTGACAAGTTGGAACACATCCAACTTGGAGAGCAACCAGGATGGATGCTCCAAGTTGGAGCATGTCCAACTTAGAGAGCAACCAGATAGTTGGAGAGCAACTGAGATTGTCTCAGGAGGTGGTGGGTTCTCCTTCACTGGAGGTATTTAAGCAGATGCTGGATGGCCATCTGTCAGGGATGCTGCAGCTCCACCCTGAAGTGCAGAGCCTGTATTGATCAGGGGGTTGTACCAGATAATCTCTGAGGTACCTTTCAACTCTATGATTCTATGTAGTGAACAGAGCCAACATCACTTTGCTGCTTCCTGAAAGACTTTTGAAATCTGGGCTCACTAAGGAGATGGTAATCCATGCTCCTGCCATATATCTGAGATATAGCAGAACATTCAAAGGGCTCATCATCAAAACATCTTCCTGTGGTGCCTGAGTAGAGAGGTCTGAGGCTTCTCCTTATGGTAGTAGTGAAATCTTTCTCCACCTTCCCCAAGGTGAGGCTTTTTTTCTCAGGGAAGGAGGGGAGGACAGGGGGTAGCAGGAGCTGGAGCAATGGCCTGGTCATGCCCCATGAGTGTTTAGAAAACATCATCAAATCCCCTCAGTGACTTGTGAGTCTTTGTTAGTAAAGTTCATGGGGTGCAACTGGGCAGGGTGAGCGAGTGCATATCTACTCCGGATTTTATTCTGAACTTCGAAGGAGCTGTCCATGGTGCTGACCCCTATCCCCAAAATAGGTTTGGCACCATGGATAGGTCCTTAAAAGTTCAGAGTAAACTCCAGAGCGGATATCCAGCCCCGCTGAGGTTGGAGTCACCAGCCTCCACTGGCACTAGTGATAATATAAACTTGTCACAGTGGGTGTAGAATATTTATGAAGTATCTACAGAAACTCAGCACTGTAGATAAAGCAAAATAAATGTTACATAAGTGGGGTAGGGGGAGCAGATATGTGGGTTTGAGAAATGTCAGGGTGAACAGGTAACTTTGTATCAGGCAGTAAGTTTGTATCAGGCACACTGAGAGCCAGTGTGGCGTAGTGGTGAGAGTGTTGGACTGAGACTCGGGAGATCCGGGTTCTAGTCCCCGCTCGGCCACGAAACTCACTGGGTGACTTTGGGCCAGTCACTGACTCTCAGCCTAACCTACCTCACAGGGTTGTTGTGAGGATAAAATGGAGAGGAGGAGGAGAATTATGTAAGCCGCCTTGGGTTCCTTGCAGGAAGAAAGGCAGGGTATAAATGTAATAAATAGTGGTTGATTGTGGTAGGAACTCGTGAATTTGAATGATTCTGTAAATGTACAGAAGAATTATGTTTTGTTTAAGAACGCAATGATTTCAGTTCCAAAACAGGAATCACTTACTTATGCCACAAAATTCTTCATCCCTTTTTATAGTACCAAATGTCACTATGTCTTTCTCAAAGCATGATATGAAGAGCTAGGAATAAAAAAAGAAAAAAGAAACTGGGGGTGGGAGGGATGATGCCCAAACACCCTGAGTTGGGCACTGAATACTTTGATATTTAATACTCCAAATACCCCAAACTTAATACCACATACAGTAATACCTTGGATTACAAGTAACTTAGTTTGAGAGCGTTTTGCAAGACAAGCAAATTTTTAAATATTTATTTAATTTTTTTTACTTGATATACAAGTGTCGTCTTGCAATACAAGTACTGTAGTACGGCTTAAATTAAAAATCTCTGTACAAATTTTTTTGGGGGGATTTTGTTTTGATATAAGAGTGTTTTGGATTACAAGCAAGTTTCCGGAACGAATTATGCTCTCAATCCAAGGCATGACTGTATATAATGTATGAACATTAGCCTTTGCCACATCTTCTGTGATGCAATTTTAAGGTCGGGTGTGTGTGTCTTTGTCCTGGGGGTTTCTTTCTGCCCTTTTGAGGAACATGATTATTTTTTTACTAGCCTACTTCCTCTTCCTGTCTGGACACTATGGTTAATCATACAACTTCATAGCAGTCCTTCAGACTATTCCACACCCCTCTCTGTCTTCCGTCTGATGTCTAAACTCTGCAAGTTTAGACATCTAAGCCTCAATCTGAGGACCAGACTAAACATTCTGCTAATCGTGCATAGTGTAGCCATGTGTGATAGTTTTGCTTATGTTTGCGTAAGCGTGCATGGCCCTGATTCCGATTGGGAGCATGGTGCTCCAAGTGGGGGTGGACTTCATAGCAGTCCTTCAGACTATTCCACACCCCTCTCTGTCTTCCGTCTGATGTCTAAACTCTGCAAGTTTAATTGTTAAGGGCAGGCTGTGACCCAAGAGAGGAGTATGAAAGATGGAGTGCTGCACCAGAGCTGCTGAGGTCAGGTGTTTGTGAAGTTGGAAACCAGAAGAGTTTGCGTCGCACCTCCCACATGCCACAGGCTGTGCTCAGCACAGCAGGTAAGCTCTGTCGCACAGCACTTAACTTGGCACATGCTAAGTCAGACAGGGAATTATGTATACTAGTAGCAGAGGCACAAGTAGGCACAACAGTAACCTCTAAGCCTCAATCTGAGGACCAGACTAAACATTCTGCTAATCGTGCATAGTGTAGCCATGTGTGATAGTTTTGCTTATGTTTGCGTAAGCGTGCATGGCCCTGATTCCGATTGGGAGCATGGTGCTCCAAGTGGGGGTGGACTTCATAGCAGTCCTTCAGACTATTCCACACCCCTCTCTGTCTTCCGTCTGATGTCTAAACTCTGCAAGTTTAATTGTTAAGGGCAGGCTGTGACCCAAGAGAGGAGTATGAAAGATGGAGTGCTGCACCAGAGCTGCTGAGGTCAGGTGTTTGTGAAGTTGGAAACCAGAAGAGTTTGCGTCGCACCTCCCACATGCCACAGGCTGTGCTCAGCACAGCAGGTAAGCTCTGTCGCACAGCACTTAACTTGGCACATGCTAAGTCAGACAGGGAATTATGTATACTAGTAGCAGAGGCACAAGTAGGCACAACAGTAACCTCTAAGCCTCAATCTGAGGACCAGACTAAACATTCTGCTAATCGTGCATAGTGTAGCCATGTGTGATAGTTTTGCTTATGTTTGCGTAAGCGTGCATGGCCCTGATTCCGATTGGGAGCATGGTGCTCCAAGTGGGGGTGGGTTATACATTCTCCCATTTCTTCCCCCCAAAAGTGGGTCAAGGTGGCAAGCAATTCTTATTAAAAACATTAAAAAAACACATTAAAAACACTATTAAAAACACAACAATAAAAGAGATAAATGGTGCCAACCAATCAAAGCTCCCTTCAGCAACCAAAATGTGCATTATTTGTTTGTGTTCTGGTTAGACTGAGATAAATCAGTGCAGACTGATCCTAAACAATTTCATTTGGAATTTTATATGGAAGTATATCCCACAGAGAACTTCAGTCAGTGGGACTTATATCTTAGTAAATATGTTTACTAAGACTATATAGTGATGAGGAGGATGAGGATGATGATGATGATGATGATGATGATGATGATGATGATGAAAAAGTATAAAATTTAAGTAATCCAGTCAACTTCACAATTGTTTAAATATGCTTGGGACATAAAGCATTTTTATATATTTACAGATTATCTTCCCTGGCTATAAAATATATATGAATAAATATAAATCTTGAGGAAATATCTAATATACACTTTCATAGTGTGAATGTAACCATTGCACAGACTTAGATGCTGCAGTAATTCTTAATTTGTAGACTTGCTTTTATTTCTCATAATAAGAAACACAACAAAATAAAATGGGCCTAAGTCTGTCATAAAACCAATAGCCGCAAAGCACTTCTCAGAGGCACATTTCAGGAGCAGAAGAATAATTTCTTCATTCCAACATATGTCCATAGAATCATAGAATATAGTAGAGTAGGAAGGGGCCTATAAGGCTATCGAGTCCAACCCCCTGCTCAATGCAGGAATCCAAGTTAAAGCATCCCTGACAGGTGGTTGTCCAGCTGCATCTCGAATGCCTTCAGTGTGGGAGAGCCCACTACCTCCCTAGGTAATTGGTTAAATTGTCGTATTGCTCTAATGGTCATGAGGTTTTTCCTGATGTCCAGGCAGAATCTGGCTTCCTGTAACTTGAGCCCATTATTCTGTGTCCTGTAATCTGGGATGGTCGAAAAGAGATCCTGGCCCTCCTCTGTGTGACAACCTTTCAAGTACTTGAAGAGTGACAGAAAACCAGATTGTGAAGTCATGAGCCAAGCTTGCCAATGTCCTTCACCTTCAGCAGGATTAGAATTTACATCTGTTATTCAAGAGTGCCCTACCCATATATGGAGACATTCCAACTAGCAATTCCAATGTCCTCACTGTGGAGGCCAGCCCGTGTTTGAGTATCTGACCAGGGGATTTATTTTATGTTTATTTATTTAAAAGTATTTATATATCACTTCCCTGCCCACCAGGGCCTTCAAAGTAATGTACAATCAAATCCATCCAAATCACAACAGTGTAATTGCATATGGGGGGGGGGGGGAGGAGATGTGTCTCAGGGCCAAATTGACAGATCATTTGGGGGCACAGGTATGTTTTTTTCAGCAGTTCTGGTTGCTGTACTTCAGATCTACATGCTGTTTCAGTCTTCACTGGTTTCCATCATCCCCTTCATTGTGATCCCTAACACTTCCCATATTCATGGCTGAACATGGATATGCCCAACTGAGAGTAGAGTAGCCATGTATCCTACTTTACAGAGGATAGTCCTCTGTTTGAAAGTGTCTTCCATCTAAATGATTGTCCAGTCTTTCCAGTTTAAAGATAAAGAACCATAAGGAGGGAGAAAAACAGGGACCTTGAAGTTGCACACCAGTGGTTAGCACCTGGACAGCAGACTGAGCAGACACACACAGGTCAACTAGTCAGTCTTCTCCACAATGGTGGGATGTGTTGCATTTCTATTAAAATTCTAGTCAGCACCTTTCACTGTAAAAATAAACACCACACAGCACTGCTGTTGTCTACTTTGGCCCTCACAGGATCAGAGTCTGGTAACTTCTCCTCTTCCTCTTCCTCAGCAGAAAGCTCTGTAGGAACTCTCACTATTTCTGGTGGAGCTGGAGCTGTGAGTTCTTTTAGAGAAATTATCCTGGCTCAAGGTAATTAGTGGTCTATCGGCTGGGTTATGTTTATGTAGCCTAAACATAACACAGAGGTCCAACTTTCTTAATTGTAATACCAATTCTGGGGCTCTGGGTTCATATGCTTGAAAATTGCCTATATGAATACTGTCCATCTCCACAGTCATGGTGAATACAATAATGTATGAGCTGATGCTTGATCTCCAGGAAGGTCATGCTCATGCAATTTCTCCTGCCCTCTCCTCCTCTTGAGGGAGAGAAATTGTGAAAAGCCCATTTCCCACCCGGGTGGAATGCCTAGGGCAGGAGTAGGGCAGGAGTGTGCTTATGCACACACATGGCACAGATGGGGGGAGAGCAGCGCTATAAAAGCCTGCTCTGCCCCCGCATCAGGCTTTTTGCTTCCCTGCTCCCACCCTCCCTATCAATACAGGACTAGCTAGTCATTCACTTAGGAGGGCTGAGTAGGAATTTTTACTTGATCATGGATTGGCTTAGCATGCAGAGTTTTTCCGCCTACTCCATACTGGCGTTTATTTCCTAGGAGGGAGCTGGTTAAACAGATGGATTTGGTGATGTGTGGAAATTTCAGGTAAATAGGTGTTGGTGGGCACACAGGCACCTTTATGGTTACTGGCAAGTCCAGAGGCCTGCTGCTCACAGGCTGTGCGGCCCACGAGCTGGGATATGGTTTGCCCTTGGGACCAACCTGCCTCACCTACTCGGAGTTGTGCAGCACCAAGTGGAGGTGACACAGGGAGGCTTCCCCCTACACTGATGTGTAGCCTAGGCAAACAGGTGGGCTTCGGCTTGCTCCCTAGTCTGATGCACAGTGGCTCGCCCGCAAGGCTGTTAGGTTTTAGTATGGGGTGTAAAGATGCCTGCATTGCTTGCTTTTCCCATATATTTAAGTCCTACAATAATTAAACACTTTAACTCAACAAACTACTACTATCTCCTCTTTCCATCTATAATACTAAGGGTTACAGCTAAAAAAGCTTCCACCCTCAATCAATCTCACAAAGGCAGGCCAGATGTCTGCAAGGGGACTTAAGAGGTATTCCTGCACTTGCACACATAGATCTTGGGTGGGATGGAATTCCCATGTTAAATAAATAAAGAGGCCCTAGTTTACCCAAGCTCTGGTGCCTATGTCATTATTTCTGCCATTCCCTCTCCATCCGTGACGAGTTTTTCCTTGGATCAGGTGGAAGAGGGAATGCCCAGATTCATTATTTTCCCTTTGTGGATGATTCCATGGGGGCATTTCATGTGTGGAATTTTTAACATTTAAACAAGGCTAGGATGTCCTTGCACAAAAGTAAGTGCCACTTGGATCATTTAAGGAAGTTGACCTGGGCATAGATATTTGCAGTTATGCTGCAGGTCTAATTCTCCTCCCATAAATAGGATTTCTGAAGTTCTGGGCATACACTCAGATGTTAAGTAAAAGGGTACCAAAGCACACATTTATTTAAAGATGTGGCTAGCAGCTACATCTTTTTTCTTTATTTCTTTATTTTACTCTAAAGTAACCACAGGAGCCCCAATACAGATTGGCAAACTGGCATGGGGGTAGGAGGCATTAACCATTTCCCCTCCCAAATAGTGATCCATTTGCAGGGACTCCCAGCACTTACTCTAGAGTAAAATTTAAAAAAATGAAGACATAGCTGCTAGCTACATCCTTAAAGTAATGCATGTTTATACGTTGGAATTTCAGAGGAATATATATACACATTGCTGGTCAGCACTGCCATTAATCCTAATAGCATTGGTACAAATATCTCCAACAGCAGAGTTTTGCAATCTGATTGATTTTCAAGCTCCGTTCAGCAGGCAGGATTGATGGGAAACATTTCTCATTATTTCCTTGGTGTCCTAATTTGCAAGAGGTCACTGTGACCCTGAGATCCCCTTCACACAGGCCAAGAATGAACCTGAGAAGGCAGCAGCACCCTGCTATCTGAATGAAAGGCACAGCAAGTTCACTGTGTGGTATACAATTTGTACAAAAAAATAAAAATAAAAATAAAAACACAAAAATCAATAGTCTTCACTGACAGTGACACTGACAGGAAAATAATGAATCTGGGCATTCCCTCTTCCACCTGATCCAAGGAAAAACTGCCCTTCCATCCCGCAGTTAGAAATGGGTGGTGGTGGTGAAGGATTGAGGCCTATACAGGCTTGAGTTAGGTTGAAGCCTGTAGGCCCAAACATCTCCTGATGGGAGGGGGGCATCCATGAGTTTCATTTTCCCTCATGGAGTTAAACGTTTCCTTTTCCCCCTCATTGAGAGAAGTCTCCTTTTCCCCTTAATAGAATTAAGTTTCATTTCCCCACTTTGAGGTCACCTGATTTTAGCCTCCTAAAGTTGTGAGAGTGTATATAAAGGGGAGGCAGAAGCTGCAGAGAGAGGAGAGAAGCTGCAGGCACCGACACAGAGAGACACAGAGAAGCAGAGACTGAACATCACTGAACACTGCAGAACAGCCAGGGCTAGGCTGGGAAAGGAATCTCTTAACTGAGGCAAACAGGTGAAAGAGTAGCTAGGTTAGAGAGAACTGCGTTATTATTTCTTTTATTTCTATTATACCTGGTTTTTGAAAGTATAAAGCTCTATTTGTGTAATTACCTTAAGTTATGGTGAATCTACTATACAAAAATTTACTAAGTAAACAGTCGTTAACATCAAGTTATTTGGAGTGTCTTTTGTACCATGCCTAAAGCCTAATCCCATGTTACTGGGAAGAGAAGGTAAAAGGCAGAGAATTGGCATCCTGATACAGGAGGGGCTCTTAAAGAGGCAAAATATCTTTAAGGAGCTGATCAAGGTGTCCTGGTACAGGTGGAACCTTGACAGGGGGAATTTAGAAATTTGTGAATGGTATAGAGCAGAGAACATGAAGAATTTCTTCCCTGTGACCAAGAACAGAACAAGCTGCCCCTCTTCTCCAGACAAAAGATTTAGAATCAATCCATACAAAAGCATCCCGGGGCTTAGTTTTCAGTCCCTGCAGACATTTTTCTTGCTGCTCTGACTGAAAGTGTGCATAATGAACTGTTATGTGTAGTAAGCACAATATTACTAGCCTGCAAGTCACGAGCTGTGAAGACTTCCTCACACAAACACACAGTGCACTACCTGACCATTTATACTCACGGCAGCCAGGGCTGGCCCAATACATTTTGCTGCCTGAGGCAAAGGCCAAAATAGTGCCCACCCCCATTCCATGTACACAAGCTGACTAGGCTGGAAGTTGAATCTTTCTACAATGTAGGCAATGCGACAGTGTCCTCCACAGCACCTGAAGGCAGCTTGCTAGCTTAGGGGGCACAGAGTAGGCTGTGTGGTACACACAGCTCTCTCCTACAACAACTTGCTGCCGACTCGCAGCATTTGGCACCTGAAGCGGCCATCCCAGTTTGTCATATGGTAGGACCCGCCCTGATGGCAGCATACATATTCTGTTAGATTAAGGAGCAATGTGAAAATAAGGGACAGTGAAAGACAGGTACAGTCAGAAAAAGAGTAGGCAGAGCTTTGCTGGAGGATAACATTGCAGAACTTTGTATTCAGATGTAGGAGGCTGAACTGTTTTATTTGCAATTATTAATATTCAACATTGACCCATGGACCAGGACATTGAAGAATGTCACCATGCACAGCAAGGACAATAGGCAGTACATGTTTATCTGCATACTATGATTTCTCCTGTCACTCCCTAATATGTGCCACCAAATCTCGTAGAGGTGGTAGAGGAAAGGGGAGTTGGTATCTTTCAATTCTTGTCTTCTGTGACAAGTCTATCAGGAAGGGGCAGATACTATGACTCATTCAACCAAATCACCTGCCACCCCATCATTTCTCTTCTAAGGACAAAAGCTGACAGCTAGTCACACTTACCTGTAAATTAGAACTTCATCATCAGAGCAGTTATATTGTAGCTGGTACATTTTAACTCTCGGTGCTGACTTGCTCACCGTCCATTTGACCAAAGCTGAGGTAGTTGTCACCTCAGAGACCAAGACAGCCCTTTCTGGTGGCCCCTTGGTTTCCGCTCGATTCGACTTGCTGGAGCTGGTGATGTCAGAAAGTCTTGATTTGGGTGGGGCTGCCCGGCCTGTACCATTGCTGAGATGTGGAAGCTGTACAATTGACAACTCAATCGTTGCAGTAGACTCTCCAGCAGCGTTTGCTGCTATGCATGTGAATGTTCCATAATCCTTGGATGTTGTGATCAGGATTTCTAAGGTGCCATTGTCATAAACAGCTGTCCTTGAAGAATTCCCAATAAGCCGATCATCTGGGGCCACCCAGTGAATAACTGGAGATGGATCTCCAATGGCTTTGCACTTTAAAGTTGCTGTTTGCCCTTCTAAAACTAACAGCTTGTGTGTATGCTGGGTAATCAAAGGTGGCTCACAAACAAACTCCTCCTCCCGGATATACCAGAAGTACCTCCCCTTTAGACCTGGAGGAGAAGCACAAGTTTCCATATCATCATCTCTGTCAAGACGCCGCAGCCACAGCAGTTCACAATTACAATGCAAAGGGTTCCCTCCAAAGCTCAGAGATAAAGGTGGGGAAAATGGAGTTGAAGTTAATGGAGATGTTTGTGACCTGCCAAATATGGGATCAGGAGGAAGCTTCTGAAGTCTGTTGGAAGTCAGATCCAACCTGGCCAGTTTCTGAAGATCTGCAAAGGTCCCCTCTGTGATATAATCTATCAAATTATGGTCCAAACTAATCTGGTGCAAGTTTACCATCTTCCTTATAGATTCCCAAGGGATGCTTCTGAGGTTATTGTAGGAAAGATCCAGATCTTCTAAGGTGAACAAGAAGTCTTCAAAAGCTTCATCTGAAATATAGCTCAGCTGGTTGTTGTTTATAATCAAGTGCTGAAGATTGATCAGGCCTCGCAAAATATCCTCCCCAATGTCAGGCATCCTGTTACTGTCCAAATGCAAAGACCGTAGGCTTTCTAAGTCAGCAAATGAATAGGGCTGTATGTAACTGATAGTATTCCTTGACAATGTAAGGTCAACAAGGCCAGTCATGTTGGCGAAGTCCAGCCTACTGATGTTAATAATGAAGTTGCCCCCAAGCCGGAGTTCAACAGTCCTCCTATCTATATCTGGTGGTACAAAAAGGAGGCCCTTAGAAGGGCAAAGTGTCCCCAGTGACTCAGACAGGTTCTGACACACACAATATTTTGGACAAGCATTGACCACAACAGCCACTCCAAACACCAGGATGCTACAGAACAGTTTTTCCATGGTAAATCACACGGTGGGGCCTGTAAGAAAGGAAAACAGATACACATGAGAAAATTATTTCTACCTGGGTCTTCAAAAGCAAAAACATCCCTTAAAACAAACAAACAAAAAAGAAAAACAAAATAAAAAGCAAGATTGCAACTCCAGCAACATTTGAGGTTTTACTTCACCAAGCAATGCATGCCAAATGCATTTAGATAAGTATACTGTAGTATTATTCTTAGTGAGTGTCTTCCAGGTAATGTCATGGGTGATTTCCAAAATGATAGAAATTGCTTCTCTGATCTGTACATTGATTGCAATAAGAGCCTATGTCTTTTGTTGTGTTGATAGCACAACAAAATATGCACAGCTAATAATGAAATATTAATTAATCAGGTGAACATGAACTGTTCCTGTGGAGGAGAGATTTTCAAGGCTCCCCTCTTCAGGAAACCCTCTATTCCTATATTTGTATGCTGATGAACAGTTTCATGTTACAGAACAGCCTTCCACAAACTGTCACCCTCTAGATGTGTTAGACTCTCATCATTTCTGACCAACATGGTGAATGACCATGCTGGCTGGGGATGATGGGAGTTAAAGTCCAACATATCTGGAGGCCACCAGTTTGGGGAAGGCTGTTAGAGAAAATACAGGGGCCTGGAGCTAAGTTAAGGTGAAGCCAGACATAAAAGTGTGAGCCAAGTGAACACACATTCCCTGCCCTCTAAGGCATGTGAGTGCAGAAAATAGGTCCACTACACTTTATAATGTATATATCTAGCCCTTTATACTCATTAACTGCATGAATGAATGTGCATAAGTGGGATGGCACTGTTGTGGCAGGCTCCACCTCTAATTATATGCATTTGCTAAAACAGCCCAATTGACCCTATGCATGTTCACTTGTAAGTTCCATAGGCCCTCTCCATGTGCACAGGGAAACTACAAAGGCAGCATTCCTTTCTGTGCAGAGGATTCACGTCATCCATGCACTTTTACGTCTATAGGGTCATTTTAGAATCTAAAGTTTAGATGTTGAAGCAAATGCTTGTCAGTTTGGACAGAAACTGCCCCTTCAATGCTGCTCCCAATTCTGTATTTGTTTTTTTGTGTGATTAACAATGGGAAAGGGCTTTTGTTCTACTCCTGGTGGAGATAAAAACTGCTAGAATGAGTTTCTTGATAGGGATCAACACAGTTGCCTACATTTTTGGACTCCCCTTGGGGACATGGCTATGGGAATGCTCATGATGAGTGCCTGTACTTCAAAATGTACCCCTACAGCACTGGTGTACACTAGAATGTACTCAACACTCCACTAGGGCTGCACATTAATGTGGACAAGCTGCCTTTTAGGTAAAGTGGTCCACCATTACTCATCTTTCCCTCAAGGAACTGTTCATAAAATTCCTAGGAACACAGTGTTTCGGGAACAACTGTCATAGGGTCATGTTCCGCAGGAGGTTGCTAAATCATCATGCCCACACACAGTTCAGCCCCTCTCATTGTCACTGCATTTTACCTCTTTTCTCCTGGAATTCACTGCATCCTTACCACCTATTCCAGCTACTCTGTACACCGATGGACATTAAAAGCATCTATCATAAGAAACATGGTGGCTGGAAGAACCAATTTCCACTGGAAAAAGCAAGTGAATACAGCCAGTCACAGATGTCCCCTTCCCCAACCATTTGAGTAACCTTGTTATACTGTATGCTCATATTCATATCAGTGCAACTTTAGTGGCAGGTGAGGGAATGTGACTGTGTCATTCTGTAAATATACTCACTGCCCAGTAATAATCACACCTCCTTGATTCATGGCATGGAATGAAAGTTTGGGTCAAATATGCTGGTTTGTGTGATAAAAATAACAAAATATTAATCTGTTATACCCAGGGATGGGGACTCGGACTCGAGGACTCGACTCGTGAGTCGGACTGAGTCCCCCCTCTGACTCGACTCGGACTCGAGTCCCAATATTTTTAATGGGACTCGAGACTCGACTCGGGACTCGAGACCAAGGACTCGTCAACATCCCTGGGCTGTTGACGAGTCTTCTGGCTGTGCCAGAAGGAGCGCGATCACCGGCGAAGAGTGCATGGAAGCGAGGCGTGCCGCTGCTCGGCCACTATGGACAGCTACCAGGAGCGCAGCCCCAACGATGTGTTGAGATTTATTTTGATTGATGTGTTGTTGTGGGGGGTTTGGGTTAGGGTCAGACATTTTGGGTTTGGCTGCCTCTGCCTGCCTGTTTGGGGTTCCCAGCCTCCTCTGCCTGCCTGGTCTCTTCTTGACCTGTTCAACAGTTGAATTGTCCAAGACAAAGGCCTCTGCCTGCCTGCTTTGGGGTTCCCTGCCTCCTCTGCCTGCCTGGTTATTTTGGGTTTGTCTGCCTGGTCTGTTCTTGCCAAAATCAGTTGCAGAGTTTTGAAATAAAAAGGCACACTTGTGCCTAGAATTTATTTAAGCCACATATCTGAAGTAGCCTTATTTTGTTGGGGGGAAACCCCATTGATTTTAATAGGGACTCGTGGAGTCAGTTTTGGGAGTGACTCAGGACTCGTGACTCGTGAGTCACCATTTTGGACCAAGGACTCGGACTCGAGACTCGGGTCCAAAGACTCGTGACTCGACTCGTGACTCGAGACCAAGGACTCTTCAACATCCCTGGTTATACCAAGGGTACACAACCAGGGACCCTCCGCTGTGACTCACCAAGACTGCAGGTGTCCCATCCAGTTTTCCCCACATCACAGAGGCCCTGAAGCTGCTGTGATATGAACATTCTGTATGATGTAGGAGTGATTTGCATATCCGCTCCTGATAGGCCCCTGCGCCTGCGGCAATTCATATGAACATTCTAACTGACAAAGGAGTGATTTGCATAACTGCTTCTGATAGGCCCCTGCTAATGGGGGCAGGCAAGCAGTAAATGGGGTCACTGGGGAGAGGAGGGTTTAGCCTCCTCATTCTCACAGTGCCACTAAAGTGGCCCATCCCCTGTGTATGTATGCATGAGGGTGTGTATGTGAGCATCTGTGTGTATGTATGTGAGTTTGTGTGTGAATATGTGCATGTGAGCATGTGTATGGGCGCCTGTGTATGTCTCAATGTATTTATGTACATGGGCAGCCCCCTGGGTCAAAAAGTTGTGCGTTAGTCTCTGGTGTGATCATGTTCATGTGATTAAAGGCGCAATCCTATGCTTGTTTAGACAGAAAAAAAGTCCTACAACTCCCAGTCATGCTTGCAGGGGCATGCTGCTGGGAGTTGTAGGACTTTCTTCTGTCTAAACATGCAAAGGATTGCACCCTAAATTACTAATCCATAGATGGATTCAGAGAAAAAACTTTTCTCCCTCAGCCATGGTAGCACTCGGTAGTCGTAAGCTAGGACAATGAGCAACTCTTTATAGTATCTGGAATGATTAGTTTCACGATGAAGAAGGATACAGAGCCAGTATAAATCTAGCAATCCAAGAGAGGTCTGGACTTTCTCAGAAATTGTAATCTTTCTTTACAACCTAGAAAAATATTAAAATTGTGATCTTTTCCCTCTTGCAGCATTGGAACCTGAAGCTCATAATGTGGCAGCATTATGATGCTCATTGTATTTTCCTCTGTGGCTTGCTGCTGGGCTCCAAAGAACTGCTTAAAATGCACATTCCTAGAACTATGACAACAGCTACACTCTTTGGCACATTCAAGTCACAGCCACCTGCCATGCCTCCACCCTCTCCTCCCATGGCCAATTCCTCCTCCTGCTCAGTAACAGTGGGAGGATTATTTTATTATATGTATTTTAAGAATTTATAAACCACACCTTCATTCAAAAAATGGATTTCATAGTGGTTTACATAAAAAATTCAAATCAATAGAATATTGAAAGAACAGAAAACAGTAACCACAATACAGTAAAATTGAGAGGAATAAAATCTATACAACCAGATGAAAACAAAATAATTTAAAATGCCTGGGTAAATAAAAAGGTTTTAGTTTAAACAAACTAAATGCTGTCCCCTTCATCTTAGAGATCATGATGGAGCATGGGAACAGATTATCTAGAAATGTTTGCCTAGGCTCTGTATAATATAGTATTTTAAACTAGTTGAGAAAGAAGGTAATTTTAATGTCACATCATATCACAAGTTTTCTTTTTTATCGTGAACATTTTTTCTGTTCACAATTGTTGAGATGTTGACACGTACATAACTATTAAGTTGGGCTGGAGAGGAAAGCAAAAGGATTGAAATAGCTCATTGCCAAGCCCTGCAGATAAATATTGGATATTTCCAAGAAATGCAGGGCATGGTTAGCTTCGTTTTACCTTCTATATTATTAAACCAGAATCCAGTGCTTTTTTGTAGCCATGCTGTTTATGTAAATCTGTGGCACACTTAGCAAAGCTCTGTGCTTTGCGTTTATCCATTACTAACAGACAGTTGGCTTTGGGAAACTTTAAGTATAATTATATTCTGGAGCTTTAATTTAGTGTATTATCCTAGAAGCTGTAACTATAAACAAAAACGGAGTTTAGAAAACAATTTGGAGTAAAGAGATGGATATGGTTATTAGCAATGAACAGAGATTCCTTTACGTACCTCCCCATATCATCTAGCCCAAAAGTAAATTTGAAAGGGTTTTGTGCAATATGGAAGTCTCCTTTAAGTGTGTTCCATTTCCCCAATCACAGTTTGGGGAGATGCTGTTATATTTCACTGCACTCCTGGGAGCAAGTTGACATTGAGGAATAAAACTGAGGAGAAGCAATAGAATGGGAATACTTATGGGAAATAGGTAGCAATACCGAAGAAAGGATGGCTGCATAACATGTCTATCAACTTCTAAAGCCTACTGAGGAGATAATGAACTAAAGAAGGAGCTGTCCAGTCGTGTGTGTGTGTGTGTGTGTGTGTGTGTGTGTGTGTGAGAGAGAGAGAGAGAGAGAGAGAGAGAGAGAGAGAAAGAATGAGAAAGAGAGATGTATGATTTCATAGATTTCATAGATCATAGAGTTGGAAGGAGCCTACAAGGCTATCGAGTCCAACCCCCTGCTCAATGCAGGAAACTAGAGGAGGGGTCTCCCATCCAAGTAATAACCAGGCTTGAGAGAAAGTGAAATAGTGTCTTCAGCTTCAGCAGCAGACGGATCAATGGCATCTTTGACAAGATGAAAATACCACTAGAGCAATCATTCTGACTGTAGATACCTTCAGAAGTGCTGTCACATAAATGGAAATACAAAACAGGCAATAATTCCCAACTGTTACAATATAACTCCTACAAAACTGGGGCTTGATCACTGTGGCAAAATGCTCTCCAGCATCATCCAAGAAGGGCAATTGCCATGCTGGTCTCAGTCCTCAAAGCATCCTGGGTAGGAGCAATGGGCAGCATGACCTCAGGGAGACTCAGGAGGTTGGCTGAAGCAAAGAACAAGGTAGTTGTTGATGTCAACAAAGGAAAACAACTGAGGACAGCACCCTGGGAAGTCAATTCAGTGAAGATTTAAAAAGCAGTTTGGGGAACATTGACTGGAAAGGGTTGCTCAGGAAGGAAAGCTAAGGACAAGGAGTGTGCCTTCTTGACTGTTGTTGGGTTGTGAACACAGCTGGGTGGATACTGTAATGAATACATCTCAGTTCCTCTGTGGTTCTCCTCTCCCAGTGGTGGCAGTTTGCACTTCTTAAAAGTTTGGAAGCCAGCATGTAACTTACGTACTTTCTTGTACTTGAAGCTCTCCATTTAGAATAGAATAGAATAGAATAGAAAATAAAAGAATAGTAGAGTTGGAAGGAGCCTATAAGGCCATTGAGTCCAGCCCCCTGCTCAATGCAGGAGAACAGATGTGGGCAGATAATTGTTTACCACGTGACAGAGCCCCCTTAAAGTTCATGTAGCACATCTAAGCTGCAGGGTGTACAAGAAAAAGTCTGAAAACCTGTGTGAAAACAAGTCCTATGAAGAAAGGTGGAAGTAAGTGGGTGTATTCAGCCTGGAGAAGAGAACACCAAGGGCAGAAATGAAGAACTGTCACACAGAAGAGAGAAAAGTCTTGTTCTCTGATGCCTCAAAAGGGTTGTCACAAAGAAGAGGGAAAAGACTTGTTGGGCCGGTTCACACGACACGGGAACCGCGGGGGAGCGCTGCTCCCCCACGGTTCCCGTGTCGTGTGCACGCCGACCGGAGGTGCCCCCGCGGGACAGCCGCGGGCGGGACCCACGGAAAGTGACCACGGTCGGTAGCAGGGTAAGCCCCTACCGCGCGTGGTCACCGTGCCGTCGGAACAGCGGGCGGCCATCCCGCGGGGTCCCCACAGAGACGGCAGCCCAGAGCGGCCGGAGCCGCTGCCGCTCCAGCCTGTAGGGGCAAACGGCCCCTCTGGGCATCCCGGGCCTCACCCCCTACCGCCGGGAGGCCCGCACTGCGGTGCGGGGACTACGGGGTCTGCCCACGCGCGCGGGGCGCCGGTCGTGTGCGGCGCCCCGCTGGACCCCGCGGACGGCCCCGCGTTTCCTCCCCTGCCGGCAGCCTGGGTCGTGTGAACCGGCCCGTTCTCTGATGTCTCAGAGGGCAGAACTTGATCTAACTGGCTTAAGTTGCAAGATGGTAGATTTCAGATGAACATTAAGAGAAACTTGTCAATGGTAAGAACAGTTCAACAATGGAACCAATTACCCAGGGGGTGGTGGGCTCTCCCTTGTTGGAGATCTTCAGACAGAAGCTGGGCATCTGTTGGGAATGGATTTCCTGCACTGAGTAGGGGTTTGGACTAGGTGGCCTACAAGATCCTTCCAACTCAATGATTATAGGACAAGTTTGGAGAAATGTCCAGGCATGTGTCATCAAACAGGAAAAAGGTGTTAATCACAGAAATCATAGACTGGGAAGCATAAACTGAAGAGAAAGGCAAGCAAAACAACAGCAAACCTCTAAGATCATTTCCAGTCTTATTTGGGATTGGGGAATTCCTCCTAATCTCAAATACGGCAATTACACTGACCTTGAACCGGAGCAAAAAAAAAATACACCCATCAAGTCATTTCAATGGAAAATGTCATTGGTTACATCAGCCTCATGCCTCTCAGCATCCTGCCCCAGTTGCAACATTTCCTGATACATCAGAAGAAGTATATGGCTTAGCATCACCACTCTCTATGCACTCTGCCCTATTTGCCCACCCTAGGGGTATTCTTCCCTCTGGCAGATATGATAGAATCTCAGCTATTCCCTTACCCAAGGCCATGGTGACCATATATCGTCAGACTCCTCCTATCGCCAGCAAATGGTTCACAGATGGGATGCCTGTGATATCTCACTACTTTACCGATTTGCATTTAATAGGCATCTATCAGGCTGTGAAAGTGGGTTTCTCACAGCAAGTCTGTAAATCAAGGTAGGCTCTTGTCTCAACATTGAATGAAAAACAGCTACTTTAGTACTCTTATAACATGGTTCAGCATGAATTAATATGAGGGAGAGGCATAAAGATGCTTGTTTTCTATTCAAATGTCCCCTCATAAAGATACAAGTCTTGAGAGGTGGCATTTCATTTTAGCGATGTCTCCATTTTTTATTTTAAAAAAATCTGCATTCATTCATTGAACTTTGCATATAAATTACAAATCACTTTCGCATATCCTGGTACTAGTAACAAAGTAATGATCAGATAGACAGGGATCAGAAGCTACAATTTGCCTGCCCATATGTGTGTGTATAAATATATATATATATATATATATATATATAATTTTATTTTATTTAGTATATTTTTAAATCGCCCATCTGACCAGTCACCCAGCCACCCTGGGCGATGTACAACAGGATAAAATAGATTTCATAGATTTCATAGATCATAGAGTTGGAAGGAGCCTACAAGGCGATCGAGTCCAACCCCCTGCTCAATGCAGGAAAGTAGAGGAGGGGTCTCCCATCGAAGTAATAACCAGGCCTGATCCTGCTTAGCTTTCCACGCTCAGACAAGCTGAGTCAGCATAAGCCACAGGCCTGTATACAATAAAACACCATTAAAACACCATTAAAACAAACACAATTCAAACAATATAAAAGTTTTTTTTAAAAAAAAAAATCATAACCCACCCCATATTCCTGCCTGAAAAGCCATGTTTTTAAAGCCCGGCAGAAGCTCATCAAGGATGGGGCATGACGAAGGTCACTGGACAGCTGGGAGTCTAGAATGACTCCCAAGCTGTGGACCTGGTCTTATATATATATTTGCCTTGCTAGGTCAGACCAAGGTCCATCTAGTCCAGCATACTGTTTCTCACAGTGGGTGTGTGGATGCCTCTGAGCAACTACAAACAGGGCACATGAATGATGGCCATTTGATTATTTGTCCCTGCATCCTGTATTCTAAGGTACACTGCTTCTGTGCATGGTTACAGACACTATGCACAGCAGTTTTAAGGGTCTACTGTCAGTGGTGTAGTTAGGTAATTTTATATCCTGGAATTAATGGTCTAATATGGGGGCCCTCCCTTTAAATGGCCATGTGTATTACTTCAGTTGTGAAGCACACAAGTAACTTTTCTATTCTTTTCATGCACGCATGCGCACGGCACGCACGCACACACATAAACACCACCACCATGGAATTTACAATTGCTTCTACATTCCTTATATGTTAGAGCATCCTCACACACACACACACACACACACACACACACACACACAACATTTTCCAACCTTGATAAAAACAAGGAATACTCTGATTCTGCAGTGGTACAGCTTTTCCCAACTTCCCAAGTTTTACAGATTCCATGGATTTGTGGATTGTTTTTTTTTAACTTTCTGTAATCTTGCACAAATTTACGTAGAAAAATATGGGTAGAGAAAATGACCGAAGATTGGCATTTCCCCCATAGACTAAAGCATGAAAATGTACATTTTGGGGGGATTTGCATATGTTGGGGGGGTTTCCATCAATGAGTAGGCGAAGGAATGAAAGGTGCCTGAAAGTCTGCAAAATGCAGACAGAATGAATTTAATGAAGTCCATACATTCCTATTTGTAACCATGTACTTGCCTGGTTGGCCACACCCTGACAAAAAAAATGTTTTTAAAAAGAAAAAGAAAGGATGCTGTGATGGTCAACCCTGTCATGCTCATGTTGGCCCTGGTGCTGATGTCACCACTCTCTGCATGGTCTTTTGTCCCCCCCCCCCAGGGGGGGGGGCTGTGGAGCTCTAGACTTTGGCTTCAGAGTGACAGAGTCCATCGCTAGCTGCACCACTGACTACTGTGTGGTTCACAGTTGTCTGACTTCACCCTCAGGGCCAAGTTCTATGTGGTGACAGTGGTCATATTTGTCGTTTACATGTCTGTCCCATCTGTGTATAACAGGAGTGGGCAACACACCTTGTTTTCAAGCAGAATCACACTCCTGAACGTACAATTCTGCTTACGAACAAAGCATGTGCTCCCCACACACCTTGTTTCCTTGCAAAATTGCTACATTTTGGGTTGCAGCAGTGGCAAATTCAGAACCAATTTCAGTGGCAGCCATTTCAGCAGGAATAGGGGTGGGGTGCACCCCTCTGATGGCAGGGCTGGCCCTATCATGAGGTAAACTGAGGTGCCTGCATTAGGCGGCGTAGCGGGAGTAAATTGAGCCAGGTAGAAGCGTGAGGTGGTGGGCAGTGGGGGCGAAAAGGGGTGCACTGTAGTAGCATGTGTTCTCTCCTCAAACAGTGAGAGGGGCTGCCGAGGGGCTTTCATGGAGGGCAATGTGCCCTCCAACCCCCAGAAGTTGTCCTCTCGTGATGTATGAAGTTGCCTGATGTTAAGATCCAGAAAGGCACGCAAAGGAGAAAGAGCTGCATCCTCCCTCCTTCTCTGTCTTTTCCCCTCAGGTCTGTTACCCCAATGCCCCCTTCTATCCTGGCTCTGTTACCAGAAGCAAGCTAGGCCAGGAGAAAAGTAACACAATGAGAGTCAGTGTGATGTAGCCATAAGAGTATTTGACTAGAACTGGGGGACACAAGTTTAAATCCCAACTCAGCCATAGAATTTCCCTGGGTGACGTTGGGCCAGTCATACTTGCTCAGCCTAATCTATATATCACAGGGGATGTTGTGAGGATAAAGGGAGATAGAACCATGGGCTCCTTGGAGGAAGGGCGGGGAAAATGAAACAAACCAAAAGTTGCGGCCATCAGATTCAACTCCCCTTCCTCGTTTGACCCTTTTGATAGTAAATAAACCCACAATAAACCCTGCTTCATTCACAGGGCAGAGACACGGGAACAAACAAACTCATTGTGTCTAGCTTGGCTCTCACACACATGCACACAGGTATGAAGCAACACACAAACATCTCTGCAGTGTTGAAGAGGTTCCACTTCTATGGAACTCCCTCCCTCTAGAAGTCAGGCAGGCTCTGACTTTGTGTTGCTTTCGGGGCCTGCTGAAAACATCCTTGTTCAGGAAAGATGAGCGCCATGGTTTTGATGATACCTTGTTTTCAATGCATTGGGTTTTTTTAAATTCTTTTATCTGCTTTTATCTTTTTATTGTTCACCATTCCGGAATCTGCTTAGATATGGAGCAGTATACAAATACTGTAAATAAATAAATAAATAAATAAAATAAGAATAGCCCCAGCTTCTCTGTAGCTCTCTGTCCCCAGGGATAATCCTTTCCATCCTTCTCCATCTTCTCTGAATGCCTCAGCTGCTTAGATGGTAAGCTCTTAAAGGGAAGGTAGGAGAATAGTCTCTTAATACATGTCTGTGGGGTAGTAACACAGTGTGAGCTCTGTTCTTGGCTGGGCCTCTCATGCCTAATTGCAACACGAGATAATTAGCAACATTAATTACATGAACTACAGTTTTTATTCAGCCACAATTATCAACAGGAGGAAAATTATATCCAGACACTGTTTGCTTCTATGGCCATCTTCTGTCCCTACCAGTGTGATGGACAGTTTCATTTCCATGGCAACTGATCCATCGAATAGAAACGAAAACACAGGGTGGGCCTGCAAAAGCCCCTCAAAGATATAATAAAGGAAGAAAAATTGACACTGTGAAGGATTGTGTCAGCGGTGGAGGGGGAAAGAATATTAAGTTCATACTGCCATTTGTCAGAACTGACTGATGGATAAAAGTTCATAGCAACCTGTGAATTCAAAAAGCTTCCCTGAAAAAATATGAAGTAAGTTGTTCCTTTTGATTTTGTGGAGGAAGGGGGGGCTGGCTGGCCCGCCACCACCCCACCCTTACCTACCCCAAAGGAACCAAGACCCCCAGAGATCTCAAGGTACCAGATTGCCAAGCCTCAGCTCTTTGCAACCCTACTTGAATCTCTGTTCAGGGATTCGCCTTCAATTCTGTAACCTGGATTTAGATACTGAAGCCACAGAGCAACTACAACACCCATGTGGGGTAAAACCAAAACAAGGTTTATTCTGGTAGCATTTTACAACAAAAGTGGGAAATGAGAGAAGCACAAAAGAGAGAGAGAGAGAGAGAGAGAGAGAGAGACGCTTTGGCACACAGAAAAAGAGCTGCAAAATAATAAAACCTGATTCTATCTCCCAGGCACATAACTCTGTTACCTGGGGGTCAGTCCTCTTCCTTCCAGGGTTAGATCCAGCACAGCCCTGCCGCCCGGGGGGGAACTATTCCATCTACCCGAAGGTCCGAGATGGTAGCCCTCCACAGGGCTTGCCTTTACCAGAGCCCTCATTCAGCTAATTTCACCAGGAGCTACCTGGGGTCCTTGGGTTACCACCATTGCCCAAGGACAGACAAAGACCAAACCCACACGTTGGGAAATAGCCCTTTCCCCCTCCCCTCCTCCTTCCTGTAGCTTTTCTGCTTCTGAGCCAATCATGAAGCACTTCACCTGGCCAGGCAGGGGGAGGGAGACTCATGAGTCATGACTCATGGCTTACTGGGCCTGAACTACATTTGCATATAAAAAGCCCTAGGCCAGCTTCTCTGGGCGTCCAGGCGCCACCCATTCCATCCGATGCTTTATGTACCTTTTGCCTCCTCCCAGCCCCCCTGGCCTTACTTGGTTTACCCATGAGGAGGTGTGTGTGTGCGTGGTACCCCCAAAGGCTTCTTCCTTCACAGATTTCTTCTGAGGAAACAAATGAGCCCTGATTCACAGATTACTTTTCTGGACGCAGCAGTTACTTATGCCTCTGTATGCTCACAGGAAAAAAAGAAAATGTAATGTAAGACCAGGAAGCACAGAGAGAGAGAGAGAGAGAGAGAGAGAGAGAGAGAGAGAGATCTCAGTTCTTGTTACCACTGCATGTTGCTCCAAGTTTGAGGGCCCCTTGGTGAAAAGGCATGTTAGTGGGCCCTGGGGGAAGCCACAAGCTGCTGCAATGAGTCTATGTGCCACCTAAGGGCCCATCTACATATCAGGCAGCTTCATCAAGGCCACTTTCCATTTTCCCATGTGGCAGCTCTCTCTGAGCTGCTTATGTGCAGAGCTGTTTGTTTGCATACGGATGGGACAATTACTGTATTTGATAGAAGGCCAGGAAATGGTGTGTATTTCAGGGGAGGGGGGGCTTACATGACAGGTGTGTTTTGTTTTGTTTTTAGAAATAGGGTTACTACTTACCAGGTCTTCCATTGTAGATGGTGTCTGTCTCTTTAAAAGCTCTATGACAGATCCTGCATCTACCACCCCTCTGCTTTGGCAGTCTCTGTGCCCATCTGCCAATCGTTCCTGCTGCGGTGGTAAGCAGGATTCTAATTTTCCCTTACCATTGTTATTTATTTTTGGATTGTTTGATGGTGTTGCGGAGTGACAGGCAGAAGCCCGGGGAGGGGCCAACCTGAACATTCCAGAGGCTCTGATTGGTTGAAGCAGAGAGCATAGAACCCCAGGGAGTTGGCAGTTAAGGGTTGTTGTTGGTCAGCTGGGGGGAGAGTGGGTTGGAGTGAGAGAGGGAGTGGGAGGTTAATAGAGTAGGTAGGGAAAGGTGGTACTGAAGAGAAGAGTTCAGACAGGAAATCTAGTACTAAGTTGTGAGAAAGCAGACGTGAAGGTGTTAGTACAGAACAGTTCACAGGAGTCTCCACTTAGGGAGTGAAGGACCTTCTGTCTGAGGAAGAAGGTGAAGCTCTGGACTAGTGAGAGGGACAGTTAAGTTCCCTGGTCTGATATTGTAACTTCAAGTGACCAAGCCAAGTTGATACAAAGAGCACTGTATAACATCTGCTTGCCTTTAACCTCAATCTAAGCGAAGAACAAGTTTGAATTAACTGTTGAAAATCCAAGTTATATGTGCCTGAGTTGAATATCAGTTTAGAGACTTTGTTAGAACAATAAATCAATATTTTTATTCAAAGTTCTAAGTGTCCAGAGTCTGACTGGTGGACAGGAAAGTAAGAAGGGAATTAACGGAGGGGCACCCTACAAGTAATCAAATAAAACAAACTGCTCTTAATAAAGACAAACAAATGTGGGTGAACAGCTACATATAAGGCTAAGACATATCATCGGCTAACGCAGCTTAAGAAGACAGCTTAGTCTGAAGTGACCCATACAAGGTGGCACTTGGTGAGAGCGAAGCACACATTGAGGGTGTGAGGTTTGGAGGAGGGGTCCCGTCTGCTACAGATGGGTTTTACTGCTGTTATTGTTTCTCATATTTTAATCATATATTGTGAACCACTCTGAGTGCTCTGCTACAGAGAAGTGTAAGCACTGCTATTTCCTGTAGAAGAAATTCCACAAGTAAATACATCAGCCTTCCCCAACTGTGTTGGACTACAGTTCCCATCATCTCCAGACAGTGGCTGGGGATGATGGGAGGTTGTAGTCTGACACATCCCCACATGGTCAAATAGGGATTTCTTTTCCAGAAAAAGGAACAATCCTTATTTGCATGATTTTACAGGAATGTCACCATATCAGAGTGAATTCATAAGAACAAATTTTAAAAGAACAAATTTCAATGGAAGAATTAATTATGGGTATTTCCCACCTCATGGTGGAGAGTTCCCTTGTAAAAAATATTCATGAAGACTACACTACTGCATTTTATTTATTAAGAACCACTTGGATTTTAAAGTTCTGTCTCCAGCAACAATTGATTGTTTTCTATCAACTGTTTTACCAAAACAAACATACTACAGACACATAAAAACTCACCAACAAATTAAAAGTGAACCCGGAAAAGGAGTTGTATGGAAAACCATTTCATGTGAGCTACACTTTAGTTTATGGAGTGCTTTAAAATATAAGACAATTTTTACAGTTCTTGCTAAATCAAGATCACTTAATGCTTAGTGGGGAATGAAATGTTTATTGCAAGGCAGATCTAGGTACAAACTCTCATGTAGCCCGCTCAAGTATTTTTCTTTTTATTATTGTAGGGAATTTGGCTTGGGAAAGTGCAGAGATGTGCCCAGCTGCAAGATGCAAAATTCAGCAGCAGCAGCACTCAGCTGTGTTACTTGGAGCCAGTGCCTAAAACATGGCAAATCAGTGCAGACAAATGTGTTAGCCTTTCATGTCTTTCAGTGTAGAGAGGAAATGTGCAAGCCTGATAGACCCCAAGAGACACATCCATTAACTTGCAACCCAACAGAGTCAACCTCTCCTGTTTAGACACTTCTTCACATTCCAAGCACTTGCCAAAATCATCCATTTCAACTATGGATATACTGCTGAAGGTTAAAATACTTTGGTAGGGATGCGCGACACTGGAAATTCCAATGTGTTCGAGCCCAATGGTATTTTGCAGTGTTTCTGTTCCAGTAAGTGGTGGCGGAGTGTAGTGAGTTTTTTCCCCCGATTCCAGGAATGTTTTGTGCATTTTTAGGGTGGTCATGTTTTGTTTGGGGGGGGGATCTTGAAATGTGCACAAATGGGGTCATATTTATCTTTCTTAATTTTTTTTTTTAACCCCCCTGATCTTTTGCAAATGCAATGCACAAGAGTGCAGCTGTTCGATATGTGGTCTTGCTTTGTCAATTTCCTTGTATGTTTCAGCTGTCAATGTGAGCACTGCAGTAGAGTAGGTAACATACAAGGAAACTGACAAAGAGAGACTGCATATAGATTAATTTGCACTAGGGCTGTGCACAGCTCCTCCAATCTGATTCTGATTCCGATCTGTGTAATCGGGATCGGGCCCGATTACGATTCCATCCAATCTGTATCTATCCCGATTATGATTATGCAGAATCGATTACAGTAACGGAATTGATTCCATCTAGTTTTTTCCATAGACTTGCATTGGGGGGGGGGGGAGTATTCACTTCTTCATTTTAAATGATAGAAACATGAAACCTGGTGAGATTGCAGATGTCCTCGAGCTGCTTATGGCCCCCAAATTTCAGACACATGGGTGTGGGGTGGGTGGGTAAACTTCACTTGTTGAATTTGTGCCAATCCTGACAATTTTTAAACAAAAAGAAAGGGATTGCCCTGCAAGCACTGACCCCGCCCATGAATACACACTTTCCTGTGAGTAAGTCCCATTGAATGTAATAGGACTTACTTCTGATGTGTGTGTGTGTGTGTGTGTGTGCACATGCCTGTGCCCCAAAAGAGAAGGAGGTGGAGGCGGCGGCAGCACCTCTGTGTTTGGGGGTGTGGGGTGGGTAAACTTCACCTGTTGAATTTGTGCCAATCCTGACAATTTTTAAACAAAAAGAAAGGGATTGCCCTGCAAGCACTGACCACCACCCCATGAATACACACTTTCCTGTGAATAAGTCTGGCAGGAAAATGCTGAACAGAAGGGCAGCAGATTCAAACACTCCCTCACTGCCACAAACTGTATGAACAAAAAGGACTTTAATTGTCCTAAACTAAATCCTAATAAAAGATTTTTTAAAAAAACTTAGGATATATTAAAGAAAGCAATTAGGAGCCTGGGGTGACAAACAAACACTCCTTCAGTCCCCCTTCCCCAAACTGGGTTCAGAAGAAAAGAAAAGTAAATGGATTTGTTTGTATTCAAAATGAAGCTACTCCTTAATGAAATAATATTTTTTTTTATTTATTATATTTATACCCTGCCTTTTTTCCTGCAAGGAACCCAAGGCGGCTTACATAATCCTTCTCCTCCTCTCCATTTTATCCTCACAACAACCCTGTGAGGTAGGTTTGGCTGAGAGTCAGCCCAATGTGACTGGCCCAATATTGAGGAATAAATCAAAAGAAATCCAAAAAGAGACACCCACCCACTATAATCCTCCTCTCTCCAATGCCACGAGGCAAGCGGCAACTGATCTAAACGCACATGGTCAGAGAAATTTTAAAAAAACATGGATCTCCCTTAACCCTCCTCCAGTCGGCGTCGCTAGCTATTGGAGAAGGCCAACTTCCTCATTAGCACCATTGGGTAATGTTGCTGCCAATAATGCTCTCCTCCTCCCCCCTCCTCGTTCCATTCAGAAAGGGGGGGGAAAGGAGCTTCCTGCCTGGCTGCTCACCCAGATCGGACAGAATTGCCTGTAATCAAACGGAACCAATGACAGCGATTACATCCGATCTGGGTGGATCCAATTCGACTGTAATCAAAACGTAACCTGGATCAGGCCAATCTGATTCTGATTTGGGTTCGAGACGCGATTACGTGCACAGCCCTAATTTGCACACAGTTGTGAAGGACCAAGGGAAAAAGAATAGTAAGTCAAAGGAAGAACCCATTTGCACAATTCTGAAGCTCTGGGCGGGAAAGTCAACGAAGCAAGTGCACCAAAGGGGAGGGGACAATACCCTATATCCCATTTGGAAATGTAATCTTCTCGCTATTAAGTGTTGAACTGACACTTGTCAGTGTCCTCCTCCGTTTCAACACTTCCCCAAGTCTCTTGCCCAAATTTAGAGGCTGAGAAGTAAACAGAGGGGAAATATGTGCAACAGCAATAACTGCTCCAAGAAGGAGCCATGAAAAGAGAGGGGAGCCAATAACTTCCCTTTCTGGAATCACTAGCGACTCAGTGAAGTGTTGAAAGAGAGGAGGACACCGACAAATATCAGTTCAACACATCATTGCAAGAGGATTACATTGCCAAGTGGGAGATATTGACTCCCCCACCCCATTTAGTGCATTTACTTCTTTGTATCTCTTTTTCTTTTTCAGTGCTTCTGCATTCTGCAAATGGGTTCCTCCTTTGAATTACCAATATTTTTCCCCCAGTGCTTTGTAACTGTGTGCAAATTAGCCTATAGGCAGTCTTGCCTCCTTAATTTACTTGTCTGTTACCTACTCCATTTTGGCACTCCCTTTGACAGCTGAAACATACAAAGAAATTGACCAGACATGGCTACACATATCAGACAGCTGAATCTGCACTCTTCAAACTTGCAAAAGACCAGTGATTCTTGTTTTTTAACACCCCATTTGAGCAAATTTCAAGATCCACCCAAAAAAACCTTGTGCAAATTGCCATCATTAAAAAAAACCCAGAATACGCATTGGAATATGCATATTGGATCAACTTGCTACAGAGTGAGTCGGCGGCAGCAGTGAGAAATGGAATGAAATCCACCAGGGCTGAACCAGAAAAATCCATTCAGTTTTCACTCCTCAAGCAGAATTCTTATGCATCCCTATTTATTTATTTATTGTATTTATATCCCTCCTTTTTTCTGCAAGGAACCCAAGGCGGCTTACATAATCCTCCTCCTCTCAATTTTATCCTCACAACAACCCTGTGAGGTAGGTTAGGCTGAGAGTGAGTGACTGGCCAAAAGTCACACAGTGAGTTTCATGGCCAAGTGGGGACTAGAACCAGGATCTACAGAGTCCCAGCCCAACACTCTAATCACTACACCACACTGGCTCTGTATTTGAAGGTACAAGAGTCAGTAAGAATGTTCTGTTCAGAGATTTTTTTGTGTGCAGTCCAGAAACTAGTATAAGCATCACAGATATTGAGTCAAGCACTATGGTTATCTTCAGGAGGTCTACACCAGGGCCGGCGTCAAAGGTAAGCATAGTTGGGCACCTGCCAATGTCCCACACCCCAGTAGGGGCCCATGGACAAGAGCCCCCTGGAATTGCTCTTCCTCTTCACCATGGCAACCTACTTCTTCACCTGCCTCATGCTCTGGCCCAGACAACAGTGGTGGTGAGAAGGGGGAGCAGTAGATGTTACTGCCTACTTTCCTCACTGGCTCTCTGCCTGTCAAGCAAACAAGCAAATGATGAAAAAAAGGAGGAGGAGCAGCCAATGACTGGTGGGGAGAAGATAGAATCACTGCAGGAGGAGGCCCATTGAGGGTATCTTGCCCAAGGGCCCTGGAAAACCTGGAGCTGGCACTGCCTACGTACATCCTTAGTAATATGTGAGATGCCCTTCTCTTGATTTGCAATGCATTCTCCACCAATGAGCTACAGTAATACCTTGGGTTGCAAGTAACTTGGTTTGAGAGCGTTTTGCAAGACAAGCAAATTTTTAAATATTTATTTATTTACTTATTACTTGATATACAAGCGACGTCTTGCAATACAAGTACTGTAGTACGGCTTAAATAAAAAATCTCTGTACAAATTTTTTTGGGGGGATTTCGTTTTGATATAAGAGTGTTTTGGATTACAAGCACGTTTCCGGAACGAATTATGCTCTCAATCCAAGGCATGACTGTACTTTGAGCTTGATTTAGGCCTGATTTGATTTGGGCTTTCCCCATTCCAAGCTCCAGGCCTCCTTATTCACCAATGATCTTATCAGGAACATCAGGAGGCCTTCCAGCTCAGCCCTTTTCTTAGCCCCTCTATCCTTTCCCTAAAACCCTATCTTCCAGCAGCAGTAACCGGGGGGTGGGGAGGAGTGAAGAGGAAGGCCAGGCCCTGAATCAGAGGCTGGCAGGGCAGGGCGGCAGTCAAGGGCCCACAGGCGCAAAAGGGCCCATCCCCAACAATGCCAGTCCCTAAGATGGCAGGCAGCAGCAGGTGCGAAGTGAAGCCAAGCACTGACTCTGCTCCCATTCAAAAGTGCTGTGTCTGCAGCAACAGCCATTCACTCATTCACCAAAATAATTCCCTGGGAGACGGGGGCACTTTTGAATGGGAGCAAAACCAGAGCTCTGTTCTGCACTTGCCCCTCACCGTCTTAGATGACCCCAAATGCAATACCCAACACGTGGACATATCAGGTATTGCATTTGAGTCATTGAAGATGGTGGGTGGCAGGTGCAGAGCTGAGCACCAGCACACCTCCCATTCTAAAGCACCACGGCCCCTGTGGAATGTTTTTGGGAAGGAGGGGGGAGGAGGCAGAAAGACAGGTGAGCAAGCAAAATGGCAGAGGTGGGTGAACTGGTGGAGGAGGGTTCTGGAGACTGCAGTGGGTAAGGGGGACTGGCGAGAAGTGGATTTCCTGCCTTGCATGAATGGAAGTGCTTTCCACTAACACAAAACCACCATTGCCCAGTATTTTCTTCTTCATTAATATATTTTATTTTAGTATACACACACTGATATTGAAACAATAACAATAGACCTTCCATCCTCATCAAAAACCATTCAATAAAAGAAAAAAAAAATCTCTTATCCAATATAGTATTTTTCGCTCCATAAGACGCACTGGACCATAAGACGCACTTACTGTCTGGTACAAAAAAATTTTTTAAAAAAAAATCAGATGAGAGGGGGGGGCTTCCCCCGCCCCACCCAGGAGTCCTCCGCTCTTCCGGACCAGCAGAGGAAAGTAAAAAATATATATATATATATATATTTTTTTTTACTATATTCACTCCATAGGACGCACAGACATTTCCACCTAGTTTTTTTGGGGGGTAAAGTGCGTCTTATGGAGCGAAAAATTCGGTATTTGCCCATCCATTCCTCTACTGCACCATTCATTCTGTGCCTCTCTTCCTTACTTCTGTTTCCTTTTACTTGTTATTACTGTTAGCATGTACAAAAGAAAACATTTTGCCGTACAATCACATCCTGATTTTCTTCTAAATAGTAAATGCATCATTATTATGTCCCATCCATGCTGTATTCAGGGCAGGCACAATTCAGACCTCGTTTCCTAGTAGAGCATTGGACAGAATGTCCTTTGTCTGGTAAGCCATATTTGTAAAACAGACCATTAAATGCAGAGAGAGAAAAGGAGAGAAATATCTTGGTCGCACAGAAGGAGATACTACAAAGAGTCTATTTCTGGCCTATGTCTGGGTCTTGTACGTCACTGTAGATAAAAAGTACCAGTGCTTTATTTTTGCAGCTAGTGTTGTCTCTACCCCATGAAAAAGGATAATTGAGGGCGGTTTCCATGCCCTCCAACATTTCACAGATTAAAATAAGGACACACTCAGAACACCCCTCTTTTCATATCAAGGTTCACTGCCTGATGCTCCCCACCATTATTCCACATATGCTAAAGGCTCTGCTGCTGTCCTTCCTGTATGCTGCATTCATTTGCTTTGCATTTGCAATAGCCTGTTCTCCACTCATTTAAGGAACAGTTAAAAGAGTTGGATATGTATGTTTAGCCTGGAGAAGAGAAGATTAAGTGGAGACATGATGACTGTCTTCCAATATCCAAAGGGCTATCACATACAGAAAATGGAGCACACTTGTTCTCTGTTGCTCCAGGACTAGAACAAAGAGGTGGATATTGCAAGGAAGCAGATTTGGGCTAAACATTAGGAGAAACTTCCTAACAGTAAGAGGTGTTTCTACAGCAGAACAGACTGCCTCAGGCAGTGATGGACTCTCATTCGCTGGAAGTATTTAAGGAGAAGCTGGACAGTCTTCTGCCAGGGATGCTGTAATTCTGGGGTCCCCAGTGTGGGGATCCCAAAGTGGGGACACATCTCCATTGTTGCCCCCGCCGTCTCCCTGCCCCCCTGATTTATTTATTTACTTATTTATTTATTTATTTTTAAACCAGGAATACTTTGGATTAACTCAGTGGTGGTCAAAGTATGAGATTGGTATTTCAATATGTGTTACATTATTAGAAACAGCAACAACAATTGCATATTGGATGGTACCACTCTAGTACACATTACAGTACAAATACAGCCCTCTTTGCCTTGGGGACTGAGCCGGGGAGCATCCAACAATGCAGCACAAGAGAGGATGACAGGAATGGAGTCCTGGTTCTATGCAACTGTCAGGCCTCCCATTTCTGCGGTCTAGGAATGCCACAAACCCTCCCGCCTGTGCTACTTGTGACATTTGTGCCACAGGTTGTATGTATGTCCTTGGCTTACATTTCCAATGAAAAGAAGCAATGGACCGGTACTGTAAATAGAAGCATACTTGATACAGAAAAATACACTGATAATCATGCTTTGCAAGTTCTCCTTTCAGTAGTGGGGCAGCACCCAGAGAAGAAATTGAACATGTAAAGCTGTCCCAAGATATGCACTGTAAAGACATATAAAAGCTAACAGTAAACAATCAATGCAAAGGCTTAGTATCTATCGCCAAGTCAATACAGCCTGAGCCTGACAACAATGATGACACATCAGAGGAATATTGTACTGACAGCATTGAAAGCAATATACATTTTAATCTCATTTAGAATCCAGTTCTGCCTGTGGAGGTGCTCTGTGATACCATTGTGAAACTACTGGAGAGTGTCTTCCAGAAATGCTTTACTGTATGGTTTTCTGTCTCAGACCAGCGGGTTGGACTAAATTATCATTTGTTACCTTCCAGCTGTGACCTCAATCACCATCACCAAGTGTCCCAGTTGCATGGAAACAGTGGACTTTTTCCTTCCTATCCACAGAGCCAAATTGCCTGACACTTTCTCAAAACTCTTCCATATGCATGTGGGAGAATGGTGCTGAGACACAGTCAGCCAATCTGTTGCACTGACCAGGATGCTGGGCCTGGAAATGAGAAACCCAGCTTGCAAATCCCCCACCCACCCATGAAGGTCAACAGGGGGCTTTTCTCAGCCTATCGTACCTCACAGAGTTCTTTGGAGGCCAAATTGCCACTCTGAGATTGTTGGAGAAATGGCATGATACAAATTAATAAATAAAATAAGGAGGAACTCAAAGAATAGGACTACTTTGAGCATGTGTTGCATGTGTGTGTGTGTGTGGGGGGGGGGGTTACCTCCTCTTCTGGATCATGGCCTAAATGTACAGGATGTCTGGATTTCCTGAATCTGGCAAATATCTGGGTGTTCTAATGCTTGTGCAATATATTGTCCCATCCTAGTACTTTCTTACTTGTATAGCAGTGAGCCTATATCCATCCTTCCCAGAAGGGCTTCTGTAGGGACAGCTCTGTGCGCATAAAGCAGGGGTGCAAAAGTGTGGCCCCTAAAGCCCTATCTGGTGGCCCCTCAGACCCTTAGCTGCCACTGAAGAAAGACAAAAAGTAGAAAAAATGCTCTAGGAACGGGCTATATACTTCTTCATTTATTTTTATTTATTTATTATATTTATACCCCGCCTTTTCTCCTGCAAGGAACCCAAGGCGGCTTACATAATCCTCCTCCTCCTCTCCATTTTACCCTCACAACAACCCTGTGAGGTAGGTTAGGCTGAGAGTCAGTGACTGGCCCAAAGTCACCCAGTGAGTTTCATGGCCGAACAGCGACTAGAACCCGGATCTCTCCCGAGTCCCAGTCCAACACTCTCACCACTACGCCACCCTGGCATTGCTCAAAGAGTCTTGCCTGCCTCCTAGGACATCCTGGAGACACTCTAGGAATGAGGCTTCTATGGCAGGAACCATAGACCATTTCAGAGTGTTCTCCTGCCCGCCCCCAATGGTGGTTTAAGCTGTGAGTGAGTTGGATGTTCGTATGTGTGACTGAATGAGGGTGGGAAGTGATTGTGTGTGAGGGAGTGGGGAGAGGAGGGGGCAAGTGAGTGGATGTGAGTGAGGGTAGTTTGTATGTGTGAGGGGGACATAGGCAGCCCCCGGCCCCCGACAGATTACTCCCAAAGGAATGCAGCACATTCTGGTGTGCGGGTGGGTGTGAGAGAGTAGTATATGAATGTGCATGTGTGCACATGTGTGGCCCTCACCACCCCAGCGGACACCCAGTGCAGCCCTCGACTCTGGAGAGATTGTGCACCCCTGATATAATGGGATTTATAAGCAATGTTGCCCCCTACATGGAAGTGAATGGGGACACTACTCACACAGGATGTCTACGAGTGCATAAGAGGACACACATGGTTGGTGCTGGGGAACTTGCTTTCTGGCATTTAATGTTACTTTATCCTGCATAGATGCCATCCATCCCCATCCCCTTCTTAAGATAAATCAGCTTAAACCCAAACTTTACACGTTTGTAAATGGAGGTATTATTCAGCTCCTTAGAGCTGGCCACAATTTTGCTTCCTCAGCAAAGTCCTCAGAAAAGTTGCAGCTCAATCTTCTGTCTCTATTACAAAGAAATAGCAAAGGGATCAAGCAATGACCCCCTCAGAACTGTCCCCTACTGTGTGACATGAGATTGCTCATCAAGCAGGCCTTGTTTCCCCCTTTACAGTCAATTCAGTGCTGGCTCGCCTCATTCCAGCCCAAATTCCCTGCTGCTCAGAATGCTAGCAGCATCTCCTAGGGTGGGCTGTTATCATAGGCTTGCTGTAATGCCAGTAAATGGCTGTGTGTGCTTCTACTTTCCTGCTACTTCAGTGAAAGAGATGATTAAGCTGGGGTCTTTTATTTTATTTTCTATTTTGCTAGATCTATGATTGCTCTTCTTCTTAAGCCACTCCATTCAGGAAAAACCTACATTTACCACCATACACTTTAATTTTAAGTTACCAAATGAAAACTGAAAAAAATAAAATAGAATACATGGTAATTTGAAACAGGCCTGTGCCCAAATTGGTGGTGAATATTTTGTCTGCATCAGTCCCTTCCCTCCAGTTTCACTTATTATTATTTGGAGGGGGGTTGGGTGGTGGTAATTGTATTGATAAGGGGAGATGTGCTTGTTGGTTCAGAGTGATGGCAATACTTCGGGACGTGTCTTTATTTTTGTTTGTTTGCTTGCTTGCTTGCTTGCTTGCTTTCAGTTGTGTCAGCATGAAGCCAAATCTGATTGGCTATGCAGCATCATGATATCATCTCATCCACAATGTGACCACAAATTGGCTGGATAATCCATGGTTCTTCTAATTAAGATGATGCAGTAAAAAGAAAGGGGAAACAGTACCAAAGCAGTATCATGAAAAGGAAATAAGGGCAATGAAGAAGGAAAAAGTGAGTATTTTCCTAATTAAGGGAGTTTGATATAAATATTTCTTCTCTCCCTCCAAACAGCACTTGCTTTCAACTTGAAAATCAAAATGAATAAATACTCAAAACAGCCTGAAGACCAAGTCTCTTAAAATACTCAATTGATGGAATTTTGGGCTAGCACTGCATGGAACCCAATATCCAATACTCAAGACAACCACATGCAAGATCTGTAGATGCATGCAATGAGGCGTCTGAGCAGTCCTTTTCTGGGATCAATTCCTCCACCACAGAGGACAATGTATGATCCAAGCTATTTCCCCTAAATTTGGGAAAGAGTTCAGCCAATTACTCTGAACTAGTAAACAATTCTCCTAAATGCAGCCCTGATGCAAACCAATGGAGGTGATTGTTTCAATTGGTTTTTTGTAGGGGCTGCTTTGAAGAACTGCATGTAGGGCACCATCTGCTGGGGAGGAAAAGCCCACTCCCTTCAGGGTATTCTCTTGTCCCAAGAGCACCATGATGGGGTGGGCATTTGCCTCCCAGTAGCAGCTTCTCCAGCAGTCTTTCCAACCAGCCCCTGGAGAATGGGCTGCACCCAGGAAAACTGGCTGGGGAGCAAAATCCCAGTCCCCACAAAGGACCACATTGCCCCATGGATCCTCTGCAGCTGGTGGGCTTTTGCAGGGCTGCAGACTCTTTATTTCTCCGTATTGAATTCAGCAGGGAGATTTAAAGTGACTACAGCCCCCAAAACAGCTGATATGGGCTTGGAGCAAGCAGCAATGCACAGCTGAAGAACCTCTTGTACTAAGGGACGGAGATGTATGAGTATTTTGTTTTTGCTCTCAAAACTTGCGAGCAAGCCCTGTTTGAAGGCCTGAACGCCAGCATGCATCTGCTGAAAATGTTTGCAAACTGTCAAACACATGCTCACATCCGTCTTGTGCCCAATTCCAACTTCGCTTTATGCAAATTTCCTAATTTGTGCAAATTTCCTCCATAGACTGAACCAGCCCCGCTTTACCCTATGGAGGAAATTTGTGCAAATTTTAGAACAAAATATGGCTGCCCGGGTACTGTCTGGAACTGGGCTTTATGACCATATTAAGCCAGTACTGTACTGTCTTCACTGACTCCCAGTTCATTTCTGGGGCCAATTCAAGTTGTTGTTAACCTACAAAGTCCTTCATGGCTTGGGGCCACAGTATCTAAAGGACCACCTCTTCCCATATGTTCCTGCCCATGCCCTTAATAGACATCTAAGGCCCTGCTCCAAGTGGTCCCTGACACTGAGATTCAGTGGGTGGCTACTCATGAGCAGGCCTTTTCCACACTGGCCCCCAAATTGTGGAATGCCCTCACTAGAGAGATCTGCCTGGTGCCTGTTTTTGTTGACTTGTCAGTGCCAGGCGAAGTCCTTTTTATTCTCCCAGGCCTTTAAAAAGTATTTTTAACTGCTGCTTGCTTTATTTTTAAAAATTGTTTAATGCTGCATTTTAAAAACATTATGTTTTTAGCTTCTCAGTTATTTATCTCTTTTAAATGCTGGATGTTGCTGCTGCTTTTAAACTGAATACTTTTTAGTGTCCTTTATTATTGGTTTTATATATTTTTTGCTTTTATTGTGTATGTTGCACTGAGAGCTTTGGCTATATGGCGACCCATACATTGAATAAATAAATAAAAATAATTATGCCCCCAAAGCTCAATTTTCAGGTGCAAGCCCATCAAAGGTCACCAGCATTATTACCATATAAATATAGCTACACAAACATCATTGCTAGATACTCTCCAAGCAGTAATGTTCTTTAGGTACTAGAAAGCTAGGAGGAGAGGACAGGCTCACACTGCCACAATAAACCAAGTCTCTTAAATTTACAGGGAATTGAAAATAAGTTGTAAAAATAAAAATAAACCTCATATAAATCTGGCCTCACTTTACAGTTCCTGCTACTCACAGAATGGCAGAGTTTCCACAACCATACTGAGGCAGCCTGTTGCTGTGGGCTGCATTTAAATTTCTGTCGCGAACAACAGGCTCCATTAGCTCAAAATTTGCTCACTGCATTCCTAATGTTGTTGTTCTCTATGCTTTATCATTTCTCCCATCCCCATGCACACAGAACTGCATGCCAAAGTGCCCCTCAGTTTGTTTCTCAGCTCCTTTTCCAACTGTTTAAGCAGCCTGGTGTTTTACGCTGTGTATTCATCTGCTCTCACTCACTTCCCTGTCTCTTATCTTTGGAGCTGCCTTTCCCTCTGATGTTTCTGCCCTCTCATTTTGGGGGCTTTGTTTCCTCTGTTTGTTCCCACTCCTCACTTGTCTGCTTGTTCCTCCTTTCAAGTGTGTGTCAATCAAGCTGACACTTGATTTAATTGTTCCCCCCCCAAATGATGACCTCAGAGGTCTTCATTTGTTACAGTCGTTTCCTTCATTGATCTTGGCCAGACCCCAAAGCTGCTGACTCCTAATAGATTCCCTCACACAAGTTTCAGTCAGTTGTAACTTACTCATTTTTCACGTTTCAGCTAGCAAAAATCCAGAGTTTAATTATGGGCATGATAGCCCTAGCGCAGTGTTCTCCAACCTTGGGTCCCCAGATGTTTTTGGCCTACGACTCCCAGCATGCTGGGAATTGTAGGCCAAAAACATCTGGGGACCCAAGGTTGGAGAACACTGCAGCCTAACGAGTCTCCAAGGCCAGTTGCTGTTTCTTTAATCTGCACAACACAGCCAAGAAAACCTGGGGTAAATTGTGGTTGGATGAATTTTCCTGATTAGGTTTGGAAAATCCATCTATTTCCTTCAAAATTTGGAGAGGGAAAAAAATAACCTTGGCTTATTCCATGGGTGGGGAACCTCTTTCAGCTCGAAGGCTAAATTCAATTTCAGAGAAGCTCTTGGGGGCTGCATTCCAGTGGTGGGCGGAGCCGAAGGCAAAAGGAGGGAGGCGAAACATACCAACATATTTTAGCTTAAAGCCCTTGCTGCCAGTAGCTAAGCCGTGGGAGGAGATCTTTCAACCTTTCGGAAGGGGGGGGGGGATGCACAAAAGCTGGGAAACTGAATGATCAGTGGTCTGGGAAAAAGGGGTAGGGGAAGGGGAAGGGGAAGGGGAAGGGGGGCCTCTGGGGGCTGGATTTGGCCCCTAGCCTGAGGTTCCCCACACCTGGTCTATTCTAACTCCAATTCTGAGCTAAATTGGATCCCATCTCATCCCCTGATGATGCCATGTGAAGCATGAAGGGGTCCAATTGCTTCCCACAACTCCCTGCTGAAATTTAAGCCCCCTCTCTACCCCCTCTCAACTGGCTGCTGCCTGCCTCCCTCTAACCCCCAGGCCTGCAGCTCAGGTGGCGGCAGGTCTCTCTCTCTGCCACTACACGTGCATGCGTGCACACACACACATTCTACCTTCTCTCTCTATGGCCTGGTGCACAGTTAAAGCGAGCCAGATATCGGGAGCACTGAGAAATATGGTGTTCCATATTTCCTTAGAACTAGTGAATGGTGTCAGTTGCACTGGGAAATGGCATTTCCCAGTGCTCCTGGCACCAGCTGGCAGCTTTAACAATGTGCCAGTCCTCAAAGTGGGGAGGGTGGAAAGAACGATTCCTCTCCCTTACTCTGCCCCACTGTTACCAGAACAGCAAAGAAGGTAAGTGCTGCTGGTGGGTGGGGGAGAGTTTGGAGGTAGGTGGCTGAATGGGTAGGAGGCAGAGAGGGGGGACTTGATTTCTTCTTCAGTCTGTATTAAAATCTAAGGTGGAGAAGAACTTTCAGGTCCGTATTTGAGGCAAGCATTACAATAGCCCCCGAGATTTGTATTTCTGAGCCAGGAAGTTAAGGATGATCGCTTTTCTCCACACTTTGATGCTTGCCCAATTTTAGGAGGGGGATCTTCAGACAAGCCCAAAATGGGGAGAAGGGGGTGGCATGAAATATTAGTGTCATTGGAGGGGTCTTACCATGGTGTCAGCGGGGGAATCTCACCACCACCCCTTTTCTTTTAACTTTCAAACGCTGCTGGCTCTGCTGGTACCTGTGGTGCTCTGGCAGAAGAAGTGAACTTCTGCTGACCACTGAGCACCACCATCCTCCCCAGAGGTGCTGTTGGAAGAAAGAATGGCAGCAGCTGGAGCTCTGCTCCTGCTGCCGCCGCTGTACCACCAACATATGCTGGCAGAGCTGCTGGTATTTAAACGATAAGAGAGAGAGAGAAAAAGAAGGAAGGAAGGAAAGAAGGAATTCCCCCCTCCTATCACATGTTAAGCCCAGTGTGCCCCCCCAAAACATAGCAGTGATTGAATGTCAAGTTGTCAACCCCCCAAAATGGTACCAAAATGGATGCTACCAATTTGTGACCTGTAAAAGTCATGGAAAACTGGGAGCCCACCCCGAAGATGGAGACAATAAAGACCTATTTGTTCTGATGCTACCAAGATATTTTCAAGTTTGAGTGAAATTTCACAAAACCTCAACAGAATTTCATGTCCATCTATGTAATATGACATCAGGACTAAAAAGACACCATATTGCTGAAGTAGGGAGAGGAAGAAAAAGGGATGACCCAAGGGTGGAGCACGCCGATTCATTCAAGATTGGTTTGCTCCTCCTCTACGTAGCAGCAGTCTTTATGGTCAGCAGCAGTCTTTATGGCCAGAATCAATGTCTCCAGTCTCTGAGCAAGCATAGAAGCTGTAACCACTAGGCAAAGGGAGGATCAACCAGCACAGAGAACTGCCACATGCTACAGAGGCATGGCCAGTCACAGCTCTCCAGCAAGTGTCCCCAAGTGTCTGAGGATGCCTGACCCCACACTTTATGGTCCCAGCAAAACACAGCTGTACCTGGACATGCCAAACTGTGCTTATAGCAGTAAAACAATGTAGGGTGAAGAGTACCTGGGCTAAAGATGCTACATCAAAATAGAAATTGGAGAACATTCCGCAGAGCCCTAGTTGGCACTGGGACGCTTCTCCTTTTAGCCGACTCTGTTGTCCTTTTGAGTAGCTCTTCCACACAATGCTTCCCTTTAAATTCACACCTCTTCCATGTTAAACTCAGAGTATCCAGCCAGAACTTGTGGTGTATTCTTGTATATCCTGCTGGAGCTGTAATTTAGCAAGTTCAACAGGAATAAGTAGGAGGGAGGCTTTCACCTTGCAGTGACCACCATTGCTTGTAGAGATCTGCTGTGCCCACTCACCAAATTATTGTCTCATGCCAGTTTGTGCCTGGGTGGATATTAGTTATTCATTTCCTCCCTCTTTTCTGTGCTGAATTCTGAAGCCTGTATTCATTTCTAATGAAGTGGGAGTTTTGCTGGAGTAAAACATCTATAATGCACCAGAGATGCTGTAAAGTTGCTCTTTATATATATATATATATATATATATATATATATATATAGGATATTACAGGAGAATATATATATACATATATATATATATATATATATATATATATATTCTCCTGTAATATCCTGTATTGCCCACATTTGCCAGTATTTTACATGCATTTCCCCAGTTATAAATTCCTCCCCAATACTAACCCAAACAAGTGAAGCCCTTCCTCCTGCAAGTGACAAGTTCAAGTTCAAAAATTGGAAGGAAAGAGAGGAACCGCCTTGGTTCCTTGAAGGAAAAAAGACGGGGTATAAAATAAATATAATAAATAAATAAATAAAACTTTGTTCTTGGGGATGTCAATACTCCACAACATTGGAGGGTGGCTGGGTGACTGGCCAGATGGGCAATTTAAAAATACAATAAATAAATAAATACATCATTGCAAACAAATAGGTCCACAAAAGTTAATAGCCCACAAGCAAATTCACTGGCCAGCCTGCCCACACATAGCCATTTCGTGACCTAAAAGGTGGGGGACACACTACTTCTGTAAAGTTCCCTGCTTGGCTCCCTGAAGGCAGTTCTTATTAGCCACAGGCAACAAGATGAATGGCTATTTATAAGCCTGTTCCATGGGCAAATGGAACATCAGGTTGCACCGATTGGGGAATTATGATGAAATTATTGTCCAGAATCAATCTAGGGGCACTTGAAGAATTCAGTCTTTGTGAGTTCCTATATGAAATGACCTGATTCACAGCTCTCTGACTAATGTGTGGATCAGAACTGAGCTATTTACTGCAGTGGCTCCCATGCTTGGGCACACAGATGTGTTTGGATGACAACTCCTGTCATCCCTGACAATTGGCCATTCTAGCTGGGGAGAATGGGAGTCCTGGTCCAACCATATCTGTGGACCCAAGGTTGGGGAACACTGACTGGGTTTCATGCTTCTCTGAATGTTGGGAATCAGTTCTCAACACAGTTTAAACATATCAAAATGCACATTTAAAGATGTACTTGGAAAGAAAGATATATTTGGTGAGAAAATATGCATTTCATACATATTTAAATACATTTGGGGGGTTGGAACCAGATCTAAGCTGGATCAATTGTGCTGGTGCAAGTGGACTTCTCTGTCCCCTCCTTCACATGGCAGCCCTTCCAGCCCCCTGAAAATGTGACACAGAGTCAATTGACTTTGCTGAATGGGGTGAGCTGTGGTATGTGGGGGGGAGAGAGGGGATCCTCCAAAATTGAATGGAAGGCCTTTCTGTGATAGGAGCCCTTCCTCTCGTTGAAGGTCCCTTACTCTTGAGGAAAGCAGATCCTGGATCCAAACCGTTGAAATGTTGGGTGTTTTTTTTTTTAAGGTCAACTATGAATGTGGAAATGAAGCAGAACAGTATTGTGGGTAAAGGAAATATGCCAAAGTGACAGGGAGCTGAGCCGGATTCTTCCATCTCTAAATCAGGATTCTCTCAAAGTGACAACCAGTGGCAACTAACTCGCTGCCCGGAATGCCAGAGGCCGAACGCCTCACATTTGTGCTGATTGCCCATTTTGGAAACCCCTTCCACAGTGCAACTGGGGCCAAGAATGGGTGTGAATGAACAGTCTCACTCCTTGCTTATTCTTGGCTGATACATCAGAGGTGTGCTGATTCACAGCTGATGTTTGCTCCTGGCGAGGAGAGCAGCAGGGAAGAACAGGAAAAAGAAATATCAATGAAAATGTCTTTTTTAATATGAGATATTAGATGGATGGCTCACGTAATTCCTGGTCTTTAACCTTGCAGGTGTGTTTCCCATTTCAGATAAATCTTAGCCAGTTAATTGTCAGAAGTGAGTAATGAAGCCAAGGGTTTTGACCTTTCATCTATTTTAGACAAAAAACCAATTGTGCTGCAGCAGCAGGAAATTGCAGCTTGACAAATTCAGATGAGGTCACTTTGCCAGTGTGAAGGAAGAGAGTGTGCACTCACCCACATTCATCACACCAATCTAAATACTCCTTGTTGTCACAGCATGCAGGGTACAAAAGCAGGCATGAAATGTTCAGCTTCGACATGAAGTGATTATTGCAGGCCTCCTCAGTCTAGGTTAAGACAATTTCCCTCTAGGGCCCCACATACACAACCAGATACCACCTACGGAAAAGGAATAACTTCAGCGGGTATTTTGGGTTATTTTCTTTTTTGTTCGTTTGTTTTACATTTCATTGGCCCTCCGTACATATCCGAATCAGAGGAATACATCAGGGAGCTACAACAACTCTATTTGACATATGGGAATGGCATCGCCACTGGGATAGTATCTCCAATGTGTGAGGAGCTCGATTGGGGGACTGAAGTCCGGCAAACTTTCTGGGCTCGACCCCCTGAGCTCCGCTTGCCCTACCTGCTTACCTGGCTTGACTCGTGTTCTTGTGAGCTGAGCCAGGGAAGCGACTTCCGGGTTCCCAGTGCTATGTCGTTTACGTAGAAAATGGCATAACATAATGGTACGTTAAAAACGGCTGTGATTTGCGCAAGTTACACAAATCGTGGCCGCTTTTAACGTATCTGACGCCATTTTCTATGTAAACAACATAGCTCCGGGAACCCGGAAGTCTGGTGAGCGCCTTGGCTGGCACTCGCTTTTGTCCCAGCTTGGTAGGCACGGCGGCAGCGCTCACCGAGCATACCACGAGTCTGGTGTTGGTGGTATTTGGAGGCAATAGATTTGGACATTCACCAGTGGAGGAGTTATTTTCAGAGGGGATAGAATAGAACATCAATGGGAATCAGCTGTGTCTTTTGGTGCAGCTTTCTTAGCATTGGTGGTGTATGAGCACAGTTGAGCATGGAAACCTACTCCCATGCACCTCAGTGACAAGTTACTACTGGATACTATTTCAAGGTACTGGTATTAATGTATAAAGCCCCAAATGGCTTAGGTCCAGGGCTAGGGATGGGCAAATGAGCGAAGTTTGAGATCAATAGGATTCTCCAAATGTCGTTTCGCCACTTGTCTTGTGCCCAATTCCCATTCATGTTTGGGATCACTGCTTGCTCTGTGTGAATGGGAAACTCACACAAATCAAACAGCGATTGAATGGGAGATTTGCACAAGCTTCCACAAATTTGCACAAATTCCCTAATTTTCACAAATTTCCTCCATAGACTAAAGGAAATTTAGTCCTTCAAATTTCCTCCATCAGACTAAAGGATGATGATTCAGTCCACAGAAGAAATGTGCACAAATTAGGGAATTTGTGAAAACTGAACTGGGAATTGGGAATGAGATAAACTCAAGCACGTGCTCAGTGATTTACGAATATCTTTGACAGACACGTGCTCACGTTCAGAGCTTCGAACGGGCATGTTCGCATGTTTTGTGAGCAAAAACAAAATGTTCATATATCCCTTATATGTCCCATTCCATATAGATCTGGCGAGACCCTAATATCATATTCAGAGGCACTTCTCCAGGTGCCCCCACCAAATAAGGTGAGGCTGGGAGGGATTGGGGGATAATGATCCAGCTCAATAAGGCAACCAACCATACTGCTGTTTTCTTCAGAGCCTTGACATCTGCAACTGGTTTGCCACAAAATAAAGAAAGAAAGAAATGGGCCCATAATGCATTGTTGCTGGTGCCTTAGGGCCCAACTCTGTGTTACATTAATTGCATAGCATATAGCTGAACCTATTCTTTTTTACACAAGAGTAAGTATGTGTGGCCCAGAATTGGATCAGGCCCAGCACACTTCGGGGGGAGAGGATTAAACCTCCTTCCATCCATCCAGGGATTGAAAAGAAAAGAAGACTCTTTTGGACTCCAGGGAGGCTTTTTCCCTAGTGTAGCCTTTAAAAAAAATCTCAGACAGGGTGGAGGGCAGAATTTTGGGAACCACATGGGTGGGCAGGAGGTTTAATCCTCCCCACCCAGTGTTCCCTTTTCCTGTTCTAAATCGGGGTTATGCACACTTCCTCTAGGGTATTTATTAGCTACACACTACACAATTTACATAATGCGTAGTTTGACCCTTAGAGGCCAAAGTTTTCCAGAGTCCCACCACCACCACCACCACCATTCCCCTCCTTCAAGTAATAGAAGACAAGATCTGCCCTTTTATCAGTGCAACATCAGATGGTTGCTCAAAACTACTTCCCCCGACATGAAATATATGGCAATGCTTCAGACTTGTTGCAGCTTGAGATCCTTCACAGAATGGAGGTGGGATTTATGCTTCAACACATCCCCCAGCACTTATCGAGGGCATGCATGAGACTAATCACACAGCAAAGTGCTGGAAGGAGCTCCCAAAGCCCCCTGATAAACCTCCCTCCTTTTTCTGTTAGTGTAGCCAATTTGCTGCCTCACAACCTTCTCTGATCTCTCGCTCCCTCTTTCCTTACAAGAGCCTGACAGCCGAGCTCTGTCTCTGTTGGACAAGAAACAAGCCCTCAACAGGCGTCTGGAGTAAGTTTGGCCTTGAGGAAAAGAAAGTGCTCTTAGTTCCAGATACAACTGAGAAGGGTTGCCACAAAACCAGAGCCTGTGGCGAGGCTAGTGGTGATGATTACTCGTGTGAGACTGTAATCTGTGCTTAAACCAGAGATGTGTAAAACCTCTCTGAGCAATTCTGCTCAGTTTATTGAAACTCTTTTTTCAATCCCTTTGAAATTCCTCAGAGGTCATATCTGAGTGGGACCCCACAAGAATTTTGCTTCTGGCCAAATCCAGTGGCAACTCTAATTGGAATACAGTGAAAACATAAAATTGACATGGCCTAGAATGTATATTGGATTCCTCTTCTGCATCGACATTCTTGTGTATGAGCATGAGAAGGCTCTAATGTGCTTTTTAAAAAAAGGAATGTGGAAAACTGTCAAAAGGAAGAAAGGCCAAGATAATGAAGCTGCCATAGGAAAACAAGACAGAATTCATTCTTGAGGGTCTTCTGCAGGAGAGAACTGAAGTCAGTGACCCCCAACCCATCCTTCTTCAGATGGCATGGGGTGGAAAAGAACTTAAAGAGGCAGCATGAGTGAGCTGTGCTGTGCTTTTTTGTGTGCTTCCACAAATAATTTGGGATATACAGATTTTGTTACAACCATTCTGCCTATGTTTCATGGATTGTCAGGCGTCTTTCACTCCATCATCTGATCAAAATCTGACTGATTCGGATTTTTCCCCCTTCAGAAAAGTACTTAAAATTGTCCGTCACAATTTACAGACCTTCCAGTGGCACATAACATTCTGTGCATTTTTTGATAATGTAGCAAATGAAAAAAGCCATGAATGAACAGAAATAAGGGAAAGGTGTGGCAAACTGCACAATGGGCTAACCTACCTCACAGGGTTGTTTTGAGGATAAAATGGACAGGAGGATTATGTAAGTCACCTTGGGTTCCTTGCAAGAAAAAAAGGTGGGATGTAAACATAATAAAGAAATGGGCTATGCAAAGTTCAGAATTATTTTTTTTAATAAACCAGACAATGGTGAATTCCTGGTGCATTGCTTCTACTTTGGAAACTAGATCCATTAATTTGGAATTTTAAAATCTTGGGATACATTTGGTTATGGAGAGGTTTGTAAGACTGCCTTGTCTAGCAACATCTCAGGTCAGGGGGACAATGCATTAGTCATTGTACAAATAGAGCACAATTGTGGCTGTACTGGATGCATAAGAATAATATACTAATTATGTCAATTACAGACAAGGGAAACATAAGAAGACAGAATCCCCTGTATCTTTTCATGATATCTTTTCACCATGGTGCTCACTCGCAATAAATCGTATTTTGCTGAGATAAACAAGTTGGCTAAATCATGTTGCATTATTTCGTTAAAGGCATGAAGGGGAAGGATATGGAAGAATCCCGCAACATATGGCCTCCAAGGAGAAGTGCATTTTCCTGGTCCATAGAGTTTGATACGGTCATGAAAAATTTAGCCTTTCAATTTATTTATTTTTTAAATCAGCCTTGATGAAAAATTCAGTCTAACCTTCAAGGAGAGAAAACACGGGGGGGGGGGGGAGGTAAATGCAGCAAATGCCTTAAAAGTGTAAACAGAAGTCAGAAAGCAAGTTAAAATATTAACTGAGCCCTTACAATGGTAAAAACCACATTCATTTAAGCCAGGTATATCATTTTAATGGCAAGCTTTCCATTTTGGATTTAGGGATGGGTGAATATGCCATGTTTGATTTGGTCGAGGTTCTCCAAATTCCTCCTTGAAGCTTGTTTCACCTCGTTCCCATACATGAGAATCTTTTTTTTTTCTCAATTGGGAAAAAATTTGCATTTTTAAAAGTGCGCACCCAAAATGTGAGCTTTTTCCCCATAGGCTAACGCATGAAAATGTGGATGGGAGAGGGAATGCATATTTGCGCAAGTGTGTACTTTTGAATGTGAACTCAAGTTCAGGAAATGGTGTGCGTGTGTGTGGGGGAATCCAGAAGATTACGCTCCTGATCACATTCGGGGTTGCGAATGGGACATGTTTGCATGGTGTGCAAACACAAACAAAATTCTCAGACATTCTTACTTTGGAAATTTGGTTTGGGGAGCCGTGGATTCTTCTCACTCATCCAGCCTGCCTGGGAGCTGGGACTCAGTTCACAATGCTTTCTCTAGTCTTATATCTTGCGCCTCATCACTTCCTTTCTTTAAGGCTGTTCCACTTCAGACAAGGGGCAGGACTGTACTTCCTGGTCCTGGTCCTGATATCATGAGCTCTCCCCTCCCCCAGACGTCCATGCATTAACATGGACGGCTGGAAAAATGAAGCCTGTGTGAGTACACTTTCGGACTTTCCTTTGGAATAACACTGGCCCGCTTCTGGCGTTCAACGTGAGTGCATCGAATGGGCAGTGGGGACATGTATGCAAGCCCCACCGCTTGGGAGGGAGCTACACAGCATGTCCACGGGATTCAGCATGTAGGTCTGAAGGGGGCTTCCACAACTGAACGTGCTTAGAGACTCCTCCATGTGACCAGGGATTCGAAATTTATCAGAAGTTCAGCCCACTTCAGAACTTCTCAAGGAATGCATGAAATTTCACAGCTTCCACCTCAGGGACAGGGACATTGGGGGTGGGGCACAACCCTGCTCCACCCTTCATCCATTTATTTTGCCTGAAAGGGACTACAATGTATGGCGATATGTGTTTTTCGGAGGGGAGGGATTGCAATACTGAACATACCCCCTGAGCATATTAAAAAAAAAAAAAAACACCCTCCCAAGTAGGATGGCTGTGTTTTCTACTTTACGGAGAATACTCCCCATTTTGAAGGGCTATCATAGGAATATAGGAAGCTGCCTCATAATGAGTCAGAGCATTGGGTCCATCTGGCCCGGTATTGCCGACACTGACTGGCAGCAGCTCTTCAGGGTTTCAGGCAGGATTCTTTCCTAGCCCTACCTGGAGAGGCCAGGGATTGAACCTGGAACCTTCTGCATGCAAAGCATATGCTCTATCACACTGAGCTATGGTCCCGCCCTACAGAGGAGAGTCCTCTATTTGAAGGCATCCTGTATGTACAGGTCTGTCTGCTCCTAGTCCAGTTTAGAGATAAAGAACCATCAGAAGGGAGAGGAGGTGCCTTGATGTTGCCCATCAACAGTTAGCCCCTGGACAGGGGACTGAGCAAGGGACGCAGTTCACCTGGTCACAGCCTTCCCCACTTTGGTATTTCTGTTTAAATGACAGTAACTCTTTCTAAATTTGTATCTCTTTATATAATAGCTATGCAAACTTTTATGCAAGTGTGTGTCCCCTTTTGACCTCCGTTTGGTAGGATGCACAAGTGGCCACCCTAACCCTCAAACCAGTTTGTGAAGTTGGAGGAACCTTTTTTGTTTTTGGCTCAGCCCTACCATGGAGAAAATGAAGCAAGGCCTAGGGCTGGTTCGTACGACCCGGGCGGCGAGTGGGGGAGGCACCACGGGGCTGTCTGCGGGGTCCAGTGGGGCGCCGCAGACGACCAGCGTCCCGCACGCGTGGGCAGACCCCGGTGAAGCCGGCAGTCCCTGCACCGCAGTGCGGGCCTCCTGGTGCTAGGGGGCGGGGGCTCAGGATGCCCAGAGGGGCCGTTTGCCCCTACAGCCCGGAGCGGCCGCAGCTCCGGCCACCCTGGGCTGCCGTGTCTGTGCAGCCCCCGCAGGATGGACACCTGCTGTTCACACGGCAGGGTGGCCACGTGCGGTAGGGGCTTACCCCTCCACCGCCCATGGTCACTTTGTGTGCTTCGCGCACGCGGCCGTCCCGCAGGGGCACCCCTGGCCTGCGTTCTCATGACATGGGAACCACGGGGGACCTCTGCTCCCCCGCGGTTTCTGTGTCGTATGAACCTGCCCTTAGAGTGGCTCCGGGGAGTGGCATATCACCTCATCTGCTACAAGTCCTCTGATGCACTGCAGAAGCAGCAATTCCACCACTCAGTGCATCAGAGCTTATGAAGCAAGGCTTAACATAATTTACGGAACATCCCCAGAGCTGCACTAGGCCTCACCTTGTCTGCACAAAGAGAACAGCAATCACGCCACCTCCTTCATGTACTAGAGGGGTGTGGGCTTTGAAAGTGGGAGCAGCACCACTGGAGAGAGCTCAGACTGCACTATGGCAGCCTTTCCTCTACCTAGTGCCCTTGAGATGTGTTGGACTACAGTTTGGGGAAGGTTGCACTAGGCTAAGAATGTGCTGGAAAGTTGTGGGCCCTGGATTTACCTCCATCACAACTGGAAAAGAGCAGTTCTGCCTTGAATTCTGAAACTTTGCTCCATCCCTAAGGAAAAAAAAGTTTATACTACAGCACTTTCTTTTTAAAAGGACAGTTCCCCTCATTAATGGAGTTGACACTCCTCTGTGTACATTAAATAATGTAAAAACACAGCAGAGGAAAACAGAAGACATTGAGTGACATTTGTTGACATTTTCCACAGAGGCAAAACAAGTTAACATTGTAGCTTAATGTTAAAAGGTCTGGGAGTTAATGTCCTTTCTCATCAGTGTGGCTCTGGGCAGGGATGACTGAATGCAGCCAGAGACGATGTCCCCTAACCTAACCGGTATTCTTGGACTCCTCCAGAAAAAGTCAGAAACTTCCAGTCTAATTTATTTTTAAAAAAAATACTAAGGAAAAACAGGAAGGAAACTAGGGCCTGCTGCCTTATTCCATTAATTTCACAGAACATCAGCTCCCAATGGGAACACATACTAGCTTATATTTTAGCTACAGTTACAGTTAGTTTGGGGCTTGTTTTTAATTTTAATTTTTTAATTTTAAAAAGCAAAAACTCTTTCCCACCCTTACATATTAAGGATCCAAACCTGCTGTTAGTTATGTTTGCACTGGTGAGTCTCGTTCTTTCAGTGGGACGCATGAGTAAGCTAAGCAACCTTTAGACTGTTTAGTCTTGAGAGCCAGTGTGGCGTAGTGGTGAGAGTGTTGGACTGGGACTTGGGAGATCCGGGTTCTAGTCCCCGCTCGGCCATGAAACTCACTGGGTGACTTTGGGCCAGTCACTGACTCTCAGCCTCACCTACCTCACAGGGTTGTTGTGAGGATAAAATGGAGAGGAGGAGGATTATGTACGTCGCCTTGGGGGTTCCTTGAAGGAAAAAAGGCGGGATATAAATATAATAAATAAATAAATAAATTCACCTCATCTGGCCACACCTTTTGGTGTAGAAGGAGGCCCTCCTGAATTACTACCCTCAAGACTCTCTCTGGGTTCAGACAACCCAATAACCACACTCAAGGGTGGAGTATGGGTTGAGAATGGGTTGTCATTAAACCATGGGTTGTTGTTGAAACCTTGGTTTTCAACCCAGCTGCACTAATAAGCCATGGCTCGTTAACCACAAACAACCCATGAAGAGAGTCCATGGTTTGTTTTTGGGTTGTGAACTGTGGGTTGTTCACCATGGTTTGTTATCTCAGCTGGGTTCAGACAACATGATTACTCACATTTCAACAACAACCCACATTTCAAACTTTGAGTGTGGGTTATCATGCAAAAATGGCACCTGAAAAGCATGTAGTGTAGTGAGACTTGCACAAATCGCGCAAATCATGTTAAAAAACCCCATGAGCTTTCCTGGCGCTGTTTTGCACAAATTCCATTGGCGTTTTGAAAAAAAATAGGCAAATCACAGTCTGTCTTACAGGTGGAAGCCCACAAAATTCCCTTCACCCCCCTCGCTCCTGTGTGTGGGGGAGAGTTTTGCGCGGGGGGGGGGGAGTGAAGAGTGATGAATGAAATGAGGTGATTTCACCTCCAATCAGGGCACGGGCAAATTAGTTGCCCCATGGGGTGAGGCATATGGGGTGGGGCCCTGAGGCTCTATTTAAGCACAGGAGACCCCACCCCCGTGCCTCTTTCTTTGCAGCTCCCTCCCTCCACTCCCGATGAAGCAGTGTGGGCTCCTCTGGTCGCCTTTTACGGGGCCGAGTAGGAATTTTGGCTCATTGTCCTTATTGGCTCGGGGCAATGTGCGTGTTTCGCCTACTCCATACTGTGGAATCGGCGGTGGGTTTGTTGTTTTGGGTTATCTTTTAATTTGGTCACATTGGCCTTAGGTTAGGCGGTAAGTGCGGTGAATAGGCAGTGGGGGTTAGGGTTACGGTGAGCATCCCATGGCACCTTTTAAGGTGATTGGCGAGAACCCGAGCCTCACAAATGTCGATGCCTTGTGGCTCAATTTGTGAGAGGTAGGGTCACCTTTGGGGTCTACCCATCTCACCCTCCTTGGTTGTCCCGTGGCGCCGGGGGACGGTGACCCTGGGTAGATCCCCCAGCACCCCGAGTGCAGAATTCGAGGGTGGCGAGTCACGGCGCCGCCCTCGAGTTTGGGATGCTTTCGCCCGGAATGCTCCACTGGCCGTTTGGCCGGCCTTAGTTAATCCCGCACTTCTCCCTTCGCAGACCTTCGAATCAATAAATGTGGCCCTGATTTTACACCATAACTCTTGTCTCGTCTCTTCATTTCCCCCTTTACCCGCGCAAAAACCCTCAACTCAGCCTGCTTCTGGTCATAGGATTGGAAGCAGCCAGAAAATCCAGCGAGTTCAAATGAGCCAGATTTCTCTGTTTCTGTACCTGCCTAATTTAAGTGAGTTTAAAAAGTGAAACTGCACATGCTCAGAGTGTTGCCTTTAAAAAAATGCAAACTATCTTTTGCTTGTTTTTGCATATGCTCAGAATATTTTTTTTACCATACTTGGAAAACAGGTATGTGGGGGGGGGGGGTTGTTCTAACATGTCAGGAAATGTAGAAGCAGCTAAAGTATAGAATGGGGGTGCTGTGTGCGTGTAAGAAATTTTAGTTGTGTGCTTCACAACTGAAGTAATACACATGGCAATCTACACATGGCAATCGGCCAGATGGGCGATTAATAAATGTAAATAATAAACAAATAATAAATAAATAAATAAAGGGGGTCCCCATAAGACCGTTACGTCCAGGATCTACAATTGCCTAGTTGCACCACTGCTCCAGCCCCCTGAAAATGCTACATGGAGAGTTGGGGGACCCCACTGAATAGGGTGAGTTGTAGCATGGGCGGAAAGGGGAATCCTTGAAAATTGGATGGAAGCACCTTCTGTGTTCAGAGGCCTTCCATCTGTGGAAGGCAGATTCAGGATCCAACCCAATATGTTGGGTAAATAAGATACAATTATATATCTGGGTTATGTATAATTTGGAAGAATGTGTTCAGAACAGGCACTAGCTGAGTGCTTTCACATCTGTATGCAGCATCAAAGATTACAATGCAAATACAGTTGACTGAAGAGATTCCACAGCCTTGTCTATTTCATTCCCCATATTAGCAAGCAGCACTTATGCCAACCTGAACAACCAATCACCATGTGTTTCAATAAAAGGCCCATGCTTTGTAGATAATCATCAGCAAACTCAAAGTGCAAAAATCTATTAATGCCTTAACATTACTGTCATTTGCACAGCAAGCTGGGAAGATTCCTAGTACAATATAGTAATACTTAGCATCTCCGTAGCTATTCAGAGTATTCAAAAGCACTACACCTACAACGTCTCATTGTAATCCACACAATGATCCTGCAAAGTATCATTATTCTCCCCATTTTGCAGATAGGGGGTTGAGGCTGACGGAGAGTGGCTCGTCTAAGTCCACATGGTGGGCTCACTGGAGATTCAAACTGGGGACTTCCTGATTCTTAGCACAGTCTCATAGCCACTATGCTACTCCACCACTCATCGTGTGTTCCCAGACATCTGTATCTACCTTTTGTGTGAGCTGTTCCTTCTTTAGGATTCACAAGGACACACTGCAACTAAAGGGGCAATAATAATTCAATCACAGCTGAAGAATAGGTCATTACTGTCACTCATTGTTAACTCTAGTTACCACCAGCTCTATCACCATGTAACAGGCTACTTGATAAAGCCTATCTCTCACGTGGAGCTTGAAATGTTCACTGTGTAAGCCAGATGATAAGATGTACCCTTTAATCACTGTGATAACTTTCAGCATATACTGGCAGACAGTATGTTGGGGAACCTCGAGTTCTATTACTGATTTGTATTCATATTTTTTGCACTTAATGGTCAAATATTGCAGCCTGGAGGTTTTTTCTCTCTCTCTAAATGTTCATATAGATATATTGTTATTATTGTTGATTATATATATATATATATATATATATATATATGCACTATTTGCTAATTTTTAACAAGTGCTGAATACTAATACTAATAATAAAAATAATAATACAACTGGATTACTGCAATGCACTCTATGTGGGGCCGCCCTTAAGGCTGCTCCAGAAGCTGGAGCTAGTGCAGAATGCAGCAGCTCGGCTGATGTCAGGAGCTGCCCCTTTTCAGCATGCAACTCCTTTGCTGAAGGAACTGCACTGGTTACCTGTTCGCTACCGGGCCAGGTTTAAGGTCCTGGTACCTGTGTACAAAGCCTGAAACAACTTGGGACCAGGATACCTCACAGAATGCCTTACCAACCTGCCCAGTCACTGAGGTCACCAGAGGACATTCTCCTGGTGGTTCCACATAGACCTATGGCCAGACTGGAGTCCACCATGAGGGCCTTCAGTGTGGTGGCTCCATTTCTGTTGAACTCCCTGGCTCTGGAGGTCAGACAGGCTCCGACATTCTGTTGCTTTTGGTGCCTGCTGAAGACCTCCTTGTTCTGGGAAGCCTTCTCTGCTGTTGAACCACCATTTTAATGTTATCTTGTTTTCAATGTATTGCTTTTGTTTCTTTTATCTGTTTTTATATTTTTATTGTTCACCACTGCAGAATCTGCTTAGATATGGAGTGGTATACAAATACTGTAAATGAATAAATAAATAAATAAATAAATAAGAATAAGTGTTACTATATTTTAAACCTTTGCACTGCTGCAAGGTTTTACTTTGGTTTTTATTTTTATTTTATACTGTAGTTTTAAACGTTTATATTATATTTTATCATGTTGTATTTTATGTTTTTAATTGTGAACCACCCAGAGAGCTTTGGATATTGGGCAGAGCAGAAGTGTAAATAAATAAATACATAAATTCCACCTTATTTGCTAAAAAGCCATCAAGGTGATGAACAACCATTTAAACAAATAAAACCATAACACAATAAAAATAGCATTAAAAATCATAAAACATTTAAACACCTACATAATTTAAAAGGCTAAATTAAAAAGATGTTGTTGTTTATTTATTCTATTTATTTATTATATCTATACCCCACCTTTTTTCCTACAAGAAACCTAAAGTGGCTTATATAATCCTAATCCTCCTCTCCGTTTTATCCTCATACCAACCCTGTGAGGTAGGTTAGCTTGAGAGTCAGTGACTGACCCAAAGTCACCCAGTGAGCTTCATGGCCGAGCAGGGACTAGAACCTGGATTTCTCCAGTCCCAGTCCAACACTTTAACCACTATGCCACACTGGCTCTCAGTTGTTTTTGTTACTGTATTACTCCTTTCTTCCAGGAAAAGGCAGCTCAAAGCAGCATACATATTTCTCAATTTCCCCATTTTTTCCTCACTATAGCCCTTGAAGTAATTAAGCTAAGAGTCAGTGATTGACTGAAGGTCACTCACTCAGCGAGCTTCGTAGCTGTGATGATTTCCACCCAGTCCTAGTCTGACACAGTCTTAATCTACCACACCACACTGGCTCCCTAGAAGTACCTTAGGTCTTATTTTCAGATGTTAGCCTTCTATGAAGCCCAAGGAGACATTACCAGGGATGTTGAAGAGTCCTTGGTTTCGAGTCACGAGTCAAGTCATGAGTCTTTGGACCCGAGTCTCGAGTCCGAGTCCTTGGTCCAAAATGGTGACTCACGAGTCATGAGTCACTCCCCAAAGCTGACTCCACGAGTCCCTATTAAAATCAATGGTGGTGTTTTCCCAACAAAATAAGGCTATTTCAGATGTGTGGCTTAAATAAATTCTAGGCACAAGTGTGCCTTTTTATTTCAAAACTCTGCAACTGATTTTGGCAAGAACAGACCAGGCAGACAAACCCAAAATAACCAGACAGGCAGAGGAGGCAGGGAACCCCAAAACAGGCAGGCAGAGGCCTTTGTCTTGGACAATTCAAACTGTGGAACTGGTTAAGAAGAGACCAGGCAGGCAGAGGAGGCTGGGAACCCCAAACAGGCAGGCAGAGGCAGCCAAACCCAAAATGTCTGCAAGGTTGCATTTTAGGAAAATGATTTTAAAACTTGCTGTACTTCCTAAAACCTATCCATGTTGCATTTGAGGAACACGATTTTGGAACACGAGTCTCGAGTCGAGTCCTTGGTCTCGAGTCCCGAGTCCCATTAAAAATATTGGGACTCGAGTCTGACTCAAGTCAGAGGGGGGACTCAGTCCGACTCACGAATCGAGTCCTGGAGTCCGAGTCCCCATCCCTGGACATTACAATTAAAGGGAGAACAATTCAATCCCAAGTGGGGCGGCACAAGGATAAGTGGGTCATTATTGCCATTAATTGCTCATTCTCATTACCAAAACCTCTATCACCATGGAACAGGCTACTTGGTATGTTCTACTATCTCTTGTGAAGAGCTTTTAATGCTCATTGTGTGCCTGATGGTAATATATACCCAAGAGACATACGGCTTGCCTAATTTTGATTGTCTGTGGTTACATGATCATCCAGCTGTTTGTGATATAAATGCTCCTTCTTCTGCACCCTATAGCATGAAGTATAATGTATTGGAATTTGTTCTTTCCTTTAAATGGAAAGGTACTTTGTAAATACTGATGTGCCAGCTGCAGTAGTAATCTCAGAGTAAGTGTAAGATAGAGGTGTCCAAATCCGTCATTTTCGGTTTCTGTCAGTTTTTAATTTTTCCAACCTTAGGTTCAGTTTGTCTCATACTTTGAGAATTTCTCCAATCTAAAGTTCAGTTTGTCCTGAACTTTGAGATTTTTTAAAAAACTTGCATGAAATTTCATAAGCATTTGTGTGCACATTTCAACAAATATTTGCATTTTTGTACGCATTTTTGCCTAATATACACACGTTTTGCAAAAACAAAAAATCCTAATACAATGCATATTTGAACATTATTTTCTCTAATATATTGGTTTTGTATTTATTTATTTATTATATTTATTTATACCCCACCTTTTTTCCTTCAAGGAACCCAAGGCAGCTTACATTATCCTCATCCTCCTCTCCATTTTATCCTCACAACAACCCTGTGAGGTAGGTTAGGCTGAGAGTCAGTGACTGCCCCAAAGTCACCCAGTGAGTTTCATGGCCAAGCGGGGACTAGAACCCGGATCTCCCGAGTCCCAGTCCAACACCCTAATCACTACACCACACTGGCTCTCTATTGGATAAATCCATTGCAATATTTTTTTTAAAAAAAATGCAAATTTTGAAGGATAATTGAAGTTTGGCTTGCATAATGGTTCAAAAGTGTGAAATTGGGAAAGTTCACATTGTAATGTGGAATGAATGAATTTCCCCACATCTCTAGCATAAGCTGATAATTACTATAGTAGCTTTCAGCATATATTGGCAGTCAGAAAGTTCAGAAATCTTGAGTTCCATTTCTGGCTTTTGGCCTTGATGGCCTCTATGACCTTGAGTAAGGGATCATTATCCAGGAAAACATGGGCAAAACATTCTTCCATATTCACCAGTCAGAAAAGTGGTCAGTGTCAAATCTAGCACTCAACTTTTGCAATGAGGATGGGGACAAAGGAGATACAGTTTGGTTCTATTTCTGTGCCAGCTAGACGAACTAGTTGAGAACACAGCAAGGTACATTATGGGCACAGATATACTCTACATGTCTATCCCTGAAGCACTCGAGATTTTATGCTTGCCTAAAGCACTATTTGTCCCCAACGTCTTAGTACAAACTGAAATCCTCCTCGACTGGTACAGGATTGAAGTGACATCCTTCAGACCTAGCCCTGTGTCACCAAGCAAAACAATTTGGTAGCCCTCAAATGCAATCATGCCCCTTTGCACAGAACAGACAGTGACAGACAGACTAACAAGGCTGTGGAGTCACCTTGGTTTCATGTTAGTCATTTAAAATCCACCTCTCCGTCCATCAAGGCACTCCACTCATTTCCAAACCCATTTTCAAATTCCCACTTTATCAGCAACCTCTCTCCTGGCTTGCCATAACTTACTTCGCCTTTTCTATGTCTTTTGCTACTACTCAGTTCAACCCTACCATCCCATCCTCATTCATGATTTTATCACATATTGCTCCTCGATTCTTTTAATCTTCATGCCATCTATCTAAATTAAAACTTTAAGGTCGCAATCCTATGTAGGTTTAGACAGAACAAAAGTCCTACAACTCCCAGCATTCCCCAGCCAGCCATGCTGGCTGGGGAATGCTGGGAATTGTAGAACTTTCGTTCTGTCTAAACTTGCATAGGATTGCGCCCTCATTCTCCTGAGTCAGGCACCATTTTCTTTTAGGTTTTAGCACCAAACATACTGAACTGAGGGGTCGGGGGGATCAAGGTTAAATGGTCACTGCTACACATGAATAGTAGATACATGTGCACCTTTGCTTGGCTGAAAAGCTTTCATCCCAAAGGCTTTTTTGGGATAGAGGAGACAGTCTTGGATGTATGAGGATTTTATTTTTGCTCTCAAAAGTGCAAGCATGCCCTGTTCGAAGGCCCTAATGGGAGCCCGTCTGCCAAAAATGTTCACAAATTGCTGGACATGGGCTCGTGTTCCATTTGTGCAACTTTCCCATTAGGAAGTTGTGTGAATTTCCTAATTTGCACAAATTTCGCCTGTAGGATGAATCAGCTAGGGGTGGTTTTAATAATTAGCTTATCTACACAATTGCACTTATTAGCCACATTCAGATCATTTTGCCCACCATGCACCAGCCCCTTTGCTCCTCTCTTTGCCATGAGCTGCAATTAAAGTTAAACCAGAGAGCTTCTAATTAACCATAGTTTCCTGTTATACTTTAACAGGGAAACTATGGTTAATTAGAGGCTTCCCAATTTAATCATAGCTCCTATGACAGAAGGAGTAATGTGGCTCCATGCGCAAGCAAACGGCTCATGCATATCTCAGCTTAATAAAGTGAGATATGATAATGAGAAACTGGCTCAGTGGCAGGGGCCTTGAAGTAATATTCTTTGTAATGTTTGAATGAAATCTGCTTTTTACTCATACGAGGCCAAACTATCTGTCTCTGATATCAGGGCAACATGCTTTTTGTTTTTGCTTTTTAAAACATGGTCAGTTCCTACCAGATAAGTTTCATATGAAGATCTGAATAACTGTTGTGCATATTTTCCATGTGCAGTTGGTCAAATTCAGTTTGTACACTGTTTTGTACAGGCACTGTTGTTGCCAGTTATAACAGTATTTATCCTGCCATCAGTTCAGGGCATTTTCCATGACAGCAGAAAAATAGACTTTTCACATCAGGAATAAAGTTAGGGATATATTTCTAGCATACCTACTATGTCCAGAAGGCTGATCTGAGAATAAAGTATCCTAAAAGTCTAGAGAATAACATTGTTTGACCTTGAGAACAGGTGCATGGGAGTTTAAGTGTATTTTGCTCCCCCCCCCCTAGAGTCCTGGCAAGAAGTTGTTTACAACATCTATGGGAATCAGCTGAAAAGCAAACCAGACAACTGTGTAAAAAGAACGTTATGACCTTTCTGCCCATCTCCCCAGGGAAGTCGCAAGTGTGAAGAATTACTATTCTTCTGTGGGACTAGTCAGCAGCACAAACAGCTTCAGGTGCCAGCTCACACTCTCTCACACATGCACACACACACACACACACACACAGGGAGAAAGACCAGGAGGAAAAGGCCAAACACTTTGAAGACGACTCCCTGCTACTGGAGGGTATGAACAAATGTCAGGATGATACAATGAACTTCAGTCTTCATTCATGAAATAAATGTTTAATATGTTATTTACTCTGGTCAGCTTATGTTGAAACACAGGGCTTGCTACAGGAGGAAAGTTAGTATTATGGGACCATATTCAGTTCAGTGTCTTATCTTCTTGCCATTTTCCTATGGAAATGGAAATGAGAAGCATAGAACTGAATGGAAATGCCACTCCTCAGGTTCACCACCCAATACTCAAACCATGAAGTTGTAGTGGAGGGGAGAGGTAATTTTAGTGATTTTTTTTAAAAAAAAAATTGGAAGGGAAGGTATGATCTGGGGAGAAGTTTTTGCCCAACTTACCAGTGGCCACATTCATTGGGTTGGAATGTTCCAACCCAGAAGGGACCCTAGACTCTGATTTGGTCCAGGACGATGGAATGCTTCCTGTATGGAGACCAAGGAATCGACAGAAGTTTGAAAAATCTGTCCCCAGACATATTGGAGAAGAAAGAATGTGATGGTGGCAGTGAAAACGGGTAGTTTGCCCCAGTGCCAGCCCCCTAAAATGTAAGCCCAAAAGTTCCTTCAAGAACTTTTGGCTCAGCTTTAGAGGGTGGCAGAGCTGAACAAATAATATATTTCCGGTCTATATCACATTCACATGTATCCATCCAAAAATCCATTCCATCCTCTTTCCATATTGACTGACAATTAAAAAACAAAACAAAAAACAAATCTGCATGCAAATTCACATTTAAAGGTATATTTAAATACATATTAGATAGATATAGACATAAAGATAACATTTCTCAAAATATACTTTTCTAAACATTTTCTCTCAAAATGAACATTTCCTTGAGCACAATCCTATACACATTTATGTGGGAGTAAGGCCATTGAATGCAGTGAGACTTACTTCTGAGAAGGCATGCATCAGATGGTGCTGTAAATGTATTTTCTTTTTTAAAATATACATTTTAATGTGTATTTATTTATTTATTTTTGGAGAATTGAGATCTGTGTCAGAAAGTTAAGGAGGTGTGAAAGCTGATCGATATCTGGTTCACACATTAGCCTGGGAGGTGCAGATCAGGTCAGTTTCTATCAGCAATTGCCAAGTGCAAACTCCTTAAGCATCCCTAGTGATGAAGGCTACTCACTATCACTTTGGGGAAAGTCACAACAACACCATTCTTCTGCTAACATTTCATTCTTCCTGCTTGTGCCCTAAGTACCTATGATTGCCCACTCCCAAATAGAAGGTCACATGGCTGCATTTGCAGAGAGGTGTCCCAAACAAGCAGCAGGTTTGTGAACCTTATCATTGGCTCCATGATGAAGTAAGCATTGACATAACGGAGCAAGCTGTTGTAAACTGTATATGCAACTGTGATTCAGAACTCTCATTAATATATACTATTGTCTGCGCTCTTGAATGGGGAACACAATGCACAATTAAGCCAACTGTGCATACACAACAGTGATTCATATCTGTAAAGTTGTCTCTGTGATTTTCAATGGAGAACATGATGTGCAATTGAAGATAATAAGGCACAACAATGAATTAGGTTTGATTCGTGAAAATTGCATGGCTGCTCTTGTACATAAGTGTCGGCATGGAGGAAAGCAGAAATATCTGCAGAACTAAAGGGACGTGTGTCTCCATATCCCTAAGCTTACTGCTCAGTCTGTACCCAGTTATTATAAAGCATTTTTCACAGCTCTGTATTTTCCTAGCAGAAACAAGTCCCTCTTCATTTATTAGACCAAGTGGCCATATTATCTTATACATTGTGCACAGCCCATCCAGTGCTGAGGATTGCACCAAACGGGACCACTGATGCAAATCTCCCACCACTACATGCATTCATCTGTTTCCCTCAAACAAAAGTGGGTGGTTGTAAATGTACAGTCAAACACGTAAATGGGGAGGAACAATACATGACACATTCAAAAATAAACACTCTTTAGCAAGGGGGAGGATCATTTCAAATGAAAAAGCAATTAGACCGCCTCTCCCGCCTTCTGCCAGCTACAGCCTCATGGGCATGAGGTGGAACCAGAGTACCATAAGCCTTTCTCTTTTTTTAATGTGCTGATTTCAACATTTGTGGTATCTATGTTTTCTTGGCTCAGCTGCCACATCCTTCTCTTAGGTGGGTGTTTCAGCCATATGCACAAAGGGGATGGAAGGCACGACCAAGGCATTTGAAAGCAAGTTCTGTTGTTGTTTGGAATTCTGAAAAAATGACTGTATTATTACATAAGGTTCCCTCATCAAATTATGCTTATGGCAAGCTGCATGTAGAATTCTTTAGAGCTGCAGGGAGGGGAGGTTGGTTGGAAGGTTCAAAAGGGGAAAACTGTCTAGGAGGCAATGTGATGGACTGCTTAGAGCAGGGATCCCCAACCTTTTTGGGTCAGTGGGCACATTAGGAATGTTTAGAGAGTGTTTTGGACACTCTCAGAAAGTGGCTGCCATGGGTGCTTGCCCATTCCCAAAATGGCTGCCACAGTGGCCGGGCACAAAACACCCATTTCCCAGAAGACAAAGTGGTGAGACTAAAATAAGCATAACTTGCCTAAAAACCTAAGTACAAGGCAGAGGTACTTATACGGAAACACTTATTTCACAGAAGGCACACTGAGTGTCAGAGATGTGAGGCGCCCAGAGGCATTTTTGAAAACAAAAATGGTGCTTGAGGCTGATATTTTGCTTTGCAGCATGCCACTCTCCCACAATTTTTTTTAATTAAAGAAACTTACAAAATAAAAAAGCAGGAGGGGCAGGGAGCCTTGTTGGCACCAAGAGAGGTGTCTGTGGGCACATTGGTGCCCATGGGTACCACATTGGAGACCACAGGGTTAGAGCTTCAGACTAGGATTGGGGAGACTCAGATGATCTCCACTTAGCCATAAAAGCTCATTAGGTGACTTTTGTATAATTGTACATGCTCAGCCAAACCTAAACCACAGGGTTGTTGTGAGACTAAAATTGGGGTGAGGGACAAGAACCATGTATTCTGCTTTGCGTTCCCTGGAGAACCAGTGGGATATAAATGTAATAAATGAATAAAAGCAAGCTAAGACTACTGATACCACTGTAGAGGTAGGTGTGTCACCAAACAGTGGTGTGGCATGTAGAAGTATACTGTAATGTTCAAATAATAATAATAATAATAATAATAATAATAATAATAATAATAATAATAATAATTTATTTATTATCCGCCTCTCCATCTAGATCGAGGCGGGGAACAACAGAAAATATAAAATACCTAAACTAAAACAACACAATATATACTATTAAACATCTTAAAACATCCTAAAAACATCTTAAAACATCTTAAAAACATCTTTAAAACATCCTATTTAAAATATATTTTCCAAGTGAGAACCATGTATGTGGAATCTATGTTGGATTTTTGTCTTGGTACATGAAGGAACGGAAAGGTCCCTCTCAGGGGCGGCATCAAGAGTAGGCATAGTTGGGCACCTGCTGAGGGCCCACACCCCAGCGGGGTCCTCCTGGAGTTGCTCCCCCTCGTCACCATTGCAATCTGATTGTTTGTCTGCCTCTTGCTCTGGCCAGACAACAGTTGTAGTGAGAAGGAGCAGTACTAGATGCCACTGCCTACTTGCTCACTGGCTCTCTGCCTGCCAAGTAAGCAAATGTTGAGAAAGAGGAGGAGGAACAATAGCAATGGTGGTGAGAAGATAGACTCACTGAGGGAGGGGGCCTGCCCATTGAGGGTTATCTTGCCCAATGGCCCTCCAAAACCCGGGGCTGATAGTTCTGTACCTCTAATCACAGCAAAATTTAAGGCTGCCTGCCAACTGCTTTCATTTATATATCAAAGAAGGAGAAATCTGACAACATAAGTTACTCTTCTTTGTTTTGAGTCGTTGCAAATCAACAGTACCCCATCTGGATCCCAGCAGATCATCAATACTTCAGAGCTCATCTCCAGATACTCCTAGAATCCCAAAGTATGCTTATAATCCCCCCACATACACACACGCACCGAAATCTCCTACTGGATCTTCTACAAGAGCTCCTCAGATTCTGTGGAACTTCATAGCTAAAATGCTATAAGGGTACTGACAGTTCTTTGGAGGGGTTTCATTTCCCTAAATTGTCATGGCATTTTCATCTAAAGTAAGGTTCAAAGAGAATTTGTAGTTTCCCACATGGGCAAAGCATCTGAAGAATTTTGAAACAAGTTCTTAAAAATGTTTCACTGAAACGAAGTGAAATTTCTCAAGGGGGTGAAGGTCCCTTGGTTATACATGTATACCCTTATTCACTTTAATTGTGGTTTCTTCAGTAGTAACAGAATGCATATACATACTGTTTCTATATCATGCCTGCTTTGCTTGCTAATAGAATTTCTTTTCTCCCCCCCCCCCCCATTTCTTTGTTCATATCTGCAGAAGGTTTTCAAGTACATTGAAAGGGAAATGGTTCCCAAAATTGACATTATTGTTCCAAATGGTTCCTTGGTATCTCATTAAAGCAGTTTTGAGGCAGTGATTTTATTTATTTATTTATTTATTTATTTATTTATTATTTTTTAAAAAAAGCTTATTAAATTCAGTTGTGAAAGTAAAAGAAGCTAGAGCAGGGTTGGAAAGCTTTTCAAAAGTTTTTTTCTCTTTTTGTTTTTTGTACAGAGGATGCAAAATTATGTGTTTTTTATTTATTCTAATTGGTTGTATATTGACACCCAGACTAAGTTTGATTCTGGTGATCATGAATGTATCGGTTTGGACTGAGCAAAAATGAGGGAAGGAGCACTCACCCACCCACACACACACACGTTTCAACCATGTAAAACTGACCCTGATTTTTCAGCTATTGGAGGGGGGATGTCCATTTAGAGTGAGGGATGGAAGCCAAATCAGAATAGACTATGTGGAGCCATCAGGAAACTTGTTCAGAGTGAGGGCAATGCTTACAATGGTCACTCTGATTTATCTTTGCAACATTTTGGGTGACAATTTCATTTTAGGTCATTTTTGATAAGAATTTATCAAAATTCACACATTTCTTCATATTTGGGGTGAAAAGGACTTGCGGTTAAAACCAGTACGCTTGAATCCAATCTGGGGTGTAATACCACACTCTGGTATATCACGCACAATATGCCAGTGTTTTATAATAATCTTCCTAATTGGAAAAGCAAGAGGTGAGTAAGTAAAAGAACATGTAATCCTATTTGTAAGACTGGGTTCCACATTCCATAACAAAGTAGACCAAGAGACCCTAGCAGTTCTTCTTTCTGAGTTATAGATGATCTTGCTGGGATATCCCCAATCCATGAGCTGCTGCCTCATAATCCGTTGTGTCTTTAAATATTGTGTCTTTAAATATTCATCTGGAAGAGTTCCTTTTCAAACATAAATATTGTCCATAATCTCCTTGAAAGATTTCATCAACGTTGCCTCCGAAAAATCCTGCGAATTACTTGGGGAGATAGGCGAACAAATGTCAGTGTACTGGAAGAAGAAGACTACTAGCGTTGAAAAAATGATCCTTCAACGCCAACTTCAGTGGACCGGTCATGTTGTTCGAATGCCTGACTGCCGTCTCCCAAAGCAGTTACTTTATTCCCAACTCAAGGATGGAAAGCGGAATATCGGTGGTCAATATAAGAGGTTTAAAGATGTCCATAAGACTAATCTAAAAAAATGCAATATAAACATCGAAAACTGGGAAGCTCTGGCCCATGAACGATCTAAATGGAGGTTGGCCTTTCACAAAGGTTCCATGGACTTTGAAGAAGCCCGAGTGCAAGGTGAAAGGGAGAAACGTGCTAAGCGAAAAGCACGTCAAACGAATCCTTTACAGGACCATCTTCCATCTGGTAACCTGTGTCCTCACTGTGGGAAGCTGTGTGGATCTAGAATTGGCCTCCACAGTAACTTACGGACCCATCGCTAGAGTCTACACAATCCTCTTTAGAATTTCCTCCTTTTATCCTGGAAGACAATCTTACTCGGTCACGAGTGATCGCCTGATGATGTGATTGTCCATAAGGTAGATTAGACCTTAATTGAGGTGGATGATAAGATGAAAAATGTAGAAGGGAATTCCTATCAGTGGGTTTTGACAAAAAGCCTGTCCTGCTTCCTATATACCATTGTATCCAAAAATGGAATCTGTAGCCTATCCATATGAAAAGTAAACTTAATACTGTCATGAATGGTATTTAACCACCAGTTGAAAAAGTCCTGTACCAGACGTGGTATTACACCCCAGATTAGATTCAAGCGTACCAACAACTTTCGAGACCTTAGTGCACACAGATATTGATCCACCCACTACTACAGTCAGTACAGCAAGTGGTAATTTAAAATGCAGTCGATGTTCGGTCTGTGTCTTGACTTTACAGACCAAGGTATTTGAACATCCTAGAGACCACTGGCTCTTTAATTTATATCATTTTTCTAATTGTGCTACCAAGTGGGTCATTTATATCATCATTTGTACATGTGGTCTTTTGTATGTGGGTAAGTAAGACTACTAGAAGCATAAGAACACGTATTTCAGAACATCGTTCTAAATTAAAACATCATATTTTAGATGCACCGCTGGTTACACATTTCAATGAAAAAGCACAGTTATGATGACTTCCGTTTTCTTGTCATAGAAAGAATATATATCCCCATAAATATAACTGAAATGACCATGACAATTGGTTACTAAGAAAAGAAGCCGAATGGATCTTTAAATTAGACTCAGTACATCCACGTGGTCTAAATGCCAGCTTGGATTTATCATCTTTTTTAGGGAGGTGATTGTTTGGTCTATTAAGTCTCCCTATCAGCTGTTCGCATGATACAGGACTAGGACGCTGTACCTTTAACTTCTTCTCTATATATACCGTTGTACTAATGAGGGTTGAAACACTTGGAAGCAAACTCTTGCTGATTGTAAGTATAGGAATTTCCAGCTAAGGCGAAAGGTTTGGTTCTTTACAGTTTTTACCATGTATTGCACTGGATAGTTAAAAGTTGTCTTATTATACAGAAAGAAATGTGGAACTGACATTGTCTTCACTCCCACGGGAACTGCCCGTAAGCAGTGGTGAGTGTGTTATATCTAAGTAAGCTATACATAAAAGCTCCTTTTTTGAAATAATTGTTTTCCAAACCTCATGTTGCCATTTAGTTAATTCATGGCTTAATAATTGCTTGCAGACTCAAAGAAGAGTATTCTGATGGTCATTACTGAATGACGAAACAGGATTGACTACCGGACTCCTGTATCCAACTATATACTCTGTCTGTTAAAATCTGTTCATGTCTTGTACCCTTGTACTCAGTTTGTCACTGTAATTATTTAATGACACTTGTACACCAGTATACATCAGATTATATTCCGCTTTTTGTTGTTGTTGTTGTTGTTAGTTAGCCTCATTTGTTTTGCACCTCTAGATTTAGAGGGCCAAAATCATTGTAATTCTCTTTTTTTCATATTGCTTTTTATATTCAATTGTTTATAATGAAGTCAATTTCTTTGACTCATTACATGTTGTTTTCATTATAAATTACTTACCTGGTTTATTGTGTTTAACATTTTGAGACTTTGTTCCTTTGTATATATATATGTATGTGTATATATATATATATATATATATATATATATATATAACTTTTTGTAGTCGTGTGCGTTCTGGCACTTTCATTTATTGGGCCAATACATAAACAGGCACACAACTGAATAGGGTCTTGTGTACTCCAAATCTGAAATCACTGGTTACAAAGGCCTGTGAAGGTGCAACACTCATCATATATTCTTCAAGGTTCTTTGCAACGAATATGGGAAAGCCCTGCTCTGCAGAGAGGGCAGAATATGAGACGCGGGTGCAGATGGTGTGCTTTTATATCAGGAATAATTACAGCACCCTCCCCCCCACCTTGCAGCTGGCACGGAACAAAACACACACCAGCTGCTCCTCCAAGGCCTGTGGCTCACGCTGGCTCAGTTGTCTGAGTGTGGAAAGCTAAGCAGGGTCAGGCCTGGTTATTACTTGGATGGGAGACCCCTCCTCTAGTTTCCTGCATTGAGCAGCGGGTTGGACTCTATGGCCTTGTGTAGGCCCCTTCCAACTCTATGATCTATGAAATCTAAGGGAGCAAACACCACCTTGGAGAAGGACTTTTGTGGGCATTCCATGGGGTGGGGACGGGAGGAGACAGGCACCACCACAACGCAAGGTATCCTGGAGGCACCTCAGCCTCCTTCCCTCCCCCTCTGAAGCACTGCACTGAGATGGCCGAAATCAGCTGTCTAAGTGCTTTGCAGGGTGGGAGGAGTGCAGACGTGACCTTCACCTCCACACTCCTCTCACCCTGCATAGGATGCCCATAATCCTCTGAGCTTGGAGCACTATGGACATCCCAATTGGATTGCCCCTTAACTCAATTCTTGATCATTTTCAGGTTCATGGAGTGAGAATTTAGTAAGTTTACCTTGAAATGTGAGTCAAATGAATTTCTCACCCATTCCTAGCAACCGTTACAGATCTTTCAGGCTGTCACTTTTTTTACCATCCCTGAACTCCTCTGAGATAATAGTGACCAAGTTGATAAATTTTAGTTCCATAGCTCAATTATTAAAAATAATGACTTTGACGTGCCATTAAAAATATGCTTGAGCAGCAGCGTGGTTCCCTGTTCCCCCCACCTCCCTTAAAGTCAGCTACTCAAACAAACTGCTGTCTGTTGAGAACCATAAGCTTCAGAATATCATGAAATGCCAAGATTCCTACAGCCACACAGCTGTGAGAAGCCATGCATAATGTACCAGGAGGGGAAAGCCTGGATTCAGGCCTTCTTGGAGGCATCCTGAAAGAGTTGGCCACCTGCTGCTAATGCTGATGGTCATGACTTTGATTTTAGCAATGTCATGGCTGATCTGTTAGAGGAAGAGCCATGGCATCATTTTGTTTATGCGTCTTGATTTAAGAAATATACAGCTGTACATAGCAGGACCAGGTTACCTGCTGGGTTGCCTTGCCCAGTATAGACCTGCATGATCATTATGGTCATCAGAGGAGGCCTTGCTGATTGTATCACAACTTGCAGATGGCCATCTTGTGGCAACCCAGAAGCAGGCCTTCTCCATGGTGGCAGCCACCATATGGAATGCCCAGCAAGAGAGACGTGGCATATAAAGTCTCATCAGCTGCAGTTTGATCCATATATTCATACTAAATTAACTTTACGGGGGAATCTTGATTTGTAAACAGAGAGGACACCTTTTTTTTCTGGAGCAATTGGGCTGATTGTGGAATATATACTTTAGATCAGTTAATATGACTGAGTTTTCAATATTGCAGCTTAGATATCACTCAGATATCTAGTGCTGGGTGGCATATTCAGCTACAGCACCTTTTGGTGTCTATATACAGGCCATCTGCTTCAACATCTCTCCTATGTTGTGGGAAGAATTAATAAATTATTTACAGATATATAAGTCTACAATAGCTGTATATAAATGTCTTTTGGAATGTACCGTAATAAAGTGGATGTTCAGAATGTTAGAGAGGAATGGGATGGGGAATTAGATTCCTCCATGAGTCCAATAAATGAAATGTTGTCCCAGCTTCCATATGTACTATTTTTTGTAGATTTAAAATTGAGGCTGATTCAACAACAAAAATGATGTTTCATGTATATTGGACACCAAAAATGCCTTGTTATGAAGAAGCTGGCTAGCTCTGCTAGATGCTGGCAATGCAATGCAGACAAAGCCATGTTGAGGCATATGATGTGGGCATGTCCTGTGGTGGCTTTTTTCTGGTTGGAAGTCATTGCTCATATACATTTTTATTTATTTATTCTGTTCTTGAAAAATCCGGGATTATTGCAGATGTTCATGCACTTTTAAATTATATTCCTGTGATGTTGGGATTAGGAGATGGACAGCAACAACACTGGATTTTGAGAGCCCTTACATTTGCATAGAGACTCATAGTTCTTCAAGCATGGAAAGGCCACCTATCATTCATTCAGTGGTCTGAAGGTCTTGCTGCTCTTGCTGCATTTGAAAGTATATCCTACTGTTATCAATTTCATATTGATGCTTATTTAGATATATGGAGTGCTTATATTAATGTATATATTTGAAATAGAAGTGTGGTATCTTCTTTCTTTTTTGTTATTGATGTTGTGAATGTATATGCTTCTTTTTTGCTATCTTCTCCCCACCCGGTCTTTGTTTCTGTTATAACTGCAAATAAAAAATAGAAGAAAATGGAATGCCTACCCACTAGTATTGCAGGGGAGGCACCAATTGTGGCATGCTTTAGATGCCGATTAAAGACCCATCTCTTTACCCAGGCCTTTCCTGAGTGACTGTGCTATCCAGTTTCTTCATTAATTACGCTGTTGTGACTTTAGGTTTAAAATGTTTTTTATAGATGTTTTATATGAATGTTTTTGTATTTATTATGTTGTATTTTAATTGCATTTTAATGTATATTATGATGTATTTTCAATTTTTTGTCTCCCTGTAAACAGTGTGTGTGTGTGTGTGTGTGTGTGTATTAACAAGAACAACAACAAAATTCTGATCTTTACATAAATACGGTATTCTGATTATGGATGGGTCAGGTGGCTCTGCTCCAGCAAATTTTGGTGCAATGAAGAATGAATCCATCCCAGTCTCTAAAGCTCTCGAGTGGATGGAGCTACTATATTGGGATTGGGAATAATTACACAGTAATAATTACCAAGTATGTACAGAGAGGACTAGTTGTAATAGCGAGTGTAAGAAATTACTGCCAAAGGCAACATAGTAAGTTCATAGCTCAGTTGAGATTTGAAGTGGGGAAGTTCATCTTACATATCAATGGTAATATAAAGAAGAAGAATGTCATAACTGAGCATGTATCATCATGGTTCTTTCCAGAAGTTGAAGACCTACATGATGTAAAGCTTGTCCAGCTGTCCCTGCTGCAGGCTCTTACAATATTGTTCCCCCCAGTGGCAGTGGTACAGGTCACATTAGCCTTGCGAAAGACTCACCTTGATGCCACCACTAATGTAGCCCCAAGACATTTCTACTTCTGGGTCAGATACTGGAAGTGACATGTAGTTACGACAAAGTGAATGTCTGTTGGGTGTCACCTTTCTAAAAAACATTGGAAACTTACAACGTTGGACAAAAAAGTTGGCTACAAAAGAGGTTGCAAGGCTGGTTCCAATATCCCTTTAGTTATATGTGTGGCAGCTTGAGCTCATAAATTAAGCTGCTAGGGATGTGCAAATCAGCAAAACTTGAGCTCATCAAGGTTCTCATTTCCACCTCAACTAATGCTTAGAAGAACTCCTTGCTTTTAGCTGGTGGGTGAGTTAGAAGCCAGGAGTTTTAAGCATTATTTTGGAAGTTTTGAAGACATCAATTGCTCTTTTTAAAAAGAAGATTCCCGAAACGCGTCAGGAACTACTATAAACATTGGCACAACTGAAATTTTTATTTTGAAAGTGCAGAAGTCCCTGGCAGCAGCTGGAACTTGAAATTAGGGCTGTGCCAAATTTCCACAGGAGAATATTTTTTGGTGCACTTGTAGGAGGGCAGAGGGGAAAGGCAGAGGGGAAACAAGTGGGGTGGAGAACATCTGATGATTTCTGGGGTAGGGGCTTTTTAAAAAAAAAAAAAATAGCAGAAGAAGAGGTTTCTTCTTTTTAACCCATCCCTTTCTTGCTTTCTTTGAACATTTTTAGCACTGGTTTCCCACAGCAACATTGATCCTCCTCCATCAGGGGCTATTATCTCAACCCACGATGCATCTGAGAAAGGATGCTGCACAGAATGTCCTTCTTCAGATGCATTCTGGGGCAAGATGTCCCCTGACAGAAGAATCTCTACTGTTCCAGAAAAGCAGCAGCAAAAACTGTTTAAAAGAAAGGAAGTGGGGATCTAAAAAGAAGAAGCCTCTGGCTGTGCTACTGTCTCTGATTGTTAAAAATATAATCCCACCCACCCACCTGTGAGTCATTTGAAATGGAGGAGGATTGCTGCTTCTGTAAAAAAGCAGGGGCAAAAGCTGCTTAAAAGAAGAGGAAGCCTCTGGTTGTGCTATGGTCTTTGACTGCAAAAAATATAACTCCCCCAACTGAGAAAATCATCTGAATTTCTCCAGCTCACCCCTGACATGTGCAGAAAGTACCTTTGCAGCCTCAGAAAGGGGCTGAGGAGGTGGGGCGGCTTTCTAACCAGCCCTACTTGGCATACACAAATAGTGGATGGAAAATTGTGAAGCATGGTAGAGTTTGCTTATGCTCATGCATGGCAGCCCTTTAACCTTCCTTTCACAGAGACCCCATTGCTATTCCAGTTCGAAAGAGAGAAAGCATAATAACTCGCATAGAGAGATACAAATTAAATTTCTCCTAGAGGATTAGTTCCTCTAGCATCTCTGAAGCCATGAAGCATTAGGTTCAAGCAGGCACTGAAATAGGAGTTAAATTTGCAGAGATTGCCAGGAAACAAGGGATTGTCTGATTTTCTGCTGTATTACCTGGAAGGATTTCAGTTCCTCATAATCAATCAGTGGAGGCACATATATGATTCCTCCATTAGCCTATTCCTTCTATACCAAAGACCCTTGCCTGTGAAAAAGATTCTCCAAGAGTTGCCTCAGTGTGGTCAGATCCAAGCCATCTCGCTAACCTCACTGAAGCATTCCAAGATAACTCAGTTTTTTAGCCAATACTGAGAAGACACAACACAAATATTGAGGCAGCTTGTTGCCCTTCCCTGGGGATAAAAATCATATACCTTAAAAACATTTAATTTATCGGACAATAATGCAAGATGGTATTCGCTTGTATAAAGGATGTACAATTTATGCAGCAAAGCATGAACATTTGAAAACCTGTTCACGGTTTCCCTCAGTGCAATAATTAAAAAGACAGCTGGAATCATATGTATGAGGCAGAAGAAGATCTAAAGAAAAAATACAAGGACCAGCTTAGTTTGCTTTGAATTAATCATCACTGGACTCTGATTTGAGATTGAGAGCATAGAACTAGGCCAAGAAAACAAGTTCATTTTCAGCATCAGAATTTTAACAATATGCGTCACACTGCACATGACGTGAGTAATATGTGATGGAATTTCCTGGCATTTACATTTTTACTTTAAAGCAGCCCCAAGGGAAGAATTAATGTCCCCTCCCCAGCAAAGATGCTGCTACCCCTGCAGTGCAGAAAATAAAGGTGTCTGTCTGTCTCCCCCAGGCTGCAGGGTGAAAAGCAGGTTGGGAACAGAGGAAGCTGCCTTTTTAGGGATGTGTGAATCAGCATAACTCGCTGAAGTTCTCCGAATTCCATCTTGAAACTCATTCTGACTAGAGTCTGTATCAGCTTGCGAGCTTTCTTCCATTTTCTTTTCACATGAAAATCCATGCATATTTTAGTGTGTATTTTCCCAAATGTCCACATCAATGTACATCTTTGAACTGTATGTATTCTTCTCCCATTGATTCTTCTCCCATTAAAGTGTATTTGTGCACATTTTTCAAAAGTACACATTTTTCATGGGCATTTTTCAAATGTACACATGCTGCTGAATGTATTTTTTGGGGTCTGCGAATCACATTGCAAGCTCAGAAAGATATGGTCTTCGACTGCAGTTTGCATCCAAGTCCATGTTCAGTCCAGATTAGGTGCGAACTGGATAAAATCCTGATTAAAAAATGAATTGAAATGAATTTCTCATACATCCTGACTGAAACTGAGTCAGACTATTGGTCCATCTAGCCCAGTACTGTTGACACTGACTGGCAGTGGCTCTCCAGGGTTTCAGGAAGGATTCTTTCCAAACCCTCCCACATCCCTAGTAGGGGTGGCCGAGGTGAAAGAAGGGCTCAACAAGGGATGTCGGACAAATCTGAAATGGATTCAAATGACTTTGGATTTCTATTAATCTGACCAGTGACTTCAGCAGCAGACCAGCATCTCCTGAGTCATGCTGATTCCATGGACTTGCAGATTGTTGTTTTTTTTTAAAAAAAAATCTGGAATTGCATACAAATTTAGTCATACAAAATATGACCGTTACTGGAAAATACATGAATATATATGCACTGTTTAAAACACACACATATGCTTTATACATCTCTGATCTTTCTTCAGCCTCTGCTGTGTAGCGTTCTTTTCTGTGTGCTCTGGTCATTGATCGTACACTGAGCTAAAAGAAATATGCAAAATGTTATGAGTCAGCGAAAGTTATGTAAATTGCAGCAGTCTTTTTGTGTGTGTGCATATTTTTCCAAAGGGAAGAGGAGTCTGATTCCGTGATTCCGTGAATGAGCAGATGACAGAACGAAAGCCAGCCAACAATCCATGAAATACAGACTGACTGAATGGATTAAATAAAATCCACACATCCCTAGGCTCAACACTATTGATACATCCCTTACCACGCTGTCCTTTCACTGGTTCAGCTCTCCCAACTTCCCTCCCTGGAAATATTTCTCTTGCTCCCCCCCACAAAGGCTTCTTGGCTCTGGATCACCCCCAACCCTCACTCTTTCCAATATTCCCTGGGCTTCCCTACACACTCTTGTTGGAGTGCTTTCCCTTTCCCTTATAAACCCATTTTAAAACTTTATGCACATATTCACTGACCACAGCAGGTTACAACATCTGGGATTGTTTAGCTTAGAAAAAAGATGAGTAAGGGCAGACATGATAGAGGTGAACAAAATTATGCACGGTGTGGAGAAAGTGGATAAGGAGACATTTTTCTCCTTCTCTCATAATACTAGAACCCAGAGCCATCCCTTGAAGCTGACTGGCGGAAGGGTCAGGACAGATAAAAGGAAGTACAAAGCACAAAGCACATAGTTAAACTATGGAATTCACTTCCACAAGATGTAGTGATGGCCACCAATCTGGATGGCATTAAAAAGTGATTGGACTAATTCAGAGAGGAGAAGGCTATTATCAATGGCTACAAGTCCTGATGGCTATATCCTACCTCTAGTATCAGAGGCAGTATACCTATGCACACCAGTTACTGGGGAACATGGGGAGAGGGAGCCATTGCACTCATGTCCTGCTTGTGGGTTTCCCGTGGGCAGCTGGTTGGCCACTGTGTAGACAGAATGCTGGACTAGATGGACCCTTGGTCTGATCTAGCAGGGCTCTTCTTATGTCCTTATGGCCAGGTTTACATTGGCTGAACTTAATTGGGTTCCATTGAAACCACTGTATCAACCACCATTTTCGATGTGTTGGTCATTTTAATTAACCATTGGAGATGATGAAATTGTCCATAATGAGGAGAACATGGAAACTGTGATCATGCATGGATAAGGGGAGAAAAGCACACCTCCTCCTCCCTCCATCCCTTACTTTTTGTGTGAATGGTTTTCAAACATTTGTGGCTTGATAAAAGGCTGAAATGAAATGATGTAAATGGTTGTCCTAGGCCAGCCTCCTCCAACCTGGTGCCCTCCAGATGTCTTGGACTAGACCTCCCATGATGGGGGCTGTATGCGAGTTGTAATCCAGCACATCTGGAAGGCACCAGGTTGGTGAAGTCTAGATAAATACACAAAGCTGAAGCTGAACGTGACACAGTGAAGAAGATGTGTCATGTATACCTTCTTCCTGAGTTAATAATAAAAAAAAAAAATCCAAGGTAAAGTGATTATTAAGCTGTGGCACAGAAGACTGAATACAGCATGACAGCATGATGGGCTTTCAGATCTACCCAGGTTAACACTACGGAACTCATGAGATTCAAATTAAATCTTCTTCCCACCCCCGCTATTAACTTGGAAGAAAAAGAATGATTGACTGCTTCTGATTGCCAGTTGTCTGACATATCAGGAAATGGGAAGCAGACTGTTGGAGTTTATTCATGTAAGATCAATGATTTTCATGAAATATTTTGTCTTCTTTGAAAGTCTGTGTATGTTGTTCACATGAGAACAGAGGGGCTGGTAGCATTAGCAACAGACCATGCATTCTGCATGCAAAAGGTCCCGAGTTCAAATCTTCAGCATTTTCTATCAAGAAATGGATGTTGGGTAGCAGAGCTGATAACAACCTTTTCCTGAGCTCCTGAAGGCTGCTCCCAGTCAGAGTAAAGACTATTCGGCTTGGTGGACCAAGGTCCGACTTTTTGTAAGGAAGCTGGAGCATCCATTAGGACAGCCTTTTCCAACCTGGCTGGTACACTCGAGACATTTTGGACTACAGTTCCCAGGATTCCTGAAAATTATCCAGGAAGGAGAAGGCTGATTGGAGTTGTAGTCCAAAACATCTGGAAGGCACTAAGTTGGGGAAGGCTGCATTCGGATATCAGACCTTTTATTCGATTTGATTTTAGCATAGCAACCTGGGTTTATTATTGCTGTCCTCATATCTTTTCATGCTGAGTTAAGCAGACTGAAAATCTATCCCTGTAAAATATACCATATAAGGATGTGCCGTTTTTGCTCCTTTACCATGGAAATTTCTGCTGTTCTACCCCATGGTGTCAGATATCCATTAAAACTTCAGAGTTCCTTGGATATTCATGGAGTTTCTGGAGGGAAAACATCTATGAATCCATGCATTTCTCTATCCCCTGCACCTGAAAAAACAACAACACGTGTTTCCCCCTCCTTCCCTTGCTTGCACAAAAGTTTGTGCATTTAGACATTGGTTCGGGAAAGTTCAGCGCTCATTATGCATTATGTAACTAATGGGGGGGATCTACTCTAGGGATTTTTACCATCATTGTATTGCCTGGCTTACTGGTGTGTCACACACAACACCCCACCCCACCCAAACCAAACTCCTCACACTATTTCTGCCATTATATTCCAAATTTCTTCAGACCAGTTGTATCATGACTTTTTAAATATGTTGTGGGTGTTCTGCAGTATATATTTCAGTGTGTGCTAAACTTGCGGTACTGTTCTGGGGGGGGGGAGAAGTGACTTCAGTGGGGTGTTGGGCTGTGGGGGAGTGGTACTGCAATCAATGAGGAAGTGTCCTATTGGGTTGTTGTTGCTGCTGTTGTTTTTAATAGTATTTGCTAATGAGCAGGGCGTAGAGATGTGAATCTGTGAATAACACACAAACCTCTCCCATTGCTTCAAGTGCTGAGTGCGGAAGGCGGCTACTTGTGGCTGTGCTCAGCATGGGCAACCTCTACAAAACAGCAGCAACTCTGAGGAGGAGATAAGCCAGATCAGCCTTCAGTTGCTTTCCTGCCACCCCCACCCCCACCTCCGACGGCTCTCCTTCCCCAGTGAACACTGGGGAGTAAATGCAATGGTGCCTTCCCCCCTTCCCTCCCCTGTCCTTTGAAAAAAAATTAAGTTTGGAATGCTTTTTTTCAAGGCTTCTCGGTTCTATCCTTTGTCCCTTTTATTTTCTTCCCTAAAGGAACATCTAGCTGAAAACACACCCGACATACATGTCTACTCAGAAGTAAATCACATTGTCTTCAATGGCGCTTACTCCTGCAACAGCCATCATGGGAGAGGAGGTTCAGCTTTGACTTTGGAGGAGCTGTGAAATACTTTTTAAAAAAATCTCCACTCCTTTGCATACGCTTAATGGATCAATCCCCCTGCCGCCAGCCCCAAAAAACCCTGATACTCAAAGGGCCATTTCCCCTGCACACATTACCTTTCCAACTCATACTTCTCCCACAACTGCATTTGTGTGTGTGACACAAGATCACATATTGAACACAGTGGAAACTGCACTGCATTCATTAGCATGTGCCCCAACAGTGGTAAATGTGTTTTGCATAAATGTGTTTTGCATAAATATCATGAAAGCACTTCCTGATACACAGAAGGGGCTCTAGTGTAGATCCCCCCTAAGACTCCATGCAAAGGTTGCTTCAGGCAACAAGCTTACTGACAAGCTTACTCCCTGCCCCAGCAAGGAATCTAGAGCAGTGTTCTCCAACCTTGGGTCCCCAGATGTTTTTGGCCTACAATTCCCAGCATGCCCCAGCCAGCGTACGCTGGCTGGGGCATGCTGGGAGTTGTAGGCCAAAAACATCTGGGGGCCCAAAGTTGGAGAATACTGGTCTAGAGAAAACACTTTACTGGAGAGGTAAAATTGACAGGAGTTCTGACATCTCATGTCAGTTTCAGCTCTGCAGTATACCTGCTTCTCTGACACAAGCTTCTCAGTTTCACCACTGCTCTCTATGCAGCCTTTCAGGTTGGAGATTAGGTACCAGGCATAGATGTTGCTTCTAGATGTTGTTGCAGTGCTGTTCTAATGCCCAAAGAGGAACTTAACACACACTGTAGATGGTAGCATGGTTGAGATATTTTGTAAGGAATGGGAAAGGTAATATGTAGCAAGGGGTTTGTATTGCAGAGTTTTTCGGGCTGTACCAATGTACTCCAGGAACCCAGCCAATGCCAGAAAGAGAAAATGAGTTGCAGTGCAAAAGGAAATGTAAAATGAGCATTATAACATTGATGACATACATTCACAGTAAGATAAATAAGCCTTGGCTTATTAATAATGAAACTGAATGAAGTATTACCATTTTATTCAGTATCTTGTCCTCAATAGTTCCCTGTTATTTTTCTTGGATTTCCTTTGTGAGACAAATGAGCTAACAGGCTAATAAGATCTCCACACCACCATTAGAACTATGCTGGGCTAGTACTTATAAATGAAATGAAGACGTTGCTTGGATCAGAAGATTCCAGAGGGGATTGCATTTTCTACCTCCAACCTTAACATCTCCATGTTGTGTAAGAAGTGAGTGGAGGAAGGTGTGCCATTTTAGCTTTTCACTTTCCACGCAAAAATGCCTAAGTTTGAGACACATACCTGAAGACGTAATGGTGGGTGCTTTTGCAATGTACGTAAGTAAACAGTGGTCACAATTCAGTGCTGAGCAAAGCACGCCAAAATACATTAACTTCAACTGGCATAAGCCTCCTTAAGCATGCTTAAAGCTGTATTGGATTGTGGACAATGTCTGTGCACACTACTATTTTTCTCTCTCTCAGCTTCCGTTTCTCCCACTCCCCTTTCTCAGCACATCAGGAAATAGTAAGCTGCTCTTTAGTAAAGATAAACAGACTTGTTTAATAGATAAGCATGTATATGGGGTAGATGGCCGAACACCATGCTGAAGTCTAACATGACTACTTAATTAGAAAGGTCTGAATAATGGACTAGAAGAAATTCCTATAGGATGGTCATACATTGGGGGGGTGGGGTGAATCCAAAGTGTTCTAAAAACAAATGTGAATAAAGATAAAATAAATTGAATTAAATGTAAGTTTTGACTTATTTTTAAAATTAATACAGAGGACAACTTTGCAAGTATGTTCCTTGGTGATCATGGTGGTTATTTCATGAATTTCTGGTGTCATATGCTGGTTATTTTACTTGAATTTGGCATCTGCAAGTGAGTAGCACAGAACAGGCTCTGTATCATTTGGAGCATGAGTACCAATCATTCCCTCATGTGGCCACACCATTCTGTATTCCATTTACTCCTAAATTTAACGGGCAAAAAAGTCATTTTGGAAATATTTTAGAGTTATAAAACCTCACTGCTACTATTTATAATATCTTCATTGCCTGGTGATTGAGTTAACCATCCACAGCTCCTGGCTCTAGGAGTGATAGGGGGGGGGGGAAATCTATTGCTAGCGCATTTTGTATTGCTCCCGAAATTACTGAAATTGTTATTTCTACACATCAGAAAGCTGCAGTAGGGAGGTCAAACAGAATACAATCTGCCAAGGCTAGCATTTCACACTATACATCTTACAGTCTCACATCCTGTCTGCCCTGAGAAGAAAGCCAGGGAATTCTAGGCCCCAATGAGTTCCAATAACAGGAGAGAGCTAGTCTCCTGTTGAGGCAAAATATTTGATACTGTTCAGTATTTTATGCAAAGGCCTAAGAAATCCTGATGATCGCACCCAATTAGTGTTTAAATGCTGAGCCCTACTGTGACTTTGGTGTATATCCATCAAGGAAATATGCTGAAGGAACCTAAGACATGGACCCAGGATTTGCCACACTGCTACTAAGAGAACAGAAGAAGAAGACGCCCCTGCAACATGATCAGCGGACAGCTGCTTCAGCCGGCCCAGCAGAATCAGCTCAAAGATTTTTCTCCAGGCACGGGACCCGACCTTTTCCCATCAAAAGTGTCCCATTTGCTCATTTCCACACTCTTTAATCAACCCAGCCTCCTTGTCTCCTCAGTGCTGAGACAACAGTGGGGAGGGTTCATTCAGTGGGGCACTGAAACAGCTTGGCTGATTCTGCACAAATTAGGGCCATCTAGATGCATATCGTCACTCCAGAGATAGGGTTTTAATTCACATGTCTGTGTTTATGTCTATGTCTATGTCTATAGCTATATCTATATTCAGACTTTGATACTATCTGTATTAGAAATGCTACCAAACAAATTTGTTTTTTAAAAAAAACTAGACCCCACTTTTCATCAGAGTTAATGACCTGGTCCACGCACATCATGACAAGCCGCTGTGGGTTAATAACCCATGGTCTGTTCTAGGGTTATGAGATGGTTGTTTAACCCTCACACAATCCCTGCCACTTGGATTTACATGACACGACAAGTCATGGCAACTGCCAGCTGGGGTTTACATATTCAAAATGGCAGCCAGCATGTGCCACGGCACCCCAAGGTGGCTTGTTGTGACATGCGGACAGGCCCAATATCTGCCAAACTGTTGACAAAACATTATTCATACTATTCAAGCTCCCATGATCTGAACAATAAATGTGGACAGCCTTCCCCAACCTGGTGCCCCCCAGATGTGTATGTGTTGGACTACAACTCTCATTATCCCCAGCCAGCATGGCCAATGCATACAGCAGGTTGGGGAAAGCCACCTAAGGAGATGACCTGTCAGAATTCCAGATACATGTCACAAAAACAGCAACCACACACAGCAGTTGACAAACACTACATAAGGATGTTCATTAGATGGGGATATCTTGACCCCTGTTACCATGGCTCTCCCATTCTTGCTAATTCACTGTATGTGATGTGTGTGATGCTATTTCTCTCATATTTTCAAGTAGTAGGTCTATATAGTTCATACCAAGTTTGGGGTTTCATGAATCAAGAAGCTCTCTTGTCAAACCTGAAAGTTTGCAAATATTCACAGCATCCCCAATTATTGCTTACATTAGGAGTGGAGAACATGTGGTCCTCCAGATGTTGCTGGACTCCTACTTCCATCAGCTCCAGCCAGCATGACCAATTCCAGGGATGATGGGAACTGTAGCCTAACAAAAACTGGAAGGTCACTGGAAGGTCACACACAGGTTCCCTACCCCCATCTTAGATATATCAATATGATTTAATACCTAATTAGCAGACTCACTGGCTACATTCATCAGTGTAATTTTGAACCTCGTTACAAAGTATCTCTGCACTGATATAACCTTGGCTGTAAAATGTGTATGCTTTACACCTCCCTACATAATATTGCTGCTCTGTGGACAGACATGTTATTCCACACTCTGCAAGGGCTTAGATGTTACGGTAATGCAGGTCACATACATTACATACTTCAGAGTGCTCATATTCTCAAAAACACTGCATACCTGACTGAAATTTAAAACACAAAGAGACGAGCAACTCAAGGAGCCCATTTGCATCTCAGAAAGCAAAACAAAGAAGCACCTACAGCAGTGCCGATTAAAGCTCTCTTTATTTAATTACTTTAAACAATATAAAATGTTGCTAGAGAAAGTGCTATACTTTACAAATCTCCCTGCGCGTTTGCTCGATCCAAATACTGCCTTTGGCTGACATACAGAGAAATATTTTATTCCTGTCGGGTGTGCAGAAACTGAACCAGAACTGAAAAATAAACAGGATTCTGTATTTGCTTTTTGCAGCCATAGAAAGGGTCAGCTAAAATTCAGCTGCAGATTTATTATTATTGTTGTTGATGTTGTTGTTGTTATTATTATTATTTTACTAGAGTTGAATTAAATAACAGGCCTGTGGCTTACGCTGGCTCGGCTTGTCTGAGTGTGGAAAGCTAAGCACGGTTAGGCCTGGTTATTACTTAGATGGGAGACCCTCCTCTAGTTTCCTGCATTGAGCAGGGGGTTGGACTCAATAGCCTTGTAGGCTCCTTCCAACTCTATGATCTATGAAATCTATGAAAAGGCAAAGAGATCCCAGAATGATCTTCTTCACCACAGCTGAGTTTACAGAGATGCCAGAAAGGTGGTGGCGGCAGTGACTTATATCCCTATCGCAAAATTGCTCTGGAAGTCACAAGGAGAATAAATACGGAACTCTGCAGTGTCATTTTTGGCTGCCGCTTTACCCGTCAGAACTGCACTCTAAATGGAATGTCAACATTGTTTGGAATAAGATATGCTCAGAATGAGATATCTGCAATCTCTGACAACATAGGTTGGTGGAGTAGCAGAATGGCAAAGATCTCTGCAGTTTACTTTAAAAAAAAATATTTAGGGCATAATATGCTATTTTATGTGACACTCTTATTTGTTCTGTGTCTAAACTGCAAGGCTGAGTAATTTGTTTCTTCCTGTTGAAGAAACCAGATCACCTCCTCATTAAACAGCTTCCCTGGCCTAAACAGTGGTATTATGCTGCAAATAAGAAATGGGGCACAGAATGGAAGGGAAATGCAGAAAGCTGCACTCACCAGTAAATAATGTAATAAATGAATAATCATGAAAGATAAACATGTGAGTCTGAGAAGGGGCAGGGAGGAAAGCAGAGATGTGTGAACCACAATCCATGCTATTGGCCAGAACAGTTGTTGTTGCTTTCATTACACAGCACTAGCCAGTAGCCATGCGATTGCACATGGCAATGTATAAAGTAGCAGATCTTCACTGGCTCCCTATGGATTTTGAGTACAATTCAAGGTGCTGTTTGTTTTACAGATAAATGTTATTTATTGATTTATTGCAAGGAACCCAAGGTGATGTATGTGATCCCCCTCCTCTCCATTTTATCCTCCAGCATATAGGTAGGTTAGGCCGAGAGTCAGTAACTGGCCCAAAGTCACCCAGTGAGATTCATGGCAGAGTGGGGACTAGAACCTGGGTCTCCCCAGTCCTAGAGCAACACTCTGACCACTACACCACAATGGCTCTTGCTCTCTCTAAAAAAAGTCCTATATATAAAGTCCTCTAAGATAGGGTACTTGAAGGATTGCTGGATCCTTCTCTTTCCCTATGATCTACATCAGAGGTAAGGCTTGAGAGGTGAGGTAGACGGTAACTGAGAATAGGGCCTTTTCAGTGGTGGCTATTGAGGACTACTCTTCACCAGGGACACCTATCTGACACCTAGTTTGTGCCCTTTCCTAGCTAGCATAGTGCTCCTAGGAGAGACTGGGTTGCAGTGGTAGTACTGCCTGGAAAGGCTGGATCACACCTGGCACAGCAAGGTCATGTCCAATGTGGAAAGGTCACAACTGGTAAGGCAAGGTCAGGTTAGGCAATGTGGATTCCCACAAGGCCTTTCAGGACCCTGGACAGATCACTAGTTGAAACTCATCTATGAAGAGCAGTTGTTTCAGCAATATGCAGAGGCCTTTTGAAGGCTGGCAGGTCTGGACCTGCTGTAAGTGCTGTTAACTTTGTCTCCTCTGAGGAGCTGCCTATTTCTTAAAGGGCTGCTGTCCAGTTCTGCAGCCACTGGCTCCTGTGGCATCTAGGCAGTGGGGATTGCATCAGAGGAGCAACCTCTGCATCTGAAGAGTATGGTAAAGCCACCTCCTCTGGTTTGGAAGGTCCAAGGGTGGCAGATGATGGGTTATTGAATGAAGCCTCCTCCCCCGCTGAGTCCTCCTCTGACCCAGAGGGGAGATTAAGGCTGAATAACATGACTGTTTGTTCTCTTTTGGGCACCAGGTGAAGTTTTCTCCCCCCCCCCCCACTGGTGCAAATTTGAATTCAGTTTCTCCCTTGACAGCTTCAACTGAAAGGCATCCTAGGAATTTTTCAAGCAAACGAACAAGCTGATAGCACTTGGCCCTCCTGGAGATCCGGGTTCTAGTCCCCGCTCTGCCATGAAACTCACTGGGTGACTTTGGGCCAGTCACTGACTCTCAGGCTAACCTACCTCACAGGGTTGTTGTGAGGATAAGATGGGGAGGAGGATGATTATGTAAGCCTGCCTTGGGTTCCTTGCAGGAAAAAAGGCGGGGTATAAATATAATAAATAAAATAAATAGTTCTTGCACTCTAAAGCCCTAGGCTGTGTCCATAAAAGCCCATTTCTTAGCAGCAAATGGAAGGGAAAACTTCTCTGTCCCTTCTTGCCCTGGTAAGTGCCTTTGCTGCTCTTTGCATGTGTGTAATCATCCAAGCAAGGGCTTACCAGTTCACCAACCTCACACTGTCTCTGGGAAGAAAAAGGGGGAGGAGCCACCACTGTCCCCCAACAACCAGGCCTCAGGAGTTGCAGCTATCTGTGTTAAAAACACACATACAACAACATTCAATTGAGGACAATGCTTCCTGGATTTTCCCATGAATGATCGCAGGCAATCAGGGATTATGCGGTGAATGGACTGATGACATTACATTGCATAGATTTGGCTGTGTGATGACATCTCTCAAGGAAAATGAAGTCAATTAAGTCAGAGAGCAAGAAAGGGCAATGTACATGTATAAGAATGCATTCTTTGCAAGCAGTATAACAAAAATTGAAAGGGGTGGCACTTTGCAATGCAACAGAAAATGTTCCTGGAAAATGAGTCATCTCAAGCACACATGACTATGCACATGTGAAAGTTCAGATCTATTTGACACAGTGCAGATAGCTGTGATCTTCTCCGTACTCTTGCTGAAGAACTCCTTCAAATTCCATCAATGTGTCTAGGCTATTACTCTATAAGAGCAGAGTATAAAAGATAACATATGGCAGCCCTACCAGCAAACTGCAGTGAACAGAGATCTTCTCAAGCCACAAAAATGAAGCCTGGAAAACATGTTTCCTTTCTGCACCATAAGGAAGGCTCTAGCTACACTGGCCTGATGTATAACACTGCACTGCCATTCAGAGGGAAGGCGATACAGGATCTCTCATTTTCATCTCCTTCAACATATTGAAGACATCTGAATATGCTCTTCATGGTCTCTTTTTCAATGGACACCATCTGGTGCCTTAAAACCTCACCATAAGACAGCACTTTGATGGTAATTGAACAGTGAGACATTTTTTTGAAAAGCCTGACTTTAATTTTCATATGGAGAGTTTCAAATATTAGAGCCTCAAACTGCACTGCAGAGCAGCATCTTGCACACACTTAAGGAGATAGTATCGTCTGACTGACAACAGCACTAGGTATGAATCTCTTTTTCTCACACAGAGGCTTTCTCCAATACCAGCCGTAAAAGCCACAGTCTCTCCATATTGAAATGTTACAGGGACAAATTTATTTACACTTGTAGCCTGACCTATCCAAAATACTGTATCAATTAAAAAAAAAACACATTTCAAAACAGTGAATTAATTCACTGTATTAATTAAAGTAATTCTGTACATGATCTCCAGTCATTCAAAGGTAGCCTGGGGATGGATGGATGGATGGATGGATGGATGGACGGACGGACGGACGGACGGACGGACGGATCAGTGGATAGACAGACAAAAAGACACAGACACACACACACACAGATAGATGATAGATAGATGATAGATAGATAGATAGATAGATAGAAGACAGACAGACAGACAGGCAGATAGATATACATAGATTTCATTGCTTACAGCTATGAAGTACCAGCCTCCCTTCCAGGGGCACTATAGGAAAGAAGATGGTGGCAACCAGAGTTCTGTTGCTACTGCCATCGATTGGAGTTGGTGGCTTTACAAGTAAAAAAAAGAAGAAGAAAAGGGACACAAAATGCCCCCTCCCTGCAATGCCATTTAATCTTTTCTCCCCACCCCCAAGCATCTTTGGGGTTGAATCTTGGCCCCTGAATGACATCAAAATTGCCTGTGAATAAGGTGGCAAATGGGGTTTGTGTGGCTATTTTGGTGCAACCCTATATCATTCATTGATTATATATTTACCCCAGTTATCCTCCGCTTTCTTGAATGAGAGTAAGGTCCAGCCTAGACTACTGTTTCCTTTTGGCCCTGAATCCCCCAGAGGTCTGTGTAGATCAAAGGCATCACACACATAACAAATAAAATTTCTTCTCGCGATCTTCTTCTACATGCACCTTAAATGTCATAAAGAAAATGCAGCAGTCTAGTACTGTTGGACTTCACATAACAGGCAGGGCTTTATCTCCTGATCATCAGGTGGGGTTGCATCAGCCTTTGCATTAAGCAGGAAAGTGACTCTGTTCAAGGCATCCTGATATTCACAGAGTTCCTGCATTCTTCATTTACCATTCTTCTGAATGTACTGTCAATCACAATAGCACCATCCCACTTCTGTTCCCCAGCAACTATTGTACTTAGGCATACTGGAGGTAACATAAAGCCATCAGGACTAGTAGCCATTGATAGTCTTATCCTCCATGAATTTGTCTATTCCCCTTTTAAAGCTGTCCAACTTGGTGGCCAGCACTACATCTTGCAGTAGCAAATTCCATAGTTTGACTCTGCAGCCCTCGACAAAGAAGGTACAAATGATAGTTCTGGATAACTGGTAGCTTTGGGCCCACAGATGGCATGGAAAACTAGGCACCAAAGAAATATACCTTTCCATTAGTGGATTCTCTTAGGGCTTTATGCAATCAGGATCTGAAGTTTAGCGTTAGAACATAAGTAGAGCCACACTGAACCAGACCAAAGGCCAAGCTACTCCAGTATTCTGTTCACACAGTGGCTATCCAGATGCCTCTGGAAAGCCCACAAGCAGGACATGAGCACAATTATAGGACCCTACTGCTCATATTCCCCAGGAACTGGCATAGTATGTACTAGTCTCTGATAGTGGGGGTAATAAATAGCCATTATGACTCGTAGCCATCGATAGCCTTATCCTCCAAGGTTCTTATCCCAAGAGATCAACCCTTGCCTACTTGAATAAAGAACTCAACAGAACTACCAGAACTTTGCTTTTGTACTGTCAGTCATTTATTGCTCCCTCCGTTATCATCACTAGTTTGTTTGTGGCTGTTGTTGTTTTGTAGTAACACATTCCTATCGATCAGCCCATAAGAACATTTAGGGAAAATAGCAGTATACATAAACACCACCACTAATTATGTGTCAAATCAATTTTAACTAGAGCAAATAAAGTAGGAAATAGCTTTCCAATCACTTTGGGTTGACCAACAAAACCTCCCAATTAACACACACATAATAAAAAAATTCTAGTTAATCAGATAAGGTTTATATTTTGGCATGAAGGTCAGCAAGTCCAGAGACTTGGTAATTTGGAGTGCAGTCAGAACTGCAAAATAAATAAATAACCATTCTTTATGCATTCAATCAACATCCTATTCTTCCACGCAGAAAGCTCATGTTTGATACTAGCAAAGAATATGATGTGCTCTGAGTAGCACACAAAGCTCCTTCTTCAAAGTCCTGCTCTGACCTCCTCACTCATGCATTTTCCTCAGACTCTGATCTCTCTAACTGTCCTGCCTTTCTTGATGCCAGTGGTTCATCTGTTCTGATACCTCAGTAAGGCTTTACAGACAAGGCCTCTGCCTGCCCTTCACTTAGTGACTGATCATTTCTGCAAACCAGTGTCCTGTACCTGGTTGCCATAAAGACATTTTTAGAAGCCTCCTTCATTCTAAGAAAGGACAAGAAGCGAAGCAGAAAGAATGTCCTGCAGTTTACGGTTCGCAAGTAGTCAACACCAGTGAACAGCTGGTTCTGGAAGGAAATGGAGAGGCTTCACACATTAGAGTTCTAGGTACACACATCCAATGTTTTAACTGTTTACCTAAAAAATAGCAGTGCACATTCCCCCCCCCCAAAAAAAAAAACAAATGAAAAAACTGAACTGAAACAAATTAAATGAGTGACAAATGAATATAAATGGATTCATTTTCATTATGCCATTTTTACCCATGCTTCACTTATTCAGGGGAGAACTTCTTTTCTACAGTGACATCAGCTGCTTTGGTGGCCAGCTCCCAGCAGTGACCATTCTATTTTCCTAGAATGCCCAAATGTGTCATTTCAGAGAATTCCAGCAAAACAATAGTGGCCACCACTGAGGGCGACCATGTTTTGTAGCCCCCCACCCCTAGAATGGCCCGGAATGGTGGAACATCTAGGCCACTGTCAGAAAATAAAACGTTGGCCACCAGCAGATGGCCACTAAAGTCAGCTCCATTGATGCTGGGGGTTGGGGTGTGGAGGGAAGTAAAAGAAATGGAAAACAATGCAACAAAATGAATGTGAGTAACGAAATGAATGTAATGGAAACAAATGAAGAACATAATTTATATGAAAAACAAAATGAACAAAGGGAATAAGCACACCCCTACTAGAAATGTAAAGTTTTAATGTGAATAAAATGTGCTTGAAAGCATGTGTTTCACACAGATACACTCATCAGAAAGCTGTGATTGGCCACGACTTCATCTTGAGTGTTTGTGAAATAGACCAAAGTCTTAACTTTGGGCACAGTCCAGCAATGGTGCTATTTCTCACTGGGAAGGGGGAGCACGTTCTGCAGCAAGGCTCAAAGGCCTACTTTTGGATCTCTCTCTCTCTCTCTCTCTCTTTCTACAGAGAGAGAGGTAGGGGAGGGAGGGAGATGGACAGCACACTTCTATGTATTACTTAGAAGTAAGTCCCACTATGTTCAACGGGGCTTACTGCCAGGGAAGGGAAGTATGCATAAGGTGGCAGCATAAATGGCAGACGAAACCAAACCAAAACAACAACAACAACACCCCACTGTATTTTAAAAGGTTACATGTTTATACATGATTAATAACATCATTGATATACATAATTAATAATAAGGTCCAAGGGCCTAATCTTAGGGCACATGATGCAGCTGTACTGCTGAAGCGAAGCAGCTCTGGAATCTGGATCCTATCAGTGCCTGGATGGGAGACCACCTGAGAACCACACATATGCTGCCTTGAGTTTCACGATGGAAGAAGGGTGGGAAATCAATGTGCTAAATAAATAAATAAATCAAATCAAATCAAATCAACCAGCACAGGATTTGCATGCCTGGTACATCAGACTACTTTAACTGCTTATAACACTAGCCAGTAGTCAGAGAACTGGCCTGAGGTACAGATAACTCCATCATCTCTCTCCAAATCAGGGATAGGGAACCTGTGGATCTTCAGATATTGCTGGACTGCAACCCCCATCAGGTCCAGCCAGCATGGTCTGGGAAGATGGGACTTGTAGTCCAACAACTTCTGGAGGGCCACGGGTTGCCCATACCTGCTCTAATGGAAGAATGGTAAGCACATGCTTAAATCAATAGGTTCTAAAAGTGCTTCACTTTAGCTGGATAGCACGCACACACAAGCTTTTCTTTTTATAATGAAAACAGAAACACAGGCCAAATCATATCCTACTGAACACGAAGGGCCTTAATGGGCATTTGGATCAGGCTCTTCCAGGGACGATCATTTGTAAAGCTTATTATCTGCTTGGCAAGTGAGCTTCATGAGCAGTTACTGGAGTGCATCTTCCTTAATAATTACCAAATGAGAAGGGTTTTTTTTCTCTTTTCTTCTTCTTCTTCTTCTACATTACATTCACTTGCTGCAGATGGTCTGGATTAATGTGTCACCACTGATATCCATGTCTCACTTCCAAAACGAAATCAAAGTATTAAAAAAAAAAAGATTTTAGAATATCAGCTGTTGCTATGGCAACACATGCTATTTTTGTGCTACGGGGAAATGAATACTCCCCCCCCGCTCCAGAATGGTCCCCCTTTTTTGCAAGAATTTCAGTAATCTTTGTAAAATATCTTGGTAAAATTAATTTGCTTGAGAAACACTTCAGATTATCTGTACTACTCGCATCTCATACCTTGTTTGCCCCATTCAGTTCCTTAGAGATGTTCTGCAATGGCTTGTTTTTACAGGATGCAGCACGCCAGGGGGTAAGGCCTTTACTTGCGTCAGTGTTCCTTGCACAGCTAAGCCCAGGCACTGCTTAACTGTGTAGGGTAAAACTGCAAATAGCGGGAGTGTGATAGCCCCATCCCTCTTCGCACATTTCTGTTGCCGTGTACCCGTGGAGGGTAATGTTTTAAAGAAGGAGTGTCTCCTCTATCCATGGAGGCTCTCCACATGATCTGGAGCAATGGAAAATCAGCAGATAGAGGAGGTTCTCATTTTCAGAATGTTGTCCTCCATGTGTAGAGGGCAGTGGGGTAGTGGAGCCAGGGCTCGTAGGGCTGGCACTTTTTTCTTAGCAGGGATGATGACCTCATCTGCCACCCCCCTCAGAATTCCCTGTTCCCTCTGAGCTTAGCTGCAATCCTCACAGTAGCTGTGGGGGGGGGGGAATTTCCATCAACAATATATTGTTGTGAGCTATCACTGATTTAATTCAAAGTATTGTGGGAGGAGGCACTTGGTCTTGCATGCGTAATTAAGACTGATTATCTTTAGAAAAGGCCTGCTTCTGGTGGAGATGAAAACAGCTAGAACTGGTTTGTTGATATGGATCAACTACATGGCTTGGGACCGCAATACTTGACAGAACACCTCTCCCAACCACAATCTACCTGGACACTACGATCAACATCTGGGAGGCTTGGAGGGTGGCAACAAGGGGGAGGGCCTTCTCAGTGGTAGCCCCCTGACTGTGGAATGATATCCCCATTGGGGCCTGCCTGGTGCAAACTTTGTTATCCTTTTGGCGCCAGGGTAAGACAGCCCACTGTGCTGAGGCATTTAAGAACATCTAGGGCTGCTTTTAATGGCTTGATGGGTCATTCATGTCAGCTGCTTGTAACAGGTCTATTCTGTATTTAAATGTTGTTATCTCTGGCTAAACTGTTTTTAAATCTTTTAAGCTGTTTTTAATTTCTTTATTATAGAATAATTTTATGGCTGTTTTATTGTATTATGGCCTTGTTTTAGGCATTGTTGTAAATCGCCCGGAGAGCTTAAGGCTATTGGGCGGTATAGAAATGAAACGAATAAATAAATAAATAACCAAGACAGCTGTCTGAATGGCTATAAGGACTCTCATGATGAGTGCCTGCACTTCAAAATTTAACAATACATACTGGTAGAGGGTGACGGAAATGTGTGAGGAAAGGGTTGGGCTAGCGCACTCCACCTCCAAATGTGCTGACACTACACAGTTACGGAATGCCTGAATAGAGCTCTAGTCATGTATAAATAAATAAATAAATAAATAAATAAATGTACTCACCATGTGTGCTGGCCCATTAATATGGAATGTTAGCACATCAGCTACCTACGAAACTGGTGGGTGCAATACTGCTGCCATGCTCACATTACATGCGAATGGCCCAGCATATGTGGTGAGTGCATTTACATGTGACTAGATGCATGTGGAATGTTTTACCCACTGCCTGGATCCTTATCAGGTTTTAACTGGTGGATACTGTCATTATTATTAGTAGTAGTAGTACTAGTAGTAGTAGTATTGATTTGCTTTACTTTTGTACTTTATCTTGTATTTTCTTGTTCTTAGCTTCCTTGAACACTATTTGTAGTTGAAAGACAGGGTAGAAATATAATTCTTAATTTTTAATCCATAATCTATTTATTTATTTATGATATCTACTATATAAATATGAAAGTCTGTATGTACGTGTGTACGTATGTCCGCACGGCTTGCGTGCCTCGCATTGGCTCCTACTCAGTTGGACGGATCCGCCCCAAACTTGGCACGCATACTCTCCATTACCCAAAGACAAAGACTGGCGGGTTCGAATCTCAAAAAAAAACCCCACACCTCGCCTGTACGGCCCAAAATAGATGAGAGCCAATGGCGACACTTGGAATGTTAGCAGGGGCCATTCAGGAGCAGTTATGCAAATAGCTCCAACGGCATTTAGAATGTCGGTATGCACTGCCACAGGGGCCCAATCAGAAGTGGATATGCAAATCTCTCCTACGTCCAAACAGAATGTTCATATGAACTGCAGCCGGGGCCTACACCGGGGGGGGGGGATTTCGAACAAACAGTGCCTATAGGAAAATGACGACCCGGGCAACGCCATTGTGTAGTCCCGGGGGGGGGGGGGCAGGGATTTCATTGTGTGGTCCTGGGTGGGGGCAGCAGGGAATTCATTGTTGTGTGGTCCTGGGGGGGGAGGAGCAAGGATTTCATTGTGTGGTCCTGGGGAGGGGGGATCAGGGATTTAATTGTGTAGTACCGGGGGGGGGGGACAGGGAATTCATTGTTGTGCAGTCCCAGGGGGGAGGGAAGCAGGGATTTCATTGTATAGTACTGGGGGGTGGGGGAAGCAGGGATTTGATTGCATAGTCCCGGGGGGGAGCAGGGATTTCATTGTGTGGTCCGGGGGGGCAGGGAAATCATTGTTGCATAGTCCCAGGGGGGAGGGAAGCAGGGATTTCATTGTGTAGTACTGGGGGGGGGGGACCAGGGAATTCATTATTGCATAGTCCCGGGGAGGGGGAGCTGGGATTTCATTGTGTAGTACCGGGGGAGCTGGTAGTCCCGGGGGAGCTGGGATTCCATTATGTAGTCTCAGGGGAGCTTCACCTTTCCTATGGAGCCATTCAAAAAAGTGGTCAGCTACCTTAAGGAATTTTGAACAATTAGTGCCTATAGGAAAATGATGACCCGTGCAACGCCGGGTAAAAAAAGCTAGTGTACTATAAATAACAAAATATGTTGGGAATAATGAAATAAGTAGAGCACCTGCTTTGCATGCAGGAGGTCCCAGGTTCAATCCTTGGCACCTCCAGGTAGGGCTAGGAAGGAATCCTGCCTGAAACCCTGGAGAGCCGCTGCCAGTCAGTGTCGGCAATACTGGGCCAGATGGTCTGACTCTGTAGGGCAGTTTCCTGTAATCCTAAGTCAGAGAGAACGGGGTGGTTGACTTGACTGAGATGATAGAGTTCTAGGGCTGTACTATTTCAGATTGTATATAGGTAGCGGCAGATTGCATTGTTGAATATTTCCCATTAAAAAATAAAAACTCTCAGCAGTTATAAAACAAGCACATCAGGGAGAAAGGTTTAGTACAGCCCTGTCCTTCACATGCTTATTTCCTGCATAAAGGGACACAGCCCCAATCAGATTGATATAACATACCTTTCCTGGAGGAAAAATTCCAGGCATGGTGTTGGGCTACGTTTCCCTTTTATTCCCTTTTTCTCCTTCATCCTACGCTCTCCCTGGATCTTCAGGTGGCGGTGGTGGCAACTGGCAAGGAGTGCATTTGCACAACACTTGGTGCACCAGCTGCAAGTCAGACCTTTCTGAGTCAGTCTGACTTGGCAACAGCTATCCATGCCTTCGTTACATCACATTTAGATATTGCAATGCACTCTATGTGGCACTATCCCTGAAGAGCCTCTTGAACCTACAGTTGTTGCAAAATGTGGCAGCTAGGATACCGGGACCGTATTACACATGTCCTAATAGACCTGCACTGGTTGCCAATTGGTTTCTGGGCAAAACTCATGGTTTTAACTTTTAAAATCCTAAATGGCTTAGGACCTGGCTATCTAAGGAACCGTCTCTCCTGCTATGAACCTGTCTGGGTATTGAGATCTGCAGGAGAGGGCCTTTCGAGAGTGCCATTACTCAAAGAGGTCCATTTTGTCAAGCAGACACGAAAGGGCTTTCTCCTATGTTGCTCCCAAACTATGGAATGAGCTTCCTCAAGAATTACGATTGACCCCCACTATCTTGGCTATTAGAATGGGTATAAAAGACACATGTTTTCAATTCAGCCTTTTAAAATGTGTCATTTAATATTCTAATGTTTTGTTTTGGCTTTTTTTAAACCATTTTATTGTTCTTGTTTCTATTGTTTTATCTTTTTAAATGGTTGTACACTGTCTTGATGGCATTTTAGTAGATAAGGTGATATATAAATTCTAATAATAAATAAATATATACATAAAATTATCTTCTAGGCCAGCCTTCTTCAACTAGGTGCCCTCCAGGTGTTTTGGACTACCACTCCCAGCATTCCTGCCCATTGGCCATGCTGGCTGGGGCTGATGGGGGTTGAAGTCCAAAACATCTAGATGGAACCTGTTTGGGGAGGGCTTCTTTGGGCCTTAACAAAGCAGAAGCAAAGAATATAATAGACAACCATCTTAATCATTTCAACTCCATAGAAACACCACCTTCAACTTTTTCTACACCAATCAAGCATCAATCTGTTTTCCCCATTTAAATTTGTTGATGTTTATGGTTATGCCTTTTGATTAAATCCCAGGGTAAATTTTTAAAGAATGTCACGGTAAGCCTGGAAGCTATAATCCCTTTCATAGTTCAATATCTTCATGAGGGCGAAAGGATGTTAAATGTGGCAGTTAAAATGCTAAGCTACGTAAGTAATCAGTTCATTAGGAATTGGTTCAATATGTTTGCTGTCTGTAGCTGAATCTGTTGAAAGTGGACTCACATAAATCAGTGGATAGTTTAGGCTATCTAGAAGCTAAACTCTTTGCAAACAGTGGCTGGGGAACCGGGGGGGGGGGGATTTCAAATCTGCCTTGTTTTTATGTAAGTATCTAGAATAAGATATATTTAATCATCTTCCAGTGAAAACAAAACCCATAAATGTCTGGCAATTGGAATGAAATATGTGAAGTTCACAAGCGATATCATTTCATTCTCAATAAGAATCCATTTATATATGAACCCTCAATATAAATATGAAAATAGTCCCAAAGCAGAGAGCTTCACTGCACTTTAGCATTTGGCTTGTTCTTTGCTTTTGCCCTATTGAGCATGGAACTCATTTAGTGCTGGAAAGGTCAATCCATAAAACCCTTCAGGTGTTTCAACAGTGGTAAGACCTCTCCAATGGTTATGTTTGGGTAACAAAGATTTATGGGAGGAAGGAACAAAGGAAAAGCCAAATCAAATCCAAAACTCAATAGGATGTCTGAACTTAATAAATGAGTGCTAGAGTGCAAGGGGAGGTTCATGAGGCAGCAAGAAAGCAGGTGATTTTGTGAAAGCAGGCAGCACATTAGTCAGCAGGATGTCTCTTGAGGGAAGGATAGGTAAGTGCACAATGGATCATCTAAACATTTTAGGGACATAGACTAGATTACAGATTACAGGGCAGTATCCAATGTGACACAAGCGTGGACATAAATTATGTTGCACTAGTATAAGGAGCCCCTAGTGCAGCACCAATAGAGTTAGCTGGCATAACAGGATTCTCCAGAAAAACCCATCACACCAGCTAACACCATTGGCATTTTTCTAGGGGTCCCTTACACAAGTGCAACATAATTTATGTTAGCGCTCATGCTGCTTTGGAAACTGCTCCAAATGCACTGAATCAGATGATACCTCTCCCCAACCTTGCCATATGCATGGAGGGCAGCAATAGGAAGCACCACATCCCTCAGTGTGCCAGTCATGCCTTTCACACCCATGCTCATGGATGTGGTGGGCCATAACATTTGACTGCAGCCTCCATGCATAAGATCCAATGCATGTAGGCCCAAATTATGTGGTCACTCCCAGATTTTGTCTGGGAAATCAACAATGTGGAAAAAAGTTGGGATATAAATATAATAATAAAATAAAATAAATAAATGTGAAATCATCCATGCTTAGGTCATATTCAGATGTTATGACACTGTACAGATGCATGTGGATCTCAGAGTTGAGGTAGGTGCACTGGGTGGCTGTGCTGGAGGAGAGCAAGTCTGTTCTTTCTTGCTCCTGTCCATGAACATACATAGGAAGAGGTATTGTCTGATATGGACCGTGATAGTTATCCAATAAAAGCCACATGATGAGCAACTTTACTCGATATATCTGGTGTTGCTGGACTTCTGGACTGAAGTGAGTAATCCACTATTTGGGCTGGATCCAGGTTTAGTCATACTTAGGTGCTGATGCTGGGAAGTCTGGCTCAACTGAGCTTGATGGACCTCCTGCCTGCTTCCGATCTGATGGTCAGATGCATGCCAAGTTGGATGTTTTTCCGCGGACTTCTATCTCTAAGACAGGCCATGGTTGCACATTTTTAAAAAAAACACTAAGGAAATTTGCACAAATGGTGCTATTTGCACCATTTGTGTAATTTTACACAATTTGAGCAAATCATGGTATTTGGCATGTTTTGTGCAAATCAGAAAGCACGTGGATCTAGTGCAATTTGCACAAAATTCACTGATTTGTGCAAACTGCCATGATATACATGCTTTTTGGGTACTGATTTGCGCAAAACATGCTAAATACTGTGATTTATGCAAATTGCATAAAGTTACACAAATGGCACCATTTGCTTGAATTTGCTTAGTGTTTTAAAAGAAAATGCGCAAACCATAGCCTGTCTCAGAGATGGAATTCCGCGACCTGGCTCGACTCACATCACTTACATCCCATTGTCTCCAATGGTCCTACTCTAAGTATGACTTAGCCTGGATCTAACCCTATGAACATTATTCAGCAACAGATGCAACAAATATTCATGATCACTGTTTTCTAAAGCAAAAATCACCTGTTACCTGTTGTTGTAAATAAATGTCCCAAATAAAGCTACATGTTTCTGATCTCATAAGTTATTTCCATGAAGAAAAGAAAAGTAAAGAAAAGAAAAAAGAAAAAGTGGTAATGTGTTGTGCAACATATTGTGCAATGGAGAAGGTGGGTGTCTGCTACCTAGCCTTTGTTTTGAATGAGAAATGTGAACACACTAATTAGACTGAATAGATTCATAAAATCTATATGGAACATGATGATCAGAAGAGAGCCATGCACAATTTAACCAGGTGTCTCTACCTTTAAATGGGGGCGGGCTGATGTGTACTAATGCTAGGACCTGAGAACATGCAAACTAATATCTGAGATACTTCAGCAAACTGTACACTTGTGAACACTAGCACTTCTGCTATAGATAGGAGTTCAAAACAAACAATGTCTCTTTTCAGTGAGGCGGAAATATCCATGGATACCACAGGGAACATTCAGTACATTGCCGTCTACCACATAAAAATCCCCTGTACATACAATCATGTCAGGGAGAAAGTTCTAGGCTAGTTTGTTTTAGCTCTGGTTGAGAGAGACTAAACACATGAAGCATATGTTTGATCAAGACAAGTACTGAACCCACTTGCGTTGGCCCCCTACCAGAATGAAGACACCATAAAAGTAAATGTAGTAAAGATCCACTGAGAATTTCACTCGGTGGTACAACTTTATAGCTAACAAGAAGATTCTGCAACAAGGCGAATCATCACACAGGTCAAGTGTGGGCACCAGCTAATATTGAAAGACTTCAGTGAATGTCTTATTGCCATCCTCTAGTTGATACCTAAAAGCATCCGGACAGCAGGACAGCAAGTTGGTGATCCAGGCTTATCATCAATTGTCCACCATAAAGGTGGGCCACAGGGCCCATGGTCAGCAGTTGATGAGCGAGATCCTGCAAGGGCCTAGGGCCTAGGGCCACCACCCCCCACTGCACTTGAAAACCATTCAACAATGAGAGGTTTGTTTAGCAGCCCCTCACCCTCCAGATACCTCAGGGTGCTCACCAGCATCCCTCTCTTTCCTCTGTGTCTGCACTGCCCAGCAGTGTGACATGGTGAACTTAGCCAATTACCTGAATCAACGCCACCTCCCTACAGCTGCCTGTATGGAGTAGGTGAAAATGCTGTGCCCTCAGTCAATCAGGGCACACACACAAAAATCCTACTCAACCCCCTTTAGTGGGCAATTTGAATGATTGATTGATTGATTACATTTCTATACCGCCCATTAGCCAAAGGTCTCTGGGCGGTTCACAAGACAAATGTAAAACCATAAAATATAATGACATAGTAAAACTTAATATAAAGCCATAAGTTTAAAAGAGAATAAAAACCAAAGTAAGAACCAAGATAAAAGGCAGCAGCACCACAAACATCCAAAGTAGGGATGTACGCGTGACTCGATTGGGGGGTGGAAGCGGGGCGAACTCACCCCACTCGCCCCCCAGAGCCCATTTTGTGTTTGCTTTTGTGTTTCTTAATTGACTTAATTGACTGAATTACTAACTCTGAGTCTGAGGAAAACCCTCACTGCACTTATGCTAATTGCTAAATTCCTTGCTAAATTCCTAACACCTGATGATTTGAAAAGCAACAACAGCTGCATCTCTGGCTGGCTATACATCCAATCTACATTCCTACTTAGAAAAAGTATTTTGTTGTTATGTGGCAATTGCAATTCTTTGCTGTGCATACCTTTTTATACCTTTGTTTTTTACAGAGCAATTTTTAATAAACGTAGGTGGTATAATTTATGATTTTAAGGTAACCTTTCTGCCATATGCATTGCTAACTAAGTTGGTTCTTTCTTTGTCCTTCAGGCTCCAGCCAGACTGCTGGTGTTTTTTGCATTTCAATAAGCCATCTCAAATTCAATATGCATCGCCAGACTGCTTCTCAAAGGTAAAATCTGTTTAACAGCTCTGGCTCGCAGATCTCTGTATGGGTGACGAACTACTTTTAAGTTCACAAGAATCGTTAATGGGGGACTACGAACTGCTGTTAACATCACAAGAATTTAATTATGCTGAGTGATAAAGCGAGCAGCGCTTACCCGAAAAAAAAAAACTCGCAATTTTTGTAGCACATCCCTAGCCCCGTGGAACTTACCTTTTCCCTGGAGAGGAGCCGGGGGGAGGTACTTCCGGGTACCCGGCGCTGTGTTTTTCACTTGAATACCATAGAAAACCACCTTAAAACAGCTGCGAATAGCAAATTGTGGCTGTTTTAAGGTGGTTTTCTATGGTATTCAAGTGAAAACGCGGTACCAGGGTCCCATCACATCACTTCCTGGCACAGCGCCAGGACCCGTCGCATCAGTTCCGGGCTCCAGAAAGTCCGCCAGGAGCCTCGCTGCCACCGCAAGAGGTATCGAGCGGTGGGGGTGCTCGCCGAGCACCCAGCGAGCACAAAAAGAGGTACGTGTACATCCCTACAAAAAGGCACTAACACAATTGAAGGCCTAAAAAGATTGGGGAAATGAAAAGATCTTCACCTGGCACTGAAAAGACCAAATGTAGGTACTATGTGGGCTTCTCTAGGGAGGGCATTTCACAACCAGGGTGCCACCACTGAAAAGGCCCTCTCCTTAGTAGCTACCTGCCTCACCACATTCAGTGGGGGCACCCAGAGAAGGGCCTCTGAGGATGTTCTTAGGCTCTGGGCAGGCATATATGAAAGGAGACAGTTGCCCCAGCTAATCTCACACTTACACAAGTGAAGGTGGATGAGTGGGTAGCTGCACTGGTGGAAAGGTGGGGCAGCCTTTTAAAGGTGAGCTGCTGCCTGCCCACCCCAGCCCTCTGCTCTCATGACACGATGTGTGGATGTACAGTCACGCGTCCCTATTACTGTCAGGGGGGGAAGGGAGGGGCAATTCTACCCCCAGCACATGCTGGAGGAGTGGCATTTCCCTGCTACAGTCATACTCACCTAAGTGTCCTCTGTTTCCTATCTGCTTATTCATAGAGGGCAGAGGAAAGGAATGGAAACCCAGTTCAACTGTTCACTACCACTGCAATCCAAAAGAGATCTTGTATGTTTCCCCACATGTCTATGTTTCCAAGCGGAGCACATTCTGGCCAAGAGAGTGACAAGATTTGCCATTCCATCAAATAGACTTGATGTAATCACTACCCCAAACAATGTCAGCACTTCATAATTCGCCAGGTAAATTGCACGGTGCTGTACATGGGCATTAAAATTGCTTCTTGACCCCTGGCAGCCCCCACCGGCAATCAGCTTACATTCCGAAGTGTACGATATTATTACATTTAGCATGCGTAACTACGGCAGTTATTATTGGCCTAACCACAGTTGTTACAGTTCAACAGATCTGTCTTAATCAATTTCTGTTTGAGAAATGTTCTGCGTATACATGAATAAGCATAACCAAACACAATGCAGATTTAAAGTGACAGGGCCACTTCCAGGCGCGCCCCATGGATTCAGTGTTTACTGAGAGTAAATAATTCCTTTTGGTGGACAACTGTGAATTGTTAACAGAGAAACCATATTGTGGTTGTTGCTGCTAATGTCGTTTTTCATGAGTAGCATTCTGTATAAGCAGGCAGTTTTTGAGAAGCGATGTCCATCCAAGTATGAGCAGAGAAAGGAGGAGCAGACAAAGTTTATGGAAGTGATTCTGAACAGCATACCATAAGGCAGGAGTGAAGAACCTCAGATCTTGGGTCCAATCTGGCCTTCCTGGGTTCCCTAGATGGCCTTACTACCTTCTGCAGCCCCACCTTGCCCTGGCTACTGATTATTTGGTGGTTTCCCAGCTTTGGTGCAGCTTTCCCCCCTTTCCAAATCTTGAAATGCCTCTCCTAAGGCTCAGTTGCTGGCAGTAAGAGCTTTCAGCTAAAATAAGCTGGTATTTTGGGGTATTCTGGCTGTGCTGCTTTTGCCTTCAACCCATGTAATGTGACTCTCAAGAGCTTCTCCAAAATGGAACTTGGCCCTCAAGCGATGGAGGCAGGTGGCTGCAATGCCAGCGGGCCACTTATCCACTCCAGATTTCACCCCAGACTTCCCTTGGTGCTGAACCCTGTACCCAAAATAGGTTTGACACCATGTATAGTTCCTTTAAAGTTCAGAATAAAGTCCAAAGTGGAGAAGTAGCCCCAATGACATTGGAGCCACAGCCTTCACTGCCCTCTGGCTGAAAGAGGGTCTCCTTCCACCACTGTCATAAAGGATCCATAACCTTGATATGTACAAATAAGGGTTGAAAGCCATTTTCAGTTCATTAAAGGAGTTCCCATTCCCCTCCAAGGCCACTAAAAGATTGCCTTCTATCCAAAGGAGAGAATGCCACAAACGTGTCCACCTAGGTAGAAACAGCTCAGTTCCCATATCTCTTATGTTTGTCACTGCCTATGCCATCCACCTTTGTAGTCCAAATGCTCCCTGTATGGAAGATGGGAGACTGAATTCCAGACTGTCCCACTGATCCATCAAACTGCTAGTCAGTGTGAAAATCCCTCAACCAAATATGCCATCCCTCAAATAGCAGCAATAGTAATAAAAACAGAAAGGAAAGAGAGGCCATGCAGAGGGAGATGAGAGGGAGCGCAGGGCCATTCCACCAGCCCTGCTGAAAGGCCTCCCTCATGACGGCTCCTCCTCCTTCAACTGCCACCACCAGCAGCCATTCCAGCAGGCTGAGAGGAGAGGAGGGAGATGAGAGGGAGCGCAGGGCCATTCCACCAGCCCTGCTGAAAGGCCGCCCTCCTGAAGGCTCCTCCCCCCTCTGTTGTCACCACCACCAGCCATTCCAGCAGGCGGAGAGGAGGGAGAAGAGACGGAGCGCAGGGCCATTCCACCAGCCCTGCCAGGAGTATTAATAGATATTCCCCCTTCTTCCCTCCCCTGCCCCATTCCTTTTTCCTTGTGTGTCGTGTCTTTTTAGATTGTAAGCCTGCGGGCAGGGACTGTCTTGTTAATTGCTGTAAACCGCCCAGAGAGCTTCGGCTATTGGGCGGTATAAAAATGAAATAAATAAATAAATAAATAAAGGGGCATGCACTTCCAATTTTCCACAACTTGCTCCTCATGTGTAGTGTAGAGAGCCAGTGTAGCGTAGTGGTGACAGTGTTGGACTGGGACTCGGGAGATCCAGGTTCTAGTCCCCACTCGGCATGAAACTCACTGGGTGACTTTGAGCCAGTCACTGACTCTCAGCCTAACCTACCTCACAGGGTTGTTGGAGGAGGATGATTCTGTAAGCCACCTTGGGTTTCTTGAAGGAAAAAAGGCAGGGTATAAATATAATAAATAAATAAAGTTGCTTCTTCCTAGGTGTCTGCCGGGAAGTCAATCCTCTGCAAGGCCAACAGAATGCAGTTTATAGAATTCTGGGTTTGCAGAAGGGAGAACCACCTTCTGGTCACAGTTTGGTCATGAAGGCAAATGGTTTGCCTTGGGCAAGTCAATGCCTCTCAACACAATCCCTCTCAAAAGACTGTTGTGAGGATAAAATAGAGATGGGCAATAATAATAATAATAATAATAATAATAATAATAATAATAATAATAAATCTCAAGTTCTTTCTATCCTGTTTATGGAGAAATTTGCAAATTTCAGTAAGTTCTTATTAACAATGAACCAAATGGAATTCTCACCTATCCACACTGGCCAAATTGAATAGGTTCCCAACATGGAGATGACAATGTTGTACCTGCCCGCCATGTCGCTGTTAAAGATGGAGGAGCCTGCCTGAAAAAAAAGGTGGCAATCCTAAACTAACATGGTTGAATTCAAACCCAGACTTTGAAGAGAAAAGCACTGTAAGCCTTGGGCCTGGATGGACAAATCTTTCCGTTTCATTTTCTCCCACAGTCATTTTTTTAAAAATCCCAAATTCTTTTTGTCCTGAATATGGAGAACTTTGCGAATTTTTGTAAATTCTTATCCAAAATGAACTGAAATGAAATTCTCACCTATCCCTAGAAATGAATTAGATTAGAAAGCAGTTTGTACCCTGGAAATTAATATAGAAGTGATAAATATTTATAATAAATGCCAGGCAACTTTGGGAAACACGTTTCTTACCCGTTTGTTTTGATTGTGGTTTGATCAGGTTTTTAAAAAGAATAGAAATGAAATACTTATAGCAGTACATCTGGGTTCTCCCACTACCCCTAACTGTACCCATGCATTTTGTCCACTGCTGGTCTTTTCCTCTAGTCATCCTTTTCAAGAAAATAATCTATCACTGGAGTGTGGAATAAAGTGAGGCCAATATTTCAGTGAGATGAGCAAACAGAGGGAGAGAGTTGACACTGAACTTTGCCTAGAGCAAATTCCAGGATGAAGTTAGTATTGCATAGAACTGGTGAAATCCCAGGCACCTGGTCGCCTGGAGAGAGCCACACATTTTGATAAATTTCTCAATCCTGTGAATGTGTTGTTGCCACACAACAGCCCATCTGGGCTGTGGACTGTATCTATTCTATAGACCCTGTTTAAAACTGGGTATGAGATTTTCTTTCTCTGTGTGTGTGGGGAGCTTATCTGCTGAAAACAGATACTTTTCCATTGAGGTGAACAGAAGCAATATGAAATAATATGAACCTAGGACTGAATGAGTTACACTTTCCCTGGCTGATCCTTTATAGCTTTGCTCTCCAAGCCTTGCACCTGTGCCCTGCTCTATATCAAAATGCCAGTAGCACTTCTCCTTGGCTGGAGGCCGGAAGCCTTCTAGGATGCCGATCTGTATATGTTTCGTGTCCTTGGCCATCTGCTTTATTTATTAACCGTAATGAAAATCCCAAGGACTTTGGGATGTTGTTCCTTGACAGAACCTCAAATTATCCAGATTTCTGTGCCATTGGAAGCATACAGACCACCCTGGGAGAAGCTAATGGGTGGAAATAAATCCACACAAATTAAATGATGGTGGAAGAGAGACGGCAGCACGAAAGATGTTGGATGCTCAGATATGCTCAATAACAGAATGTATTTTTCATACATGGTATATTGTTAAAGGAATAATGTCATGCTGTACTTCCACTCTGCTGCTGCAGAAGACATCACAGCTGCTGAATATAGTATGAAACAGTATGTAGCAGGCCTGTGTTGGAGCCTACAGGGAGTTTGTAACTAGGTATACAATCTGTCTATTTCAGTTTCTCTCCATTTCTCATTTTTCCCATCTTAGGTTTGTTCTGTCCTATATCTGCATCAGTTTGCCATCTAAAAAAAAAAAAGTCAGGACAGAAATGTGTTTGCATTTTTGGTGTACATTTTCCCTATTATACACATTTTTATATGCAGGTTTGCCTTATATATGCATGTTTACAAGATATTTCCCTTAATATAGTGCTATTTTGTGTATGTTTCCCACCAACATCTGCAGTTTTGTGCACTTTCTGCACATTTTTGTACTCACGTTTCCCTAATATATGCATTTGGGTATCCATTGTTTGTTTGTTTGTTTGGAGAATTGCATCACAACATTCTGACAAGTGCAAGTATGAAAGGATAAGTTTGCATTCTGGTTCATTCACTGATTATGGAAACGCAAATTTGGTAACTCTCCATGAAATGTGAACTGAACAAAATTCTCCCCCATCTCTAATTTGACAGAAGGCTCTCCTTAGTCCTTTCTAGATGTTCCTTCTAGGGATGTCGGGCAAACTGCAATGGATTCAAATGAGTTCAGATTTCTATGAATCCGATCTGCGGATTCCACAGAGGACCATTTTTTCCCCTGCAAGTCATGCGTATTCTGCAGCCTTGCAGACCAGTTTTTCACTTTCAGGGCGGGGTTTGTACCAATTTGCATCTGTACTTGTGCAAATACGCTGATGCACATGTTAATTTGCATTTGTGCCAATTCGCCTTAATTAATGCACACTGGCACATTTGCACAAGTGCACATTAGGTTAATGCACATCAGTGCTAATGTAAATTAGAAAAAGTAGAACCAAATTCTGTTTAAAAAATGCAGTTCTGGTAATGAGCAGAAGACAGAATGAAAGACCCCTGATGATCTGTGAAACACAGACATAACAGATCGAACAAATTCAGCACATCTCTATGACGTGTTCCTTATTCCTGTTTGCTTTAGAAAGGAAGATTTCTTCTTGGTTCCTTCTTACAGTCTTTTGCTTATGTTAACTGCATTTCAGGTGATTTTGTACTTCACTGTTGGGAGTGTATGGTCACCTCTCCCTCTTCCTGGCAGTAAAAACACAATAACAACAAATTAAGTAACTAACAATTTGCTACCCTTTCATGTCACCTGACGTCAGTTTCATGAGGCAGCCACCTCACTCTGCCTAACGGCAGGGCCAAAGTAATATGCTCTGGGAAGCAAACCCCAGACAGCATTCTGACAGCTGTTTTGTAACACATCTGTGTCAGAAGCCAATGGAGTACAGGCTATTATTGCAGAGAAAACGCATTTAGCAGGTGGCCACGGTTCTTCAGCAATGTTTAATAATGTGAAGTTGGTGGTAGCACTCAGACAATAATCTGTGTTGTGAAAAGAACAGGAGTGTTTAGAGTACACAAGATTCTCCCTGATTTCATGGATGAAATGTTGGAGGGTATGCTAGTTCATGGACTGCACAGTGCCTTGAAGCCTTAAAAAGCAGGCTTTGCACATTTCCTATTAGCATCCAATACTTGGATTTAAAATATAGATGGAATGTTGAGGTTGCGGCCAAACATAGTGCTGGCCCAAAAGTTTCTTCTGCATTTCCCCCACTCTTTTTCACTCAATTTGATAGAAAATAATTTGCTTTAAAAAAAATAAAAATAAAAAAGATCAAAGGAGGAGAAAAATTCAGTGACATTCTTATGGGTGGGGATTCTTCCACTTACCTTAGTTTTGAGGTGGCTGCTGGGTGTGTGTGTGCGCCCTGTCTTTCATTGTACAATCATCTCTCAGGTGGTCTTCAACCTGCTCATGCTAGCTCAGCTTGTCTGAGTGTGGAAAGCTAAGCAGGGTCAGGTCTGGTTGTTACTTGGATGGGAGACCCCTCCTCTAGTTTCCTGCATTGAGCAGGGGATTGGACTCGATGGCCTTGTAGGCCCCTTCCAACTCTATGATCTATGAAGTCTATGAACCCCCTCGGTTCCTGTGCTTCAGTTAAAACCTAGGGGAAGGCGTCATGGAGTAACCCCTCCATGGGGCTTTCTCAGATCAGGAAGCACAGCCAGCTGAGGAGGCTACAGAGCGATGGAGAGATGTGTAATAGAAAGAAAAACACGGACAAGCACCCTCAGTCACCTTGCAACAACGTGAACTGAAAAATACTACCATTAAAAAAAAATATCTAAAGCACCCTGAGAATGAGGTAGTAAAATTTGTGGGAAGAAAATGTGGGGGAAGAAAGTGTTTCAGACATTGAAGGACAGATTTTGGCATAGAACTAGCAAGAGCACCCCAAAAGATAGAGGTGCTTTCTGACAATTGTGAAGAAGCACGGTCTCAATGCAGTGCTAGTCAGGAATCAGGTTTTCAGCTGATGTAGTTTAAACCATAGCATTCTGCAGGAGCAAAGGGTTACCACTGTCTCATAAGGGAGGAGTGCCACCTATTGGGTCATCAGCACCCTGTTTGGGGTTTTCTCTGGAGGTCATCTTCTCTAAGCAGTGACATCATCTGAACCTGCTTAGCTCAAGAGATCTGACAGGATTTGACAGGCCAACAAAGTATGACTGCTTAATGAGAGCTTATGTCAAAAGTATCTGTTGCATTCTAATCCCAACTGTTTTCCAGTTCTGTTTCTTTGAAGAAATCTGTTGATTTGGGGCTGGTTCACAAGTGTAAGCTGGTCCTTTTTATTTCCTGTGTGATCTAGGGATGCTTCTGAAATCCTTCACTCTTGAGGTTTTTGAACTTCTGAATTCCCTGGTCTTGTTAGGGATGTATTCAAAATTTGTGTCAGTTTGTTTATCAGACACAATTTGCGGTTGAAGTCCTTGGTTTCCGAGCTTGCCGTGTGATTCATGAACCTCCAAAAATGTGTTTGACAGCATGCATACATTTGAAAACTGCGTATAAAAATCCATACTTTTGAAAACTGCACACAAATACGCTTTAATCAATGGGAGAAGAATGCATGCATTTCAAAGATGTGCACAACTGATGTGTACATTTGGGGAAAATACGCATGGAAATGCACACAGATTTTCATGGGGAAAGAGAAAACAAACCTTGCAAACTGATATGAACTCAAGCCGGAACGAGCTTCGAAATGGAATTCGGAGAACTTCGGCGAGCTCAAGTTCTGTTGATTCTCATGTCCCTAGTCTTGATTCCAAAGCAGAATCAGTGCATATTAGGAGTTTTCCATTATGCGTCCTATTTCCAAATTTTGTAGAGAGAGCTGCACATGAGTCATATGCCACAGCTTTCACTTCCGGTGTGATTTTTCTCTAGTTCAACTGAAATTCATGAGTGGTGGAATGCAGTGAACCCAAGAAACTATATGGTAGATATGGAGGATAAATTTGTTCAGTTCATATTTAAATAATGAACTTACATAGTTTCACACTTTTGAATGTTTAGGGATGAACCTGTTATGCCTGCCCCCAATCCTGGTCAAAATGACTCTTCAAATGAGGATGCAGATGCCATGGAACCTAACAACCCTGTGGGTCCTCCTGTTTCCTCTGATACCCCAGGCATCTCCAGAGATGCTACATCACATCCTCCAGTACTGGTATACTTTGAGGAGCCTCTGCATGGGCCAGCTAAGGATTGTACCTCCCCCACAGAGTCTGAGGAGGAGGTTGAGCATTTGCCCAGCCCTAAAGTGCACCAGCGCCAGAAGGTGGATTGAGGGTCTCCTCAGAAATAGGAAAATCTAAAGCCAGCACTAATAGCTTGCAGCTGTAACAGTGTGTGGACTGCCAGACTTGCCTATAGCAGTGCACAGGACATGCTAGCTGCTGCAACAACATTTTTATTTCAGCTCCCAGTACCTTGATACCTTGTTTCCTTTTCATTAAACTGATTTCTTGAGTGGCTGATCTTTGGACCCCTGATAATACCCTGCTTTTTGACTACCCTTTTGCTGGACTGGTAATACTGTGCTCTTGACCTTTGCTTGCCTACTGAATGTGTCTGCTTTGACCGGACTGATAAAACTGTACTGTGACCTTTCGACTGTCTGCTGACTTTGCTAAATGTATTTGCCCCATAGTTGGCCCCAGGGCTGAACCTGGCCCAGCCATAGCAGGACAGAGCCTAACTTAAGCTTGGAGATATGAGAACATGAGAGAAACTCTAATTGACATATTTGTCCGTCCTCTACACAGAAATGGAAATCCTTTCCTCCAACAGTGATCCCTTCCATTTCTGGGAATAGGGACACGGACTGAAGCCATGTCTGTAATTTGTGCCAACTCTTGCAGCTCCTGTGATCATACTGAAGGCTGTATCCATGGGCAGTTTGGCTCACATTTAGGTTTTGGCCACACAATCCCATATATGTGAAGCATTGGATGAATGAAAAAGAGAGAGAGGCAGGTTCACAAATGCAAACTTCACCTTAAATTGTATTTGACCACACAAATGCTATAAAAAGTATGTGGAAAGGATAGATCACAAGGGCATCTTTAACAGCAGGGGTGGGCAACACAGGCAGCCCCTGCCTGCCCCCACAGAGCAAGCAAAGTTTGACCCTTTTAGGGCTCCGTCGAACCTGCTAAATTTGACCTTTTTGGTACTCTGTAGTGCTCTAGACACTATTTCCCCCCCATTAAATTAATAAAAATTAATTTTGGATCACCACGCAGACTGTGACCTGGAGTGTGTGTCTAGGGGCAAAAATGGCCCACGGACCTTTAGACATTGTCCACCCCTGTTCTAGAGAATAATTCAAAGGTATAGTAGATATTGATTTAAAATATTGTTATTTCACTTTTCCTGTGTGCAAGATAGCGAACATCACACCCCTCTCAGAAAAGGCAATGGACTGGATGATTGGAGGTGGAATATTTCCTGACTTTAAGCCATCAAGGCTTGACTTGTATCCAGCTCATCTCAGGGAACACATGACACAGTTATGCCATTGAAGCTAAGCAGGTTTGGTCCACTAAGCTGCTAGGGTGGGACACTGCAGATTGCATGCCAAGTGATCTGGCCCAGTACTCATTTTACCCCAACAGCAGCATTGCCCCCTCCTGCAATACCAGGCTAACTGGAGAAGCTTGGTAGAAGCCCACCTTATGGCTCCTCCCCATGCACGCATCAACAACTCTCAAAAACCTGGGTTAGTTTTGGGGTAGTGAAAAACAAACTGCAGTGTGGGCTACAGGCCTGTGGCTCACGCTGGCTCAGCTTGTCTGAGTGTGGAAAGCTAAGCAGGGTCAGGCCTGGTTATTACTTGGATGGGAGACCCCTCCTCTAGTTTCCTGCATTGAGCAGGGGGTTGGACTCGATGGCCTTGTAGGCTCCTTCCAACTCTATGATCTATGAATCTATGAATCCCCTTGCATAGGCTGGAGTATCTGATATTACCCCTCCAGCAGCACCTCTGCGGCTCTCATGCTGCCAGAATAACATTCATAATGAGCTTATCTGGGAAGAAGACAATTCACCACCACCATCACCACCACCACCACCATCATCATATTGCCTTTATATTTATTACTTATCCTGGAAAATTCCCAGGTTTTAAAGAGAAGAGAAGAATGTACAAACACAGAAGATGAGAACATAAGAAGAACTTATGTTCTTCTTATAAGAAGAAAGGCAGCTCCGGGCTCAGCCGGGAGCCGCCTTGCCCCACCTGCAGCTGCTTGATTGTGGGGCCAGAAAGACCAGGCCCCAGCTGACCCGGGCATCTCCTCACCACCACTGCCGGGGAGAAGAGCAAGCCAGGCAGGTGGGTCCAGCTCTGCTGCTGCTGCAGCCGCCTGTGCAAGGCCAGCCCACTCAACCGCACCTGTGGGACTGCTGCCTGCCCCCTGCAGGCCCGGGCTCAGCCGGGAGCCGCCTTGCCCCACCTGCAGCAGCAGGTGACTATAAGGGGACTAAGGTGACTTGGAAGGGGACTATAAAGACCAGGCCCCAGCGGGGGCGGGTCCGCCGCCGCCGGGGTCGCCGCCGAAGGGGCGACACCAAAGGGGGTTGCCCCTTTGGGGGAGCCACTTCGGGGGTGGCACGAGGGCGAGGGCCTGTCCCCCTGCTGCTGGGGATATAGGTGGGGCTGGGAGTTTTAAAGAGGCCCTTCCTTTTTGAAGGCCTGGGGCTTTTTAGGGGTTGATTTTAGGGGTGGGTCTCCCGCCTGACTGGCGGAAGCGAGGGGGCATGTGTCTCTCCCAGGGAGATAGTGGGGGGAGTTCTGGGGGGCAAACGGTACCAACGTTGAGCGGCAGGCGTTGGCAGAGCGCTAGGGGCAGGCCACGCCGAGTAAGGGGAACAAGGGATCGATGCTTAATATCTATCCCTTGTTCCGGGCCTGCCCAGAGCCAAGGGATAACTGGGGGATGTGTTGCTCCTCCCCCCACCCTGCGTTTGCTGTTGTGCAATGCCAGGTCCGTTACCCAAAAAACATCTCTCATCCATGACTTGATCATGGATGAGGGTGCGGACCTGGCATGTGTTACGGAAACCTGGCTGGACGAGGCTGCTGCTCCTACTCTGGCGGCCTTGTGTCCGGCCGGTTTCTCGTATGCCCAGCAGCCAAGGGTTGGGGGACAGGGAGGGGGAGTGGCTGTTATCTACCGGGAGTCCTTGGTCCTCACCAGACTCCCTCTCCGGGAGACCAAGTTTATTGAGTGCATGTACTGGAGGTTGGGTCCAAAGGGCAGCCTGGGGATTCTGCTCGTGTACCGTCCACCCCGCTGCACGACAGACTCCCTGGCCGAGGTGCTGGAGGTGGTCCCCGATGTGCGTGTGTTGTCCCCCAGGCTAGTGGTGCTGGGGGACTTCAACGTGCATTCGGGGGCTTCCCTCACTGGGGTACCTCGGGACTTTATGGAGACCATGGCTTCCTGGGAGCTGCACCCTGTATTAACTGGACCTACCCATGTAGCCGGTCATGCACTGGACTTGGTTTTTGTTTCCGGAGAGGGGGGAAATGATCTGGAGATCGGGGGTATATCCACCACCCCCTTGTCATGGTCAGATCACTATCTGGTGGGGTTGGATTTCTCGGTGCCACAACCCCTCTGCAGGGGTGAGGGACCTATTAGAATGGTCCGCCCCAGGCGTCTTATGGATCCAGATGGATTCCTGAACGTGCTTGGGGAATTGGAGCACACAAACGGTAGCTCGGTCGAGACCCTGGTGAATGACTGGAATGCTGCAATCACCAGGGCATTAGACCGAGTTGCCCCGAAGCGCCCTCTTCACCTAAACAGAGCTCGCGCGGCGCCATGGTTCACTCCGTCGCTGCGAGCTCTGAAACAAGAGGTGAGAAGGCTAGAGCGCCGATGGCGAAATTCCCGCTCCGAAGACGATCGAACACAGGTTAGAGCTGCATCTTCAGCCTACCGGGTGGCGGTGAAGGCAGCAAAAAAGAATTTCTATGCTGCCTCCATTGCGTCTGCAGAGTGCTACCCCAGGAGGCTGTTCCAAGTGGTCCGGAGTCTGGTCGGTCCAGTCTCTCCGGACCCACTGGAACAGTCAAAAGCCTCCTGTGAGGCTTTAGCGAAGCACTTCGCAGATAAAATCGATCGGATTAGGAGTGGGATATCGTACGTCGTGGACACAGGGAGTGAGCGGGAGGAGGCCAATGGCAGACCGGTTTTGTGGGATCGGTTTCGGCTTCTTCCTTCTGATGAAGTGGAAAAGGTGCTTTCATCTGTGAGGCCGACCACCTGCTTGCTTGACCCTTGCCCGTCCTGGCTCATCATGAGCTGCAGGGAGAGACTGGGTGAGGGGATCAAGGCGGTGGTGAATGCCTCCCTCGAGGAGGGAGTGATGCCATCAGCCCTCAAGGAGGCAGTGATAAGACCGCTTCTAAAGAAGCCCTCCTTGGATCCCCAGGATTTAAACAACTTTCGCCCAGTCTCCAATTTACCATTTCTGGGCAAGGTGATCGAGCGGGTGGTGGGTGCTCAGTTGAAGGCACACTTGGATGAAGCCGATTATTTGGATCCGTGCCAGTCGGGCTTCAGGTCTGGACATGGGACGGAGACGGCCTTGGTCGCCTTGGTGGATGATATGAGGAGGGCTTTGGATAGGGGCGAATGCTCCTTTCTAGTCCTCCTCGATCTCTCAGCAGCTTTTGATACCGTTGACCACGGTATCCTCCTGGACCGTCTGGAGGGGTTGGGCTTGGGAGGCACTGTATTGCAGTGGTTCCAGTCCTTCCTCTCTGGAAGGTATCAGAGGGTAGTTCTCGGGGAGGAGGCTTCGGACCCTCGGCTGCTCACTTGTGGAGTGCCGCAGGGTTCCATCCTCTCCCCGATGTTATTCAACATCTACCTCAAGCCGCTGGGAGCTATCATCAGGAGGTTTGGGGTGCAGTGTCATCAGTATGCAGATGACACGCAGCTCTACCTCTGTTTTAAGTCCTCACCGAGGTTGGCTGTTGAGACCCTGTCCAAGTGCCTGGAGTCAGTGGCTGGCTGGATGGGAAGGAACATGCTGAAACTGAACCCCGACAAAACCGAGGTACTTCTGGTGGGGGACAAGGGAAGGTTAGGGGATGTTGACCTGGTGCTGAATGGGGTACATCTACCCCTGAAGGACCAGGTCCGCAGCTTGGGGGTCATTCTAGACTCCCAGCTGTCCATGGAGGCTCAGGTGGCAGCTGTGAGCCGGGCGGCGCTGTATCAACTCCATCTGATACAGCAGCTGCGCCCCTACCTTCCTAATCACCTGCTCCCATCAGTGGTTCATGCCTTGGTCTCCTCTCGCCTAGACTACTGTAATGCGCTCTACGTGGGGTTACCCTTGAAGACGGTCCGGAAGCTTCAGCTGGTACAGAACGCGGCGGCTCACCTGATTAAGGGCAGCCGCCGGCGTGATCACATCACGCCAGTGCTTAATGAGTTGCACTGGCTACCAGTTGCTTGCTGAGCCGAATTCAAGGTGTTGGTTTTGACCTTTAAAACCCTCCGGCCCAGCTTATCTCAAGGAGCGCCTCCAGCAACATCAAGTAGGCCGCTCAACAAGGTCTGCCACGGACGGCCTTCTCCTTATCCCATCAGCCAGAGCAGCCAGGCTGGTGGGGACTAGGAAGAGGGCCTTCTCTGTGGCGGCCCCCACATTATGGAACTCCCTCCCTAGTGACCTTCGCCATGCCCCCTCCGTGATGAGCTTCCGCCGTGCATTAAAAACATGGCTGTTCAGGCGGGAATATGGGGTGGGTTAGGTTTTTAATGAGAATTTTTTAATATTGTTTTAATTATTATATTTTATTGTGTTTTGCTGTATTTTAATTGTACATCGCCCAGGGTGGCCGGGTGACCGGCCAGATGGGCGATTGATAAATATAATAAATAAATATAATAAATAAATAAAAACTAGATGGACCAAAAGCCCAGCAAGTCAAGCATCTTGTTTCACACAGGGCCAACCAGATGACTACGAGAAGCCCATAAGGCAGGGCAGGCACAAAGGCAATAGCCATTTCCTGCTATGTTCTTCCAGCAACTGAATTCAGAGGGCACACTGCCTTTGAGTCCATACATCCATCATGTGGTAGGCCTAGAGAATTTCTTGGTTACAGTTCCAGGCCCAAGTACACATGGCTCACGTTGCCACCATTCCTGGAAGGGGATTAATTTATTCCTTATATTTAGCTAGTTCCTGTTTCTATGGCTCTACTCCATAAGAATCTATATTTTTATCCTGATGGAGAATGCATGATTTCCAAGCACTTCCCATATGGCCCTTTATTTTCAGGGACAGGTCCTATCTTTGTTTCCCTTATTCATATGGGAGAATGAATGCCCTTTGTTTTAGAACACTACAGCTCCATCATGCCCATTTATATTTATATTGGTAGCTCTGCTCTTGCAAGATTATTTCCTTCAATCACACCTAACCTCAATCAGCTGTTGTTGCTTCTTGGTGCTCCTTGTGGAGTGAGTCCATTTCACAGACTGGTGATTAATTATAATCAGCTTGGAGAATGTGTGGGTAGAGCAAGGGATGTCATCTGGCCAAAGACAAGGCAAAAGAGGTCACTAGCCTTTGAAGTGATAGCACAACTTGTTCCGGCCATGAGATCTCCAATGGCAACTTAGTATCATAATTTTGATATCAAGGGTGGACTTGGATTTTATTCCTTCCCTTTCAGACCATGGTGGACCTAACACAGACTGATGGAGGACAAGCACCATGATTAGGCTGCTGCGATGGAATAGAAGAATGGATGCATAGAGCTTGTTCAAGGTCACACAGGAAACCCAGGATTTGGAAATGTCAGTAGTTCTCTTACATGTTTACTCATGTGAAAAAGACCTTGAGGTGGTTAGCATAAGAGATTTAGATTTAGGTTGCAGTCCTACATACCTTAGAGTAAGTCCCATTAAAGTCAAGGAGATTTACTTCTGAGTAGACATATGTAGAATGATTAATAATTACACTACATGTGAACTCATATATTCTGATATAGACTAACAGCTCTGTCTTGGAACCCCTGCTGGGATGCTCTCCTGCCTGGATAGACAAATTTATTTGTTTTTATCTCCAATCTACTTTTCCAGTTTAATCCCTTTTTCACAATAACCAACTGGTCTGAACTGGCTAGTCCTTTTGTCACAGAGGTTCAAATCAAAGTAAGCAACTATAAAGGAGAGTATGGTATTACTGCTGTTCAGAAGTGGGAACAGCAGACACAAGAATCAAAATTGCAAACTAAAAATCCCATTTGGGATTAATCTAAGCACAGAGACACAGCTGTATACATGCCAGCTTTGGAAATCTCATCAAGTACACCACACATATACTTCACTTTCAATTAGGAATGGATTAATCTGGTCCATGTCAGTTTCGCACGTATTCAATCGTAAGTAAAATTCATCCAATTTCTACATCAATCCATGATTATTATTTTTTTAAAAAAAACCTGCATGAAAATTCCCCTAACATATGCATGTATTTATTTATTTATTTATTTTTGCACAATGTTCCATAATGTATGCATTTTTGAGCTGAGAACTGTTTCACCAACCTTCAGAGACATGCACAATCTGAAGGATTGCTCAGCACGTGGCTATATTTCTCTGGCTGGCATCATGCCATGCACGCTTAGAATTTGGGGCATGACTTATTTGGGGCTTATTAGCCATTTACAGAATACAAAAAAAAAAGGTATGCCAAGCTCACTCACAAAAGGATCACCTCAACAAATGAGGTGAGATGGGTGGCTACAAAGAGAGGGCCTTTTCAGTGGTGGCATCCTAGTTGTGGAGTGCCCTCTCCAGAGGGGCTCACCGGAGAGGCCTACATTTTGATCTTTTTGGAACCAAGTGAAGGCCTTTTTATTCACCCAAGCTTTTTAGTTGTTCCATTACAAAAAGAAAACTGTGTGTTGGTGCTTTTTAGGCCTTTGAACGGCTGCTGCTTTTTACCTTGGTGTTCTTCTGTTTTAAAGTTCTAGATTTTTTTTCCAGTACGTGCTATTATGTTTTGATGATTGTATGTATGGTTTTAAGTTTTATTCTGTGAACCGCTCATAGATCTGTTTAACTCTTGTGCAGTATAGAAATGTCATAAATGGATTAATTACTATGATGAGACATGAGAAGTAGAATGGTGATGTCTGTCAGTCAGGACCTAGTTTGGGACCCAGTGGGGTGGGAGATAGGACAGCCCCAAGATTTGCTTACGCAAACTGGCCAGTCTCACAATGTGAGCAATGAGCATGCAAGTTAGCCATACGTTGCAGCCCACCAAGCACTGGATAACTCCCCTATTTTGCTGCCTACCTAGAACCGTAAAGAGAAAGTGTGCATCAAGCACCTGGTAGGTTGAAATACATGACTAGCATGCTGTTTATGGGCCAGCTGCTGCTGCTTCTTTGAGAGTCCTGGGTTAGAAAATCAAATCTAGTGAGTTCAATCCATTCTCTGATGTTCCCAGTTATGAGAACCCCTGCAAAGCTTCACAGCACTAGTGTGTGTGTGTGTGTGTGTGTGTGTTTAAAGTAGAAATCATATCTCCAGTGGCCACCATCTTCAAACCTTATCTTCCCCCAGACTTTTAGACAGCCAAAGATCAAGTGAATGAGGACCTCACCTCTGATTGTTGCTGTGACAATTATTCCCCTTTAATCTGCCCTTCTCTGGTCTGTGGCCCATGGAATCGCAGGTTTTGAAAGTGTTTATGGTAAGCGGGTGGAGGCGTGTTGCGCCCTTGGAATGCCCAAGCTGCCAGCTTGCAGCAGCTGCTGCTTCATTCATATTGCATGAGGAGTTACAGGCAACATGAAACACTGAAATTAATCCTGATAGAGTCATGAATAAAATGTAAATACAATCTCAGGGAGAAAACATTTGCGATGGTGTCTCCTCCGGCAAGCTGAATGCAAGGGTGGAGGTGGGGAGGATTAATTGCACCTCACTGCGTACAGAAATTACACCTGGGTCTACCCACCCCATTTCTGTGCTGTAGATCAGAATCCCTGACCTGCACAATTGGGAATGAAGATCAGATTGCACCACACCTGCGGTGGATTTGAAAGAATGAAGAATGGTGTGGATGACAGCAGAGGAAGCCATGTGGATATCTGAAATGAGGAGAGCTGTGCAATGGGTAGTGCATAGGATTGGCAAGAATGACCCTCATCGACACTGGCTCCCCCTTCCTTATGGGGGGAGGAGTGGTGGACATTTCTTCAGCCAAAGATGTACCATGTGACGTGCGTCCCAGCTACAGCCTCACTCATGCTCACAGCTTGCCCTTATGGCTCCACCCACAAGCCCTGCCAACAATGTTTGGCACGATGAGGATAACACACAGCGAATCCTTGGCTACAGCATGTTCTCCATGGTGCGTGGTTGATTCAGGAACTGGGAAAGCTGGCAGTTAGGGTGGGAAGACCAGGATCACCAGCAGTGTTGGGCATTGGCACAGAAAGAGGTGTCACAATGTAGGACAAATAGCCATGCAGCGGCAGCCTGACCCCAGTTCCAGAAATCCCCACCTAGAGTCCATGCTGTTTTTCTAATTCTTCAGTTCAGGGAGAGTTAAGAAGATAAGAGCTGTGCTGGATCAGAACAAAGGCCTATCTAATCCAGCACTGAGTTTCCCCACAGTAGCCAATCAAATGCCTAAAGGAGCCACACAAGGAGGGCATGAGCCCAATAGCACTCTCCCACTCACGTCCCGCACCAACTGGTGTTCCCCACCATACTGGAGCTAATATATAGCCGTCATGACTAGTAGCCATTGGGGATGTCAAGAGAACTCTGCAGTGGACTCTGATGAGTTTGAATTTCTAAGAATCCAACCCATGGATTTCTGCAGCAAACTGGCTTTTTTCGACTCACTCAGATTCTGTGGACTTGCAGACCACTTATTTTTACTTTCCGTAATTCTACACAAATTTAGTCATAGAAAAATATGGAAAATTTAAAAAACACCAACCAAAAATGTGTATTTCCCCTGTAGGCGAAAGTGTGGAAATACACATGGGGGGGGATTCGTGTATGTTGGGGAGATATGTGTATTTTGGGGAGTGCAAATTTGCACAACTGTGAATTTCTGCAAATGTGTACAAACTCATTTGCACAAAATCTGATACCATCAATGAGCGGAAAATGGAACGAAAGATGCCTAACAATGCGTGAAACATAGATGGAATGGATTTTACAGCGTCTGTACATCCCTAGGAGCCATTGATAGCCTTATCCTCCCTCCGTAACTTCTCTCCAGCCTCCTTGGGGCTAGATCCTCCCAGGTTAATCTGCTTAAAGGCAGGAGGACCTAGCAGCTTGATCATGGAGTTTAATGCCTGCAAGGTTGAAGAACCTGGTGTCTGTTTCACTCCTGGTCAGCAGATGTCCTTGCCATCAGGGGGCGGGGGGCAAAAATGAGATCACACCAAAGACTTCTGCATTTCCAGTTTTTTTGCATGGGTGTGGGGTCCAAAGACTAGAGGAAAAGCCATTCCATGCATTTCTATTGCAGAGGCACCCCCTCCAAGAATTCACAGATAAAAAAGGGAATGCTCTGTGCATGGCTGAGTGGGCCTAGACTCGAGGCAGAGTCTATTAGCCCAGCAACATGACTTGGATGACTCTAACAGGGGATAAGACAAATGGCCACTGTGCAAGGGAAGCTGGTGACGCCTATTTTGGTGGGGCTCCTAATCCATTGCAGGTTTCATCTGGAGTTTTATAGGAGCTATCCATGGTGCTGAACTCCATCACCAAAATAGGTTCACCACCATGGAGCATCATGGATAGCTCCTATAAAGCTCCTATAAAACCTGCAATGGATTAGCAGCCCCACCGAAATTGGAGTCACCACCAGTCTCCACTGCCACTATGGGAACAGAATGCTGAACTAGATAATTCTTTGGTCCAATCTGGCATGGCTCTTCTTATTTACGTATGACAGTGGTGGAGCCAACACTATCCAGACTCAAGATGTCACAAATAGAAAGCAGATGCCAAAAGTGCATGTGAGCAGATGACTCTAGATAACAAGAGTCATGAGGCTACTTCTGTACTACACGCAGGGCCGGCCCTACCATTAGGCAGAGTGAGGCAGATGCCTCAGTGAGCTCATCTGGGGTTTCATAAAAGGACAGAAAATTGTTTCTTATCTCATTTGTTCTTGTTGCATTTTTACTGCCAGGGAGAGGGAGAGGAATGTGTGCTATTTTCTGCTTCAGGTGTCAAAATAACTTGACTGGCCTTGGGTACTACATACCTTAACTGTGGTGGGAGGGGATATCATTTGCTGATCCTCCACCTCAGGCAGCAAAATGTCTTGGGTGGGCCCTGACTGCCTGGCAAGAAAAAAAAAATAACATAGAATACTCTGCATTGCATTTCTGGAATTTAGAGTACTTTGCTCCTATTTTACAGTTGAAGATGGAACACCATGGCACAACTAGAAGTGACTTGCCCAAGATCAGTCAGTGAAGTCATGGCCACAATTCAGATCTTTGGAGGATGGGGTTTGCCCTGGGACACAGCACTGGCAGTCCTTGGAGGATAAGCAGCAGAGTGCTGTTTGCCTGATGAGAAGCACCACTTTGTATATTCAGTAGTAGTAGGCGATCACTCGTGACCGAGAAAGATTGTCTTCCAGGATAAAATTACAAAAAGAAAATTATAAAAAGAGGAAATTCTAAAAAATTGTGTAGACTCTAGCGATGGGTCCGTAAGTGACTGTGGAGGCCAATTCTAGATCCACACAGCTTCCCAGAGTGAGGACACAGGTTACCAGATGGAAGATGGTCCTGTAAAGGATTCGTTTGACGTGCTTTTCGCTTAGCACGTTTGTATATTCATCAGACTGATGGGGGCAGAAAATGGCAGTGGAGGAGCACACACAGTCCGTGGGCCTCCACTTGGCCATGTATGTGGATCCCTTATGGATCCACAATTATTTTTGTAGAACAAAATCAGGCCTTGAGACTTTCTTTTTGTGGAAGGAAAAAAATGACAAAATATGATTCTTGAGATTCTAATGAAGCAGAGACATTTTACACTTGACAAGTACATATTCCATCATTCACAGCATGACGGAGACCTTGCCAGCCACTCAGAAACTCACCAGCCTTTCAGTAACGGCAACACTTCCCACCTACCAAGCTGAGCAGAGGAAGGCAAAGAATTGCTTTTTAAAAAAGAGAAAACCACAAGGGGAAGATTAAGCAAGCAGAATGCAATTACATGAAGTGGAATCATACATTATACCCATCATGCTATTCTCTATACAAAATTTAAAACATGGCTTACAAGTGGGTTACTTAGAACAATTTTTTCCGCAGGTAATTAATATGGTGCCTGCACCATAAAATATTATTAAAAAGAATGATGAATGAACAGATGATTATACTCCCACATGTGCATGCACACACACACACACACACACAGAGAGAGAGAGAGAGAGAGAGAGAGATATCAAATTCTGGCTCTCTTATATAGCCAGTCCGCACTTCTTTGCAGGTTGATTCTGGGGAACGGAATCAGATGTTCTTATTTAGCCATGAGCTGTCTGTCCTGGTACTGAACAGTACATCTTCATGACAGCACACCAGGTCCATCACAGGCAAAAGCGCCTGTTGTATTCAAAATCTTCAGTAGTAGTAGGCTCTGCCTTCTCCTGTGATATATTATAGTTAACATGTGGGGAGATATTCAGTTTGGCAGTAACCCTTGCTGCTTAGGTGGGTAAAATGTTGAACCATTTGGGTGACGTTCCCATCAGATGTGTCCATATACACCAGATCTGTGTGCCAATCTATTCCTTCCCTCCTTCCCTGCTCAGCAAGGATCAGATCTTGCTGATATGATGGTGCTGGGGTGTCCTTAGAGACGGATCATTTGAGTAGCTCCTAAATACATGGATTATGCTCACCTTTTAGACTGCAGTATCAGGCAGGCCAGCATCAGAACATTAACCAGAACTGAAGGCTGGCTGCTGAATGTCAATCTTAACACACACACACACACCAGTCTAAATAGTGTAGTTGATCCCATCCAGTGGCGTAGCGTGGGTTGTCAGCACCCGGGGCAAGGCAAGTAATTTGCTCCCCCTAACCCGTGGATTTTAGCACTCGAGTCTCTTCCACTAGATTAGTTAAAGAAACCCTTACCCCCTAAGCACATGTATTGTTTGTTATGAAAATACTGATGTAATTAAAGTAAAATGCATCTAAATACAAGTTTATTTTCAAACACTTTATTGAGTGCGAACATGCATTACACATTCTCCACATTTTCAGCAGGTCTATGAATACAAATCTACAAATGTAGTAACCTAGCATGGGCCATGCTATTATATGTCGTCTCACAACCATCGTAAACGACAAAAAATATCAAGAACAAAAACTAAACATCAAAATGGAACCATACCCTGGAGATGATCCAAGACTGGGCTAGATGGAGCCAACTTCCTCAATCCTGTACCTCTAATTGTAATTCTTTAATAGAAGTGCAAGATATCAATCTGTATATAATATACAGATTAATTTAAATTCGGGGAGGTCACACAGAGGTCTAGAAAGAGGGAGAAGCAATAAGGGAGACTCCCCAAGAGGAGGAGGAGGAGGAGGAGAAGGAGAAGGAGAAGGAGAAGGAGAAGGAGAAGGAGAAGGAGAAGGAGAAGAAGACACACCCCGCGCTGCTCTGCTCTGCTCGGGCCTCCTCCCGCTTTCCACCTGTCCCTTCAACTCAACTTCCTGCCTCCTCCATTTCTTCATTCATCCGTCCCCCGATCCCATTTCCCCACACGCCCCTTCCCTTCTTTTCTAGCCATTTCCTTTCTCCCTCCTCCTTTCCTGGCTTTTTAAAATGTTCCTCTTCTTTCTTTGCCCTCTTCTTTCTTCTCCCCCCTTTCTCCCTCCTCCATTCACCCTCCCACCCTCTCCCATTTCTCTCTCCTCCTTTCCTCTCGCATCCTTTTTTCCCTTTCCTCTTTTCGCATTTCCCCCCATTTTCCTTTCTCTCTCCTTTGCTGTTCTCCGCTTGTCCTTCCTTTTTCTCTCATCTCTTTCTCTCTTCTTCTTCTTCTTCCTTCCTTCTTTCTCTCTCTTTCCCCGGTCACTCTTTTTCCTCTCTCCTTCCTCATCTTCCTTTCCTGCCTCCCTCCCTTTCTCTTTCTTTCTATCTGCCTTCCATCCTTCCTTTTCTCGTCTCCCCAACTTTCTTTACCCCTTTCTCATTCCCCATCTTTCCTCTTTCCCTTCATTCTCTCTCTCTCTTTCCTCCTCCCTTCCTCTTTCTTTTCCTTTTTCTCTCTTCCTCCCCCCCTTCTCCTTCCTTCCTTCTTCTCTCTCTCTTTTCCTCCCTCCCTTCTCTCCTCTCCTCTCTCCTCTCTCTCTCCCTCTCTCTCTCTTTTCCTTCCTTCCTCCTTCCTCTTTCTTTTCCTTCTTTCTCTCTTCCTCCCTCCCCCTTCTCCTTCCTTCCTTCCCTCTTTCTTCTCTCCTCTCTTTTCCTCCTCCTTCCTCCCTCCCCCCCTTCTCTCTCTCTCTCTCTCTCTTCTCCTCCCTTTCTTTCTTCCTTCCTTCCTCTCTCTCCTCGCTCTCCCTCCATACCTCGATCGCTCCGGGCGCAGCCCACCACCTTCATGCCGCGCTGCACCAGGGCGCGGGCCACGGCCGCCCCGATGCCCACCGAGGCACCGGTCACCAGCGCCACGCGCCCCTTCCAGCGCTCCATGGCCCACGCGCCGCGCGCGGCTGCCCTCCGCCTGGCCGGCCCGCGACGCACCGGCCGGCGCCTCCTTCCTCGCCTCCCGCCCCGCCCGCGCGCTCTCCGAGGCGCACGACCCGGCAGGCGCGGCGGCGGCAGCAGCAGTGAGGGGGGGCGGCGGCTGATCCGCCCCTTTCTCCAAGGACAGCCGCCTCTCGGGAGGGGGGGAGCAGAAGGAGGAAGAGCTGGGGCAGAGAGCTGCGAGTGCGAGCGCGCCCCCCCAGATGTTGCGCCCGGTGCGGCCGGCCCCCCCTGCACCCCCCACGCTACGCCTCTGATCCCATCACATGTGAAGTTTCAGTTTGCATACATGAACAATTATAAATACAAGGTATCATCAAGAGAGTTTCTTTGTGACTTTGGCTTAGGAACATAGGAAGCTGCCTTGTACTGAGTCAGACCATGGGTCCGTCTAGCCCACTATTGTCAACACTGACTGGCAGTGGCTCTCCAGCCCTACCTGGAGATGCCTGGGATTGAACCTGGGACCTTCTGCATGCAAAGCAGGTGCTCTACCACTGAGCTATGCCCCCCTCCCATGCTTGCCATCGCTCTGTAGCTCACTGGTAGAGCACATGCTTTGCATACAAACGGTCTCAACTTCAGTTTCTAGGATCCCCAGGTAAATCTAGGAACATAGGAAGCTGCCATATGCTGAGTCTGAACACTGGTTCATTTAGTCCAGTATTGTCAACATTGACTGGCAGCACCTGCTCCGGGGTTTCAGGCAGGATTCTTTCCCAGCCCTGCCTGGTGATTCCAGGAAGAAAATCTTGTCTGAAATACTGGAGAGCCACTGCCAATCAGTGCAGAGAAGGAGTGGGAAACCAGCAGTGGTGCAATGCGGGCTGAAAATCCGGGCCCCTGCAGCCCAGCCCCCTCCACCCAAGCAATCCCAAGCATTCCATTTTATTGCTGTTGTCATGATGTTGCTATGATTTATGTGAGTTTACAATGCAAAACTGCTCATGGTCATGTTCAGAATATTTCTTTTTTTAAAAAAAAACAGTTTTGCTGTTGTTGGTCTAGCAAACTAGGAATGTAGAAGCCATTGTAAAGCATGGAATGGTGGTTGGGGGCAGGCATAGCAAAATGCTAGCTGTATGCTTCACAACTGAAGTAATACCAGTGGTGTAGTGGAGCTGGACTCACAGCGATGCAGCACCAGCACTTTTTTAGTAGCAGGAATGCTGGTGTCATTTGCCACCCACACCCTACTCAGATTTGCCTGTTCCCTCTGAGCTTATCTGCAGTCCTCAAGGTAGCTGGGGAGAAATGAATTTTCCAAGCACTAATATACTGTTCCCCGTTGTATTGAAAAGTATTTTGGGGTGGCCTGGTCTTGAATGGGCAATTAAGACCCATTAACTTTATCAAAGACCTACTCCTGGCCTGGGCAAGATGGAACTTGCTAGAATTGGTTTGTTGATATGGACCAATACAGTGCCTGCATTTTTGGACTCTCCTTGGGGATGTGGCTATGGGGACTGTCATGATGAGGGACTGCACTAAAACGTTTTCCACTACAATACTGGGTAAGTAATACACATGGCAGTCTAAAAGGGCCACCCATAAGAACATTAAGGCCAGAGTTCAAAATTACCTAGCTTCACCACTGCCTTTGAGATGATTGATGTTACTTTCCAATTCCCATCAGCCCCAGCCAGCATGACCAAAGGTAAAGGATGATAGGAATTGTAGTACAATAATATGTGGAAGGGCACAGATTCTCCACCGCTTCCTTCTGTAGGCAATACTGAGCTAACTAGACAGATGGTCCGACTTAGTATAAGTCACTTACACCCACAGAGACCTGAAGGAATCCACACTACTTCTCTCTCACCTTAATTTTGGTAGGGGAGAAATTTACTTCAGTTGTTACATCATGGTTAGGGAGTTAAATTATTCCCCACAGCATGCTTTCAGACTTCATGTTTATCCTATAACAACAGGGTGGCAAAATACCCTGTAGTTTTCAGTTATCATTACACTTTTCTTTTAGATAGATATTCAAGGTTTTCAGCGTTGTGTGATGATAACAGTGATGCGTCACTGAGAACATGTGTTATCACATAGAATTATCAGGTAATAGTGCAATATAGCTCCTGTATGGAGACCAGGACGCCAAGTGGTCTCTCTGTTTCCCCAAGCTACGGATGCTTGAGAGATTTATTTGATCTTTGTGAATTCCTATACAAAAGGACCCGATCCACACCTCTTGGATCACAAGTTAACTACCCACAAGATTTTTGCACTTCTCTAAATGTGGCAATGCAGTTCTTGGCAATTCAACATTTCATACGTTGAGAGAAAAATGCACATTTAAAAATGCATATTAAATTGTGTACTGTGAAATGTTTTCTTTTAAAAATTGCAGATGAATGTGGAAACAGAACAGAATTATGGGTAAAAAAACAACAACAATGTATGAAATTGACTCACTCACTGCCCCAAACTGGAAAGGATAAACCTCTCCCCATCTTTATTTGGCATGCAGATGCTCACCCCATGCCCTCAAAACATCACCTTTTTTTGTAACCGCCACCATCCCTGCATAATTTTCTGCCAGCTGAGGATAACACATCATACATCTGATGAAATGGACTCAAGTCCATGAAATCATATGCTATAATACAGCCTTCTCCAACCTGGTGCCTTTCAAATTTTTGAACTAACTCCCATCACCCGCGCCCAGCATGGCTAATGGTCAGAAAATATGGGAGTTGTAGTCCAAAACATCTGGAGGTCACAAGGTTGGGGGAGGGGACTGAAGTTGGGACTTTTTGTATGCAAAGCATGTGCTCTACCAGGGAGCTACAGAGCCATGGCAAGCATGGGAGGGGGCATAGCTCAGTGGTAGAGAACCTGCTTTGCATGCAGAAGGTCCCAGGTTCTATCCCTGGTTTCCCCAGGTAGGGATGGAAAAACTCCTGCCTGAAACCCTGGAGACCCACAGCCAGCAGTCAGTGTCAACAAACCTGGGCTAGATAGAACAAAGCTCTGACTCATTGTAGGGCAGCTTCTTCTGTTCCAAATGAATCAGTTAGTCTTTAAATTGTCGCAGACCTATTTATTTTTGCCATGTGGTTTCTTTTTTCCATAAATTGAAAATATCCTATTCCCCCACTGGATGGTCCAAATGCACTGATCCATCATGCCTTTGACCTGCTATAATCTGGATGAGATCAAAGTTGTACTTTGCTCCCATATTGCGAGCATCTCTCATCGGAACAAAAGAACTCCTCCACTAGAGAAAATGGAGCAAAACTGAAGGACAAGTCATGAAGTCATTGAAATGGAAAATTAGAAAGCAGTATAAATAGGCTCTTCAGAGAAAAATAGGTGTTCCCCGCTACAGTAAGCATGAATAAACAATAAAAGCTCATGTCAATATGGAAAATGTACTTGCTAGAAAGGATCTTGTTAACTTTTCCTTGAAAACAGTTCACAACACCTGAAGTTTCAAGCAGGCAATTAATTAACCTTGCGAGATTCCTCCAACATTATCACAGCTTAAAAGGTGGTGGTAAATTTGGAAACGTTTTAACAGATGTGGGGAGCATCCTTTTTTTGGCACTGAACATTCAGAGCAAGCAAGGCCTGTGAATTTTAAACTGGAACAGCAGAACATAAAAGGTTTTTGTTTGTTTTTTTAAATAACAATCGTTCAAAGTTTCACAGAGTAAATGCGTCACTCTAAGGCAGGGCTCTCCAACCGTGGGTCCCCAGATGTGTTTGGCCTACAACTCCCAGCATGCCCCAGCCAGCATAGCTGGCTGGGGCATGCTGGGAGTTGTAGGCCAAACACATCTGGGGACCCAAAGTTGGAGAGCCCTGCTCTAAGGTTTACTTAATACTTACCAACATTGCCATTATCATCACCTCCACCCACCACCACTAACACCATTCCTGTGAACCCTACTGCAACCACTTTGTGCTAGTTTATTTATCCCCCCCCCAACGATAAGCTGAAATACTTCCTGTGACTATAGCGCTAGTGCAGTGTGATAACTACCACATACCAGGAAGTCCCTGTTTCGCCCACTGGATGGCCTCCTGCAAGCCACAGTCTCTTGACCTCAGACCTTCATCCACACAATTCATTTTTTTATTATTAATTTACAACATTTATATACAGCTCCACAGCTAAACCATGGGGATAATACAGGCCTACCTTACAGAGTTGCTGTAAGGATTACTGAGACGATGGCTGAAATCCTCCATTGTCTGTCTGCCAGGGACACCATTGGCAGAACAGATTCTCCCGCTCCACTGTAGCAACCCACATACCCCAGAATATATTATTGGGATTTGTGATTTGTGATGTGTGTACAGAGAAGGCAGTGGGGGAGGGGAGGGGTACGGTAGTCTCATTGCATGAGCCGAGATCCTCTCATATGATGTTAGATGTTTGTCTAAGGTATGTGATGCCCTTTGTACCCACAGAAAAGGGATATATAAAAGGTATTACAAGGAGTTATGCATAAAGGAGGCAATGGTGCCTTTTAATTCTGGCATTCTAGAAAACTCTTTAATACCAATGCTGGGGGTATTTGTTAAGAAATTCCATCTCCCAGATCAGTGTGTGTGTGTGTGTGTGTGTGTGTGTGTGCAAATGCCAAAATGGGGATCACATTTTTAGCACGATCCTAAAAATATTTAATTGGAGTAATGGCAATGATCAAAGGGTGGGGAAGAGTGAATCACCTGAATACCAGAAGTTTTGGGTGGGGATAATGTAGGGATTAGTATTAAATATTTACATAATGCTCTAAATTTACCTTTAGAAAATGTAGAATAAGACATGATCCTTGCTTTAAAGAGCTTACAGTCTCTCAATGCCTATCAAGTTATGAAATTGTCTAACTAACTGTAGGGAAGCCTATTCATGGGAAAACAGACCAAAGGAATGGGGAAATAAGCAACAGCTCTATATTGTATGACGATAACTCTGGGGCAAGTTCCAAAGACTTTGAGCCTGGTTCTTTGTTAATGACATTTTAATTGTATTTTCCCCAACAAAATAATATAGTTTAAACAAACAAAATAAAAAAGGAAATCCAAATAATATCAGAAAACATGATACATATATAACTAAAACTCATTGTCATTAATTAAGACAGATTGCCATAGAATTAACCATCATACAAAATTCATGGAGTCATCGTCCTTCCAAAGAATCTGTGTTGACTTGAGAAATGCTGTACTGAAAAACTGTCTGTTTTAATATATGACACAGACCAGCAACATCTTGCTCCATGAGTGGAAGGGAAAACAGGCAAAAACTGTACCCATTTCAAAGAACATTTAAAAGTTTTTACTGAAGAAAAATATCAATAGGAAAAAAAAGTTTTAAAATCTGAAGGGATACACACACACGATGGCACACACAAAAGCATATGAACAAACAATAGGGTAATAAAATAACGAGAGATAAACACATCTAGCAAGCCTACCTAGACTATCCCTATTTTATCCAGGTTCCTTATTCAACCAATGTCATAAGCTTGGAGTGTCATAAGTCCAGCTCTTTCTCGATGAGCTCTCCAGTTCCAGCAGCTCTAACACTTTCTACCCTTCCCTCCCCTTCTCTCTTGTACTCTCTCTGAGTCCATCTATCTCTTCCTTAGGCTTCCCCCCCTTAAAATTAGTAATTTCCCCTCCCCAATTCCAACCAATCAAGAGGGCAGTTTATTGTTCATTGTCCTAAATTACTTTTCCTAAGGTCTTCCTCTGATCTTCAGGTGAACCTCCTACAAACCCCCTTTTCGTCCTCCTTCTACAGACATCCTGGCTTCTACAGTCTAATTAAATATCATCATGGACTTAAATATCATGGACTTCAATGGAGCTACTCAGGTGTAATGGGACCAGTATGTAGTGCAGCACCTGTTTATTGCTCACAGTTTATTTGCAGTTATGAGACCTGATTTGATTTGATTTCTAAAATGTCACCCTGTCCAATTTGAAAACAAAACACTGTTGGGTAGAGCTTAATAGTTAAAAATGGAATAAAAGACATAGGGCGCCTCCACAGGATACCTTTGGAAGTATTTTGGTGTGCATCCAAACATAGGAAGCTGCCTTATGCTGTGTCATTGGTCCATCTAGGGCAGTATTCAGGCCCCATTAAAAAAAAGGATGGGGGAAAGTACACATTTCGGTGGACACTTTAAAAATGTGCACCTAAATGTACACTTTTCCCATTCAAACAGCAACAACAGGCCTGTGGCTCACGCTGGCTCAGCTTGTCTGAGCATGGAAAGCTAAGCAGGGTCAAGCCTGGTTGACCTCCTCTAGTTTCCTGCATTGAGCAGCAGGTTGGACTCGATAGCCTTGTAGGCTCCTTCCAACTCTATGATCTATGAAACAATGAACCTTGCCTTCAGGAACTGCTGTGATTGAAGCAGGGTTATTAAAAAATATTAAGGGTTCAATCCTATGCATGTTTAGACCAATAGAAAAAGTCCTACAACTCCCAGCATGCCCAGAGCTGTAGGACTTTTCTCTCTCTCAACATGCATAGGATTGCACCCTAAGTCACAGTGTGCATTTCCATTTTAAAAACTGAATGGCTGTTTTTAACCTATTCTAAAACCTGAATTGCTAGGGAATTTTCTTAGCATTTGGAATTCTGCTTCTGCTTCTGCTTCTCCTCTTCCTCCTTCTTCTTTAAAGAAGAATGTCTTGTACCCACAAAGATGCTTTATGCAAAAGCAGGCCCAAAGGTTCAAAAGGAATCTCATTCCATTTTAGGTAGAGGGGATGGGGGGGGGGGATCACAGATTAACATTTTATTCTATGCATGTCTACTCACAAGTAAGTCCCCCTGATTTCAGTGGGACTTAATTTCAAGTAAGTGTGCTGAAGAATCAGCAAAATCATGTGGAGCAACAAAATTTTAGGAGGGCACGTTTCACAAAACCATTTCTCCACAAATGACTGAATCAATTTCATGAATGTGTGGTTAAATTACTGTTTTGCCCAGTCCCTAAACACACACACACACTCACACGTGTGTGTGTGCGGGTGCATGTGAGTTAAATATATGCATTGGTTTTGAATAAAGCCCAATGCCCAAGCAGAACTGAGCCACTTTGGTCCAGTTCTGTTGCTTCTAAGGTTAAAGTGGATGCAACAGTACCAAACCAGCTCCAGAACAAGGCTTCTTTAGTGACTCATGCTTTGGAGTCGTGGGAAATGTGGGGATTTTTTTTTTTTTAATCTCCTGCAAAAATAAATAAATAAATTAAAAATTAGAATTTTAACTTTTGTTTCTCTAAAACTGCTGAGCAGGGGGAGGGGGCATAGAGGGAGTGTGATTGAGTGACTGACAGGTCCACTTTCTAAGGCTAGGACTCATTTTAGCATGGGCTCAAATCACTGTGCTTTGGGGGAAAGGACTAACTGAGTTGCATGGAGTGTTTCATAAAAATGCTCAGTGTCTTCAGTTTCTCTCAGTTCTACAATTCATTATTCAGCTGCTTGGAAGTAGAAGTGAAATGATAGTTTTTCTGGAGCACTGGGGTGGGGTGGCTTGGATTCAATTGTTGTTGTTTTATTCATTCATTCTGCTTTAACTCAATCCTTCTCTCAGACTTTTCCCTGCAAAATCTTTCTGTTTGAGTGCTTCTCTGTGTGTTCATCTTTGTGTAGAATTAATAGTGAATCCATTTCCCCTTCGTGTAGTTATTAAAAAGAAATTAAATAATTTGAATTTAGTTCTCCTGCAGTTGTTCATTTGTGCATGTGTGTTACATAATAAATCCAAGTACACCTTGTGGGTCTAACAATCCAAGCAAGCCTCGTGGCTCAGACAATATTATCAAAGTGCACCTTGTGGCTCAAGCAATATCCGAGTCCACCTTGTTTCTCAGGCCTGCCTGGCTCCTATTGTCTAGTCATATTCCAACAGTCAAATGTTTTTAATGCTACCATCTTTCAGTATGCAAAAACCTTAAGCTGATATTCAAGCATCATAACTCCCTCACTCCTACACTTCTCTTTCTGGAACTTTGTGGGTTTCTTGCCTGGGGACAACTCTGAATGTGTGGCATTTTCATACAAATTGCCTGCAAAAAGCACAGGGCTGGGGAGGGAAAGGGAAGGCATAGTTCTAGATTTTTATGGCCATGTTACTGATTCCTTTGCTGTTTGTCACTCATTTTATAATGTATTTTATTCCTGGGGCAGTGCAATTCTATGGCTGCTAGGCACTAGACAGCCATAGGATCTTTCAGAGTCCCAGTTCCATTCTCAGAAACTTGCTCTGAGGTCAGAGCTGGGACTCTGAGCTCAGAACATCTGCCCCCACCCCTGCAGCTAGCATAGAAAGAACTGGACCATCTGCTTCTCTGAGGTCACAAACATGACCTTGGTGATGGGGCAGGAAGGGGACAGGTGCCACCACAATATGAAGTATCCTGGTGGTGCCTCAGCCTCCTTCCCCCGTGCTCTGAGGCACAACACTTAGTCAGCCAGAATCAGCCATCTAAGTGTTTTGCAGGGCAGGAGGAGCATGGAGACAACATTTGCCTCCATGCTTTTCCCCCACTACTTAGGATGCCTGTAATCCTCCAAGTTTGGAGGGCTATGGGCATCTGGATTGGACCCTGAATATTTGTATTGTATTTTTACTGCTGGTAACCCACCCAGAGAACATTGCTTATTGGGTTTATTAAAAATATTTGAGGGCTCTACTTCCATATGAACTTATCCTTCTGAAATTTTGCAGGTTTCTTACCTAGGAAAACCTAGGATGTGTGCTGTTTTCAGAACAATAGTCCAAAAGGAACATAGGGAGATAAGTGTGTCTTCTTTTGAAGACCCTCAAAATGTCAAGCCTGTCCTGGCACAAAAGTCCTTGCAGCTATCGGTCTGACATTTTGCAGGCTAGATACCCTCAGAAGGGGCAATTATCTTTACAACTTCCATCCAATTCTGCCAAGACCGAAAAGTTATCAGCAGTTTAAAAAATCAAAATATAAAGGCATGTAGCACAAAAACTTCTGCACCTATTTTTCTGATCTTTGGCAGGCTTAATAGGGGGCTACTATTTCTGCAACCAGAGGGAGAAAAAAAATTACAGCAATTTTTGGAGTTCCCATGATAGTTAATGGGAAGCACAAAGCCACCGATTTCCAAACCTCAACTTGGGTTTGGTACTGAGCTGCAGCAGGCAGCCTCTGAATCGGTCCGAGTCAAATCAGTCCATTCCCTGAAGTACTGAATTGGGGTCCGAGTCAAAGCTGGGTGTTGGTGCACATCCTAATATATATGTTATTTGCTATTTGTTATTTGTTATAACTTATAACAAACATATAACAATTATATGTTATATGTGAAAACAATTGCTAAAACAATTATCGGTCTAGCTGGAAGAATGTGTTCAATAACAGAAAGAAATACTCTCTTGTTTAATATATCAGCAACACATGGCAAGACAGGAAACTGTTAAAAGACTATATGAATGTTGAGAAGCAGAGAACTCTGAAAGGATTCTGTTCCGTGAATGAATAACAACCCAGGAATTGGTCTCTAGGAAGCCAGAATCCCCATGATCACCTTGTGATTTTCCTTTGGTGAAAAGAAAAGGCTAAAGGAATAGAAAGCATTGCTTAGGATGATAATGAGAAGTGCAGATTGTAAGACAGAGCATGAGGTCAAGCTTTAGGCTGTAATGAAAAGAGGCAATTTTCTCTTCTCATTACATCCTTTTCATGAAAAAGGGGCTTTATTTTTCATTCCCAAGGTTGAGAATTTTACTCTTTCTTCTCTTGAATGACTTTTCTCTCCCCACCCCCGCCTCACTCCTTCACAAAAAGAGAGCAAGAGAGAGTGAGAGGAAAATTTAACTCCCAAAAAAATATCTGGACCATAATTCTGCCCTCCAGCATCTTGACATTTGCACAATCAAACAGGTTTCGACTGGATACACATTCCATTGCACACAGCAAAAGGATGGCAGAGCCCACACACTCATTTTTCCCCTACCTTGAGAGTCAATTGTCTCTCAATGCAGGCTTGAGAGACAATTGTCTTCCTGTTGCATTACCTTTGGCATAGGGATGCCATGAATATCTGTGATGTTTCGTTCTGATGAGAAAACTAGCGATGAGCAAATCAGCGAAAACCTGAGCTTGCCAATGTTCTCCAGATTCCATCTTGAAGCTCGTTCTGACTGTGTATTTTTCTAAATGTATGCATCAGTTGTGCAAATCTTTTAAATGTACGCATTCTTCTCCCATTGATTAAAGCACATTTGTGCACATTTTTTTCTCAAAAGTACACGTTTGTTTCATGCACATTTTCCAAATGGGCTCATGCTGTCAAATGCATTGGGGGGGGGGGGTGTCTGTGAATCACATTGCAAGCTCAGAAACATATGGACTTCAGCCACAGATTGCATCCGAGTCCGTATTCAGTTCTGGAGGTGTGAACTGGGTAAATCCTGATAGAAAATGAACTGAAATGACATCCCTAGAGAAAATGCAATATTTGCCATTGTAGACAGGGATGGGAGAATCAGTGAGGCTCAAGTTCCTCAGGGGTCTACAAGTTCCACCTCGAAGCTTGGCTTGCCTCATTACAGTTCCTGAATGCAAGCTTTGTTCTTCTTCTTCTTCTTCTTCTTCTTCTTCTTCTTCTTCTTCTTCTTCTTCTTCTTCTTCTTCTTCTTCTTCTTCTTCTTCAAATGGGGAAAGTGTGCATTTAGCTGCACATATTTAAAGTGCCCACCAAAATGTGTACTTTCTTTCTTTCTTTTTTCTTTTGATGGAGCCCGAGTATCCCCCCTAGATCAGTGTTCTCCAACCTTGGTTCCCCATGTTTTTGGCCTACAACTCCCAGCATGCCCCAGCCAGTGTAGCTGGCTGGGGCATGCTGGGAGTTGTAGGCCAAAAACATCTGGGGACCCAAGGTTGGAGAACACTGATCTAGATGGACCAATGGTCTGACACTGTGTAAGGCAGCTTCTTATGTATGTATTAGTATGCATCGGATGCACACCAAAACACCTTCAAAGATTTCCTGCGGAGGCACCCTTTGCCTTTTATCCTTCCATTTTTAAATATTAAGCTCCACCCGACAGTGTTTTGTTTTCAAATTGGACAGGGTGGACATTTTTTAAAAAAGAAAAACTGGTCTCATAACTGCAAACACTGTGAGCAACAAACCACTTGTCCCATTACACCCGAGTAGCTCCATTAAAGTCCATGGTATTTACAGCCAAACACATAAATAAGACCTACTACAACAGAATCAGTCCTGGGTTTTTATAGTTTGTAAAAAGAAAAGAAAAGAAAGAATCCCATGGTAGTAGCATATTCAGGACCTATGGTTGATCCAAGAATCCCTCAGGGGAATTTATTCTGAATCTTATGCATTATCTGTGCAAGAAGGGAAATAGCTGCATAATAATATAACTGCATTCTAATGCCATCTGCTTTGACTGAATCCCCATAACAAAACCGAGGCTGCTTGTGGGCCATACGTTTCTGCAGCTTCAGCCTCTCCAAGGTTCCTTCTGCAGGTTGAAGGAATAAATCCCTGTCATGTTCATCCACAACATAGCATTAGGCCACCAGCCATCTGTTGTTTATTTGCAAGGTTATCTTATCTCAGCTGAGCCTCTGCATTCTGGCCCACCATAGAACTCAGCCAGATTTGTTTTCAATCTTTCCCCACAATGGGATGTTAAAGTTGTCTTGATAATCAGATCAGGCCAGGTAAGCCCATGGGATGGGGGTTGGGAGAAATGAATCTCAATGCAGCTTTTAAACATAGTATTGGCCGGGCATATTATCTCACTCTTTTACAGCCAATGCCTTAATTCCTTAGAAAAGGCTTGGCTAAAAATTCTAACCAAGCTGCACTACGTTACATGCTATACCAGGCTTCCTCAATCTGGCACCCTCCAGGTGTCTTAGACTACAAACCCCAGCATCCCCAGCTTTGGGGATCCTGGGAGCTGTATTCTAATACAATATACAATAATCACGGGTGCCCAGAAGATTGATCTGGGCATCACCTAGGAAAGGCAAATGGTGTATTTCCCCATCTGTGTGTGACAGACCACATGTGATTCTTCTTTAGAAAACTGCATTGGATCCAAAGATTCTCTGAGCAGAGCTCCACAAATGGGAAGGGCACTCCGACGATGATAATAATTTAGAAAATGTGTATATTAGGGAAAGGTGCACTCAAAAATGAAAATAACACTCACAATAGGAAAATTGCAAATTGCAACAAATGTGTACATTAGGCAAAACTGCACACAAAAAGATATATATTAGAAGTGCACACAAAAATGCATGCAGCACACCAAACTTAAGACTGGAAAAATTTTCAAAGTTCAGGATGAACCAAACTTAAGACTGGAAAAGTGGGAGACTGAGGACCAGGGATGGGGACTCGGACTCGAGGACTCGACTCATGAGTCGGACTGAGTCCCCCCTCTGACTCGACTCGGACTCGAGTCCCAATATTTTTAATGGGACTCGAGACTCGACTCGGGACTCGAGACCAAGGACTCTTCAACATCCCTGGGCTGTGCCAGAAGGAGTGGAGAGGAGCGTGATTGCCGGCGAAGAGCGCATGGAAGTGAGGTGCGCCACTGCTCGGCCCCAAGGACGGCTACCAGGAGTGCAGCCCCAACAGTGTGTCAAGATTTATTTTGATTGATGTGTTGTGTACTTGGGAGAGGCAGAAGAAGGACCTGAGATTACTCTGTGTGGCTGCTCTGAGTGTGTTTCTGGTTCCAGCAAGTTCATCACCAGTGGAGCGGGTGTTCAGTGAGGGTGGAATTGTGATGAGATCTCACCGTTCCAGAATGGGGGCCAAACATTTAGAAAAAATCATGTTCCTCAAATGCAACATGGATAAGTTTTAGGAAGTACAGCAAGTTTATTTTTTAAAATCATTTTCCTAAAATGCAACCTTTCAGACATTTTGGGTTTGGCTGCCTCTGCCTGCCTGTTTGGGGTTCCCAGCCTCCTCTGCCTGCCTGGTCTCTTCTTGACCAGTTCAACAGTTGAATTGTCCAAGACAAAGGCCTCTGCCTGCCTGCTTTGGGGTTCCCTGCCTCCTCTGCCTGCCTGGTTATTTTGGGTTTTTCTGCCTGGTCTGTTCTTGCCAAAATCAGTTGCAGAGTTTTGAAATAAAAAGGCACACTTGTGCCTGGAATTTATTTAAGCCACACATCTGAAGTAGCCTTATTTTGTTGGGAACCCCCCCCCCATTGATTTTAATAGGGACTCGTGGAGTCAGCTTTGGGAGTGACTCGTGACTCGTGACTCGTGAGTCACCATTTTGGACCAAGGACTTGGACTCGGACTCGAGACTCGGGTCCAAAGACTCGTGACTCGACTCGTGACTCGAGACCAAGGACTCTTCAACATCCCTGCTGAGGACCAGAGTAGATAGACACTACTTTGAATCAGTGGCTTGTAGCTACACCCATTTTTATTGTAGAGTAGGTGCAGTGGGCCCTATCCAGATCTTGAAAGCCCCCCTACCACGCATGCTAGGGTCCTGATCTGAATCGCACCCCCCTCTGCTCCTGCTCTATAGTAAACAAAACAAAACAAAACAAAACAAAAAGCTACTAGACACAGATTTAAAGTAATGTCTGTTTGGGCCCTTAGAGAAACGAAAATTGACAGAGCCATCCAGCCCTAGCCAGGCACAAGCTCTTTCCACCCACTCCTCGACCTCCGCCTACCCATTCACTCAGGTCAGCCCTCTCAAAAATACCATGGAAACATTGATATGTTTATTAAATAGGGGGTAGAATAAATAATTGTCTTCTTTCCTGAAGCCTTGATAATCAAAGGCAGTGTTAGGGGGTGGCCCACTAGGGCTGGGGCCCCGAATCTTTGATTTGGAGCCTTGAATCTCTGGGAGGCTATCTACCCCACCACCTGTCCTGATCTGGCCTCCCGAAATCAATGCACAAGTATGAACAAAACCTTGTATTTCCATAATTCCAGTAATGGGCTATCGCCTCTCACAGAAGCAATAAAGATCCCCAAAACCAGATAATTTGTGACAAAGTCCCAGACAAAGCGCCCTGTTGGGAAAATCATGAGCAGCAGGCAAACCCTGAAAGGGCAGCTCACCAAGGAAATCCCACAAAATTCAGAGTTCCAAACATGACAGGTGGCTTTCCAGGTTGTCAGTGTGTTGTCTCCTACAAGTGCTACTGGAAGCTACACAGGTTTAAATACAGGGGAGTGGCTGCTAAGGATCAGTATAGGACACTGGATCCTGGCAGAGAAACCTGCCCCTCAAGCAGTTACTATGCCTGACTGGGCATTTCTGTCCTGCCCTCTTCTGCTGACAGCGGACCAAAGGAGAAACCCCTGAAACACCCTCTCCAGCAAAGACCTCCTGCTGCTGCCCTATTTCCCGGGATTATGTCTCTGGCTGATCACCAGGAGCCTCCCTGAAGGTCGAGTCTTCCAGCTGTGGAGAATCGGCCGAATCAGCCTCACCCCCTTCCTGTTCACTAGGGAGTGGAAGGCCTGGCAGAACCAAACACTCAGGTCCCTGGTCTCCCATGGCTGGGCCTGACTCTACAGTTTCTCCCTCTGAGTCAGAGTCAGTGTCTGAGGCTAAAGCTCACTCCAGACTGGGGCAAGGTCCCACACCACCCTGCTGTCCATGGGCACTTGTTGAAATAAATGTATGGGGCCTTGATGATCACTGTTGCATCTGATCCCCCTTTTTGTAAGCATGTGTTTCATCTCCTGCCGTCCCACACACTTGAATCTTTCTGCCTGCCTGAGGTTTTTTTTTTTTTCTGAATTCAAACGCCTTCCTCTCCTTCTACAAACAGAAGTGTCCTTAGGAGACAGGGTCTTTTAAAGACACACACACACACACTGTAGAGCCTATGTAAATTGGGACATGCAAATTTGTGCATTTTTTTGTCCTGTGGGCCTGAGCCCCAGATCTTTTTAGTACCTAGCAGCGCCCCGTTGATAAACCTCTCAATGGTGCAGCTTAATTTTTTTCCAAGATAGCAGCCATATCACCCCCTCCTTGCCTGGCTTTTGCGGTGACATGCTATATACTTGGGATAATAAGGGTTGTCTGTTTTCATTTGCTCTCAGCAGGGGATCAAAGAAGCTAGCAGCAGCTCTGACACCTTGCCAAGACTGAGTGGGTAGTGCTTGGCTCACAGTGGAGCTTAGCATTTGCAATGCATGTTGGGATGCAAATGTCATTATGCTGTGATCCATACCTAGCCACCCCAGTGTTTCCTCAGCCGCACACACATATATTAGCATCTATATCCCAACCCTAAATATGGCTGATCTGAATGACAGTGACACATCGCCACCTAACATATATGGAAATGGGCTCTGGACCTGCAAGAGTAAAAGATTTGCCCAAAAGACCCTCGTCCCTTTCCCCTTCATCACTGCAATGAGCAGAAAGCACGAAAGCGACCACCCACCCTCACATGTTTATATATCAAAAGACAGAGTGCTTTCCAAAGGGTACTTTTAAGTAAACCCGCTGCACAGTACTGCACTGTAGGTCAAGGTTATTTTTAACTGTAGCTTGAAAATAAGTGGCCAAGGATTTTGCCTTATTTGTTCTGCTATTTTATCCAGGAGAGGTTAATAATAAATCCATACAAGTAAATGTCTGGGGAATTTGGGGAACTCCAGAAGCAATAAATCAAACTGCTTTCATAGCCATGCATTATTGTTTCAAACCCTCTAAAGAACAAGCAGCAAAAAATATCCAGGTTTGTACTTAAAAGCAAACAGTGCCACAAACAAACAAACAAACAAACAGAGAGGAAAATGTGTAAAAGCAAAGCAAGGGTCTCTTCACCTTTTGGGGTTTAAGGCACTGCACTGCACCATGATCAGCATTTCTCGTAACTTCAGCAGAGAAAATAGCTGCACATTAGTTCTGCATCTACAGCATTTTGTTTATACCTTATGTTTGGGGGGGGGGTGTACGTGCGTGCATGTGTGGGGCTTTTCTGATAAAATCTACACAATCTACTCTTTTCTCCACTTCATACTATTAAAATAAAGAAAAAAAGAAACCAGGGAGAAGAAAATTATGTAAGGAGAAAACCAGATGTATGCCATAGGCACTATGATAGGCATGGGCTCACATAAGCTTCATTTGTGTGGTCTTCCCATTTTGTTGTTGTTGGTGTGTGTGTGTGTGTGTGTGTGTGTGATTGTATGGACTGGGTCTATATGTATGGAAAAGCCTATATTAGCATTTTTCTGTGGGGTCAGTAGGGATGGCCAAATCTGTGAGTTTCGCTTTCTCCTGCATTTTTTTTTTTTTAAATCTCAAGTTCTTTTCATCCCATATATGAAGAAATTTGCAAATTTGGGAAAATTCGTATGAAAATGAAATTCTCCCGCATCTGCACTGGCCAAATTCAATAGGCACAGCTATTCCCAACATGGAGAGGATCACACTGCACCTGCCTGCCATGTAGCAATTAAGCATGTGTGGAGCCTATCAGAAAAAGAGGCTGCCACCTTAATTCAGCATCACAGTTATGGTTGAATAGAGAGGGATTCAAAACCAGACTTTTAAGAGCTAAGCCCCCAGGGTCCTTTGCCTGGATAGATGGACCTTTCCATTTTGATTTCTCCCACATATTTTTTTAAAATAAAAAATCAAGTTCTTTCTGTCCTGCTTATGGAGACATTTGTGAATTTGGGTAAGTTCTTATTGAAACGTAAAATGAATGAAATTCTCACCCAGCCCTAGCTGTGGTGCAGGGAAGGATGTGCACCTCAATTCACCCACTATATCTAAAGGATCCTCAATAGATGTGTGTGTGTGTGTGTGTGTGTGTGTAAGAGAAAGAGAGTGAGAGAAGCAGCCCACATCTCATGTTATCTCCGCAATGCTTTTTGAATACAAGGGTGCATCAGTTCTCAGTGCCTGCCCTTGCCATGAAAACTCATTCTTCTGCTTATTTATTTTTATTTATTTTATTTATTATATTTCTATACCACCCAATAGCCGAAGCTCTAGACATTTTCCAAAGTCTCAGCATTTTTCATAAGCACTGCATGGTTGTCATTTGGAGGTGGGAGCTAAGGGGGAAGAGGTGATGAGGTCTGCCATCTTCTCTGGACTTAGTTGTTTGATTGGAGTTTAAACCAATTCAAATGGGAACTTTCACATGTGTGTATATCTATCATTACTTGCTCTGAGCAAGAGATGAGGGATAAGAAAAAGAACTGTTAGCAGTACAAGTAATTTTTTTTTTTTAAATAGAGACAAATGTGGGCGTGTTGCATGAAAAAAGAAAGAAACCCCTCTGATTTATTTTCATCAGCTCCAATATTTGTTGAATTATTATACTTATTAATCCTTCCTAATTAACAAGCTCTCTGCAACTGGCCTGCCTCACATTTACTGATTCTCATCTCCAGGCTAGTTCTATGATGTTTGAGGAGTAGGCAGGTAGGATTGGGGTTGTTTGGTAAACAAGCCTCAGTGTGCCAGAGGCACATTGGCCTCTGCCAGAGGCACATTGGTTCAGCGATATGTGTGTGGGAGAGTGGAATTGCACCCACTGGCCTGCCCATTCACTGTGCCCAGCCTCCAGTGGAGGCCAATGTCAGTCAGTGGGGCTGTGTATCCGCTCCGGATTTCACGCCGAACTTTTAAGGAGCTATCCAGGGTGCCTAACCTATTTTGGAGACAGGGTTCAGCACCATGGATAGCTCCTTAAAAGTCTTAAGTAACATCTGGAAAGGCTACACCGCCCCGCTGACATTGGAGCCAGCAGACTCCACTGCCAACCTCCATACATTCAAGCTCAGATTCACAGAGGGACCGCACTGGTCTGAACCTGTGATCTGTACATAGGTATGGATCATGTCTTTGGAAATTGGAACCTGCACATGTTGAGATGTATGCACATAGGCCCCTGTGCCAAGGGGCCTTCCAATATGTGATGGTGGTCAATGGACATGATCCTGCATGCCCCACAACCACATGTGCTGCATAACACACTTTGAGACCATCTGCACAGGTTTCTAGTAAAACAGAAGGTGTTTATCCTTAAATAATTTTCAGAGATGTCTTTTGTTTGGGCGGAGAGATGGGTCCAGCGCGCCGGAGCAGGGTCCCGCTGTGTCACTTCCACTGCGCCGGAAGTGACACGACGGGACCGGTGTGGGCGGTGCGGCCCGTGCGGGCGACTCTCCGCGGACGGCGAGGAGGCAGCAGGTAGGCCCACGCTCGCCGTGGAGAGCCCGCGCAGACACGAGCAGGCCCAGTTCGGGCCTCACTCGTGCCCGCACGGGCAAATGTTACATCCCTAGAGGAGAGACTGAAAGAACTGGGCATGTTTAGCCTTCAAAAGAGGAGACAGAGCGGAGATATGATCGCACTCTTCCAGTACTTGAAGGGTTGTCACACAGGGGAGGGCCAGGATCTCTTCTCAATCATCCCAGTTTGCAGGACACGGAATAATGGGCTCAAGTTACAGGAACCCAGATTCCACCTAAACATCAGGAAAAAATTCCTGACTGTCAGAGCAATAAGACAATGGAACCAACTACCTAGGGAGGTGGTGGGCTCTCCCACTCTGGAGGCATTCAAGGTGTGGCTGGACAGCCATCTGTGGGGATGCTTTGACCTGGATTCCTGCATTGAGCAGGGGGTTGGACTCGATGGCCTGGTAGGCCCCTTCCAACTCTACTTTTCTATGATTCTATGATTCTAGACACTGTTACCAATCCACCACACATAAAATGAATAAGGTTTTGGTGGAAGAAATGCTTGATTTTCTCCCATAAATGGTAGCTAATATTATGTTGTATCCAATGGGTTCCTCTGTCATCTGAACAGACACTTCTGGCAAAGAGATTCCCTTCCCCCTCCACCAGCAGCCCCCTGCAGCCCCAAAGCTACTCTAGATGCTTGGGGGATGCTCTGGAGCAGATTTGGAAATTGCTGCAGGGGAGAGGAGAGAACAGGCAAGTCTCATTACAGGTCTGATGTTACATGATGAATTTGTACTCTGTACCTTTGCTCTTTCTCCTGGCATGACACAACCCATGATGCTGTACTCCCATGGGCCTCAATTCAACACAAAGTATGTTTAAGCCCATTGATTTCAAATAGATTTGAGTACATGTAATTAACACCACAATGAATTGCAGCCTTTCCCTTTTGCTGGTGCTCTCCTGCCTCTCTTTCCAGCTCTGTTGTTGTATCCATTTGTGTAGCTATTACAGGCAGTCACATTTATCAGCCTTAATCCAACCAGCTTGCCAGGCCAAAGGATGTGGGACAAGTTGTTATTAAGAGCATAAGAAGAGCCATGCTGGATCAGACCAGGGGCCTAGCTGGTCCAGCATTCTGTTCACACAGTGGCCAACTCAGATGCCCCTGGGAAGCCCACAACCAGTGCAAGAGTGCAACAGCACCCACCCGCTCATATTGCCAACAACTGGCATACAGAGTTATACTGCCTCTGATACCGGAGGTAATATATAGCCATCATGACTGGTAGCCATTGATAGCCGTAGCATTGATATTGCTGCTATGCAATCACATGAAAAGATTTTGTCCTGCAGTTGCCAGGCAATTAAAGATATGGCAGTGGTACCAAACTGAAGGAAAAGAACCACTAAATATAGCACTGTTGTCTACCTAGGTCCCACCTAGACAGAAGACAAAGACAAAACAAACTTATGATCAAAAGATAGGATGGACTAAACTTTATTATTACTGCATTCATAAAATGAATATGATTATGTAACTGAACTAACCACATATATTAGCAATGGAAGAACTGTTGTGAAAAGACACTATTTCTCTGTTATCATTATTCTTGTTCAGTACCACCAGAGTACATTACACTATATAATAACATAGTACAAGTAAAACATTAGAGATTGTTAAATATAGCCACTTACTAGTACTACTACTTCTTTTTTTTTTAATGGAGCAGGATTAAAAAATGAATGATCTATAAACCATGAAATTTAACCCTGCTACATAGAAAAGGTCATAAAAGGCCAACACAACACTTAAATCTCACTTTAGCCTTCTTTTGAAGGCTTAAGTGGGTATTAACTGCTGGTTACAATATGAGGATACACCAGCTTCCATAGAAGGCTGAGTTTTAGAAAATAGACTTATGTGCATATCAGATGCCACTAGCTGGCTGTAATTTAGATGACAGAAGATTATTTTAAGATTTCTCTAGGCTTGCGATAGATATCTAGGATAAGTGACGATGATATGTGATATTTTGGAAGGGGGGTTATAGTTTGATCAGGACAATCAAATGACTGACAGATGCAACAGAATATATTATTTTATAAGAAAGATGAGATTAGACAGTGTCATGTTCCAGAACAGAGGCATTTTTCAATGTCACACATAATAGGTGATGCATAGCTGTTGTTGTCAGCCTATCTCCTGCCCTACATTTCCACAATGAGCTGCCTTATACTGAATCAGACGATTGGTCCATCATGTAGCTCAGCGTTGTCTGTACCAAGGGTGGGGAAACTTTTTCAGTCCAAGGGCCAGATTGCCACCTGGGAAACCTGCCAGGTAGTGCACGTCAGCAGTTGGCATGGCCAGAGTCAAAAGTGGCCATGGTCACCCCATTCCCTCTCTCTCTCTCTCACGCACAATATCCACCCACTATTGAAACACACACCCATATACACACACAAAGATACACACAGCCAGTGCAGCTGCCTTTTTGTCACTGCTGCAATAGAGAGGAGGGAGATGCTCCTTCAGAAACTGCCCCTTCAAGGTCCTCCTGGGGAAGCCAGCTCTGCACATCTTTCCTGGTGCTATTAACTTACAAAAGCCATAAAAAGGCTTGGGGGCAGGATACCTGAATGATGGTCTCCTTCCATATATACCTGCCTGGAACCTAAGATCATCTTCAGAGGCCCTTCAACAGGTGACCCCGCCAGATGATGTGAGGCAGGTGGCTACCAAGAAGAGGGCCTTTTCAGTGGTGGTGCTCCAGTTGTCGAATGCCCTCTCCAGAGAGGCTCACTTGGCATCTATGTTGTGGTCTGCTCAGCACCAGGTGAAGACCTTTTTAAAAACATTTGCTCAGCCTTTTTAGTCCTTCAGTTTAAAAAAACACACGTGTTAGTGCATTTTTAGATCTTTGCACTTTTGCTGTCTTTTACTCTGGTTTGTGCTCTGGTTTATTCTGTTTTAAACTTGAGATGTCAATATTCTCACTATTTATTCTCAAATTAAAATGAATTTAATATTTATTTTACTATGATACTGTATTTTATACTTTTATGCCTTGTTTCCTGAAATACCCAGAGAGCTTTGTCAAATGGACAGTCATCATCATCAGGCGATCACTCATGACTGAGTAAGATTGTCTTCCGGGATAAAGGAGGAAATTCTAAAGAAGATTGTGTAGACTCTAGCGATGGGTCCGTAAGTGACTGTGGAGGCCAATTCTAGATCCACACAGCTTCCCACAGTGAGGACACAGGTTACCAGATAGAAGATGGTCCTGTAAAGGATTCATTTGACGTGCTTTTCGCTTAGCACGTTTCTCCCTTTCACCTTGCACTCGGGCTTCTTCAAAGTCCATGGAACCTTTGTGTCACACATAATAGGTGATGCATAGCTGTTGTTGTCAGCCTATCTCCTGCCCTACATTTCCACAATGAGCTGTCTTATACTGAATCAGACGATTGGTCCATCATGTAGCTCAGCGTTGTCTGTACCAAGGGTGGGGAAACTTTTTCAGTCCAAGGGCCTGAGGGCCTCCATTTGGATCGTTCATGGGCCAGAGCTTCTCAGTTTTCGATGTTTATATTGCATTTTTTTAGATTAGCCTTATGAACATCTTTAAACCTCTTATATTGACCACCGATATTCCGCTTTCCATCCTTGAGTTGGGAGTAAAGTAACTGCTTTGGGAGACGGCAGTCAGGCATTCGAACAACATGACCGGTCCACTGAAGTTGGCGTTGAAGGATCATTTTTTCAATGCTAGTAGTCTTTGCTTCTTCCAGTACACTGACATTTGTTCGCCTATCTTCCCAAGTAATTTGCAGGATTTTCCGGAGGCAACGTTGATGAAACCTTTCAAGGAGGTGGAAGTGACGTTTATAGATAGTCCATGTTTCGCAGGCATACAATAAAGTTGGTAATACAATGGCTTCATAAACCAGTGTTTTGGTCTTCTTACAAATATCCCGATCCTCGAACACTCTATGTTTCATTCGAGAAAATGCGGCACTTGCGGAGCTCAGACGATGCTGGATTTCACTGTCGATGTTAGCTGTAACAGAAAGATAGCTGCCAAGATAGAGAAAATGATCGACATTTTCCAGTATTGTCCCGCCAAGCTGGATAGATGGCATCACCAAAGGATTGGCTTGCACTTGCTGATGAAGCACTTTGGGTTTTTTGATGTTAAGTGAGAGACCAAGTTTTTCGTATGCTTCTGCAAAAGCATTTAGGATAGTTTGGAGATCATCCTCTGAATGTGCGGAGACCACATTATCAGGGTAACCGTGCCATTGGATCTCTGCCGTACTCTGTCAAGTTTGTGTGGTGATTCGTTGTGCACCGATCTCCCCACATAAAACAGTTTCACGCACAGGCGTCTTCCAACCCAACCCATCCAACCCAACCCAACCCAACCAAACAAACAAAAAAAAAAGTCCCATGGCGACTGGCGAATGGCAACGGGGGCAGGACTGTGAATCTGGAAGCCCCTAGTCATGGACCAGCACATGGGCGGTGGATGCAGACTCAGTCGCCCTGTTCAAGGAACGAGGTAGTTGAGCAGCTCGGCAGCTGTATCCATGACTGAGCAGCCCTATTTAGGATCCACTCTGCTCACCCCGTATGGGGAGGGGGCTGGAAAAGGTGCCGTAAACATAGTCTACCTCTTTCTCCCCTGACTGGATTACCGCGTCCAGTGGGGTCACCATTTTAGCGGTCGAAAAAGACATTTGAATTTTGGAACATGGAATATACGGACATTGCTGGATAACTGCACTATCTATCACTGGATAGATAGTGAACGCCCTGAGCATAGGACTGCTATTATTGCAAGGGAGCTGAGACGGTTTAAAATTGACATAGCAGCACTTCAAGAAACTCGAAGGGCAGGAGAGGGACAGCTGAAAGAAGAAAAAGGAGGTTATACCTTCTTCTGGAAAGGACTACCTGAGCAGGACCGACGAATACATGGTGTAGGCTTTGCCATCAAAAATGAACTAGTGAACTCTTTGTCAGAAGTTCCTACTGGCATTAACGAACGCCTGATAACTCTTCGATTAAAGCTCGCCAATAACCAACAGGTAACTATTTTGAGCGCTTATGCACCAACATTAGATGCTGATGATGACATCAAGGAAAGTTTTTACAGCCAGTTGGACACTCTCCTGTCAGAGATACCTAAGGAGGATAAAATTATCCTCCTGGGCGATTTTAACGCAAGAGTCGGGCGTGACTTTGAATGGACAGTATAGATATGTAATCTATCTATCGATCTATCGATCTATCTATCTAATGTCTCTTCACCAGTTGTCTATAGTCCCTATATCATAAAGGGCCTATGCTATCCATAGGCGCATACTGAAAAATTAATTGATATAAATTGCGAGGACATTTCTTATTTCTGCAGTTAGTTTCCATCAAGAATATCACTAATTTACTATTGGTGGGCAAATGAATCTCGGCTCATCAACCTCCATTAAGAACTCATATGTCTGTACTGCCACTTGCACAGCTTTCACAATCTCAAGAAAGACTTCACTGCATTTCTAGCACAGACTCTGAACTCTACAGATGTATGAGAATTTTGTTTCCATTTGCAAATCACTAAAAAAAAAAAAAAAGCCTCATTTGCAACCCTGAACATGCATGCAAATGGGAGCGACTGTTCTCTGTATATTTTTTGCAAATTCCCTGAAATTGCATTTGCATTCGAAAAAAAAATACTTTAAAAAATGTACACTAAAAATGCACACTTTAAAAATGCATACTTCAAAGTGTGCATTTTTAATAGTGAGCATTTTTTTAAAAAAATAATAATGCAGTTTTTAAGATTTGCATTTTAATGCTTTAGTCAATGAAGGAAAAGTGCACACTTCTGAAAAATGCACACAGAAATGCACACTTTTCCTGTTCAAATAAACAAACAAACAAAAAACAGGTCACAAATGGGAATGGGAGCAAGTTGCACTGAACTTTGAAGTGAAATTCAGAGAATTTTGATGAGCTGAAGCATCCCTGGTTCTGGTTAACTCTTCTGATTTTTTTTCTCTAATGCTAAAACACACACACACACACACACAGAGAGACAATCAAGTATTTGATACATTTCTCAAATTCCCCATTCACATTTTGAGAGAGGCGAGTAAGATATTTGTACCTCAAATTTGAATGCTTTACACTGCAATCTTATGCATAGCTACTAAAAAACAAAACAAAGAAAGAAAAGTCTTATTGATTTCAATGGGGCTTACTGACAGGTAAGTGGCTGATAGTTTTGATTTTGAATTTCTAGGTCAAATAGGAACTTGGATGCAATCTGCCATTGAAGCTTGCAATGTGATTTGCAGACCCAAAAAATGTGTTTGGTGGCATGCGTACATTTGAAAAATGTGCACAAATACACTTTAATCAATGGGAGAAGCATGTGTACATTTGAAAGATGCGCACAACTGATGCATACATTTGGAAAAATACACACAGATTTCCATGCAAAAATTAAAAAGACAAAACTCACAATCTGATATGGATTTGAGTCAGAACAAGAAGCTTTGAGAAGAAATTTGGAAAACTTTGGCGAACCCGACTTTTGCTGATTCACACATCCCTAGAGGAACCCTAAATTCTTGGGAAGCTTATCAGGAGTTCCTCGGCAGGAAGACCTGCAGTGGTAGACCACTATGCCTAAAAGAGAGCTTGTCCACTATTGATCTTCCTTTGCAATATGCAGACATGTCGGGTGGGGGGAGAGTTGAGTGTCTTGTAGGAAGGGAAGTTGGGGGAATCTGCAATGGATTCAAATGAGTTTAGATTTCTATGAACCTGACCTGCAGATTCCGCAGCAGACTGGCTTTTCCTGAGTTGCACGGATCCTGTGGACTTGAGAACCAGTTTTCTACTTTTTGGAATTTTAAGCAAATTTAGCCATAGAAAATATGAAAAATTTACAAAAAATGACCAAAAATGTGATTTCCCCCATAGGCTAAAGCATGAAAATGCCCATTTTGGGGGGGGATTTGTGTATTTTGGGGGGATCTGCACATTTTCAGAAGTGCACATTTGTATAAGTGTGCACTAACGCAAGCAAGTTCAAGAAATTGAAAAAAATCCAATTCCATCAATGAGCAGATGATGGAACAAAAGGCGCCTGACAATCTGTGAAATGCAGAAGGCACAGATTTTTAAAAAATCAGTACATCCCCACTTGTAAGGCAGGGATGGGCAGACTTCATGATTGTAGGGTCTACTTTGGTTTTTACTACAACCCTGCAATCCACCAGCCAAAGTCTGGGGCAAAAGACATACATTTAGAATCAAAGAATTCTGAGCCCAGGGATTTGTTTTGAGCACCCAAGCTGACAAAGCGCGCTGTCCTTCCACTAAAAATAATAATTAAAAAACATCCACTCCTGGTTATCACAAGCTTTCTTCATTTCAGCAATATAGTTTAGGGTGGGGGTTATTTTGACAGCCAGCCAGAGAGATGATTGTAGAATGAAAAATAGGACAATTGGGCACTGTACGACTACCTCCTATGTAAGGTAAGCACAAGAACCCCAAACCCAAGCCCTGAGTATTTCTCTGAAATTTTCTCCACCATTACATTTCTTTCCGAAAGCAATTCCTTTTCTATCAGATTGAATGAGAATAGTCAAAACCAATGTGGGAGAAATTTTCCGCACAGCACTGCATTCCATAGTTCAGTTGTTTTGTTTTACATGGAGGACCATTTAAACATATGAAGGACTGAAGCAAGTGCTATTTCTGTGTGGGAGGGAACTTGTTAAGAACTTGTTATACAGAATTAACAATTCATTTCAATGTGGCCTTAAAGAGATAAAATACAAAGCTTACATAGAAATTTCTACAGGGACGCTTCCATTTAGGTACTGCTAATAATGCAACAGTGACCTTCACACTAGGAATATTCCTGATTTAAAAAAGAAACACCTGCTAACCCACTCCCTTGGGGATATTATCTTATAAGGAGACCAAGGTTTTATTTATAAATAGTTTTCATACGGCATGAAAATCATAGCAAAGAGATTGCCCGAAACCTCAAATAAAATAAAATAAAATAAAACATTATCTTGCTCTTTCACCTTTAATATCACATCCAACTTTCCCACTTCCATGCAGTGTCAGTAAAATAATTAAAATGCTCCGGGCTGTTTTTAAGCTTTTGCTAGAGATGTTTTCAGGGGAAATTCAGGTACTGTCGCTGAAGCAAACATGAACCCAAAGGTCTGCTTTCTTGCTGACGTACCGGAACTGATTGGCCCAGGTAAAAACACAGTGCACACTCTGAAAAAGAAAAAGTGCTCCGGGCCTGAATGCAGAAAGGTCTGGGCCCAGGAGAAATGTCTTCTGTTACATGCATTGAAGTAAGAAAAAGTTCCACAGTTTTGGGCTTTGTACAGCACATTAAGAAGATCTCTGTGCAAAAGGCCAGTCAGAAAGCTTAGATAGCATTTCAGTGTGATTTACATTTCCCTACAGTAGCTGGTGCTCTCAGGCTGAATCTGCCCGATTGAGCTGACAGGCCTGCCAGTTGTCAATTCAGAAGCATGAGGAACTAGGAGTGCAGGAGAAAGAGGAGATGGCCTCTTCCTCATGTTGTCTCCTCTCCTCTGTTCTCTCCTCCCTCCCCTCCCCTCTCTTTCTCCTACTGCTGGGGTTACCAGCGATGATTATGGGAGAGGCAAGTGATTGGCTGATACTTCAGCACCATTTGGGGAGGTTAACAAATTAGCCTATCTCCTCTTAGGAACAGTGGACAGTATCCAAGGGGGCACCTACACCCCCACCAATTCTGTTGTGCAAGCAGTGGGTCCTGCTGATTCCACTGCACAAGCAGGACCCACCACCTGCACAACAGAGATTTAACGCTTCCTGGAGGAAGCACCCAAGCAAGCAGAAACACTTGTTTCCGGATTGGGACAGGTTGGCGGAGCTCCCTTATGCAAGCTCTGCTGACCTGGCCCATTCCAGAAATGAGCATGTTTGCTAGTTTCTGGCTGCCCCTGGGAGTGCAAAATCTCCATTCCTCTAGCAGTAGGCATCAGTTTTAGAAGGGAATTGGCACGGCAAAAAGAACTAGTGGGAGCATAAGTGCCCCACTGGATACTGCCCAGTGATATGACTCAGACCTGACTATGTGAGAACAACAGTGTTGCTAGGAGGAACTTTGAGGACCCTTCCAACTAGAGTTGGATGAATATGCTAATTTCAGATTCACTCCATTTCTCATTTCTCCAACCTTAACTTCGCTTTACCCTATTCCCACATCAGTTCACATTTTTATTTTTTTTAAAAAAACAAAGCTGCATGAATATTCATAAGCCTTTTAATATGAATTTCTCTGAATATGCACATTTTGTACACAATTTTGCATAATGTATGCATTTTTCCAAGCAATGTCACCTAATATAATGTGTTTTGTATGTCATTTTCACTACATTACTGTGTGCAAATTTCTCTAATATATGGATTTTTGAAATACAGGTTTTGATTGAAGAACTGCATCGCAAAATTCTGAAATCTGCAAATATTGAAATTTAACTGAGTGTTCATGCATTGGTTGAGGAAGTGCAAATCAGGTAAGTTTGCATTTCTACCCGATTCCCACTTCTAGCTGTATGATACTATGATAGCCATTAAATTTATTTATTTATTTATTTATTTTATTATATTATATTATATTATATTATATTATATTTATACCCCGCCTTTTTTCCTGCAAGGAACCCAAGGCGGCTTACATAATTCTCCTCCTTCTCTCCATTTTATCCTCACAACAACCCTGTGAGGTAGGTTAGGCTGAGAGTCAGTGACTGGCCCAAAGTCACCCAGTGAGTTTCATGGCCGAGCGGGGACTAGAACCCAGATCTCCCGAGTCCCAGTCCAACACTATGCCACACTGAAAATTGCACCAAAGCACATGGCAATCAATCCTGCGAAGAACTCACCCTGAAGTGTTGTCCCTGCCATCTGAATGCCAGGGACTTAAATGTCTTTCAGGGAGCAGAAGAGGGTACACTCAGGAGGCCCATACCTACATGTGTAAGTGGAGTCACAGGGATGTTCCGAGTGCATGTCGGGTGGGGCGGGGGTGTCCTTTGATGTGTGGCAAGGACAGAGTACCAGTGTGGTATAGTGGTTAGAGTGTCAGACTGGGGAGAATCCCCACTTAGCCATGAAGCTCACAGGATGAACTTGGGCCAGTCACTCCATCTTGTCCTAACCTACCTCGCAGGATTGTTGTTTGTGAGGATGTAATAGGTGAATATATTGTGGGAGAGTACTTGATATTGAGCTCCTAGGACTGGGTCGGGGAACATGTGGCCCCCTCAGTGGTGTTCAGCTGTAACTCCCATGATCCCTCACCATTAGCTATGCTGGCTAGGGCCCACATTCCCCACCCCTGTCCTGGGAGGAAGGGTGGGAAACAAAGAAATACGCCCGCCACATCAACACCTTTACCCTCTGAAATATTGCCAAACTGGGGGAGTGCATGAGCTCAAAAGAATAATAATTGTGAAATGTGATGCCCAGTGTGGCTCAACCCAAATATATTTTTAAAAGGACTGGAGAACAGAACAGAACGGATCATGTGTTGTTCTGTCTACATGTATCAAGCCAATTTCTCCTCTGTACCACTTGCCAGGAAAGCAAGAGCCCCAAGCACACACATGAACGCAGGTGCCAGTTATATTGTTTGCAATTCATATCTCTGCCAAGAAATTGGGGTGTGGCAGAGAGAAGAAAATCATAGATTTAAAACAAATCAAAGAAAGAGGAAAGTAAACATGAGAAATTGTTTAGCAGCTGCAGCCCTGAAATTATATTTATGAGATAACTGGAATGCCACTGAGAGGCAGAGTTCCATATGCTGAGTGAATCAAGCTCTCATCTCCAGTCCAGATAGCTTTCAAAAAACGGAAAGGTTGCTTCTTCATTTCTACACACTTCTGTCATTGTCTCAATTTTGTCTCAAGGGTCCTCCATATCCAAACATCCTCCCATTGTACAACACAATATTATTTAAAGGTCTCATGTGTTCATGTACATGAAGGGTGGGGGGAAATGAAGGAAGATCAAAGTAGGGGTGCTTGAGGATTTTGTTTGGCTCATATTTTTAACTGACCTGATTCTAATATGTGGATTGGAACGCAGTCGTCTTTTGCTTTTTACACTTCTCCAAATGTTATGATACAGTTCTGTTTTTAAAAAATACTATAAAATGCTTATAAAATGTGTATTTTAGGATAAAATGCATATTTTATTTATTTATTTATTTATTTATTTATTATATTTATGAATCGCCCATCTGGCCAGGCATCCGGCCACTCTGAGCGATGTACAGTCCAATAAAACACAAGAGGGGAGGAAACACACACACACACACACACACACAGAGTATAAAACACAATTAAAAATAGTACAAAACTTAAAAATCCTAACCCACCCCATATTCCTGCCTGAAAAGCCATGTTTTTAATGCTCTGTGGAAGCTAATCAAGGAAGGGGCATGGCGGAGGTCACTGGGGAGAGAGTTCCATAAATTGGGGGCTGCCACAGAAAAGGCCCTCCTCCTAGTCCCCACCAGCCTGGTTTCTCTGGCTGATGGGACAGGGAGAAGGCCATCCGTGGCAGATCTTGTTGAGTGGCCTACTTGATCTTGCTGGAGTAAAATGTGTCGAAAGATGCATATTTTATGGCAAAATGTGTACAAAATTGTGTCTTTTGTGAAAAAATGCATTAACCTAATATACCTTTTCATGTGGTTTTTTAAAAAAAATATAATTACAGATTGATGCAGAAATGGGATAGAACAAATTCATGAATGAACATATGCATATGTTCCATATGCAACTGATATGGAACAAAAGTAGCCTAATGCATCAATCACTGGACCAAAGATAGGGAGGAAGAATAGTTTTGGGGGTTGGTTTTTTTTTGGGGGGGGGGTCCATCTCATAATTATCCAAAGTGATGGGAATTCACTGTTTGTCATTTACATACTCAAATATCAGTGCCATACTCTGCAAATAGTACTCTTGTACTGTAGTACTCTGTAAATAGTTTTTACTATTTGTATGAGGATTTTAAATAATTGGGGACAAAAAGATTAGCATTCCCACCCCCATTCTTCCTGTGTCATTTCTTGATGTTCTTGGTGCTCCTTTTGTAAACTAGTTATCAGATAATTTGATGAATACCATAAAAAAAAGTTGAATGGTTGACTGATGGCAGTATTTCCTTACCTTTCCTTCCGTATTCAGTTAAGGTGATCCCCCCGCCCACCCTGGTGTCAGGGAGAGCCTTGTCCATGGCTATTGGGGAAGAGACATGAGGACCCAGCTTGTGGCTTTGCGATGTTGTCTGCCTCGTGAAAATAATCTAATATGAGGTGGGAATTGGCTAGCTATAAGACTTGCCCATACTGGGGTTTGGAATTCAATAGAAATTTAGTTAGTCTCAGCTTCTTGCAGGTCTCTTAATATTCATAAAGTTGTGACCCATTTTCAATCTAAGAACTTTGGTCTCATCTTTTCATTCCTGTGCCTGCATGCAAGTCTGTCCATAAATGGGTATAAGAAAAGATTTATTTATTTATTTACAGCATTTGTATACCGCTCCACATCTAGACAGATTCTGGAGTGGTGAACAATAAAAAGATAAAACAGATAATAGAATGAAAACAATGTATTAAAAACAGGATAACATTAAAACCATGGCTGGTCAGCAAGGAACACTTCCTGAAACAAAGACATCTTCAGCAGGCACTGAAAACAACACAGTATCGGAGTCTGCCTGACCTCCAGAGGCAGGAAGTTCCACAGAAGTGGGGCCACCACATGAAGGCTCTTCGCCTGGTGGACTCCAACCGGGCAATAGGTCCATGTGGAACCACTAGGAGAATGTCCTCCGATTTTTTTATTTATTATTATAGTTATACCCCGCCTTTTTTCCTGCAAGGAACCCAAGGCGGCTTACATAATCCTCCTCCTCCTCTCCATTTTATCCTCACAACAACCCTGTGAGGTAGGTTAGGCTGAGAGACCGTGACTGGCCCAAAGTCACCAAGGGAGCTTCATGGCCCTCCGATGACCTCAGTGACTGGGCAGGTTGGTAAGGGAGAAGGTGCTCGCTCAGGTATCCTGGTCCCAAGTTGTTTAGAGCTTTGTGCACTAGTACCAGAACCTTAAACCTGGCCCGGTAGCGAATAGGCAGCCATATAGCTATTCCATCTTAATCTTTTCTGAGAGAAGTCAAGGTCACCAAAGGGCTTAATTGATTCTGTGTTCTTTTGGCTAAAATCAATGGACATTTCTGAGGGGAAAAAATGGTCTTAGAATTCACCGATATATATATATATATATTTAAATAATACTACAGTAATACCTTGGATTACGAGCATAATTCGTTCCGGAACCATGCTCGTAATCCAAAATACTCGTACATCAAAGCAAGTTTCCCCATTAGAAATAATGGGAACTCAGATGATTCGTTCCACAACCATTTAATCACTGCTTTGCCGGTTCCCTGGCAGGGAGCCCCATGGAGGGAGCTGGCAAAGCAGTGATTAAATGGTTGTGGAATGAATCGGCAGAGTTCCCATTATTTCTAATGGGGAGACTTGCTTTGATGTGCCGGCTCCCGGGGTCCCGGCCGCGCCTCGCCTGCCTCCACTCGCTCTGCCAGCAGTGTCCAGCAGGCGGGGGCTTCCCTGGAGGTGCGGCGCAGCCGGGCTTGGCCGCTGTTCCCTTGAGGCGCCCAAGGTGCATCTCCCTGCCAGGGAGCTGGCAAGTGCTTTGCCGCTCGCAGGGAGATGCGTGGAGCCGCTCCAGCTGCTTCCTACCATTGCAAGCGGCGGCTCACGGAGAGGCGAGCTGCCCGCGCCGCCTGCGGTCCTGTCACATCACATCCGGCCCCATCATTGACAGGGCCGGATGTGACGCGACGGGACTGCAGGCGGCGCAGGCGCCGCTTGCGAAGGTAGAAAGCAGCTCCATTCTTCGGCTCGCGCCTCCATTCTTCGGCTCCCTGCTTGGGAGCTGGCATGCAGCAGTGCCAGGAGCCTCCAAGCACCCCGTGGAGGTGAAGCGAAGGAGCCCCGGCCGTTGCTCGCTCTGCGTGTGCCTCGCGCTGCCGCTTTGCCTGCTCCCTGCTTGGGAGCCGGCAAAGCGGCAGCGCGAGGCACACGCAGAGCGAGAGGGAGCCGGCAAAGCGGCGCGAGGCAGCGAAGCGAGGCGCCCGCACAGCGAGTGGCCTTGCCTCCACGGGGCTCCCAGGTAGAGAGCTGGCGCAGCAGCGCAAGGCGCCCGCAGAGTGAGCGGCTGCGCCTCGCCTGTATGGGGCTCCCTGCCGGCTAGGCAAAGCCGGGGAGCTGGCACTTTAAGTGCTCGTCGTGGCCACAGCGTGTGGCTCGTGTTGCGAAACTTGCTCGTCCTCTGAACGTTAATAAATGATAAAATTTTGCTCGTTTTACGAGTAGCTCGCATACCGAGTTACTCGTAATCCGAGGTATTACTGTAATTCTCAACTGGAGTCAGTTTTCTGAATTGTGATTTCTTAAAGATGCAAGTGCAAGTTTGTCACAGGTCTAATCTTCTCTGTAATTCCACGAAAGCATTCCAGAGAGGTTTATGTATGCATGCTAAAGGGCTAGTTCAAATACATGTATGCCTTCATCGCTTGATTGGACATCACTCAATGACTCAGAGCAGAATGTGTGAACTGACTCCATTGAAAAGCATTGTTTTTGAAGCTGTGTATGACCTGTGTGAGCTCATTTACACACAAAACAGTACAGTCATCCATTTGTGAACTTGCTCTAATTGTCATTCAAATGAGTAGGATCGAAGGACATGACTAGGTTCAAGTTGAGGCTGCAATCCTACACACATAAAGGACTAAATTCCATTGAACTTAATGGGACATACTTATAAGTAAATATATGGAGAATCATGCTGTTAGTCCTATAGATTCAATAGGATATAGGCACACTGAATTGTTTTTAGCTTTCACCCATTCTGTTTTAACACTTTGTCACTGCACCATGTACGAAAATATAACTGCTATGTTAACATCTGAGTCCTTGAAAGTCTCTCTCTCAGCAGTGACTAGTGAGAATTCACTATAGACGATAGATACTGTATAGTATCTCTTGCCTTTATAATAACATGACAGCAACAACCACAAAGGACATGTAATGTGTGCCCAAACTCTGAGACTGCTGTATCCCATTTCACTTAGGAATAAGCATGCTCCCCCCCGCCCAAGTCACACCAGATCCTGAACACACGTCTGTTGCATGGACCAATCCACATCCCTGACCTGGTCTGTCATGCAAGGCCTAATCTAAGAGCTTGATCCTCTGCCATCATGTTCTCAGCAGTTCACTTCTGACTAATCTAATGCCTTGTCAGAATAAAATCAGCTTCCGCACTCTGCTTTGGGAAAAATTATGTTGCTTCTATATGAATGTAAAGAATCAGATTCCATGAAATATAGGTTCCACACTGCCAGAGGGGTGAGGAGTGAGTGAGCAGGCCCTCGGGAAGCAATAGATAGACTGGCCGTTTGAAGTAACTCAGAGAGCTATCCTATAGTCCCTAGGTAAGCATCCCAGGGACCATAGGATGGCTCAGAAAACCCCTTCTGAGGTCAGAGACAGTGCTCCGAAGACCCAGGAAGATGAGAAGGAGAGCCCCAGTGAAAACGTGCCTCAGCCTCAGTGACAAAGTGGTAAGGTAAAAAGAAGTGAAGCACACACATGAGTTAAACACCTGTGTGGGTGTAAGAACAGGGCAAGGAGGCCAGTGAAGTCACTTCTTCCCCACCTTCTGCCAATAAATAACTTAGGTTTGGGGGTAAACAAACAAAATAATAACAATGAAGTGGGGGCGGGGACAGCTATGAGAATAGAAAGCCAGCAAGGCTGTGGGAGCTATGCAGAGCTGGATCAAGGCCATGACGGGCCCTGGGGCTAGCCGTCTGTAGTGGGCCCCCTACTCTGCCTGCAGTAGTGAACTCACACATGACATTTGTGCATACACACAGTCAACAAGGCACAATAATAACACAAAAACATTTTCACTACATATTTTAGTGGCAATCGTCTGGAAGCAAAAGACTGATATTTCTTACATGGTACAGAACTCAGATACAAATACAAGCTTCCCCTTTTACAGCATACAGCATACAGCATACAGCACACAGGCACAGAAAACATAAACTCACATTGAAGTCTGTGCTCACCCTCTCTCTCTCTCTCTCTCTCTCTCTCTCTCTCTCTCACACACACACACACACACACACACACTCAGAAAGAGACACAGCCTGTCTGACTGCCTCATTCAGACACAACAACTTAACAGGACACACACACACACGGACACACACACACCATTTTGCTGCCTGTTGAAGACCAATAAATGCCTCCTATTTCTCCCTGGATGATCTTGGACCAGTCACTTCTCGCTGCCTAACCTACCTCACAGGTTTGTTGTGAGAATAATACATAGTGAAATCTTTAGCTCCTGTAGGAAAGGCAGAACATACATGTAATACAATAAAGTACATAATCTTATACTAGAAAAAACATAATTCTCTTAAACTATGTTCATAATCATAAGCCTTCACAGCATGCAAAATGGCCAACTGTGCACTCCATGCAGCCTGTGTGCACACATGTACATGCACGTGCACTAGAGACAAGATGCATCAATTACCCCACTTGGAAATGTATCTGATAGAGATCCTGGGGAGGGAGCCTAAAGTCTGACACCAACTCTTCTAACTCATATCCAGTATCCAAAATTAGAAAAATATCCTCTTGCTTCTCATATGTCCCACCGACATGCCTCCATCTTCTGCATGAACATCCACTCAAAGGAACTTTATTAACAGCAAAAATAAGAAGAGTCTAGTGGCACCTTAAAGAGAAACAAATTTATTCTGGCATAAGCTTTTGTGGACTATAGCCCACTTCATCAGATTATGGAGCATTATGGGGAGTTTCAGGTTTATAGACAGTACATATGGTGGTGGCGGGGCGGGGGGAGAGAATGATAAACAGTGAGGGGCCACAAGACTGTTGGTTGGTTTTGCTGCATTAGACTAACACGTCACGACTACCCTCTGGTGTTTAGTAATGGTGCAACCCTATACATGTCTACTCAGAAGTAAATACAGTATTTTTCCATGTATAAGACTATACTTTTTCCAAAAATCGTTAGACTAAAATTTGAGGGTCGTAAGCCGAGGAGAGAACCGCGCGGTTGCGAAACTGCCCAGTGGGGGGAATCTTATACATGGGGGCATCTTATACACGGAAAAATACGGTACCACTGTGTTCAGTGGGTTTTACACCTAGGTGGGTGTGTATGGAACTGCAGCCTCACAGCACAATCCTATGCATGTCTACTTAGGAAAAAGCCCCATTATATTCAGTAAGAATTATTCTCAGGTATGTGTGCATAGCATTGCAGCCTAAACCGCTCTTCTCTTCCCCATCTCTCCTTCCTTCAGCTTTTTATCTTTTATCTTTTTAAATTTTTTAATGAATTGTTGTTATAAAATTTCAACAAAACAAAACAAAACCATAAAGAGCAAAAAATATAACTACATAGATTAGACTATATCAATCTCAACACATGCATTATACATGCACGCACGCACGCACGCACACACACACACACTCACACACACACAGGGCCAGTTCGTAGGACCCAGGTGGTGAGTGGGGGAGGCACCATGGGGCCGTCCGCGGGGGTCCGGCGTGGTACCGCACACGACCTGTGCCCCGTGCACGTGGGTGGACCCCGGTGGAGCCAGCAGTACCCGCACCGCAGTTCGGGCCTCCCAGCACTAGGGGGCGGCAGCTCGGGATGGCCAGAGGGGCTGTTTGCCCCTACAGGCTGGAGCAGCCACAGCTCCGGCTGCTCTGGGCTGCTGCCTCTGTGCGACCATGGGAGGCCCCCGCGGGATGGCATCCTGCTGTTCACATGGCAGGGTGGCCACGCACAGTAGGGGCTTACTCCTCTACCGCCCATGGTCACTTTGCGTGCTTCGCACACGTGGCCATCCCGTGGGGGTGCCCCCGGCCAGCGTTCGCATGACACAGGAACCGCAGGGGGCTTCTGCTCCCCCACAGTTTCCATGTCGTGTGAACCGCCCCCCCCACACACATATATGAAAATACAGCTTTCTAAAAATTATACATAAACTTCAAGAAAGGCAGACAGACCAAATATCCATATATGTATAGAATCATAGAATCATAGAATCATAGAAAAGTAGAGTTGGAAGGGGCCTACAAGGCCATCGAGTCCAACCCCCTGCTCAATGCAGGAATCTAGGTCAAAGGATCTCTGACAGATGTCTGTCCAGCTGCACCTTGAATGCCTCCAGAGTGGGAGAGCCCACAACCTCCCTAGGTAGTTGATTCCATTGTCTTATTGCTCTGACAGTCAGGAAATTTTTCCTGATGTTTAGGTGGAATCTAGGTTCCTGTAACTTGAGCCCATTATTCCGTGTCCTGCAAACTGGGATGACCGAGAAGAGATCTTTGCCCTCCTCTGTGTGACATCCCTTCAAATACTGGAAGAGTGCGATCATATCTCCCCTCAGTCTCCTCTTCTGAAGGCTAAACATGCCCAGTTCTTTCAGTCTCTCCTCATAGGGCCTTGTTTCCAGTCCCTTTATCATCCTTGTTGCCCTCCTCTGAACCCTCTCCAGTTTGTCTATGTCCTTCTTAAAGTGAGGTGCCCAGAACTGGACGCAGTACTCAAGATGAGGCCTAACCAGTGCCGAGTAAAGGGGAATCATCACTTCCCGCGATTGGAAGCTATACTTCTATTAATACAGCCCAAAATTGCATTTGCCTTCTTGCGCCACATCGCATTGCTGGCTCATATTCAGTTTGTGATCTACCACAATTCCAAGATCCTTCTCAATTGTAGTATTGTTGAGCCAAGTGTCCCCCATTCTGTAACTCTGCATTTGGGTTCCTCTCCCTAGGTGCGAGCATCTGGAATTTATCCCTATTAAAATTTCATTCTGTTGTTTTCGGCCCGCGCTCCAGCTATCGAGGTCACTTTGGATTTGTTTCTGTCTTCCAGAGTATTAGCTGTTCCACCCAACTTTGTGTCATCTGCAAATTTGATAAGCATTCCCTGTACCTCCTCATCCAAGTCATTAATAAAAATGTTGAAGAGCACCGGGCCCAGTGGCGTCTAAATACCACCTGTTAAAATGCTGAAAGTGTTGTGTTAGATCCTCAGCCCATTGCATTATAGGAGGTGAGTGCTTATCCTTCCAGTGTTGTAATATCAGTCTTTTAGCTGTCAAAAGGGTGCAGAGAATCCATTTGTGCTGACCGTGCATTGATTTCCAGGAAGCAGGTAGAGAATTTTATGAGGACATGTGCATCAGTAAATATTAAAGCTTACTGTAAGGAACAGAAAGAACACAAGACAAAACTTGGGTTAAAATGCTAAACACACATGCTTATTGATGCTCAGAATGAGCCAGAGGGATGGGCGGCTGCCCCAGAGAGCCCCACTGGCTGCTCTGCTACTACAGCATTTGCCGCAGTGGGTGGGTGGGTCTGGCGATGCTCTCCGGAGCATCTGGTGTGCTGCCTTGCTAGAGCGAGGTGGCGGTGGGGTGGGGAGTCTTTCTGGTGGGGGATGGTTGGGCATGCCATTTGCCACTCCTCCTTCTCTGCCACCAGAGGTGGGGGATTCATCGCACCTCATGGACCTGAAACATATATCCTCTTGTCCCAAGGATATACCTTTGGAGGGGGGTTGTAGGTAGGGATGGGTGAATTCCCCTTACCTTGCCTCGTCGGGCGCTTGGCGAGCACCCCTGCCGCGCAATCCATCTCGTGCCCTCCATGAGCGCCAGCTGAGGTGCGTGGCGACAAGGCGCATGGCGGACTTCTGGGTCCCTGTCGCATCACTTCCGAGTCCCCGGCACTGTGTTTGTTACATAAAAACCAAGGTAAACTACCTTAAAACTGCTGCGATTTGCAAATCACAGCTGTTCTAAGGTGGTTTACCTTGGTTTTTATGTAAAAAATGCAGCACCGACGGCCTGGAAGTGACGCGACGGGAACCTGGAAGTTCCTGTCCTCAGCTCCTCTCACGGGGACTTGTGCTGAGCTGGGGAAAGGTAAGTCGCGTGGAGCTTGGGGGGGGTGTCGAGTGGGGCGAGTTCACCCCGCTTCCACCACCACCCCCGATCGAGCTCCTCACACATCCCTAGGTAGTGTGACATTTGATCATTAGAGACATAGACAGCTGGGTTTGTGAAGGATGTGTAGACTGCATGGTGAATTGCCTGCCTGGTGTGAAGGTTGCATATATCGTGTCATCTAGATAGCCTGGCAGGTATTTCTGAGTGGAGTCAATAGTCATGGTGCACCAATGACATGGAAAAAGTATAGTTGTGAGGTCCGGTAAGCCAAATTTAGATGACTAGTTATGAGGATGAAAGCCAAGGCCTCCAAGGTAGCTTTCTCTGAAATGCTACCTGTTCCACATGCAGGGTCAGCTAGACAGGCAAAGCTGAGGGGTCTCAATGTGTGGATGAGATGGTGGTATTGGGAGGAGGGATTTAGATTGGTTATGCATTGGTGCATGGGCAAAGTCTCATGGGATGAGATGGCAGAGAATGTGTCCACCTGAAAACCTCATAGAAATTTGCCCAACTCCAATCTTTGGGGGCGTTTTATTTTTGCCCCATGCCCCCAAATGGCATGGGCAAATGGCAGAAATAAACGTTCAGTCCAGCTCTAATGGAAACATCAACACTACCCCCAAAGTTTGTCTAATTATATGCTACATAATACTTATCATTGGTACACCTATGGTTCTCATTGACCTCAACTCAATGTGAAGGTATTGGAAGGGACCTGACATTTGTGAAAAGCAGGACCACTCTTTTGGCTGCTTGTTGTGACTTGCTAAAGACCATTCAGACTTCTTAGCAGAGATAGTAATAGAACCCAAGAGAGGCCTGACCCCTCCATCTGCTGTCCTTCAGTACCTTATAAAGGAGATATTTTTTTTCTAGCAGCAGAAAAGGACAATGGAGTGTTCGCATAGCAAGGTTGCTAAAATGTCTTCCTGCGCACGGTCAGCTCTGCTATTGTGTTGCTTACAACATGGCAGAGGAACTATGCATTCAAATTAGCTGCCTGTGATTCTCAATGTGGCTGGGGTGTTCAGTTCAGATAAGCACTCAAAAGGTCAGATGATTATCAAAAGCTAATCCAGCACCTTTGGCTGAGAAATCCTTGGGGTGTACTTCTTGACGTGATATGAGAAGGCTTCCTATTCAGGGCTACATCTGAAATGTCCTGTGCATGGAATTTCTTTGAACTGTTTAATAATTCTTTTATTGACAGCTGTTATCAGGCTATCCAGATGCTCCAAAATTAAAATTTCCATGCTCTCAAAACAAAGCTTCTTTTCTATGCTTCATCACCCAGCTTACCTTGCTGGCATATACTTGTTTTGTAGAGTTAGGTCTTCATCATCTTCCTATATGTGTATGGCTGCAGTGTGTCATACTTTCTAAAAGGCCTCTGGACCAGCTGTCAATCATTTGTCTAAGAGAAAGGAAAGGGAAGGAGAGGGGGACACATGGAACAAAGATGATTGGACAAGAGAGCCAGTGTAGTGTAATGGTTAGAGTATTGGACTGGGACTCGGGAGATCTGGGCTTTAGTCCCTGCTCAGCCATGAAGCTCACTGGGTGACTTTGGACCAGTCACAGACTCTCAGCCTAACCTACCTCATAGGGCTGTTGCGAGGATAAGATAGAGAGGTGGATGAGGATTATGTAAGCCGCCTTGGGTTCCTTGTAGGAAAAACAGTGAGATATGAATAAATAAGATCGGAGAATTCTAATCGGCTGGACTAGAGGGCAGCATTTAATTCTCCTCAGTATGTATTGGCTCCTTAAGGAAAAAGGTTTGTTGGGTCAGTCCAAGAAGAGGTGTTCCAATAGGGCAGCTGCAAAAGTAGGAGCAGTTTCCTCTGCTATACCCAAAGTAAAGCCCACCCACCTCTGACACCTGGGAAAAGGGTTCAAAGCGGAGCAGTTTAACATATTAGGGTTTGTTTTCTTTTGTGTTGGTGTACCAGAGTTTTCTATTTATTTTGACAAAAATAGATGGGCCCGAAAGCAATCACCACCCTATAATAACAGAGATTGTTTGGTGAGCTAACAGCTCTGGGCAATGAACCATGCAGGCATGCTGTGAACGTGGGCTGAGCTGTGAACGGGACATATGATGAAGCAATGACACAAACATTTCACCACAGGGATCTCCTCCACAATACACCAGTACAGACATGTGAATTGCCCTGAATATTACATCTTCATACCAGAGGATTCACGGAAGAATCCGGTCCTGGAGAATTTCAGTGCTCATGCGCAGTGTGGGCCCAGGGCCGGAGCTATCACTAGGCAAACTAGGCGGCTGCCTAGAGCGCATGGCTAAAGGGGGCGCAGAAACGCTCTGCGCGCCCCTTTAATTTTCTGCCGGGAGTCCGGGACAGCCGATTGGTGGCACAGCCACCACCACCACCACCTCCTCCCCCCAGGCCCCACCCCCGTCGGAAACCGCCTGAGCCTCGAAGCACGTCGGTCGCCCCTGCTGACATGCGGGTGGGCGGGAGGCTGCGGGACTGCTGCGCTCGGTCTCCCGCCGCGCCGCTGGCTCTGCCGCTCCCTCCGCCTCTGCCGCGGAGAACTCTCCCGCTTCCACGCGCTGGTCGCTCCCTAAGCCCAATGAGACTCTTCTCTCACCAGGTCCTAGCGCTCCCAGAGAGACGCCCCCTGGGACTGCCAGCAGCAGCAGCTTAGCTACCGAGGACATCCGCCTTGTAAGGCGAGGCCGCCTTGGCAGCGGGGAAAGCGGCTGGCTGCCTGGAAATGGGTCCCGGAGGTGCCGCCACCTCCAGGCCTGCCGAGGGCTGCTGGCCCTGGTGGCGGGGCCAGGGTGGGGTGGGCGCTGGGCGAGCAGGCGTTTCCCGGCTGCTTTGCTCCGGAGCCCCCCCCCGGCACAAGAGGGGGGGCGCTAAATATAATTTTGCCTAGGGCGCCAAACTGCCTTGTACCGGTCCTGTGTGGGCCTGAATGCTCTGCATATGTGTGCAGGGGCAATCAGGACTTCTGTGCAAGGTAAGGTCTGCACGGCATGGACCAGGCCTACCCAAGGCCTCCTCTGTCCAGACAGGGGGTAGGATGGCCACTTATTCATTGCCCACGAACAGGATTTGCATTGGAGGACATGGTTTTGCATATGCTAAAGTGCATGTATATGTTCAGATGTAGTGAGTATAATTTAAATAGAAATGCAGGGCCAAAGACATGTTAAGGGATCATTGATGGAAAAAATATGGTTAAGAGTGGGAGGTGTCACTTTTGACATCTGAAAATCCAGGAAACAGGAGTCACCACCTCTGGCAGGTACAATCAGGGATGTACATGAATTTCATTTCTGTTTGCATATCATGCAAACGCTTCCTGTTCATAATCCCAAACACGGATGTGAGCAGGAGCACATTTAAAAAAAAGAAATGTTCTGACATCCCCAAATTTGTGATTGCGTTTGAAAAAAAAATGTGTGTTGTTTTTTTTAAATGCACACTTTGAAATGTGCACTTAAAAAAAATATCATGGTTTAGTCAAACAGGGAAACATACTCAAGTTTTGAAAAATACGCACACAAAGGTGTACTTGTCCTGTTTGAAATGCGCACTTTTCCATTCAGATGAGCCAAAAGTTGAAAATGAACATGGGAGTGAGCCGAAGCAAGCTTCATAGTGATGGATAATTTTGGCCATCTCAAAAATTGCTGATTCTCCCATTCCTAGAATTAACTAAGCTTAGAGAAGTTTGTATGGCTATTATTTAATTTCTTCCATAATTCTTCACTGTGAGATTTCTATTTCTGTCTAGTAAACATTTTTTGATTCATTGTATAAGAGTCTGTACTATTTATTTATTTATTTATTTATTATATTTATGAATCGCCCATCTGGCCAGACATCCGGCCACTCTGAGCGATGTACAGTCCAATAAAACACAAGGGGGGGGGGAACACACACACACCACACACACAGTATAGAACACAATTAAACACAGTACAAAACTTAAAAATCCTAACCCACCCCATATTCCTGCCTGAATAGCCACGTTTTTAATGCCTGGCGGAAGCTAATCAAGGAAGGGGCATGGCAGAGGTCACTGGGGAGAGAGTTCCATAAATTGGGAACTCAATAAAATAGGCAGCTACCCACAAAGCGTTTCCTCTGCCCAAAGAATTCAGCAGGACATCTACAATTAAATTGGCATTCAGATTGTTTCAGCTGCATCCTGTATACACTCATAAATTAAGAAAAAAAATTCCTACAGCCACCCTGCCATACAGGGAAGGAGAGACAGAAGGCCAGGCTCAATCTGCACCATGTTGACCAGTCCCCTATAGCAGGGGTTAGTGGAAAGTAGCTCTCCAAATGTTTTGGATTTCAACTCCCAGCATTCCTGACCATTGGCCATGCTGCCAAGGCCTTCTGGGAGTTGAAGTCCAAAATGTCTGGCGATCTACCTTCTGCCCACCCACCAAGTCCTCAGTTCTGTAGTTTCCTTCAAAGGCCTTTAGAAGGTGCTGACCACGAGGTGTTTATGTACTGGGGAACACTGGAATTTGCAGCAGATCGCAATAAATTGAAAAAACCATTCTACTGCAATCTCCTCCTGACTTGAGCTCCATTATCCAGCTTGAATTTTGGCTTTGGGGGAATTCTCAAGCATTCTTAACAGGATCATTATGTTCCACCTGTCCACAATTTTCACAGCCTCTTTTCTCAATAGCTAGAGAGAAGAACATCTCCTGGGGATTACTGGTATTCACTTTTATGAACTTATTTGCTTACTTAAAATAAGCAGTTTAAATAAGCAGTCTCACTCATTTGATTAAAGGTTTCTGCCGTTAAATCCCGAAACATCTGTGAAGCGATAAACTTGCATATTTAGAACTGGATTCATGAGGAAATCTGATACAGGTCAGAAAGACCTTCTGTGTGCCAGCTGTTGTCTGACCTCCATCATTTCTCGGTTATCAGGCTGTGAACCTTGTAGAAGACGAAGCAACGAAAAGCTGCATTGCTGTATTCCTTACACCTTTGCAATGTTAGGAATGTAGTCATACTATACCTACTCGATCATTGCTGAACAGAGCTCCAGAAAAAGATGCCATCATCCTCTAATCCCACTTTGGAGGGTGAACTACAAAAGTGCTGGAAAGTTGAGATGAGAGATTAGCTGGGGTTATGAGTGAAAAGATATTCGAGGTGTGCTGCAGCTGTATCAACACCAAACTTTCCCCATACATTTTCTAAAAAATACCCTATCAAGCACCATGGAAGCATATAGCATCAGAATTCCAGAATCTGTGCAGATTTATTATTACCTCCCAGGCATAATTTATCATGCTGGTTCTGAACTATAAAATGCTAAATGGTTTCAGCGCTCCTATTTTACAACAGCTTTCCCCAACCAGGGGCCCTCCGGATGTTTTGGTCTACAGCTCCCAGAATTCCTGATATAATATAATATATAATAAATATAATAAATAAATAAATAAATAAATAAATAAGGCAGCCAGATAAGCTCTCTCCAGGAGTCCCCACAACTGTAACTGAATGGATGGGGAGAGCAGAGTAGGGATGACCAACAATTTTGTTCTTGTTTGCAAATCATGCAAACATGTCCCGTTTGCAGCCCCCAACACAAATGCAAGCAGGAATGCAATTCTTGCTATTTCCTGAGCTTGCATTCACATTCAGAAGTGCACGCTTGCACAAGTGCATACTTCCAAAAATGCGTATTTGTGCACTTGCACAAATCACTCCAAAATCAGCATTTTCACACTTTAGCCTATGGGGGGGGGGAATGTGCATTTTTAATCGGGAAATGCACATTTTTCCTGATTGAGGAAAAAAGATGCTTGCATTTGGGAATTCAAAGCAGGCGAAATGAGCTTCAAGGAAGAATTTGGAGAACCTCAGCGATCTCAAGCATTGCATGTTCAGCCATCCCTAGCAGCAGGAACATACCCACTGGGCTGCCCCTGCCATCACATCTCCCTACCATTCACACATAGTAGGAAAATATCTATAAAGGGGAGCCTTCTGTGGCATGTAGGGCAACTTCAGAGGCCCTGGGGACCACTTTCCTGATGTAATTGGGAACCCTGCATGATCATGATTCGCAATCAAAGGGAGAGCCCATGCATTCAAAACAATCAAGTGGAGGGGCAATGCCCATGCAGAGCTTAAGTGTCCTTAAAGAATGCATCCAGAGTATGAATGGAAAACAGGCACTAAGGAAAACAGGCTGTGCTAGGCAGGCAAGGTTTCATGTTAACTCCTATCCATACTATGGGTGGCACAGCCCATTTTTCCTTAGGATCTTTTGTCTTTTGCCTGCAACAAAGTTATATTCCTGTTAACATGCTTATATATAAAGTGCACGAAACTAGTGCATATACTTGTTAAATAAAACACTTTCTGGAAGCTTTTAGGCTTCTTCCAAAGCATCAAATGTTAGTTTAGTCGTTGCTAAGGGACTAGACATAGTGGATTGGATTCCCTGGTGATTGTTCTGGTATAATTCCTTCTGTATTCTTTAACACATGACAACTCTTATGTAACCCACCACATTTATCTTCTGACTTCAATCCTCAGGGCAGAATCCTTTCATTTATTCTATGCGTACCCATATCGCCTGCCATTCCTGTGTTATTACTTATTTCATATTTACTGCGATTATTTAACATTGCCCTGATGCATACATTACTGGAATCAACACTTGCGTCTAGAGCTTTTCACTCAAGCCCCTCAACACATTCTTCCAATATGTGGTGGGGCCACAGGACTGCGTCTCCCAGTCTCCCCGGCCCAACTCTGATATCCATGAGTTCAGCGTCCTGTTTGAAAGGCTTTCCATGCAATCCGGAACCTTGCATGAGCAGAGCTCCTCTTTACATGGAGCGCCTACACTCATACAGCTGTATACTTCTATGTTCCCTTTTCAAATGCCAGGGTGGGGCCAGTGAGGCACACAACATTGGGTGCAGGACAGGAGGTGCAGTCCTACTACCTCTTCCATGAACTGGATGTACATAGGGAGTGGCTTCTTGTGCGGTGGAGCAATGGGTGTGCCCGTTTCCCCTCCCAGACAGTCTCATGTGCAAAGTGGGCACATCACACCAATGCTCGAATGCATAGGCACCCAGTTTAAATGATACTTCCCTCTCCAAAAAGGGTCAAAGAAGAGTGTGAATCAGGCACCCATGTGATCAGACATAGGTTTTGTATACATCCATTCCATTTTCTAAGGATGGGTGAAAGACCAATGTTCAAGATTGCTAGGATTCTCCGAACATCATCTCACGGCTCGTTTCGTGCCTGACTCCTGTTCACATCTGTGATCACTACTCGCTTTGCACAAATGGGAGACATGCAGAAATCGAGCAGCAATTGAATGGGAGATTTGTGCAAATCTTCTCCAATTTGTGCAAATTTCCCAAGTATGTTTTGGTTCACACATTTCAATTCATACATACCAAATTTTCAGTCCTCAATCCTTAACATGAACTGGAACACAGATGTCAAAATTTCTGCGATGCAGTTCAAGGGGGGAAAAGGTGTACAAAAATGTGTTCATTTGAAAAAGTGTGCACAAAAAAATGTGTACATTTGAAACAGTGTGAACACATTGTTCAAATGCGTAATTTGAAAAATGCATAAAAATGCATGGATTTTGAAAAAAATGCACATGAAATCATGTATGCATTTTTGTACTAAGAATGGACTTAGTAGTGGAAAACTGAGAACCTGAGCTAAATCAAGCTTGATAGCTTCACCCATCCCTAGCAGGCACATATGAATAGACAGGACAGCATGGAGGTATCAATTAAAATGATAGTTTTCCTAATCCAAGTGCTGGTAGAAGTGGCAATGAATAACACTTTCTGTCAAAATTAAAATAAACCACCAAACAATTGATGAAGATAATATTGTTTTTATGTGCAAGCCCAAAGCATTGTGCAGAAAATATCAATTGTGGAATAAAAAAGATTTATTATAACAATAAATAAATACATCATTTTGTAAGGGGAGGAAATAATGATTAGCATGGGGAAAGATGCACTTTATATTTGACAATGAAGGTCATGTTTGTTTGTTCGTGTTTTTTTTAAAAAAAGCATGGCCCAACACTTCTGACCTTGAACTATGGATCTGTTGAACTAGGGAGGGACCATAGCTCAATGGTAGAGCTCCTGCACTGAATGCAGAAGGTCCCAGGTTCAATTGCCATTTTCTCCAAGTAGCACTAGGAAAGAATCCTGCCTGAAACCCTGGAGAGATGCTGCCGATCAGAGTTGACAATAGCAGGCTAGATGGACCAGTGATCTGACTCAGTATAAGGCAGCAAACTGAAACTGAGCTATCCTTTGAAATTTTTACTTTTTTAAATTTTGCAATGGAGTTCTCCAATCAATCAAAACATATGTAGACAAATGTATATATTAGAGAATATGAAGTTCAAATATGCATTATATTAGAGAACCCACTTGCAAAAGTGTGTATATTAGGTAAAATGCTTATGAATTTTAATAGAAACTTCAAAAAAAAAAGTTTGAGATGAACCAGACTTAAAAGTGGAGAAATTCTCAAAGTTCAGGATGAACCAAACTAAAGACTGGGAAAAAAATGAGAAACTGTCAGAAACTGAAGCTGATGGATTCATCCATCCACTGACAGAATGCTCTGTGAACCAATACAGGCTTGCACTGGCTGGATGGGAAGTGAAGCGATTCTTGGTAATTCCTCCTGGAGCCCCAAAGCTGTACTTCAGAAAGTTTGGTGTACCTTAGGAACAATGTGGGACGTGGTGTAAGAGGGCTGCAGTTAGGGATATACAGACGTTGTAAAATCCATTCTGTCTATGTTTCGCGGATTGTCAGTTGCCTTTCATTCTGTCGTCCGCCCATTGACGAAAGCGGATTCAAATGTGTCATACACATTTGCGTAAATTCGCAGTTGCACAAATTCACACTCCCAAAAATGTGCAAATCCCCCCAACATATGCAAATTCCCCCAAAAATACAGCCTATGGGGGAAATTCACATTTTATTCAGTGTTTTATTTTACATATTTTTCTATGACTACATTTATGTAAAATTACAGAAAGTAAAAAAACCCCAAAGTAAATAAAATGATCTGCAACTGCGCGGAATCCACACGACTCAAGATAAGCCAATCTGCTGCAGAATCCATGGGTCAGATACTTAGAAATCTGAACTCACTGAGTCCATTGTGGATTTATCTGACATCCCAAGCTGCAGTGTGGAGAGGGAAATACTCTCCCTCCCCATTCCACTGACGGAAGACTCTGGATCAAAGAGCATTATGCCAGTGGAGTCACACCAGTTGGATACAACTAGGGATGGGCGACTGTACTGGGAGTCGTGGAAGATGGTGAGGAGTACAGGAGTCTTGTACAGAGTTCTGCCTCTATGCTCCAGGTTTGCTTTAAGAAAGCTAATCAGCAAACAGCCTTGGCTACTTGGCTGCTTGCCAAGCTGATGCAATCAAGAGCAACTTACCAGCACATGACTTGGCTGCTGGCCAGAAGGACAGCAGCACAGGTGCTAACAGTGAAGCACGAGATCTGCAATCCAAGAAACTTGGTGCTATTTAAGAGGAGCAAGTGCAGACGGAGAGTGTGCTGGTTGTTAGTGGCGGTTGGTCGGTTGCGTGTGGAGTACTGAAGAACTGCAAGGAGCGAGGAGGAGCAGAGGACGCTGTGCAGAGAGCCTTGCAGAAGCCCAATGTGGAGAGCCCATACCCAGGCGGAGAACTGCTAGACTTAGCATTCGGGTTGGTTGAACAGTGACTGTGCAACTAAGGGGTGGGATTTCCACCAGGGAACTGGGAGGAGAGCATTGTTGTACTTGTGGCTTAACTTTACAATAAACATGTTTGGCTTTGACTTCCTGGAGGAGTATTTACTATGGTCAGAAAATCCCTCAAAGAACCTTTGCCAATCCCTTTTGGGGATCCTGTGGCAAAACAGCGACCCACCTGGCACTTGACTCGCAGTGCACGAGCTGAGTGCAAACGCCAGCTGAGGCCCTTGCCAGACTTCTGGGTCCCAGGCTCTACATCATTTACGTAGAAAATAGTGTAAAATATGTTAAAAATAGCCGCAATTTGTGCAATTCAGGCTGCAATTTGTGCACATTTTAATGTATCTCACACCATTTTCTACGTAAATGACATAGCGCTGGAACCCGGAAGTCGCTTTCCCCAGCTTGGCTTGTGAGAATGAGAGTCGAGCCGGGGAAAAGGTAGGTCGAGCGGGGGGTCGAGCCCAGCGAGTTTGCTGGACTTCCACCCCTCAATCCAGCTTCGCGCACATGTCTAGATACAACCCAGTATTAGTTACCTCTTATTGGAACAAACCAAGCCACCCTGCACACGCAAAGCCCCAGCTGCATATTACTGTTGTTGTTGTTATTTACAGTATTTGTATACCACTCCATATCAAGTAGATTCTGGAGCGGTGAACAATAAAAAGATAAAAACAGATAAAGGAAACAAAAAACAATACACTGAAAACAAACTAAAATTACATTGGTGGTTGGAGAGCAGAGGCTTCCCGGAACAAGGAGGTCTTCGGCAGGCGCCAAAAACAGCACAATGACGGAGCCTGCTTGACTTCTAGAGGGAGGGAGTTCCACAGAAATGGAGCCGCCACACGAAGTCTCTTCTCCTGGTGGACTCCAATTGGGGCAAAGGTCCATGAGGAACCACCAGGAGCATGCCTCAGTGACTGGGCAGGTTGGTATGGGAGGAGGCGTTCTCTCAGGTAATCTGGTCTCAAGTTGTTCAGACCTGGGTGCAGATGTTCTCTCGAAATTCTCCAGCCTATTTGTAGGCAGAGAAATTGGGGGGGGGACAATTTCACCAAAATTTCTTCAGGTGAAGGAGAAATTCTCAAACAGTTTCTCAGAGGTGGAGCTCACCATTAGCTGTGGCTGTAGCACAGCTTTTCTTCTTTCCTTGGGGTTTTTGTTTTTTGTCATCAGGAAATGTGTTGGCAGCCTGGTCACCATTTTACATCCTTCACCATGCCCCATATCTAGTGTCATTCAAGGGCATTGTGTGTGTGTGGAGGGGGAGGCCACCACAAAAAATGGTGGAGAAAATTTGGCGGTGGCCAAGATGGCAGTGTGTGCTTTTTCTTTCTATTCTCCATTTCTCCATTTCTTTGCAGCCTCCCAGGCTGCCTCTACTTTCTGATCTGAAAAAGCCCTACGAGAGGAATTACCTCATGACATCTTCTCCCTGGGATTTAATTGTAGTGTGGGAAGTAGAGGAGGTAATTGTACAGTGAAAAACAGCACACCCACACAGACTCCTCGGCCACCTCATAAGTAAGGTAAGCGCAAGAACAGTGAACCCAACCCATGAGAATGTCTCCAAAATTTTCTTCTCCTTTCAATTTTGTTTCAAAAGCAATTTCTCTTCTATACAATTGAATGCGAATGAATGGTTAAAAAAAAAATGTGGAACAAATTTTCAGTGCAGCAATATTTTAAAAATGGCTGTATTTGGCTGATGAACTTATCCGGCACCATAAGATCAGAGTTGAATTCCTGCACAAGACTTGATGATCCTGTTGTTTTATCATGCTAAGGAGGACAAGCCATTTTATTTTCAGACAAGAAATATTGATCTTTTGGGGGGGGGGAGCAGTATTCTCCCAGTAGTGACTCAATTTTCCATGAGTCTGATTGACTGATGTGTATTTTACACAAAAGATACTGAGGAGGCAATGTATCAGCGCACCCTCCTAAGACATTGCTGCACCTGATATATGCTTGCAAAGCAGGTCAATTGCAAATTTTAAGTGAGGTTTAATCTTGCAGCCCTACTCTCTGCCCTTGATTCGGGACCAAGGGCATTTAAAATCTTCTAAGCAATCAAAATTTAGTTGCACATTTATTTACATGAGAAAGTTTGCATCGTACGGAAGCCTCCTGATTTTAGCTTTTAGTACCGAATAAATCCACCAAACCATGTGAAAGTGAAAAAGAGGGTTGTAGAATGGCACGCATTAGGCATTCTCTGTTGTTCCATTTTATATGTCCAAACATTGTACAGAGCACTAGGGGAGACAGCCTTGCCGCTTGCTTTTCTGGCAACTGGTCCAAAAGCAAACAAAGAGACAAAATGAGCAAAACAATATCGGCTCAGGCTATTTGTTTTCCCCTGGTTGGTTGGGAACCCTAACGTAGAGTGTAATCCTACATGACTGATGCTCATTAGATGGAGGGCTCCATCTCGGAGCCCTCTGACCACCCAAACATCTTCTGACAACAGCCAGGCAGGGTGGGAGGAACTATAGAAGCATTTTCATCTCCCGTTCCTCCAATGGGAGCTAGATGGGCCTCTGATCCTGTCTAACTCACCTACCTGGCTGGTGGTGGGGATGAGAGCTGAGAGGCTTGTGGAGCTGGTAGATCCACAGCATCCCTTTCCCTCCCTGCCCACTAGTTTGCCCCCATTTTCTCCCTCCCTGTGCTCTTCCAAGGTCGTCACACTGACCTTGGAAGAGGAACCTGCTGCAGAGCTTTCCATGCCAGCTGAGAGTGGGAGGGGAGAAGATCTATAATTGGATCTCCTCCTCCATAGTCAAAGCTGTCTCTAGCCATTGAGAGGAGATCTGCAACATCCCAGGGCCCCTCGGTATTCAGCGCCCTCCTGAATACTCACAGTTCAATGTCCAAACACATTTGCAGAAGCAAGTACCACTGAAAAACAATGCCACGCTTCCAGCTCACAGAATATATTAGGAAGCTGTACACAACTTTCCCTGATATACACATTTTTGTTTGCAGTTTTTGAGCCGAGAACTGCATCTCAAAATTCAAAGAAGTGCACCATCTGACGGATCACTGGGTTCCGATCCATGTATTAACCCAGGTGCAAATTCGTCTTGTTCACTTAAAAAGGTCACCCAAATGAAATTCTCCATCATCTCTACGCAACCTAGCCTTCTTTTTGTTAAAAAAAAAGAAGAAGGAAGTCCAACCTTCTTTATCCATCTCATTTCCAGTGCACTGTATGAGACATAAGTAAAAACATTTGAAGCACTCCAAGCCATCTTTGAGTGACTGTTGAGTTCACAGCAACCATTGCTTTGCACATAATCTGTGTCTGCATGCCTGGAGATGAACTCTATTTTCCAATGCAGTAAAACAAAGAACTAACTCCAGTTATTTGGGGGACATTGCACAAGAGAAAAGAACATGTTATATAAGCAATATTGAACAATCTAGCCCCCGACAGCATGGCATTATTAACTTGTTTTGTAAACTGCTGTGGGAAATGGGGTTTTAATATCTAAGACCCCATTTGCATTCCTTTCTAGAATTAAGACTAATGAAGCTTGTCCTTTCAAAGGCCAACAGGCCTTGTTAGGTACAATGGGGGTCTTTTATATCAGTTCGATAGAAATAATGTGTGAGTACGTATGCCCACATGTGGTGGAGCTGTAAAAATGTTCTGGAATTTTGGCAGAAAGTATTTGCAGAAATATCAGAAATAATTGGAATGGAATTAGAAGTCTGCCCAAAATTAGCATTGTTAACAATTACAGAAAGTTAGTTTGTTTAAAAAATACAAAAGAATTGATTGTGAATTTGTTAACAGCAGCAAAATTAATGATAGCTAGGAATTGGAAGGTTCAACATGTGTTTTCAATTAATGAATGGTATACAGAGGTATGGGATATCGCGTTAAATGATAAATTAACTTGTAATATTAAGTGTCAAAAAGGACAATTGGAGAAAGACACCTTTGTGAACATTTGGGGCAAATTTTTGGACTATGTGTTGGTAAAGGGGAAGGGGAACAAACCTTGTCAAGATTTGTTATATTTTTGGAATATAGAATAATATCTTGTATATATACACAAATTTTTTAAAAAAAAATTAGGGTGAGAAATATAACTTGGTCCCAAGAGGTGGAGGGGTGCACAATGTTTAGGTTGTATTTTTTGTTGTTGTATTCATTAAATTTAAAAAAAGAAAAAAAAGAAAAAGAAATAATGTGCAAGATATAAAAAGTCCTACAACAGTTTTATACCAATTTAGCATCTAAAGGTCTGGTGTTCTGTAGCAAACAAGTCAATGTTTGTGCCAGTTCTAGAGGCCTGTGTGCAAATATTAACAATGTAGAATCTTCTGTTTTTATTGGTATTTACTGCCCGAGGAGAAGATCTCACAGCCAGATTTCCATCTTCAGCTGTGCTGTGTTTATGGGGCATATTGCAGCAGCAGAAATATATGACTGAATTGGAATGAAGTTGCAGAACCCAATCAGTTGATTTACATCACTTAGCAGCTTTCCAACAAGGGTGGAATAGGCCGGGATATAGTGGGTGGTGACAATGGCAAGATGGAATTTGTTTTAAATCAAGGAATTTAAAAACCTGCCAGCCAAGCATCACTGTAAAAATTGGGAGGATTTATATTTCAAATGACTCCCAAAGCCCATCTTTCCACACCAGTGGGTTGTATTTACTAGCCTCTGTTTTGTATTTCAGGCTCCAAAACATTCCACAAAGCTTCCTTTCTTGGCTGATAAATCTCCTGAAGGAAAGCAAAACATCTTTCACTGAAGAACCGAACATATTTTAACATGGCCATTTTCTGGAGTCTCCGTGGGCATGAGCTACTGTTGTTTGGGGTGCCCCTTCCCTGCTGTTTTGACTGACATAGTACTCTGCTGAGCAGATTAATCAAATTATTCACACCCATTCTACTCAGCTGCATCTCCATTGCCTCAAAGGGAAATGTGCTGAGTTTGTCAAAGCTATTCTATTCTGTCATGGGGGCGGGGGAGAGACATACACACTAATCCAGTGATTTGGTGCAGGTGTGAATGTCCCACATTCACATGTCAAACACGTTTGGGGTTTTTTTGGTCTGCGAATCACCATGTAAGCTTGGAAATGTATGGACTTCGGATGCAGATTGAATCTGAGTCCATGTTCGGTCAGGTGTGAACTCAGTAAATCCTGATCAGAAACAAACTGAAATGAATTTCTCATACAGGGGCATTCAGTATACACAGCATTCAGGTCCCAAGCCAAAACTGCACATGCCCCATTAAACATATTCTTACTTGGCTTGAGTTCTTGAGTGGTACAAGGAATGAATCAAATAAATGAATCAATGCATTTCACTTGGGTTTTGGGAAGGGGATGTTCCTGGGAGAGCCGGTGTGACATAGTGGTTAGAGTGTTGGACTGGGACTCTGGAGATCTGGATCTAGTCCTCACCTGACCATGAAGCTCACTGGATGACTTTGGGTCAGTCACTGACTCTCAGCCTAACCTACCTCACAGGGTTGTTGTGAGGATAAAATGGAGAGGAAGAGGAGGATCATGTAAGCCGCCTTGGGTTCCTTGTAGGAAAAAAGGTGGGATATAAATATAATAAAAAAATAAAAAATAAAGCCTCTTGGCTGCAAAGGCAATTTGCTTAAAGAAGCAAAACACATCTGGGTGACATCTTGGCTTCCCACAAGTCAGTGAGAGAAGTCCCATTGTCTTTCAAGCAATGGGTATTTCCTCCTCAACCATATATACAAGTGGAACCTGCAACACTCCACTCCATCCTCCCCCACCTATTATTGGTTCCACTCCGCCTACAATCAGTCAGCTTTCCATGGCCACAGAGCATGCTCAGTCCTCATTGTGGTTTGGATCCAGATTTACACTGGATCAACTGAGCTGTCAGAAGTGGACTTTCTTGTCTCCTCCTTCCCATGCCAGCCCCTCCAGCCTCCTGAAAATGCTGCAAACAGAGTCAGGAGACCCTGCTGAATGAGGTGAGCTGTGGTGTGTATTGAAGAAGGGAGATCCTCCAAAATTGGGTGGTGGGACCTTTATCGAGTGGAATCCCTCCTCTCACAGAAGTTCCCTTCCTCTCACAAAAGGCAGCTCCTGGATCCACCCCTGGGGTTTTCCCTAATGACTTCCCTCCCGAAAACAAATTGATTTGACTGATGATGGTGCTGATATTGTCATGGTCTTGGTCTTATATATTTATCTGCAGCATTTTTATCCCACTCTACAGCAGAAAGAGACTTCTAGAGCAGCTTACATAAGATCAATAAATCCAAGACAGTCCCTGCCAACAGGCTTGCAATCTAAATGACACAACACAAGAGGAACAAGGGATGCAGAGGGAAGAGGAATGACGTTACTACATTGCTGTAACTGTGGCTGATCTTCTATCTTGCTGCTTTTATGCTTTTTAACTGATTTCTTTGCATTTTTATTGCTGAATTTGTGAGCTTCCTTGGACCTCTTGGGAAAGGTGGGGGGGAAATACAATACATATTCTGTGGCAGAATAGGACTATATAAATACTTATGAGAGCTCTTTTCTGTGACTGACAGGTGATAAGAAGTATGACTGTTAATCGGTACCAGCCAAAGCAGATTAGCAACCAGATCTTCGCAGGCTGAGTGCTGAACGCAGCTATCTCATGCACATTTCAACATACATTTGCCTATATACATGATAACTTTAACACATTAGCAAGCAGCTCTCGATTCAGGGTGGGTGATTCTGTCAAGTTCAGCTTTGCTCAGCTTGTTGAATTTCCACAGTGACATTCATTCCACATCATTTCTGCTGCAATCTGTGAATTTTGTCTTAAACACCTGCATGAAAATGCATACATATTTTTGTACACCTTTCTCCAAACATGTACATTCTTCTGCTCCATAATATATAGTGATTTTGTGTGCACTTTTTCCTAGTAAACACTTCTTTGCGTACATTTCCATTAACAACAAACTTGCTCGCAACATTCAGAAAAGGGCAGATTTCAGAGTGCAACTGTATTCAGGTTCATGTACAGATGTATAAGAATTTTGTTTATGCTCATAAATCATGTGAACATGCTGCGTTTGCAACCCCAAACATGGATGCGAGCAGGAGAACATGTTCTTTGAAAATATTTGCAAATTCTCAAACTTGCATTCATCTTCGTAAAATGTGTGGTGTTTTTTTTAAATTGTTTTTTAAGTGCACACTTTCACACTGTAGTCTATGGGGGAAAGTGTGCCTCTTTGGAAAATACACAATTTTTTTGCACACCATTTGTTTTGTGCAATTTTCCCATTCATGCAAAATGAGCAGAGATTACAAACGAATGGGGTAAACAAGGAGAGACTAACATCAAGCTGATGTTCAGAGAACCTGGGCAAATGTGAACATCGCTCATCTTTCCCTGCTCTTGACTAATGGTTGCAATACATAATGCAATCACCCATGCATTAGCATGCTATTTCTTTATTGAATTTGTACAACTTTCTACCAAAAACTGACACACAAGGCAGCTTACAGGCATAATTTAAATTGATTAAAACAATAAAATAGTTAAAATACAATAAAAACATAACCAATCACAAAATAGCAAATAAAAACTGTACCCAACCCAGCCAAAGGCATTCCTGAACAAAGCAGTCTTTGCCTGCCAGCAGAAGGACAACATAGAGAGAGAAAACCTAGTCTCCCTTGGGAGGGAGTTCCAAAGCCTGGGAGCGGCCACTGAAAAGGCCCTCTCTCTCATCGCCACCAAACATGCCGCTGAAGGCAGCAGTCTCAAAAGAAGGACCTCTCCAGAATATCTTAAGAAGCAGGCAAGCTCATATGGGAGAAAGCGGTCTTTCAGGTAGTCTGGTCCCAAGCCATATAGGGTTTGATGGATCATAACCAGAACTTTGAATTCTTCCTGGATACAGACCAGTAGCCAGTGAAACTGCTGTAACAAGGGAGTCGCATGTTCCCTGTAACTAGCTCTGGTCAACAGTCTGGCTGCAGCATTCTGGACCAGGTGAAAGTTCTGAGCAGGTTTTGAAGGTAGGCCCAGATAGAGTGCATTACAACATTCCACATGGGATGTAATTAAGGCATGCATGACCATGGTCAGCTCAGACATCTCTAGGAATAGGCAAAGTTGGCTCACTAGCCTCAGCTGTACAAATGCATTCCTGGTCACTGCTGAGACCTGGACATCCAGGTTCAAGGCTGAATCCAGGAGTACACATATACTGCAAGCCTGAGTCTTGAGGGGGAGTGTAACCCCATCTAGCACAGGTTGAATTCCTATTCCCTGATCTGCCTTTCAAGTGACCAAAAGTACCTCTATCTATCTTGTCTGGATTAAGCTTCAATTTGTTTGCACTCATCCAGTCTATTACTGACACCAGGCACTGACTTAGAACCAGAAAGCTTCCTTGGATTTGGATATCATCAGCATACTGGTGGTGCCGAACACCCACACTCCAAACAATCTCTCCCAGTGGTTTCATGTATACGTTAAATAGCATGGGGGATAAGATGGAACCCTCATGGGCACCACACTCCAACAGCCATGGCGTTGAACAGGAATCCCCCAGCACCACCTTTTGTGATTGCCCCTCCAAGAGTAATGGAGCCACTGCACAAGACTGCCTCCCATTCCCACCTGAGACAGATGCCTCAGAAGGATACCATGGTTGATTCTATCGAAAGCTGCCAAAAGGTAAAGCAGAGCCAATGAAGACACGAACACCATGTCCAGTTCCCAGCATAGATCATCCACCAAGGCAACCAAAACAGTCTCTGTCCCATAACCAGGCCTGAAGCCAGATTAAAATAGATCTAGATAAGCTGTCTCATCAAGAAATCCCTGGAGGTGAAAAGCAACCACATGCTCAATCACCTTGCCCAGGAATGGAACATTGGAGACTGGTCAGAAATATCCAATTCGTTGGGGCTCAGGGAGGCTTTTTAAAAACAAAGTTCTTAAACTGCCTACTTAGGCAAGACAGAATCACACCTTGCCATAAAGAGGTGTTCACCATTACCCTTACCCAGTCAGTCAGTCCCCCTGGCTGCTTTTATAAGCCAGGAAGGGCAAGCATCCAGCAACAAGTTGTAGGCCTCACCTCTTGAAGGATCCTGCATACAACGTTGGGCTGTACAAATTGAAAAGTATCCATTGTAACTGGACAAGCAGGAGCCAAAGTTACATCCACCGGACCTGTATCAACTATGACATCCAAGTCGGCATGGATACAATTGATTTTATCTGTAAAGTGTCACACCAATTGGTCAGAGCAGGCCATCTACAGGATATTATGTCATCTACAGGAGCCATAAGAGGGTACTGAAAATGCTGAGTTCTACAGCAACAAGATGATTAGCGGGAGTAAATTGCATTAAAAATTGAGCTGTTGTGCATTACTTTTACCAGAACATGAAGACTCAGCAAAAGCACTATCAAAGAAAAATATCAAGAAGGAAAATGGGGCAGAGATGCATTGCATGCACAACAATCTGAATGCTGGACCAGCCAAGCTGTTGACCCAATACTGAGCTGGCATGGTAAATGCTCTGTGAGATTTATGACAAATAGAGATGGAACAAGAATGGCAGTAAGAAATGGCCCCGTTCAGGAAAAAAAAACATTTTTTGACCTGGTATGGCTGCAGAGTGAGCTCAGCTGTGTGCACCTTATTCCCCTCCTCTTCCTTTTCTGCTCTTTCTGAATAGAGAGTAATCCATGCTCACCTCATGGGGTGAAAGATAGGGAACCCTTAATTAAATCCACGAGCCTCACCACTGACCCTTCCCAGTTTTAGCCAAATCATGCCTCCATAACCCTTCTAAGGGGGTCATCTGAAAAGGTACGGGGGCCTACCAAGCCCCTTCTCTCCCCCCTGGTGGTAAGTCAAACACCAAACAAGGGTAGATCTGGACAGACAGGCTGAAGTCCAAACAGGGGGCAATTCATATTGAGACCCTAGCAAGCTTTAACCCTTTACCCCCACCCCACATTGCAGTCCCAATCCAAATCAGGATTGCTACATTAGCAATTTGTGGGGGGGAACCTCTCCTATCTGCACTCAAGGGCAGAACTATTCAGTTAATACCATGCATAGTTTGGCCCTGAGTAAATAAAGCAATGCAGGGTGAGATCCAGGCCAAGGAGTCATGACAGAGGGTGTGTGTGTGTGTGTGTCTTTGAATAGAGATGGGGGGGGTCAAAGCATGTCCCTTTGGAGCATTCTAAAACAGTGGGTAAAGGGGTCATAATTGATTATAATTCAAGCACTGAAAGTAATGAACTGGCAAATTACTAGATTCATCTGAATCATGCTGCACCCTCTCTCCAATGTCAGTGGGGTGGAGTATCCACTCTGGGTTTCAGCATGAAATTTAAAGGAGCTATCCATGGTTCTGAACCTTGGTTTGGGTTTTTTAAGGGCTCAGCACCATGGATAGCTCCTTAAAGGTTCAGACTAAAAGCCAGAGTAGATACACGGCCGCACTGACATTGAAGCCACCAACCTCCACTGCCTCTCTCTGCACCTCTCTATCTACCCCAGTAAAGATAATGAGTTCAGGGAAATCCCGGGTAGGGATGGATGAATCTGTCAATGTTACTTTCTCTCCTTTTTTCATTTTTGCAGTGTTAAGTTTGTATCGTCCTGTTAGGGATGTACGAATCCCCCTTACCTTCTCTCGTTGGGCGCTCAGGGACCGCTCCTGCTGCGCAATCCGCCCCGCAGCGGCCACTGCTACACTCGGTGGACTTCCTGGACCCATCACATCACTTCCAGGGTCCCCATTGCGTCACTTCTAGGTCCCCGGCACTGCATTTTTTCCATAAAAACAAAGGTAAACTACCTTAAAACGGCTGCAAATAGCAAATCGTGGCTGTTTTAAGGTGGGTTACCTTAGTTTTTATGGAAAAAATGCAGCGCTGGGGACCCGGAAGTACCTTTCCCCGGCTGCTGTAACAAGGGATGTGCCGAGCCGGGTCAAGGTAAGTTCCGTGGGGCTTGGGGGGGCAACCGGGGTGAGTTTGCCCTGCTTCCACCCCCCAATTGAGTTCCACACACATCCCTATGACCTGAACGTTGAGAATTTTGTTTGTAAAAGTTTGCATGAAAATTAGTAAGCACTAAGCATCTGTGTGCACATTTCTCCTAATACCTGCATTTTCTATGCATTGTAGCCTAACATACCAATGTTTTGCAAGCAATTTTCCTAGTATAATGCATTTTTGAATACTATTTCCCCTGATATATGCATCTTTCTATGCATTTTTCCCCTGATTGGAGAACTCCACTGCAAAATTCAGAGAAATGTGAATTTCAAAGGATAGCTAAGTTTCAGTTTGCATAGTGGTTTGAAAATGCAAAATTAGGTGAGTTCACATTTATTTATTTTATTTATTTATTTATTTATTATATTTATACCCCGCCTTTTTTCCTGAAAGGAACCCAAGGTGGCTTACATAATCCTCCTCCTCTCCATTTTATCCTCACAACAACCCTGTGAGGTAGGTTAGGCTGAGAGGCAGTGACTGGCCCAAAGTCACCCAGTGAGTTTCATGGCCAAGCGGGGACTAGAACCCTGATCTCCTGAGTCCCAGTCCAACACTCTAACCACTACGCCACACTGGCTCTTAAATGAGAACTGAATGACTTTCCGCCCCCATTCCTAATCACAGGTGCAAATGAACTACAGTAATACCTTGGATTGCAAGTAACTTGGTTTGAGAGTGTTTTGCAAGACAAGCAAATTTTTAAATATTTATTTAATTTTTTTTTACTTGATATACAATACAAGCGACGTCTTGCAATACAAGTACTGTAGTATGGCTTAAATTAAAAATCTCTGTACAAATTTTTTTGGGGGGATTTCATTTTGATATAAGAGTGTTTTGGATTACAAGCACGTTTCCGGAACGAATTATGCTCTCAATCCAAGGCATGACTGTAATTGTAATTTATTGGTTCATGTATCACTGCCTTCTGGAAGGGTATGTAAAGACTGTGGACAGGGCAAGGGTGTGCATGAGTTGGAGGTTCACCCCCCCCCCCATTCACACTGGGTACACAAGGGTAGCAGCATCTTAACAGTAGATCCAGTAACCCCATTTCCTTCATCTGCCAAAAAAAGATGGCAACACCATGGTGTGTGTTCCCCAACAGGTATGAGAAAAAGTCTTCATACCAATGGCCAGATAACTGCAAGATGTTTATTACTGAAAATCACATCATCATCGTCGTCGTCGTCGTCGTCGTCGTCATCATTTTTCTATACTGCCCAATAGCTAAAACTCTCTGGGCTATTTACAAAAAATTTAAACCTTAAAAATACAATATAAAACAATATATAAAAAACATTTACAAAACCATTTAAAACCCTGAACACTGTTCAGTGCTCCTCATCAATGGGAGACTTGTGCATTTCTGTGGTTCAAAGCAAATGATGGCAGGCAAATACTTCTCTTACTCCCCAATCAAGGAAGCAACCAGTCTATATTGATTCTGCATTAGTGCTAACTATTTTTATCATGCGAGTGGGGGTGGGAGAAATCTAGTTGACAACACCTTTGAAACTAACAATCTAAAAAAATAAATAAAAACCTTCTGTTCAAACCCGATGGCATCCTCCTTTTGTTTTTCCAAAGCAAAACCAAAGCAAGTGTGAATATAAAGGTGGATTTAAATACATGCTACTGCCTTTTTTTTGTTGTCACACTCAGGTATTAAATGTGAGACTCCATTTGAGGTTGTTTTATATCACCTAATACCCATGCAAAGGAAGACCTATCCGCAGATGAAAATCAAGCTAAAAAGCATTAGCAGGTTTCCCCCCCCCCCTCCCTAATGGGCCCATGCTCACCCTACTGTGAAGGCTGCAAATGTGAAGAAGTGACAGTTTTTAGAATTACTGAGCAAGGGCAACACTTGACAGTTCAACATACACCTATTTATTGAGTCTCTTAACTCCTAACTAGAATTTGCAAGAGATGTGTGGCTGCAGTTTCCTAGGGTGACCATATGTCCTACTTTACAAAGGACAAGTCCTCTATTACTAGGGTCCCCAATGTGGTGCCTGTAGACACTGAGATATTTTTCTTGGTGATCACAAATCTCCCTGCCCCTCTTAATTTTTTTTTAAAAAATTAATTAAAACAAAATAACTGGGAGGCAGGCATGCTTCAAAATGAAGTTCCAGTCTCCAACATTATCTTTCTTTTCAAGAATGCCTTTGGGCTCCAGAGGCATTCTTAAAGAAAGTGGGGAAAGGAAAATGGTTTCAGCCCAATGCTTCATTTTCAAGTGTGCCCAGTTATTTTTTATTTTTTATTATTAATATTTATTTATCGCCCATCTGGCCGGCAACCGGCCACCCTGGGCGATGTACACAGAATAAAATACATAAATGCAATAAAATACATTAAAACAATATAAAAATTTTAAAATCTTAACCCACCCCATATTCCCGCCTGAACAACCAGGTTTTTAATGAGCGACGGAAGCTCATCAGAGAGGGGGCATGGCGGAGGTCACTCGGGAGAGAGTTCCACAGTACAGGGGCCGCCACAGAAAAGGCCCTCTTCCTCGTCCCCACCAGTCTAGCTGCTCTGGCTGAAGGGACAAGGAGGCCATCCGTGGCAGATCTTGTTGAGCGGCCCACTTGGTGTTGCTGGAGATGCTCCTTGAGATAAACTGGACCAGAGCCGTATAGGGTTTTAAAGGTCAAAACCAACACCTTGAATTCGGCTCGGCAAGCAACTGGTAGCCAGTGCAAATCCTTCATCACTGGCGTGATGTGATCCCGCCGGCGGCTGCCTTTAACCAGGCGAGCCGCCGCGTTCTGTACCAGCTGCAGCTTCCGAACCGTCTTCAAGGGTAACCCCACGTAGAGTGCATTACAGTAGTCTAGGCGAGAGGAGACCAAGGCATGAACCACTGATGGGAGCAGGTGATTAGGAAGGTAGGGGCGCAGCTGCCGTATCATGGAACCTTCATGGAGTTGATACAGCGCTGCCCGGCTCACAGCTGCCACCTGAGCCTCCATGGACAGCTGGGAGTCTAAAATGACTCCCAAGCTGCGGACCTGGTCCTTCAGGGGTAGATGTACCCCATTCAGCACCAGGTCAACATCCCCTAACCTCCCCTTATCAGTTGCCCAGATAAGCAGTAATCTGGGAGTGGTAGGGAGAATCCTGTAGGTTTAAAGATGTTCTTAAGGCTAATCTAAAAAAATGTAATATAAACATCGAAAACTGGGAAGCTCTGGCCCATGAACGATCTAAATGGAGGTTGGCCTTTCACGAAGGTTCCATGGACTTTGAAGAAGCCCGAGTGCAAGGTGAAAGGGAGAAACGTGCTAAGCGAAAAGCACGTCAAATGAATCCTTTACAGGACCATCTTCCATCTGGGAACCTGTGTCCTCACTGTGGGAAGCTGTGTGGATCTAGAACTAGCCTCCACAGTCACTTACGGACCCATCGCTAGAGTCTACACAATTTTTTAGAATTTCCTCCTTTTATAATTTTCTTTTTGTAATTTTATCCTGGAAGACAATCTTACTCGGTCACGAGTGATCGCGTACTACTACTACCTGTAGGCCTAGAAGGGGTGGTGGGGAGTGAGATGATATGTCTTGCCTGTGCTGTATGTTTGTGTGTTTTGCCTTATTTGAGAAGGTATGGTATTATTATATGTGTGTTAGCTTGCTTTCGGTGCAGGGTTGTGTTTTACCTCACTGTGTGAGGTGTGTGTGTGTGTGTGTGTGTGTGTTTGCTTGGGTGTTTTGTATGTTTTGTCTGACTTGTGTGTGTGTGTGTGTGTGTGTGTGGGATTGTGTATGCTTTGCATTTTGCCTGGTTTTTATGTGTGGTGTGTGTGTGTGTTTTGCCTGGGTTTGCATGCTTGTGGGGGGCTGCGTACTGTGGGTAGGGATGTATGGACATTGTAAAATCCGTTCCATCTCTGTTTCACAGATTGTCAGGCGCTTTTCATTCCATCACCCGCTCATTGACAGAATCGGATTTAGCGCAAATGCGTTTGTACGTATTTGCATAAATTCAGAGTTGCACAAATTTGCACTCCCAAAAATGTACAAATCCCCCCCTCAAAATATGTAAATCCCCAAAAGATGTGCATTTCCACACTTTAGTCTAAGGGGGAAATGTGCATTTGTTGTTGTTGTTGTTATTATTATTATATGGTTTTTTCCCCATAACTACATTTGTGTAAAATTATGTAAAAAAAAAAAATTAAACATCTGTGGAATCCGTGCAACTCAGGAAAAGCTGGTCTGCTATGGAATACATGCATTGGATTCTTAGAAATTCAATGTTAGCCCTAACCAGCATAGCCCGTGCCGAGGGATGGTGGGAGTTGCACTCCAACAATATCTGAGGGTCACAAGTCACAAGTCATTTGAGTCCATTGCAGATTTCTCTGGCATCCCTAAGTGTGCATGGGTGTCTTGCATACATGTGTGTGTATTTCTCTGAGCATCTGTGAAATGTGCTTTGTGGGCACAAATATGTGATTTCACATTCAGGGCTCAGTTCCTGCCTCTGCTTTGTACTCAGTTTCTCAGTCAAGTTATTTATCTCTGAGCCTCATCAGTTTGCTTCCGGCAAAAGGAATGTTCAAACAGAAAACTGTGGGTCGAAAAGAGTGATTTTGTCTTTTGGAGCTCAGATCCACAATGGGAACCAGCACCGCATAAGGGAGATACACACAACTCCCTCCACATTGTCACCACACACTGCCACCATGCGCCTCTGTCAAAGGTCATTTTAAGGTTCATAGGAAATAATTCTCTGCACATGCAAATGTATGTACAGAAATCTCCAACACATGAGTAGGGATGCTGATTGCCCAGGGTCCTTCCTTGTGTGTAGGAGTTCTCCTCCATGCATACCAATGTAGGTGTAGATAAATCCTTCTGAGTAATGTTAAATTGAGATTTGTCAGGGGAGCATGGTTCCACCCATAAAGGCAGCCTAGATATAATGAGATAGATAGATAGACAGACCAACAATAGATACATGTGTTATTCATATCTGTAGGGTAGCTAGCCCATGCAGCTGCCTCCTCATGTTCATTCAATGCATGGAGTGGGTTGTGTTGACCTCCCTAACAATGTGATTAACCTGTACTGCAGATGTGGCACACAATCCAAAGAACTACAGAGAGAGGGGGGGTGGAGAGGGAGAGGGAGAGGGAGAGAGAGGCACTTCTCTCATTTCTCTTCTAAGAACCTTTTTTAATGTTTTGTTTTGCAGATGCACACATGAAATCCCTACTATGAGCATGAAATGCTCCCAGGCTCATTAAAACAACAGCAACAACAACCATAGTGGGCAACTTGTGACCCTCAGATATTGTTGGAGTGCAACTCCCACCATCCCTCGGCACGGGCTATGCTGGTTAGGGCTAACAGGAGCTACAGTCCAGAAACATCTGAGAGCCACAAGTTGCCCACCCCTGAACTACTGGAAGAAGGATCCCATACCATGACCATGCAAAACTTATTTATTTACAGTATTTGTATACTGCTCCATATCAAGCAGATTCTGGAGCGGGTGAGCAATAAAAAGATAAGAACAGATAAAATAATAAAAAACAATACACTGAAAACAAGGTATCATTAAAATGGTGGTTAGATTGTAGAGAAGGCTTCCCTGAAGAAGGAGGTCTTCAGCAGGCACCGAAAGCAAAGAATGTCAGAGCCTACCTGACCTCCAGAGGCAGGGAGTTCCATAGAAATGGAGCTGCCACACTGAAGGCTCTTCTCGTAGTGGTCTCCAATCAGGGCATAGGTCCATGCGGAACCTCCAGGAGAATGTCCTCCAATGACCTCAGTGATCGGGCAGGTTGGTAAGGGAGAAGGTGGTCTCTCAGGTAACCTGGTCCTAAGTTGTTTCGGGCTTTGTACACAAGTACCAGAACCTTAAACCTGGCCCAGTAGCAAATAGGTTGCCAGTGCAGTTCCTTCAGCAAAGGAATTGCATGCTGAAAAGGGGCATCTCCTGACAACATCTGAGCTGCTGCATTCTGCACTAGCTCCAGCCTTAAGGGCGGCCCCACACAGAGTGCAACTTGTTGCCTTCAGATGCTTTGGCCTACAGCTCCCATCATCCCTCACCATTGGTTATGCTGTGTAGGGCTGATGAGGGTTGTAGGCCAAAACATCTGGAGAGACACAGTTTGCTCACCCCTGCTCTACAGCATAGGTAGTCACCACATTTACACATTTTGGGCCTTATTTAGAGCTGTGTGCAAATGGCCTCTCACAATTCTCCAACCTATTTGTGGGGAGAGGAATTGGGGGAACAAGTTCACTGAATTTCTCTAGGGGAAGGAGAAATTCTCCAACAGTTTCTCACAGGTTGGGCTCACCATTGGCAGGGGTTGTATCTCAGCTTCCCCCCCCCTTTTTTTGGTTTATTGCACTGCCACTGTAAGTGACAACAGCATCAACTGTATTGGCAACCTAGCCCGCATTTTGCATCTTCCATAATGCAAGTGTGAGGGGGGCAGTGTTGTATCCAGCTCCAGGAGATGTGGAGCTAGGGCTGTGCCAAAAATCTGTCCTCCAATTTCCTGAAAGTTCTCCCCCCCCCCCATGAAAGAGGCTTCTATTTTTCCATCCCATTCTCAGGGCATTGTATAGCTTATATATTTTGAATTTATTTTCATTGTGTTTCTGAGCTCATCTAATCACTAAGAGGTGGCCAAGGGTCCTGTGTATGTGTTTCCTTTCTATCACACATCTCTCCATTGCTCTGCAACGTTCCAGGCTGCCTGTGCTTCCAGAGCTGAAAAGGCCATATGGGTGGGATTACCTCACAGTGTCCTCCCCTGGGCTTTAATTGAAGTGTGAGATGGCGAGGAAGCTACAGCCTGCTGGAGAGATGATTGCACAATGAAAAACAGGGCACTTGTGCACACTCCTCGGTCACCTTCTCAGTAAGGTAAGCACAAGGAACCCAAACCCAACCCATGAGAATTTCTCCGAATTTTTTTTCTCACCACTGAATTTCTTTTCCAAAGCAATTTGTTTTCTATCAAACCTTTTTGAATGGTCAAAAAAATGTGGAAGAAATCAGCACAGTGCTAGCTATTATACTAATAGGGAGTGCCCCCCACATGCGCGCGCACGCACACACACACACACACACACACACACTGACAAAAGCAGGTTCCTTGGAAAAATACCGGTACCAGGATATTATATTCATGGATGCCTACTTTAGCATATGTTTTGTTTCTGTTTTCGTTTGGCAAGTTTTATCTGCAGCAAGACTGAAATGCCTGCCTCGAAGGATAGCAGCAAGGGAGGATAATAGAAGCTGGAGGGGGAGGGGAGAAGAAGGCTGACAGCTGCCCATGGAGTTTCTCTATTGTGAGCAACATAAAACGTAATGCTATTTTCATTATGAAAATGGCATCTAGAGCAATATCCAGCCGTTTGCGAAGCATTATGTCTTCCTACCTTCTTGCTTGGAGGGACAGCTAACCCCATTCACAGTAATGAATGCTGTACACGGCTTACGTGCTGATGTCCCCCCGCCCCTCCACATACACACGAGTGGCAGCAGCATGTGCCTTTTGATGCAAAACATGTTTTTAGTCAATGTAAAATAATGTCTCCAGGAGAAGAAAGTCAATAGCAGCATTTGGGGGTTCTGACCTTCCTGCTTCTAGTTCACTTAAGGCAATGGTCTCTTTAATAGGTCACAATAAACTCAGAGCTCATGCCAGCAAGAGTCTGTCTACTGGCCAGGAGACTGACGGTGAAGGAAATCTCCCCTCTACCTTGGTATCGATTCATTCTCTCAGAATGTGGTTGTGTCGCTCCCCCGTGTGCTCTGAATGGACAGTGTCAGCTGGACAGGGCAACTAGCAGTTCATTTAGACATTTCACCCACCTTGCTCCCCACGGTTCAGGCTGTACCTGAGTTGCACAAGAATTTTGTTCCAGTTCGTAAATTCGTAAATTCGAACTTGCCCTGCCTGCAATACTGATTACATAAACATGAACAGGAGTGTATTTTTTCCAAGAAAAAAGTCTACATATGAACACCTCACTTCTCATGTAGGCAGGCTAAGGGATATTAAAAATACAAATGGGTCATGGTAGGGATACCTCTGAGAAAAATAGACAACGGGTGTTCTGCAGCCTGGCCAGCTCACAGGGTTGGGGGGGGGGGCGGTGCGGACATGCTGGTTTGCCACTGGATGAAAAAAAATATGGTTTCATTTGGCACCATGAAACCAGGCTGACTTGGACAATTCATCCTTCAACACTGATCCCTCATATCTCTCTCCTCCTCTCCAGCCTAAACTGAACCTGGTAAAAAAAAAAAAATGAACTGAAATGAATTTTTCATACATCCTTAATGGGACCTGGAACAAAATGTTGCAGTGCAGCGTGCTCCTGTTCAGATTCCTGCCCCTCAACAGTGTGAGCCAGCACTCTATGCGGCGGGGTCTGAACTCCAAGGTGGGGACTGAACACACTCAACAACTCCTTCTGAGCCCACACTTTTCAGCACCCACTAATACCAATTTCACAGAAGCCAAACTCTTATTTCCCTGCCCACCTCTCTCTCTGACAGCTGACTTTATCTCTCACCCTGGATCAACACACACACACACACATGCTCTGTATCTCTCCCTCGCAATCACTCACAGAAATACACACAGCAAGCACCCATGCACCCATCATGCACGCACGCACGCACACACACGTGCACGCACACGCGCGCACGCACACACAGTGTTCCCTTCTCCTCAATGCAAGCACACAAAAACCATAGTCACTGTCCTTCAGGATCCCTAAAAAAGAACCTCTCTCGATACCCCCCTTAAACCCTTCCCCCCTCTCTCCCTCCCTCCCTCTCTCCCTCCCTCCCTCTTTCTCCCTTTGTCACACACATGCACCACTCCCCCTTCCATTCAGACATACAAGCACACAACCCTTCCCAAGGCCCCAGTTTGCTGGCAGTTCATTCCCCCAGCCCCCTCCTGTTGGCTTCCCACTGCTACCCCTCCCCCTGGTTTCTTGATGCCTTCCCTGACCCACTGCTGCCCTCTCTGCCCAGCGCACAGCTCTCCTATCTCCCTATAGTGCTCTTTTGCTGCCCCCAATATACCAGACAGCAGCAACAGGGATCCCTTTTTCTCCCCTCCTCCCTTCTTTGTCTTCGTGGCTGGGCATGCTGCAGGGGAAGGCTTTGCCCTGCAGCTGTCTACTATCTTCATTTCCTAAGAATGTCTCTGCACCCCACATGCAGCCCATAGGCACTCTTGGGAAATGAAGATGGCAGTGGATGGAGGCCCTCACTTTGCTTTGAAGTGATCCCAGTTGCCAATAAGAAAATCTGTTACCTTTAAAGAAAATTAGGGTGGGCGTAGGGTACTTTAGTAAGCACCAGGGATGGCGGAGAAATCCACAACAGATGCAAATGAGTTCTGATTTCTATGAATCTGACCCACAGATTCCGCAGGGGACCAGCTTTTCCCAAGTCGCACAGATTCCATGGACTTGTGGACCAGTTCTTTTACTTTCAGTAATTTTATGCAAATTTAGTTGTAGAAAAATACAAAAAATTTAAAAAAGAAAAAACACTGACCGAAAATGCGCATTTCCCCCCATAGACTAACGTGTGAAAATGTGTATTTCGGGGGGATTTGCATATTTTCAGTGGATTTGCACATTTTTGGAAGTGTGGATTTGAGCAAATGTGTACAAATGCATTTCTGCAAAATCCGATTCCACCAATGAGCAGATGATGGAACGAAATGCACCTGACAATCTGCAGCAAAACACAGATGGAATGGATTTAACCAGGTCCATATACACCCCTAGGAGCACCAAGGAAGTTATCCAGGAGTTCATCCATGCCTGTGAATATCAGGTTGCCTATTCTTGGTGCATAAGATCTCCTCAGTCCAAGTCCAATGCTATCTATTGCACCACACAGGTTCTCAGTATGGCAACAACCAGAATATATGCTACTTGCTATCACAAACATCACTGCACAGGTCTGCTACAACTGCTGAGCATATTTGTGTATTCCCAGTGGTGCCAGCGGTGGTACCAATTAAAAGCTCCAGTTCTTCCAAGATGCGCAAGGTGATGGATGTGAGAGAGAGAAAAATTCTGGCACCGCTCTCTGTAATGCATAAAGTGCTGACGAACTTAACTATCCACTCTTCCTGACCTGGCCATAACATAAAAGTGAAGGCAGTGAAAGGAAGCATTTCCTTATTCTCAAGGTCTGGTAAATCTCTTCTTGACATTTGGGAGGGCAACTAAAGTAGAGATGGCCTTTGTTGAGGTGTTGAGCTCCTCTGAAGTAGGTAACTGTCAGTTTTGACTGTGGGATGCCCTGTAAACAGGCATGCCATGCTCCACAAATAGCAATGACAGCATTGCTTCCAAGAAGGAAGTCACACAGCGCAACGTGCACATCACAAACAGATGTGTTTCTAAATCAAGCACACTCCAGGGAAGAGAAAGAAACAGGAGTCTTGGGTAGTGGAGGGAGGTTTCAACAAGATGGTGAAAAATTGCTGAATCAACATCTTGTGAGTCTAAACCTGTCCAATCGTAGGAAAGTCCAAACAAGACCAGTGTGCCCTTCCTGTAATGCGCACAGTTCACGTCTAATTATGGAGATATTGCTTTTGGAAACTCCTTCTGCTCTGTGTATCCTTGGGTATGGTAAATGCTCTTCACAGCTGTGATGAGCATTTTTGTAGATCTGGGCCAAAGTTAAACTTATAGCTCTTTAGTCTTGTTTTCCAGCTGCAGAATTTTGGCTCAGATTCAAGCAGAGTGGGGAGGGGGAGATGTTCACCTCCTGCACTGTCTGAACATCCACACACGCGCACCCATTTACTTGAAAGTTCGTTTGTCCTGTGGCTGTTTACACTGATCACTGCCATTTTGTTCTTTCCAGAGGTGTGCTATAGAGTAGGGATGTAGTAGTAGTAGGGATGTGTGGCTTTTTAAAAATCCATTCTGTCTATGTTTTGTGGATTGTCAGGCATCTTCCATTCCATCATCCACTTATAGATGGATTTAATTTTAAAAAAATTATGAGAATTTTGTTCCTGTTTATGTGAATGCATACTTGTGCTAATGTGTGTTTGTGCAAATCCCACCCTTCAGTTTTAAAAAAATGGTCTGCAAGACCACAGAATCTGCATGACTCAGAAAAAGATGATTTGCTGTGGAAGCTGGAGGTTGGATTCATAGAAATCTGAACTCATTTGAATCTGTTGTGGATTTCTCCACCATCTCTGCCAGTGCAGAGCACAGTGCCCAAAGACATGAAGTCATCTCTTAGTTGCCTAGGCGACCTGGAGATGCTTTCCTGCCTTCCCGTGCCATAAGACTGGGAAAAGGTCACTTGGTTGCCTAGGCAACATAGGGATGCTTCATTCTCTTCCCAAGCTGCAAAGAAAATAAGTTACCTGTTATCTCTGCTACAAATTGGTTCACCTGAGATCATGACCAGCAGCATTCTGCAGGTCTCCGCCTAATAAGAACAAGACACTAAGTAGTATAATCTCCTAAAGTGCTCACATTTGTTGCTCACATACTTTCAGCTCCCTCCCTCCCTACTCAAACAATCTAGCCATCTTTCTGCTATATCTGGGACCTGGGGAATTTCTATACTCAAATTGAGAACCTTACAACAGTGCAATCCTATTCATGTCTATTCAGAAGTAGGTCATATTGGATTCAACGGAACTTTACTCAAAGGTAAGTGTATATAGAATTGCAGCCTCAGGCCCATCCTTCCCAAAGCCAAAGAAAAGACTGGACTATTGTTCCAACATTTGCAGTTCTTTGCAATGTGCTCTATTGTGAAATATCCTGAAGAAGTCAGGGGGATATATTTCATTTTGTTTTTTGCATAGATCCTCAATATCTTTCTGGGTGTGGGGGAGGTTACTTTATTGGGATCCTTAGATGCAACTGTGAATAAGCCATGCTTGATTTGGAAATAAAACATCATGTTTATTTGCGGTATTCCTACTCCAGCTCAAAGTAACAAGAAACCACCCATGGCAAGTAGGACATCAGAGACATTTAGCTCTTCCCACAGTTTTGTAGTAATAGCATCCTACAACCATATCCAAACACATTTACCAGTGTGCTAACAGCAACCTCGCTCTTCTTCTTGTGTGGTGGTGATTTGTTGCATTCTACTTGTACAGCCAGAAGGAATCCTCCATTTAAAAAAAAAATTAATATGATGTTTTATTCTTTTTATCTTTTATTATTCACTGCTCCAGAATCTGTTCATATAAATGTTGTAAATAAATAAATGTATCAAAAATATAGTTTATTTCTACTGGGGAAGGGGTGGGCAGGGAGGATCGTAGGACCATTGCTTTGAAAGTGAAAAGATTTCTCAGATGACTACAAGGATTAAACAAGAAATAATGTGGCTGAGAGGACAATTTTCCTGTGAGCTTGTGCTGAGCACTCCTTGAGGAAAATTGTTAAGTGCCTGGGGAGAGGATCATTCCTTTTGCCTCTAAAAGGGCTGTAATAAAAACTCCTAGGCTCATAGAGTTTGATAGAATCTTTATGGAAAGCATGCTCCTTGGCACTAAGCAATGCTGGAAGTTGATGTAGTAATTCAGGATGGGACGCAGCCGCCTTTATTCTAAAATATAAGGCTTTGGGCAATGGTCAGGTAAAAGGCTTATTAGAGATCTCAAAAAATAATCCATTCTTGCTGAAGTATTTGGGGGGCAATCTTATCTTTATCAAAAGACTTGGGAAGGGTTAGCAGTTGGATGCCACACTTAAGAGATTTTCCAGAAGGTCAGCTTGCAGTGCAATCCTATGCAAGTCTCCTCAGATGTTAGCCCCATTGAATTCAATGGAGCTTACTTCCAGGAAAGTGTGTATAGTATTGCAACCTTATTTATCTAACTCAGTCAGGTGCAAAGGAAATGTCCCAGAAGAAAATACTGCTGTCTTTTCTTTCAAGACATTAAATCTGTATTGTTCCCAAACCAGCACCCGTTTTGGCTTTGCCAGCACCTAATTGCCCAATCAGAGTCAAATCTATGGAAACCAGCAGAACAGGGAGAATATAGTGAAAGTGATGGAAGTTACCACTGGGTGATTCTTCAAAAAGCTTTGGTGGACTCCAGAATAATCTAATTTTGGTGGACTCCAGAGTAGGTTGCAGCATCAGGCATGCTGCAACCTGGGACATCATGAATGGAACCTGGCTGGAATAAATCTGTGGATGTGCTGTAAGGCCACGTGCAGTCAGAGATGGTCCTAGACCATACACCTCTCCATGCAAGTGCAAAGGCCTTCAAGAGGCCCTCCAGATGTGGAGCACCCTTCCTCCAGGAGCCTGACAAAGCCACAAACCTCAGAATACCCTTAGGGTAATGTAAGAACTTGTAACGCTAAATTTGCATTGGATGGCCATTCATGAACAAGCAACTGTAACACAGAGGTGTACTCGTGTGAGATCTATCTATCTATCCATCCATTTATCTATCACTATGAGATGGCTAAATTCAATCTCTAGGTTCAGAGGCAGAATAACACTCAACACTAGTTGCTGTGTGCCTGTGGTGCAACAGCTGGGGAGGGTTATCGCCTTCACACTATGCTTGTAGGATACCCAAAGCATTTGGCCAAAGGTCTAGATGAAACTTAGCTTGAACCAGCAGGACCTGTCTCATGCTCTTGACTATTTTGATTAATATATTTTAAATGCTATATAATAGGCTGCACCCTGGTCTGAAAAACTGAACAAATCCTTACTTCATTAATCCTTACAATTGCTCAGTGACTATTTCCCCCATTTTATACATAGAGCAGTGGGACTGAGAAACAGTTGCGTGCTAAAAAAAACAAAACAAACAAGAACCTGTACCCGGACACTACAAACTACATCTGAGGCCTTCCTCCAAGTGCCACCTCCAAGGGAGGCTGAGAGGGTGGCAACAAGGGAGAGGGCCTTCTCAGTGGTGGCCCCTGATTCTGGAATGATCTCCCCACTGAGGCCCACCTGGCGCCAACACTGTCATCTTTTTGGCACCAGATTAAGGCTGTCCTCTACTCCCAGGCATTTAATGGCATATGATGGGATATTTCAGCTTTTTTAACAGGTCTAGTTTTCTTATGTATTGGAATTGTTTTAGCTGTTTAAACTGTCTTAAATTTTGTATATTGAATTTTTATGTTGCATTTTATTATTGTATCTGTGTTTTGTGAATTGCTGTGAACTGCTCAGACAGTTTTGGCTATTGGGCAGTACAGAAATGAAATGAAATGAAATGAAATAGATAATCATCATCATCATCATCATAATCAAAGCAAACACACACGCACACACACACGCACACACACACATCCACATGCCCATCGCTGAGCAGAGATTTGAATCCAAATCTCACAAATTGGTCAGCAGATTGCAGTAGCTCTCAATAATAATAATAGCCCAAACACTGAGTATTTTTGTGCACTTTTGGAAATAGATGGCTTCTAGATTTTCCAGAAAGCTGTGATGGACAAGTGAGTGAAACATTTCTGATGTATTACAACAACAAAAAACCCTGGTGCAGAGGATGATGCATTATTCCCTGTTTAAGCCATAATTCTGTAAGCAAAGGTGAATAAAAGATCATAGACTTTAGAGACAGTAAGAAATCCAGTAACGCTCCTCAAGAGCATCTTTCTGCTAAGCAAGAAGGCTCCATTGGTAGAGGATGTACCTTATAGATTAAGCTTTATCTGCATGTAAGTGCAATGTGACTGTGAGTGCTGTGCAGGGCCGGTGCTACCATTAGGCCAACTAGGCAGCCGCCTAGGGCGCAGGGCTAAAGGGGGCGCCAGAAACGCCTTGGAAAAAAAATACAGCGCTCTCAAGTGGGAAGGGGGGCGCTAAATATCTGATCTTGCCTAGGGCACCAAACTGCCTTGCACCGGTCCTGGTGCTGTGCTGAACCTTACCTCCATTTTTGGGGTAGCAGGCAATTCATGGGGCTGGGCTGGGGCATAACAAAGAGGCCTTCGAAAGAGAGGGTAAGGAGGAAATTCCTTGCTGAGGGGAAAGTTCAGTTGTGCTTACCTCATTAACTCTACCAGGTGTCTGAGGTGTCTGTCATCTCTCTCTCTTTTACTTTTAAAATGCACCACACATGCTCACACTGGTGCGGGTCTCTTCATACAAAGGTTTGCAAGCAACGGCCGGCACTTCCTAGAATGCCTTACCTGACCACACAATGTCAATTTTAGGAATTGCTACGGGGAAGGGAACCTGTGTTTGGAGAGCCCCGTGCTGCTACAAGCATTCAGGGGGTGAATCATTAAAGTTAAAAAAAGAGATAAATCACACCTCAGCCTCCTCATATAGTTAGAATCATAGAATAGTAGAGTTGGAAGGGACCTATAAGGCTATCGAGTCCAACCCCCTGCTCAATACAGGAATCCAAGTCAAAGCATCCCTACAGAATCACAGAATAGAAGAGTTGGAAGGGACCAATAGTAGAGTTGGAAGTTAATATGGTAAAGAAGGAAGGATTTATATAATATGAACGGAAACCACAGTATTTTATCAGGAACAGAGATAGATAATAATTTAAGAGAAACTAAGGGTGCAATCCTATGCATGTTTAGACAGAAAAAAGGCCTACAACTTTGTAGGCTGGGGAATGCTGGGAGCTGTAGGACTTTTTTCTGTCTAAACATAGAATCATAGAATAATAGAAAAGTAGAGTTGGAAGGGGCCTACAAGGCCATCGAGTCCAACCCCCTGCTCAATGCAGGAATCCAGGTCAAAGCATCCCTGACAGATGGCTGTCCAGCTGCACCTTGAATGCCTCCAGAGTGGGAGAGCCCACCACCTCAGTTTGTGATATTCAGTTTGTGATCTACCACAATTCCAAGATCCTTCTCACTTGTAGTATTGTTGAGCCAAGTGTCCCCCATTCTGTAACTCTGCATTTGGTTTCCTTTCCCTAGGTGCAGCACTTGGCATTTATCCCTATTAAATTTCATTCTGTTGTTTTTGGCCCAGCGCTCCAGCCTATCGAGATCGCTTTGAATTTTGTTTCTGTCTTCCAGAGTATTAGCTGTTCCACCCAACTTTGTGTCATCTGCAAATCTGATAAGCATTCCCTGCACCTCCTCATCCAAGTCATTAATAAAAATGTTGAAGAGCACTGGGCCCAGGACTGAGCCTTGTGGTACCCCACTCGTTACCTCTCCCCAGTTTGAGAAGGAACCATTGATAAGCACTCTTTGAGTCCGATTCTGTAGCCAATTGTGGATCCACCTGATAGTTGTTCCATCTAGCCCACTTTTAGCTAGCTTGCTAATCAGGATATCATGAGGCACTTTGTTGAAAGCTTTGCTGAAGTCCAGATATATAATGTCCACAGCATTCCCATAGTCCACAAGGGAGGTTACCCGATCAAAAGAATGAGATCAGATTAGTCTGGCAGGAGTTGTTATTGACAAATCCATGCTGGCTTCTAGTAATCACTGCATTGTTTTCAAGGTGCTTGCAGACTGACTTCTTTATAATCTGCTCCAAAAATTTCCCAGGGATTGATGTCAGACTGACTGGCCTATAGTTCCCAGGTTTGCCTCCTTTATTTTAACCCAGGTGTTCTCAATGGGGCTGCCAAGCTCCTCTTCCTGTATCTCTGTGCACAGATACGTATCTTTAACATACAGCACAACTCCACCTCCCTTTCTGTTGCTTCTGTTCCTTTTGAACAAGTTATACCCTTCAATTGCTGTATTCCAGTCATGGGAGTCATCCCACCAGGTTTCAGTTATCCCTATCAAGTTGTACTTGCCCTCATGTATCAAGAGTTCAAGTTCGTTCTGTTTGTTGCCCATACTCTGGGCATTAGTATAGAGACATCGAACACTATGTGTTATATAGTCTGACTTTTCCCCTACATTTTGGAGTAGACTATCATTGGGCACCGCTGGAGCTGTTCTCTCCGTTGTGGCACAGAGGCCTTCTTCCATTCTTACCCCGAGTTTATGTCTCCCTCCCCTGTTGGATTCAGTTTAAAGCCCTTCTGATTAAGTTCCTCATGCTGTGGCCAAACACGTACTTCCCAGTCCTTGTGAGGTGCAACCTATCCTTTGCCAGCAGCCCATCTTCCAGGAAGTGTAGCCCGTAGTCCCAGAATCCAAATCTCTCACGTCGGCACCACCTTCGTAGCCAGTCATTCACTTGGAGCATTTTTCTTTCCCTTTCTATTCCTCTTCCACGTACTGGAAGGATGGATGAGAAAACTATCTGGGCCCCAAAGTTCTTGAGTTCCCTTCCCAACTCTTCAAAGTCTGCTGTGATTTCTTTGTAACTCCACTTGGCAGTATCATTTGTACCCACGTGGATGAGAATAAAGGGGTATGTGTCGGTGGGCTGTATGAGCCTCGGCAGCTGCTCTGTCACATCCTTAACGTGCCCTGGGGAGACAGCACACCTGGCGAGTCCATGGGTCTTTGCGACATACTTTGGCTTCGATCCCCCGCAGGAGGGAGTCTCCCATTATGAGTACTCTTCTCTTCCTCTTGCTGTAGGCCTTGGTTTGATTGCCTCCACTTGACTGACCTTCAGCCTCTTGCTCGCTGTCACGTTGGGTGCCAGATAATGCGTCCTCTGTAGGCTGTCCTCTGCTCTCGTCCTCAAGTACCTGGAAGCGGATCCATAGCTCCACTGCTATGGATCCTAGAATGTGAACTAGAATGTCTTCTAGTTCTTCTGCTCCTAACAGTCACCCTTTTCCAGGGAGTTCCCCCTACGTTATTTTCCCTTGCCTCAGCAGTCTCCGACTCTGCCTCATCCTGCCGTTGCCCTTCTGACTCCTGTACTACGCTTTGCTGCTGTAGATCCATCGTTCTGTCTAAGAACTCTTCACTTTCTCTTATACTCCTGAGGGTTGACACTTGCTGCTCCAGTCCTCTGACGTTTTCTTCCAACAGCGTGACCAGCTTGCACTTGTTGCATGCATGTGTAGGCCATGTTGATCTCTGGCAGGGAAACAAACATTGCACACACATTGTAGGTCACCACCACTGCAGATTCCTTTCCTTCCATAGTACTCTGTTCCCTTTATGTTTCTGCCTTTCTTTTCGTACTGCATTGGCCGGTGCCTTGTCCGCCTGCCTTCCCTGAATGTCAACAACAGAGTCCCCCTGGCCTATAAGTGTGTGGTACTAGAACAAAACAAACAAACAGACTAGAAAATTTCTTAGGAACCTCCCCCTTGACCTCCGCTGTGCTGCCAAACTCCTGTTTTCTCTCCCTGTGCGCTCGCTCTGTTCTCTCGTTCTCTGGGAGCCTGCTTGCCTTATCACAGCCCCAAGAACAGCTGGAGCCTCTCTCCTGTGCTTCTGCTCAACTGGGAGTCAGGAACAGAATGACATGCATAGGATGGTGCCCCAAGAAGGGTATCTGTAGGGAAGAAGATAGCAGATTGGCTGCTGTCTAAGGGAAAAGGCAATGCTTATTTGGTTGCTATCTTGTTTTCCTGTTAATATTTGGATTTAATGCTATATTTGTATATGCAACATATTTTTGATGTTGGTTGGTGATATGCATGATACATTATGTGTTGTTTTTTTTTAAAAAAAAAGGTAAGGACATCCCACACACACACACACACACACACACACACACTGAGATACTTTTTAAGTTTATATATTTATTGATTACATTTCTATACCGTTCAATAACCAAAGCTCTCTGGGCAGTGCACAAAACAAAACTTAATACCATAAAGTACAATGGATTGGACACAGATTTACACTGGAGCAACTGCACTGGTGGGAGTGGAATTCCCTGCTCCCTCCTCCCACTGCAGTAAACTAGCCCCCTGAAAATGCTATGCAGAGAGTCAGGAGACCTTGCTGAATGGGATGAGCTGTGGTGTGAGGGAAGGGGTCCCCCAAAATCGGGCAGAGGGACCTTCCATGAGCAAAGCCCATCCTTGTGTGGAAGGCAGATCTTGGATCCAAGCCAATAACATAGTAAAACATACTATCAGAAACCTTACGTTTAAGACAGAATAAAGCCAAAGTAAAAACAAGGGTAAAAGCAGCAGTGCAAAGATCCAAGAATGCAGCAACACAATGTTTAAAACTGAAGGACTAAAAAGACTGGGAAAATAAAGAGCCTTTGCCTGGAGTGGGAAAGATCACAACAGAGGTGCCAGGTGAGCCTCTCTGGGGAAGTGTTATCCCCATCCCTGCAAAAAGAGGCGGGAGGGGGGGAAGCCTCTTTCATGGGAAAAGAAGTAGTAATTCACAGAAACAGGTGCTGAAGGATTGGCAGTGCACTAAAGCAAGTTGAGCAACAGTTACCGTTATTCATTCGAAAATGGCTTCAGGATAATTTCTACATCCCGGAAATCAAATTTGGGACACCTTTTTCCCCCTTTCTTTTTATCCTCCTTTTATTTCTCCTCTCTGAAACTGTTGATTACCTATGTTTCTTGAAATAAGAAGTATTAAACAATAATAAAATTGGGAAAAGATGAATCAGAAGCAACAAAAACAAACTTAAGATTGTGAAACATGAGAAACTGAGAGAAACCAAAACTGATAGATTCATCCTTCTCTACTATCCATTCTCCTATGTTTCCTTTTTTATTTTTTATTTTAATTTACTTACTTATTTTACTTGTACCCCACCTTTCTACCAAAAATGGCACTCAAGGTGGCTTACAATCACTAATACAGTGTTCTCCAACCTTGGGTCCCCAGATGTTTTTGGCCTACAACTCCCAGCATGCCCCAGCCAGCTATGCTGGCTGGGGCATGCTGGGAGTTGTAGGCCAAAAACATCTGGGGACCCAAGGTTGGAGAACACTGCACTAATAAAACTGATAAAACAAATAAATTAAACACAGTTAAAAACACACAACAATAACAGAGTAAAAACGGCACCAACCCAACAGACCCACTTACAAGCCAAAGGCCTTCTTGAATAAAATGGTCTTTGTCTGCTTGCAGAAGGACACAGCAGAGAGGCAGCAAACCTAGCTTCCCTTGGGAGAGACTTCCACAGCCAGGGAGTGCCACCAAGAAGGCCCTCTTCTGGGTTGCCACCAATCTCACCTTTGAAGTCAACGGTTTCAAAAGAAGGGCTTATCCAGAAGTTCTTAAGAACCAAACAGGCTCGTATGGGAGAAGGCAGTCTTTCAGGTAGCCTGGTCCCAAGCCATATAGGTCATAACCAGCACTTTGAATTCTGTCTTGGAAACAGACCAGTAGCCAGTGAAGCTTTTGTAACAAGGGAGTCACACATACTCCCTGTAACCAACCCTGGTCAACAGTCTGACTGCAGTATTCTGGACCAGCTGAAGTTTTCAAAGGCAGCCCCATGTAGAGTGTGTTACAGAAGTCCAAACGGGATGTAACTCAGGCATGCATGACTGCGGCCAGATAAGATGTCTCTAGGAATGGGTGCAGTTGGCACACTAGCCTCAGCTGCACAAACACACTCATGGACACTGAAAACTGGGATTCAGGTTCAAGGCCAAGTACACCCAAACTGTAAGCCCGAGTCTTCAGGGGGAGCATAACCCCATCCTGTACGGGTTGAATCCCTATTCCCTGATCTGCCTTTCAACTCAACAAAAGCACTTCTTTTTTGTCAGGATTAAGCTTCAGTTTGTTTACCCGCCCGCATCCAGTCCACTGACATCAGACACTGACTTAGAACTATAACAGCTTCCTTGGATTTGGATGGAAAGGACAGATAAGAGTTGGGTGACATCAACATACTGGCAGTGGCAGCACTGAACCCCCAAACTCTGGACCCACTTTCCTTTGTCTCTCTCTGATCCCATATTCCTTCCCAACCCTGTCCCTTTTACTGGAGCTGAATCTGCATGTCAGGACTGATGCGTCTGAATTCCAATGTTCCAACCCTACCCATCCAGCCCAGCCATGTTTGGCGCTGGATCAGAAGAAAGCCAGAGTGAGGGGATGTTGCAGGGTCTTGGATTCCATGGTGCTTCACAAATACTAAGAGAAAAACCAATATGTTTTGAGAGACCTCTTTAACGAAAGATATCTGCCATATGCCCCCCCCCTGCACTCGCACACACACTTTAGTTCAAATCTCACCTAAAATATCTGCCAGAGAATTATCTGCTCCTGTGATGGAGGACTTTAGTTATTTCCTTGAGGCATGAGGTGGCCTGATCCCTTAATCCACCTGACTTTTCAATATGAAAAGTCACATCAGCAACACTCGTTCACTGAATGCCTTCCTCGGTTCTCGCACCCCCACTTCCGAAAAAATTGGAAATCCCAGCCAGTTTAGCTCCTGAAATTTTCTCCCCCACACCTCTCATTCTTTCCCCCCACTAAAATAATAACTGCTCGTATTCAGTTTGTACCTTTCACCTTGCAAGAAATCTTTGAATGCTTGATGTGCTCTGAAGTATAATGTAGCGGCAGCAGCCACAATCGAGAAAGCCACTGTGTTAATCAGCCTCCAGACTGCTGAAACAGGCAGAAAACGCCTCAGGGGTGACAGGGGAAAGGTGTTAAGAATTGGTTCATAAGTCTCCTTAAAAGGCCGAATCACTTGTTGGGCCGCTTCTTTCATTAATGAGAATTTTCTATCTACACGAGGCCCTCGGAGGTGAGTCAGTAGCTAGCCAGTGTGGTGTGGCAGATAGGGCACTGGGCTTAGACTGGGAAGACTTGGATTCAAATCCTCTCTCACCTCATTAGGTATTAATCAGCCAGTCACCATCTCAGCCTACCCAGCCTCACAGAACTGTTGAGAAAATAACATGGGATAACTTTGGCCCTGGCTGATGCCTTTCTCTGAGAATTCCTCAGATTCCTCAGCAAGGCATCAGGATGGGTGGGTGCTCTGAAGAGTCCCACTGGCTGCTCTCCTGCTGTGGCATTTATCGCAGCAGGAAAGTGTCTGATAAGACTTTCCAGAAAGCCTGACTACACAATGCCTCATGCTGAGTGGTCTTCAGAAGGTGGAATCAGGTGGTCAATTGATCCAGAGAGCTGCATAGCTGCTCTCCGGTTGCTGCCTCACTCTAAGCAACCCTTAGTGTAAGGCATTGGGTTGTCCACTCTTGGAGCACCCACCCACCCTGATACCTCACTCTTAGGATCAGTGGTCTGGGAGGTGAGTGCACCAGCCAGCAGGCATGGTGGGGGCCTTCTTGGTGGTGGACAGTGTAATCCACCACCACTCCTGATCTGCCACCTGAGGCAAGGGATTCACCCTGCTTCATGGGAGCACCAGTCCTGAGGGGACCATTAAAATGTGATCCCCCACCTACATCTGTAGTAGAACATAGGAAGGTGCCTTATACTGAGTCAGACTATTGATCCATCTACCCCAGTATTGACAACACTGATTGGAAGTGGGTATCCAGGGTTTCAGGCACGATCCCTTCATAGCTCTACCTGGAGGCACCATACCTGGAGACACACCGTCCTACCATCTTGGTATTCTACCCACTCACTCTTATGTGGCATAGAGCAGACCTACATCTTGGCAATTTCCATGATCTTCAATCTGTATTTCAGTGTGCAAGGTCGCATGGGCATTTTTCAGGCAGAGATCCATGAGCAAGTAACATAATGGGGTCACACATACAGTATTTTTTTTAAATTACATTATATCCCACCTTTTTTTCCTGCAAGGAAACCAAGGTGGCTTACATTATCCTCATCCTCCTCTCCATTTTATCCTCACAACAACCCTGTGAGGTAGGTTAGTCTGAGAGTCAGTGACTGGCCCATGATGTAGTTCATGAAAATAGTCCTCTCTCATGAGTGAAAAGAACTTGCATTGCAATTTGCCCAAATGTGATGAGTGAACTACCTCTAAAATCCAGTTCACACATGTTAACATGATGCTTGAAATGCAGTCACACATGGAAGCAGCTCTACCCAGCAATTGTGTGAAGCAATTTCTGTGAGGGTTAGTCCTCCTCTGCTCCATTTTATTCTCACAACGACCCTGTGAGGTAGTTGGGGAAGCATGGACTTTGTTAAATCCATTCCACCTGGGTTTCGTGGATTGTCAGGTGCCTTTTGTTTCGTCATCCACTCATTGGCAGAATCAGATTTTGTGCAAATGCATTTGTATGCACTTGCGCAAATTCGCAAATCCCCCCAAATCACAAATACTCCCCAAAATGCGAATTTTTATGCTTTAGTCTATGGGGGGAAATATGTATTTTTGGTTGGTGTGTCCCCCCCCATGACTAAATTTGTGTAAAAAGTGCAGGAAGTTTTAAAAGAACAACAACAACAACATAGTCTACCAGGCCATGGCATCCATTTGACTTCCTGCAAATTCAACTCATTTGAATCCTTCATGGATTCCTCCAACATGCCTTGAGGTAGGTGAGGCTGAGGGTCCGTGACTGGCCCAAAGTCACCCAGTGAGCTTCATGGCCAAGTGGGAACTTGAACCGGGGTCTCCTGAGTCCCAGTCCAACACTATAACCACTATGCCACACTGGCTCTGGAGTTGTAGTCCAAAATATAGGGAAGGCACTAGTTTTGGGGATGCTGCTCTAGTAGAAAAGGCAAATGTCTCCTACACAAAACAGGCAAAAAAAAATCTCAACACATATTAGATGTGCTTTTCCTGTTGTGAACAAGCTCTTTTGCTTCCTGCCACAGTGACTCTAAATGCTCAGGCCTCAAATTAAGCTCTTCATAGATGAGTGACACCTGTCACTCATGGATGAGTGAGAAAACAGAGTTTTGCAGCTCAACTAGTATAAGGCAAGGACTGCTTTTGTCTATTCTGTGGGATAGAGCGACCTTTCTCGTAATAAGGGCATGCACTACTTTTCCTAGCTCTGTGCAGCAAAGAGAGGATGGCATTCTGAAAAGAAAAGAACCCTGCCTTTGCTATGTCAAGGTGACAAGCAAAAAATGTCTCCTTTGTTTCCAGAGTTCTCTTTGATTTCATGGTTTAGTTTTGTTTTTGTTTGTTTTTTTCTGCAGAGGATTCTACATGAAGTTTCTTTTTAGCAGTGGCTTTTGTGTGGTGGGGGTATTTTGTGTTGCAGGGGGGTGGGGTGGGGGGACATGCCAGATTGGCCGTTCTGGGGATTTAAAGCCTCCGGCTCTGCTCACAACAGGAAAAGTACACAGTGTAGTCAGGAAAGGTCTGAACTCATGGTTGATTATGCATTCCCTTTAGCTTGACTTGGAATGATTCCTTCTAGAGACAAGGCCACAGAGGGCCACAATCCCGAGAGCTGCAAAACTAGTATGGCCAGCCCATATTAGCTTGAAACCTGTGGTTCTTGAGAAGGAGTCCGTACCTTCCAGCTCTTCCTTTTTGCCACAGGGACAGGCCCTCTTTTTTTTCTTCCAGTCACACAGTCACTATTGCTGCCCTCGGGGAACAGAGTTGAAATGTCATTAGTGTGACTTGCTAGAGTAATCAAACTTCAGGGTTCATCTAGGGATAGACGAATCACTCCGTTTCTGTTCCATGTCACATCTCCTTCTTTTTACCCATAATTGTGCTCTACTCTGTTTCTGCATTTAAACACATCCCACACCCACACACATACCCCTCAAAACACATTTAGAGCACAATCCTATATGTCTACTCAGAAGTAAGACCTACCAATGAGGCTTACTCCCAGGTAAGTGAGTAGCCTCAAATACATATGCATTGAAATGTGTGTTTTAATATGTATTTAAATGTGTACTTTAATATTCTAATGTATTTTAAATCGATATCTCAATACATTTAGAGAGCAATCCTATGACCCCTGTGAAAGCATCCCAGGGACCATAGGATATTTAGGATTTCCCTTCTGAGGCAGCAGACACCCCTATGATTTCAGGAGGGCGAATCTGACATCAGATCTCCCTGCCCTCTCCCTCCCCTCGCAGCCATCATGGAAAGAACCATGCCAGCAGCTTTCTGAGGCTACAAAAGCGAGTCAGATTTGCTCGTAGAGGTTGAAAATGGGGCATTCCAATGGGTGGGGAAAGGTGGGGAGAGGAGGGGCCAGGATCCACGGAATCCCAAGGCCTCTCTGTCGCCCATCCCCACCCACCACTGGTAAGTGAGCTAGACAGGCTCAGAGGCCTGTCTAGATGGGAGGGGGGTTGTGGTGTGTATGTGTGTTGTTGCTTTTTGAGGAGGAGGAGGAGGAGGAATGGGAGGCAAAGACATCCCCATCCTCCTCCCACCCTGCTGGCATCAGCCTAGATTTTCGGAAGCCTCCAATCTCATCTGTCACCCTCTAACAGGCAGCAATCCTGTAAGGATTGTACCCTCAAACTGTCAAGAACGACACACTGCAACATTCAGAGCCCCCTGCTTTTTTGGGATGGGGGAGGAATTTATTTAAGTCACATTTTAATACAAACCGACCAAATTCACACTTCCAAAATGTTGTATCCAAAGTGCACAGCGGTTGTCACGCAGAAGAAAATAAACCCCTGCCAGAAAGAGAAGGCTGCCCTCAAATTATACAGGGTGGTGGGGGGGAATCAGCTTCCCTCCAGGTTGCATTGACAGGCATAAGATGCTGAGACTGTGACTCTACCAAATGACGCCACACTTTTGTCCCTGTGCTTGCTTACTTTGGGTTGGATCCATGATCTGCCTTCTGCAAGTGGAAGGGACCTTTCCAGGAGAGAAAGGACTCTGCTTGCAGAAGGTCCCTCTGCCCAATTTTTGGGGGTCCCCCTCTCCCAGACACTGCAGCTCACCCCATTCAGCAAGCTTTCCTGACTCCCTGAGTGGCATTTTCAGGTGGCTAGAGGGGGATCCCATGGGGAAGAGGGGGTGGGGGAAGTCCACTTCCACCAGCACAGTTGATCCAGTATAAATCATAGTTCATCAGCCAGTAGCACACGGCCCGAAAGGTGGGATGATGAGATGGGGAAGGTTGAAAACAGTGATGCTGCTTTAGTTGCACATTACATGCCAGAATTACCATGATAATACATCCATTACATTATTTTACTCATTTTCATCAGATGGAGAAATGTATTCCCCCTTTACAGATTGTATTTCAATGCACACACACAATTGCTGACTGGTTCTCGTGTTCTGCCAGAAGCCATACGACATAGACAATCATGGCAAAAACAACCCCATTAAAAATAAGTGCAGCCATCTGTCAGCTCATGGGGGTTGGGTAGGTGAAAGTTGCACATGCTTCTACAAGATAGCAGCAGAATGATGCTTCTTCCATGCCAGGATTAAACACAGTGAAAATGGCAACATTGAAAACAAAACACTATCATACATTGGAATGCCTACTTTGGGACCCTACCTACTGCAGGAGGTGTGGAGGATTTTTCACCCTTCATTCTGCTATAGGCCCAGTCCAGATCAAGCTACACAAAACTACTCTAGAGTTAAAAACAAAACAAAGCAAAATTTAAAAACCAAGAGAAAAAAGAAGTATCTCCTGGATACAGATTTAAAGTAAGGTCTGTTTTGGCGCATTGTGACCTGGGATTAAAATTTTAATCTTGTAAGCCATTACAGTAATACCTTGGATTACAAGTAACTTGGTTTGAGAGCGTTTTGCAAGACAAGCAAAATTTTAATATTTATTTAATTTTTTTTGACTTGATATACAAGCGTCGTCTTGCAATACAAGTACTGTAGTACGGCTTAAATTAAAAATCTCTGTCCAAATTTTTTTTTTAAGGGATTTCGTTTTGATATAAGAGTGTTTTGGATTACAAGCACCTTTCCGGAACGAATTATGCTCTCAATCCAAGGCATGACTGTAGATGTAGTCTGGGACAATCAGGGGAGGCTGGTGGTGACTCCTATTTCGGTGGGGCTCCTTTTCCACTGCAGGTTTTTCAGGTCTCCTTTGGAGCTTCATAGGCGATATCCACGGTGCTGAACTCCATCCCCAAAATAGGTTCACCACCATGGAGCACCATGGATAGCTCCTATGAAGCTCCAAATAAAAGCTGGAAAACCTGCAATGGAAAAGGAGCCCCACCAGAATAGGAGTCACCAGCCTCCACTAGGAACAATGCATGTGCTAGACTAAGGTCTCAGCTGGATAACTATGAAGCAGGGGTGGGCAACCTTCCCTCCTTCCCACCCAAGGCTCCCATGTGGCAATGGGTTGGGGGCTCCATGGGAGTGATGCACCAGTCTTGGGCTGCCCATGCTCAGGGCTGGCATTCTCCTCACCCCTGCCCCCCCTCACACACACAAATACACACACAGCCTCCCCCTCCCCACTGTCAGACACAAACACACACACACACATACATAAGCCTTCATCCTCCCCCACTTTCTCTTTCACATACATATCATTTCCCCACACACAGAGACAAAATACACACACACCACATCTCAGTGTGTGGATGGGTACATTTAAACCTCCCTTCCCTGCATACTGAGATCCCACTGAATCTCCCACACACAGGGATGGGCATCTGCCCTCCCTCTTTCACACACCATCAAATTCACCCCTCACTGATTTTGCAGTGAATGGGATCCTCCCTGGGGCCTCTCTAGAGAGAGCATATGTTGCTCTAGAGCAGTGGTTCCCAGCCTTGGGTCCCCAGATGTTGCTGGACTACAGCTCCCAGCATACCCTGCCAGCATGGCTAATGACAAGGGATGCTGGGAGCTGTAGTCCAGCAACATCTGGGGACCCAAGGTTGGGAACCACTGGTCTAGCGGGTCAGCCCTCTAGAGCATCATGCTTTCCAGGAGTGGTGGGGAGGGACAATTCTAGAAGCAGTAGCCTGAAAAATCAGCAAAACTGAAAAACAATGGCAGTGTTCGGGTAACGTGGGGGCTGCTACAACACTCAGGAGAGAGACACACACCCCTCAAGGGCTGCATGTGGCCCATGGACCATGGCTTGTCCATATGTGCAATAAAGTGAGGTGTGTGTAGATGTATATGTGTGGGGGGGGGGGGTTGTGGATTTAACGCCCAACACAGTCCAGAAGGAATATGCAAAAACCATTTCCCATCTGTGCTTTCCGCCCTGATATCATGTCCTCCCAGTGGGGGTTGCTTCCAGTCTTGGAGCCCCACTGGGAGAAAATGCCAAGTTGGAGGCCATTTCTTGGAGGGGGGAACATGGGCAGGCAGGGGAAGGGTTCAACACCTCCCTTCTCTCTGCCCACGCTACATTTTACACTACCCCATACTGGAAACAAAACCCTATGAGGAGAGACTGAAAGAACTGGGCATGTTTAGCCTTCAGAAGAGAAGACTGAGGGGAGATATGATAGTGCTGTTCAAGTACTTGAAAGATTGTCACAGAGAGGAGGGCCAGGACCAGGATCTCTTCTTGATCATCCCAGATTGCAGGACACGGAATCATGGGCTCAAGTTACAGGAACCCAGATTCCAGCTGAACATCAGGAAAAACCTCCTGACTGTTAGAGCAATATGACAATGGAATCAATTACCTAGGGAGGTAGTGGTCTCTCCCACACTGGAGGCATTCAAGATGTGGCTGGACAGCCATCTGTCAGGGATGCTTTGACTTGTATTTCTGCATTGAGCAGGGGGTTGGACTCGATGGCCTTTTAGCCCCCCCCTTCCAACTCTACTATTCTATGATTCTATGATTCTACCCTTCTTGAGAGGAATTTGGTGCAACCTTTATTTTTTGGACACATTGGCTGTGCCATTGTAATGTCTAGTTTCCCCATGAAATAGTGGTCCAGTACATGTACATATTTACCTTCTTGCCTGCTGTTGTGGGAACTAGATCTTAGTCAGATCTTAATTTCATGACATCAATAAAAAGGAGCCAAGCTGTCTCAAAATTCTCTCTAATAACGTTATTTACTATATCTCATATGCACACACTTGCCATCTCTGTCATCTGCAAATGTTTTGCAACCACACTTTTATTGACAGAAGGATGGATTTATGCCATTAACTGGCCACCAATATTTTTGCCACAGGTACTAAATTCCACACGAAGTCCAAATGTTCTCTCTTAAGTAACCAATTCATAATCCCTGGTAAGATATTAATAGGATTGAGTGGAAAATTGTACTTAACCAGAGACTAATTATATGACAGTTTGTGTGTGTGTGTGTGTGGGGGGGGGTTCCAGAAGAAAATGAACTTCAGCATTTGTGTTCTGTGAAAGAAAACGGAAACATTCATACATTGATTGATTGACTGATTAGTCACAACTAGCAGTGTGGGTATACTACAGGGAGATTCTTTTTTTTTTTTTTTAACCCCTCTTCTGAACCTGCTCTTCCCTGCCTATCCATTTATAAAACAAAGTCAACCTATTTTAAGGCTTATCAAATTGAAGCAACAATGTAATATTAGTAGGAGTGGACTGATCAGTCTATTTCTGGTCCATGTCAGTATTGCATGTATTGCTTCACAATTAGGGATGTTCCTGTTCTCAACTCATGCAAACGTGTCCTGTTTTCAACCCCAAAAGCAACTCCATTCTCAGGAAATTTCGGCAATTCCCTGAATTTGCATTTGCGTTTGAAAGTGCACATATGCACAAGTGCATACATCCAAAAATGTGCACTTGCACACATGTGCAAATGTGCACACACACACACACACCCCAGTCCACATTGTCATTCTTTAACCTATGGAGGGAAAGGCACATTTATGATGCATTTTTTTTTCAATTGGGAAAAATACACATTTTTCCCAATCAGGAAAAAATGATGCACATGGTCTGGAACACAAATGAGGTAAAATAAGCGTTGAGAAAGAATTCAGACAAAGAGCATGCTTACCCATCCCTATGAGTCAGTCCTGTTCCATTTCAGCATCAATCTGCTTCTGCTTCTTTTGGGGGGGGGGGTAATCCGTATGCAAACTCACATCATTTTTGGATGCATTTTTCACAAAATACACATTTCTGTATGCATATTCTGTATAAAATATTGTTATGCATTTAAAATAGACCTTTGGTATGCATTTTTCATCCAATGACTGTATCACACAATTTGGAGCAGTGTGAAAACTGAATTATAACTGTGCACAAGAGGCCTTTTGAAATTCTCCACCCTATCTTTGGGCAGAGAAATTATGGGAACAAGTTCACTAAATTTCTCCAAGTAAGGATAAGTTCTCCACAGTTTCTCACAGGTAGGGGTCACCATTGGTGGGGGTTGTCAAACAGCTTCTTCCTTTTTCCGTAAAGGTTTTTAGTTTATTTTTTTGCGCTGAAACAACATCAACTGTGTAGTCTAGCCCCCATTTTGCATCCTCCACAATGCAGGTGTGAGGGAGGCAGTCTAGTTCCAGGAAACCAGTGGAGCTAGTGCTGAGCCAAAATCTGTCCTCCAATTTCCTGAAAGCTTTCTTCCCCCATGAAAGAGGCTTCATTGTTCTACCTCATTCTCAGGGTGTTTTATAATTAATTTTTGTGGTGTTTTTGAGCTTACTTCATCACCACTAGCCTCCCAAGCTGTCTGCACTTCTACAGCTGAAAAGGCCCCATGGGAGGAATTACCTCAGGATGTCTTCCCCTGGGCTGCCTGCAATGGAAGTGTAGGAACCTGAGGAGACTACAGGCTACTGTAGAGATGATTGTACAGTGAAAGACAGGCACTCATGCACACTCCTCGGACACCTCCTAAGTAAGTTAAGCACAAGAACTCCAAACCCAACCCATGAGAATTTCTCCAAAATTTCTTCACCACTGAATTTCTTTTTGAAAGCAATTTCTTTTCTATAGGATTGAATGAGAATGGTCGAAAAAGTATGTGGGAGAAATTTTAGGCACAACACTTTACCCATGTATTAGTCTGGGAAGTGCAAATCAGGTCATTTTGCTTAAAAAAGCAGACTAAACAAAATCCTTGAGCATCCCTAAATTAGCAAATGGAGAGTGTGTTGCCATAGTTGAAAAAGAAATTGACTGAACAATCTGTATCCTAGATCTCTCTCTTGCATTAAAGCTTTCAGAGAAAAGTTGGGATGCACAATAGGCACAGGTCTTCTGAGCTTACAGAAAACCCAATTAAGGAAACAGGAAAAAATGGGGGGGGGACAACAACATGAGTCACCAGACAGCATAGATAACATCATTTGGACACAGCTATCACTTCCTCTACACACAACACTTTGTAAACTGTGTTGCTTCATGTTACCAGCTCTCACAGTCACGGTACAATTCCATATGTGTCTTCTCCCAAGTAAGTCCCATGGATTTCAGTGAGGCTTTCTCCCAGGTAAGTAGTCATATTATTGCAGTCTTGAAAGCTACTGCATTATTTTCAGTGTCCTTTCAGTGAATCCCAAAGAACTCCATTCGCCAATTAACAATCCCCACTCTTTGTTCAGAGAAAGGGTTCAAGAGCAATGTATCTGCACTAGCCACTTCTTGTATGGCTTCTTCTGTTACACAGTGCTTGTAGCTTATAGGGAAGCCTTCCCCAACCTGGTGCCTTCCTAATGTTTTGTACTTCAACTCCCATCAGTCCAAGCCAGTGGTCAGGAATGCTGGAAGATGTGGTCCAAAACATCTGGAAGGTACCATGTTGGAGAAGGCCTTGATGGGTCTGCCCATCATGTCCCATGAGAGTCTGCCCATCATGTCATGTGCAACAATCCAATCTAGAGGTATCTAAGGCATGTGTCACCATGGCCAGGTCTGACTTTATCAGCAACAAATGCCATTGGTGTACTCTAGGGATGTGTGAGGAATCTGATAGCAGGGTGAAAATCCAATGGATTTTCTCAACTCAGCCCCACGGATTCCATTCTGTCAACTCTGCACTGGCCCCAGTTTTATCTGATGGGGGTCGAGCTAGCATGTGGACTTCCATTTTTTAAATGGGCTGTAGCCTGTGATTTGTGTAACTTTTTTTAAGCTGGGAAATTTGCACAAAATTCAGCCCTCCGCTCTGCAATTTGTGCACCTTTGCACAAATTGTAGAGCGGAGGCCCGAATTGGGCACAAATCTGAAATTAACTGTCAGAAAATTCGAGGTGGCTGAGGTCGAGTGTGTGCATATGCAGTGAGAGAAGGATGCTTCCATACTTCTCATGTTAAATGCTACAACAAAAACAACAACGACTTGAATCTAATGAGTCGGCTCGTATTTGCACAAAATGCAATTTGGAGCCTGGAACTGCGTATCTATCGCACTATAGATACACAGTTCCAGGCTCCAAATTTGTGAAAATATTTCGAGCAATTTCACAGAAGCTGAACCCCCACCCCCCGACTTCGCCCACTTTTGGCCATCGGGTTGGAAATGTGTCGAAAGTCCATCGCGCTCAAATGGAATGAGTTTTCCAGTGTCGCAAATCCCTAGTACCAGCCTAAGCCAGTACCTAATACCACCTGGCTAAGCCACCACTGCAGCATCTAAGTATAAAGCTGAGTTCAGAAGCACCCCCAAACTACAAACCTGACTCTTCAAGGGAAGTATGACCCCATATTAAACAAGTTGAATTCTATGCCAGAGCCCATCTGTTTTCTGGCCAGGAGTACCTCTGTCTTGTCTGCTTTAAATTTCAATTTATTCGTCAAAATCAGATTTTTAAAAAGGGTAGCATATAGAGTCTGTCAATAGCCTATTGACAGACTCTATATGCTACCCTTTTTAAAAATCTGATTTTGGACATGTCCTCACATGTATCAACATGCATGAATACTTAACTGTTTCCTTTTCACTGATGTCTATCTCGAGTTATTTAGCAATCTCTTAAGAGCAGTCTGCACAAGACACCTTCTACATGTCAGAAACCCAGACCATCTGCAGGTATGCACTGGAATGATCAATGGAATTCCACTGACAATTATTTATTTATTCATTCATTAACTAAATTTAGTAAACACCTCATAAAATAAATATCTCTAGGTGTTTTACAACAAGGATAACAATACAAATAAAATCACAATAAAATCAACAATATAGAACTGAGAGACATACCAACACAACATAAAATATAATATCACATTGCAGGAACTAGGACAATAAACAAAATTGCAGGGACTAAGATATAAACACACAAAAATAGTGGAATATTGGGCAGCGTGATCCAATGTGGCTGCCTGTGTAACCTTCTAAACTTAGAGGATTACAGCCCTGCGCTAAACCTATTGAGCGCAGGGCTTCTCCCACCCTGCAAAAGACTTATACGGCCAATTTTTGGCCATCTAAGTCTTCTGGCCCTGCACGTGAGGAGGACAGGCTCAGGCACTGCCAGGACACATCATACCCTGGCAGAGACTCACTCCTCCCCTCCCTGGCGCCTCTCTGCCCACAAATCTCCAGCTCCACGGTCAGTCTTCCGACCTTGGAACCGCAGCCGGCACAGAAAGAACTGCACTGGCTGTGAGGGCAGATGAGGGCGCTCTGAGGTCAGAGTCCCAGCTTGGATGACATTTCTGAGGTTGGAGCTGTTGCTCCAACCTCTTTTATGGCTGGCTAGACAGCGTCTAGCAGCCATAGGATTGCACCCTAAAAGACTTTGACAAATGTTAAAAATTGAAAAAAGCCTGGGAGAATAGGAAAGTCTTAGTCTGGTTAAGTAACAAATGAAAGGCAGCAATTATTGTGATACTGGTTGGACCTTCTCCTGTTGATGCAGTCAAAGGAAGTACTACAAGCTGCATCCATGATTGCTTGGATCATGTTCTATGTCAGGGGAGCCTCGTGACCTCTGGATGATTTGGACTACTTCTCCCAGAATCCCTGGCTGGGGCTTATAGGAGTTATATTCTAAAACTTCAAGAGGGCACCAGGTTGCTCTCACAACAACTGCTCATAAGAAGGATTGTGACTTCTAGCGGCAGACACTATCTAAATCCATAGCTGTCCTTGGCGAAAAAAAATATTGAAAATTTGATAGAGATGGGGAGTATCATACAGGATGCAAACTGTTTTGCAATCTTCCAGAGAAGGTTTCACAGCAACTCCATTTATTATTGCTAATGGGAATATCCATCAAAGAAAGCAAATTTAGCTTGCAAAGCAAACTACCACAAGCTGTTCTATGACGTTTCAATGCTCCCTGCAATGCAGCAGATAAGGATCAAAACCTCTAGGAACAGAAGAAGAGTGTGGTGTACATTTCAGATTAGATGGAGCAGCAGAAGCTAAAGATGCTGACCAGACTACTGGTGCTGCGGGTGACATCACACAGGCTTCCTTTCTTGAGAGATCAAAAGTGTCTGCCAAGCAGGGTGCTAAAGAAAGTATACATAAGAATGTGTGTCTCTTTCCCTTGTCAAAAAACAAAACAAAACATCCCTTCTCCTTTTGATGCTTCCTCACCAGATGGAATGAAGTGCACCCTGGAGCTAAAGCTCTACTCATTTATTTTGGCTGACTCTGCTCATTTGGAGATGGGGGGAGGTCTTGCAGCAATGATTCAGAAGCAAGCACTTGAAGCTGGACACTATGTTCGAGATCACTAGGATTCTCTGAACATCATCTCGCCGCTTGCTTTGTGCGAATGGGAAACTTGCATGAATCAAGCAGCAGCTGAACAAGAGATTTGCCCAAATATCCCCACATTTGCACAGATCTCCTCAAATTTTTGGAGATTTCTTAATTTGTGCAAATCTCCTCCATAGACTATAGCAGGGCTGATTCAGTCGACTGAAGAACTTTGCACAAATTAGGACATCTGTGCAAATCAAACTGGGAATTGGGAATGAGAGGAATGTGAGCGCACGTTCGACAATTTATTAATATTTTTGGTGGACATGTGCTCGTGCTCATGTTTGGAGCTTTGAACAGGGCATGCACACATGTTTTGTGAGCAAAAATGAAATTCTCATATATATCCCTATCCAGTATAAATCTTTGAATCTCTACAATTCTTTAACCTTTGCCCTCAAAAGCATTTTCAGTTTACACATTGAATCACATCTTTGCGCGTACACACACACACACACACACACACACTGCCCCCATTTCTTGGGGATATATATATATATATATATATATATATATATATATATAAAATTACCAATCACAGTAAAACAGGGATGGGGAACCCTTGGCCTTTGGACCTTATCCGGCCTATGGAGATTCTCCATCTGGATCATGGAAGATTTGGCCCTCTTTGTGGGCCCCTCCACCTCCCCAACAAGCTCTGGCCCCTGGAGGCTACCAGGAGCTTGGGAAGGGGGCAGGGAGAGGAATTACCCATTATCTTATTGAGCCCATTAGAAAGGATGCAGTACAGCAGAACTGGTCACAGTTTAGGTGGTGGCTGGAACACTCCAGTATGGGCCATTTTGCCCATGCTGCGCCCTTTCCCATAGAGGAGGACACAGAGCAGATGAAGCACTGGCTGGAGCTCCAGGTGGGCTGGGAGGGTCATTTGCCCCCCACCTAGATCTAGTTCTCCACCCCTGCACTAAAATATGCAATAGTGCTATGTGACATTATGTGCTTCCAGCTAAGGGAAAGGGCCATAGCTCAGTGGTAGAGCACATGCTTTGCATTCAAAGGGCCCTGGGTTCAATCCCCTGCATCTCTAGGTAGAGCAGGAAAAGACCTATCTGAAGCCCTGACAACCTTTGCCAGTCAGTGTAAACAATATTGAGGTAGATGGACCAATGGCCTCTTGCAGTATAATCCACCCCAAGACAAATGTGTGAAGCAGCCTTTAGTCATGTCTGAAAAGTTTGCTGCCTTAACTATGCAGCAGGGAAGGAAAACAAGCTGTTAGTTTTCCATTCATCAGGCCACACTGTGTCATAATGCAGCATTCAAATTATGGCGCTGGGGAAAAAAAACTTTTGAAGGGAAGAAAGATGACAGGCAGGGAGAGAAAAAGGTTTGTAAGTGCTCATGGAAATCAATAGTCCATTCCATTATTATTATTATTATTATTATTATTATTATTATTATTATTTTAAAGATGATATTTTAGTTTTCATCTTGCAGAGACATGAAGCACATTAAGGAGTGTTAACACACGCATACACAGAGAGAGAGAGAGAGACAATGAGACACATGCAGATGAATCAGACAGATTATTAATTAACTGGCATGTGCTATTACTAGGGATGGATGAAAAATTCATTCAGTCTGAAGTTTTATGCAAAATTAGCCAATTTGCACCTCCCGAAACTATACACAGACCAGAATACACCCTGAAAGCTGTGCTTTTCAGAATTTTGTAATGTACTTTGCAAATTGAAAAATGCACACAAAAATGCATGCATTAGGGGAAATTATGTACAGAAATTCATTATACTAAGTAAAATCACTTACAAAAATTGTTTTAAGCCCTGTTGCCCTGGTTTCTCCGGAAAATATGCAGTGTGGGGTCCCAGGGCTTCAGATGGGTCTTTTCCTGCTCTACCTAGAGATGCAGGGGATTGAACCCAGGGCCCTTTGAATGCAAAGCATGTGCTCTACCACTGAGCTATGGCCCTTTCCCTTAGCTGGAAGCACATAATGTCACATAGCACTATTGCATATTTTAGTGCAGGGGTGGAGAACTAGATTGTGGCGGTGGGGTGCCCTGCTGCGGGGGGGCGCTGCCACGGAGAGGAGAGGCGGGGTGGGGTGCCCCCCCCAGGTTTGTGGACATCACTAGTGGCAACCCTAATTCAGCATTGCAAACATGGCTGTATACACAGGGATTCAAACCCAGACTTTTCAGAACAAAGCACTCAAAACCCTGGATGGATAGATCTGTCAGTTTAGGCTTCTCCCATGTTCAATTAAAAAATAAATAAATAAACATCTCAGGTCCTTTTTGTCCTGAAAATGGAGAACTTTGTGAATTTTGGGAGACTCTTATCTAAACCAAATTGAAACAAAATTTTCACTAATCACTATTCAAAATGCACCAGTAAAACTTTCTTCAGGTTACATCTGAGCAATATGAAATGCATATAGTAGTTTACAGTATATGCATTTAGTATGAATGAGAGCCAGTGTGGCATAGTGGTTAGAGTGTTGGACTGGGACTTGGTAGATCCAGGTTCCAGTTCCCTCTTGGCCAGGAAGCTCACCGAGTGACTTTGGGCAAGTCCCTGACTCTCAGCTTAACCTACCTCACAGGGCTGTTGTAAGGATAAAATGGAGAGGAGGATTATGTAACCTACCTTGGGTTCCTTAAAGAAAAAGAAGGCAGGATATAAATATAATAAAATAAATAAATGTAGCAGAGGGAATTCAGCTAACACCACTCTAATTCCACTCTAACTCCATTTGTGTACAGACGATGGTCAGGTTTGCTTGGGGTCATGCCTTCTGGGCCCGCCCCTGACCTCCGCACATTGAAGCTGACCATTTGCATGGAGCCTATGAGCATCCGTTTGAAGATTCAGGGCACCTGAACACGTGATGTAGCACCTTAGACAATGGAAGGTTCTGGATTGCACATGCAGGGACCTACATGCATTCATGTACATCAGGAGTAGGCAACCTAGTGCCCTCCAGATGTTTTGGGTTACAACCCCCATGACACCTAGCCATTGGCCAAGCTGGCTGGGGCTTATGGGAGTTGTAATCCAAAACATCTGGAGGGACCCAAGTTGGGGAAGGCGGCTTTATAATGACCCTGTAAGTCAACTTTATAGCCCCCACCCTTGCATCTTGCAGATGGGAAAACTGAGGCTGAAAGGAAGTGGCCACCTAATGAATTCAAGGCAGAGGCAAAATTCAAACTCAGGGCTTGATTTGTAGCACAGTCTCTTAGCCACTACACTACACAGCTCTGTAGCCACTAATGCAGGCTCTGGACATTGGTCTGAGGAACAGGGCACTGTTTGTGGAAACCTGGGTCTATGTAATATGACTAGGCCCTGGATTTCTGTCCAAGACCTAGCTGGAGTGGATATGGAATGATACGGTGGGAACTGCGGCATATCATCATGATTGCAAGGACAAAAGAAGTCCCATAAAGCCCCGTGCAGGAAATTCCTTGTGAAATCATAAATCAGTCCTCATAAATGAAAGCATTTACATTTGTAGACTGGCTTCATAGATGGCTTGGCATCATAATTTGAGAATTTTTACTGCTAGTTTACTTTACTGCTCTGCTGTAAATCCTGCTTAAGCAATCTTGAAAGGATTTGCAGCAAACATCAGATAACATTTGTCGTTCCGGCCCAGGTTTACCTGTGAACAGGAGCCCCTCTAGCTGCCTGTGTTCTATCGCCATCACCTCTCATATTAAGCCAATCTGGAATTCAGTGGCTGGCTTCAAGGAGCTTTATGAGACCAAGGCTGTGATTTTAATAAATGCCAATTAATTACAATGACTATATTTATTGACTTTGTAGAAGGCACATTCTAGATTTTGATGCACTGAAAAGTGTGTGCGATATTTCAGGAAATCAAAGAAATGAGTTTTAGTTACTGAATTTTTTTTTACTATTTTTTTTTTTTAAACGGAATTACAAACAATTTGCCTCAGGTGCTATGTATCCATTATTGCATGCTGCCTGCATTCTCTTACATGTAGAACAGACCACAAAGAGAGGAAAAAATGAGAATCTGAGCAGCATGAAAGGTTTTATAATAGCCAGGTTTAGTCAAAGGCACAGATAATATTCCGTTTACATCAAGAAGACCAGAAATCAGTGATGTGCAAAGATACAATCTCTTTCATCTTAGGCTTATGAGTTTGAAAGAGAAATCCCATGATAGCTTGTGAGAAATAAGCAAACAAACAAACTGGGATAGGGGCAGAGAGACGAACTAGTCCTTCAATGCAGAAGATCCTAGGTTCAGACCCTGACATCTCCCCACCCCCCTTAAAATGGATGTAGGCTGGCCATGTGTCCCGCCTTAAAGAAGACAGTCCTCTAGTCTAGTTGAAGGCTGTCCAATCCAAGTCCAGCTTAAAGATAAAGAACCATAAGAAGGGAGAGAGCAGGGGCCTTGAAGCTGCCCATCAACAGTTAGCAACTGGATTGCAGACTGAGCAGGGATACAGATTACCTGGTCGCAGACATCCTCACCATGGTGAGATGCATCATACTTCTATTTAAATTATAGTAATCATTTCTAAATTTGCATCTACACAGATAAATCAGCATGTGCAACTTTTCTGTAAATTTGCCCCTTGTTTCTGGTGATGCATGCACTTCCTCTTTTTTTGGCAATGCATAACAGGCCACCCTAAATGGATCTCTAGAAGAAGGGCTGGGATAGAGCTGTGCCTGAGAACTTTGAGAGCCACTGCCAAAGTAGACAGCAGCGGGCAGTGATCTGACTCCATATAATGCAGCTTTATAGGCTCATATGTCTCTTGGTTGACTGTCTTTAGGAAGAGTGATGAAAAGAAATGCCAACTGAAAAAGTTATTAAGCAAAAGAAGCCATTGTACTAGCTCTCCCAACAACAGAGAAAACTGGCTTTTCTGTTTTAATAATGTAGAGAAGAGGCATTATCATCCTATAGATCAGGGGTGTATAACCTTTTGGGCCCTCAGGGCTGCATGTGATACAGGCTCAGAATTTGGGGGCTACACATACACACAGGCAGACACATCTGCATGTTCTCTCCAGCTACCAGCAAGGAAAGAGAGGTCTGTATCCTGATCTCTGGGGAAGTGAGTGGAAGGAAGGCTAGCAATCAGCACCAGCAGCCGCATCTACAACAGTACAATCAGTGGGGAGGGGGATAATTTGGTAGTGGCAGGGGGTCAGGACATCTGGGGGGGGGAACAGTTAAGGCCTTTGGATGGGTGCAGGTTGTACACCACTCCTATAGATGGATATGCTATCAAATGCAAGATGACTCACTGAATTAATCATTTCTGGATCTCAGACAGGAAGAGAGCTCTAAGTAGGGATATATAAGAATTTAGTTTATTGCTAGCAAAAACATGCAAGCATGCCTCGTACAAAGTGCAAGCATATGTCTGATGAAAATATTCACAAATTGTTGAACATGTGCTCGCATTCATCTCATTCTTGATTCCCACTTCGGTTTGCACAAATTTCCTAATTTGCACAAATGTGGGGCACTCACATAGGGAAACACAGTCTAGGATGGTGGCATGATACGAATACATAATAACCTATTAGAATTTAACCTGAGTGTTTACTTTTAGAAATGTTCTGTATTGAACTGAGGCTAGGATCCTCAGCAGCTCATGTTTGTTTTGTCCACTGGCTCTTAAGGAGATTACTTTCAAAGGGTCTCAAAATCAGTTATATTTGTAGCTGTTAATGGGAACTGGATACTTAATCACCTTTGTTCTTTTAAGTATCTCCCCACTGTCAGGCACAAGGCCCAGGAATAGAGCAAGAAACTACAGAACTGGGCCAAAGGACTAGAAGACCCATCTTTAGAGGCAGGTAGGGCTGAGGTTCATTCCAGAATTGTAGTTTACCAAAAGAACACTCCAGGGAAAGGATTTGACTGAACTGCATGCATCCAATGCTTTGTCCAAAGATATCACTCCAAAAATTAATTAAAGTATAACAGAAGGAAAAACATAAGCATAAGTAGGAGAGGGCAGAACTGGAATATCTACATGACAGATCTCCTAAACCAGTTTAATAATAATTCATGACAGGAGTGCCAGCCATATCAGCCAGGAAACCTCTTAGAGCCCTCTGGAAACCATCTGGGTCCATTGGCCTCCAGGGGCAGACCATCTTAACAGATCCCTCACCCTTGCAGAGGAGAAAAGCTGCCGTCAGTCTACCTCATCAGGCAATGATCTTACCATGACAAAGGGACTGAATCAAAGTCCCCCACTTTCAGTTCCCCATCCCCATGTCCAGCTGAAAAAAACAGGTCTATAGCGTGCCCTGCTACATGTGTTGGGCAGATGACATGTTGGGACAGTCCCATGGTTGTCATGCAGGCAATGAAATCCTAAGCAACCCCAAACATGGAACCCTTGGCATGAATGTTGATGTTTCTGAAAACCAACAGCCTGGGGGACCTCAGCATCACAACTGAGACAGCCTTTGTCAGCTCAGGTAGGGAGTCTGGTCTGCTAGGTAGTGGGGTGGGCAGTATACCAGCAGAATCCCCAATCTGTCCCACTGGCCCAACACAAGATGCAAACACTCCAGACTAGTAGTCAGTGGAATATTCAACATTCAGCCTTCATGGGCTGGCCTTATTCCATTCCTTTATTGTCCCCCTGGCTCACTCTACTCTGCCTTCCTCTCATCCTAAATCCCTTTTTAACCGGAGCTCTATTCAAGCATTATTCAAGTTGGTAAAACTCACCACATGAGCAGGGATGTGGTTATGCTGCAGGTTGAATCCAGGATCTGCACTGGATCCAGGATCTACCTTCTGTGGATGGAAGGGCTCTGCTCACGAAGGTCCCTCTGCCTAATTTGGGGGGATCCACCCTCCATATGGCACCAAACCCACCCCATTCACCAAGGCCCCCAAATCCTCCTTGTAGCATTTTCAGAGGGCTAGATGGGGCTCCATGAGGAGGAGGGGCAGGGAAGTCCACTTCCACCAGCCCCATTGTATGTGCCCATATCTGGATCCAACCCCCTGAGGCAAACATATCAAAGGTTTTGCTTTCACTCCACACATATGCGTTTTAAGTACATTCTGGCAGGGCACACTTATTGTCATACAGTCTACAAAAACACAGATCAGAAACAAGCCCATTTTGTAAGACATCATCACCCTACCTAAATGTTTCATATATATTGTATTTCACCAAGAAAGAATACTAAGTAATCAATGTATTCAACTGAACACCTGCACCACTTTGGGAAAAGACACTCTATTCCCAGAGCTTAAAAGAACAAGCATTATCAAGGTTATTGCTACTACAGAGGAATCAGCACTGGGAGAAACAGGGAGTAGAAATATCTTCTACACTGGGTTAGCAGCTGCTAAAGCTGCTGTCAGATAGGTAGACAAACACAGAACTACAGTTTATTTCAAGGTAGGTAATGGTGGTTTAGTCTATTTCCAGTTTGTGTTACTTTCACATGTGTTCATTTCATTCACATGTATGTTCCATCCTACTCCTGCATTCATCTGAGGGGTTTTGTATTTCAATATGAATTTTGTTTCATTAATTTTTTATAAGAACTAATCCAAAATGTGCACATTTCACCATAAATAGGATGGAAAGAACTAGAGTAAGCAAAATTGAGAGATTTGTCCATCCAGGTGGAGGGCTTTGAGTGAATAGCTTTTAATTTTCTGGGGATGAATCCCTGTATATTCAATCATGTTTGTGATGCTGAATTCGGGCTGCCACCTCTTTTTTTGTGCATGACACGGTCTTCATCTTTAACAGCTACATGACAGGCAGGAACAACATGGTCCTCTCCATACTAGGAATAGTACTACCAGTTGAATTCAGCTGCAGCAGATGGGTGAGAATTTCGTTTGGTTTGCTGTTTGATGAGAACTTGCCAAAATTTGCAAAATTCTTCATAAACAGGACAGAATGAATTTGAGAGTTAAAAAATGGGAATGCGGGAGAAAGCGACAATGGCAGATACATCCATCCCAGGTCTGGAGGTTGTGGTGCTTTGGGACAATTCATAGCTGAATCCTCTGGCCACTAGACAGCACCTAGACAGCCAGAGGATTTTTCAGGGTCCCAGCTCCAAGCTCAGAAACTTGTTCCGACTTCAGACCTGGGACTCCGAGCTCAGAGCACCTTCCTCCCCCCCCCCCCACACACAGCGGGCATGGAAAGAACTGCCCAGCTGCTTCTCTGAGGTCACAAATGTGACCTCGGAGATAGGGTTCTGTGCATGTTCCAGAGGATGAATTCGGAGGGCTCTGGGCATCCAGACTGGATTGTGCCCTAAGTAAACTACTCATTGTTAAAAATCCTGTTTCCATAAAAATAGACATTTTCGATGTGACTTTTCTAAAATTTCTAGATCTTTGACAAATCTCTTAGAAGATTTTTGAGAGATCTCTTGGAATAAGCTCCTAAGAAGAAGTAGAATTAATTTCTCATAATCTCACTGACATGTCCTGAGGTATGTGTTGTAGGACTGGAATACCTGCAGGCTCTAATATTGTTTCCCAAATTAAGAGCAATTAATAAACTACCTCCTTCTGCCAAAAATGATTTCTCATGAGGGGGGGAAAATCAGCGAAAGTGGATACTTTAAAGGGGAACGTTACCAAGACAATTACTTCTTTGTAAAAAAAATTTTTTTTAAATGCATATCTGACTTATGCATCAATAATTCTAAGATATACTTAAGCATGTTTAATTTTGACTATTTTGACTGATGGTTTGCTGAGCTCTCACAAACCAGGCTTCTTGTGCATTAGGTGAATGTTACCCTAGCTGCCACTTCGCTAACATTAAGCTATTCAGGAGTCTTGCAAAGTGGTTGTGACAGAATAGAAAGGCTTTTAAAGGGGCAAGGACTAGTAAGGGATGTGCAAATCAGCAAAACCTGAGCTCCGAGTTCTCCAAAGTCCACCTGGAAGCTCATCCCCCCTTATGTCCATTTCAGAATGCAACCTTTGTTCCCACCTCCTTTTGCACGAAAATTCATGCACATTTATCCAAACATACACATGAATTGTGTGCATTTTTGAAATGCACACATTCTTCTCCCATTGATTAAAGCATGTGTGCATTTTTCAAAAGAACAATATTTCATGCACATTTTTCACATGTACGCATTTTTGAACAAAAAATTTTTGTTCCATGAATTGCATCGCAAGCTCAGAAATGTATGAACTTCAACTGCAGATGACATTTGGGGTGCAGAGGTGTAAATTGGGCAAATGCTAGTCAAAAATGAACTGAACTGATTTTCTGATACATCCCTGGCAAGGATATAGGGTGGCAAATAGTTTCCCACATTTCTTCAACACAGTTTGCTGTTATGAGAGATCCACATCTTGTATTTGAAAGGCTTACTTTGTTCAAATGTTCTTTGACTGTGACAGATATTGATTGTGCCGCTTTCCCTTTGCTCCAAGAACTGGGAATTAAAACAAAACAAAACAAGGAAACACACAAAGCAACATAACAGGTGCTGAATCAGGCAACTGCAGAGTTATATAATGAATTGTAATCTAGGGCATAAAGGCATAAAGGCCATCATATTGTCAGATTTTAGCATGACTAAAAATTAACATCACAAAGGAAATGTCAGTTTTTGTTAATACAGATGCATCCAGGGTTTGGTTTGTTGGCTTTGGATTTGCAGTTCCCACTGCCGAAGAGACAAGAATTTGAAAGTGAACCATGTCTTGTCTCTTCAACAGTGATCAGAGTTGGTGAGGGAAAGCCTTCCTTCTTGAAATATCTAAACAAAATTACTGGAAGTGAAACTGGAAAAAAACCCTAGAAAGTAAAACTAATCAATCTAGCTTTTGAAACTGAAACTATTATTTCAACCTATATAAATCTGTGTTTTATATTACTAAACATCAAAGTTCTTTCAGTCATCGCTTCACTGCATAAAGTGATGATGCTTAAGTGTGTTTCCTCAGGGAAATGGAGCAAATACTCTTTGTTTGCATTAGGATCATACAGGAAGATAGCAATCTAGGATTTGTTGAAGCTGTTGTTCTTGATAAATCTTTTATTCTAAGAGAAACATTCGAGAAAGGACCAGAGCTTTCCACTCCCCATCTACATTCCCAAAAGGTCTAAAGAAGATATCCCTTAGGGCTTCTCTTATTTTGTAGACACAAGATGACTTCAATGATTCAGCCCTGTGTCTACCTATAAACATCTATGTTACTCATGAACAAATAATGCCCATGACTGCCTACATGGCAAACCTTATGAACTCCATGAAAGCTGCAGACATGGTCAGTTCACACGTTTGTCAGTGATCTGGTCACAACGCTGAGCCGAAACTGTGCCCCACACCGAGTTTTGGCATCCCATTCAGATGTGGTGAAATTGGGAGACAATTGGTGGGCGGGGGGGAGAAATTCTACTAATTTTCAGGGACCAGGAGCTTATCTGGAAAAGCAACAATACCAGCCAGCAAAAGCTGATATTTTCCTCCCTCAAATCATGACTTAGCAGCTGTTCCAAGGGGGCAATTGTGGGGGGACAGCAATGGTAACATAGCTACATTTAAGAGAAAAGAGAGGAAAAATAATCCACTACCACCACCGTGTTTCCACAATAGCACATGTTATGATATATGCCCTGAATCACATGGATGCATACACATTATAAGTGTATAAACTAAGTACATGTATGAGGAATTGCATGTGATGTTCTCCCCCACTTTTTTGCCACTCAACCTCCTCCATTTTTACCAGACAAAATCCATGTGGAACTTTGAGTTTAGTGATGGGTGGTCATATGTATCATCTACTCATTCAATCAAACATTTGCAGAGCAAGTTACTCACTATATCTCCCAGCAATTGAGAAACCAATCCTTGACTGAAACAAATTAAGATCACTGTGGGCCTAAATGAATCTGAAACATTTTCATTCCCTTCTTTTATCCCTCTCTAGCAGAGCCAGTGCTGGCCTCCCGAAAAGAAAAAGAAAAAAAAATCTGTACAGAAGGAAATGGATGCTCTTTCAAGACTCCTAATAATTCATGACAGACAATGATGGAGAGAAACAGCCAAACAATAAAAGTCAGATGAATTAAACTGGCTGGATGCACTTATTACAAAATGAGGCTGTTAATATCCATTCATTGAAGGGAGTTATCATTCTGAGGAGAGGTCATTCTCATATCAGCTGGGCAAATGGGATGGGATGATTTGGCTTCTTAGGAGAGGGAGGGCCGGTCTTTGGAAATTACAGCAGCAATTCAAAGAATGCGAATGGCAGTTAAAGTCTCCTTCCAGCACAGCACATATAATTGAGGCAATATCATCACCTCATTACCAAAGGCCACTCTGGAAGCCTTGGAAATGTTCTTTCAAGAGGCACTCGCCTCACCTAGAGAACTCTGAAACCAAAATTCAATTTGGGGGCCAAATTTAATTATTTTCCCATTTGTATTTTCCAAGTCAAGCAAGCATTTGCAAGGACAAGTTGTTAAGACAGAATGGCAGAAAAAACTCAGCTAGAATAGTCTGACTTTCAGAAGAAATACTGAAGAACAAAGAGCCACTGTGGCCACCAACTATATACAGTATAGTGATATAGGTGAAGCCCACATTAAGGCAGTAGATATGGGAGCACAGAATTGGATGGTTTAAAAATGCAGCCATGGACATTATTTCTACAGTATTCTGTTTACTACTGTTTTCTGTGAAATTATGGTGAAGCATAAAACCATCATTTATCTTCATAATTAATTGACCATCACTAAACCTTCTCCCTTGCCTCCTCACAGAAGCCATCTGAACCAGCTGCCCTGTGAGGAATAGAAGAACAGTAGGATCACCTGCTCTGGTATCGTCTGGGCCTCCTGAGCCTTATCTGCAGTGGTGTGAGTGAGAAGAAGCTGGCAGCTTCCAACTAGGCTCCAGAATGCTAAAGCCCCTCCCTTTAAGACCAACATTGTCCAGCAACATTACAGCCATTTCAAGGAAGGTCAAGTCACATGGCCATTTCTAGGAGGCCCAGCGAGGTCCACCTTTGAACCGTTAGCAGCCCATTACCATCACGGCTGGTCATTATAAGAACTTTATAACATTAAGAATTGGTTCCTGAGTATTTTCATTTTCCTTTTCCTTTTCCCTCTGCATCACTTTTTTCTTTTGTGTTGTGTCTTTTTAGATTGTAAGCCTGAGGGCAGGTACTGCCTTGTTTCCTGTAAGCTGCTCAGGGAGCCTTTCTGGCTGAAGAATAAATATATGCTTAAAATGATGATGATGATGATGATGATGATGATGATGATGATGATGATGATGATGATGATGATGATGATGATCATGTAATATCCAGCACTTAATAGGTATATAAAGATAGCCTAAAACCTATCCAGATTTATTTTTTAAAAAAACACCATCCAAATTATAGAGATAGCATTAAGTAAAACTTAATACAGGCCTGTGGCTTACGCTGGCTCAGCTTGTCTGAGCGTGGAAAGCTAAGCAGGGTCAGGCTTGGTTATTACATGGATGGGAGACCCCTCCTGCATTGTGCAGGGGGTTGGACTCGATAGCCTTGTAGGCTCCTTCCAACTCTATGATCTATGAAATCTATGAAATTACCATTCTACCTAGTATACCTCCTTCAAAGACCCTTCTCTTTGATTTTCTTAGGCTACCTTTAAAATCTCCAGCCTCCCACAGCCTCATAAATCTCCTGTCAGGAATATTTTTTTTCCCCTGACACTCTGCCTAAAGCTTCTGTTTACTTGAAAAAACCAAAGGATGAAAACAACAGAGAAACACACATCTGAAACCTCAGCAGAATTGTATCCGAACAGAACTGCGTCTCTAAATTTTCTGGAAGGCATCAGCATTTCTTTAAATAGCCCTATTAGGATGAGAATTGGCAGAGAGTGTTCCTCGCGGGGCAGTCTGCATGTGTGTGTGCATGTGTGTGTGTGCATGTGTGTGTGTTGGGTGCGGGGGGGGGGGAAGCGGGAAGGCTGGCTTCTGATAACTAGAGTGTAAACAAGACCCTGCTCTTGAACAGAGCCACGGCAGAAGAGATGTACCGTAGTTGCAACATGGTGCCTCAAGGCAGGTAAGCCGGCAGAGACAATAAATAGGATGGGGGGGTCAAGACATGACCATCAGTACCTTGTCTAGAGGTGAATGCAGGCTTCCCTCCGGGCTTTATTTATTCCAAAGAACATTGTCTGTCAGAAGAGGTTACAAACACAAGGAAAGGAATTCCACCTTGCCTGTGGGATCACACATACAATGACCTGAGTTTTCTTTAGGTTCTGTTCAACTGATAAATAACATCTCAAAAACCACCTAGGGAGACATAGGATGGGAAATGCCAGTGAAATTACAGTAAGACAAGTTCAGGAGGGGAAGTCGGGACGTTCAGTAGTGCACCCATATGAAGGTCATGTCTTCAGTGGAAATATTCAGTCTCCAAAGAATGGGCTGATCTGATCCACACATTACAAATGGCTCCATTTTATGCCTCATGACTGTTCATAATGGAAAAACATAACCCAACATAACCCAAGAATAACATAATCCCTGCAGCAATTTCTTCAACCATGGCCAGGGCTGGTGCAAGCTCTCTTGCCAGCTGAAGTGAGAGAACATTTGTCATTGTCACCATCTTGCATGCCTCCCCTCCCCTCCCCACCCTCACCGGTGCCGCATCTCACCCCCTTCGCCCATCCCATGCCCCCTTACCTTTGCTGCTTCCTTGCACCTTCCTTTGCCTCCCCTTCGCTCACCAGTGCCACATCACACACCCTTCCCCTGTCCTGTGCCCCCCCCGAGAGCCGTGTAGTCAGAAGAATTGGCCTCTCAGGTCTCACAGGACTGCAGTTCTTGGCAGAGTTCTTGCAAGCTCTTCTTCCAGCTGCACGGCTTCAGGGAGCTCTGCTGGCTGCTCTCTTGCAAATGTCACAGCAGGAGAGTGGCTGGCAGGGCTCTCTAGAGCACCCACTGGAGGTGGCAGGGTAGTGGCAGCAGTGGGCCCTCCTGGCTGGGGTCGGAGAGTGGCACAATTCAGCCTTCCTCCAGCTCCACCACCTCATGCAGGCACCTCACTCTGGTTAACGGGTGGGCTGGCCCTGACTATGGCAGCTGAAATATGCACTACTTGACTACTGTGATTAAGGGAATCACTACTGTGACCCTTAATTTAGTTTAAACTTCTCCAAATGGCATGCAATCTCTTTTTGAGCCAGCCTTTCCCCCCTTCTTTATCTTGTCAAAAGTCTTGTGTGACATCACTCTTCTCATCTGTAAAAGAGAAGTGGGTGGTGTATTGAGACTGCCCTGTTTAGCACAGTCATTGATGCTTCCTCATGTGCCTTGCGACTCCAGTGTTCCAATGTATCATTATGCATGTTGAGGTACATCAGGTTTTGGACTCAATGGATTGTGGTCTAGAACACAACCATGGGCTGCTTTCTTAAGAAATGCTGAAATTATCACACGGACACATATAAATGTGTACAATAACATCATTCTCCCATTCTTAAAGCACTCCAAATACCATTTCATAGTGCAGGACTGCAGTCCCCATAGAGAATAAGGGAAACATCCCTATATTTTTCCGGGGAACGTGGTCCTCCCCTGAAATTGAAAACTGTGAATTGTTCCCGAGAGTACAGAAACCTTGTGTCCTGTTTTGTGGCTCCTGAGGCTCACAGGGGAAGCTGGTAGCAAGATCAAGGCAGGAAGGTAGATCAAGGCAGAAAGAAAGTAAAATCTTGGATAGCTCTAAATGGGTCCTGCTGCTGGCTAGAACTGAGAACTCTCTCCTACCAGGACAACAGAAAAATGTTGTTTCAGCAAGAAGCTAAAACCCAACTGAAGCCTTATTTATTTATTTATTATATTTATACCCCGCCTTTTTTCCTGAAAAGAACCCAAGGTGGCTTACATACTCCTCTCCACGTTATCCTCACAACAACCCTGTGAGATAGGTTAGGCTGAGAGTCAGTGACTGGCCCAAAGTCACCCAGTGAGTTTCATGGCTGAGCGGGGACTAGAACCCGGATCTCCCGAGTCCCAGTCCAACACTCTCACCACTACGCCACACTGGCTGTAGCTTAGCAAGACCTGCAGTGTGGTCAGCTCCACCTCAGGAGCTGACCTCACTCCTTGTCCTGGAGGAGCGTACTGGATTGTTAAAGGTGCCTTGCCTGATTTTGTAGCCTGAGACATCTGTGAGGCTGGGGAGGTGGAGGTTCTGCCAGAGACTCATCTTCTGAGCCAGAGGACGATGACAGGGTGGTGTCCTCTGGCCAAGAGAGCCTGAATAATGCTCTGACTGTCCCACTTTCAAGGAAGTAGCCTGTGCCTTGTGCTCATCAGAATCTTCTACTGCACACTGGAAAGTCTGAGAGCTGGGGGTCATGACACCTTGACATTTCAACATGCAGAAACGTTGTGGGCAGCTTAAATCACAGTAATGCAAGATTTAGCAACAAAATACTTCAACACATTTCTTAGGGAAAATCAGCTATTTGGGGGTAATTAACTTTCTTAGTTGCCTTCAGTAAAAATAGCTCAAGGTAATATACAAAATTACCAGTGCAAGTCTATGTCTCTCTACTAAGAAGCCTTACTGATTCAATGGCACTTTTTCTCAGGGACATAAGTATGGGATTGTAGCCTAAAACATCCAATAAAATCAATAGAAATAGGGGGGGGGGAAGCGGCAACAAAGCACAACTGTAACATCAGTAAAGCAACTATGGATAGCAGCAGGGCACAACCGAAAAAGCCATGCTTCTGAAACCACTGCGATCAGAAAGAATTGTGTTCTGGCCTCTTGACAGTCAGTTGACTCAGCACATTCACATGCCTAAGCACTGATTCTCAAAACCATTTCCAGTATAGTAACTTCTGTTCTGTCTGGATTCTGGCCATGGGACATCCAACGCCACGTGCAGATCTCTTGTGCACACTGACTTTAAGGAAATTACTGCATGCTCAAAATCAATGTATATCCAGCATGGCCAGCTTTGCGTACGGCAATAGCAGCTGGAAGTCACCTAGGCACCTAGTCTTGGTGCCTGGGAGTCCTGTGTTAGTTTAGTACATTGAAGGTCGAAAGTCCAAGTCTTTTCTTTTCCAAAAGTTTGTTTCCAAACAAGCACTACTGAAAAACATTTAATAATTTCTCCAAACAAGCACTGCATTTCCATAATCTAATGCCTCTCTTATTTAGCAGTGCCCCCACCTCTCCCCTTAAGGTAGAGTTTTCAACTTATGTCACTTTCAAACAGCAGCCGTGTTTCCAAGCTGCCAAGAACAGAGGCAGCTGCATTGAAAATGCTAAAGGGAGTGGGATTTAAAAGGCCAAAATGAAAACATGATATCCGACAGGCTAACAAGCTGATTATAATGTACTTGACTTATACCACTCCTACTTACGGTAATCCAGACAGATGCTTCGTTTGTCCAAAACCCATAAACTTGTTTCCACTCTCATTAGCATCAATTGAAAATGACTTGGTTAGAAGAAACGAATACTGTTAAGTTTTCTGGTCACTTTTGGTACACTTAATTGTCATGTTATTATTTTCTAAAATGACCGTGTGGATTGTTTACAATTTTAAAACAAAAAGCAATTAGATCCTGGCAGACAAGAGGACTCTCTGTGTGAGCATGCATGTGTGTACAATTAGTACTCTGAACTGAATTCCTCTTGCTCCGCTGCACCAAAATATAAAAGCAGAAAAGAGGCCTAAGAAACTAATTCTACATGGAGCAATCCTTATAACGGATGTTTGGAATGATGCTGAAAATGTAAAGGATGGTTTGAATGGACAAAACAACATTTTATATATGAAATTAGGGACATGCTTGTAACTTGCTTATTCTTGTACCCAAACCTGAACCCCTCCTTCACTTTACACAGTTGCAGAAGGCTCAGCTGCACAATATTTCATTTACTCTGCAATGATCATTCCTGCATTGTTTTTAAGGGCAAGGAAGTATTTTCAGGTGTGTGTGTGTGTTTAAAACAGGGATAGACAACTTGAAGGCTTTCAGATGTTTTGGCCTGCAACTCTCATCATCTCTCACCATTGGCTATGCTGGAGGGGTACCTTTGAATCCAACCATAACCATCTGTTATTGACAGTTCACAGTGGACCTCACTGCGAACTGTGAAATGTCAAACTGGGCACTGTATGGGTCATTAGTTTGAGGCTTTGTTTTTGTTTTCTGCTCAGTTGACACCAAACGGGTATGTTTCTCCTAAATCTCTTCCAACTGCAGTGTGATTGGAAGTATAAAGGAGAGCTGTAGTAAAGTTCCATCCATTCCCTGGATGGAAGCTAGTGCTGTCCATGCCAAATGTGTACCCTTTCTCCTCCCTGTCTGCCATTTTCTTTTTATGGACAGCTTGAGGGGAAATGTAATTTTTTAACACCGTTTCAGCACAATCCTATGGCCACTAGATGGAGTCTAGATGGCCACAGGATTTTTTGGAGGCCCAGCTCCAACCTCAGAAACTTGCTCCGAGGTCAGAGCTGGAACTCCGAACTCAGAGTAACTTCCCCCCACCCTCACAGCTGGCGTGGGGAAAAAACATGCCAGCTGCAGCTCTGAGGTTGCAAGATATGGCTTTTGGGGGTGGGGTGGGGCGGGAAGGAGACAGGCTCTACCAACATGTAAAGTATCCTGGCAGCATTTCACACTCCTTCCCACCTGCTCCGAGGCCAAACACTTAGATGGTTGAAATCGGTTGTCTGAGTGTTTTGCATGGTGGGAGGAGCACGGTAGTGGCCTTATTTATTTATTTTATTTATTTATTATATTTATGAATTGCACATCTGGCCAGACATCCGGCCACTCTGAGTGATGTACAGTCCAATAAAACACAAGGGGGGGAGGAGAACACACACACACACACACACACACAGTATAAAACACAATTAAAAACAGTACAAAACTTAAAAATCCTAACCCACCCCATATTCCCGCTTGACAAGCCACGTTTTTAATGCCTGGCAGAAGCTAATAAAGGAAGGGGCATGGCGGAGGTCACTGGGGAGCGGGTTCCATAAATTGGGGGCTGCCACAGAAAAGGCCCTCCTCCTAGTCCCCACCACCAGCCTGGTTTCTCTGGCTGATGGGACCGGGAGAAGGCCGTCCGTGGCAGATCTGGTTGAGCGGCCTACTTGATCTTGCTGGAGGCGCTCCTTGAGATAGACTGGGCCGGAGCCAGACAGGGTTTTAAAGGTCAACGCCAACACCTTGAATTCGGCTGGGCAAGCAACTGGTAGCCAGCGCAGCTCCTTGAGCACCGGCGTGGTGTGATCCTGCCGGCGGCTGCCTTTAACCAGGCGAGCGGCCGCATTCTGTGTGTGGAGGGGACCTTCCCCTCCACACTGCCCCCACCATGCATAGGATGCCCATAGTCCTCTGAGTTCAGTGGGTTACGTGCAGCCTCCTTGGACTGCGCCCTTTGAGACTGCTGAATTCTGGTTGTGGGTTCTCTTAATCTCTGAGGGAGACCAAAGGCTTAAGGGGCAATCTGATTCTGTGGTATAGGCCATGGTTCAGAGGTTCTCTTAAAATATATTGTCAGCATGTTGGCAATCACTGGTTATCCATCTACTGTACTGCATATATATTCATATTTCCTATAAAACCAGATACCATCATAGAGTAAGCCTAATACTGTACTGTCGAGATGGTTGACAGAGAATTCTGTTTCTCCAGAAACACTCTCTCAGACAAGATTTGTCTTTGTGTCTTTTTACTACAAGAGTATGAGCATAACAGAACTAAATGCAAAAGTTTATGTATGCATGAATTTAAACACATGAAACATTTACATCATTCTAAACAAGGCTTCTAAGCAAAGGCAAGTACAGCTGCTAGTTTTCAATGATAATCAATATCAAGCTTACCAGGCTGATTCTATAGGCAACACATCGGGGAAGCAGATCCAAGAGGATAGCTCCCACTGTTGCATATTCTGAGTCTCCTTTATGTACTTTCTGGATGCTGTAAAACATGTCCAAAGTAGTTTTACTACTATTTATGTTACTGATCCAACAATTCCGAAGATGCATTTCTAGTCATCCTTGACATGTTACAGGTGTGTTTGTGACATAAAAATATTTCCTTGAATGCATCCTGTCTTGTGAGCTTGTTTTCTTACTATGTATCTGTGGTATTTAAGATCTGGGATGAGCCTTCTCTGGTCACTTTATCTGATGGTCTACCTGGCCTCGTTATATTACTTACGGTAATTGTTTCATAGTACCCCTTTTTATAATGCTGAGGAAGATGTAGCTATAAATTCAACATGGCCCCCTCTTGGACTGGATTCCTTTCTTATCAGTAAATGGTACTAATGATCAATCTCTGATATCCTGGCATTGCTATTTCTCATCTGGCAAACCCCAGAGATGAGACACCTTTATTACTTGCAAGTCAGGAGGCTAAGCTGTGTTGCATTCACCATTGGAATCTCATTTTTAATTCTCTTGGATGCATTTGATTATAAAATTTCCTAACTGGGCAGCAGGGTTTAGATGATGCAAATATGAAAGGTTTGCCTAAGTTGTCACAATGCCCTTTGAGATGCTTCAGGGAAGCCCTCTTTCACCTCAGATGAACACCAAATAGCTCCGGAACTGCCTGCTTCGGTTCTGGATCCAGGCGTCTCATCTAAAGTAGATGCACACCCATACTAGAGACAAGTTGCATCCTACCACCACTGAGAGACTGAACTGTTTGAGTACCTTGGGAGAGACCTCAATCCTGTCTAATGATGCCTCTAGTAACTCCCACTAACACATTTGTAGGAGGGTATTCCCCAAAGGCAAATGCTGTGACAAAAAAATAGGGACAGTTTCAGTCCTGCACCTCATCACAAATTAATACTGCTGAAGCCACAAAGCTGGGGGGGGGGGTGCACAGGGGAAGGGGAGCACATTAAAAAAAATACATACAAAAATATAGTTCAGAAAAGTGTGCACAAAAGGTATATATTACAAAGAAGTGCACATAAGAATACTTTACCTTGGGGGAAATGGCCTGCAAAAATGTGTATGATTTGAAAAAATCATATAAAAATGTATACAAAATACATCCATTCTGAGAAATGTGCATGAACATATGTACAAATTTTCATGAAGACTTTTAAAAAAATCAGAAACTGTTACACAAATGGGATGGAATGATTTTAACTCTGGAAAAAAATGAGAAAATGAAACTTCACAGATTCATCCATTCCTAGGTCCAATATTCAATCCCTGACATTTCTATATTCATTATTTGTTTATTTAAAATATTTCTTAGCCACTGTTCAGCCAGAAGCCCTTCCAAGGCAGCTTACAACAATAAGACACATAAAACCATTAAGATATTAAAAGTGATAAAAACATAAACACAATAAAAATAGCAATGAAGAACCAACAATAAAAACAGCAATAAAACCAGTGATAAAACCAGCAACAGCAGTAACAACAGCAATCATATCAGGAGAAGGCCAAGGTAAAATAACATGTTTTCAAGGCCTTCTTAAAAGCCTGCAATGATGGATCATGCAGACCCCTGATGGCAACTTACTCCAAAGGTGTGAGGCCACTGCAGAAAAGGCCCTCTCATGTCTGGTCACCCACCTGACTGTTCTCACAGGTGGGCAAATGAGAATGGCCTCTCTGGCTGACCTTAAAGTGTGGGCAGACTTATATGGGTGAAGGTGGTCCTTCAAGTAATTTGGTCTCAAACCATTTAAGGCAGGGCTGTCTAACCTTGGGTCCCCAGATGTTGCTGGACTACAGCTTCCAGAATCCCTTGCCATTAGCCATGCTGGCTGGGTATGCTGGGAGCTGTAGGCCAGCAACATCTGGGGACCCAAGGTTGGAGACCGTAGAGCCCTGATTTAAGGCTTTAAAGGTCAAAACCAGCACATTAACTTGGGCTCGGGAACACACCAGTAACCATCCATTTAACATGATCAAGTTATCAGGTGACAGGGATGGGGACTCGGACTCGGGGACTCGACTCATGAGTCGGACTGAGTCCCCCCTCTGACTCAACTCGGACTCGAGTCCCAATATTTTTAATGGGACTCGAGACTTGACTCGGGACTCGAGACCAAGGACTCTTCAACATCCCTGGGCTGTGCCAGAAGGAGTGGAGAGGAGCGTGATTGCCGGCGAAGAGCGCATGGAAGCGAGGTGTGCCGCTGCTCGGCCACTATGGACGGCTACCAGGAGTGCAGCCCCAACAGTGTGTCAAGATTTATTTTGATTGATGTGTTGCGTACTTGGGAGAGGCAGAAGAAGGGCCTGAAATTACTCTGTGTGGCTGCTCTGAGTGTGTTTCTGGTTCCAGCAAGTTCATCACCAGCGGAGCGGGTGTTCAGTGAGGGTGGAATTGTGATGAGATCTCACCGTTCCAGAATGGGGGCCAAACATTTAGAAAAAATCATGTTCCTCAAATGCAACATGGATACGTTTTAGGAAGTACAGCAAGTTTATTTTTTAAAATCATTTTTCTAAAATGCAACCTTTCAGACATTTTGGGTTTGGCTGCCTCTGCCTGCCTGTCTGGGGTTCCCTGCCTCCTCTGCCTGCCTGGTTATTTTGGGTTTGTCTGCCTGGTCTGTTCTTGCCAAAATCAGTTGCAGAGTTTTGAAATAAAAAGGCACAGTTGTGCCTAGAATTTATTTAAACCACACATCTGAAGTAGCCTTATTTTGTTGGGAAAAACCCCCATTGATTTTAATAGGGACTCGTGGAGTCAGCTTTGGGAGTGACTCATGACTCGTGAGTCACCATTTTGGACCAAGGACTCAGACTCGGACTCGAGACTCGGGTCCAAAGACTCGTGACTCGACTCGTGACTCGAGACCAAGGACTCTTCAACATCCCTGTCAGGTGATAAGAAAGACCTCTGCCTGAGACTCTGCCAGTCAATACTGGGCTAGACAGTATTGAGAGCCACTGCTAGTCAATACTGGGCTAGACAGACAAATAATCTAACCGGGTATCTGCCAGCTTCCTAATATATTCCCTTTGTTAAGCAATTTAAAATTGGAGGCTCCATCCATCTTGTTAGACAAATTTCACTCTGTGGCATAACTGGTAGTGTTGGAGTTAAGCAAAGCTTAACAAAGAAAACAGCACCTTGAAATATTCTTCTCTTTTCTTGGAGAATGGTGAAACTTTTAAAAAGATACTCTATTCAACAGACAAAAAGAAGAAACATGATAGTTCTGGGAAGCACTGAGACAGAAAATGTGACAGACCACCCGTCTACCCTCCTCCCTTGAAATCTGGTTTTCAAACTTTCACATACTTCCTTACCCAGATTGATGTTGTTGTTTCATCTTTATAAAACGGCTTCCATATGGGTTGTCTCTGAAAACAAAGGCTTGGCCACATGGCATTCCTGAGGAAATAACTGTCAATGGCAACACACCCAATCCATAGCCAATGATGTTATTATTATTTTTTTTAAAAAAATGGAATGGACACAAAGGTGTTTTAAAAGGAATTATTAGAACTCCGACACTCATCTGCTGAGCCATGAAGCGATCTGTGACAAGTGTCAGTTTTTATGGTCGCCCCAGGAGGGAAGCAAGCAGGCACACTGGGGACATAGGTGCATGCTGCATCCTGATGCCAGGGGTGGGGCCTCTGGGGTTACACAAATTAGAGCTGTGTGCAGATGGCCTCTCAAAATTCTCCAGACAAAGGGTCCCTGACCTTTTTGGACCTGTGGGCACATTTGGGGTATTTGAGAAACTGCTGTGGGTGCCACCACAAAATGGCTCCCATGGTGGATGAGACGAGTCACATAATGGCTCCCGTAAGCCAAGTGAGATAAAAAGGTGTTGGGGGCGAGGGGGGAGAAATAGCAATGCTAGAGGCTGGGAGGAAGTGGGAAATAAAAAGACGAAGGCGTTGACAGGAGAGAAAGAGCAAGACTAGAAGCTGGGAGGGAGGGGGAAATAACAAGGCAAAGGGGCTGAGGGGAGAGAAAGAGCAAGGCTAGAGGCTAGAAAGGCAGAGAAAGAAGGTGGCAGGGGATGAGGAAGGGAGAGAAATAGTGAGGAAAGGGGTTGTGGGGTGAGAAATAGCAAGGGAAGAGACTGGGAGTGGGGAGAAAGAGAGCAAAGGGGAAAGGTCTGTGTGGGCCGAAGAAGAGTGGGTGGGGCCAGAAAACTACTCTTTCTTTGCCTGCCTGCCTGCCAAAAGCTGATCTGCTGCAGGTGCAGGTGCAGGAAGGAGAACCTGACACCCTAATGATTTCCAAGGATTGTATTAAAAATAATTTTTTTGAAGGGGGCAGGGAGTGGAGAGCTTTGTGGATGTCGTTGGAGGCCCCCGCAGGTGCCATGGTGCCCAGGGGCACTGTGTTGGGTACCCCTGCTCCAGCCCATTTGTTCGGCAGAGTAACTGAGGGGACAACGTCACCAAATTTCTCCAGGGGGAGGAGAAATTCTCCAACAGTTTCTCACAGGTAGGGCTCACCATGGGCAGGGGTTGTAGCACAGCTTCTTCCTTCATTCCAAAGGGTTTCAGTTTTTTGCAGTGCCAGCATCAGCTGTGTTGGAAACCTGGCCCCCATATCGCATCTTCCACGATGCGGGCGTTGGGTGTAGGGGCAGTATTGTGTCTCGCTCCAGGGAAGAGGTGGAGCTAGTCCTGTGCCAAAATCTCTCCTCCAATTTCCTGAATATTTTCTGAGTGTTGTGTCTAGAAAGAGGCTTCTGCTTTCCTGCCTCATTCTCAGGGCATTTCATAATTTATTGTGCCTTTATTTTGGAGGTGTTTTTGAGCTTACATAATTACTGTGAGGTAGCTAAGCGTGCTATGTGTGGGTTGTTTTTTTAAAATGTATTTCTATTACACATCTCTCCATTGCTCTGCAGCCTCCCAGGCTGCCTGCGGTTTCTGAACTGAAAAAGCCCTATGCAAGGAATTACCTCATGATGTCTTCCCCTGGGCTTTAACTGAAGTGTGGGAAGCTGAGAGGCTTCAGGCTGCCACAGAAATTATTGTAAAATGAATGACAGGACACACACACACACACACACACACACACCTTGGCCACCTCATAAGTAAGGTAAGCACAAGAACCCTGAACCCAACCCATGAGAATTTCTCAAAAAATTTCTCCTCCTTTGAATTTCTTTTTGAACACAATTTCTTTCCAATCAAATTGAATGAGAATGGTTGAAAAAAATGTGGAAGACATTTTCGGCACAGCTAACCCCAGCCTGTCTTTCACCTGACACATTTACCATTTAGTTGGCACCTATCCTGAATTGGATTCAGTGTGGGCAATTGGTTGCCTTGCGAGCCAGGTAGGATCTCCCCACTCATCAATATCCAGATTGGGCCTGGGCCACTATCTTCTTTTTTAAAATTTTATTTTCACTTATTCTATTACTGATCCACTAGGGATGATTGGTTTATACTGGTTGGCAGTACTGTTAATTAGGCTAGTGTTAGAAAGTTCCATCATACATGTGTAATGAACAAGGCTGCATATAGCACGCATTGTTAGATGAACTAATCTCTCTGTTCCACTCCCTGGTGGTCTAAGCTAACTAACCTTGCCCATCTGCCAAGTGCTATTCTAGCCAGAAAACCTTGAAGAGTTCTGTCGCTTCTTTGTCTAAAGTTGTATGTCTAGCACTGCCATATCTCCTACTTGGCTGCTATCTTGTCCCAAATGTGTATTTCCTTGTGCCAACTCCAGATGGACAAGCGAAAGAGGAGTTACTTTGATTGATAAAGGGTACCAAGAGTAGCAAGTATATGAGACACCTGGTGTCTCAAGCGCCCAAAGGTCATGAGAAACATCAACCTAGCCAAAGGGAGGAAGGGATAGATAGCCTTATATGTAACTGAAGATAGATACTTACTGTGTTCAAAGAAAAGTCTCTGATTGGTTGTTACTATGTTCAAATGAAAGTCTCTGATTGGTTGTTGCCATGTTCAAATGAATGTACGTGATTGGTTAGCATGTTTAAGCAAACACATTGGATTCGCTGAAAATGAATGAACCAATGAGTGTAAGGAAAAGCATAAAAGGGCCTGCATGTTTCCTTTTCCCCTGGTTCAGCTCCGATTTGGGCACTCGCCCCTGCTGAGCCCTCTGTACAGAATAAACCTTTTGAAAAACTCACTACTGGGTGTGCTGCTTCGCTTTCCTTGAGTATTGGGTTCTCTGGGGGAAGAACTCTGAGCATAATTGTGCAACACTAGGATGGTCACAACTTGGATGGGGCAATGGGGGCAGTGCACAGAATGAGTTATCGATGAGCACCCGGAAGCACCAGTTTGAAAGGGGGTCCCCATGCCTTCCCATGGTTGTGGCACTCCGGACAGGGAAAGGAACCCCTTTGAGGCCTGCATGGATCAAACGCTGAGAGCTGTGGGACTCAGGGGTGGGGGCTGTGCTCCAGGATGGAACCCCTCCACCCTGAGAGGTGTGTCTGGAAGATGATGACAGCCATTGTACTGACTCTGTACTCGGGACTGGATGAGGCTCACCCTTATTCTTTAGCATTAGTAGCCCTGCACAGCTCATGCCATGGTGGATCTGCTTTGTGTAAACCTGGTTTACCCAACCTTCAGTGACCACCATTTTACTTCTGGCTGTGGTTGCAAAAAGGGAGATGATAAAGAGCGGGCCAGGTCTGCTTGTGAACATCAGGTCCTCAGAGTGTTGTTGTTATTATTATTATTATTCGCATCCTAAGGCAGGCAGAGGGAGAATAAGAGTTTGAAGCAAATAATTGCCCACAGCCCAAAATGAGCTTATTAGAGGCCTTCAGCTGCTTAACGTTTTCACAGTTTCCTCCACAGTCTTTTTGTCTAACTCTATTTTCTGCACACCCTGGCCTTTCCTCCCACATCCATTAGTAACCCGATTTCTTGACTTTAAATTTACCTTGAACCAGCTAACAAGGAAAAATGGTTGAAATAAAAGCAAAACCAAAAGGAATCCCCCCTCCCCCCCCAAATCAGGCTAAGCATTTGTTCCAATCTGTGGAAAGAAAGGCATGTCTAGGCAGGGCCGGCGCTACCACTAGGCCAACTAGGCGGTTGCCTAGGGCGCGCGGCTGAAGAGGGCGCGGAAACGCTGCGCTCCTCTTCGCTGCCGCTGCGCCGCCCCCGCCAGGCCTCCGCCTCCCCACCCTCCTGCCTGCCGCCGCCGCCGCGCCTCCCCCCGCCTGCCCGCTCGCTCACTCGCCGCTGTGCCTCCACCCGCCCGCCCGCTCGCTCGCTCGCCGCTGCGCCTCCCCCCGCCCACCCGCTCGCTGCCGCTGCGCCTCCCACCGCCATCGCCACCCCCCCCAACCCCCCCAACCCCCCGTCACCTACCTTCGTCGCGTCGCTTCCGGAGCCCCGCCCGCGTTGTTTTGGCGGGAGGAACCAGGGCAGAAGGGCTTAAACAGCCCTGTTGCCATGGTTTCCCCCGGCAAAAAACAGTGTGGGGGTCCCGTCGCGTCGCTTCAGGAGGAGGAGGAGGAGGCAGCAGCAGCAGCAGCAGCAGCAGCCAGGGCGGGAGGGAAGGTAGGTTGGTGGTGGCGGCGCAGGGTTTTTTTTTTTTCCTGCTTTGGAGAGGGGGGGGGGCGCTAAATATTTTTTCGCCTGGGGCGCCAAACTGCCCTGCACCGGTCCTCTGTCTAGGAATAAGGTTTCTGGCCTAAGGCAAAAGTGTTTAACCTCATGCTACCTGGGTTACTGCAGACCAGTGGGACCTTTTGTGTTTCCGTCTCTAAAACATTGTGCAACCATCTCTAAAACAGTTGTGGCCTTCTTCATAGCTGTGATTTAATGTTGAAGATAATTGTCTCTTTAGCAAGAAACAAGAAGCTCTTTTCCTTCCTATCATGCTGTGACCCCAAAAAACTGAGCATCTACCCAAATTTAGATTTATTTATTTATTTAAATTAATAAATCCCCATGGTAGTCAATGTGAGGTATGAAACTCTGATTTCCAAATCATGTCTTGGGTTCGGTACATGGGTCAAGCAGACTGCCTCCAGATTGGTCTGAGCAAGCAGGCTGTTTTCCAAACACCAGATGAGGTTCCAAATCAAATTTTGAGGTTGGTGCACATTATAGAAGTGTCACAAATTGAACCTCTTGCATCTCGTGGCTATTTAGCCTCACTGCTTACTATTTCCCCCCTCTATAGCCATGTCTTGATAGATGACAGACAGACAGACAGACAGACAGATGTCTCTTGATATCTGCCAACTGAGGGCCAAACAAAACATTCTCCTAACCATGCATAGTGGAGCTATGCGTGATTATTTCCCCTATGCAAGCACGCATAGCCCTAATTTGGATCAGGACCATGGTCCCTCTAGGGAGGAAGATTTAACTTTTTGCCCTCACCCATTCTCCCCGAAATTCCATCCCCTGCCTCCTGTGGGGTGTTTTAAAGAAGAAGAAAAGCCTCCATTCATTCCGTGGGAGGGGGTGGAATTTCAGGAGGAGGGGGGAAGCTTAAATCCTCCTTTCCCAAAGCACCACACATGCTTGCAGGACAGTAGGGAAAACAATCATGCATAGTTCCACTATGTGTGATTAGGAGAATGTTTAAAGACGGAACTATCCGCAAAGGTAAGTGTGGAATCTTCAGATGACACTACAGTGGAAGTTCCTGCAACACTTCAGATGACCCAGATGACTTAGAAAATGTGTACAGCATTGTTTTAAATATATAAATTGTAACCTGACAGCAGAAGTCTATGTATGTCTACTCGGAAGTAAATCTCATTGAGTTCAATGGAACTTACTCCCAGGTAACTGTGTATAGGATTGCAGCCTTAGGCAACAATATACAATTCAGCAAAGAAAAAGGACACATACGGCCAGCACATTTACACTGAAAGACTATTGTGCGAACTGGATGGTGTTACATTCACACACTACAGTAGATTGCAGGTATATGAATTAGGGACAAAGAATCGGAAAACAATAAATGTCAATTTGATTATATTAAGAGAACATCATCTCCAAGCCATAGGAAGCAATATTAGGACTTCAGTCAACACGGTTTAATCCTCAGGTGGAGAGTTTGTGTCATCTCATTTGAAGAATGGCAGAAATAAATGAGAAATGATTTGGGGAATAGCAATAAAGGCGATAAATGTTTCAGAATATGAAACATATGAAGAAAAACTCTTCCTTCATTTTGTCTGCTGCTCATGTACAGTGTGCCTGAGATGCCTCCTGAAACTGCTTATTCATTGTGAGGTAATTGAAAGCTGCTGGTTGGTTCATCAAATACAGCGGCTACACTCCAGCTTGGCTCATGGGAAAGAATATTAAGGGAGAAACATACTATTTATATATGTTAAAGATGACCAGAAATGCATATCAGTAATTATTGGCCCTTGAAGAAAAGACAGAAGGGGTGAAGTAGATTGAAGTTCTAGGGTTCAATCCTCTGCATCTTAAGAAAGAAAAAATTCCTACAACTCCCAGCATTCCCCAGCCAGCATGGGTGACTGGGGAATCCTGGGCATTGTAGGACTTTTTTTCTGTCTAAACATGCAGAGGATTGCACACTAATATAGTAAGCATAGAGGGTGGGGTAGAAAAAATATGAAAGAGGGAGTTGCAGAACATTTGCCCGGATGACTTCTGCCATCATGGAAACATTAAGGGTATATTCATGCTAGAGGCCTTAATGCTCCTGAGGCATAGGCGTAGTGTAGTGGTTAGAGTGTTGGACTGGGACTCGGGAGATCCGGGTTCTAGTCCCCGCTTGGCCATGAAGCTCACTGGGTGACTTTTGGGTCAGTCGCTGACTCTTAGCCTAACCTACCTCACAGGGCTGTTGTGAGGATAACATGGAGAGGAGGAGGAGGATTATTTAAGCCGCCTTGGGTTCCTTGCAAGAAAAAAGGTGGGGTATAAATATAATAAATTAAATAAATAAATAAATAAAATGGAGGCTTCACATCGCATTTCACATAGTGCTTTAGGGTGCAATTCTATGCAACTTTAAGACAGAAAAATGTCCTACAACTTGCTGACTTGGGAATGCTGGGAGTTGTAGGACTTTTTTCTGTCTAAATATGCATAGGTTGCTTAAGAAGGTAAATGTAGCATCAGGGCCGGCGCTACCGCTAGGCAGACCCAGGCAGCTGCCTAGGGCGCGTGGCGGAAGAGGGCGCAGTGTTTCTGCGCCCCTTCCTCACCTCCGGCGCGCTCCTGCCCCACCTTCCATCTCCGCTGCGCCTCCCCGCCCGCCTGCCAGCCGCTGCCACCGCCACCGCCGCCGCCACCGCCGCACCTCCCCCCCCCCGTGCGCGTGCCCACCCGCCCGCCAGCCACCTACCTACCTTCCCGTCGTTTCTGGAGCCCCACCGGCGTTGTTTTGGCGGGAGGAAGAACCAAGCCCTGGTTTCCCCGGCAAAAAAAAAAAAGCGTGGGGGTCCCGTCGCGTCGGAGGAGGAGGAGGCGGCGGCAGCAGCAGCAGCAGCAGCAGCCAGCAGCGGGGGCGGGGGGAAGGTAGGTGGTGGTGGTGGTGCGGCGGCGCGGGGGGGGGTTGCAGAGCAGGGCTGCTTTGCTCCGGAGCCCCCCCCCACGGCACGAGAGGGGGGGCGCTAAATATAATTTGGCCTAGGGCGCCAAACAGCCCTGCACCGTTCCTGTGTAGCATGAGTATTAGGAGTAACATCCAGTGGAAATGGCTGGGTAAGTAAGTTGCTTTGAGAGAAGACATGCCACTAGATGTTTTTAAGAAGACAAGCAATCAATAACTCTTAAGTTGAAATAGAAATACTTACTGATACACAAATATCTAATGACCATTTTTGTTTTAAGTGATTGTACAACACTTTGAGTACTATGGCAGGAAAACATTTTTGTCAATACATAGAACATAGGAACATAGGAAGCTGCCTTATACAGAGTCAGACCCTTGGTCCATCTAGCCCAGTATTGTCGACACTGACTGGCAGCGGCTCTCCAGGGTTTCAGGCAGGATTCTTTCCTAGCACTACCTAGAGGCCAGGGATCAAACCTGGGACCTTCTGCATGTGAAGCATGTGCTCTATCACACTGAGCTATGGTCCCTCCCTACAGCACCTGGTATTCCAAGGTGGCTACCCATCCAAGTACTAACCAGGCCTGACCCTGCTTAGTTTCTGAGATCAGACAAGTGTGGGCTATTCAGAACTGTTCAGATGGAGGAGCTAGCTGGTATGTTTGGCCACCTTATTTCACCTGGGGCTCCTGATTCAGGCTGTTTCATCTCCCTCCCATCCAGATAATACAGGACACGAGATGCAGTGGCACACTGAAGGGGTTTGGGATGGAGTATATCTGGTCCCCTGCTTCTAAGGGGCTGTCACTCTGCCAGCATCATCAAGTGCATATCCCCCTGTAGATATGTGAGCTGTTAGCTGTGGGTTCTCCTGGTGAAAGCAAGGGAGTGCCCAAGAGTAGGGGTGGTGTTGGCTCTGGTGAGAGCTGAGTTTGGTGGGGATAGTAGCCAAGGTGAGAGCTTGGTTTCTGCCTGTGAGTGTATGCCTTATATGCTTGGTGGGTGGGTCTTTAAGATTGTGTCCTTGTGGTTGTCATAACTATCTATTTTGAACTGAATTTTTAACGTGTGCCTGGGAAATTCACTGGATAGCCTGAGGAGGGATGGAGGTGTCCCCATAAGTTTGTTTATGGAAAGGGGAAGGTATGGCATTGGGGGATTAACCAGCCAGATGAGGAGAAGAGGAGCCAGACCCCTCACACCTGCCCCCTCTTCTGGTTCTTCCTCCAACCAGACAGTTCCTGGCTGCCTTACCAGTTTACCCATGGATCTGGTGGTGCTGCTGCTGAATACCAGGTCAGTCCAAAATAAAATCTCCCTCATTCATGATTTAATTGTGGATGAGAGGGCTGACCTGGTGTGCATTACTGAGACCTGGGTGTGGGAACTGTGAGAAGTTAATCACCCCTGGCTGTGCCCTCCTGGGTTTTTAGTGCAGAACCAACACCGACTTGAGGGTCGGAGAGGAGAAGTTGCTGTGATCTACGGAAATTCTATCTCCCTTGTTAGGCTTCTTGTTCATTAGAGTGCTGATCTTGAGTGTTTGTATCTTATGTTGGGTACCCGGGACAGATTAGGGATTCTGCTGGTGGACCACCCACCCCACTACCCATTAATCTTCTGGCCTGAGCCGACAGAGGTGGTCTTGGACTTGGTGTTAAAAGGACCCCTCAGATTATGGTTCTGGGGGAACTCAACTTCTATGCTGAAGCCTTTGGACCTAGGGAAGTTCAGGACTTCATGGCCACCATGACAGTCATGGGGCTGTCCCAACATGTCATTGGCCCAATGCAAGTAGCAACAAGGGGGAGGGCCATTTCTGTGGTAGCCCCCCCTTTGGAACAAGCTCCCCCTGCCGGGCGCCAACCCTACTATCTTTTTCGGCACCAGGTTAAGACTGCCCTCTACATTGAGGCTTTTAACAACTAAATAGTACATGGTGGGCTGGTTAATTCTTTTAGAGGTCATGTTGTATTGACTTGTTTTTAGTTATTTGTGACTTTTAAAAAATTGGTTTTTTATTTTTATAATGTTTTCATTGTATACACATTTATATTGTGCTTTATGGTACTTTAAATTGATTGTTGTAAATTGCCCAGAGAGCTTCGGCTACTGGGCGGTATAGAAATAAAATAAATAAATAAATAAGTGATTCTCATGTGACTTATCAATTTGGCTGTGTCTATGTTCTAAGCACTGTCTCTCTATACCAGGGCTCTCCAACCTTGGATCCCCAGATGTTGCTGGCCTACAGCTCCCAGCATACCCAGCCAGCATGGCTAATGGAAAGGGATTCTGGGAGCTGTAGTCCAGCAACATCTGGGGACCCAAGGTTGGAGAGCCCTGTTCTATACAGTAGATACTTATCACAAGAGCAGTACTGCTGCATCCAAAGGACCATGAGAAGCAAATATATAATGGTTCTCTGAGAATAAAACTATGCTAAAAGGAAAAGAGACATCGGAGCAGGGACCCATAAATGTGTCAACATATTATGAAGCAGGTCACAAATATGTTATGTGTTGCCATTTAAAAAAAATGAGAGAGCTGGTGGGAAAAGGGAGAGGTAGCAGATGATTGTGATGCCGGAATGTTCTTTCTTAAACCTTCCCAACTGGTATTATTTACCTTAACAGCTGAATGCCAGTGGATCCAAAAATCTATGGTGAAAGGTCCAAAGTCCTTTTGCAAGGATCTTGATCCAGAAGGGAGCCCCAGCCACCACAACCATCTGTGCACATAGAACAGCAGGAATTGAATCTGTTACATCTGCACTCTAGCCCAAATTCCAGGGCCCATATAGGCTGTACAGATAGCTTACTTAGGATCAGGAAGGGACAGAGACCATTGCCTGCACCAGTACCTGACAAAAAGATGGGCAGTTGGCTTGCTTACATGGGTCTTTTAAAGAGCCCACTGAGCCATGCTCCAGATCCAGCACAAGCCATAATCCTCCCTCCCTGTTGTTCTTCCAGGAATGCCACTGTGAATTAATAACTAGTGGTGTGTCACGGGGGAGGTGGGCCTGGTCTCTTGCCCAAGACTTAGGTAACCCACAAGGGACCACAGACACCCAGAGCCAACTGCACCCTGGATCTTTCTGTTGGCATGTGTTATAATAATAAGAGATTCAGTACTGTTCTCTGGCTTGCAGTAGGAATAGGCACAAGGTCATAGGAATCAAGAGAGCGTTGGCTATTGAACTGTACAGAAATGTCATAAATAAATAAATAAACGTAAACTATTTAGTTGTGTATAAAACACAATGGAGGCCTAGGCCCTAGAGCCTCTAACTACATTCAGTCATCATAACTAGAATAGCCAACAGCAAGGGGCTTGTCTTCCCACACGAGCACTGAAAGGCAGATGGCCCCTCCTATAAATATTAACTCTTCATTTGCCTCAGTGTGTTTCATGCACTTTACCATACTATGCCCAGCATGTTTAGTATTAAGGAACATGAAGGTTTCTGATAGCAAGTGGGAGAGCTACAGATCAGTCCCACCTTCCCAGAACACGGTGATCTTTTAGCTACAGTCTCTGCTTCTGATGTAAAAACAGATTGGTGGCAGCATCAGGCACCAGGCTACAAACCATAACAGACAGTTTCTCTCTGTTCTAAACACAACCTGCAGCCAACCGCTTCCTCCCACCATGCAAAAAAACAACAACCCCACCCAGTCATGTTCTTTTCTTTTCTGAAATTCTTATCACCTATAATACTATTGTCCCTTCAATCAGAACACAGCTAACTTTGGAGTACCAATTCCATTCTGCAGACACTACCCTTGAGGAACTCAGTCTTGGGTGCCAGGGCTATTGATTTACGGTAAACAAAACAAATCCTATTTTCCTCTGAATGCTTTAGGCTATGACCCTCCAAGTACATATACACCAGCAAATCCCCACTCAAGCCAAAAACAATAGCTTTGAGGATAACATGGTCACCCCAAATTCATTTCTGTCTGAGAAAGCAATTTGTGTTTAGGCAAAAGAGAACTAACTTGGGGCTTTGCTAGTTTGCTTTTCCCTCTAGCAGATCAATACAAACAAATTTTAGATGCTATTATATTATATTATATTATATTATATTAATTTATCATATTTATAGGAGCCCTGTGCTTTATATAATAGCAGGATGGAGAGTACAGTAATTTGTGCTTCAGTTGATACGGGCAACATGCCCACTGCAGTCTCATGATTCTGTACCATATGGCATTAAGAAAACAATTATAAAAAATGACTGCCTCTAAATAACTGAAGCTAAAGTTAGAGTAGAAGACATCTATTAAAATCTACAGTTCAATATAACATAAAGGAATGGGGGCGGGGAAATAAGGTAGAAATCATATAGTAGGGAGTTGGGACTTTTGGGGTTCTTTCTTTGCTTAAAGTTCTTTAGGCTACTATACAAATACTTCCTATGGTATGCTTCTGTTTAAGGAATGATGTATGAGCAAACACCATGAATAAAAAATTGTGACTTTGGAAACCACCTTCTGAAAGGGTCAGATTTGAATGTACTGGTTGATGCATTGCTGGTTTGCCATGGAGAGGGTTGTTGTTAATATCAACCAGTGATTCGTGCAGATAGAAACAACAAAACTCCTTTGTGTTCAGTGGGGGGGGGGGGAGTATTAATAAATGAATCAGGCCATTCATTGTTCTGAAGAGGTGAAAAATAATGACAGGGAAGAAAAACAAAGGAAAACCTGTAAAGGGCATGGCCAGCTTTGCCAATAATGGTTATATACAGCAATTAACACATGCCGTGGATATGAACTTCATAAACAGAGCAAGAATGAAACAAATCACAGATCCTGGAATGAAACATGGCACAGCTGATTTAAACAGTTAACCTGGGTGCATGGAATAGTCATCATTAGAGTGTACCACCTCCAAATGTATCAGTATAGGTGTGCATATTTGAATGTGCCCACATGTTAAAACCTCTGTACACGTGCACAGCCAGCATATTAAGGAGACATAACGTGTATAACGTGTATGTGGGCACTTTCATCCTGTCTTGATCGGAGTACCAAAATGAATCTATTCTTCATCCTAACCAGTAATCTAACGTACCTGAATAATTGAAGATCAGCTTGTATAATCCACTAGAATGACAGGGTACTCTTAGAAGGTGACCTACGGAGGAGTGGGTTGGCTATGTACATTTAATGTGGTGTGACCTTAAACCTTCTAGCCTATGGGCAACTTTAGACATTACAGAAAGGGGTGGGAGGCATAGAGAGGAAGTGCTATTCAGCTCAATCACTGCAGAACAGTTAAGTCATCTGAGCTGCCTGCAAAGACAAAAGTAAGGCTGAACTTTGTGAACAAGAAAGCAATGTTCTAGTATAATGTAAAACAAACAAACCAATATACAGTAAATATCAGGAAGGAGCGACCTTGCCTTGCATTTGAGATAGCTTCTGCAAAATGCCAGCCACAGGTTTTTGAGACCTGGAAGATCTGACATTGTTCATGGGCTTTTTGGGGGGGGGGTGTCACTTCAACCTGAGCCATTTCTCTGTGTATGCACGTATGGGCACAGGTTCATTTCTCCCTTTCTTTTAGAATATCGAGAGTGTTCTGCTGCTTTCCGAGGATCATAATGATTGACCATACCAATGTCAATGGAGAGCCTGGATGGGAGGGTTAGAGCTGTATAACTCTGGGACCATCTCTGGACTGGGAGGTTCTGTTCTGAAGGGGGATATGGCCGGTCTCTCTGTCCAGGTTGCTGCATCCCACCAGGCTTACTCCTTGACTCTGAGGACCCTAGAATCAGCAGTGCGCATAGAGAGCCCGCTCAGTCACTGCTTGCTTGATTGGGTTACCGTTGCATCCCTTGACTACCAGATTAACGGGTGCTAGAGCTAGTGGGAAATGCTGCCTTTAAAGCTGCCTTCAATTGAACAACCAGCTGTCAAATGTCAGCCCTATTCTGATACTCCTCTCTTTTTATATCTTCTGAAACTTCTCCTCTGAAGTAGGATTGCTGATGAGGCTGGACAGCTCCTTTGAAGTCCCTCCTCTCACTTTGTTGGGTATACGTGAGGGTTCAACCAGATTTTGGTTGGCCTGATTGCCTAGTCTTCTTGTTGCTCTCCAAGAGGGAAATGTGAAGTTTCTGAACTGGGTTATTACTCCTCTGGTTTATGTTATGGTCAGGTCTGGCTTACCTCAAGTCATGACCTGAGCCTGACTCACAAGATTCAGTTCAGGGCATTCTCCAGAACTAATGGAAGCCCTATTATTAGTGATCTGTTGACCATTAGAAAACATGAAAGAAATTATCCATTAAAATTATTTTGTGGGCTTTGATTTTATCTCTGAGTGGAAGACATTTGGTTTGGAGAGAGAGAGAGAGAGAGAGAGAGAGAGAGAGAGAAAGATCAGACAGACTGCATGGAGAATCATGGCACATGAATATCTTTTTCTCTCTTTGCTACTTGGTTGCTTGCCAGTTTCATTCAGTGTGCTAAGGACATTTAACAAAATCTGTTTGAGCTGTTAACAAGCTGATTGAATATCCATCACACCAGAAAGAATGTGCAGAGCACTAGCCCACACCTCTACCTAGTACCTTCTAACATTTTTTTTTTTACATCACACTTACACAGGAGCAAAACATCAGAAGAACATCTTGTGGTGTTCAAGTGCTGTGACACATCCATGTGGGGCAGCTGTTGAGGTAATCAAGGCAACAGAGGAAAGCATGCTCAGATGACACTAGAAAATGGTGTCATTTCAAGTAGAGATTTTGATCACAGACTGCAGCCTATCTAGTTTAAAATAAAACCACAAGAATCTACCCACCCTGCTTGGGATGGTGTGGAGTTCAGCTTATTTATTTAGTTTATTGATTATTAACATTTTTATATTGCTTTATTTGCTAAAAGGCCACCAAGGTGGTGCACAGCCATTTAAAACAACAATAATAGGAACTTCCATTAAAACACATACTAGGACCACCATTTGCAGCAGGGTTGAGACACACTTCTGCAGCAGGCTTTTGAAAAAATGTGGGTTGGGATGTGTGAATCAGCAAAACCCAACTTCACTGAAGCTCTCCAGATTCCATCCTGAAGCTCATTCTGACTCAAGTCCCTATCAGACTGTGAGCTTTGTTTTTTTTTCTTTTCGCATGAAAGTCCATGTGTATCTTTCCATATGTATACATCAACTGTGCACATCTTTCAAATGTATGCATTCTTCTGCCATTGTTTGTGCACATTTTTCAAAAGTATGCATTCCAAATGTTCGTATGCCATTGAGTGTATTTTTATTTTTATTTTGGTCCGCCAATCACACTGCAAGCTTGGAAAAGTACAGACTTCGGCCCCAGATTCGGTTCGAGTCCGTGTTCAGTTCAGGAGGTGCGAACTGGGTAAACCCTGATCAAAAATGAACTGGAATGAATTTCTCATACATCCCTAGGCCGCCTGCGTGGGGGAGATCACAATTGCTCTGACATCATATTTTACAGGTGGTATGTGGGGGAGGGGAGGGGTTCACGTCCGCTGCACTATTACAGAAGGGACTTGGTAGCCTGGTAATTATATATAAACTGTGCATACATTTAATTGTAGGTAGGATCACAGCCTGATTTTTCAATATGTATTGAGGGGTTGGGAACTTCCAGGAGTTGGGGGACCACACTGCCCACCCAGAATGCATCTGGGGCCGCACCACACCCCAACCATCATCAAAATCACTGCTAAATTTGAAGCTGCTGGGTGAAGTAATTTGGAGATTTGGGCTGAGATGTCACCAGCATGCTGATGACCCCCAAATCCATTTCAGATCATCATTCAAGTCAGGTAAAGCTGTGGAAGTGCTGAAGTGGTGCCTGGATTCAGTCATGGTCCTCTGGATGAAGACTAAGAAACAAACTTGATTCTGACAATGTGGTGATGTGATGTGTAGATGATTCCCAGGATGAGGCTGTTTGTTTTCCTGGATTCAGCTTTCCCACTACATCAGGGCTCTCCAACCTTGGGTCCCCAGATGTTGCTGGCCTACAGCTCCCAGCATATCCAGCCAGCATGGCTAATGGAAAGGGATTCTGGGAGCTGTAGTCCAGCAACATCTGGGGACCCAAGGTTGGAGAACACTGCACATGCACTAGATGCTGAAGTACCTGACTTCCATAGAAAGGCTCCAGTGCTGATCTTTGACATCCCTGATGTAGCTAAGCCCATGCCATAGCACTAGAATCCAAGGATTGCACTACGTTCCACAGCACCACCACAATTAAGCACTGCAGCAGTGTCCCATTGCAGTGTCACTTTCATCCCTGATAGAAGTGTCATTTTCAGCCCAAACAGAAATGCCTTTTTCAGCTCTGCTGTAACTACTGGGACAACTTGCTCATTTCCACAGACCCTTTTCTGTCTGCATTTTCAGCACAACGTAAAGCCAAACAAACAAACAAACAAAAAGGAATAACTTGCTATGAATTTACTCTCGGCCAACTCTTCCTTAATCCACCTTTCTTTTCTTGTTAGCACCACATGCTGACATGGACTGGGATGCCCCACTCCAGCCTCTTATCTTGCAGCCAACCAGAATCTAAGCCCCAGGATTTGCTGGCTATTCCAGGGCTTGTCTCCTCATCTTACCCAGTTTAACACAACGGTTGTGACATCACAACACCTGCTGGGCGGATGAGAGGATGGCTTCCACCCCCCTAAAATACTCACCCCCAAGTGGCCTTTTCAACACCTTTGCATTAATCCAGACTATCCCACGATCTCTACTGCTACTATGTTCAGATTCATGGTTCCTATCTAAGGCCAAGTTGCCAGACCTACCTACCTAAGCAGCAACATTTTGTGGAAGAGTCGCATTTTAAAATAAGGTTCATCCACTTATGATCGCAGGAGCTGATATCCTCTAAATAATAATAATAATAATAATAATAATAATAATAAATATTTTTTTTAAAAAAATCTAAAATGAAATACAACTTCATCTGGTCCATTAGTGCAATGGAGCCAACAAGACACATGATGTAGTGATATTACTATTACTTTTTTAAAGCATTAAACAAATTTGTGGAGGGCAAGTCCAGCAACAGCTTTTAGCCATTATAACCAAATGGAATATCATTGTATAGAGACTAACTTTCATTACCAGAAGTGGAGGACAAACAACATGATATGGCCAACACCTTCATACTTTGTTTGAGAATCACCAAAGACTTCTGACTGAAAATTTGGAAACAGAAGCTCAGCAACTGCTGGATTTATTTATTTTTAAAGTAAGACATTTGCATGGAAAATTACACCTTTGTGATTTTTTTTTAAGTATGTCCCCTGCTCCTATTGCTGCATTTCCAACCAGAAATAATAATAATAATAATAATAATAATAATAATAATAATAATTCAATTCACTGCAGGGAAGGAAATTGCACAAATGTAGGACAACCAGGCTGCCTGGCAATACAGCCGCAGAATTATTATTAAAACACCTCCTTCCAAATCTACCTCCTTCCAAATCTTCTTCTAGAATTAAAACTAACAAGAAAGTGGGGAAAGGGTGAAAATAAATCAAACCTGAACAGTTTAACAGCATCCTCTCTAAATGGCATGTTTTCAATTTCTCATACAGCATCTTTGCGGGCTGTTTAGCAACATGTTTACATCTGCTTGTGTCATGCAGGCCATTGGCAGCCTTCCAAGCTGAAGGTAATTCAGGTTATTACAATCAGAAAAAAAACAAAAAAAAAAACAATGACAACCCTCCTCTTCCAATCTGGAGAGAGGGTGGGATCAGAAGCGACAGCTGGGACTAGGTTAAGAGCTTTGTGGTACTGTAGCAAATGGGATTTGACTATTTATTCTTTTTTTTTTACTTTTAATTTTTTTTATGCAATTAAAATGCTGCTATGGATGGCTTACAGCTACTGTATCACAATATTTTTGGATAAACATTATAAAGGGCACATAAAGCCCACATCATCATTTTTTTTTAATGATATATCCCATTAAAAAACTATATGAAGGGAGTCCAATTCAGTACAAAGGTTTTATTTTAAGATAGCCCACTCTCAGTTGAACACTAGAAGCCACCAATCTGGCTTAGGGATGGGAGAATTGGAGAAGCTAGAGCTCATTGAGGTTCTCTGAGTTCCACCTGGATGCTCTGCCTGCCTCATTTCTGTTCCGGATTGTGAGCTTGTTGTTTACTGTTGTTTAAATGGGAAAACTGCCCATTTGGGGGGGGGGTATGCATATTTTAAAGTGCACACCCAAAGGCATACTTTCCCTCCATTGACTAAAGAGCCCAAATGCACACTTCTTGAACCATCATCACAAGCTTGGTAATGTGCAAACTTTGCTTGCCAACTATGCTTGTGTTCATGTTCATGTTCAGGAGTATGAGCAGGACATGTTCTGTTCACAGATGAACCAAAATGCAATTTTTGTACATGCTTATCAAGATGCAGTTCCTCACTTCTGCTTTCCCTGACTCTGTGTACTTCTCTTATCTACCTTTTTTGCGTCCTAGTTTTCCTTTCCTTCTTGTTCCATGCCCCCCTTCACTAGCCTTCTCTTCTTCATCCTCCCTCTCTGGACCACTTCCAACCCTTCTTTCCTAGGCCCTGCTTATTCTATCCATCCTTCCCTCAGCCCTTCTGCATGTACATACCGCTCATCCTTAGATCCTGAGAAGCTCACCAAAGAGAAAACAGATACTTGGGGTCAGTATCTGTTAAACAGGGGGGGGGGGGAGGGAATGGATCTAATCTGTAAGAACTAAAAGAAAGTGGCCTCTGTACATTGTTTGTTTATATGGGGCATTCTTTGCTATCCCTATCTCTTTCAGAGGATGCCAGGATAACACACTAGACATTGGACAGCCAGGATGTAATGCCAGGGTGTCCAAAGCAGACCCTATATACTTTGCAATTTGCATATAGAACAACCTCCCTCAACCTGGTGCTCTTTAGATATGTTGGACTTCAACTCCCATTAGCCCCAGCAAGCATGACCAATGGTCAGGAATCCTGGGTGTTGTAGACCAAAACATCTGGAATGGAAGGGGCTGAGTTGGGGAGGCTGATACAGAAGGTCCCTTGTTGGAATTTCCAGCATCTCTCGTTCAAGCAGGAGTTGGTAAAGTGTGGGCCTCCAGATATTGTTGGACTGCAACTTTCACTGGCCCTAGTCAGAATAGCCAATGGAGAGGGATGATGGAAGTTGCAGTCCAATGGCTGGAGGACCACGCATTCTGCATCCCTGAGTTTAAGGATCTGGGTACAAAGCATGGAAAGATCCTACCTGAGTTTGGTGCCTGAGACACTGAAGAACTACTGATCATCACAGCAGGTAGATCTGAGCTAGAGCAGCGTTCCTCAACCTGGTGCTCTTTAGATATGTTGGACTTCAACTCCCATTAGCCCCAGCAAGCATGACCAATGGTCTGGGTGTTGTAATCCAAAACATCTGGAGGGCACCAGGTTGGGAAAGGCTGGGCTAGATAGATCAATAATTTTGCATAGCAGAAAGTGGTTTCTTAGATGGTAATTGTCATGTAAGAGGTTGTGTAAGCAAACATATGTGGGTTTTTAACCTCCATTTTTTCTTATTGAACCTCCTAGTATCAAACTGTGTTTGTATATTTGTTTCTTCCAACCGCTCTAAGAAATAAAAGTAGTTTCATACTTCGCTGCAATGGAATTGCTTATATATCTGTGAGTGATCTTGGGGATAAAGATCCAAGTGCATGTGGGTTTTTCAGTGTTCGAATGTTCTACTTCTGTCTGTGCATCTGAACATCCCATCACACTGTATGCATGTTAATACCTATCAGTTAACTAATACCCATCAGTTATGACCGACCAGGAACTGTGTACCAAAGCATAATTGTGCACACACAAAAGATGCACAAAACCATGAGGAGCAAGTTATCTTCTTTTCCCTCTCTAGAACTGCTTTCCACATTTTCCCCTGTGTTCTATAGCAATGAACCAGTAACACAGGAAACTTCATTACAGATATGTTCTATGCCTGGATTGTGTCTGCTGAAAATCTTCTTTAGGCCTTTCAGTAAACACAGAATGAACAATGGGAGAACTCTGGCTGGCTCATATCATAAAGTCATCATGCACATACTCCATAGGAGCATGCTGTCATTCTCCCCATTTTTCCAGCCCCAAGAAATAGATTTCTAAAGAAAATTCACAGATTGAATTGAAGTTTGCTCTTTTCAGGGTCTACTCCCATTGTTCACTACATTCTGAATTGTTCATTATAATCTATGCTAGTGTGTGGTTTTCACTTACACTCATACTGTATCATGGATTTTGTAGTCTTAGAGATACACAACTCCACATACATTGGAGGGGGGGAAAGTAATATTATAGGATTTATGGTGAAAGGTTGACACATATAGTGAATAACCAAAATCACAACATATGCACTTCTGAAACTAGTGAATTTGTCAAGAGTACCGTATTTTTCCGTCTATAAGACGCCCCCATGTATAAGAAGCCCCCCACTGGGCAGTTTTGCAACCATGCGGTTCTCTCCTTGGCTTACTTCCGTGTATAAGACGACCCTCAATTTTTAGGCTAGCGATTTTAGGAAAAAGTATAGTCTTATACATGGAAAAATACTGTATAGTGAATTTTGGTATGGCTACTAATTGTGAGCAGCTTTTGGATCTGCTAGTCCTGAAATATTCCATCTACATTTTGTTTTGTTTGTTTAATGACTGGAAGTCTAGTTTCATGGTTCTTTTATGAAAAAATAAGTCTAGTTTTAGTATTCCCAGTTCAATTTTAATTAGGTCGACCTACCAGCATTTTCTAATTGTAATTAAAGTTGTACCTTAAAGCCTTTCAATTCAGCACTTCTCAGATCACCTCAAAGTGCTATGAATCTCAAAGTGCAGCTGAGCTGGGAATCCTTGGCTTGTATCCTGTTAATTCTACGTAGAGTAGACCCATTGAAATTAATGGGACTTCCTTTATTATTACATTTAGATTCCACTTTTTTTTCTCCTTTGCACGGAACCCAAGGCAGTGTACATTGTCCTCCTCCTCACAACTCTGTGAGGTAGGTTAGGCTGAGAGTCACTCACTGGCCCAAAGTCACCCACTGAGCTTCATGGCTGATCTCCCGAGTCCTAGTCCAACACGTTAACCACTACACCACACTGGCTTAAGTTAGACAAACACTGGATACAACCCATTACCCAGAAGTCTCATGTTTATGATGAAACAAGGTAAATGCATGAATTGGTTTCCATTCTTAGAAGTAATGCTGTGAGGTTTGGGGTACAGAAGTACAGAAAAACGACCAGTGATGAATCCTGCCTTCCTTTGCTCCACTCACTGTGTCCCTTTCTCTCCTCCTTCTGAGACCCAAAAAGTGTTTGAGGCTGACAAGCCACCATCCCTCACTCCACTCTGTTGGCTAGAAGCTAAGGGGGAGAGAAATACCCACCTCCACATAACGACTCAGACATGATTGTTTTAATACAGCTTCACTGCCCATTTCCACACAACACAGTGCCCCACGTTCATTGGCAAACAGCACCATCTCACTCCGGACCAAGCATTTCTATATACACACTCCCAAAAGAGACATGACTGCCACATTTCAAACATCAGTGGATGGACGGACGGGCTCTCCTTAAAGAGATGGAGTGAGATGACTTGTAAGGAAGTGTCAGGGAGCTGTCAGCTCCCATCCCAGGATGCAGAAAGGGACTCAGAGGCTGCCATAGATATGCTACGTGGGCTGGTTCTCAGTCTCCCAAGGGGGAGGAGGACACACTACAGGATTATATTCCACATTTGAATTTAAACAAGTATTTTTGAATGGTACTAACAGTGGGGGAGGAAGTAGGCAGGTTGAGAGGAGGAGGAGCAAACAAGAGCTAACATCAGCACTTCTCTTGCTGTCTGCAGAGACAGAACTGTATATGCTAGATAGTCTGCATATAAGGAACTCAGCCATGCACTGGAATGTTAATCAGCCTCAAATAAAAGCTAGATTCTAAATATTATCTATTTCATCAGAGCCATCTTGCAAACCATTATGTACAAGGTGTGTAGATTCCTGAAGCTACAAATGTATATCTGGAGGATTTTTATTTTATTTTTTAAACTGCAGTGCCTCTCTTTCAGTATATCCTCAGTTCTAAGGAGATTCGCAGCCGCCTTTGCTTTGCTCTATTTTGACAAGATTGTGCAAACAGCATAAACAGGACATGTGCCAACACGCGACTAACTGCATGCTGACTGTATGCAGAATGACGACCGAGCGTAGGGGTGGGGGAAATGAAAACATCAGGATAAAAGCAACAGCCCACTTCCCTGTGCTGGGTTTGTGAAACCATCATCCTGATGACGACTCCTGCACATACAACCATTCCCATGACAGAATCAGCACTTGCTGCCCAATGATATCCAAGGTACCATAGTTTCTCTGCATCCTTGAAATAGGAACAAATAGTATTGTGTGGCAACACTTTGACTTTCCAGTGATTGGTGCTGTACACTGGAGGGCATTCATGTTTACCTAATCAATGCATTTCCTTGGGAGCACATCAGCGGGGAACTACTCATGCTATAGTGTCCATCTTCTGGCTTCCCTCCTGTCTTTGAGTGCAGTAGGAAAAAGTTGCTCTTACCCACTAGGGCTCATCACAGAGCATGGAGTGAGGTTTCTTTAGCATCTAGGAAGCAAAAATTACCAAGTCAATGTGCCCCACACATAATATATTCCTGCTATAAATACCTATTCTCATTTCTTTTCTCTGTGTGTGTGTGTGTGTGTGTGTGTGCATGTGCAGGTTTAAGTGCACACAGAGTGCCAGTGGATGCCCATGCATACATGGGTGTGGGGCTTGGAAAAATAATAGATAATCTATCCATCGCAATGTAGTACCCAACCATTTTTTGCTGGAGTACCCCTTGATTATGATATATCTCTTCCCTTAATCTTATTTTGGTTCTAGAACACCAGTTTGTTATAGTGTGTGTGTGTGTGTGTGTTTCATAGATCATAGAGTTGGAAGGAGCCTCCAAGGCTATCGAGTCCAACCCCCTGCTCAATGCAGAAAACTAGAGGAGGGGGTCCCCCATCCAAGTAATAATCAGGCTTGACCCTGCTTAGCTTTCCACGCTCAGACAAGCTGAGCCAGCGTAGTGTGTGTGTGTGTGTGTGTGTGCGTGCGTGCGTGCACGCGCGCACACACACACATGTGCCAGAAAAAGTGAACAAGAGAGCCTTCCCATTTTGTTCTGTCATACTACATGCAAGATCTACCACCTCCTACCCAATCCTTTCAGGGAACTGTAAACATCTGATGACGCTGGAGTGACATGATTATGGCACATTCCTGCTGGGCTCATTCCCTCTGTGCTCACCTTTGACAATTCTGACTGCCCAATCCCACCAGCATCATATTATTTTACATGATCAGGAATTCCTGTCTATCCAAGGCATGGTGGTGGCATTTCATCTGACCTCCGTGGTTCCCTTCTTGCTCGATTGCCTCTCCTTGTCTCCTGTCATGCATCTCCAACTTCCATGTCTTTCCATGACATCTCCCAAGATCCTCTGTCCTTGAACTGTATGTTTTCATACACAACAGAGTTTATCTGCAGAGCAAAGTTCTTCCTTAGCTTTGCAGGATATTTTTTTTTAAAAAAAATATCCCTAGGTAGCTCTCACATATTTCTCCGTCTTTCCTTCCCGCACAATTCTTGTTCTAATTAAATATTGTACCGTAATTCCTCCTGGCCCCTCATTCCATACCCTTATTGATCTTTTGATCTATTCCAGCATAAATTATTTTCAATTTCTAGCAGTAGGTTGACAAACAAACCAACAAACCACAATTCTTTTGAAGTTCTTTTTCATACTAAAAGCAAAGCAAAACAAAAAACAACAACAAAACAAGGCACGTTCCTCTCCACAAGATCTCACTCATGGTTCTTAGTAATGTAGAAATAAAGTTAGGCATTTTTCTCCCCTAATGGCCTTCAAATCCATCTGCAAAGCTTTTCCTGACATTAAAGAAAGGGCTATATTTTATATACATTTAGAGTTTTATAGGAAACACCCCAGCTCTTACCTTTGAGAAATCACATTTATCCTTGCTTTGGTAATACAATCTCCGGAAGGTACTTGGTACTTCTTGCTATGCCATGCATCCTTTTTTTAAAAAAAGATACAATAATAGATATATTTTTAAATCCTTAGTCGATCCAGCTAGGCAAAAATGAAGAAACCTTGGCAGATGGAACCTGATTCAGCGAAGTCCGAATGACAGAATCCGTGAGACTCCTTACTCAGTGATATCCACAGCACAAAAAACAAAACAAAAAGACATAGAACTGGTGTGTGTGTGTGTGTGTGTATAAGAGAGAGAGAGAGAGAGAGAGAGAATAAACTTGTTCTTTCTTCTTTCCAAAAGACTCTGTTTTGAAGGACTAAGCAGCCTGCAGGCTTTTCAAGCATCCGGATCCTAAGGCATCCCAGAGTACCACATGCATGTGCTCCTTGCAACTCTCCAAGTTCATGTTAGCAGAGCCCCACTTCTGTGTAGATGTGTGTATGTGAGAGAGAAAAGGAGGGGGAATACCCACCCACCCCCAACACACATGCACACATGCACACACTCACACAGATGGATGGATGGATGGAAAGGAAAAGGTGGGAGGGAAGAGAAGGGGGGGAAACCCAGCACATTGGAGTGATCTCATAAAGTGCTCTAGATGGCAGAGCCCGCACGGCTTGTAAGACAAGCTGTGTGGAAGAGGGAAGCAGCAGGAGGGGAGGGAAACACACACACACACACGGAGAGAGAGAGAGAGAGAGAGAGAGAGAGAGAGATTGAAGGGGGGGGGAATCCACCCTCGCAAGCAGCAGCTTGAGAAATTCTTCTTACCTCTTCTGATACTGTGTCATAGAGCAAAGGGTCTCTGCAGCAAAAAAATAAAAAAATTTTAAAAAAAAATCACCTAGGCACCCATCAGTTTTCCCATCGTCAACCGCAAAGGTAGCAAGCAAAATACTTTTTTTTTTTTTTTTTTGAGAGAGAGAGAGAGAGAGAGGAACGGGAAAAGACCTCAATGCTTATTAAAAACAAAAGTGGACGGGGACGGAGAGCTCTAGGAAGCGGCAAGGGGAGAAAAGAGGGGGGCGGGCAGACGGACACCGAGACTTCAGAGGGCTTAAGGGAACGAGGTATCTGATCCACGGTCCAAAACTCCCGGACTGACGCTCTGTGCTAACGCGGCACTGCGCTGCTGTCTATAAGCCATTGCGTAATAATAACGACACCCCCACCCTAAGTTGTACAGACGCCGCCTGACATGCTTAAATCCTCCCAGCAGCATCAATGAACATTTGTCAGCAGAAAGCATGTCAGTTCTCTGCACGGGGAGGGGGAGGGGAGAGCAAAGACCTGGCTGCTGCTGCTGCTGCTGCTTCTTCTTTTTCTTCTTCTTTAAAGCACAGTTCCTCCTGCTGCCGCTGCTACAAAGGCTTGTTAAAGCAGCATCAGCAGCATCTGTGCTAAAGCAATTGAATGCAAAAAAGAAAAGAAAGGGGGGGGAGAGAAGTCTATCTCTAAATATAAGAGCAAGGTCCACTCTGTTGACACTATTCAATACGAAGGAGAAGAGAAAGAGGTGGACGAAGAAACAGAAATTGTACTTGTGGATTTAGTATAATTTTAGTATAGTAACTTCACTGCCAGAGATTTGGGGGAGTACATTATTGGGGAGGAGATTTGATAGTCTATGTTTGATTCTTTTTGTAGCAGATGGTTTAGGAAAGTCTAATAGATCTAAAACCCAGAATATTCCCCTGTGTGTGTTTGTGTGCATGTTGCTCAGCGCTGTCTGCTGAACAACCTCCCCCCCACACACACACACATCAAGAATTTCTTCTCTCTTCATCTGGTGCAGTTTTTGCATATGGGTCTTGAGAGATGTGGGCTACTCATTTACAGAGGAACAAGAATATACCTTCAGAAATGATGGAAAGAGGTGTGTGTGCGCGCATGTGTGTGGCATAAAATGTATCTCTTGGCACAGGGAGCCCTGGAATTGCCAAGACGGTTCATTCATACCTGCGTATGGTCCATGTAACATCCTATCCTGCCCAGTGACTTTGCAATAATGCTATAAATTGGCTTTGGCTTACACAGGACCAATGCAATATCCAGATGTTTGAAACAGGATACAGGTTTCTCACACTTATTTAAGGGAAAGCTAGGCTATATATGGAGAGCTCCGCAGCAGCAGCAGCAGCTGTGGTCTGTGCAAGAGATTTGGCTGGCAACACTGAGTGAGCCAAAGGGGGGGGGGGAGGTCATGATCCATGTGATGCAGGTTGCACTGCTGGCAGCCACCTGCTGGTCCTACAGTGGAGCCGATCCACATGGTAAGCGCCCGTTCAAAACACTTGGATTCACAGGCTGAGCTGCCACCACACTGAAAGCTTTCCCAAGGCCTCTGCATGATGGACATCGGCTTATAAAGCCTCTCCACACACAGTGTTTTTTTACATGTTCATCGAAGTGTGCAACTAAAAACCAGCAAATGCAGTCAACCGGTGTTTGAAAACACAAGCGCCATGCAAATACACCCTTCAAAGGGGCAGGACGGGTTCCAGGTCCTTGTTGAATCATGTAGTGTAGTTGGCAACCTGGGTTTGTGTGACTGTGTAATATGTGCAATGGCCTTTAGAAACTTTACTTTAGCTACCTACATGCTCTCACGTAAATAACTTGATCATGACTTACCAAAAACAAAACAGCTATTCAGCAGATGGAATTAGCTATCCTTGATGACAACACAACAAGAACAAGTAGCGCTGCTTGCAGTATGCTATAAAGTAAGTATTTCTTTTTCCTGCCTGGTTTCTGACATGGTAATTGCGGTGGGGTGGGGTGTAGGAATCAAGGGTCCATAAAAAATAGATCCTTAATAATAATGATGACAATATGGATGACTTTAGAAAAAGGTATCGCATCAAATAAATACATGTTTTAATCATCATATTTTTACCTTGTCTTTCAGGATATAGGGTTTTTTTATATATATACATAATTTATAGAACCGTCATGAAAACAATTTAAACAGCAACAACAATAGCATTTCAAAGCAGCAGAGCGGAACTAATCTGCCATCCTATATCCACTTATATGGGTGTAAGTCCCATTGAATTCAATGGGACTTACTTCTGAATAGATATGAATAGGATTGCACTGTGAACTAGGAAAACTATTTAAAAGGGTCCTTTTTAAAAGTCATCCAAAGCTATCAAAAGCAGGACCAGCCCAAGATATTTTGCTTGCTGCCTGGGGCAAGGAACAAGATACCCCTGCCTCCATTCTACATACAGAAGCCAATTGGACTGGCAATTGAATCTAACTTCAGGACTGGTGACAGGACAGCATCCTCTCCTCCAGCTGAGGGCAGCAGGCGAGGTTAGTGGGCACAGCCCAGGCTAAAAGACTATCCTGCAACACCTTACCACTGCTCTGTGCCCCCCAGCATCTTCTGCCTGAGGTGGACCAAAAGCCCGGAAAAACAAATACTTCTATCAGGTGCCTAAAATCAAAGAGAGAGAGCTTCCTCTCTGGTAGCTATCCACCTCACCTTAGATAGTGGAGGCACCGCGAGCCAGGTGTCTCGTCTGATAATGATCTTAACAACTAAGCAGGTTCATTTTGGTGTAGCCAGTCCTTCAAATATAGGGCAAGCACAGAATGTCTCCCCAAGCAAAGGCCATCTTTCTTGTTCAGAAGACAAGACCAGGCATTACTATCAATACTCCAGGAATGATTGAACAAGGAGATCTTAGTAAAGCTAAAGAAGCCGAGATGCTTCAACAGCTGCTTGGACAATTTAATTTGCTGCAAATGTCACTCACCTTGACAAATGTGTTGATAACGTGTGCTGAAACCCTGGCCATTGCAGCATGTGTTGACAAAACAATTTGACACAGACATCGGGGAACTCCAAGATTCTGCTTTGTTTCCTCCCCCCCCTGTTCAAAATACAGAGTGGAGCTGATCTGTATGGGCTTGAAGAAGGTGCCTAATCAATGGCTGACAATCAACTTCATTTATTGAAGAACCACTCCAAACAACCAGTCAATGGCAATGTTGATGGAAGCGACTATAGAGACTACTGTGAAATGAACCCACAGGCATTTGTAGGTAGGTACAACAAATCCTTTTAAGCATTCCCCCCCCCCAGCCATTTTAAGATCATAGGCAAAGAATGTACATAATTCACATGATCCCCCCCCACTTTGGTCTCCTTGTAGAGCTCCTTGTAGGACATCTGTCATGTATACCTCCTTCCTTCTGATGCACCAGAAAAAATGCAGAAGATGCTGATCCTTGAAGAGTCATGAAGACAGAGCTCAGCTTCTTGGAGAATGTAAGGATAACATTTTGGAAATGTTATTGGGGAGGGGACAGGGACCAAGAATACAATGCAGCAAACTTTATTGACTCGAAGAAGAAATCCATAGGCAGAGTGAGGCTGCTCTTCAATCCTTCAATGGTTTCCCAGGCCCCATAGGGGAGTTCACAATGGCATGATGTTGACACTCAGTTTCAGCTGTTAGTTTTTGGCATCATTAGCCTGTAGGGATGTATTAGAATTTTTTGACCGATGGTTCCCCATTATGTTCAAGCTCAGGGAACTGTGGATTGTTTGAACTGTAGTTTGTTAGTTTCAGATCCGGACTTTTTCTGAAACCACATTTTAAACAAGTCACAGTTCTCTGAGTTTGCCCATAACAGGGAACTGTGGTTTGTTTAAAGACAGAAGCAAAAGCTTCCATGCAAGAGCAAGGGGAAGGGGAGCATGGGAGCCCAACGCTTGTGCAGCCTTGGTCATGTACCAGGAAGCGAGTTCTGGCACCTGATATAGAGAGGAGGCTGAGACTAGGGACACAAAGGGTAATGTGGGGACACGTGAACATTTCTCTGTCACTTAGGTCATCTTCTTTACTCAGAATTTGTGGGACTAGTTATTGAGGCTTGAGGGGCTGGTAGATGCTCATGCAGCCAAATAAATAATAAAGACATGAACAATGCTATCCTATACATCTCTACTCAGACCTAAGTCATATTGAGGTCAGTCGCACTTTACTCTCAGGTAACTTGTTGGTCACAGAAATGCTCACAGTGTCAATGTGTTCCTGTTTTTGCTGATGGAAATAACTGTGTTGGAATTACAGTCCTTCATTAGCACAGACATGTTCGTTGTGGAAATGCTATTGGGGAGCACTGTTCTCTTAAAACTGTCAAAATATATCTGTGCACATGAGCCCTCTGGTGTGACATTCTTCCTACATGCACCAAGGTGACAATTATTACCATGATATATTGGCTGTGGCACTTTGGTGCTTTTACAAACACTTCTTAGAATATCAAGATATCGCATATTATGGAGCAGCATAAGTATGCTTTGACCATAGTAGAATCTACGGGCTTCAAAGACTTCAATTTTAATGGACCTCTGTTTCTTCTGACTAATATATGCATCAAGGTAGAGGGGAAGATGGAATCCTGATCGGGGAACTCCAAGATTCTGCTTTGTTTCCTCCCCCCACCCCGTTCAAAATACAGAGCGGAGCAATTCCAAGATCCTTCTCGTGTGTAGTACTGTTGAGCCAAGTATCCCCCATCCTATAACTGTGCATTTGGTTTCTTTTTCCTGGGTACAGCACTTGGCATTTATCCCTCTTAAATTTCATTCTGTTGTCTTCAGCCCAGCACTCCAGCCTATCTAGATCACTTTGAATTTTATTTCTGTCTTCCAGGGTATTAGCTATTCCACCCAATCTAGTGTCATCTGCAGACTTGATAAGCATTGCACCTCCTCATCCAAGTCACTAATAAAAATGTTGAAGAGCACTGGGCCTATTCACTTCCAAGCCCAATTTAATGTGCTGGTGCTTACCTTTAAAGCCCTAAACACCTTAACACATATTGTATCCTGGCAGATTGGTAAAATTGGTGGCAGGGGGAGGACAGGTCATGATTAGGGGATAAAAAGGAGAGCTATGGTAGCTGGGTTGAAACAAGGTCCCAGCTGTATTAACTAACTATCTGCATAGGGATCTGCATCATCACCCCAGTGTAAGTAAGTATACTCCTGAATCAGAAGCCAAACCTCCACATATCTTCTGTCCCTTAATCCAGGCATACGGTGGCCATGTGTCCTCTTTTACAAAAGACAGTTCTCTAATTTAAAGTGTCCTCTATGAAGGACTTTTGTGTCCAAGTTCAATTTGTATTTTATATAGATATATATTGTACATCACCCAGAGTGGCTGGGTCACTGGCCAGATGGGCGAGAAATATAATAAATAAAGAAATAAAGATAAAGAACCATTAGAAGGGTTGCCCATTAACACCTAAACAGCATACTGAACAGGCAGGCACACAGGTCACCTAGCCACAGTCTTCCACACTATGGTGAGATATTGACTGGATTCACACGACACAACAACCAACCAATGATAGCAGTCAACGGTTGGTTGATGTGTCGTGCGAACCCAGCATGGGTTACTCATGATAACAACCCATGGTTTGTTGTAGGATTTCTTTGACCACAATGGGGTGTCATGTTGTCCGAACCCAGATGACTCAACCCATCATGGATCAAGCCTGACAACAAGTGAGCCATTTGGCAGGAGTGGCAAAATCCCCTTGCCGCTCTTGCCAGGCACTGGTCAGCGAGCGTGGCTGATAGCTGCCCCCAAAGTGCCCAAGTGGCACTTGGAGGCGGCTGTCAGAGGCTTCTGCTCTCGCCACCAGCAGAGAGAGCGATCTCCCATTCCCGTCTGCCCCTGCCAGCCATTTTGGGCTGGTGATGGTGGCGGGGAAGGGCCGCGAACACCAGCTGGCTGAGCACTGCTGACAGCCACCCCCAAAGTCCCCAAGTGGCACTTGTGGCCAGCTGTCAGAGGCTACCCCCATTGCTCACCATGGCAGTAACGTCTTTCAGGCCTGCAACAGCAGCGTACAGCAGGAGGAAGTTGGTGGCGGTGATCCCAGCTCCACTGCAAGCCGATAGGGCTTGTGTCAGTGGCACGGGAAGAGAGTGGGTTGGTCTACTCGTGAGTTGACCACCCCAATCCTGGCTCTGCCACTCCATGCCACCACCACAAGCCAAAGGGGTTCACATTGGTGGTGTGGGATGGAGATAGTGTCGGTCTACTCATGAGTTGGCCTACCTGATCCTGACTCTGCTGTCCTGCACCACTTCCACAAGCTCTTGCATTGGCAGCGTGGGCCGGAGAGTGGATCCATCTGCTTGTGAGTCAGCTGCCCCAATCCCGGTTCCACCACCCCGTGCTGCCACCACAAGCCAACAGGGCATGCATTGGCGGTGCAGGGTGAACATCACTCCAGCTAGCTGCAGTGATGCCTGCTCCCCTGTCTCCCCACTACCCGCCACCACCACCAATGTGGGAAGCAGGGGGAAACCTCAGTGCTCCCACAGGGTCCCTTGGGATACCCACGGGAAGGCCGCCAAGTGGGAAGGAGGTGAGCAAGGTCCCATGATGTGCCTGATCATGTCGGGCACATCGTGTGCCCTCAGGCAGACAACACACACTGCGTAGTTTGTGCCAGAGTGTGAGTTGTCATGTCGTGCAAACCCACCCATTGTTTAAATAGAAATATAGAACAATAATAATGTCTAAATTTGCATCTATGCATATGGATGGATATATGCAAATATTATGCAAATCACTACCCTCTTTTGTTCTTTTATTGATGTGTTTCCTTTTGGGGGCTGATTTTTGGGAAAGCCCCATCCAGGCTCTGAGACCCAATGCTCCAGTTTCCTCATGGCCACACATCCACAGATGTGTTGAGGGAGGCTGGCCTGAGTCGCCCCCACAGCCCAAAAACACTGATTTGCAAAGACAGGCGTGCCCTTAAGGAGTTCTGGCCCTTGCCCCAGAGCCCAATAGCTCCATGAGCATGGTCTAGGGCAGAGGTGGGCAGCTTATGGCTCTCCAGATGTTTTAGTCTACAATTCCCATGATCCTTTGGCATTGGCTATGCTGGTTAGGGATCATGGGAGTTCTAGGCTAAAGCATCTGAAGGGCCACAAGTTGTCCATCCCTGATCCAGGGAAGCTGTTTTCAGTCTCTAATTCATGCCAGAATGTGCCTCCATTTCTGACCTCTCCTTACATGCACTAACTGTGCCACTGACCCTGCTGTATCTAACTAACTCTACTCCTTGGTAGTACATATGCATTTTAGCATATATGTATACTTAGCACTGCAGGTCAGGTGATTTATTGTTTTCCACCATTCCTGCTAACATGAGTCTTGTTTTGTTTGTTGTTGGCCTTGCACAATCCCAAACAAGTCCCCCTTGCATCTCCTGCCTTCTTCAAATTGCACGAGCTACAGTCCTTAACACTCCAGCTCTTGGCAGAGTTCTCTACACTTCAGCCTGGTTAGCCATTCATTTTATTAATTTCCCTATGCAGTGCTGTAACTATTTTAAAATTTGCTTTATCTATACACACAACATTGCGGGCAAGCTATTACTCAGAAGATAATTGCCTTTAATAATAATAAAAAAGCATCCTTTGTTGAAGAATGAATTAAAAAGCTAGGAGTTCTTTTATCCTGCTTCCATCTGGGCTCTAACCGTGTTAAGAGAAAATTTCTTCTAAAAGGAAAATGCTTAACCGGACTTCCTGAAGGGTGATCTGTCATTAGGAGGTGTCTGATTTGTCTTCCTTACTCCAGGAGTGGCTACAGTACTGGGCTTGCCAGTGAGAAAGCCCAAATTCAAATCCCTGTCTTATGGGAAGGTCACTGTGCGGCTTTGAGCAAGCCTTTATTTTCCAGCTTGATTTTACCTAGAATCATAGAAGTAGAGTTGGAAGGGACCTATAAGGCCACTGAGTCCAACCCCCTGCTCAATGCAGGAATCCAAGTCAAAGCATCCCTGACAGATGGCTGTCCAGCTGCACCTTGAATGCCTTCAGAGTGGGAGAACCCACTACCTCCCTAGGTAGTTGGTTCCATTGCTCATCTTGTCTGAGTGTGGAAAGCTAAGCAGGGTCAGGCCCCCTCCTCTAGTTTCCTGCATTGAGCAGGGGGTTGGACTTGATAGCCTTGTAGGCTCCTTCCAACTCTATGATCTGGGCATGTTTAGCCTTCAGAAGAGGAGACTGAGGGGAGATATGATCGCACTCTTCCAGTATTTGAAGGGATGTCACACAGAGGAGGGCAAAGATCTCTTCTCGTTCATCCCAGTTTGCAGGACACGGAATAATGGGCTCAAATTACAGGAACCCAGATTCCACCTAAACATCAGGAAAAATTTCCTGACTGTCAGAGCAATAAGACAATGGAATCAACTACCTAGGGAGGTGGTGGGCTCTCCCAGTCTGGAGGCATTCAAGGTGCAGCTGGACAGACATCTGTCAGATATGCTTTGACCTGGATTCCTGCATTGAGCAGGGGGTTGGACTCGATGGCCTTGTAGGCCCCTTCCAACTCTACTTTTCTATGATTCTATGATCTATGAAATCTATGAAATTGTTCTAACAGTCAGGAAGTTTTTCCTGATGTCCAGGCAGAATCTGGCTTCCTGTAACTTGAGCCCATTATTCGGTGTCCTGCACTCTGGGATGGTGGAGAAGAGATCCTCCTGGTTGTCTGTGTGACAACCTTTCATGTACTTGAAGAGGGCTATCATATCTCCCCTCAGTCTTCTCTTCTGAAGGCTAAACATGTCCAGGTCCTTCAGTCTCTCCTCATAGGGCTTTGTTTCCAGTCGCCTGATCATCTTTGTTGCCCTTCTCTGAACCCTTTCCAGTTTGTCTACATCCTTATTAAAGTGTAGTACCCAGAACTGGACGCAGTACTCAAGATGAGACCTAACCAGTGCTGAGTAGAGGGGAACTAGTACTTCACATGATTTGGAAGCTATATTTCTATTAATGCAGCCCAAAATAGCATTTGCCTATTTTGCAGCCACATCGTATTGCTGGTTCATATTCAGCTTGTGATCTACAACAATTCCAAGATCCTTCTCGTGTGTAGTACTGTTGAGCCAAGTATCCCCCATCCTATAACTGTGCATTTGGTTTCTTTTTCCTGGGTACAGCACTTGGCATTTATCCCTATTAAATTTCATTCTGTTGTCTTCAGCCCAGCACTCCAGCCTATCTAGATCACTTTGAATTTTATTTCTGTCTTCCAGGGTATTAGCTATTCCACCCAATCTAGTGTCATCTGCAGACTTGATAAGCATTGCACCTCCTCATCCAAGTCACTAATAAAAATGTTGAAGAGCACTGGGCCTATTCACTTCCAAGCCCAATTTAATGTGCTGGTGCTTACCTTTAAAGCCCTAACACCTTAACACATATTGTATCCTGGCAGATTGGTAAAATTGGTGGCAGGGGGAGGACAGGTCATGATATAGCAAAGTTAAGCATTTTATGGTGCAATCCTATGCTTGTTTAGACAGAAAAAAGGCCTACAACTCCCAGCATGCCCCAGCCAGCATGCTGGAAATAGTAGGCCTTTTTTCTGTCTAAACATGCATAGGATTATGCCTTTAATGTTATACCGAAGTTAAGCATTTTAAAATCCCATTGGTTTCAGTGTGGGAGATAAGCATGTGCAAAACTCTCTTCCACTGAAATCAATGGGAGTTAAAGCAGTGCACACAATGCATGTTTACCTATTAAAAATCCCACTGAATTCAATGGGACTTAGAGTGCAAACCTATACATGTCTATTCAGAAGTAAGTTCCACGGGGCTTACTCCCAGGTAAGTAGCCACAGTCAGCCTTAATCCAAAATAATTGTGCATAGCGGTACTGCCTTCAAAATGCTTCTGCTGGGCTAGATCCTGCCCATATCAATGGCTTGGCTCCAAAGAACTGCTCATAGGGCCCCATGTCCACACAGATACTTTCTGACCCAATGTCCCACTGCATGCCCCCCCCATTATGTGCTCCTGGGGCAGGGGGAGTCAGGAGACCTTCTGTAGTGTTTCATGGTGTGGCACAAGGGGGATGCAGCTAGAGGTGGGCAATCCGCTGGCACCTGAACTGCCTCCATCTTTGCGGATGCCGCTGCTGTGCCCGCCAAGCTGGGCTGAAAGCTGGCGCACGTGGTGCCACTCACTGGACTTTCGGGTCCCGGGGGGGGCACTGTTTACATAGAAAATGCCTTAAGAAACGTCAAAAGCTGAGCAAATTATGCAAATTGCAGCTGCTTTAGGCGTATCTTAAAGCATTTTCTACATAAACAGCAGCCTGCCAGGAACCCAGAAGTTGCTTCCCTGGCTCAACTTGGGCCAGTGTGTGTCCAGCCGGGGGGAGAGGTAAGCAGGACAGAGTTTGGGGGGTCGAGCCCAAATGAAATCCTCACACATCCCTAGATGTAGCTATAGGAGAAGAAACTAGGAGGAATCAGCACTCCCTACTGTACATAAGTGGAAGTGCCTTCCAGTTGTTCTTCAGCCACTTTGGATCCAAGTTTACGTACACATACACACATGCACACACGAGATGAAATATTTATGAAACATTTGCATTGCAAGCAATACTGCAGTCACCTCAAACAAGCCACCAAGTCAATGGATAGAAAACCATTCACAACAAAAGCTAATGGGCCTGCTCCGGTTGGACTGCCCCCCCCCGGGCTAACTGACATCAAGGGCCCTGTGGGGAAGAGGAAGGAGTGAAGGCGGCTGGAGCAGGCAGAGGGAACATCAGGGCCTGCTCTGGTTGGACTGCCCCTCCCAGGGCTAACTGACGCTCTGCTTTTTGTTTTTTGTTTGTATTTAATTAGACTGTACATTGCTCAGAGTGGCCAGATGACTGGCCAGATGGGTGATTCAAAAATAGAATAAATAAATTATATATATATATATATATATATATATATGAGCAAAACACAGGGAGGTTTTTTTAAAAAAAAATGATATACCGGTATCTGTGTTACATTTTATTCTCTCTCTTGTTTAGTGATATTGGATTGGGTTAGTTTATTTGTACTGTTCTATTTGATATTGTATGTATTTATGTATTTATTATGTATTTATCTACCAACACTATTTATTTAATTTATTTATACCCCTGCCTTTTTTCCTGCAAGGTACCCAAGGCAGCTTACATTATCCTCATCCTCCTCTCCATTTTATCCTCACAACAACCCTGTGAGGTAGGTTAGGCTGAGACTTGCCCAAAGTCACCCAGTGAGTTTCATGGCTGAGCGGGGACTAGAACACAGATCTCCCGAGTCCCAGTCCAACACCCTAACCACTGCGCCACACTGGCTCACACTATGGCTATTTGTAATTGTCCCTATTGTATATTTTTTTATAATAGTGCTGTTACACTTAATATGTTGTTGTAAATTATATTTAGTGCTGTGCCGAAAATTTCTCCCACATTTTTTTTTTTACCATTTTCATTCCATTTGATAAAAAAGAAATTGCTTTCAAAAAGAAATTGAAAGGAGAAGAACACTTCAGAGAAATTCACATGGGTTGTGTTCACAGTTCTTGTTCTTACCTTACTTATGAGGTTGCTGAGGAGTATGTGAAAGTTTCCTGTCTTTTGTCAATTCCATTCTTCACTTTGATGCATCCCGAGTGATGGGGGGTGAGAGATTGAGATGTTCTTTGACAAGTACGGAATATGGCTCTGCTGGGCTAAACAAGTAGTAGGTGGAGAGGATGAAGCTGACAAGGATATTTACAAGAGGGGAATATGCCTCTTCGGGGGGGGGGGGCTACATAGTGGACAGGTGGACTTGCAATCATGCGCACTTGCACAAGATCACCAATTAAAAAGATAAAAAGAAAAATTATGATACCATTTGAGCAAATGTAATGATCCCCCCCCCCATTAAAAATACAATTTGTGCAAATTGCCTCCATTAAAAAAAAAAATAGAATTTGGTATTGGCTTGACTCACTACAGATTGAGAGCCAGTGTGGCATAGTGGTGAGAGTGTTGGACTGGGACTCGGGAGATCTGGGTTCTAGTCCCCACTCGACCATGAAACTCACTGGGTGACTTTGGGCCAGTCACTGACTCTCAGCCTAACCTACCTCACAGGTTGTTGTGAGGATACAATGCAGAGGAGAAGGAGGATTATGTAAGCTGCCTTGGGTTCCTTGCAGGAAAAAAGGTGGGGTATAAATATAATAAATAAATAAATAAAATAAAATAATACAGATTGAGTTGACTCCAGTGTGAGGAAACAGAATTAAATCCGCCAGGGCTAAACTGGAATAATCTGTCAGCCCCCAAATGGATTTCAGCCCCCAAATGGAATTCTCATACATCCCTACCTATGTCTTTTCCTCCTAGGCCTCATCCTGTCCCATCTCTTGACCCTGAGGTCTGGATAAGGCACTGTAACTCATTCAGCATGTAAGGCATATTATGCTCTACATTGAACTATAGTTCCTTTCCTGCTAGGTTACAATTCAAAGGAATGCATTTGAAGTAGAGCATTTGAAGAGACTGCTTTGAAGAAATTCCAAAATAAAAGCAATGTTTTGGTGAAATTCCCATGGGTATGTGTGGAATGCTTGCACTTCCCTTAGTTATGAGGTGGCCAAGGTGCCTGTGTGTGTGTGTGTGTGTGTGTGTGTGTGTGTGTTTCATTGTATAATCTTCCCTCTGGTCGCCTGCAGCCTCTCAGACTTTCTGCACGCACGTCAATTAAAGCCCAGGGGAGATGTCATGAGCTGACTCTTCCCATGGGGCTTTTCAGATCAGGAAGCACACGCAGCCAGGGATGCTTCAGAGAGAGATGGGTAGTGGAAAGTAAAAACAAAAACACACACAGGTCTCTCAGTCACCTCGCAACAATAAGGTATGATGAAAAACTCCACCAAAAGAAATTCTTGTCACTTGAGGCTCAGGTGGCCTTAGTAGCCTTCTGCCAACTTCAGGTGATGGCCCAGCTTTGCCTCTATCTGGACAGGCAGGGATAACCAGGCTTCAGACATCTATCCTCTGGAAACTTCCAGGTTAGAGTACTACAATGTGCCAGTCCCTCCCTGAAGGGGTGGGGGACCCATTAAGATGGTCCACCCTCAGAGACCTATGGAATCCGAGGGATTCCTGAATGGTCTGGGGGATTTCTCAGAGCCGGTGATTCTGTTGAGGCCCTTGTCACACTATGGAACAGCGAGGTGCGATGGGCCATTGACACAATCACTCTTGAGTGCCCTCTCTGGCATTGAGGACCCCGGAAGGCTCCCTGGTTTACTGGGGATCACTGCACAATGAAAGGTCAGAAGACGGGTGTAGCGTAATTGGCATAAGACTCGTTATGAAGGTGATTGAACACACATTAGAGCATATAATCATGCTTTGGTTGGTACGCCAACTATGCCCATTCCTGGATAGGGATAATCTAGCCACGGTGATCCATGCACTGATAACCTTAAGGTTAGACTACTGCAATGCGCTTTATGTGGGGCTGCCCTTGGGCCTGGTTCGGAAGCTGCAACTAGTATAGAATGCAGCAACTAAGGTGCTCACCCAGCTATGTGCACATAACAACTGTGCTAAAAGAACTGCACTGGCTGCCTATTAGCTACCGAGTCATGTTCAAGGTTATGGTACTGTCATACAAAGCCCTAAACAACTTAGCACCAGGATACCTAGCAGACCGCCTTCCCTTATATATGTCCAACTGACCATTAAGATAATCAGAGGAGGCCTTATCGGAATGTTGTCGTGCAATACCTTGACGGCGGGCCCGCTCAGTAGTGGCACTCTGTCACCCTGTGGAAAAAACTCCTCATGCAGTTCAGGAGGCAGACAATTTGGCATCTTTTAAGTGCCTCCTGAAAATGCACCTGTTCACCCAGGCTTTTCCTGGTCTGTAATTAAATTAACTATGCTGTTCCATTTTTACTGCTCCTGTACTGCTGTGTGTATTATTTATATTGTAATTATATTGTTTTTAAAATTGTATTTTAAATGTGATTTTAATGTTTATATGGAAAACGCTTAGAGATTTTTAAAATATCTAGCAGTATGTAAATAGTACAAATTAATTAAATAAATAAATGTGCTTCATGTGGGGCTGCCCTTGAAGCTGGTTCAGAAACTGCAGCTTATGCAAAATGCTGCGGCCTGATTGATCGCTAGGACCAGGAGGTCTGAGCATGCAACACCCACTCTGGCTTGATTGCAGTGGCGGACTCTACGTTTCTGAGCCCAATTCAAACTGCTGGTTTTAACCTATAAAGCCTTACCTGGCTCAGGACTGCAATACCTGACGGAATACCTCTCCCGGTAGGAACCTACCCATATACTTCAATCATCAACTGACACCCTCCTCCAAGTGTTTCCTCCAAGGGAGGCTCAGAGGATGGCAACAAGGGCCTTCTCGGTGGTGCCTCCTCCCAATTATGAAACACTCTCCAGAGTGAGGACTGCCTGATGCCAACATAGTCATTTTTTTCAGTGCCAGTTAAGACTTTCCTCTACTCCCAGGCATTGGACAGCATATGATAAGTTTTTAATGGGTCTTGGGATATATTGTTTGTTATTGCTGTTGTTAATTGTTTAAAACTGTTATATTTTTTGTATCTATGGCTTTATTGTATTATATTGTATTTTTAGGGTTTTAATCTTTGTAAACCACCCAGAGAGCTTTGGCTATTCAGTGGCATAGAAATGTAATGAATGAATGAAATGAAATTAATTATAAAAGCACCCTGAGAATTAGCAAGGTGGGGGAATGGGAAGAAAAACAGTCTTTTTGTGGGGGGAAGAAAAATGTCAGGAAACTGGAGAACAGGTCACAGGCACAGCACTAATTTGAAGACTGCATGTACAGCAGGCATATAGTGCATATACTGGAGAGATTCCTGGGTCAAATTTTGTCACTGAGAGGTGATAATAATCAGTGAGGGGAGACCACTGAGGGGATACAACTTTTTTGGGGGGGTGATGTGGTGGGCAGGGGGATACATTCTGTGAAAGACAATTACATTGCATCCACTACTTCGAAACACTTTTTTTTGTTTGTTCCCCATGTGTTTTAATAGCGGTGAAACAGATGATGATGAACAGGTGACATCACTGTGTGTCTCCAAGCTGGGACAAAATTCACCTGTTGAATTGCTGGTTGTCATCCAGCTGTTCAAGGCCCAAGAGTAGGTGACCCTACTCTGCTAGGAATGTAGCAGGGTTGTTTGTTTTTTGTTTGCCTGTTTGTTTTACATCTGGTGGAAGCGCATTGAGAAAATACATTCTGATTAAAGTAAGGCCTTCGACTTAATAACATGTTGTTGCTGTCTTTCTGCGGGTATAGCTCTTTAATATTACCTTCGCTTCCTACAAGCTTATGCAACAAGCATAATGGGGCCTATTTTGCAGCCATTTGCACTGCTTGCAAAGCTATTAACAGCTTATTAAAATGACAGTCTCCCACCCCACCCCCAGAATCTAAATAGAAGGCGGGGTGATGGTGGTGGTGGGGAGATTCTATAAGTACTTCCATTGCTTCATTAAAAAAAAAATCTGGACTGTTACCAGGTAGCACTGTTGCTCTCCGTAAAGGAACACCTCAGTTCCTTTACGGAGAGTTCCTTTCCTTGGGAACATCAACAACGGTTCCAAAGATGGCAGATTAGGCAACACCCAGGGCAGACAAGGATAATTTGTGACCTACTCAGCTGTCAGTAGCCTACTAGTCATGTATCTTGTTAGAAATGCTTGAGGAATTCATATATATATTTTTTGCAAATGCTGATCCAAACTGACCTGATTCCGCACCTACAGTCCTGGGTCTGCAGAGATGAAGGGCAGCACACACTAATCTTGTCCATCAGAGAGGCGACGAAGAGCCCCTGAGAGCCTGCACCAGCCTGGCCCCAGGATGTCAGCCAGAGAAAGAAGAGCTGAAGGGAGCTTGCTTTGCTCTTCCCCTGCTAGGAAGAGCACATAGGAGAACTTTATAACTAAGAATTCATGCCTGAGTTTGTTTCTGTTCCTCCTCCCTCCCAATCCCTTTTCTTTTTGTGTTATGTCTTTTATATTATAAGCCTCAGGGCAGGGTCCATTTCATGATACATTTTTGTAAGCCACTCTTTTTCAGCTGAAGAAGTGGGGTAAAAATCCTTTAATCAAGCAAACAAACCTCCTGGACCAGCTTTTGCACTTCCCGAATATTCCAACGCAGTTCTTATTTATTATTACAGTCTTACCCCCACTCCCACCGCTGAACAGTTCTCTGCTCAAGAAATCTATCCAAATATGTTTTCAACCGCATTTTTAACAAAGAAAACACATTTAGGGCACAATCTCTCTCTTCTTTTTCTTTTACTTTTTTAAAATTGAATTTAAAAAAAAACCAAACCCAATCATATTTGGCTTCCGCCTCTTTGTCTGACAAACATTACCAATCCATGTCCAATCTAAGTTTTCTCTATTTTCACAGAAAGAATTTCTATCTATCACCTTTACTAAAATTCAAAAATCAAAACCTGAAATTATTAAGTCACTTTCCCTCTTCCCCAAGAAGTCCACCAGGGGTTTCCAGTCTTTCATAAATGAAGATAAAAAAAATTCTCTAATTAAACAAGTCAATTTCGCCATATCTGCTAAGTCCAAAATTTTCAACAGCTAGTCTTCTATAGTTGGTATTGCTGCTTCTTTCCATTTTTGAGCATAGATTATTCTTGCTGCTGTCATCATATATTGTAATAATGTCCCATAGTCTTTCTCAAGTTGTAAATCCATTATGCCATTTAGGGCACAATCTCATTCCACTTGCATGAATGTGCATTAGCGCAAGTGCAGATTTGTGCAAATCCTTCACAAAAGTTTTTTAAAATGGTCCACAAATCCACAAAATCCACTCAACTTGGAAAAAGGTGGTCCGCTGCGGAATCCGCAAGTTGGGTTCATAGAAATCCAAACTCATTTGAATCCATTGCTGATTTCTCTGGCATCCCTAAAAATCCATTTGTCTCTAAGGAACCACAAGACTCTTTAATGGTTTTGTCACGACAAGCCAGTAACATGGTATTTCCTTCGTGATGGAAAGCTTCTTCATTAGAACTTGAAATTTCAGCAACTTTGTGGCCTCTGGCTAAGTGCCTTACAAGTCCTATATGACTGTTAAGTCCAAAGGTGGATGTTTGTATCCTGTAATTTAGGCCTGCAAACACGACCTTTGCTTTCTCAGCTTGCATTGGCTTCAGGAGTCTTTGCTGGTGTACAGCTCCCCAATTGCAGCCATCCTTCCATTTTTCTAGCTGTTATACACAGTGGGGCTCACAAATTGCATAGCAGCTGCTCAGTGCTGCACCACTTAAGCCCTGAATGCAAGTCAAGAGAAAACCTTTTATCCTTTTCTGTTTTCATAACAAACCCCTTATCACATAGCCTGAATCAGAGTTCCTGAATCAACAGGTCCGGCTTGAATATCTCAGTGCTGCAGTGTTCAATGCAAAGACGCTGGGAATTCTCCTCCTCCTCCTCCTCCTCCTCCTCCTCCTCCTCCTTCTTTTAAATAAACTCTTTCACATGTCAGTGTGTTCTTTTAATTATCTGCTTCCTTTCTATCCTCTCATCCTCCTTTAGCAAGCTTATTGAGAAGAGGTTGGATGTTCTGCTGACACATTCTCCCAACTCCCACCCTTAATTCTCTCACACAAGTGCTGACAACCCCAGGAAGATCACTCTGCTCCTCAGAGCACAGGGCTGAATACGGCCGATTGCCTCCCTGTATTTTCTTTATAAAGCTTTAAATATTCATAGCTCTGTCACATTAAATGAGATTCTTACGCTGTCATTCTGTGCCGCTCGTTGAGGCCACAGGAAACAGGTCTGCTGCTGTTTGAAATGTCTCTGGATACTTCACATTTATCTAACGTTACCTCCATCTCAGCCAGCTCATTTATCAAGCAAGTAAAGAAGCAATAGCATATATGAAGGGCCTCTTTTGCTGATTGTCCACCAAATTTCCCCAAGTCCACAGAGCGGGGAAATGTTTAAGGAAGAATACAAACAAAAACCATAAACACCTAATTATTAAGTGGTTACCAAATTAAGGCTGCAATCCTATGTTCCCTGGGAGGGCATCCTAGAGTCCAAAAGGTAGAGCAGATGTCCCTCTCCAAGGCTGGCGAAAGAGGTCTGCCCCTGAAAAAAGAGGTCTACCCTCACAAGCCTTCCCGTTGTGATTGCGGAGCATTCTGTGTGACCCTTTGTATGCATGTTGTTTTTAATGGAGAACTCCACTGCAAAATTCGGAGAAGTGCAAAATTCAAAGGATAACAGTTTTGGTTCACATGTTGGTTTGAAAGTGCAAAAAATTGTTAAGTTCACATTAAAATATGAGCCAAACGAATTTATCCCCTGTCCCTACTTCCTCATCTTGTTATTCTGGGTATGGTTGCAAACTGTACATGATCCAGTTCCATAATTAGTAGTAGAATGTGTCTTAGTTAAATCAGAAGTCAAGAGGCATGGAATGCAGGGCAGAGCAATCCCAAAGAACAATTCAGGAGACAGGGAAAACTACAAATTCTGCTATCCCTGTCCAGAAACAATGCTCCTGTGCACACGTCAGTGTCCAAGGAGTCAAGCTCTATACATTATCATCCCTACCCAAACCATAGCTTAGTTTGTGCATTAGCTTCCAAATTGTCTAAGAACCTGAGCTTTTAGAGTAACTGCAACATGTAACAGCTGGAAAACTATTGCTTGAAAATAACATCGGTGTCCCATTTGCATGCTTACTTTCTCCCATCTGAGGGAGATTCTGGCTTATGTATACTGAATGAATTAGTTATGTGTGGAAGCCTTGGGGAAGAAGAGCTGGTATTTCTTGCTTGCAATATTTAATGAAGGTATAGGATACCTTTCCCACATATGATACTGGGCTGGGGCTGGGGGGGGGGACTCAGTTCAGTGCATGGACAACAGTATATTCAACTACACCATATATTAACCAATGAATTTAGCTTAAAGGGCCATAACTGTAGAATTACCAGATTCATACATGCACACACCAAATTTGGAGAGTGATTCTATACTACCAAAACACCCATTGTTGTGAAGGATGGAGCTGAGTAGAGGGTGGGTTTGCATAATACAAGGACCCCAGAGGGTCTGGGCCATCCTATACCAGGGATGAACAAATTGGTTTTGTTCTCACTGCTACAGGATCCCCAACAGCAGCATTCAATTTCAATATTGAACTGAATGGCAACCATTTGCTTCTGAAGGAGAAGACATTCAGGGATGCCACTAGGTGTGTGTGTGTGTGCTAAACCTACATAGATGAAGAGCCAAGCATGCTCCTATTGGCATAGCCATTCCACATCCTGGGTGCCACAACAGAGAAGACCCTTTACTGGCTACCTAGCCCCTTGATGCAAGACAGCAGTGGGGTTGGACAGAGGGCTTCTGAAGTGGAATGAACCTCCTGCACAGGTTGTATGGAGGATTGTTTCTGAGATATTCCAGTCCTCGACTGTTTATGGCAAGATGAGCAACTGCCAGCCTCTGGGCTGGATGCGGACCACTGGCCCACAACATCCTCTCCATCACCCTTGTCCCCTCTTCTCGGCCCCAAAGAGTTGAAAGGTCAGAGCCAGCCAACACCTTGAATTAAGCTCAAAAGCAAACTGGAAACCAGTGCAGCTGAAGGAGGATTGGTCAGTGGAGGCTGGTGGCTCCAATGTCGGTAGGGTGGTGTCTAAGAACACTCCAGGATGCAGTCTGAACTTTTAAAGAGCTATCCATGGTGCTGGACCCCATCCCTAAACCAGGTTCAGCACCATGGACAGCTCCTTTAAAGTTCAGACTGAGCCCCGGAGAGGATGCTCTGCCTCACTGGCTTTGGAGCCACCAGCCATTGCTTAGATTGGCGTAATGTGGCCTGAACAGCCCACTCCTGTCAGATCCCTTATCGTTGTATTCTGGACCAATTGCAGCTTCCGATTTGCTTCAAGGGCTGCCCCACGTAAATTGCATTGTGGTAATCCATGTTTTTGAACCAAGCTAGAGCCAGAACTCAAATTTTGGCTGCTGCAGTTATAATCCTGTACTTGCCTCCAACATACCAAGAAGGAACTGGAGAGGGGATTTGCAGGGTAGAAGCTGAGAGAAGGGGGTGCTTAACCTTCTTCCACCCACAATTTTTCTACTTCCCCAGTTGCTTTCACCAATTGATCCAGAAGCCCAGTCTTAGAGGCTGGCTGGGTGAAAGAAGCCAAAGGGAAGGAATAGCTTGCAAAGGGGAAAATGATGGGTGGGGGACAGTTTGGTACCCTCCCCATCTGCCCCGTATTCCCTACAAATATCCTTCTTTACTCATTGGTGGTAAATATGGGATTGGGAATCCTCTTGGTTGCTAAACAATTATCTTGCTTCATCCCTTCTTTAAAGGTTTTCTTCTTTAAAAAAAAAATGTTTCTCATCATATATATCTTTATATTCCTCCCTTGTGATGTTTTCTCCTTCTCCATTACCTTTGTTGGTGTAATTCATGTACTTGGTTTATCTATACATGATTTATGATTGCAATTGCAGGAGAGCTACAGTTGGGTTTTATTCTCTATCCGTACTGACTGATTTATGTTGAGTGTTCATTGTTGCATAGCTGTAATTAAAAAAAAACCTCAGTAAAAAAAAAAAAGTTACCAAAAAAGGGAATATCATGCCGCCATAGAATAAAATCGGTATTCCTTCTTTCAGAAAAATAAATAAATCCATGCTATATAGACAACTACAATACCAACTTCATTGGGTTTGATGGATAATAAATGTCTAGTAAGGACCTTTTTGCTTGTGGCCCCTGGATATTGGAAAAGACTCCCAAGAGAGGTTATTTGGCCCCTTCTTTGTCTGCTTTTAACTGTATTCCAACAGGCAGAGCTGGTTTCAGGGCTTGACATCAGTGGGCACCTGCCAAAGACCATGGCCATGCCCCAGTCGGGGCCCCACTGCCAATTCCTGGAGTCTCTGCGCCCTGGCTGTCTTTTCACCTGCTCTGTCCAAGAGGAGTGGGGAGAAAGAGCAGGAAGCTCCATCTGCCTTCTCCTTTCCCTCTGGGAGGTGGTCCAAACTGGGCCCAGAGGGAAAGGCAAGTGAACAAGCTGTGGCAACAGTGGTGGGTGCATTCAGGAAGGGGACCTGAAACAGGGACAGTCAGCAGGCATTTGAAATGGTCAAACTAAATGTGGCATTGTTCAAATTGATTGGCCTTGTGAATGTTTTGGAGTTGTTATTTTTAAAGCAAATATAGAGAGTTCCATACTAAATAAGGACTGTGATAAGCAAGGGAGGGGGGAATATATCTTTTTGCCCCTGTCAGGGTCTCAATCAGAATCCCCCTCCCTCCACATGCCTGCCACTTGCAATGGGAGGAAAGCTCCTCCCCACACACCACAGTCCTGATCTGGCTAACCCCCTCCGCCTTTGCACACCTGCTGTTTGTTAAAAACAACAACAGCAACCATGCAAGGCCAAATGATATATACCTCACCTGCCTGAATCATACTACTGCTGCCATGATCCATTGCCTGCAGCCTGGCCCTGTTTTTGTCTCCTTGAAGCATCAGAACAGCCATCCTTCCTTTGTTCCTTTCTGTCTTGGCACTGGAAGGTCAAAGTCTCCCCCCCCCCCTTCTCATCTCCTGCTCCAGGAAAAGAGCTGCCTGCTAAAAAAAGGGGGGGAGCTGCATTGTACTCTCCGCTATTCCTGCTGGACACCATGTGGCCAGATCCTGTGCTGCCCAGACAAATCTTGGTGATCTCAAAGCACCACAGCGCCACACTATTTTTTTCTTCATGCAATTTTCTTCTGACAATCCTAACTGCAGAAGACAGTTTTGAAATGGTTTGTTTGCTACTGCAACGAAAGAGCTGGAGTTGGCATGACTGGAGGAACTTTCATAGCCTCACTTCTTTCCCTCGGCTTTATGGATTTGTACAAGCACTCAGAGATTTCCATTGCTGACCCTGCCTGCAACCACACTCAGAAGCAGTTTCACAGACCCACTCCCAAACGTCCAGATGGACGTTAGTTGACCATTCAGAGGATCATGGGAACTGACTACTCATTACTTAACATTCACTGCCAGTGACCAAGGCATGCCAAATGTAAAAGGGGGGCTTTGAGTTAAAGCATGTCCAAGAAAAAAAATAAAGCAACTGAAGAATGAAATGCTAATATGAGGTTGTTCCTGAGGGATGCTGGGAGTTGTAGTCTGACACATCTGGAAGACGCCAGATTGGGGAAGACTGTTACATGGTTGTGGCTGTTGTTCGATGTCATGGGACTAATAGATCAGTGTATTTATGTAGAAATGTGATCTAGAGTGGCTGGGCATGCCATTTGGTTACCCACGAACTAATTATCTCCAAGCTGGACTACTGTAAAGCACCTTACACCTGCCTTTGAAATGGTTCGGAAATTTCAGTTGGTGAAAAATTTGGCTGCCTGGATGCTAATGCGGGACAGAAAGTCTGAACATGTCACATCATTTTTGGGCTACCAGTACCAGGGCATTTCCAGACCTTATTCACAGTGTTGGTGTTAAGCATTAATGCCCTAAGTAGCTTAAACTGTTACTTTAAGGCAGTGTTCTCCAACCTTGGGTCCCCAGATATTTTTGGCCTACAACTCCCAGCATGCCCCAGCCAGCTATGCTGGCTGGGGCATGCCAAAAAGTTGTAGGCCAAAAACATCTGGGGACCCAAGGTTGGAGAACACTGCTTTAGGACTACCTTCCATTGTAAGGTCCTGCCCGTACACTCAGTTCTGCTCATGTGTTCACTGGCAAAATTGATTAGTTTGGCAATGAGCATGAGAAACAAAGCCTTCTCAGTGGTGGCCCCACAGTTATGGAATACTTCTGGTTCATTCATATTTAGACCCTTTGGTACAGGTCTATAAGAAGGCATTGAAAACCTCTCTCTTCACTTCAGCCTTTCTTTAAGATTGGGTTCCCTGTGTGATTCACAGCAGTTTTTCCTCCTAATAGCTGTACACTTAACTGATGTGCCCAATGGTATCTTGTAACATTTCAATTTGTACATCACTTTGTGAGGGCTTGACACTCAAAAGCAACTTACAAATACTACTACTACTACTACCACCACCAACAACAACAACAACAACAACTAAATAAAGCATCTCTTGGTGATAAAACCAAACAACTGTCTCCATGAGAAGCCTGATGCTCATTCGAGTTCCAAATTTATTCCCATTTCAATACTTTATATCTATGAGTCCTTACGTGCATGCAGACGCAAGAGAGTTTTAATGATTCTTTTAAAAAAAAATAGTAATGTTTCTTTTTATCAAACATGTCATCTCTAAACAAGCCCAAGGCAAACATAAAGACAAATGCTGAAATGGAAAACACAGAATCCAGTTCTGCATTCCTCAGGATAGACCCATATGGCCTATTACAGTCACAATTCAGTCCTTCTCCCAACCCTGCTAGGTGCTGCAGCTCAGTGGTAGAGCATATGCCTTGCATGCAGAAGGTACCCTCCCCAGGTCAACCCCCGGCATCTCCTGCCCGAAACCCTGAAGAGCCACTGCCAGTCAGTGTTGACAATACTGGGCTAGATTGACCAGGTGTCTGACTCAGCATAAGGAAGCTTCTTTTGGTCCCATGGTCCAGTTTCTCTGGAAAACAGGCCTATGTTCACATATGCACTACCACAAAGGGAATGGGAACGCTGATGACTCACTAAGCGAACACAGAAAACTGAAGGCCATGTGCACAACTCCAGACAAATGCACCTGGTTCATGCATCAGAGAAAGTAGTAGGTCAATTTTCCAGTCCTTCTGGTCATTCCACCTGACCCTTGGGCTTTATATAAACGTATAAAGTAGCCTTATACTGTGTCAGATCATCTAGCTCTGTAGTGTGTCTGTCTACTCCAGCTGGTACGGGCTTTCCAGGGCTTCATGCAAAAGGAGGTCTTTCCAAGTATTGTTAGCTACTGTAACATATAAATAGAATGTCCAGGGGAGTAGCTGTGTTAGTCTGTTACAGCAAAAACAACAAAGAATCTTGTGGTACCTTAAAGACTAACAAATTTATTCTGGCATAAGCCAGAATGCGCTACTGCATTCAACATAGGAAAAACAGGCTAGTGTCTATGCAGAGGAGGAGGAGGAGGAGGAGGAGGAGGAGGAGGTGGGGGGAGGATTAATTTTATTTCTATACCACCCAATAGCAGAAGCTCTCTGGGCGGTTTACAGCAATCAGTAAAAATACAATCAAATACAGTATAAATGCACACAATAAAAACATTATAGAAAATTTCAATACTAAAATTTAAAAACCAATTTAAAAATGACACAAATGACTAAAAACAAGTTAATACAATGTGACCTGTTAAAAAAAGTTGATATAACCACCAACCCCTGTACTATTTAGAGTCATTAAATGCCTCAACATGGAGGACAGTCTTAACCTGGCACTGAAAAGATAGCAAAGTTGGCACCAGGCGGGCCTCAGGGGGGAGCTTGTTCCACAGTTGGGGAGAGGCGGCTCACACTCTTGGTGAATCCATCAGTTGGCGCTTGGCGCTTGTGAAGGGAGGAGCTGCTGTGAGGCCTGAGAGTGAGCACCTCCTCCCGACCCCACATCCATCCTGCCGAGCCCTGAGGATGATAATCACCCAGGACAGCAGTATTTTGCCTTTGAGTAACTGCCCCCAACTGCACTGCTGCATGCTGCAGGGACATCGTCCCAGGGCCTCTGCGGTGCTCCTGATGCCCCTCACCCACTGTTGAAGATCCCCGGTGAGCAGGGGTTGGCAGGGATCCTTCTCTCTCAGCTTTGATATATCAAGATGTGAAGCTCACTGTTAACCAAGATCTCCCAGTGCATGATGGGAAGCCACACATTGTTCACTTCCAATACAAAGTGACGGAAGTAAAAATCTCTTCCTGGGATGCAGTGCTGGGAATTCCCTGATGACTTATTAGCTGGTGGGAATAAAGAAGGATTACTAGCATCATTGTGTGGGTATATGTCCACATACGCACATGCATGGTGCTCGGCTCCACAACCAACACTGGATGTGGCCCTCAGGGCTGAAAAGTTTGTGTACCCCTGTGGTAGAGAATCAGGGGACAGCCACGCTGTTCTCATTTCCGTGCCAGCTGAAGATGTCTTTATTTGTGCAGGCTTTGGGGGATAAGCAAATAATCTTTTTTATTGACTTTGTTGATTGTTTTATTGTATCATATTATATATTGTGATTGCAGAGTTATTATTTTAATGTTGTTCATGTGCTGTACTGTGCTTTATATAGGTTGTGCCTCACTCTGGGCTCCTTGTGAGGAAGGGCAGGATATCAAATCCAATAAATCAAATAAGTAAAAATAAATAAACAAGGATGATGTCCCACACATAGCAGCAGGTGATCACCTACTGTTAACTGCTGGCTCTTCCGCAGTCTTCTTTATTATAGACAGCCAACTCTGTATGCAGGCATAGAGAAGGAACCCCTGCTTCTAGCTCTCTATATCCTCACTTCTGAGGCAGATAGCTTGATTTGTACAAAAAAATGTTAACTGTTCATTTTCTGTAGCAGAACCCTCCTCCTTGAAAGCCCTGCCACAAAGATGTGAATATGTTTTCACCTTACTGAACCAATTTAGTTACCTAATTACAGCTCTCATATACAGATACCTATAAACAAACTCACACTTACCATAGGAATTACATGTTGTGATATGGATCACATTACCAGCTGTGGCACATTGTTTACACATGGAAGGGACAGAATGGCGGGTTTATTATGTCTCTCTAGAATCTCGTGTTTTTGCAGGGGTTACTAAAGTGTGAGAGCAATATGAGCTAGTCACATGGTTTGTATGTTCTGATGACGTGTTAACTTGTTTTCTGTCTGAAGCCATTTTAGAGAGAAGCTGAACTGCTTTCTTTGTTCTTCTTCGTGGTGATGCTTGCTGGACTTGTTACTGCTACCATGTAACATCTTTGCTGCAGTGGAGTGAGCTCAACTTACTCCACTCGATGTAATGCTTGCTATGCATTTATACTCTGCACATGGACTGTAACTAGGAATTGTATACTCTGTAGAACTTTACTTGCTAAGTGAATAAACAGGTAGAATTAGACCTGTGGTGTTTACAGAGTGTTTCCTGATTCCATGGATTAATCAGCAACGGAGAAGCTTTGCTGGTTCACTGGCACACACGCTGAACGCTGCAAGCGGGAGGAGGGAGGTGAGATCTGGAAGATCTGTGTGTGGAATGTACAGGCGTCTGTTGGCACACAGACAAGGATTATAAATCTCCCAACCCGCACACACTCTGCTAAAGTCCAGTTCGAACATTACAATCAGACTATTTCAAAATTACACACCAACAAATTATTAAAACACAACAAAATGGTGCTGTGGATGGCTAGAGAGGAGAGGTTATAATAGCATACCATCTGCGAGTTAGTCTTTATTCACACGGTGGGGAAGAATGCATCACAGGTGATACCAGTGACACTGGCCAATCAGTGTTGGTGATGCTCACAGTCACCTTTTACCCAGCACTCATCTTTTCAGAGCATTGCCTTTACATGAGGGGAACTTGCAGATTTCCAGCAACCGAGTGCTGGGAAAACACAAAGAACACAAACATTTTACTGAAGAAATATCTACAACGTATTCAAGCCATTACAAGCCAGTATGAATACCTCTATCCACCAATGGAGCGGAGGAGCAGGACAGAGGAGAGGAGCTTGGGATGCCAATGGGAAGGCTGGGGATTGGGTGGCTGTGAAGCATAGAGTGAGCTTGACACCACTATGTGGGGAGTCACCAACTTTAGTTCAGCTTAGCTTAGTTTACTTATATGGTCTGTGGACTGCGTCTGCGCCCAAAGTCACTTACGAGACAAACACAATTCAATATAGGACAAATTCAGTATTACAATGGGATAATACAGATGGGCAGCATAATCCTATGAGGGAGCCTGTAACCCTCCAAACCTGGAAGATTGTGGACATCCTATGCAGGGCAGGAGGCATGTGGAGAATAGGATCTCCTCCGCGCTCCCCTTGCCCTGCAAAGCATCTAGAGACAGTCGGTTTCACCCACCTAGATGTTTTTCCTCTCCTCGCGGGATTCCTCAGAATCTGGTGGAGCCTTGTCCCTCCCTCCCCAACCCGCCCCCAGGAACACCCCCACACACACACACACACAGGGGAACTGAGCATGGTCTTCCGTGCTTGGTTTCCTGTGGTTCCCTTCCAATGCAGAAAGAACCGCGCCGGGTACAAGTGGGGGGAGCGGATGCTCTGAGGCGCTGCATCCCCAGAAGAGACTCCCAAGGCCGCAGCACCTTCTGTCCCAAGAGTCACCATATGATGCATGCTCCACGGGAATGCCCCCTCCTTCTGCAGGGCCATGCTTTTCAGGTGTCCTTCAGAAGGACCAGAGGAATACGTTGGACTGAGACAAGCAGCCTCGCAGAAAGGATCAGGAGCCCCCAAACTGCTCACAGACAGTGATGGGGTTACAACTACCCCTGATATCTCAAGAGTCATTATATCATGAATGCATGCATTCAGAAAGACACCAGGATTTTATGGCCATGCTAAAGGAGGGGCCGTTCTGGTGGGAACATGCATCAAATCTGGATTCATAGGGACGTTGTGGCGCATCCCATGTGGCACCCAGGAGAAGTTTGGGGACTCCTGCTCCTTTCTGCGAGCCTGCTCATCCCATTCCAACGTATTCCTATGGTCCTTCTGAAGGACACCTGAAAATCATGGCCCTGGGGAAAGAGGGGCTATTCCTGTGGAGCATGCATCGAGCAGTGGCTCTTGGGATGTTGGGCAAAACTGCATACAAAAATGCATGTATTTGGAGAAATGTGTACAAAACTGCCTTATGAGTTTTCATGAGAACTTTAAAAAATATATTCTCAAAAGTATGGGGAAAAAACAAACCAAAGGTTTCAAAAATTGTCATGTTTAGGGGGGAACAAAACATAAGATTGGAAAAATTGAGAATCTGAAAAGGACAGATTCATCCATTCCTACTTAACAGTAGCAATAAACTAATCAGTCTATTTTCCATCCATTTCCCTTTTACGTGTTGCCCCCATGAAATCATTTCTGTCCCATTTCCACAGTAATCTTCCAATTTCCCCCTAAACAAAACAAACAAACAAAAACTCCTGCATTAATATTTGCATTAAAATACATATTTAGAACCATATTTTTAAACATACTGTTTCTCAAAATATGTATTTCTAACTGTATATTTTGAAATTTTATTTTGATACAGTTTTTGAATAGAGAACTGTGGCTCATGCTGGCTCAGCTTGTCTGAGCACGGAAAGCTAAGCAGGGTCAGGCCTGGTTATTACTTGGATGGGAGACCCCTCCTCTAGTTTCCTGCATTGAGGGGCTTGGACTCGATGGCCTTGTAGGCCCCTTCCAACTCTATGATCTATGAAACTGTGTCAGAACATGATGGCAGTGCCAAATCTGGTGGATAAGTGATGTCCAGTTCACACATTGGTCCAGGAGGTACAGAACAGTCAGTTCATATTGGAATTCACAAAGTCCGAGTACCTGTCCTCAAGCATCCCTATTAAAATGTTATTTAGGATGGGGAAAGCCGCCTGCATGGTTCAGCTCCCTGATTATTTCACAATCCTGGCTCACCATTCTTAATACTAACCTAAAGCTCACTGAGATTAATAGAATGGCGGGCCCTGAGTGAACACTTCTGTTAATTTTTCCCTTAGACTTTGCAGATGGGAAATTCCAGTCTCTTTCTCATGTTTGCATTTTAATAATTTAGTCAGCAAACATGCACACTGGTGAGCATTTTCCTTCCATCCAACAGGCCAACTTCCTTTAGCTGCAGTTGAGGGAATGTCCAATTAACTATGAATCTGATTTACCTCTCTCGGCACACAGAGCGCAGTCTTCCATAGGCACAGTTCAGAGGCAGTTCAGTACAAAGCTAATTCAGCTGAAGATGTAGAACCCAGTGCAGGGGGGCGGGGGGGGGGGAGCAGCAACTGCTTCCCAGAGTTAAAAGCTAAACTGAATCAGATTGTTATTAAACATTCTTAAGAAGACTCTCCTTTATGCATCTCTTAGCAGAAAGGGAAGTAGATAAGTCATATCTCTCTCTCTCTCTCTCTCTCACACACACACACACACACACATCTTTTTCTACTACCCGCATCTGGCTTTTTTCTGAAGTAGTTCATTAACTTCATTTTGATTACTTGCAGTCCAATCCTATGCTGCACCCCTCCACAGTCCAGCACTAGTGTAAAGGGCACCTTATTTACTCTGGTGCCACAACTTGGCCTCACTTCTTGTGTTGGACCAACAGCAGCTTTCAGTCCTTATGTAAAGGGTATTTTTGGAAGGTGGAAGGAGATTCAGAGTGTGCACCTCCATTGCGTATGCCACTTGCCATATGAAACAGCTGCAATCTATACTTGCCAGACCATTTTCCAGTACCAAAAGGGATGGAGCTGTGGACAAAGCCATTAGGATGAAGCACATGGGCCTCTTATATATGGCAAGAGCCATGTGGGACTCTGCACAGTTCTGGGTAGCCACCATTTTCCCTTTACCACAATGCAGTGTATAGAGTGTCCAATGTAGCAATGCTATGTTGGGGTCTCAGGGGCATTGCATTGCATTGTGGGAAATTTAAAATGGCAGCCACCAAACACCAAGTGAAATGAAGCAGCTCCTTGGCTCCCATAAGGAACATGCCAGCACCACCAGATAAACCCATGAGGGAGGCCTGGTTGGAGGTAGCACCCCCAGAGGAGGCTTGAGTGGTGGCACCCACCATGGGAACGCAGACAGGAGAATTGTCAGCACTAGTAGGCACATCCAGGAAGCAGAGACCCTGGCAGCTGCCCAAATATGCCAGGTGCTGAGTCTGGGCCTGGACATGATGTTCAATATGCATGAATGCATCTCCACCTTGTTTGTTTGTTTGTTGAATTAGAAACATGTTGTGGTTTATATTTTTGCACCTGTAGTTTCCCCCCTCCACAGCTAATAGCTACTCTGAAGCAGGGGTGTAGACTTCTCAATTTCCTTGAGGGGGCATGGGTCTAAACAGCTGGCTGCCTGGAGGGGGCTTTGCCAATTCTGGAAAATCCTGGGGGGGCGGCAATGCCCCCTGGGAAATCCCAGAGGGGGCTTGAGCCCCGCCACCCCCCATAGTTTACACCCCTGTTCTCCCCCTTCTCTTCCCCCCTCTTCCCTACACACTTTCTTCCACACCTCTCTCTCTCTCTCTCTCTCTCTCTCACACACACACACACACAAACACACACACACACACACACTCCCTGGAGGTAATTTAGATATTAACATTATCATTACAAGATCTGCAGTGAGCCAGTTAAGTATGCGGGAATTAAATGAGGCAGGGATCCCCTTCAAACTTCCTCCACATTAATTATTATTAGTGAGCCGTCCCCTACCCTGGGCACAAGCACTAAATCACCCACTTATACCTGGCTGGCTACCTTCAGGTGGAGGGAGCCGAGCCTCCCCCACAGTCACCATCCATCCAGTCCCATTACTTTGAAGGTGTACTCTGTGTAAGTCTCAAGGAGGTTCCTTTCCAGGTCTTCGGGTTCTAGCACCCTAAGAACAACCCTACAGCCACGAAGAGCCTATTTATAAATAACACCACCCGTTCCAATTAGTGATGGGCAAACGTACCCTAACAGGAAGTGAAATTTTCTCATCAAGTTATGAGTTCCTCCATCTAATATTGGATGAAAGTTCTCCATTATTTTGAGATCTCATTGTGTAGATACAAATTGTTGTGCATGTCTGTCAACAAAATGAATTTTGAGAGCTGTAGTACTTGTATAGCATCATGGTAGGGTGATGACATCATGTGTCAATACATTATGTTCCCCTCTCTGATTGACTGTTTTCGTGTGCCCTGCTCTTTGGCCTACAGTCAGTGTGGAGCCACTGGAGGGAGCAGCTGCCACATGGCTGGCTACAATCTGCAAGTAGGGGCTTCAGAAGAGGCACCTCCATCTGTCGAAGCCCAGATTTCCTCCTTGCCTGGGATGGCTAGAGGGTGGAGAGAAGCCCCCGACCGCCCCTCTCTGTGCTGTGGCTCTGCCTCCAATCTAAATTCCTCAGAGGCTGTTTTTAGCAGAGGCAGCAACAGCAGCAGCAGAAAGTAGTAGTAGTAGTAGTAGTAGGAGGAGGAGGAGGAGGAGGAGGAGGAGGAGGAGAGGGAGAGGGAGAGGGAGAGGAAGAGGAAGAGGAAGAGGAAGAGGATATTGGAGATGCATTCATGCACCTATGATGCCGCATCTTGGCCCTGAGATTTCAGGGAAGGATGTGGTATAAGACCAGAACCTTAGTCATCAGGATGCAAACACAAATATGTGTACATTTGTGTACACTCATTCTATCACACACTGACACACAAAACTGTATATCCATTTGAAAGCTGGCTGCCTCCATAAGTTTTGATGACACTGGGGCGGAAATTAAATGCAACTGGAACCTGTTGGAATTTAAATCAGTAGAAACTGCTCACTTAAGACTGGAAAAGCAAAACAGATTTCCTCCAAGGCAATTCGGTGCTTCTCACCTGCCTGGATTAAACAGTCCAGGTCAGATACACAGTGAACATTCTAATGATAAAACAGCTAAGTGATATTTCAACTTGTTCTCAGAAATAGCCGCTATGTGTTCTCTTCATTAGTCTGGTTAGCAACATGAGTGAGGAATGACCCTTGGCAGGGAAGCAATTAGAATGGGATTGGGGTCAAGGACCACCAGGAGAAATATCATTTGATGTGAGGAAATCAAGTAAATGTGGTAGTGTAGGGGAGAGGGAAATCCACAAAGGGCCAAAAAGCATGCAAGGATTGAAAGCCTGTCTCCATAGCCTTGTCCTCCATCTGCTGTTCCCTTGTACCAACACCTGGATATTGCTCAGAAAGGCTGTAATGCCAACCAGTACAAATGGATGTGCATGGCTACTCTGCTCATCTTTATTGTTCTCTAAGCTCTGCTGGCCTTTGGAATGATTTCTGAAGCCATTAGAAGGAAATCGAAGAAGAGGAATACGGTTTGGGTTTTGATATTATATAGGCATATAAGCGCAATGCACTTGTGACCCCGAGAAACAATATGCACTTCTCTTTCTCCTGTCACTGCTTCCATCTTAACTCGATTGAGTTCCATATACGTTTGCTCTAATACTGTCCTTTCAAATGGCTTACATAGAAGCTATTTGGAGGAGGGGAGAGGGGGATGAAATAAGTTTTTCTTAGCATTCAATTGGCTGCTTTTTAAATCAGAAGAGGGTCCCAACGGGTAAGGAGGAAATATGTGTGTATAATTGAGGCAGAACGCTTAGAATCCTAAAGGAGAAAAATCAGCAGGCGTGCACACATATAAAACTGTTTCTGATAAAGGAGCTGGAAGACATATTTATCGCAGCCAGAAGAGACGGTTCAACCTACCTTTAAAGGTGCCATCTCTCTTCACCATGGACAGCCTTCATAAAGCTGTATTAGGGCAGTAGCACATATGGTGTTTTTTTTTTTTTTTTTTTTAAAGAAAAAAAACACAACATTTTTACTTTAAAAACAACAACACCTGTTTTATATCCCAACTCACCCCAAGGAAAACACTTCTGGATGCAAAATCTTTGGAACCAACGGTCTCCTTGAATAATTTAAGATGCCAGCAGATAGGATCTGCTAGGCAATACCCAGGAATTTATAGTTACCAGAGAGAATCAAAACAGGCCTTGATCGGAAGGGAGATAACAGCAACTGATAAGACACTTTGCACCTCCATTTTCAGTGCACAGTCAATACAGGAAGAATAGCTCTACCAAGATAGCTTTGCAGGTGGGAAAGTTGCTGGAATTGTTATTTTGCTCGAGGTAGGTATTGGGATTGTGTGCATAATATTCACGAAGGATAGATGCTGGAAAACAAGGCTTCTTATTGTTTGGTAAGCTTCATTGGCTGCAGTAATGGGTTTTCACCTCTTATTCAACATGAACCTATGACCGACAGAAGGGCAAAATGTTATAGCAGAAGTGAGGGAGGAAGGTATTGGCCTCTGCAGTAATTCTTCACCATAAATCCACTGTTTGCAACTAAGCAAGTGTCATAGCAAATCATCCTTACCCACAAAATATTCCATAAAGTATCTGGATGGCCAAGAGTTTATATTCCTTTAGGATTAAGGATATCCCTTACCCCCAACCACTGATAGTTTGATAGCTTCCTGGCTTTTGCAGTTTCCCCTGCTGTCTGTTCTAAAATGCCTCTCCTTCTTAGTCACTGGCAGTAAGAGCATTAAGATACACACACACCTTCCTGTTCTATAGAGATGCTTTTCGTCAGAGGAGACAGAACTGGGTAGATGGAAAAAAAATAGTCTGATAAGGCAGCCTCCTAAGTTCCTATACCTGGTCAGATGTTCATCCAATTTTCCTAAACCAGCAAGTGTTACTACATGCAGGTCTCCTATTCTTGATGGGGAGAAACCATTTTCTTGCAAGAATGTGCACTAGGTACTGGGAAATGGATATGTTTAATCTTGTATCAAGCTGATATTTCCTAGTCTGGAATGCTTTACTTGGGGTGTGTGTGTGTGTAAAGGACTCTGTCTCCTAAGGACACCCCTATTTGTAAAAAGGGATGTATGGACCGGGGAGAGGAGGGCATTTGATTTCAGAAAAAAAAACTCAGGCAGAAAGATTCAAGGGAGGGGGTAGCAGGAGGTGAAGCACATGTGGGCAAAAAGCCAGGTAATATCTCAGATGCAACAGAGATCATCAGGGCCCCTGTACCTTTATTTCAGCAAGTGCCCATGGACAGCAGGGTGGTGGGGCAGATGGCCTCCCAGAGAATGAAAGATTTGGGGCTCCACCCACAGTGGGCCACCCCCTAACACTGCCTCTGGCTTCCAACAACATCTTAAACTCAAAGCAAATAAGTGCTTCCTAAATTCCTGTACCTGGTCAGATGTTCATCCAATTTTCTTAATCCAGCAAGTGTTACTACATGCATGCAAGTCTCCTGCTCTTGATGGGGAGAAACCATTTTCTTGCAAGATTGTGCACTAGGTACTGGGAAATTGATATATTTAATCATGTATCAAACTGATGTTTCCTAGTCCGGAAATACTTTACTTGGCATGTGTGAGTGTGTTTGTGTGTGTGTTGGCCTAGTCACAGCAGCATCACATATTACAATAATTTTGAAATCTTGTTTCTTGGAAAAACTAGAAACTAAAAATATCAAATGGAAGGGGGGAAATTGTTCTTTTTACACACTGCTGCAGAAACACAATGGAGCATATGTTAAATCTGATTTTCACAACACTTTCTAAGCCTGTCAATTTTAAGAGGATCTTGGGAGCATGCTTGATTTGGACTTTATTAAAGCTTATGTTGGATTTTTATTGTCAATTTTGATATGTTCCATTGGATTTGCAGGGTGGAAATGGTCTCTTTCCTGTTCTTTAGTAGAAAAAGTAAGTAATGCCAAACCCTGCAATGAGTCAAATCCATTTTTTTTCCCTGGGAGTAGCTAGGATTTCTAAACAAAGCTTTGCTAAGGATGAAAGGGAGATGAGAAAGCAGCTGACAGCCCTTCCTGCACAAAAGCTTATGCCATAATAAATTTGTTAGTCTTTAAGGTGCCAGAAGACTCTTTGTTGTTTTTCCTTTGAACATATGCACCCATTGCTGACAATTGGACCATTACTAATCGAACCATTATTGTGCACCAAGCACAATACAAATTATTAAAACTTACATAGAAATGTTGGTGGGAGTGCTCTTATCCAGGAAATCATCTTGCATTTCATACACAATTGCCCCTATCTACGGCCTGATATACATTCCAGCGCTCACCAGCCTCTTACGCACACATTCTGCTTCATTCATTTCAACGGAGGAGCAGGTCTATGCTACGATACAAATGTGTGCTCATTTGCTCCCTCCATTGAAATGAATGGGGATTGGGAAGCTCTTGCAGGTGGAAAGGTAGAAGGGAGTTCTGTATGCAATCCTGAATGGATAAGGCTGCATGGCTATGATCCAAACTTAGATTTCTGTAAATAAACTGCAATCGGTTCAGGCCACAGAACTCCAATCCAAAGGAAGTTAGTCATACTTCATTCCAGTTTAAACATGTTTTTCAGTTATTTTTCAATTAGAATTATTTTTAATTAATGTTGTACATACACACCAGCTCACCCTGAAAACAAGCTGAGTTTCTAGAGTGGCTAATAGGAACACTCAAGCGTTTGACAGAAACACTGTAAAAACTAGATCTGAGCACAACTGGCCTTTTGAAATTCTCCACCTTTATGGGCGGATCAACTGGAGGGGCCATTTCACTGAATTTCTCCTGGAGGAGACAAAATCCTGCGACGGTTTCTTGTGGCTGAGGTTCACCATTAGCAGTCGCACTGCACACCTTCTTTCTTTTTTTCCTAAGTCATTCCCCGCCCCCTGCTGCTGCTGCAAGAGGCAGCAACAGCAGCTGCGTTGGCAGTCTGGCCATCATTTTGAATCCTCTACGATGCGCCAAACCTAATGTTAATCCAGGGCTTTGGGGGCGTGGGGGGGTGGAATGGCAGTCACCCCCCAAAAAATAAAAATAAAGTGGTGGAAAGCCTTCAGAGAAAATTCTGCAAAGTAGTCTTTCAACTCAATTTTACTAAGAAAAACCACAAATTGGTGAAGCACCCCCACCAGCTCTCCCCATTTCCATGTAACCTTTGTTTGTTTATTGATTGATTTACTTTTAATGGAGAAGGTGTAATTGCAGGGGTGATGGCTCAGTAGACACTGGAGATGCCTTGCAGAACCTGTCCTTGGCTGGAAATGATGCTGGACTTCATAGTTCTCTTTGTCTCCAGATTCAGCTAGGGAGACAGGGGGAAATGCAAATCCTATTATCTCTGCTAGGAGTTGGTCCTTCTGAGCATGCTGGCAGTATCCAAGGAGCAAGCAAGACAAGACTACAACTCAAGATCTTTGTAGAGGTGAGGCCAACCAACCACTTCACGTGTGCTGGACCCCTGCCTTTCCTGGCTTATAAAAGTGGGGTGGGGGGGATGACTGAGTGGGTAATGCGTAGTGGTGTGATCCCATCTGGCCTAAAGGAGGTTGTGTTAAGAAATTTGGTGGGGTTTTTTAAACCTTCCCTGAACCCCAGTGTATTGCATAATTTCTGGCTGGTCTTCAGTATTCCGTTCCTGGGCAAGGTGCTGGAGTGTGTGGTGGCTTCGCAGCTCCAGGGATGTCCAGCTGAGACGAATTATCATAGAATCATAGAAAAGTAGAGTTGGAAGGGGCCTACAAGGCCATCGAGTCCAACCCCCTGATACATTTCATCCAACTGTGGGACTCGGCCTTGAACCTGGATACCCAGGTTTCAGGGGTGGCCAGGAGTGCGTTTGCACAGCTGAGGCGAGTGCACCAACTGCACCTGTTCCTAGAGATGTCTGATCTGGCCATGGTCATGCCTGCCTTAGTCACATCCCATTTGGACTACTGTAACATGCTCTATGTGGGGCTGCCTTCAAAAACTTTTCGGAAACATCAATTGGTCTAGAACGTTGCAGCAAGACTGTTGACCGGAGCCGGTTACAGGGAGCGTGCAACTCCCTAGTTGCAGCAGCTTCACTGTCTACTGGTCCTTTTCCAGGCAGAATTCAAAGTGCTGGTTATGACCTATAAAGCCCTATATACAGCTTGGGACCAGGCTACCTGAAAGTCTGCCTTTTCCCATACAAGTTTGCCTGGTTTGTAAGATCTTCCAGAGAGGTGCTTCTTTCGCCTTCAGAAGCACATTTGGTGGGGACCTGAGGGAGGGCCTTTTTGGTGGCCACTCCCAGGCTGTGGAACTTCCTCCCAAGGGAGGCTAGGTTAACTCTCTCTCTGCTGTCCTGCCTGTAGGCAAAGACTGCTTTATTCAGGAAGGCCTTTGGCCTATAGGTGGGTCTGTTGGGTTGGCTGCTGTATTTAATTGGTTTATTTTTCCTGTAATTGTTAATTTTTTTTAACAAGGGGGGGGGTAGCATTCAAGAATGTCTCTTTTCTCCTCAATTCAACAGTTTTCCAGTGCATGCATTATTTCAGTTAAGTCTTCTTTCACTGACAGGACAGTCATGAAGTTTACCATTTAGGCCACCTATTTTGCACCCTTATTATACCCCAGAAAACAGCTGTTTTGCAGTGGGGGACAAGGCAGAGCAGCTGCAGGCTTCTATGAGAAGATCTGGAAACCTTATTCATGCCTTCCATTTCTCTCCACCCTTCAGTTAAACAGCCTCTTCTAGAGAAAGACATACTAAAGATAGGGTGCTAGAAAAGAAGAAGAAAGAAACCCCTTTTTTCCAGTCAGGTGAGTGACTCTGCTACAAATTCACTCCAGTATGAGTCAGCAGAACCAGCAGAAGAACAAGTTAATGCAGTGCACTCAGTCTGTACTAAACAATTACCATTTCAATTCCATCTACACATACAAGAGAAAAGATCAAAAGGTTATTTAAGCCAGACTGTTGGCTGTGTATTTGTTTTGATGCTTAGAGTACCTTTAATAAGCTTCTTCTTCTTTTTTTTTAAGCTGCAGGCCTTTGTATCTTATAAAAGTTAGAGGTGGGATGGGAGGTGGCGCTGGGGGCTTCAGAGGTGGCGCTGGGGGCTTTAATTTCATCCATCACCCCCTTCTGCCAGCAGAGAGCCTCTATTGCAGTGTTCTCCAACCTTGGGTCCCCAGATGTTTTTGGCCTACAACTCCCAGCATGCCCATGCTGGGAGTTGTAGGCCAAAAACATCTGGGGACCCAAGGTTGGAGAACACTGTTCTATTGGGTCAGAAACCCTTCTATTCATGGAAGGGCAGCTCAGGAGCCAAACCAATGTCACTGTGATGTTCTTAAAGTTATATCCTGCTCTTCTTCAGGAAGCACAAATTCCTTTATCCCACTACCTGTTACAGCCAGTCTGATATTTTCAATCAGAATTATGCAACTCAGGTTGCTTCCATTCTGATTAAAATATTGGAATACACACAAACCTTATGAGTAAGAAAACTGTTGATAATAACAACTATACCATGGAGATCTTGGGTTTGATAGAGCAGATCAATGTGACTTTTGACACTCTTTTGGAATTGAAAATTCAAGTTTTTTCACCAGATCTTGAGCACAGGTATATACTCAAATATTTATGAAGGTTAGGAATGGTTATGAAATTCTCCCCATCTTAATTTTGCTTGGATTGGGGTGTGTGTGTCTCTGGTTGAATCAATCTTGTTTCTGGAGCATCTCCAATGCATTAGCAATCTGCTATTCTTCTGTTGTTGTTTTTTATTTCTGAACTTTGTATCCAAGGGTTGCACAGGCAGACGTTGTTGTTGTTGTTGTTGTTGTTGTTGTTGTTGTTGTTGTTATTTCACAGTATTTGTATACTGCTCCACATCAAGCAGATTCCGGAGTGGTGAACAATAAAAAGACAAAAACAACCCATCTTTCTCTTTCCCTCCTCCCTCCAGCAGCCCCTACACACACACCCCTGGAAAGCTACTCCAGAAAAATGGGAAGCACTCCTGAACAGTGTGGGATGTGTAGTGGGAGGTTGCAGGTGGAGGGAGCAATGGATGAAAATTGGGAGTTGGCATCTTAAACCAATGGAGTTTTGCTCATGCAAGGTCCCTCCAGCTAATTTCATGCCCCATTCCTACCACCAGTCTCAAATCCTGCCTTACTAGGCATAGTCCCGTGCATCTAGGACAGGGCTATCCAACCTTGGGTCCCCAGATGTTGCTGGACTACAGCTCCCAGAATCCCTTGCCATTAGCCATGCTGGCTGGGTACTATGCTGGGAGCTGTAGGCCAGCAACATCTGGGGACCCAAGGTTGGAGATCCCTGATCTAGGATAAGGTAGAGCAGAAGTTAGCAGTGGAGCTGTCCAGCATGGAGCACAGGAAGAGAGAAGTTGTTTCAGCAATGGCTAGGCTCCAACTGGGCAGCTGTATAACTGCTGTTGCTGTGTGACCCCTTCTTAGCTTGCAATTAGTGCCCTAATCCAGACCATGCTTCCTCCTCATGAGTAGGGCTCAGGAATATTTGAGGGCTGCACCTCTGACTTTTTGTCTCTACCCTGACATGCTGTCTCCTTTGCTCTTGGGGTCCTGGGGATGATCCTGGTAGGTCTCGGTGATGGGACCAGTTAGGGCGCTTTGGTTCTTCAAACACCATGACCTTCTTGAGTGGAGCATCATCCCAAGTAATGGTCTCAGGAGGGCTTTCAGCATGGCTTATGCTGGCTCAGCTTGTCTGAGCGTGGAAAGCTAAGCAGGGTCAAGCCTGGTTATTACTTGCAATTAGTGCCCTAATCCAGACCATGCTTCCTCCTCATGAGTAGGGCTCAGGAATATTTGAGGGCTGCACCTCTGACTTTTTGTCTCTACCCTGACATGCTGTCTCCTTTGCTCTTGGGGTCCTGGGGATGATCCTGGTAGGTCTCGGTGATGGGACCAGTTAGGGCGATTTGGTTCTTCAAACACCATGACCTTCTTGAGTGGAGCATCATCCCAAGTAATGGTCTCAGGAGGGCTTTCAGCATGGCTTATGCTGGCTCAGCTTGTCTGAGCGTGGAAAGCTAAGCAGGGTCAAGCCTGGTTATTACTTGGATGGGAGACCCCTCCTCTAGTTTCCTGCATTGAGCAGGGGGTTGGACTCGATGGCCTTGTAGGCTCCTTCCAACTCTATAATCTATGAAATCTATGAAATCCCCTGACTCCCTTTGACCCCTGCAAACATTGGGGACAGCAATTGTCTGAGGTCTCATCCAGTTCTAGGGTGCTTCTAACATAGAATCATAGAATCATAGAAAAGTAGAGTTGGAAGGGGCCTACAAGACCATCGAGTCCAACCCCCTGCTCAATGCAGGAATCCAGGTCAAAGCATCCCTGACAGATGTCTGTCTAGCTGCACCTTGAATGCCTCCAGAGTGGGAGAGCCCACCACCTCCCTAGGTAGTTGATTCCATTGTCTTATTGCTCTGGAACAGGAAGGTGGTGGGACACAACATTTCAAGAGATTTTCTTCTTCCACTGCAAACCCATATGTCACAGCTCAGAATGTTCAGGATGGGACCTGAACCTTCTGAAAAGGCTTCTCAAGGAATACAATGGCTTGCATGGTGAAGAAGGCAAAGAGAAAATTCATTGGATGAGCTGCCTTCCTCTGACAAAACCATTAAATACAACACTTTGTTCTGACTGCAGTGCATGCACTGTTTGCAGCAGTTTTCAGTTCCCTCTGGATTGTTTGCTTTTATAAGTTATTGATTTCAACCAAGAAATGTGCTTGATGATACGCTGAGACTAACTTTTTAGAAGGTTTTTTGTTTTCTTTTTAAATGATAAAAGGACATAAGCTTTCATTGGTGACAACCTACTTCATCAGTTCCTGAGTTTGGACCATTGCATATGAACATTAATTAAACCACAGTGCAAAACTGAATCTTTAAGTGATTTGGCAATCATACGGATTCCTTTTTCTCTCTGATTTAATCCATGTGCATATGTGATAGTGCTCATCAGTATTGCGAAAGGAAAAAAACAGGGGAAGACACTACCTGAAAAAGTGTGGGGATCATGGGGTGTTCCTGAAATTAATGTTAGAAATTTTCCAAATTAAATTGGAAGGCGCTCAGAGCAGAACCCAAGGCAGAGTGAACTCATGGAATGATAACAGAACAGAACTGTTCATTTCTTATTAACAACCATCCTCACCACCAATTGAAATCCATTCATAATTTAAATATCAAACTGTGAAATTGAAAAGTAAAATCCAGAACCGACATTCTGAATTTCAGTCATGCAGAAGAAAATTGAACACAAGAATTTCAGTAAAAAAATGCTTCCCAATTTGATTCAGCTTTGAAGTCTATGGATGAAACTGTTCCTTGAGAAACAGATCTCTACAAATATAAGGGCAAAAAGGACCAAAAACATCCTAACGAAGATATCCCTAATGTTTTTAATTCACCCCACCCAATTGGATGGGAACCACCTGTGCAAATAGGTGCTGTGCACGCCAGGTGGTTCTCCTCTGCAATGCAACAATTAGTGCTGCATGCATAAATGCTTTTTTAAAAAGCCATTACAATTCTGCCACTCACCTGTTACAGTGGGTGAGGGGCCTTATTTTTAGTTCCCTTCTGATCATTCCCTACCAAAAGCTGATTGGGATTTTTCTTACACTGTACAACCCATAATTCATTAAAATTTTGAGAGGGTTCATCATGTGCAGCACCTGTTTACTTATTAAAATATTCATCTCAAAAAGCTAAACATTTTCAGTCATTTCCCAGTATTTGGCCTGTGCCCTCCCCTGACCTCTTCAAAATATTTGAATAATGCATAGCTCATCATAGAAAAATTCAATTTATTTTTGAATTCAATTTATTTCTGTCACCAAAACTCTGCTGATATGCTAGGATGCTGGTTTTTAAATTTTATGCTTGGGCACTGCATAGCTAGACATAACTGTGCTCAATGGAACTTACTTCCAGATAAGTATACTTAGAACTTAGAACCTCAAGGAAACTTTCCAGATTGACTTGTGTTGCATTGGAACCTATATGATTCAGGGGTGGGGGCAGGATCTGTTCTGTTCTTCTAGGATGCAAAATCATTCCACTGGCCAACCTCATAGGACCAAACCTGCCTTCTGAATTGGACCTAGAAGCAAACTGGCAGCCACTGCAGTTGCTAGATAACATTTAGGGTGCAATCCTATATATGTTTAGACAGGAAAAAGTCCTATCACTCCCAGCCATGCTTAGCTGAACATTGAAGACCACATCTGTCAATAAATGGGCCACCACAATCTGTACTACTTGAAGTTTCCAAACCATTTTCAAAGGCAGCAAGTGGTGCAGCGGGGTAATTTTAGACTCTGGACTCAATGGTCTTACCTGGCAGGTGTGTGTGTGCTTTAAATGGCTGCATTGCATTACTTCAGTTGCGAAGCACACAACTAATATTTCTCTTCTTCCCCCCTCCCTCCCCACTCACTCTCCACCGCCAAACAAAACCCTGTTTCTTAAGCCTGATAGATAGATAGATAGATAGATAGATAGATAGATAGATCATGAATGAATGTGCAGTTTTGCATTTTAAACTCACTTAAATCAAAGCACTGTCATGCCTACAGGAATAAAATGGAGTTCGTTTCCCCTGCTCTGATGCTAAACACATTTACTTGGGAATAAGCATCATTTTGTTGTAGAAAAGGATAATATTTATTTTAAAGTAATTCATAATAAAATGGGTATCTGTAACCATATACGTGCCTAGCTGGCCACCTCCTGACTATAAAATGTTCTTAAAAATAGAAAGAAAGAAAGAAAGAAAGAAGGAAGGAAGGAAGGAAAGGAAATGTTGCAGCGAGCAATATCAGCCCCTGTGAGCCCTGACTAGCCCATGGGCCCGTTGACATTAAATTATTTAAGAACAAAATATTTAAACCATGCTATGTACTCCCAGAAACATCTCTGCTTTTTGGGCGCTCAATCTAGCTGCTGCCTGCAGACATGAAGGCATATCTTATCTAATGACTGGATCAGGTTTTTAGAATTTGATTTAACACTTGATGTGTAGATGAGATGGTACTGAAGGGAGGAGGGGTTTAGATTGATTAGGCACCGGAAAATGCTTTGGGACAAGCCGGGCTTGTACAATAGGAACAGGCTCCACTCAGGGCCAGCCCCACCATGAGGCAGAATGAAGCAGTTGCTTCAGGTGGCAGATGCTGGGAAGCAGCGGCAAGATGTCAGGGGAGAGACCTGTGTGCCATGTGGCCTGCTCTGAACCCCTAACTTAGTCTGCTGCCTTCAGGTACAGTGGAGGATGCTACCCTATCATCAGTGTTGAAGACAGATTCACCCGGCCGTCCAGTTGGCATGGATTGGGAGGGGCACCATCTTGTTTTTTGCCTCAGGCAGCAGAATGTCTTGGACCAGCCCTTGAACCAGAAAGTCTTGGACCAGCCCTTGAACCACTTGAACCTGAATAGAAACATAATGCTGGTGCTTAGCGTCAAAAAGGTAGCACAACAGCCTTTATATCAGCGGTGCACAACCTGCAGCCCCAAAAGCCATTACTGCACCCCCCAAGGATTCCCTAACTCTCCTACTGAATTTCCCCCACCTGTACTCTCTGCTCCTTCCCCCAGAGACCCTGATATAGAATGCTCTCTGTCACTGCTAGCAGTGGTGAAAAAGTTATCTGCATCAGGATCTCTGGGATGTGTGTCTGCATATATATATATATGTGTATTGTGTTGTGTGTGCATGTACATGCATGTGTATATATGTGTGCATGTGTCTGCATTCATTGCATCTGTGGCACATCTTGGGTGCCCTCTGACGCCCAAGCCAGCATCAGATGTGGCCTTCCAGGCCATAAAGGTTGTACATGCCTATTTTAAAGTGATCTCTGGGGAAAAGCTGACAGGACCTGGGGTGCTTCCTGTTCGAGATGAAGCCTCCCCAGTGGATGAGGGATGTTTTTGATTTCCCAAATGGAGAAAGGATGGAAACAGATCACAAGCATGCATGATAGCAAACAAAGCGGCTGAAGGGCCATAGGGGAAAATGCATGCACCAGAGACATTTGGAGAGGGACATTGTGTATAGGTGTTGCTAATTTCTATGCCAATGTTAGAAGCCTCTGACCCAAGATGGGATAATTGGAGTATTTTTATAACACCAGATTGATTTGTTGATTTGATTTGTTCCCTGCCTTTCTACCAAGAAAATGGCACTCAAGCTGGCTTACAAATGTAGGAACTAAAACAAAACAAAAACCAAACAAAAACAAACCCCCCCAAACACATAAAACTTGGTTTAAATAATACTAAACAAATGCATTAAAACACAATTAAAAACTCAATGATAACATACTAAAAACAGCAGCCAGGCCACCAGACCACGTTACATGCCAAAGGCTTGCTTGAATAAAAATGTCTTTGCCTGCTGGCAGAAATACAATAGAGAGGAAATGAGCCTAGCCTTCCTCGGCAGGGAGTTCCACAGCCTGGAAACAGCCACTGAGAAGGCCCTCTCTTGCATCACCACAAAACACATCTCTGAAGGTTGTGGTACTGAAAGAAGGGCCTCTCCCAAGAACTTAAAACCTGGGGAGGCTCATATGGGAAACAACTACCTTTCAGGTAGCCTGGTCCCAAGCCATAGTGTCCCCCAGAAATAGGAGGAATAAAGTAATTCAGAAGTCTAAAATCCAAATCTGGAGAGAATTTTGAAGGGGGAGAATTTCAGAAGGATCCCTACTTTTCCTCTAGCTTCGGCTGCATCTCAGCCTCAGATGAAACAATGAAGAGTCCTGTGGCAACTTAAAGACTAAGAAATTTATTATGGCATAAGCTTTCTTGGACCAGAGGCTGGACTACTTCGTCAGATGCATGTAATTTCATCCTGAGTTGGCAGATGTGTGTGTGAGTGTATTACACACACACACACACACACACACACACAGAGGCTATAGCGAGAAGAGAAAAAATGTTACCACTGAGGTCAGTGGGAAATGAAATGCAAGAAATCTCAACTGAACTTCACTTCATCCTGTGCTTAACAGTCACTTGAATCTAATAGACAATATTATGATGATTCTGTAATGAGCGTTATATCCTCTGATGTTATATTTGTATTATTTTTGCTATATCCTATGGCTAAAACAAATAAATCTGGAAGGCAAAAAGTGCAGGAGTAATTGCGGATAGCTGTTCATTATGCTGCTTCAGTATTTGCTTTTATACTAAAGAAAAATGACATTTTAATCTCTTTTGGGGCTGATATTGAGGTCTTCATATAGAGCCTTATATATACAGCTTAAGCACTGGCACAAAGTGAGACACCAAAAACAGATTAAAATCCATTCCCAAATTCATTGAGAATTCAAATATCAAAGTGTGAATCCGAATGCTGGATTCAAATGTAGCATGATGGACTGCAGATGCCAGTTCCAGGCTGTGTGTTTGCATTTGTGTTTTTTATATTTGGCTATGATCTGGAGATCATGGAGCTCCATGTATGCAGAGGCTTTCTCTTCTCTTCTGTGAAAGGAACATATTCTCTAGTACCCACGCATGAAATGTCCCAACTTAAAGTCAATAAGTGTTCATCTGCAAACCATCATATTATTGGTTGGCTATGGTACACACATTTTAAAAACAATCCTCTCAATGGAATTAATAGGCATTTTCCTTTTTTAATTGATGATGCAATGCTTTTTGTTTCCTGCCACTGGGTGCCACTGTAATGCTGTTTCTACTGGCAGAATACAAACAGTAGCTGATGGACAAAGAGAGGCCTCTGGAAAGTAGCCGTTCCTTGCTATGGTATCTATGGTAAAGCTGGACTGCTCTTTCTCTTTTCATGGGATCAGGCTGCATTTAAGCCCCCTTCACTTACACCCACAGCTGTGTGGAAGCTACTTCCCCTGTGGCATAATCCTCTGTGGCTGCCATATGCATGTGGGTACCAGAACTATGTAGGTGGGACCAATTATGTGGGTCTTTTCCATACCATCCTTGCTCAACCATGAGGGCGCTGCCGCTGGGGATAAATATATATATGTATGTATGTATAGATGTGTGTGTGTGTGTGTGTGTGTGTGCGTGCGTGTGCGTGCGTGCTGAAGCCTTGTGAAAGAAATGGCTACAAAGGCAACCATGGGAAGAGTGAGAGGAAATGTCAAAATGGTAAGAGGCATATTCAACATGTGGGGTTTTAAAAAAAAAAATGATGGAAGACCCATGTGGTAGGATACATACAAGGGGGGGGGGAATCCCATAGGGTTGTATAAACCATACCCCGATGTTGCCCTTTGTGTCCTTTACAGCAGAGGTGGCCAGAAAGTAGCTCTCCAGATATTTTGGACTTAAACTCTGAGAATCCCCTGCCAGCATGGCCTATGGTCAGGAATGCTGGAAGTTGAAGTCCAAAATATCTGGAGATCTACTTGCTGCCCACCCCTGTTTCACAGCACAATCCTAGACATGTCTACTCAGAAGTATTTTTGTTGTTGTTGCTTGCAACCACTTCACATTTTGTTTTATATCAATACTCTCATATCAGATGTGGAAAATGTAAGAAATTGCTTAAAATTCTAAAGTAAAAGTTGAAAAGTCACACCTGATCTCAGAGTCCTCTATTTAAAAACCTTCTGTGTTAAATACCACAGGATACTTGTAAACTTACAAAGGGCAGTATGCAAGCAGGCCATTGTGGAAGTGGGGGCCACCACTGATTCTTTTCCACAAGAAGCTCCCACTGCTTGTGCAATGGAAATTTAGTGCTTCCTCTGGGAACCGGGAACAAGTTGAAACAAATGGAATGGGAGAGCTTGCATAAGGGAGCTCTGCCAACCTGTCCTGATCCAGAAATGAGTGTTTCTGCTCATTTGGGGGCTTCCCTAGGAAGCATTAGGAAGGAAGCACTTCCTAAAGGTGGACACCTCTTGCAGAATGGAATCAGAGGTGGGCCCCACTTGAGGAGCAGCAGCCCACTTGGATACTGCCCTTTGTACCTGGAATATGGCGTGGGATACAATACCTGCTGATCCGTGATCAGCTAAATACAAAAATCCATAACAAAATATCTCTAGACAAGGACACATCCATCACAGATTGTAGCTCTTCAACCAGAGACATTTTAAAGAAAGGAGAGGGAAAGGAATTGGCTTCACACATTTGTCCTTGAGGAGAGATAATAATAGGAGACCGGCGCACAGAATTTCTTCTACTAACTCTCCTAATCTTTATCCCAACAACAAATAACCCAGAGTATGTTCACATCATCACCTTCCCGCTTCATTCAGGTTGCTTCCACACTAGCCTCTTTCTCTGTAATTGCCATCCTTTGTTCATCCACTTTTTATGGATCATCCAGGTACCGTCATTCCCAACTCATTGACTTCAGTTGTGTGTTTTTTGTGCTCCCCTCTTAGGGATGCCAGAGAAATCTACAACATATTCAAATGAGATTGGTTTCTATGAATCTGACCTTCAGATTCCACAGTGGACCAGCTTTTTCTGAGTCACGCAGATTCTGCAGACTTGCAGGCTGATTTTTCCTTTGGGGGGGCATTTGTGCTAATTTGCATTAGTGCTGATCTGCATTGGCACTAATGCAAATTAGCGCAAGTAGAACAAAATTCTGGGAGGGAAATCTGGTTCTGTCAATGAGTGGAAGACAGAAAGAAAGACACAACAATCTGCAAAACAGAGACGCAATGTATTGAACAAAATCCATATGGCCCTATCCCCACCTGTGTTTTTTCAGACCTGAGATTAGGGATCTGTGACTCAGCAAAACTGAAGCCCATCAAGGTTCTCCTTTCCACCTCAAAGCTTGTTCCAACTCATGCTGATATTTTATTGGGAGCTTTGTTTCTTTAACATGAAAATCCATATGCATTTCTGTGTTCATTTTTCCAGATATATGCATCAATTATGCACATTTTTTAAAAAAAAATCTATGCATTTTTCTCCCATTGACTAATGCATGTTTGTTTGTGCACATTTTTCAAATGTACACATTTTCCGTGTGAACTTTTCAAATGCTTGCATGTTTGAATGCATTATTTTGTTGTTGCTTAAATCACCTCACAAGCTTGGGAAATGTACAGACTTCAGACCATAGATGGTGTTCAGGTCCGTGTTCAGTTCTGGGAGGTATGAGTTTGATCAATTCTGGTTAAAAAACAAACAAAACAAAACCTGATACAAATTTCTCATCCATCCCTATCTGATATTTGTGGTTGTTTTTATATTATTTAATTTTTATTTTGTTTGGTGCGTGGTGGGGTGTAAAATATTACTGCAACTGCAGCCGGTCCTCTGTGGTCAAAGAAAGTGCTGTGTTGCTAAGACTTTACAGGATTTCTGTTTCTTTAAATTAAACAGGTCTTCTTAGGAGATTCAGCCCATTTTTGTTTGTTTGTTTGTTTGTTTGTTTCATAATAGTCAAGGGCTAGTGAATAATTTTCCCTTGAATTGCCTTGCGTCAGTTTCCCTTCTCAGTTGGGGAATCTTTAATTACTTTAGTCATCATTATTTTATTTCTAAAATTGCAAAATGGCATTGTTGCACTATTAAGAAAGGGAAATAACAAATAATGAATGAAAATAATTAACTAACTATGCATATGGACATATGGACAGAAACTGTGACAGGGCAATTCACAGGGAAGCTAGTCAAGGGGAAGTTACTCGCTAAACCTCCTGCCATTGATGAAACAATGCAATGGGATCGACCTGCAAGCAATAAACTTTTATTTGAAGTTCCCAGGGTCCTTTGCTGAACAGAACACACTTGGGAGTAGACAGTATAGAAGGAACCAGGCCAGGGCCGGTGCAAGGCAGTTTGGTGCAGTTTGGTGCCCTAGGCAAGATCAGATATTTAGCGCCCCCCCTTCCCACTTGAGCCCTCCCTCCCTATTTCTGGCGCCCCCTTTAGCCCTGCGCCCTAGGCAGCTGTCTAGTTGGCCTAGTGGTAGCACCGGCCCTGAATCAGGCCTATAGCCAGGGGAGGGGCTGGGGGGCTGCCCCCCTAAATTTTATCTGCCCCTTATTATTATTTTTAACAAACAAATAATTAAAAAACAGTTTCCAATTTTGTCTTTAAAAGTCCTGCCAGCCAGATGAACTGCCCCCTACTTTTTTGGTGCCCACACCCCCAACTTTTAGGCTGGCTATGGGCTTAGAAGGAACTCGGCCATGAGGAAAGAAACTGAGTGAATAAACCACTATGTTAAATGATATGTGGAACTTCCATTTTAATTTTACTTCAGCTAATTGAGGGAAAACTAAGACCCAGCAGCACTAAAGGGCTGTAGCGTGGATGTACATTAATTTTTCCCATATCTCCCTCTAACGTTACAGTAGTTATTTTAGTCTTTGGGGTTTTTTGTCCTGCATCTCTGTCCACACCAGTTTACACCAGTTCACATTTTTAAAAGTTTGTTTTAAATCCTCCCAAGATTTGTGCCAAAGCACAAATTCCCCAATGTTTTAATGCTCTTTGCATGCAATTGTGTCTTTGCACATTTAAATACATATTTGTTTTGCTCACAAAACATGCATTTATAAATGTATTTAACCTAAAACACAATTTTTATATGCATTTTGGTACTTTTTTTTTTTTTTTTTTAGCTGCGAACTGCATCGCAAAATCTGGAGAGGCATGAAATTCAAAGGATAAACTATGTTCTGATCTGCACAGTAGTTTGTGAGGTGTGAATCAGCCTAGTTTGCTCGAACAAAATCATCAAGCCTCCCTAATAACATCTGTTGTACTACTTCGAAGAGGGATAACAGATCCTGAAAAATAATCTAGAAATAACCAGGAAAGCTTCATGTGAGCAGCAAATCACATGAGTGGACGACATAATCATGGAATTAACATATCATTAGAATGAGCCCTAGATGGCAGTGACCATTGCTCCCCTACCGAGCTTTTCGTTTTGGCCCTTTGTCTCTATTTGTGTTCATAATTATGGCTTCAATATGAATCAGCAACATTAACATTACATTTTTATTTGGCATGCATGGTCTGGCTTGCTTGATATGGTGATATTTCTAGCGCTAGCTATCTGCCTGTTATAATTTCACTTTATAATACCCTTCAATTGGATTTAATAGTAATTGTTAATCCCGTGTCCTACTTCCCTTTTATGGGCCACATTTGTTTTGCTATTTAAGGATCATTTTTAGGACTACTGGGTTGTATCCAATTGTGGTTTTGCACTAACAGAAAGTGCTGCCACAATTTGGAGGATTACGGGTATCCAATGGAAGGGAGGAGGATGTGCAGACTTGATGTGCAGACTTGAATCTTCCCTTGCCCTCCAAAACACTCAGATGGCCAATTTCGGCCGCCTAAGTGTTTTACCCCTGCTCGCGAGCAGGAGGGGCTGAGGCACTGCTGGGATTCCTTGTATCCTGGTGGAGCCTCACTCCTCCCCTCCCGGCCCCACAAGACACCCCCTAGTGCCGGCTCCAAAGTTGGTCTTCCATCTTCATAGCTGCAGTCAGCACAGAAAGAACTGGGAGGGTGCGGCGAAGTCGGAGTCCCGGCTGTAACCTCGGAGTGCTTTTCTGAGGTCAGAGCTGGGACTCTGACTTTTCCTATAGCTGCCCAGATAGCATCTACCAGCCATAGGATTACACCCTTATTATATTTACATATTACATTAACAATAAAGCCTTGTGGTACTAGTTTACTACATATGGTAGTATCTCAGTGATTCCTCCCTTTTGGCCTTTTTATACCTCTCTCCTAGAAATGTTTCTTCTCTGATCTTCCTGAGGATAAATTTCTTGAACCTTCTCTCTTGGCTACATTTTCCTACAGGTGACTTTCTGACCTTCCTGTTAATACCACTCTCCTGAAGGTAGACTGCCTGGCCTGCCTTTTGGTCACATCCTCCTTTAGGAACCATTTTCCTGGAGATGTTACCTTCCCACTAGTCTTGGTGATCTTCCTTTTGGTCATGTGTTCTTGGAGGTATGACCTTTCTGACCTTTCTACAACAACAACAACAACAACAACAACAACAACAACAAATCAGTAATGGGAGGGCAATCATGGGAGTTATTCTACTGCAAGTGACACCTATGCATAAAATCTTCATCTGGGAAGGCCTAAGACACAGCAATGAGTGATTCTTTGCATTATTCATTTATTATACTTACATCATTTTCTTCCTCCAAAATGCTCAGAGCAGTTTGCATGTGCTTCCCAGGTTTCCTCCTATCCATCCAGTTTACAGGGCAGACCTGGGCCAAATACAGGCATGACTGTGCCACTCCCAGATCTTCAGAATTTTCTTTGACATATCAACATTGATTCTCACACTGGTCTTGAGGTGTGGAGGTAGATGCGCACACAGCACAGTCCTACCCCACAGAAATCTGCGGAACAAACCAGTTCTTTCGTAACAGCATCCAAAGCAGTGTGCACATATGCCCGCATTTTTAGACCAGGAAATTAGGGATGTCATGTACGGATGTTGTAAAATCCATTCTGTCTGCCTTTCATTCCATTGTCCACTCATTGACAGAATCGGATTTTGTGCAAATGCATTCGTATGCATTTGCACAAATTTGCACTTCCAAAAATGTGCAAATCCCCCCAAAATGTGCATTTTCATGCTTTAGTCTTTGGGGGGAAATGCACATTTTTTGGCAAGTGTTTTTTCTACTACTACATTTGCATAAAATTACACAAAGTTTTAAAAAAAATGGTCGGCAAGTCCGTGGAATCTGTGATAATCCGGAAAAGCCAGTCCGCTGCAGAATCCATGGGTCAGATTCATAGAAATCCAAACTCATTTGAATCTGTTGTGGATTTCTCCAGCATCCCTACCAGGAATAACTGATATGAGTACTCTCATATGGTGAAGAAAAATGACCCAGTGTAGTAAGCAGCACTAACCTCCCTTGGCATCCCAAATATTTACTTCAACTTCATTCATCAGATTAACGGCCCATGCTTTAACTGGGGCACATCACTCAGTTTTCAGATTCTGGTGTTTTATCACTCTGTAGAAATGATGCAAGTCATGGGAACGGCACAGCAAACTACAAATAGATGCAGTTGAGCGAGGTGAGGAAGGAGCAAAACCTTCCTTTTGTGCTAGGTCTTGCATGCATACACACATCCGTGTGCCAGGGGAATTTCTTTGCCTGCAGGTGAGCTGTTTGCAGAGGCAGCCAAAGGGATGATTTTCAATTCCCAGTTATTACTGTTTTGTTAACTACAGAGTTCTGCGTTATGGCCCTAGACCCTTCCCGTTGCTTAGCCAAACCTGATAGATAAATCTCATCCCAGTTCTTGACATCCACACTGCATCCGCGTAGGTAAATTTCATTTGTTTAGGTTATAGCTGAAGGGCTGCTGAAAATGATCTCCCCACCACCACCAAGTTCCCTGCACAGCATCTGAAATCCCCATTTATAGGCCTCTACCAACAAACAGTCATTAATTTCAGACAGTTACAGTCAATATCTGATGTCATTCTCTCCACTTTATGTAGCTATGTGACCTTCATCTCATTTTACTCATAATAAAGGTGGCTTTTATGTGGGTTTGCACAGGATTTGGTTCAGAGCAGCATTAAATCAAACACCATATTACAGCGTAAAATGGTAGGACTTAAAAAGAAGAAGAAGGAATCAATGTGTCATGAGGTTTCAGCTGGAAGCTCATGCATTGCAAGGCAAAAGAAAGATTTAAACAACTGAAAACCAATGCAAACCTGTTAATGTACAGCCAACTTGCATCAAATCAGTGAACACCTTAATGAAATAGGAACTTGGATAAAATGGGTGGTGGTGGTACGTCTATATGCCATCCTGAGATCCTTCCAGAAGAATGGGGTACAAATGTAAATAATAGTAGAAGTGGAGCTATATAAAGGTATTTCTGCACTGATGGCTTAAGTGTACTATTAATTGTGATAGTATTCAGACATTTGTCTCAATGCAAGCACAGGCAGAACAATGATCATGCTCCCTCATGGCCAATTACCCCCACTCCCTACTGCAAGGTATTCTCCAATCCAGCCTAGACAGTGATAGTACACTACTGTGTACCTTCTAGGGATGTGCAACACTGGAACACTCATTCCATTTGTGCTCAACAGACTTTTGACACATTTCCGACCCGATGGCCAATTTGTGTAAATGTGTAGAGCGGAGTCCGGGATTTATAAAAATTTCCCTGGCTTTAAAAAAGAAATTACTCAAATCATGGCCTGTTTTAAAAACAGAAGTCCACGTGCTTGCTTGACTTACATCAGATTGAATTGGCGCTAGTGCATGGTAGACGGAATGGAATCCACAGGGCCAAATCAGATTTTCACACACACCCCTATTAGATTCCTCACATATCCCTAGTGCCTTCAGACCACCCTCTTGGGCAAAGTATAAAATTTGGTTAATAGGGATTTAGGCGAAATATTTAACTTAATTTCTTTATTATAATGTGTATTAAAATGTGAACCAAACCAATTTCTTCCCCATCGCTAGTCCTAGCATTTAAAGGCAGATGCTGGGGCTAAGCCCTTCCACAAATGACACTCTGAGTACCACTGAAATATCAGTATACTTAGGACATTCAGTATACAGTATCAGTATACCGTATCAGTATACAGAGTAGACATTCTAGGCAGATGCACGTAACTTCCTTTTGCTTCTTTTTTTAAAAATACCTAACAGCCTTGGGATGTGAGCTCGCGATATCTTGGGGCAGCTCCTGACATCCCAGCAGCCTGATGCTTGCCCTTGTCAGGCCCCCTTTCCAGCTACTCCAGTGAGTGCTGGGGTAGCTTGGAGCCACCGTTTAAATTTCCTGACAATCCCGCAGAGAACTCATGAAGTGGTATCACTTTATGGAATTGTGAGACATTTAAATGGTGCCCCCAATGAGAACCTCCTGGAGAGCTGTCATTTCAATTTTCCACAATGCCCCAGAGGGTAGGATGAGCAAATCAGCAAAACGTGAGCTCGCCAAAGTGCTTTGAATTCTATCTCAACGCTCATTCCAACCTGAGTCCATATCATATGGTTAACTTTTTTTGTTGTTTCTTTTTGCATGAAAACCCATGCATATTTTTGTGTGCATTTTTCCAAAGGTACACATCAAGTCTGCACATGATTGAAATGTACACATTCTCCTCCCATTAATTAAATCGTATTTGTGCACATTTTTCAAATGTACGTATGCTGTCATACATACAAATATGCATCAAAACAACAGAATGAAATTTAATAGGGACCCCCTGAATTCCATCTCGCTTACCTTCTTCCCTGCCTCGACTCTCATTCCCCCGTCGAGATGGGGAAGCGATTTCCGGGTTCCTGGTGGGCTGCTGTTTACCTAGAAAATGCCTTAAGATATGCCAAAAGCAGCTGCAATTTGCATAACTTGCGCAAATTGTGGGCACTTTTGACGTATCTTAAGGCATTTTCTAGGCAAACAGCAGCCCGCTGGGAACCAGGAAGTCTGACGCGTGGCGCACACCCCACTTCTGGCCCTGCTCGGCAGGCACAGCAGCAGCATCGGCCGAGCTGGAGGCAGGTCGGGTCCTGGAGAATCGCCCACCCCTAGTGCAAACTGGGCAAAGCCTGACCAGAAATGAACTGAAATGAATTTCTCATACATTCTCATACCAGAGGGATGCCACACTGGGGGAAGAAAGATGACATTTCTCTCCCCTTTAGCCGCTCAGCGAATAGGGTGGAAATTATCCCACTGAAAGAGGCTTAAATTTCAAGCCACAATTACAGCACTACATGATATGTTTAGATAGAGATCGCTATCATTAGCTATCATTAAGATGTGGCCATTAGGGCTGAATCACGATGGAACATTATGCCCTATCATTTTTGCACGCCACAGCCTTTGCTGTTGCTGCCTTTGTCCACTGTCTCTTGTAAAAAAAAAAGTTGATACTTTTTGTATCTGCCAAACACATTCGCATCCTAGTGTTGTACTGAGTTGCTCAGCATCCCGCTGAGCTGAGGACAGCACCCTGACAGATACTGGGAACAGGGAAAGATCTAAGCAAGCGAAAGTTCTCATCTGAGGGTGTTTGGCTTAGCGCTAGAATCAAACCCACCCTCAAAAAGGGGAAGGAAGAGGAAGCAATCTCACTCCCCTTTTGGCCCCACTGCCCCCTCTCCCAGAAAAGGGTCAGAAAGTAGAGTGATGTGGCTGTCTTTCCTTTCCTTTCCTTTTTGCTGCCACTGCTGCAGTTTGACCCACCCCCCTCACTGCCATAATCAAAAGGAAGGCACAGATACAATGTTTGAGCCATGGGTCAAAACTTTATTAAAGAAATAACTTAGGGTCTGCAATGAGAGCATCTAGGGCTAAGTGCTGGCACCTATTCCCTATGTAAGGCTGCTGGAGAGACACCATCCACCACCTCCTGAGCTATTCCACCCTGGCTTTAGGCAGCAGATCCAACGTTTACCAGATCTGCTCCTTTCATTGCCTGTTCACCACGAAGGCGGGCAAGGGATCCCCCACTGCTGCACCCAACCCCCCACTGTCCTCCATTCACTGGGGGCAAAGCTTTCTGTCAGGGGCCCATTCCTTCTGGCATACTCTCTGGCATTCTGACACAGGACGCCCAGATCAGTGAGATTATTTATTGTGGCCAATCTCATGGTAAAAATATAATGGTTACACTCTTCTGAAATCATCTCACTATAGCAGAAGCTGTAGGCACATTGCTTAATTTGAGAGATAGTTCAAGCCAAGGTTAATAACTACAACCTTGTCAGAGGCCAGCTCAATGATCGTTTCCCAAGTTGGGATCTCTATGGTGCAGAATACAAGGCAAGGTCAAGGTGTTATGACAGATAATTTGGGCGTTATATTCCCTTAAGCAGAGAGGCTAACCCCACGCTCTTGCAAAAGGTTTGGGATCTTTGGCTGGAGTAAAGACGTGTGCAGCTGGGTGAAGTGCACGGTTTGCCCTTTAACAATGAACACACACACACACACTGATGTCAGAAATAAAGAGCTGTTTTATTGAAGATGAAATATAGAGCAGGTACAGCGTCTTACTTCTGGTGGTACAGTAAACCCAATTATTTCAGGCAGCAAAATACCCTTACGCTATTGTTCAAGCACACTTTATAATTTCTGGGAGAAAAGAGTCCCTGTTTGCCTGAGTAGCTTACATATAGAAAGAGGGTGGAAGAAAGGCTTTCATCTAAAGGATAGTGAGAGAAAGAAGTCCCAGTTACTAACTTGTCCTCTGATGGTCCCTGCAGTGGGTTCTCAGCCATAGTCCGCTGGAGGCAGAAGGTAATCAAGAGGCCTGCGTCTCAACACACCAGCATGCTAGATGACTTATGATGGCTCTCTTGACTCTCTCTCCCGACACACCTTCCTGTTGCTAAAACCTCAGTTCTTATAACTTTCCCTGAGTTCCGTGCTACATGAGAGCAGCAAGGGTCTCCTTTGTTTGTCAGGTGGTCTTAATCACTGCTAATTGCTCTGTCCTTTGTTTGCTTATGGGGGAGGGTCTCTTGTCCTTTGCTTGAGGCTATGGCCCTTGATGGGTGTCCTAGGGGGAAGCCTTTGCAGGTTCCCCTCACCTGATTAATTTAAGCCTCTAATGGAGTCCTGTCCAGGGTTGGGGCCATCCTTTTTCCAGGGCTGTTTCAATTTCTTTACAGGAGTTGCTCTCTTATCCCTTCAGGTCATGCATGTTAATCTGATTATTGCAAGACTCCAGCCACTGCCCATTCATGCTTTCTAGATTTCAATCATTCTCCATTCAAGCCTTCATTTGCATCCTCTGCACCAGTCCAGCCAGAGGCTAAGGCTGTTCATTTCTCCCGAACCCAAGCTTACTAACCCAGGCTCCCGTTGGGGCCTGCTGCGGCCTTCCCTGTGAGCTACAGTCATAAGCAAATGATCATGACTATATCCACTCATAACAAATGGTCACAATAAATCCAGGCAAGTTAAAATTCCAGGCAATTCAAGATGTGGTTCAAGAGCAAGTTACAGGCTAGAACGCGCACACACACAGGCAGAAATCAGTCGAACAATAGAGTCTATGTCAGAATCTCCATGGGATGTGTGTCAAGGCAGAGAAAAGATCAAGGGTCATACTAAGTCCAAGCTAGATTGAGTGAGCGTACCAGGGCAGTAGAGACTCTTTGGTCCATACTCTCAGGCAGACTAAGTCCAGGTTTCAAGATAACAGGAGGCAGGTAGAAGTCCCAGGCAGTAGAGATATTCCCCCTTAGGGCCTCTAATACACTAGATCCCAGGTAGGCTAAAAACCCAGGTGTCAGGATGATCCCAGGCATTAAAGAAGTGTTGAGTCCAAAAAAGAAAAGTGGTCTAGGCATTAGACACATTGTTTCCGGCATTATATTCCATGGGAGGTTCTTAATGATACACGGTTCAAAGAGACAAGGGTCCAGGTTTCATGGAGAGTTCCGGTGCTTCAAGCAGCTCAGGCAGTTTTAAGTCGAAGCAGGAAGGATTCCAGGCAGTAAAAATGAGAATGTTCCCCCAGCACAGTGTTTCTCAACCTTGGGTCCCCAGATGTTTTTGGCCTACAACTCCCAGCATGCCCCAGCCAGCATAGCTGGCTGGGGCATGCTGGGAGTTGTAGGCCAAAAACATCTGGGGACCCAAGGTTGAGAAACACTGCCCCAGCAGATGTCCCAGCATCAGTTTAAATGCAAGGGCCATTAGAGCCCTTCTCCTGACAATTGAGCAGAGAGGGGACCATGGCCCGTAAATCAGCAGTACATTCAAGAAGGCATTTCCATACTGGCTTCTATAGACACTTCCATTCCCAAGAAGCAGGTCTGAAAGCCCTCCTTCCTTAGCCCCGCCCCCGCCCCCGCCCCCGCCCCCCAGCCTGTCTGTTTCCCACAGAGAGACTATCGGATTTCTTAGCTGCAGTCATGTCATTCAAGGTCAAAAGTTGCAGCTGTTCAGGAGTGCTCAACTCCTCCAGCCTTCTCTCCTCCAAAGAAACCAGGCAGAATGATGTTCTTCTGACCAACTGACATTCCCCATCTGGCCGGCTGAGGCCCAAACCAGCCCCTCCGTCCTCCTGATGGGAAACTAGGCTGAGCTAAACTCCCAGGCCTAGGGCTTTCCATGACTGGACTGGGTCCCAATCTGTTCTAAACCTAATCATCTGCTCCCATCAGTGGTTCATGCCTTGGTCTCCTCTCGCCTAGACTACTGTAATGCGCTCTACGTGGGGTTACCCTGGAAGACGGTTCGGAAGTTGCAGCTGGTACAGAATGCAGCCGCTCGCCTGATTAAAGGCTGCTGCCGGCGTGATCACATCACTCCGGTGCTCAAAGAGTTGCACTGGCTACCAGTTGTTTGCCGAGCCGAATTCAAGGTATTGGCGTTGACCTTTAAAACCCTGTACGGCTCCGGTCCAATATATCTCAAGGAGCGCCTCCAGCAACATCAAGTAGGCCACTCAATAAGATCTGCCACAGACGGCCTTCTTTCTGTCCCATCAGCCAGAGAAACCAGGCTGGTGGGGACTAGGAGGAGGGCCTTTTCTGTGGCAGCCCCCAATTTATGGAACTCTCTCCCCAGTGACCTCCGCCATGCCCCTTCCTTGATTAGCTTCCACCGTGCATTAAAGACGTGGCTTTTCAGGCGGGAATATGGGGTGGGTTAGGATTTTTAAGTTTTGTTCTGTTTTTAATTGTGTTTTATACTGTGTGTGTGTGTGTGTGTGTGTGTGTGTGTTCCCCCCCTTGTATTCTATTGGATTGTACATCGCTCAGAGTGGCCAGATGTCTGGCCAGATGGGCGATTCATAAATATAATAAATAAAATAAATAATAAATAATAAATAAACCTGAATCAGAGTCTGGCTCTGAACCCATAGGCCCCTACAGGGGCACTAGGCCTAATTCTGACATCTTCTAGGATCCCATAATTGGCCTGTGGCTCATGCTGGCTCAGCTTGTCTGAGCGTGGAAAGCTAAGCAGGGTCAGACCTGGTTATTACTTGGATGGGAGACCCCTCCTCTAGTTTTCTGCATTGAGCAGGGGGTTGGACTCGATGGCCTCGTAGGCCCCTTCCAACTCTATGATATCCCCTTGAGCTGGTTGGCAATGAGGTGTAGTCTTGCCCAGTCAACCCTCACCCTTGGGTGCCTCAGGGTGCTCACTGGGGTAAACTAACTCAGATGCTTGGGTGCCTGCAATATCCACTTGATTGTGACCAAGGAAGGAAGCCAATTAGCCAAATCGCTAACACAACCTCCCCCCCAAGTGTTGAAGCAGTAACGAGTAGGCAAAAGAGATGGCTCCAATGCCAATCAAGAACACCACCACCACCCAATCCTACTCAGCCCTTGATTACTGTACTGTGGCACTGGAAGGGCAGGAGGATTGCTGCACTGCAGGAAAATGACGTCTGCAGTGAGGCATGGCCTCTTTAGAAGGCCAATATCACGCCTTCTCATTGGTCCAGCACCCATCACATCAGTGCAGCTGGGGAGCCTGCTTGCATCCTCCTTCCCAATGGGAGGGGTCTTAATGCCAGGGGCACACCATTCTCAGCAACTGTGCTAAGAAAATGTTTTCCCAGAAGTTGCCAGGTGGGGATGCCATTGTCCCCTTGGAAATAACCTGAGAACAATGCTACATCATCATGACGCACCAGTCCCTAATTACTTCTTTCAGGGGAAATGGTGGCTGCTAGCCAGCAACCACTGGGAAGAGTGCTTTTTGCCATTGCTGGTAAGTTCCCCCATTTGGCCCAGATCCCATTTAAAAAAAAAAAAAAAAAAAAAAAAGCACCAACATGCTTTTATTTCACAAATGGGGTGGTGAAATGGGAGGACGCACTTCAGCTCAGCCTTTGTTGAGAGCACATTATCACATGTTTTAGTTCAATGAACAGTTGGGAAATGCCCAATTAAAGAAGGGATGTGCAAATCAGCAAAACTCGAGTTCACCGAAGTTCTCTGAATTCCATCTCAAAGCTTGTTCCGACTCAAGTCTGTATCAGATTGCAAGCTTTGTTTTTTTGCATGAAAAACTGTATTTTCGTGCATATATTACTCATCAGTTGTGCACATCTTTGAAATGTATGGATTCTTCTCCCATTGATTAAAGCCTATTTGTGTGCATTTTTCAAAAGAATTCATTTTTTCATGCACATTTTTCAAATGTACTCATGCTGTTGAATGTATATTTTTGGGTCTGTGAATCGCATTGCAAGCTCAGAAATGTTTGGACTTTGACTGCAGATTGCATCTGAATCCATGTTTGGACCGAAAGCTGTGAACTGGATAAATCCTGATCAAAAATGTACTGAAACAAATTTCTCATACATCCCTAGAAGCAGCCTCAGCATGGATGTTGGTGCAGGGGGATGCTGAAATCTCTCAGCACCAACAGCCTAGGGAGCCCCAACATCAACCTCATGACCACCTAAGCCGCAGTGTCTGCCTCCTAGTGGATTTGGTTGCACAGTAGCTGAATCATCCTTGGCTGTTCCTGAATGTTAATGATACCTTATCAGAGGGCCTTTTCTGTGGCGGCCCCCGTACTGTGGAACTCTCTCCCGAGTGACCTCCGCCATGCCCCCTCTCTGATGAGCTTCCGTCGCTCATTAAAAACCTGGTTGTTCAGGCGGGAATATGGGGTGGGTTAAGATTTTAAAATTTTTATATTGTTTTAATGTATTTTATTGCATTTATGTATTTTATTCTGTGTACATCGCCCAGGGTGGCCGGTTGCCGGCCAGATGGGCGATAAATAAATATTAATAATAAATAAATAATAAATAAATAAATACCTGAAGTTCTGCATATCCCAGCTGCAGATACTGAGGACAGAAGATTGAATTTTTTTTTTACTGGCAACCCACAGGTCTAGCCTGAGACATCTGGTCTAAGATTCCCAACCTAAGCCTTATTGCCCAGCCATATCTTAGTAATTTAAGAAGAAGCAAAAAAAAAAAAAAAAAAAAGGGACAGTGTTCAAAAGCTGCTTATGGCCGGTGATCAACCACTGTTACCGATGACTCCTGATGTTTTAGCTCAAAATTTATTTTTATTTATTTATTTCATTTTTATACCGCCCAATAGCCGAAGCTCTCAGGGCGGTTTACAGCAACTAACAAGACAGTCCCTGCCCGCAGGCTTACAAGCTAAAAAGACACGACACACAAGGAAAAAGGAATGGGGAGGGAAGAAGGGGGAATATTAATGAATACTCCTGGCAGGGGTGGTGGAATGGCCCTGCGCTCCCTCTCTTCTCCCTCTGCACATCCTGCTGGAATGGCTGCTACTGGTGGCAGTTGAGGGAGGAGGAGCCATTATGAGGGAGGCCTTTCAGCAGGGCTGGTGGAATGGCAATCCATGAAGCAATCCAATTTGTTTCATTCATTGCTTACTTCCAATAATGAACTCAAGGGTTATGGGGAACCTGTTTACAAAAAATAAAAACAGGTTGAATTTTGGTGGGTTTTACTTGCAGTGAGGATGCCCAGCAACTTGGAGGATAGTGGCAAAGCACTTAAGTAAATGGAAAACATCAAAATTAATAGTTGCCTATTGAATTACCGTTTACACATTCCAATTTTTAGCTTTCACGTGATCCTATCCTCTGGTGTTTCTGGATCTGATCCTATTTTACCAATCATTCTATCGCAGATCTGATGAACCCACAAAAGCAAACCTTGTATTGTAAGACTTCATCCTGTAAATGTCAAGCTGCACAGATCTCAGATAACTAAAGTGACTCAAATCATGGTAGGTAAAAACAGTGCATTCAAAACACATTATGAAGCATCCAGTTAGAACCAGTTTGGAGAGACACTTTGGAGTAGCAACAATTTTGCATCTATTTTGGCATGGGTTGCCTGCCATACATATAAAGAGATGAGATAAACTCACTGAATTTTGACCAGTATGTTGGAAGATAAGCCTCTACTGCAAAGAAAGTGACATATCGAGAGATTAAACTAGAGAGGAATCAATCAATCGGCATAGCACTTAGGCTTCAGAATAGATTTAACCCTCCTGGATTTATAACTGCAAAGAAGCTTTTGAATTACAAAAAAAATCCATTAAATATGCAGCTGGCACTGAAAGCTCAAACGCGCCCAGTCTCTAACTTTTACATATTAATTTTTAAAGCACTGCTGGACAGCTTTGGCTGACATCCTATGCCATCATTCAAGACATAGCTAAAAGTCTGTCACATGAAAAGGGAGTTGTTTGGGATGGTGTCCAGAACTATGTATGTTGCTAAGGAAGTGGGTAGGAAAGTAAAGGAGAAAGCCAGAACTAGGACATTCAGTGAACCTGATAATTTTCTGTGTGATTTGTCTATCAAGGCCAAACAAATTTATTCTGTCTCCCACCCCAGTTGCTAGAGCTCTTCCACATCACTCTTTGTGGACCTCCAAATCACCACTCTGTGCTACCAAAAGCTCAGGTTGGACTACAGATTTATTGCAGAATAAACATACACTCTTGTGCCTCTGGGTATCTTGAAATGCATTTGCCATTGACATAACTGGATCTTCCCTAATGATCAATGGTCAGGTTTTATTTGCCTTAAAATATCTCAGAGATATACATACCTGTAAAAATTCTCACCATCATGAAGCAATGCAGTTGCATTCAGGGGGGCCCTTCATATAATACATTTTAAAAAGTGTACACCATGTATTAAAAGAGACAACCACATGTTTTGAATCAGGCATCATAACTGTAGAGGTTATAAATTATATGTGGAGAAAGTGGGTAGGGACATGTTTTTCTTCCTTGCTGTTCCATTACATGCTGCGGGTTCTGTCAATGCTCTCCACTGTAGCCTGGGTTGCAGGGCTCTGATATGAGTCAAATCTTTTGCAGGGGTCAGATTTCTCAGTGAAACAAGACAGGAAGATATCAGCACCACAGAAAGTTCCATGTGGGGCTGGAGGTCAGATAGGTTTGTCTATATGTTGCTCCAACAGGGAGCAGGTCAAGACTAAGCCTTAAGTAGGAGCTTGGCTGATTTGGGGTTGGTTGGCTCTGCCTCTACATTGCCTGAGGCTTTGTCTCTTAAAGGGGCCTGGCATGCTTTAGCAGCCTCAAGCTGCGGCAATGTGGGAGTGGAGTGGCTGTGGCATGCAAGTGTCCTCAGCCTAGAGTTCTTAGAGTCCAAAGATGAAAAGGTAACCTCCTCTGGAAGCAGGGAAGCTTATCCCATGGATCATTCTGGAGGACTAGTTCCTGGGGAGGTGGAAGCTTCATAATATCTTTCTATGACTGAATCATTTTCCTGAACTGTTAACTCTGGGGCCTCCTCTGAGGACAAGGGGTCAGGATCCTCTGAGAATGAGGGCTCAGGGTTCTGGTCCATGACACTCTCTCATAATTCTAGAACCTGGGGTCATCCAATAATGCTGAATGACAGAAGATTCAGGATAGACCAAAAGAAGTACGTACTTCTTTGCACAGCAGATCGTATGCCAAAAGACAGGGTGATGGCCACCAACTGACATGACTTTAAAAGGGTATTAAACAGATTCATGGAGGATAAGGCTATCAATAGCTATTAGTCATGATGACTATACTAGGCACTACATCTCTGAATACCAGTTTCTGGGGAACAATAATGGCTATTGACCTCAAGACCTGCTTGTGAACTTCCCTGCAAGATTTCTTTTCTTCCCTTGAGATGCATCAGATTATCTGGTGGGGACATGCAATCATCTTCAAAAGGGTATGATATCAATACAGTTCCCCATGTATTTTAAATATAGATGTCACGAGTCACGACTCATTTGCTCACTAAATCAATTTGGCATTTTCCTACCTTTAATCAATGTTCACCAGTCTGTCTAAGTTTATCAGTAGCCATGGGGGGAAAGGTCATATGCTCAACCAAAGACCAGTAATTTAGGCCTCAGTTGGACCTATAGTATACCTACTACATCTATACCTACTACATCTGGCATTCAAGAAATAGGAAGGACAGTTGTCAAAGTTACTAGGAAAAGGCTTGAGGATTAAAAATGCATTGGGTGCTTTCAGTCGCTATCAACTGCACTCTTCAGTATCCTGTTCACCCTCCCTGTGATGGATTGCATAACAGAATATAGCAGAGGATCAGAAGGCTGGTAAGTGACAATGAAAGATTCAGAGGATGAAAGGTAAGGAGATTAATAAGCAGAGCAATTCTAGGGAGTCGCAAGGTCAGCAGCAAGATTTGATGCTTGGCACTAATTAAAAGGTGGGAGCAAATTATGTAAGGCAAAATCCTACAAGTCATCTGTATTTCTGTTTCTCCTTCCTTTTATCGGTGCCATTAGTCCAAGTGTACTGCACAGACATAGAACACAGTGGAGTTCCCATAAGTCTAATGTACAATAGAACTGAGGAAGAAATGCAGCTCTCTTCCTATGTTTTTTTCATATCAAAGGTCCTGCTGCCTGTTTCTGTTTATTAAGTAAATAACGGGATCCTTGGGTTATGTTCCTAAACTTCCTATATTCTGGACTATATTCTAGATTCGACCACTGCTCAAGCAGCAGTGGTTACTTAGTGCTGCTTCAATGGCTACAAAGCTGGTGCTGTAACATTGGAAGAAGGCCTGACTTGAGCAATCAATCAAAGTCCTCTTTGGAATCTAATAACAAAAGAGAGAATAGCAATTAGCAGATGAGATAACTTGGAAACGTTTGAGTTCATGTGATTCAGTTTTCTGGATGGGATGAAAACTAGCCTACTGCTGGCTGTTGCAGTCACATTCCCTCCCCCTTATCTCCCAGTTCAATAGGGTTCAATAAACTTTACATTTTAAAAGGAATGCCTTCATGAGGATGGAAGTTATCAACCACATAATGTAGGTCTATATCCACAGAATATAAGCTATATTCTATAAATATATGTAAGCTTCTAATATGTATGCTTCTATAAAGAAACGTACACGAGATCATACCACTGTGTACTCCATGTCAATTAGTCAGAAATATCTACCACTCCATGGTTTTATACTTACAATCAAAGAGAATTTATCTATACATTCAGCATAAGTATGTGGAAAGCAGAACCGACTCAGAATGAAGATGGGAGATTTCATGCTCAATACGCAAAACAAACAAACTCTCCCCATATACAGAGAAAACTAATATCGGTATGTTAGGAAGGCTAGTCTAGAACCCATCTCCACAATGTGCTACTTGCCCAACCTTCTTTTACATGAGGATGCATTCCTTTATACAACCCTTTCCCCACATATTTTCTAAGTGGGATGATCTAAGTAGAACTATATCATATGATTAAAACAACAACAACCCCAAAGCCTTGTAAAGTGGAAAGGATTCAAAAGCAATGGACTCCTTTATCTCTCTTAAAAGCCATCCTGACTGTGAGCACAGGAAGGTCATTAAGTGTGTTAAGAATAACTAATCTGCACTAAGTGATCATCATGATCAAATGCCTGAGGGCTACTTTGGATTCCCCAGTTTGCAGAATGCTGTCATAACTGCTTGAATAACAGCAGAGTTTCTTAAGTTGTGTCATCAAGGGGCTTTGGGCAGGGGTGGGAGACTGCATGAACTTACAGATTCAAAAACTGAATCCATCCTAAAATTAAATACATTTTTTTTTCATTTAAGATCTCTGTTGGGGGTAACATTCTGAGTTCAAGGGAAATTAGAAGATCCAAACCTCTTCATTTTTCCAGCTTGCTTTGTTCCCATTTCCCAACTGCAGAGGAATAGCAATGACTCTCTCTCTCTCTTTCTCTCTTTCACATAAAGGGTGTCCTTTTGCATTATGTTTTTCATGTTTAAAATTAGGAAACAGCATATTTTATATGCTGGGAATTAAAGGCCACAAAATGGATGGAATTTATGGACTAGTTTTTGCCTACCCCTCTCAAACTCTTTTTTTTTGGCAGTCCCGTAGTTCAGCTGTAATTGTAGAGAAACTGTACTGACTGTGACAAACTAAAATACCTCTAGGGTGTTCAACTGTCAAGCAAGTTCATTCACATCTCATCTCCTTTCTGAATGAGATAGGAAAATGAGTCTGCTGCATTACATCTGCTGTCAAAGCAAAGGATAGATGCAGCTCTCTCTTAAAGTGACAGGGAGAACTTTGCTTCCCCCTCTTTTTCTGAAGAAGGACTGCACACAACCTCTGCCTATATCGACAGGGGATTCAGCATGTCCCTGTTGCAGAGCATGTAGAAGTAAGTTAAAAGTGGGGAAAGTGGACTTGGGGGCTACAGAAACATGTCCTTTGGGACGGAAGGAGAAATCCCATTAACATATGGATAAATGAATTTGTCTGTTTTGCTTTCTCTCACTTTCATTCTTTTTCCAGGCACAAGTTTGTTCCATCCCATTAATGCATCAATTTACAAACTTTTTTTAAAAAAAAGTTTGGATGAAAATATGCAATTCTTTTGTACATACCTCTTCAAATACAGATGTATTTTTGTACTTTTCTTCCCCTAACATACACACTTTTAGCAAGCAATTTCCCTTGGTAGATGCATTTTGGAGCACTATTTTGGAGCACTTGGTAGATGCATTTTGGAGCACTATTTATAGAATCATAGAAAAGTAGAGTTGGAAGGGGCCTACAAGGCCATGGAGTCCAACCCCCTGCTCAATGCAGGAATCCAGGTCAAAGCATCTCTGACAGATGTCTGTCCAGCCGCACCTTGAATGCCTCCAGACTGGGAGAGCCCACCACCTCCCTAGGTAGTTGATTCCATTGTCTTATTGCTCTGACAGTCAGGAAATTTTTCCTGATGTTTAGGTGGAATCTAGGTTCCTGTAACTTGAGCCCATTATTCCGTGTCCTGCAAACTGGGATGACCGAGAAGAGATCTTTGCCCTCCTCTGTGTGACATCCCTTCAAATACTGGAAGAGTGCGATCATATCTCCCCTCAGTCTCCTCTTCTGAAGGCTAAACATGCCCAGTTCTTTCAGTCTCTCCTCATAGGGCCTTGTTTCCAGTCCCTTTATCATCCTTGTTGCCCTCCTCTGAACCCTCTCCAGTTTGTCTATGTCCTTCTTAAAGTGAGGTGCCCAGAACTGAACGCAGTACTCAAGATGAGGCCTAACCAGTGCCGAGTAAAGGGGAATTATCACTTCCCGCGATTTGGAAGCTATACTTCTATCAATACAGCCCAAAATTGCATTTGCCTTCTTTGCAGCCACGTCGCATTGCTGGCTCATATTCAGTTTGTGATCTACCACAATTCCAAGATCCTTCTCACTTGTAGTATTGTTGAGCCAAGTGTCCCCCATTCTGTAATTCTGCATTTGGTTTCCTCTCCCTAGGTGCAGCACTTGGCATTTATCCCTGTTAAATTTCATTCTGTTGTTTTCGGCCCAGCGCTCCAGCCTATCGAGGTCACTTTGAATTTTGTTTCTGTCTTCCAGAGTATTAGCTGTTCCACCCAACTTTGTGTCATCTGCAAATTTGATAAGCATTCCCTGTACCTCCTCATCCAAGTCATTAATAAAAATGTTGAAGAGCACCGGGCCCAGGACCGAGCCCTGTGGTACCCCGCTCGTTACCTCTCCCCAGTTTGAGAAGGAACCATTGATAAGCACTCTTTGAGTCCGATTCTTTAGCCAATTGTGGATCCACCTGATAGTTGTTCCATCTAGCCCACTCTTAGCTAGCTTACTAATCAGGATATCATGAGGCACTTTGTCGAAAGCTTTGCTGAAGTCCAGGTATATAATGTCCACAGCATTCCCACAGTCCACAAGGGAGGTTACCCGATCAAAAAATGAGATCAGATTAGTCTGACAGGATTTGTTCTTGACAAATCCATGCTGGCTTCTAGTAATCACTGCATTGTTTTCAAGGTGCTTGCAGACTGACTTCTTTATAATCTGCTCAAAAATCTTCCCGGGGATTGATGTCAGACTGACTGGCCTATAGTTCCCAGGTTCCTCCTTCTTGCCCTTTTTGAAGATGGGAACAACATTTGCCCTCCTCCAGTCGTCTGGCACTTCACCTGTCCTCCATGATTTCTCAAAGATAATAGACAGTGGTTCTGAGAGTTCTTCTGCCAGTTCCTTTATTACTCTAGGATGCAGCTCATCAGGCCCTGGAGATTTAAACTCGTTCAGAGTAATCAGGTGCTCCTTGACCATTTGCCTATCAATCTCAAGCTGCAATTCTGCCCCTTCAGTCTGCACTTCAGGTTTGCCAGGGGGGTCATAGACCCTCTTTTGGGAGAAGACCGAGCCGAAGTAGGAATTGAACACTTCTGCCTTTTCTTTGTCTTCTGTTATCAATTTGCCATCCTCACTGCGTAGTTGAACCACCAGTTCTTTCTTCTGTCTTTTACTGTGCATGTATCTGAAGAAAGCTTTTTTGTTGCTTTTAGCATTCCTCGCTAACCTTAGCTCATTCTCAGCTTTAGCCTTCCTGACACTATTCCTGCAGTTCTGTGCTACCTGCCTGTACTCTTCCCCTGTAGCCTGTCCTTCCTTCCACTTCCTATACATGTCCTTTTTTGTTTTCAGGTCATCTTTGAGTTTATTGTGAAGCCACATTGGCTTTTTCTGTTGCCCTCTGCCTTTTTTCCTTGTGGGAATTGTTTGCAATTGTGCCTTTAAAATTTCCTTTTTTAAAAACTCCCACCCCTCCTGGGCTCCCTTTCTCGTGAGAGTCACTTGCCATGGGATCTTACTAATCATTGTTCTGAGTTTGTTAAAATTGGCTTTCCTAAAATCCAGGGTACGTGTTTGGCTACACTCAGCTTTTGCTTCTGTTAGAATCAAGAACTCAAGTATAACATGGTCACTTTCCCCCAGAGTTCCCGAAACTGCCACTTTATCCACTAACTCGTCTCTGTTGGTTAGAATCAGGTCAAGGATAGCCGATCCTCTAGTTCCTTCCTCCACTTTCTGTAGGAGGAAGTTATCAGCAGCACAGCTCAGGAATTTCTTGGAGGGGCCATGTTTGGCTGAATAAGTCTCCCAACAGATATCAGGGAAATTGAAGTCTCCCATTACTACCACATCGTGCCTCCTTGAAACACTGGCAATTTGCTTTTCAAAAGTTCCATCCTCGTCTTCTCCTTGATTGGGTGGTCGGTAGTAGACTCCAACCGCCATGTTCGCTTTATTCTTTGCCCCCTTTATTTTAACCCAGATGCTCTCAATGGGGCTGCCAAGCTCCTCTTCCTGTATCTCTGTGCAGAGATACGTATTTTTAACATACAGTGCAACGCCACCTCCCTTTCTGTTGCTTCTGTTCCTTTTGAACAAGTTATACCCTTCAATTGCTGTATTCCAGTCATGGGAGTCATCCCACCAGGTTTCAGTTATCCCTATCAAGTCGTACTTGCCCTCATGTATCAAGAGTTCAAGTTCGTCTTGTTTATTGCCCATACTCTGGGCATTAGTATAGAGACATTGAAGACTATGTGCTTTATAGTCCGACTTTCCCCCTACATTTTGTGGTAGACTATCAATGGGCACCGCTGGAGCTGTTCTCTCCATTGTGGCATAGAGGCCTTCTTCCATTGGTACCCCCGAGTTTATGTCTCCCTCCCCTGTTGGATTCAGTTTAAAGCCCTCCTGATTAAGTTCCTCATGCTGTGGCCAAACACATTCTTCCCAGTCCTTGTGAGGTGCTAGTACACATCCATGTCCCACCTCATTACTCCATACATGTCTCAATGGTTAAAACAAATATGACTTTTTCAAAGTGCACATATAAACAAAGTGCACATTTTTTAAAAAAATGGAGAACAACATCTCAACATTCTCAGAAATGCAAAAATGGAAGGACAACTCCCATTTGCATATTGGTTCAGAAGGTGCAAATTTGGTCCATTCTCACCAAAATGTGAATCTCCCTCCCTACTTCTTCTCCATCCCTAACTTTAACAACCACAGAGGCTCTTCCCTCTTCTCCCCACATCTACTTCCACGATTTATAAATGAGTTGATTGTATACCCCAAAGATCCTAATTAAGGATTATAAATGCATTTTGTTCCTGTATCCACTAAAAAGAGCTGTATTGGGTAGGAAGATGCAGACATATTGTTTGTTCCTAATTCCACAAATGTTAAAAAAAAAAAAAAAAAAAAGCAAATGAATTCTTGTTGCTGAATCCAAATATTTGAATATTAATTTATATATGCACTTTGAAAAAGTCATATTTGTTTTAACCATTGAGACATGTATGGAGTAATGAGGTGGGACATGGATGTGTGGGGGGGGAGGGGGGGAAACCAGTTCATTTCATTGGTTGCATCAAGATACAGAGTACTTATCGTAATTCCTGATTTATTCTGTGCGGTTGAGAAATATGCTGGATTAGGAATTTAATTTAGATTTGGCAAACCAAAGATCAAATGTCTTCACACAGTTGATAATGTAAAGAATGCTTTTAGTCTGGAACACATCACTGAAGCCATCTTTAATTGTATTTTGATTTTAAGGACGCTGCCTAGGGTATCCTTCTAAATCAAAAAGGCAAGACAGAACTCAAAGAAATATTGACACTAGATCAAAATTAGAAAGGAATGCGCCATTTTCATTCAGTTTGCAGACATGGGAAATACAAAACATTCTGAATCATCAGTTATGAAAATGACTAATGAGATACATGTATATGTATCTCCATGAGATACATAGAGAATGGAATGTACTGAGGAAATTGCTTTGGGAGCTCACTGGTTTAGCTCTACCCCATATACCAGTACACATCTAAGTTTTCACTATTAGAACCTCATGACTGTTGGCAAAATTTGATGCTGTTGGTATACAGGATCTAAGAGAGAAGGCTCTGTAGCATCTGTGATCAAAGTTCTAGTGCACTAAGTATGTTATAAATTCTACAGTCTAGATCTGCCTGGGTTCAAAATGAATGCCTTTAAATTCTGTCAGTATGAACCATGCACTCTTCAAAGCAGAAAAAGCTGTATGACTTAATGCCCTTGAAAAAATATGGTTCATCTGTAATGTTGAAGAATTGATCCTCAACCGAACAATTCCTGAAGTAGTGAAGTCATAATGCCAATGCTGAATCACAAGAATTAATTCCATAGCCATACACAATTTGGATTCATGGCAGGATCACGAAGACCCTCTGGATGCAGAGGTCTACCCAAGCACAAGCCTAATCCTGTGAGCTGAATCTGAATCCACACGAATTTGACAAAAAGCTAGCAGACTACATAAAAACAACAACAACAGTATGTTGGGGATGCAACATTTCTCTGTGGAAGTCCCTTCAAGAGTTTCCCCAGATACCACACATTCAAACTGGGGTGAGTACAAAGTACTACTTTCCCAAAAGATGGAGTTGAAAACATTTCACAGGGCAATAGTTTTAACCATCACACAACTGGATTTTTCATAGGCATAGTAGAGATTTGGGTCATTGGGTGCCCTAAAGAACACCTGGCCACTGGGACACTACAATGATGGTGCTCATAATATGAGCAAAGAGGAAAGAGGACACATTGGCTCAGTTTACATTTTATGTTGGGGGTGGTGGCAGAGGGAGACAGATCTGTTTATGACCATGTTGCAGTCTTATCAATAGTTAATTTGTGTGCTGAAATGATGGCTTGCATAAACAACCATCAAGTAAACATGAGAAAAACTTGCCTGAGTGTGTCTCTCAGCTTGTGGTGTTTCTGATGGTTTTCCAGAAGCTGAACCATACAAATGGTAGCAGATCACCTAGGTAGTGTACCACAAGATGGGAATCAGTATAGGCAGAATCAACCCATGCCAAGAACCCCCAGTGTGTGTGTGTGTGTGTGTGTGTGTGTGTGCGTGTTTATAAGGCTTCATTTGGTCAGGATAAAGTTGCACCTGTGTGCGCGTTATCTTAAGATGTCTCTAGCTCGAAGGTCAGCGTAAGACTCGTTAATTGGACTGAATTATCTCAGCTGCACCTGTGGGTGATAATTTTCCTGTGGGAAAGGGTTTGGGAACACTGTTCCAAACAGCCTGTGGGAAGGAATTTGGGAACGCTGTTCCCTAAGGGTTTGGGAATGCTGTTGCAGCCAGTCTGTGATTGGCTAACAGAGATCTCCTTAGTGTTGTCAGAGGCTTGAGCATAAAAAGAGGGTCTGCAGCTGCCTTTTTCTCTGTCTTGCTTCTTGCTTTGGGTTTGTGACTTTGAGCATCACCTTTGGGGGGGCTGTTCTGTTGAGGATCCATGCCTAGGTGTGTGGAGATATGTGTAGGTAACTTTTGTTATTTTCTGCCTGAAGTATTGTTCCCAAACATTACTCTGGTTCTTGTATGCCTTTTTATTCCCTTTCCCCCTTCCCCTATGTAAATAAACCTAACACCTACCTCAAGAGTTGTGTGTGCTTTCTTCCAAGTAAGCCTTGGTACTCAATCCAGAGCCTTCTGTTTGGTTATTGCTACTATTTAAAGTTTCAAGACTAGGGCTTCAAACTATAGGGTGTTGGCATGGACCCTTATTTCTTAAGCTCTAGGAGTGTCCTGTAAGATCTGAGATCCCCCTGGCTCAGGCTGAGGTGGACTGTCACTATTTTGGTGATGGTTTGTCCCTGCCTACACTGGTGAGAGCTATGGCAACTCTGTTCCTCCCTTCACAGCTACTACATGTCCAGCTAATCATGTGAATAAAACCTTTTTTCCACTTGAAAATTGCATAATGCCTAACGAACCTGCAATGTATAGGGGTAGGTGAAGCAGTGATTTCTGAGCTCACCTATACTCACTTCTCAAACCTCCCTCATTTCGGCTCACTACCATTTTCAACCTGTTTTTCAGCATGTTCAAATGGGGAAAGTGCACATTTCTGTGCATATGCTTCAAAAGTGTGCACTTCCCCCCCCCTTGACTAAAGCGTGAAAATACATTTAGAAAAATGTGAATGTCAAAGTGCACTTTTTTTTAAAAAAAAAAAAAGCCTTTTTGAATGTGATTGCAAATTCTGGAATATGTTAACATTTTTCAAAAAAGAGGCACTCCTGCTCACGTTCGCTTTTAGGATTGTGAACAGGACACGTCTGTATGACTTGCGAACAGAAATAAAATTCTAGGACATCCTTGTAATGTGTTGAGCAACACCTTGTGCAACGCCTTATGGAATGGCTTCTGGAACACCTTGTGCAATGCCTTGCAGAAGAAGAATCCAAGTGTGCTAGTGAAATGACACCAGTGGATACAACTTAATGTACAGAATCTGCCCAGACAAGGAGCTGAATCTTCCTTCAATAATGGTGACACAAGAGAACATCCTATGCTACACCTGAGGGCTGCAGGCTAACTTAGGAAGTACAGGACAGGCAATCTGACAAGACTCAGGGGAATGGGGGTTCTGCCAGTGTTGCCCCATCCCTAGCATCTGCCAGCAAAGGTGGGCAATTCACTCTGTCTAATGGCAGGGTTGGCTCTGCTTTTTTTGGTACATCTTTTTAAAGGATTTTGTAGATACACAGTGCTTCTTTTTCTCAACCAAATGCAGCATATTCCATATTCCATCAACATTTCTTGCCTACACTCAACTATGCAGAGAGCTGTTCAACTTTTAACCTACTCATCAGTGATAAATGGAGAAAGTCCCAAATCATTGCATGTTTTCTAAAACCCTAGGCACCTAAACATTTCATTTTTAAAAAGAAAGAAAAGGATTTTCCATATAATGTTTTTTTTTTGGGGGGGGGGGCTGCAAGCCTGTGCATACTTACCTGGGAGTAAGTTTCATTGAACTCAATGAGACTTACTTCTAAGTAGACATGCATAAGATTGTGCTTTGGTTGTGTTTATTATTTCTCCTTCTCTTTAGCTGCTTTTTCTCTACCACCATAGATCCCAAAGTACTCACATTACAATGATGATACATAATTTGTACTGCTTAGGCATAGGGTAAGGGTAAGCATAATTGCATCCCTATATCAGAGCACTGTCTTAATTAGTCAAAGTACTTTTTGGTGCTGGCTACTGTATGTATCTCAATGCACTTAAAAAAAAAAAAGACAAGCCAATTTGTGGTTATTACAATTAATAAATCCTTCCTGTTCAAAATTTGTACTGTAACTGAAAATTATGTTCAGCCAATATCTAAGGCTTTAAGTAATAATGATTATTTCTCTTTAGAGATATGCATACCTATTAAGTAAAAACACATTAACAATTATAATGATGAATTTTACAGTCCTCAACCAGAGGGTTGATTGAAGACTCCATCCCTTGCTGAAGAACAGCACATAAAAATCCAGCTGTTTTTTGCTCCTTGGTGGATGGAGACAAAAGTTGTGATGCTAGTATCCCAGGTTTACATCAGCCTGCAGCCATGAAGAAGGTGGATTGCATTTGCACGCGTATGAAGAGAAAATGAAGAGCCTGCCAGACACAGAAATATGGTTTCAAATCAGGGCCACATTTATTAAATCAAAAATCTGCGAAGGGAGAAGTGCGGTTCTAATCAACTGGCCATTAGCCAGTGAAACAAGTTTGGGCGAAAGCATCCTAACCGGAGCGGCGGCACCTTGACTCGCTCCAGTTTCACTCCATTTGGAGCGGGAGGGCCTTACCTGTGTCCCCTCCCATCGGCGCCACAAGACAACCAATGTACGTGAGAAGGGTAGACCCCAAAGGCGGCCCAATCTTCCTCATACTAGGCTGCATGACATTAGCAAGGGAAGCCTTGGGTTGTCGCCAGTCACCTTGAAAGGTGTCATTGGATGATCACTGGAACCCTAGCCCCCACTGCCTATTTTTGTACTTCCCACAATATGTGACTGAATTAAATAATCCCAATTGGAACGAATCAAAATCGAAAAATTAAGAAATCCCACCCTGACTCACAGTGTAGAGTAGGCGAAACTTGCCCATTGCCTCCGGCCAATTAAGACAATGAGTCAAAAATTCCAACTCAGCCCCCAAAAGGGCGACAAGAGGAGCTTACACTGCTGACAGGGCGGGAAGGGAGGGAGCAAAAACTGAAAGAGGCAGAGGGTGGGAAGACTGGCTCTTAAATGGCAATCCCAGCTCCCCACCTTATGAAGCCCCTTGACGGCAAATTATGGCCTGATTGTGGTCTGACTCCCCATCCCTCCCCCACGCGCAAATTTCTCCCCAACAACAGCTAGCCATGGCTGGTGGAAGGCCATTCTTTCTCAGCTTTTGGTTCCTCATCTCTAAAATGGATACAGTAGTGATTTCTCTTACAGAGTCGTTCTACTGTCCTGCTTCAACTAAGTTCAGCTCTTTGTTATGCAAACACAAAGCTAATTGCAATAGAGAAGTCAAAGCAAGCCAAAAGTCAAGCAGGGTTTACTGGTCAAACATGGATTTTCCAGAGAGGGCTCAGAGACGTAGCCAAGGCCCAACACATGGGATATCAGTCAAATATGATCAGAGTTCCCAAAGGGTGCATCAGGCAGAAGTCCAAAGGTCAATAACACAGAGGTCCAAAACATGAGTCAGGTCAGGCTACAAAATACAGGAGCTGCAGCAACATCATTTTTTCCAGCAAAGGCTAGACTGAGCATGCAGGCTTATGTTACCAGAGCCTCCTGAGCCCCACCCAAGGCTCAGTTGTACATTACAAGCCTTGCTCCCCAGGAATTCCCTCCTCTTGAGGAGTCCTTCTTTGGAGTCGGGTGCGTCTTCTTACAGGAGCCGTACTGATTTGCATCTTAAGGCGACAACACTCTCTGGGACTGGGTGGTCATTCAGCCTCTGACTCTGAAGCAGAACTCCCCTCTTCCTGTGTTGATGGACCCATGGACCCATGGTCCCCCCAGAACCCCTGATATGGATGGTTCCATGGCATCATCCATCTCTGGGAGTTCTAGCTCCTCGGAGGAAGAAGATTCCTCCAGCAGAGCTATAACATGTGATAATGGAAGCCATGCTTTTACAGTACTTTGCATAATCAACAGGCTAATTAAGGCTGCAATGCCATCCTATACACACTTACCTGGGAACAAGCACCATTGATTTCACTGGGACTTACATCTGAGCAGACATGCAGAGGATTGCACTGTGCAGGAATAGTGATATAATTTATCTTATGCCGGCTTAATTTATTTGTGTTGCACCGAATGTTTATATTTCAATGAAAGCATCGCTGGGCATGGGGGAAGTAGGGCAAGATTCCATGTAAAGCCCTACCATACCTTCCACACCTTTGTACATTTATCATGTCAGAGTGACAGAAGTGGAAGCAGGCTGGCACTTCCCACTTTTTCTCTCTCTGAAGAACTCAAGCAGTTTGTAGCCATTCCTTTTATATCTCTACAGCCAGCTTCCCCACAACCTGCTGCTCTCCTGATGTTTTGGACTACGTAGGGATGTGTGAGAAACGCACTCAATCTGATCTTACGGGGTGCGTTTTTCAAAATTGCACCACCCAGAAATGGAGATGCAATTTGCATCTGGAAATCCAACTGTTTCTGGATTTGGATGTGTTCCATGGAAAACACAGAAAAAACACGTATGAAAAGAAACGCACATTTGAAAAGTGTGCAAAGAAAATGTGTACATTTATTTAAAAAATGAGTAAAACCCCACTTTACTCAATTGATAGTTGCATACGAAAAACGAGCACAATTTGAAAAGTGTGCACAAAATGTACACATTTTTTTAAAAAAAATACACCAAAAATCCATTAAAAAAAAAAACCCCAACAACATTTGCATGTGATTGGCATGGGACAGACTTAGAGATGGGAAAAGGAGGGAGTGGGAGTCTGTAGAAACAGACGTGATAGTCTGCCCATCACTTAACTATGATTCCCAGAATTCCTGTTCATTGACCTTGCTGGCTGGGGCTGATGGGTGTATAAACCCTGATTGCCCACATCATGGAGATGCAGAAGGAAGAATAACATAGATTGACCTGTAAAACACACTATCCAATACATGTTGACAGGTGAATCACAATGGTGTTACGTGGTTAAGCAGAGCTACAACAGAGGCAGATAAGTTATTGTTAACTGCCCAGAGAGCTTCAGCTATTGGGCGGTATATAAATCATCATCATCATCATCATCATCATCATCATCATCCCTCTTCTTTCTCTCAGCTTTGCATGTCTTGGTAAGGGACTTAGGTAGATCTCTTTTGAAACCCTTCTTCTTCTTCTTCTTCTTCTTCTTCTTCTTCTTCTTCTTCTTCTTCTTCTTCTTCTTCTTCTCCTACATCAGGACCTGGGCTGCCTGGATCCATAGGAGCCCTGTGATGAATAGGACTGTCCCTGATCTTCCTGCAGTTTACCAGAGGTGGGAGGAGATAGGAAGGGAAGACATTATTCCCTGTGTGGAAACACAGCAGCAGCAACTAAAGCTCCAGACAGTGCCATGCAAACGCGCTGCAGTGTCCAGAAATGCTAAGGAACTGCATTTGCCATGATTCCCAATATCCCTGGACACTGATGCATATGACACTTTCCCCCCATTGTTGGATGTGTGGCCCCATGGCCCCATTAGCTTCAGGAACATTTCAACAGGAACTGAACCCTGGGCCTTATTGTGAGATGATAGCGATGCATATTGACGCTAAGGCCGGATCTGCTTCAGAGCCAATCTGGAGTCTGGATCAATATTATGGATGTCCAATGGATTCATTGTGAAATGTGGGGAAAGCAGGGAGAATGCTGAGAAAGCTCACACCATAGCCAGAAGCTGTGCCTGTGTGGAAGTTGCAAGCCAAGCCTTGGGTCCATTTGCTTGATAATAGAAGCTTTAACTGTTGACTTGCTCCCAGCTGACGAACACAGCACTGTACAAACACAGCAAAGTAGTGCCCTAATGTAACAATTTGTCACAGCAGGCAAGCCTAAATTATTTGGAACTAATGAACTGCAAAGTCTCCCTATTCAGTTCAGAACTAAAGCAGTTTGTTGATTGTTAACATTTCAAAACCATGTGTAATGAGCCAATACAATATTTGTTTTCTGCTCCCCCTCCTTTCTCGTCTGAGCCACTGATACTGACGTAGTTTCTCATTTCATGGAAGGTATGCCGGGATGGTTTGAGATATTAGCACTCAGTAACACTGTCTTTGGCCTCCTTTCCTTGCGTTCTTAAAATTTACAGTGAATGTAGCAGACTGGCAGTTATGACTAACAGAGCCACAAGCTCTTTTTATTCGGTTTTTAATGCCTATTAAATACTTACCCTGATAGGTCTCATTTAATAGACAAATGGCTTGTGGTTCTACTAGCCTAGTTCAGTATAGCTACCATAGTTTGAATTTGATTTCAAAGACACAATCTTAGGACTGTCTACTAGAGATGGGTGGAATGGGCAAGGTGAGATGCAGGAAGTCTTCAGATATATGCAGAAAGGTCTCGTGCAATGTGGGAGGTTTCTCAAACCACCTCTGGATCCCCCAAAGTCCTCATTCTAATTCATCTGGATTTCAGAGATGGTGGAATTTACCATCATCTCTTCCATTTACTATCAGAATATATAGTAATGGGAGTGTATGTGGGAACTCCTTATGCTCACAGACATATGCTTGCTCCTGAGTTAAGAATCCTGAAGGACCTCTAGCTGTTTCTCCAGAGGATCTCCAGTTGGTATTAATACCTTTGGACTGCATGGAGGTGAGGGCTGAAGGCAAGAGGGGCCAGATAAAATGGGAAGGCCCAAGCAGAAGTATATTTTAACAATATAAAGACAAGTAAGTTTAGGAAGGTTACACAATGTTGATATTTTAAATAGGGCCATCCATGGTCTGAGAAAGGCATGGTAGAAATACAGGCTTGAATCCTGATTCTGCATTTGGGATGATAAACTAGTTTAATGTTTGGGTCATTGATTACTAAGTTGTCCTGCTAAATTTTGAGTGATTGTCCCCTATCCAAAGAAGAAATTCCTAAGAATTGGTAATTGAAAAAGTGTGTTCTTTAGGAAAGGAACAAGGAAAACTTATCCATCAAATATCCATGTTCTAATATGGTTTCCAAAATAAGAGGTAATGTAAAAAAATAATAATGTTCTAATGGTTTCTAAAAAATAAGAAGTAAATGTAATCATGGCTGATATGTAGAATGTCATGAACAATCTTCTTGAATATCTATTGTAGATTTTTAAGCTTATAGCGAAGATAAAAATGGATGATGATTGGTTCTGAGGTTTGCAAACATGAGGCCATGGGCAGTGATTCTTAAAAAAACAAACAAACAAAAAACCCTTGAGACCTGCTAAACTAGAATGACCTTCTGAAGTCCTTTGCAGTACAAAACCTGACTTCTATGGTGAGGAAAAGCATCAATACATCAAGAATACAAAAGGAATCATGGTTTTTAAACAAAAAGCTTAGGTGATAGGATTTTGTGTAGCTGCTTAAGTATATGTGCTAAACTGTATTTGAAATGTTTAATAGATGGCTTTGAAGAAATTGTGCCCACAGGCACAGTGGAACAGTTTCTTTTATTTCTCTTTTTAAAATGGGGTTATTATTGATAGAAGCTAAATAAGATGATCATTTTCTCTTTTCTCAGAAGGTGTCAGAAAAGGTGGCTTGGCACAGTTCCTACTTTCAATGGCAAAGAGAAGTTGAGGGGGGAGGAAGTCACTGGGATTTCTTCAATGTTGGCCCTAAAGCTGTTGTTAAATGTCACCTTGGATGTTATGTATTGGAGACTATGTGAGACTCAAGGGTTACGAGTATTTGTGAACCAGAAGAATTCACTAGCCCAGGTCTCTTGTTAAACTTTCCCATGGACAATTGGATGTCATTGTTGTAGACAATTAGAGCTTTTCTTGGTTGTTACAGAGATAGAAAAACTATCTATGTTTATATAGCTTTCAGCCAAGGCCCAAAAAGAAGAACTGAGTTTTCTTTTTGTCACATTTATGTCCTGAGATATATAATAAAAATCAGGAATAATATACGATCAGTGATTTAAAAAATAATGTACCAAGTTCTATTGCTTAGCCATATGGTTGTTTGCTGAATGGTGTGTGTGTGTGTGTGTGTGTGTGGTGTAGGCATGTGCAGTGGCCACAAGACTTGGTTTGGACCCTGATGTGGTGCTTTGACTTGATCTGATTCAGATGCTGCCCAACTTGACTTGGGGCAGTATCCAATGCTGCCCATCTGCGAGTGGGGCCGCCACTGCTTCCATTCCATGAACAGCCAGTCCCACCAATTCCCTTCCATAAGCGGCACCCACCGCTTGTGGAACAGAGATGTAGCACTTCTGGGCCAAGACCTGAAATGAGCAGAAAGGCTCATTTCTGGAATGGGACATGTCGGCGGAGTTCCCTTATGTCTGTCCTCTTCTATGGTTACCTGAGGCTTTCAGGGCATCTCACAGGACCAAGGACATCTGATAGGGCTGGATCTGAGCAAGGAGAGTCCAGTCTAGGTAGAACAGTCATGTTTAGGCAGGTGAAATTGTGTCAGGTAAGTAGAATCAGATCAAAGTAATTACAACAGCTAAGTAAAAGCAGAATCCCTCTTATATAAAGGGCAGTAGAAACAGGATCAAACAGGGCAGCTGAAACAGGATCAGAGTGAGCTTTGGTGGCTGGAGCTCTCTCCTAGTACCATAGGAAGATGTTCTCTCAGCAGCAAGCTAAAGCCAACTGAAGCCTTACTATGTAGGCAGCCATGACCTGTGGTGTCATTAGCTCCATTCCCTCCGGAGGAGCTGGCTGGACTGCTAAAAGGCCCTCACCAGATTTTATAGTATCAGACTTTTGCAAGGTTGGGGAGATTGAGGTTCTGCCAGAGCTTCATCCTCTGACTCAGAGCATGATAGCAAGACCATGTCTTCTGGCTGAGGGAGGGGTGAATAAAGGAACTGACGGTCTCCCTGGAAGAGAGTAGCCCTATTCCAGTCTTTAAAAAAAGGTTAAAATCAATGAATGAGGAGAAGGATTGCTCCTTCCCTGCCCTTCTCCCTCATTGTGTTTGTTGTCCTTAAATCGTGGAGGGTGACACACGTCGCAGTCTGAAGAGGAGAGCCTCCTGTATCCATGGGAGCTTTCCATGCATTCTGACTCATGTGGAGAGTGCCCATGGATACAAGAGGCTCTCCTCTTCAGACTGTCACCCTCCATGAGATGAGTGTGGCAACCACAACAAGGGAGAGGGACGTATACATTACGTCTAATGTAATGGGGCAATCTAATCTGAGCTGGAGTATAGATTGGGAGCTTGTGTAAAGCTTGACTCTCTTTTGAGGTGGGCTTTAACAAGCCTCTAAAGTTCTTTTCCAATTTTGCCGTGATCTCAACTGAAAATCATGGTGATATACATTTCTATACCACCCATTAGCCAAAGCTCTCTGGGCAGCTCACAAAACAAAAACCATAAAATACAATAACACAGTAAAATACCATATGCAAACTATGTTTAAAACAGAATAAAGCCAAAGTAAACACCAAGATAAAAGCCAGTAGCAGTTCAAAGATCTAAAAAAATTCACTAACACACTTTAAAAATAACCACACTGAAGGTCTGAAGAACCTGGGGAAACAAGAAGGTCTTCATCTGGTGCCCAAAAGATGTAGGTGCCAGGTGAGAGCATTCCACAACTGGGGAGCCACCACTGAAAAGGGCTTCTCCTTAACAGGCACCCATCTCACCTCATTTGGTGGGGGCAGCCAGGAGTGCTGTTGTTGCTGTTTACTCACATTCAATGTTCGCATACACAACCCTTATGGTGCATGTGTATATTGATTCTAATTGGCAAAGTCTAATTCTGGCCCAAGTTGTTTGGGCATTCTCTGATATGGGTATAATTTTGTGTACCGTAAATACTCCAAACACATAGTTTGCATCAAAAATCATAGTATGTGCTATTTCCCTATTACTATTGTCTTCCCTTTAAAAACCACATTTGCAAAATGTTACAGTATTGTGCTTTTTCATCAAAATCAGTTATTTCTCTACTGCATTCCCAGCCATGAACAATCATTAACTCCTGCAGACATCAGTTGTGTTTAATCCTACGGAACATGCACTGATGTCCAATTTAACTGTTGTGCATAGTGCATTTCTCCATGTAAAGGGGTGAATTGATTGATCCTGATGGCAAAATAGTATTTTTCCCCAGTCTTCTGGCCAATTGATCTATCTCCTAGATATAATCAAAGACTACAGCACTGTTTCTTCATCTGCTCCAGCACAGGCTTTTTTTTCCCTGGGTCAATCAGTTAAAAGCAGTGAACCTTATGCTCCTCAGGCTAGCTCATAGCCAGACCATGGGGAAAAAATGAACCCAATTCCTTTAAAAGATTTGAGAACCATCACATCTTCACCACAGGCTGAGTGTTGTCTACCCATCAGCATCTGAGATAGAAAAGATGCATTAAGATCATCTTTGCCAACCCGACCCTTGGCAAGTGTAGTTTGTCCACATGTCTAGAGCTGATCATTAATCACTCAAATGCAGAATTGGTTGCTGGGGTTACCAGTCCTTTCCAGCAGGAAAATATATAAAGTAATTCAGTAATGTGCAAATGCTTATTTAGGTCATTTCTGTTTCTGGAAATAGATGTTCATGCAGTTATTCTTACAAGACAACGTGCATATATATGCTGCTTGCTTTAAGGGTAATCTCACTGCAGGTTATTATTCAAGTCACTGGAGTCTAGTTGAAATGAGGATTAAGATATTGTGCTCACGTGTAATCATTTTGGCTATTGTATCAGTACATTGGAACTGTCCTAGCTTGGCACAGGGCTCCAGGCGTAGCTGGCTGGGGCATGGTGGGAGTTGTAGGCCAAAAACATCTGAGGCCCCAAGGTTGGAGAACACTGCTCCAGCCTATTTGTGGGCAGAGAAATTGGGGGGGGGGGGTACAATTTCACCAAATTTCTCCAGGGGGAGGAGAAATTCTCTAACAGTTTCTCACAGGTCAGGTTCACCGTGGGCAGGGGTTGTAGCACAGTTTCTTCTTTCTTCCTTTCTTTCTAAAGTTTTGCACTGCCACTGCAAGTGGCAACAGCACCAAATATGTTCGTAATCTGGCTCCTATTTTGCATCCTCCACAATGCAGGTGTGAGAGGGGACAGTGTTGTGTCCAATTCCAGGGAAGAGGTGGAGCCAGTGCTATGTCAAAATCTCTCCTCCAATTTACTGAATGTTTTTGGAGTGTTGCTTCTAGCTTCTCCTTTTCTGCCACATTCTCAGGCAATTTTATAATTTATTATGAATTTATTTTGGTGGTGTTTTTGAGCTTATATAATCACTGTGAAATGGCTAAGGGTGCTGTTGTGTGGAGTTTTAACAAATTTCTATTACACATCTCCATTTCTATGCAACCTCCCAGGCTGCCTGTGCCTTCTGAACTGAAATAGCTCTATGGGAAGAATTACCGGTTGCCGGCCAGATGGGTGATTAATAAGTGTAAATAAATAAATAAATAAATAAAATACCTCATGATAGCTTCCCCTGAGCTTTAATTGAAGTGTGGGAAGCTGAGAAGGCTACAGGCTGCCATAGATATTATTGTACAATGTAAGACAGGAAAAACACACACACACGCCTTGGCCACTTCATAAGTAAAGTAAGCAGAAGAACCCTGAATCCAACCCATTAGAATGTTCCTGCAATTTTCCTCTCCTTTGAATTTCTTTTCAAAAACAATTTCTTTCCTATCAAATTGAATGAGAATGGTAAAAAAAAAAAAAAATGCCGGAGAAATATTCAGCACAGCACTAGTTGCAGCAGTGCTGCTGCCTGGAAAGGCTAGATCATGTCTGGCACCGCAAGGTCATGTCTGATGACTTGAGGCAATGTCACATCCGGCAAGGAAAGGTCTGGTTTGGCAATGCCGGTTCCCAACAGGAAAAGCAATGCAAGGCCAGGTCTGTCAGGACCCTGGACAGATCATTAGGTGAAAGTCACCCATGAAGAGAAGGTGCCTCAGCAATCTGCAGAGGCCTTCTGAAGGCTGGTAGGTCTGGATCTGCTGTTCACACCCTCTGGGCAGCTGTCTACTTCTTAAAGGTCCATGGTCTGATTGTGCAGCCACTGGCTCCCATAGCATGGCATAGAGGTGGTGGGGACTGCATTGGAGGGATGTCCTCTGAGACTGAGGAGTCTGGTAAAGCCACATCTACTGACCTGGAAGGGAGCAGAGTAGTAGATGATGGGTTACTGGATGAAGCCTCTTCCCCTTCCGTGTCTTCCTCTGAGCCAAAGAGGGAATTGAGGTCAACAAACATGACAGGAACTAGGATAGAGTGTGAATTAGAGATGGGCAAACTAGTCTATTTTTTTACTGTGTCACTTCTACATGTTCACACGTCCATCCGTTCCACATTAATTTATGAGATTTTTTAAATACACACAATAACTTACATTTAAGTATGTATGTAATATGCCACTTGGATGGATAAATCTGCCAGTTTTGGTTTCTCCCACATTCAAATGAAATGAAATTGTTACCCATCCCTACCCTATACAGCCTCTTCTCAACCATGTGGAGTGTCATTTGCAGCTGGGGATTGTGTGTGTGGTGGGGGTGTTACCCGTGACCTCTGGCTGCAAATGACACAGATAACTGTAGTTTTCCTATTGCAGATGGAGATGACACTTGGTGTAGCTAAGGTGGTCTCACGGGACCCCTCCTTGGTTGCATGGAGCATACTTTGCAGCCAGAAGATCTCATTGGGAAGTGGGAGGGGGTAACAGGCAGTGTAATGTTCCCATCCTTTGCAGCCAGGCATTGTGGTATTTGAAAACCCATGATCCATGGTACAATGGATGGAAGCCCTCTGCCATCTATTACTCTGTCCCCTCCCCCTCCCAAGGTATTGGAAAAGTAGTAACAGGAAGTAGGAGGAGCAACTAAATTGGGCTGTTCCAGTGGTCTATTGAGCACTCAGGGAAAATAAAAGTTACGGGTTTTTAGGGATGTATGAATCAGCGAAACTCAAGCTTGCTAAAGTTCTCCAGATTCCATTTTAAAGTTTGTTCTGACTTGAATCTGTATCAGATTGTTTTCTTTTCGCATGAAAATCCATGCATATTTTTGTGCACATTTCCCCCCCAAATCTACACATCAATTGTGTGCATCTTTGAAATGGACACATTCTTCTCCCATCTATTAAAGTATATTTGTGAGCATTTTTCAAAACTACACATTTTTCCATTTGCATTTTTCACATGTACGCATGCTGTTGGGCACATTTTTGGGGGGTCTGCAAATCACATCACTGTACATCAGAAATGTACAGACTTTGACTGCAGATTGCATCCAAGTCCATGTTTGGTCCAGAAGGTGCGAACTGGGTAAATCCTGATTAAAAACAAACTGAAACAAATTTCTCATACATCCCTAGGGCTGTGCAAATCAGCAGAACTTGAGCTCACCGGAGTTCTTCAAATTCCATCTCAAAGCTCATTCCAACTTGAGTCCGTATCAGATTGTGAGCTTTGGTTGTTGTTTTATTTTCATATGAAAATCTGTGCATATTTTCAGGTGCATTTTTCCAAATGTACACATCAATTGTGCACATCATTGAAACGTATGCATTCTTCTCCCATTGATTAAAGCATATTTGTGCATATTTTTCAAAAGTATGCATTTTTTCATGCACATTTTTCAAATGCATGCCATTGGGCGCATTTGCTTTGGTTTGCAAATCCCATTGCAAGCTCGGAAATGTACAGATTTTGACTGCAGATTGTGTCCGAGTCCATGTTCAGTTAGAAAGGTGTGAACCAGGTATATTCTGATCAAATTAATTAATATCTCATCATCCCTATCTGGATTGATAAAATATGTAAGCCGTGGGAAAGCATGTAATCAGAGCATAAAACCAGACATCTTTAGGACCACAGAGGGTCAACATAAACTATTCAATAGTAATTTACATATGTATGACAGGAAAGGTTTAAAAAATAACTAACTTCCTACTCTATGGTCCCTCTAAATGCTTAGCTTTAAATAAATCCATTCCAGACACCTGGTGGGAGGAAAAAACTGCTTAGCATTGCTGAGTTAGAAGTTTTCCGAGGTGGAAACTGTGCAGCATTCAGGAGTGAACAGGTTAAAAACAAAGCAAAACACTTTTCACTTCACAGCCAAGGCCAATTGCTATAGCCAAGGTCAATTGCTTTTCATGTCCCATGTATTTATTTTTAAGACACTCCCTTGAAATGCAGGGTTGTAAACTTTGGAACATGCCTATGATTATGCCAGGAAAATCACAGAAAGGGTTTTTTATTTGTGTACCTAAGTATGTATTAGCAGGAAAGGAGTAGATCATGCCTCCCTAAAGGCTGCTACAGTCAATTTCACCCATAATATGCATTTACAATGCAAATTAGAAGTGCATATTATTCACCTAATAAAGAACTGAAAGAAATGCTTCTGTCAAGCAGGTAAATAGAAAGCCTTATGATTCTGCCAGTCATATCAGCCTGGACTGAGTACAAGTGAAACTCCTCTCAGGCTTTTGGTTGAGCCATAGACCAAGATGGAGGATTGTGAAAGATGATTTGCAACAGCCTGTGTACAGGTGACAGCACTTCAAAAGGTCAGGTCCAAATCATGAGCCACAGTAACTGGTGACAATGCAACTGGGATGCTGAGCAGAAAGAAGGGGACATCTCACCTGTGATTGAGTATTTAGTATGCAAAGACAAAACTGGCTCATTAGACTGCAGCTACTGAAGTCTCAATAGCAGCAGCTCCTTGCAGATAAGACAGCAATGGTGTATACTTTTCCATGGTTACAGAAAGAATGCTGTGAAAGCACTGGCATTTTTAAATGTATTTATTTGTGTGTGTCTGTGCGCGCGCGCGTGTGTGTGTGTGTGCATGCGTGTGTGTGTCATTGTGTGTGTGAGAGAGAAAAAGAGAGCGTTGAGGAATTTTCTGCGCCAGTCTTACACTGCAAAGAAGGATCTAATCATCCTTTCAGGCTCTATTACCTGCCCTGCAAACTAGCATGCTGAAAGTGTTTATTTCATTCCTCAGGCTCTTTGTGCATTTCAGTATGAAATGGCAGCATTCTCATGTGACAAAGGAGAGTTTCTGAATGTTAATAAATTAGCACAGCCAAAGGGATGCTTAGAAGCTGGGGGTCTGGACTTTGGGAACTGTTTAGATGAGCAGGGTGTGTTTGTTGTTATTATTTTGTCATACATCAGATCTTTTTTAAAAGCCAGTCACAGAATGGAGAAGTGCTATCTATAATGCATGTTTTGTGCAATGGGACAGTTGGGACTCTCATTATTTATTTTTTATTATCACATTTATATCCCACCTTTCTTCCATCATGGAACTCAGGGTGGTTACATGCGGTTCCCAGGTGGTCTCCCCCCAAGCACTGACCAGACCCAGACCTGCTTAGCTTCAGCATGGTGGCTGCCTCATGTGCCTTCAGACCATACCCTGGTGCACTATTAGTATCTAGAATCTTCAGTTGCTTTCTATAGCTTTCTAGGCACAATTCATTGTGCTGACCATAACCTATAATGTCATGATATATGGTATCTTCAGTATGTTGATAATACCCAGCCAGCTGTATAAATGTTTCCCCACCTGATTTTGAGGAGGATGTGGAAGTCTTGTTGATGGGCAACTTCAAGGCCCCTACTCTCCCTTACTAGAGTTCTTTATCTTTAAACCAGAAAGTCCTTCAAATAGAGGATACTTTCAAAGAGAAGGATGCCTTCAAAGAGAGGGTGGTTCTCTGTAAAGTAGGATCCATGGCCAGCCTACCCTCATGGTGCATTTTGCACACTGGCAGAGAGTTCCAAAATGGGCTCAAATCCCACAGGAAAAAGTGCTCAAGAAAGCATGGGTCACACCATTCCTACATGCAAATTTCACAGAAGCAAACTTTCTGAGAAAATTTCTGAGATGTTTCTTTTCTTTTTCTCTCATCCCCTCCCCTCTCCTCCCCACAAAGGAAGGCAACTGTGCAGAATTTACTCTAAATATTCTCCACCATTTTTGTGGTGGCCTCCTTCCATCCCCACCCCCTCCCCACCACACACCCACACATGCACAATGCCCTAGAGCAATGCTAGGTCTGAGGCAAAGGATGCAAAAGGGTGGCCAGGCTGCCAATACACACACACACACACACACACACACACTTTAGATAAAAATTAAGGAGCTGTGCTCCTACTTTTGCTAATGGTGAGCCCCACCCCTGAGAAACTGTTAGAGAATTTTTTCCTCTCTCTGGAGAAATCTGGTGATTTCCCCAATTTCTCTGTCCACAAAAAGAGTGGAGACTTTTGAGAGGCACAGCTCTACTGTAGAGTCTGAAGAAGCTATTAATTCTGCAGTCACATTGAAAGGCTTCACAGCAGACAAAGCTTTGTGCAATAATGGAAGTGTGATCAGGCAAACAGCACAGAGGCAGCTCTCATCAGAAAAAAAAACCCTGGAGTGATGCAAGGCCTCTTGCAGACTTCTTTTTCATGGGGGAAGCCAAGGGCTGAAAGCTTCCCATAGATGCTCCTGCTAATGATTGACACTGAAAACAATGAAAGGTGGCACACATTATTGTCATGTGGTCGCTCCCACTTCTGAGAACTTTCTTCCTTCTTGGTTTGACAAAACCCAAGCTTGACTTTTAGAGGAAAAGTAAGACTTTTATGTGTGGGCAAGCAGTTAGTGGCTGTGGACAAGTAAGGCCTGTTTTAGTAGTGGGGAAGAAGAGTTGGTGTTCATCTAGCCCAGGGGTGGGCAACTTATGGCTTTCCAGATGTTCTTGCTACAACCAGTGGAGACTGGTGACCCCTAATTGGGTGGGGCTGCTAATCCATTGCAGCTTTTATTCTGAGCTTTATAAAAGCTATCCATGGTTCTCCATAGTGGTGAACCTATTTTGGGGGTAGACTTTAGCACCATGGATAGCTCCTATAAAGTTCCAAATAAAACCTGCAATGGATTAGAAGCCCTGCCGAAATAGGAGTCACCAGCCTCCCCTGCCTACAACTCCCATCAGTCCTCACCACTGGCTTTGCTGGCTTGGGCTGATGGGAGTTGTAGGCCAAAACATCTGGAGGGCCACAAGTTGTCCACCCCTGATCTAGGCCAATGGTTGTATTTATATGTAAGACATTCCTGAGTGATGGTTGGGCATTCTTCTAAAAGTATAAGAATGGCCTTGCAGACCCCCTTCTAGTGGGAACAAACAAAACTATGCAAGACTATTTATCCATGATCTAACACAAACTACTTTATGCAGGACAGTCCTCTATCCAACAGTGCCTCTGTTTGAAGGGCTACTCTGTACCCTGCACTTAGCATTAACAACTCTCCAGGGTCTCACGCAGAAGTTTTTTCACGTCACCTGCTACCTGCTTCCTTCTTACTTGTGTTGTTGTTGATGTGTTATTGTTTCTAATGAAGACACGAGGGACTGAACCATGGAACTATTGTTGATGCTCCAATCCAGCAATCTGTTTCTAGCCAGATACCTCTACGCAATCAAATATTGCATGTTGCTGATGGTGGCATTCTACTGTTGCTTTCCCCATGATCCTAGTATCCATTTTCCTTCTAGCCTTAGAAAATCAATTTCAATATTATGGTCAATAAGCCATGAATTTGTCTTCTTAAATCCTTCTATGTTAGTAGCCTAGTGGAAGTGAATTCCAGAAATTAAGTGTTGTATGAAATATACTCCCTTTTATCGTTCCTGAACTTCTTCCATATCAGCTTCATTGGATGACCCCTAATTCTAATGTTATTATTAGGAGAAAAGTGTTTTTGTATCCTCATCATTTACCATTCTTCCATCATGCCCCCTCCTTTGTCAACTTTCTTTTAATCTAAAAAGACATTCCTTGATCATTTTAGGTGTCATTCTCAACATATACTCTTCAGCTATGCGATAGCTTTTTTTGTGATGGGGTGATCAGAACTGTAGATAGGATACTTAGTGTGGCATCTCAAACCCCTTCCCAAAGCCCAAACACCATCAAGTTCAAGCCTGGCTTATATTGAGTTTATCGCTAAATGTCCTTTCCTTTCCATGTAAGCATATTCTCACAAAGGGAGATTGGCAATGGGGAGAGCCCACTGGAGTTTGGCAAAGCCACATAAACCTCACCCTTAATGCTGCACAGAAACATCATTTCTCACACTCTGGGTATATGGGAGTTATCATTTCCTATGGCCCCCATTTTTTTATTATTATTTTTTATTACATTCATGTCCCACCTTTTTTTTCCTCTTGAAAGTACCCCAAGGTGGCTTATATAGTCTTTCTCCTCTCCATTTTATTCTAATAACAACGTGAGGTAGGTAAGGCTGAGAGTCAGCGACTGGGGCAAAGTCACCCGGTGAGCTTCATGGCTGAGTGGGAACAAGAACCTGGATATCCCAAGTCCCAGTCCAGTACTTTAACTGCTACACCACAGTGCTCTCAATTCAATGAATTGGGTCAAGGGGCAGAGAACTACGCATCCCATGCACCCCACTGTAGGGATGTATGAGAATTCTGTTTTAGGGGTGAGAAATCTAAATGGATTTTTCCAGTTTGGCCCTGGCAGCTTTCATTCCATTTTCCTCCACTGCCATCGACTCTATCTTTAGCGAGTTGATCCAAGAAGCAGATTCTGGGGTTTTTTAGTGGAGTCAATTTGCACAAATTGGATCTTTCTTCCTTCTTTTGGGGGGGGGGATCTTGAAATTTGCACAGATGGGGTCATAATTTTTTTAAAAATTGGTGATCTTGCACAAGTGCAAGAACTTGCACAAGAACGTGTCAATTTCATCCTCCACTTCTGCACTTCTTGAGCAAAGAGGGGGCAGAACTGACAAGTTCTTTGACAAGTATGGAATATGGCTCTGCTGGGCTAAATGAAGTAGTGTGTGGGGAGATGATGAAACTGACAAGGATATTTACAAGAGGGTGATATGCCTCTGTGTGGGGCTAAATAGTGGACAGACAGACTTGCATTCATGCACAGTTGCACAAGATGGCCAATAAAAAAATATTTAAACAAAATTTGTGCATTTGCAGAAATATCAAGATCCTCCCCCCTCCCCTCAAAAGATCCAATTTTGCACAAATTACCATTTGCACAAATCACAGGACCAGAAAAAAAAAATCTGCAGAACATTTCCAGAATCAGGGTGGAGGTGAATCCTCTACAGTCTGCAGCCACTTACCAGAATGGAAACACTGTGGATGGGCATTTAAGCCTTATGGGCATTTAAGCCCATCAGGCTTAAATGGAACAGAATCCCCAGTGTCACACATCCCTACACCCCAGAAATTTCAGATCTGAACTCTGACATTTTTCCTAATTTTGAATGAGTACAATAGTTCATTTATGTTGTGATTATAATCAGCCAGAACTAGAAAAGTATTGACACTTGTATAGGGTGCAATATATACAGATGACCTTCTACTACCATCTTTCATTGGGAAAAAAGAATTTTCAATTCCCCATCCCCAAAGGAAATGTTGATTCCTGTGGAGCATTAGCTTTGAATTCAGTATTGGATTTCAGTTCGTCTTCATCTTGGATCCAATCAAATAGGAAAGATGGAATAACTGATTGCCTTGTTTGTTCAGTTTTCAGAGCCGACCTCTTTAGGTGCTGTGAGGCAGCAGGTGAAATATGATGAAGGCAGGCTTGCAGAGGGAAATGCTGGTCTCCCACTCGGACATTGAGAAATCTGTCACTGAATGAAAGAACTTCCAGAAAAGGATCATTTGCAGCTGAGTTATGTGTATGTTCGAAGAGCATATTTCAAGCCTACAGGGCTTGGCAGGAAAACTATACAGCATGCCTAGTGCTCCATTCACTTTTATGTTTTGAATTTCTCCAATAATGCACTAATTGCAAAGGAGAGTGCATGCTTTACATTAGAAGACTGTTTAAGCTTGAGTCTCTTTGACTTGTTGCTTATTCACTACTCACTGAAAGTAATTGATTTTGCAACTACCAACTCTGGCTCTGATCCCAATCCTGTTGCCATCCATTGGCTACAGATGTCATAAGTACAATTAGGCTCGTAGTTGTTGTCAGGCTTTTTGGCTTCTGTGGTCAGCTATGTATTAGGCTATTCTCTCAATTGCCAATGCATCACCTCCTGCCTATGCTAAACTCGCACAAAGACTAGCCAAAGGGTGAAACATACGGCTGAGCAATAAGTTGGATATTACCTCCAGGTTTTAGTGACATTTTATTTGCAATGTTGAATAGCAGCACATTTTTATTTTAACTCAGTTCAAAATATATTATCAGGGTCAAAATGCATATGTTACACCATTTGTGTGGAAGAAATTGATATGCTTAATTTATTTTATTTTAAAAAACTTTAATAGCCGCCATGGGGCATCTGAGGGGTCATAGGATATTTGGATGCCCAGGTCCAAGGCCAGAGACAGTGCTCCTACCCTGGAGGAGGCAATTTGAGCTCTGACCCCCCCACTCCCCCACTCCCTTGCAGCCCGGCATGAAGAGAACTGCACCAGCTGCCCCCCTGATTTGGGAAAGTGACCTTGGAGAGGGGGAAGAGGGGGTATTTCAGTAGGCAGGGAGGGGAGGAGACTGGAGAGGCCAGGATATGAGCTATCCTGAAGACTCTCCACCCTCCTTCTTTCCCTCTCTGAAATACCCCAGCTAGGTGGATAAAAAAGCCCATCCAGTGAAAATGCAGGGCGGGAGGATGGGGAGACAGAGATCACCTCCACCGCTCCTCCCACTCTGCACTGGATGGCCGTCGTAAGCCTTAGGATTGTGCCCTAGAGACCTAGGAAGGAAACTTTCATTGGTACCCATAGAGGTTTATCCCCCAAGATTAATAGCAGCTTCAAGGAGTGATTTTGTGGGACCAAAGAACTGGTAGGGATGTATCCGAGAGTCTCGGGGGGGCTGAAAGTGGGCCAAAAGTGGCCCGCTTGGCCCGCTCGCCCCCCCCCCGAGACTCTCGCAACTTACATTGCTGCCACTCGATCCATGCCGTGCCGGGGAAAGGAGCTTCAGTTCCCCTGGCACTGCGTTTTTAGCATAAAAACCAGGGCAACCCAGCTTGAAATGGCCGCGATTTGCTATTCGCGGCCGTTTTAAGCTGGGTTTCCCTGTTTTTTACGCTAAAAATGCAGTGCCAGGGAACCGGAAGTGCTGCGAACCCATCGCGTCACATCCGGTTCCCTGGCTCTGTGAGAGGTGAGAGCGGGTGGGGGGTGCTCCGGAGCACCCCCGAGAGCAGGTCAGCTCCCACTGGGTTTGCATCGCTACTGATGGGAAGGCTTAAGACCTTCATCTCTGCATGCTACATTCATGCTCTTTCTTGGCAGGCCCTGCAGTAATTTTTTTTAAAAAATTGAATTAAGCATGTTGGTTGCTTTCACACAGTTAACATGACAACATATTTCACTTCCCTTAAGGTGAGAGAGGAGCAAGATTAGTGGCAACCACAAATTTTGGTTTGCTACTAGTCTGCCAAACATTGTGGGTCTCTACTCCTCCTGATGAGGCACTAACTCTTCCAGGGGGCATGCACTTCCTTTCAGTGCAGGACAATTAGCAGCACTAAAATATAAATGCTCAAGAAAAGAAAAAAAGAGAGAGCTATATAGCCACCCAATGGAATGAGGTTATGATTTAACAGAATTTAAAACAAATATAGGATAATTTGTTTTGGTCTTAGAAGAACATGCTTTTACAGATATATCATTCCATGTTTTACTATTCCAAACAGGTAGCTGCAAAGATATTTATCGGAGAGACTATTACCTTCTCTGTCCAGCCACATACTTAGAATGTTCTTGCATATTCTGAATTTTACTGCAGTTGTGGAGTTGAGGCAAAAAGCCAAGCCATAAATCATTGTTGTTATATTACAAAATATTAATTATATTGAGCAAGATGACACCAATGGAATTTGAATCTCACTAATAAAGTAGATGAAAGATGGGCCATGGAACAAAAGGTCACTTGCACGCTGATGCTCAATGTATTTGTAAGACCCAACCAATCAATGTGCAAGCGCTTCCTCAGTTACTTCAATGCAGGCATGGATAACAGGAAACATACATGCCCTCCAGGAATGGGAGTAGCAATTCTCTGGTGGCAGTTTGTTTTTTTCTCTGCTGCTTGCAAAGCAATACATTCTGAAATACAAAAAGCATCATCTTTCCTCCTTTTTGGATTAGAGTAGGATTGCATAACATGTGACCCATGGGCCACCTGCCACCCTCAGCTGTTCCCAGTGCAGTCTAAAAAGCCAGTGGCACCGCACCCACTTTTCTGCTGCAGCCCTGCAGATCTGCCCATCAGCTTCTTACCCAGGCCCCGCCCCTCTTCCCAGCAAGGAAAAGCCTCTTATCTTCAATCAACAGCTGGCTGGAGATTCACTTTCCCCTGCTGATCATTAGAAAAGGCTGCCTTTCTCAGGGCTTAGCAGGGAGAAGCTCTTATCTCCAATCAGATGCTGATAGAAGATAACAGCTTTTCCCTGTCAGGGAGAGAGGGCAGGGCCTTGGGAGGAAGCTGCTGAGTGATTCGGTCCTGCTTACTTCTGAGTAGATGTGCAGGGGTATTTGGGATGCTATTTGACAGTGATACTGAGTAATTCGCTCCTACTTACTTATGAATTGTAAAAGGTTCCCCACCCCAGTAGCGGTGACACCATGAGAAACTACATGCCCTACTAGTGGCAGAGTCTATGTACAGACTCTGGTCCCCCAGCAGACATTGGATGTGGCCCTCAAATCCAAAAAGGTTGTGCACCCCTGGACTAGTGAAAATGCACTACTGAAATTATTAATTTAGGAATAAGCACCAATGTCCAGGGTGTAAAGGCACCCATTTCCAGGGTATTTTTTGTAAGTGGTGGCTGATAAATACTGCACTTCATTTGACATGGCTGGTAAAAAAAAATATTTGAAAAACACTTCTGCATCACAAGAAAACAGGATTACACAAGGATTTTTTGGTGAAGTGGTAAAACTCTCACCAGAGAAAAAATGAAGACACATTTTGCTGTCCTTAGAAGGCTATGGTATTTCTAAAGAGGGCTCTAGAGAGGCGAACACTGACATGATTTAAGTTTGGGCCAACCAAGGTGATTGGGCCCATTCTTAATTAGAGCAACCCTAGTGTTAGTCATGGAGCATGAATAGAATCAGTGCTCTTGGTCCATGTTGCTCTCCCATCCAAGACATTTGCTCAACTGCAGTGCATAATACATGCCTGTCTCCATTGAAACTCTTGAAATAAAGTGTTTAAACAGAGGTTTTCAAAATATATCATGATGGTTCAGACTATGATACTGACTGAATAAGCATTCTTGAAAATAAAAATAGCAAAACTTTAACTACTTAAACACTAACAAATTTATTCTGGCATAAGATTTGTGGAAACTGTCCACCTCGTTCAGATGCATCACCCATCTTTGAAATATCATTTTGAACATCAAGTAGTTGCATCATGGACATGCCAAAGTATGGGAGGAAGAACAACGTGATTTGCAGGTGTATGAACAGTAAGCACATAAGAATTACAAAATTGATTCAGAATAGAATCAGATTATTTCAGGAGTCCCCAACCTTGGGAGTCCCCAATTTTTCAAGAGTGTCATGAAAAATGGACATGCCAGAGTGGCTTGCCTAGTCACAAAATGATAGAGGTGAGATCTGAGCTCCAAAATATAAAACCACTCATTTGAACCCACATTTTTCTGCAAACTGTTGAGGCTGAGAGGTCTTGGACTGAGAGGCACTCTTGGAAAGAAAGATGGGAACAACAGTAAACATAAAATATAAAAGCTGATTAAAACGCATAACATACTGTGAAGAGAAAGCCAGCCAGGGCAGGTACACACAGACCACACAGACCCCCCCCCACCCTTCACCTGATACCGCACTTGCTCACAATAGAACACACATGCACACCCCCAGGCCACTTCCCCTCCCTTGGCAGCCAAATGAGCTGTGAAACATTCCAAACAGGAGAGGGGTGCCAAGATGCCATTTCCACCAGAATGGCAAGTACTCCTAAGCACCCTAAAGTACCCAGAGAAACAGGTACTCCTGACACGTTCCACAGGTCAGGAGGGGAGGGGGGCTCAGGAGGGAGGAGGGAGCCAAGAAGAAGGGATAAAGGAAGGGTCTTGTGGCAGGAAAAGGTTGTTGGTCGTGGGCAGCAATCTGCACAGAGGTCCAGGGCTTCGGTCTGACCTCAGGATCCAGCTCCGGGCTGGGCAGCTCCCGGTGAAACTAGCTGAATTCACCTAGCCGCTGGGCTATGCGGTTGTCGAGGGATCGGGGTCATTCCAGGAAAACCTTGTGTGTACTGTTGCTGTGACTTGTTCTATACCCATGTCAATTGCAGGCGCATGCTTTGCGTACTGCCTTTGTGTATGTTTCGATACGCTCAATTAAACTCTGTTGACCTATAAACAGTGTAGTGGCTCCCATTCATAAAACTGCTTCTTTCACTGTCCTAGCATTAAAATGGGCCGCGGCTTTTGCCTAGGTGCCGTGGACCGTGCGTAAAGGGCTAACCTTGCTCCAATTAAGCCCTTGGTACCCGAACCCGCGCAAAGGACCGGCTTTGGTCCTTTTCACACATAGATTATTAAAACATATTAAAAACATCTTAAAAGCATCCTAAAATTCCACCAGATAGGCCTGCTGGAAAAGATCAGTCTTTATGGCTTTCTTGAATTCCACAAGGCTACTAAGTTGACAAATCTCCTCCGGTAGGCCATTCCACAATCTGGGGGCAGCAGAAGAGAAGGTCCCTTGTCAGCCTGGTTTTGGCTGACTGAAGTAAATTCTACCCAGAGGACCTGCATGTGTGGGGCAGATTGTACGGGAGAAGGCAATCCCGTAGGTAGCCTGGACCCAAACCATGTAGGGCTTTCAAGGTAATAACCAACACTTTATACTTCACCCAAAAACTGATTAGTAGCCAGTGGAGCACTTTTAACACTGGTGTAATATGAGCACCCCTAAGTGTACCGGTGACCAATCTGGCTGCCATTTGCGCTAGTTGAAGTTTCCAGACTAGGTACAAAGGTAGCCCTATGTACAGCGCATTGCAGAAGTCGAGCTTTGAAGTTACCAGCACATGCACTACCGTCTTTAGGTCTTCCGTTGACTCTAGGAAGGGGCGCAGCTGGCGTATCAGCCAAAGCTGATAATAGGCACTCCTAGCTGTCGCATCTATCTGAGCTGTCATTTGGAGCGACGGATCCAGAAGCACCCCCAAGCTGGGAACACAGTCTTTCAGGGGGAGTGTAACCCCATCTAGAACTGGTTGACACACCTCCAAACCCAGGTTATGACCTTTGACAGCAAGCACCTCTGTCTTGTCTGGATTCAGTTTCAGTTTATTTTTCCTCATCCAAGAAAGAACCTTTTGTTCTTGATTGCTACTGTTAAGTTGGTTAATTGTAGTTAGATGCTCTAGGCCGCAGTTGTGTTATACTCAGTTTCAGTAAATTCCTAATATGTTGTGTCTGTTCTTAGGGGAATCTGTTTTAACAGCATATGCTATTAGGGTCCAGAACATAATTCGAGTTCAAACTGAATAACACAGCAGAATTTCTGAAACTTGATTGTCTGAAGCTGCCTACTACTGGTATTTACTGTGTCCTTTGCACAGTCATATATCAACACATAGCCCTATGTCAAAAAGACTCCCACATATCTGAATTGATTACCCTAATGTTTTAAATGTTTTAAATGATGGAATTCCATCATTCCATCATGGTAATAAATAAAAATAAAATGAAACTGCACTGTTCTATTGTGTATAAGATGAATGAAAGGAAAGTAATTTTGCATCTGGAAGATTGGAAGCCCTCATCCCTAAAAAAAAGAAGAAAAATCCATAGAAAGAACTATCATTGCCTGAACAGTAACATTGATAGACATTAATATGTTTAATTAGTAGGAATTCATCATGATGTGTAAGACTTCTGTTTTTCAGAGTATTCCATCGGCAAGACTATTTATGGAGCACCTACAAATCTATCTCCCAAACCACATGAAATTTCATCTCCTCCCACAAAAATGTTACTACTTGTAATAATTTATTGATCTCTCACAGCTCAGTTTTTGATCAGCATAATCCAGGCCATTTCTGCCTGATATTTTCAGCACATATTTCTCCTCTAGAACAGCTCTTTTAAGCATACATATTTTTAAAAAATATGGAATAATCAGTATGCTTTAATACTTCCTTTTCATGGCTGCAGTTTTTGTTAATTTTATCCTATTTACCAGCCTCCTTTTATTCATTTAACTGTCTGTGCTTAGGTGCTTACTATTAATGTAGAAACCCCTAATGCTATCCTATTAATTTCCTTTGCACTGTAAGATTTATAAATGCTTCTTTGATGCACATACTCCAGCTATCTTGTCCTTTATTGATGGATCCCAATGTCAACCTATTATTAATCCATATTAATGAGGAGACATAATACATATGATAATCCAAGTCATCATGTACCTGATCACATATTATTAACCAATATTAAATATAGTTGAGGCCTACAACCACTACCAAATAATGTTGATGTCCAGTAAAGCTACATCACATATGCTTGCATCAACCCTCCTGAACCTTATATTATCAATTTTTATTCATTATAGCCCAAATCCTTTCCCCCCCACATTGAATAAGAAGTTAAGTATAACTGCCAATTTTCCTCTTGCTAAACCTTCCTATATAAACTGCTGTTCTTTAGGGAAGGATTATGTGTAATTCAGCACCCAGTAAGGAGGAAATAAAACAATAGTAATGCCTCCAAACTAGCCAAGGAATTATATTTCAAAGTCTAATTGACGAGGCAGTGTTTAATGCAAGAGAACTGGAGTGGAGACTCATGGGCCCTATTCCAAACACGAAACTTACTCATGACCTTGGACAATCACCACATTGCCTTTTCATACCTTTTGCTTTCTTACCGTTTATATGAAGACTGTATTTGCTTTCTATATGGGACTGAGTGAAAAAGGGGGAGGAGTGGGTCACAGGTAAATGCAGATTTCTATGAGCATTTTAAACTTTTTTTTTTATTTAAAGAAACCTTTTTTTCCAGAGGTGAAATGAATATCTGAAATTTGCAAAGGTTTCCCATTTTGCCATTCCACTTGTGAATTCATATTCAAATGTAAAGATTGTTGATGTAAGCAGAATGTTATGGACATTTCTGCATATCTAGGGCAAGGGGAAATTTCCCAGAAATTCTGATACCTGAAGGAGGTACCTAACTCACTAAAGCACTACTTGATTGTGTTTAATCTGATCATCACCTTTGCAGGGGTCAGAGACCATTAAAAGCCAGTGTGACCATTAAAAGCCAGTGTGGCGTAGTGGTGAGAGTGCTGGACTGGGACTCAGGAGATCTGGGTTCTAGTCCCCGCTCAGCCATGAAACTCACTGGGTGACTTTGGGCCAGTCACTCACTCTCAGCCTAACCTACCTCACAGGGTTGTTGTGAGGATAAAATGGAGAGGAGGAGGAGGATTATGTAAGCCGCCTTGGGTTCCTTGCAGGAAAAAAGGCGGGGTATAAATAAAATAAATAAATAAATTAAAATGATCTACTCCAGAATCTGAATGGTTTTCTGTAGATTTCCTTGTCACTCTGGCTGGTAGTCCTATCAAAGTCCTGGTTAATTTCTGGAATGGGGAAATGGCTTCTGTTCTGTAGTTGACACAATTGCTCCTAAATGTCCTCTCCTGAATCATAGACTTGGATAGCTCCTTGTTGGTCTGAGGAGTTCACACACACACACACACACACACACAGGGGTGGGCTGAGATGTGTGTGCATGCATGCATGCACACACACTGAGGTGGGGGAGGGACACACACATACTGGGGTGGACAGACACACACACACACACACACATGCTGGAGTGAGCAGAAACAGCAATCCATGCTGTTTCAGGGTCACTGGGGAAGAAAGGTTGTACAAACCGAGGAACTCCAACCTGACCACTGCTTTACTGCTGGTGATGATGGCAAATAAATCTCTTCCATCACCATTACATCATCTCAGAATTGGTTAGTGGAGTTGTTCCACATAGTCAGAGGGCTTTTACATCTTGGTCCTCAGAGGGGAGAGCAGGACTTCTCGGCCACTGTGACCAATTTGCATTGACCTTTGCAGATAAAAGTCGCTCATATCTGTCTAATTTAGATGCCGCAGTTAGAGTAATCCCAGAACATGTACCTTTGGCATCTTCTTGTCCAGTTATGCTGCATATATTTCCATTTGTGTAGACTGAGATTGTGGACAGGATTCCAGAAGAGGTGAGACCAACCATGAATGCACTCAATCCTTACCCATCCTGGCTAATAAAAACTGCCAGAGGAGGACTGGCCGAGTGGGTAGCGGGAGTGGTGAATGCCTCCTTGTGGGACGGTGTCTTCCCAGAAAGTTTGTGGGAGGCAGTAATGAAAGTTCTATTGAAAATAAACTTCCTATAACCCTGCCAAACTGAAGAATTTCTGGCCAGTCTCCACCATTCCAGGTACTTCAATGTATGGTCACCTTTTAGCTACAGGGTTTTTTTCCTGGATGATAAGGATTATCTAGATCAAAGGTGGGCAAGTACAGTAGGTCTGGGGAGCATTTTCCCCCTGACTTCTGGGCTGCAGCCCTGCCACCATTGTTGGAACCCTGTGGGGGATTCTGCAGGGCAGCAGGGAGGGGGGAAGGCAGTTTACCACTGAAATTTAGTGGCAAACATCTATGGACTGGGAAGTAGGTCAAATTTAGCTTGAGAACAAACTAGGTTTGACCCATTTCCTGCTCTGTAGTGGTAAACCACTGTGTTTTTGTTGCCACCATGAATTTCGGTGCAGCGGTAGGGTGGGATGTAGGCTGCATGTGGACTACATCTTGTGCGTTGCTCACCCCTGATCTACTTCCATTTTAATCTGACTTTAGGCCCAGTTTTAAGATGGAAACCTTGGCTGTCTTTGTAGATGAAGTACACCAGGAATAGTATAGGAGGAATGTGTCCCTGTTGGTTCTACTGGACATCTTAGCAGCTTTTGATACTATCAACCATGGTATCTTTCTGGATTGTTTGGCATGGTGCTATGGTGACTGCTGTCCTTCTGGGAGGGATGATTCCAAAAGATCCTGGGGGACTACTATTCAATGCCTTGGCTGATTGTCTATGGAGTCCCATCTTGTCTCCCATGCTACTTAATATCTAAATGAAACCACTAAGAAAGGTCATCTGAGGATTTGGAATTCAATGTCAGCAGTATGTGGATGACACCCAACTCTCTCTCCTTTCCATCAAATTCCAAGGAACTTGTAGAAGTCCTAAACTAGTGATGGCGAACCTTTTTGAGCCCACAAAGTGCCAACACTGCAATTAAACCTGAATACCGAGGTTTTAGTTTTAGAAAAACAACTCATACAGTTGTCCGAACTAATTAACATATTTTGTCTTTAAAGAAAAACACAATAACAGAGCTTTCAATGATAAAAACTGTTTTTTGTTGGGAAAAAAACCAACTCAAAAAATTATTATAGTACTACATTGTACACATAGCCTGAAGGGAATTTATACAAACTTTTTAAATAATTAGGCACATGCATTTTTGGACTACGCAACAATGAATTCCCTGTCCCCCCCAGGACTTCACAATGAAATCCCTGCTCCCACCCGGGACCACACAATGTAATCCTAGCTCCCCCCCACCCGGGACTACACAATGATGAAATCCCTGCTGCACCGGGACTACACAATGAAATCCCTGCTCCCCCCCCCCCAGGACCACACAATGAAATCCCTGCTCTCCCCCACCAGGACTACACAATGAAATCCCTGCTCTCCCCCCCCCCCAGGACTACGCAACAATGAAATCCCAGCTTGCACCCCCCCTGGGACTACACAGCAATGAAATCCCTGTTCCCCCTCCCCCTCAGGACTACCCAACAATGTAATTCCAGCTTTCCCCCCCCCGGGACTACCCAACAATGAAATCCCAGCTCCCCCTCCCCGTGTAGGCCCCGGCTGCAGTGCATATGAACATTCTGTTTTGACATAGGAGAGATTTGCATATCCGCTCCTGATTGGGCCCCTGTAGCGGCAGTTCATATGAACATTCTAAATGTCATTGGAGTGATTTGCATAACCACTCCTGAATGGCCCCTGTGAACATTCCAAGTGACGCCATTGGCTATCATCTATTTGGGGCCATACAGGCACAGTGATGGCTTTTTCGGAGATTTGAACCCGCCAGCCCTTGTCCTTGGGTGATGGAGAATATGCGTGCCAGGTTTGGGGCGGATTCATCCAACCATGTAGGAGCCTTTGCGACGCAAGCAAACGATCGTACACACAGACACACAGGATTTGGGACATCCCACACACAACAGTCATTCTCTGACTGAAAGTGTAACGTTTAGGCTGGGTGCTGGCAGCAGAAAACTTTTCTGACAGAAATATCTGATCTTAAAGAAAAAATCAGGTTAATCCTGAGAGCCTACAGGTGATGAAGAGTGACTGTGCCAAGTTTGGGGTAGATCCGTCAAAACGTGATGGAGCCTATGTGATGACGCCCCACACACAGCAGTCATTCAGTCATTTAAAAAGTTTCCCTCCCTTTTCACCCCCTCAGGGAACATTCTAAATGGCCTAGGGGAGATTTGCATACCCACCCCTATTGGCCCCTGCAGGAATTCATACGAACATTCTAAGTGTTGTATGGGCTATTTGCATAACTGCTCCTATTGGCTCCTGCAGCAATTCTGAGGTGAGGCCGATTTGCATAACTGCTCCCCTGTTGTTTTGCCCATAGGAGATATGAGAGTGGGGTGATTTTGCCCCCCTTTTTTTACCCCCTTAGGGACGGAATTTCCAAAAATCCTTCCTTAGTGGGGGTCTACGTCATAAAAACTATGTCCCTTCAAAATTTCACGTTCCTAGATTAAACGGTTTGAGCTGGGCGTTGATGAGTGTATCAATCAGTCAGTCAGTCAGTCAGGACACTTTCTTTTATATACAGTATATAGATATATTCATCTTCAACTGAGCAATGTGTTTGCCTATCATAGTGGAGATGAGCAACATTTCATTTCAGCTCAGGAATAATATCAGCAGAAGGGGGCAATACTTTTTCACCTCCTCTTCCTTCACCAAGGCAAAAGTCACTCCAGACTTCTCCTCCAGAGGGAAATATTACAATTGCATTTGTTCTGTATGACAGCTCCTTGAGTCCATTATGAAGCGTCCCTCGGAGATAAACATGCCCTGCAGAAAATATGGATTTTAATTTCAAAACAGGCACTGGGGCCTTGAGAACTCTACAGAATTTTAAGGAAACAACAAAGAACAGCAGACACACACCCCTTCCTAACCGAGTTATATAAAATACTCCACGATGTTGCCAATAAATTGAACACACTAGCCCTTATTCAGGCATTGGGAAAGTTACTTACAACAACACATGACGAGGGACAGGGAGAAAGAACTCTGGCTCCACCCTTCCTGTCCCTGTTCTCCTTGCCCTCGTGTTCAGGGCGAACATCTGAAGAGGGAGCCTCTTCTATCCGTGGAAGCTCTCCAGTCTATGTAGAACCCTGGAAAATCAGGGTTCTACATCACAATGGGAGTCTGCATAAATAAGCCTCTCCCCACTTCAATTGTTTGCCCGGAACATGAGAAAGGTGATGAGAATTGGGACATAAGAGGTGGAGCTTTCATAGACTTTCATAGATCATAGAGTTGGAAGGGCCTACAAGGCCATCAAGTCCAACCCCCTGCTCAATGCAGGAAACTAGAGCTTGCATGCTCATTCTCACCCTCCTTCCCCTGTTGTTGTAAGTAACTTTCAGAATGCCTGAATACGTCTGGTGTTCAGCTTCGATTATAGATAAGCAATCCAAAGGCCACACAGTCATCCTCAGTTTCCCATATATAAAATAGGAATATTAACAGCCTTCCAGAAATAAAAATAAAAAATAAATCATGAGATGATTAGTCTAAATTTGTTAGAGTAAAGAATGAAACAATTTAAAAAAAAAAACACTGAGGAAAATACTGATTATTTACACACACACACATACACACACACACACACAACCACACACATGTGTGTGTGGTTGTGTGTGTGTAAATAATCAGTATTTTTCTAACCCACTTTGAAAGTGGGTTAGACAAATACATGGAGGATAAGGCTGTCAATGGCTACTAGTACTGATGGTGATATGCTACGTCCAGTATCAGAGGCAGCATGCCGATATATACTCCAGTTGCTGGGGAACATGAGCAGGGGAGAGCTATTGCACTCATGTCCTCTTGGGAGCTTCCCACAGGCAGCTGGTTGGCCACTGTGAGACCAGAATGCTGGACGAGATGGACCCTTTGCCTGATCCAGCATGGCTCCTCTTATGTTCTAAAGTGTTTTACACTAGTTACTGCTCTGTGCAGTAGTAGGTAAGTATTATTCCCATACTGGAAATAAAGCTGGGTGCCTTCTGTACAGTGTGGTCTGTGTTGTATAGAACTGCAATGTGAGGGCTGAGGGGGAAATCACCCCAAATCAAGCAAGCAGAGGAATGTTGACTGAGAGCAGCTCCACTGATTTCAGGCAATCCTCTTAAAATAAGATTTTTTTCCCCAGCAGCTTCTAAAATTTTGGGTGGTGCTTTGGGGAGTTTGTAGGGTTACAGGGGGAGGACAAGAAGGAAAAGATCAGCTGCATGACTTTCTTTCTCCTTGTGCAACCATTGAATATAACTGTATGCCTTCAAGTAAATGATCTTGCTTGGTATCCTTGTAGAGAACCATACATTAATCCATTTTACTGAATATCCTAATTTTCCCCTCCTGTCTCTATGCAAATACAATTGTGTATTGCAAAAGGCATGTGAGCTGCATGACCAGAGGTTTTGGATTATGATTCTAGAGCAGGGCTCTCCAACCTTGTGTCCCCAGATGTTGCTGGACTACAGCTCCCAGAATCCCTTGCCATTAGCCATGCTGGCTGGGTATGCTGGGAGCTGTAGGCAGACCAGCAACATCTGAGGACCCAAGGTTGGAGAGCCCTGTTCTAGAGATTCTATCAGTTTCATTTATCTGCAAACATATGTTTTATTTATTATGCAACCTCGTTCAGGAAGTAAATGCATGACATACAAAATGAAAAACTTGATTTAAATCAATTATCTAAATTGGTACTTTTTTCTTGGTGATTGTAAATCATAATTTAAATTGCTGATTTAAATTGCCTTGGTGTGAATCAATCCAACCTGCAAAGCAGAGAAATGTGTCCCAAATAGCTCTCGTTTCCCCCTTTCATACTTCATTTAATCCTGGGCACATGATCAAAGATAACAATGAGGCTTCTCAGAAAGCCAAAACACAAACATTAAATAGGACGCAAGACTAGCTGCTGCACCATTGCATCTTAGATAGTAGCAAAAGTGATCATTCACAACCAACCCACCAGTAAATAACAGAAATGATGATTAAGAGTCTATTAGTAGGCTGTGAATCCCTTCACAGCTCCTTTGCCAGTTGTGGTGGCTTCCAAAAATCTCATGATGCGATGGACTCAGAGGCAAAACACAGCATGAAAAAACTGTTTGTGTTTGGAGATTTGCTCTTGCTTTGCATCTGTTATAGGAAAAGAAATGAACTGGCCCTTATTCATCATTTACTGGTGGACTGGTTCTGAATGGCCACTTTTGCTGCCATCTGAGATTTGTGGTGTATGTGTTGAGTAATGCCTATAAGATTTCTCAGGGACCCTGGAAAATGCAGAGAATTAGTCTAAGAAGGGTATGGTTTTATTGCAACAACTTCAGAATCAAACAAAAGCTTCAATTGAGGCCTACTATCAGAATATTTCATGGCTGCCTGACCAGGTCTAGCCTCTGCATAGCAAAAGCTTGAGTCCTAAATAAAACCTGGGTCAGAACTACTGCAGCTTCTAGTATGTAGAACTGAGGGGGGGCAGGAAACAAATGTTTCCTCAGGCAACCCACCTCTTAGGATTTTTTCTGAATTTTCCCATTTCCCGTCAAGAAAAGCTGGAAAAATCCCAAGCCAAGCCAAGGAGAGTCCCAAATTCAGCTCCCATTCCGGCATATTGGTATCTTGTGACACATTAAAAGTGAAGACACAGCCAGTGTGAAAGCAGAGCTCAGAGTGAATTCTCAACAAGATATGAGGCGAGCCTGGATTCCTCCCAGCTTTTCGTCTAAAATGGCAGCTGTGCATACCAGCAAATGGGTTCTACACAACTGTTCTTGGGATTGAGGTTGGATACGTTTTATTGTGTCATCACAGGAGCCTAGTGATGTGAAAACCTACTTTGGGGGGTGCTCACCTTTTCTCGGCGAGCACCCCCCCACAAGGCTCAATCCCCCCCCACTACTTGATCCCCCTCGCCGGCAGTGCGGAGTCCCTTCACATCATTTCCAGCTGTCAGGAAGTGACGTGATGGGACCCCACGCTGCGTTTTTAGCGTAAAAACCAGGGCAACCCAGCTTACAATGGCCACGAATAGCAAATTGCGGCCGTTTTAAGCCGGTATGCCCTGGTTTTTATGCTAAAAATGCAGCGCGGGGTCCCGTCACCTCACTTCCTGGCAGCCAGAAATGACACGATGGGACCTCACGCTGCCAGCGCAGTATGGATCCATGGATCAAGCTGTGGGAAGGTAAGTCTCGGGGGGCCAAGCGGGCCGCTTTTGGCCTGCTTCCAGCCCCCCTGAGACTCTCAGTTACGTCCCTATGAGGAGCCAGCCAATCAGCACTGGAAATCCAGCTTCTGCTTGAAAATTGTGGAGCCCCAGCATGGAGAGAACTAGGCACGCATGAATTGTATACAGTGAGGGTGCTTCCTGGGGTGGAATAAAAGTCCCCCAGCATGACCTGCTGAGACCACTCCTTCAGGAAGGACCACTTTAAAACTGTGCCTTCCAAGCCCAGTCCTGATAAGTGATCCATACGATGGTTGATGGTACTGAAAGCCACCGAGAGGTCCAGAACAACCAACAAGGTTGCACTCTCTGCATCCATTTCCTGGTGTAAGTCATCAACCAGTGCAGCCAAGGCTGAATCCATCCCATAACCTGATTGAAATGGATCTAAATAATCAGTATCATTCAATACTGCTTGGAGTTGTGAGGCCACCACCTGCTCCAGCACCTTGCCCAAGAATGGCAGATTTGATACAGGGCAGCAGTTATCCAAAACCATAAGTTCTAGATTTGGTTTCTTCAACAACAGCCTCACCACTGCTTCTTTCAAAGCTGCAGGAACCTCACTGTCCTCAAGGAGATATTAACCAACTCCTCTGAGTCCAGAGGACGACTCTGGGTCCAGGAACCCAGCTGCCAGCTCCAAGGAGTGAGCAACAAGGGTCCTAGGCTGGAATGCCAGGGCCAGGGGTGATGGAGTCAGATGCAGGCCAGAGACAAAGCAGAGTCCAGAGCAGGTAATGGTCAGACATGGCAGAGCAGGGCCAGAGACATGAGCAAAGTCCAAGAACAAGTGGAGGTCAGGCATGTATCAGGTAAGGTGGGACCAGAGGCAAGAAGCAAGTCCATTAACAAGCAGAGGTCAGACACAAACCAGGCAAGGTGGGGCCAGAGACAAGTAGCATAGGCCAAGAACAGATGCAGGTGAAACACAGCAAGGCAAAGTTCAGAGTTGGTCACCAGAGTCAGGAACCAACTACAGACAACACAATGACTCATGTTGCTGTGATGAGGGCTTTAGGGAAGAGGAAGCCCTTATGGGAAGAGGCTGCATTAGCAAGCCTGGGAGTGCCTGGAGGTCTGGGGCTGAACCCTGCAAGTACTGCAGTGTAGGCCAGACTGCCCTCTGAAAAGTGGCCACCAGATGGAGCTGCAGCGCTTCCCAGCTGAGCAGATCCTGACACCAGCCCAGCTCTGGTAGATTTCACAAGCCAGGATGGACTGATTTTTTTAAAATTTTCAAATCTTCCCATTGGTTTCAAGGGGGGACTAGCTACACCAGCTACAGGATGGTGCAGCTAGCAGGTGCAATCCTGGGGCCAGTAAAAGGAGTGAGTGGGCTTTGGATCCTGCAGTTCCAATGCTGCTCCCAACATGCCCCCAGAATGCCCCAGAAACACTGCCAGCAGCACACTTATTCCCATCTACCCCCTCCCCACCCCATAGACATACAATACCTTAGAAGCCAACTGCTTTTTTACATAGTCAATGAAAGCTTCTTCTGCAATGAATTAATATGGGCCTTTCTAATGATAGTGCTCAAGCTTGTTCAGATCCAACTGCAGTAGCTCAGTATTCTACCCCACCTAACGGAGAGGCAGCAGAAAATAGCCAGGCTCCTGTTAGCAGGTTTCTTTGTTGTGCTTCACTTCATTTCCCTCAAAATATTAAATGTGAAGTTTGATGGCCAATATTTACCTAGCATTTGATCCCTGCATTTTGTGTGACATTTGATTTCAAAATTCAATAGCGCACATTATTTTGTTGAAATCACAAATTAGTGTAGGTGTAGAGAGGGAAATCAGAATGCTCACCACAGAGATGTCACTGGCACCATCCAATGCATGACAGTGACACATTGGCAATCACAGACCATGCACAGTAGCAATACACATGCTATTTAGGGGAAGAGCTGCATTTCTGAATACTGCAGTTTGAGTGCTGGGAAAATATAACCCCACAGCAAAATGTTTACTTTGAAAGAGGGCATATGGAACTGATGCACGCAGAAATAGTAACAACTGTAAATTAATTGTTCTATAAATGGATCATCTGGAAAAGCCCTTACATTTCTGAGAAATGACCTACATATTCAAAAATATCACTAGTACGCCCACATAGGACCAGGGCTTTTTTTCTGGTGGAACTCACAGGAACTGAGTTCCAGCACCTTTTCTTCTATTAACTTCATTACAATTTAATCACCATCTACTCCCGAGGAAACATAATCCAAGAGTTCCGGTACCTTTTTCTCCAGAAAAAAAGCACTGCATAGGACTACTATAGTACTTCCAAATGTACATGGAGGATCACATGTTTGAATGTTCCCCTGAGTCAAACTCTTTGACTATAGAAAATTAACAACATATTTTCCCCCAAAGCGTCTGTATTCCAAGCAGAGATAGTTTTTTGTGTTTTTTTAGAAGGAACATTACAGTCAGATGCATTTTACTTAAATTCCCTGCCTTTAATTAAAAGCTCCCAGTCTTTCAACAGAATATCCCAAAGCAAAGGCAGGAATAGTTTCCCCCATCTGGGGGAAGAGGAATAGGTAGGGCAATGTACTCCATCTCCCTTCGAAGTGGTACTGTTCTAGGAGGCCTGTGCTATATGATAGTTCAGCACTAAGGTGAATATTTTTTTACCATTAATTTTTTCTTGTAAAATTTCAACAAAACAAAAAAGAGGAAAGGGAAAAAATGTAGCTACATAGATTTGAACCTTCAACCTGTGGAAGTTACACTCTATGCTCCATCTCTCACACAGGTATGGCCTCTGAGGACTCTTGTCTGTGAAGCACTATTTTTCACAAGCCAGGATGGACTGATCTACTACCATCTACTACCACTTCAATGAGTTTTCATAACCATGGAAAATTCAATTAACAAAAAACCTTTCAGTTTAACATGTTCTATTAAGGGTTTTCCATGTTCACTCAAGCTCCAAAATGCTGGGAAATTAAAGACTATGCACTTAACAGATGCATTTAGGTGATATGGTATGGTATGCTATGTTGTGGCAGTTGGGTACTAGCAGTGTGGAATGGTACCGTAGCTTCAGTTGCATGTGTGTGTTTTAGTGACCAGAGAAATCTGGGACTTAACTCCATCACTTGGCCACTGACAGGTATCCAGCTCCAAGGTAGTGGCACTGGCAAAGCTGGATCTAGTAGTCTTCCATACTTCAACCTTCCACAAGTTATGTACAGCCATTGACTCTGGAAGTATCATGACCATATTTGGGGTGCATGTGTGTACAAATCCTAATATCACAAAGGCTCTGTCTGAAAAATAGTGCATTTCCAGACCAGACCTTTCTCAAGTACTGGAATAGGGTTTATTTTACTAATAACCAGATCAAAATATTTAGGGTAAATAAGAAATATGTAGACAACCCAGTATAACAACAACATAGTGAGTTTCTGGTAGCAAGGAGTTGCATAATTCAGCTTTCCTCTCTCTCTCTCTCTCTCTCTCTATATATATATATATATATATATATATTCCTTGTTTAGAAATGGCTAAATTCTTTGTCACAGTGATTTCCTTGTAGCGAGGGGTTCCACAATTCAGCTTTGTACAGATATTGTACAGCTGTTTACAGACACTGTCAGATAGTAGATTTGAATTCCTGACATCAAAAGACATATTTTTAGATCCCCTATTTCACAAATTTGTGAAAAATATTTTTTAACCCTCAAAATGACACGCCCTAGTGGGCTGGTGCACATGATCACTGCAGGCCACCATGACTTATTTAAGCCATGGTGGGCTGTGGTGTGTGCCAGCAGCCATTTTGAATATTCAGCCTCTAACGGGGGGTTGCCATGGTTTGCCATGTCATCTGAACCCAGGTGGCATGGCTTGTTAGAAGGGGAAGCAACCCTCCATTAATCCTTCAACAAACCATGGATTATTGGAGGGCTGTTTCCCACTCCAATAAGCCATGCTGCCTGGGTTTGGAGGACACAGCAAGGCACACCGCTTGAATAGGTAACCTGGCACCTATGGGTGCTGTGGCTCATCATGGCTTAAATAAGTCTCAGTGGGCTGCCGTGATCATGCAAACCAGGTCACTGACTCTGGAGTTATCATGACAATATTGTGTGTGTGTGTGTTCAAACTCTACTATAATGTAGGGGCTAATCTACACTAGAGCCTCTTCCATGTATCAGGGAGCACTATCACTGTATTTATGCAAAATCCATTACCAATATTGGGGCACATGCTAATGAATGCAGTGCAGTTTACACTGTGTTGAAAATGTGATCTTGCGTCACACACAAATGCAATTGTGAGAGAAGTAGGAGGAGTTGGAAAGGTGATGTGTGCAAGGGAAATGGCCCTTTCAGTTTCCTTATACTTCTTTTTTACATCCATTAAACTTATGCACACATTCACTAGTGTGAAGGAGTGGAGATTCCCCACAAAAAATCATGGAGGTGGAGAAGGAGGTGGGGAGAGAAGAGAGGGGCTGCTGCCTCCTGCCTGCTGCTGTCCTCCTATCTCCCATTGGGTGAAGCCAGCAGGACCAGCACCCCCTGTTCCCCTCCATCACAAAGCAATTCCCAAAAGCCAGAGCAACCCCCCTCCCATGCTGACTTTTGCAGGACCAAGCACCATTAAAGACATGTGATTTACTTCTGAGTAGACATCTATATCGGGTGCATTTTCAGCAGGGATGTTGAAGAGTCCTTGGTCTCAAGTCACGAGTCGAGTCACGAGTCTTTGGACCCGAGTCTCGAGTCCAAGTCTGAGTCCTTGGTCCAAAATGGTGACTCATGAGTCACGAGTCACTCCCAAAGCTAACTCCACGAGTCCCTATTAAAATCAATGGGGTTTTTTCCCAACAAAATAAGGCTACTTCAGATGTGCCTAGAATTTATTTAAACCACACAAGTGTGCCTTTTTGTTTCAAAACTCTGCAACTGATTTTGGCAAGAACAGACCAGGCAGACAAACCCAAAATAACCAGGCAGGCAGAGGAGGCAGGGAACCCCAAAGCAGGCAGGCAGAGGCCTTTGTCTTGGACAATTCAACTGTTGAACTGGTCAAGAAGAGACCAGGCAGGCAGAGGAAGCTGGGAACCCCAGACAGGCAGGCAGAGGCAGCCAAACCCAAAATGTCTGAAAGGTTGCATTTAGAAAAATGATTTTAAAAAATAAACTTGCTGTACTTCTGTCAAGGTTCCGCTACTGCAGGGACCCCTTGATCTGCCTTTGGAAGATCTCTGCCTCTTCTCAAAGCCCCTCCCGTTCCAGGAGATCAAATCCTTTGCCTGCTTCCAATAGCATGGGTGTAGGCTTTAGACATGGTGAATAAGTCACTCCAAACTCTCAGGGTACACAACAACACTTTACTTATTACATTAGGGTAATTACTTAATAGAGTGGTTATAATTCAAAAGCAAGTATGATAAAATCAAACAAACAATCCAAGGTTCTCTAGCTTAACTTCAGACTTACTCTGTCCTCTGTAATCAGTCTCTCTCTGCAGTCTGGCTCTCTCTGCCGCCTTTCTGCTTCTAGCTGACCACACCCCACACATATATAGCCTTCCCAGGAATGGAAGGTTATAATCATGTGACTTTGAATAGGAGATATAATTCTTAACTTCTATTGGGTAAACTAAAACTCTCAAACTCCCCCTCCCATCCTGAAGTGTTTGGGCATTCAGGCTCCAACTAATCTAGGGAAGTGTTTGGGCCTTCAGGCTTCAGAAAACTTAAGCCTGAGTAGGCCTCAATCCATCACATCTTCCCCCCCTTCTCCTCAAGTGGAACAATTTCCCTTTTACAGAAGAGAATTGTGAAACGTTAACCTACACAAAAAGGCAACTGTTTTTTGGTTATTTCCTAGACAAAGCATCGGCTATCACATTCTCCTTCCCAGGCACATGTTCAATGTTCATTTGAAATTCCTTCAATTTCCAAGACCATCTCTGAAGCTTGGAGTTGGTATTTTGCATTGTTTGTATCCATTGTAAGGCATGATGATCAGTCCATAAAGTAAATTCTTGTCCAAAAACATAAGGCTTGAGCTTGTCCAGAGCCCACACTACTGCCAGACATTCCTTTTGGATCGTAGACAGGTTTCTCTCCCTGGGTAAGAGCTTCCTACTCAGGTAGGCTACTGGATGTTTAACAGAGTCATAGTCTTGTAACAATACTGCACCTATGCCAGTCTCAGAGGCATCAGTAGCCACAATAAAGGTTTTTTCAAAGTCAGGTGCTCTTAACACAGGCTTTGAGCTTAAAATGTCCTTTAGTCTATCAAAAGCTCTCTGACATTCATCAGTCCACACAATTTTGTCAGGTTTACATTTCTTGGTTAGATCAGTCAAAGGTCCAGCAATTTCACCAAAATGGGGAACAAATCTCCTGTAATACCCAGCAAATCCCAAGAATGACCTGACCTGTTTCTTGGTTGTAGGTATGTCCCAGGTTCTGATAGCTTCAACCTTGTCCCATAAAGGCGTGATATGACCATTTCCAACCCTGTGCCCTAAGTATACTACCTCTGGCACCTTCTGCACCCGTAAAACTACTCTACTCCTCTCATAGTGTGGCTTCATCATATTTACATGTACTACCTTGGGTCTTTTTTCAGATTTTTCTTTAACCACCACATAGGTTACATCATCCATTTTCTCTCTGACTGTGTAGGGGCCTTCCCAAGCAGCCTTAAGCTTGTCTTTGCGCAGGGGAAGAAATATCATTACCTGATCCCCTACCTCAAATACTCTAGAGCGTGCCTTTTGATCATACCAGAACTTTTGCACCTCTTGGGCTTTGGTTACATTGGCTTGAACTAGTTTACAGAGTGTATCTAGGGTTTGTCTAAGTTTTAACACATAATCCACCACAGAGGTTTTGTTTTCTACGAGTTTACCTTCCCAGTTTTCCCTCAGGAGATCAAGAGGGCCTCTCACTCTTCTGCCATACAACAGCTCGAAAGGTGAGAATCCCGTTGATTCCTGTGGAACTTCCCTGTAGGCAAAGAGTAGGTGTTGCAGTTTGTCATCCCAGTCATTTGGGTGTGTGTTTACATAAGCTCTAATCATTCCTTTGAGTGTGGTGTTAAATCTTTCCACCATTCCATTGCATTGGGGGTGATAAGGAGTGGTTTTCAAGTGTTTTACCCCACAACACTTCCACAGACACTCCATTATCTCGGAGAGGAAATTTGACCCACAATCTGTTAAGATTTCAGAGGGAAATCCAGTTCTGCAAAATATAGTTAGCAAAGCCTCAGCTACAGATGGAGCATCTATAGAGGCTAGTGCTACAGCTTCCGGGTATCTTGTGGCAAAATCCACCACTGTGAGGATGTACTTTTTTCCCTTGCGGGTGGGTTTAGTGAAAGGCCCTACAATATCCATGCCCACCCTGAAGAAAGCTTCTCCTATAATAGGCAGAGGCTGTAAAGGGGCCTTACTGTGATGCCCTGCCTTCCCCACACGCTGACAGGTTTCACAAGACCTGCAGTACTCTGCTACTTGCTTAGCAATTCCAGGCCAAAAGAAGTTTGCCATGAGCCTTTGTTTAGTCTTGTTTTTCCCCAAGTGTCCTGCACATGGCACATCATGGGCTAGTTCTAGCAACCTTAGCCGGAATTGGTTAGGTACTACCAGTTGCTTTAGTGGTTCCCAGGTTAACTCTTGGGTTTTTGTAACCACAGCCTATACAGCAATCCTTTCTCCCAAATAATCTGCTCCCTTCTTTCCTCAGAGAAGGGTCTCTCTTGAGGGAGAGCAACTCTTTTCAGAGGCTCCAAACTAGGATCACTGAGGACTTCCTGCTTGAATTTCTCTACTCCTCTTAAATCAGGAAAAGGGGTCTCTAGCGCCTTCTCCTCTACAGAACCACCTGCCTCGGTTGTTTCACTGGCTTTCAGGTCTACAGGTTGCATGGAGGCTTGTTTTGTTGTTTCGGTTTGGGGAGGGTCTGGGGTTGGTTTTGGACCTTCCGGAATCACTGTGGGTTGTACCTCTAGTACCTTTTCTTTTACCCCATCAGCTTTTACCTGGTCCTGTCTTGAAGTTTCCTCCCTTTCCTTTTGCTTGCGGGTTACCACACATATCTGAGCTTCTGGGCCCATTATATCCTTTCCCACAATGATAGGGGCAAATTGAGTTGGAGGTTCCATCACCCCAACTTCATACAGACCCCTCCATCCCCTCCATTCTATGGATAACCTTGCTACTGGGACTTCAAAGGAGTGACCATTCACTCCCTGGATCTCAATAGACATTCCTGGTACCAAATCTTCAGGTGTCACCAAATCTGCTCAGATCAGAGAAACATCAGCTCCAGAATCCAACATTGCCATAATGGTCTTATCCTTTACATAAACAGGTTCTTTAAACTGATTATTAACCTCTTCCCTGTTGGTGATCACAAATCCACAATTATAAGGTTTTTTTATGCTTGCTACACCTTGTGGCTTGGTTTGTTCGGGTTTAGGACTACCTAGGTTAGCTGGTGTTATTGCTTGTAACTTGGGGCAGCTACTCCTGATGTGGCCTGTCTGACCACACGAATAACAGGCACGGTCTCTGGGGTGAGAAGGATCAAAAGGAGGTTTTTTGAACTCCTTTTTACTTGGGGCTTCCCATTTCCCCCCCTTCTTCTCAGACTCAATCCTGCGGCCTAACCCTTCCCGGTTTTCAATCAGTTTGTCAGCCATTTCTGCAGCTTGGTTTACAGTTTCAGGATCTTTATCCTTAACCTTCAGTTTTATTTCTCTGGGCAACCGAAAATAAAACTGATCCAGGGCCATAAGCTCTAGCACCTTTTCCCTGTTGTCAGCTTTTGCTTCATCCACCCATTTTAATAGCAGGTTTTTTAATTTTGTTGTAAACTCTACCATAGATTTACCAGGTTGAGGTGTTAACCCTCTGAACTTTTTCCTAAAGTGCTCAGGGCCTAACCTGAACCTTTTAAACACAGTTTCTTTGAATTGAGCATAGGAAACAGCCTCCCCCTCTGGCATGCTATTATAAATCTCTGCCAGCTCCCCTTTGAATAAATTAGGCACAAACTTCATGTAATCACCCTCCTGCAATCCCCACTTCTGTGCTGCCCTTTCAAAAGTGGTCAGGAACACTTGTGGGTCTTCTCCTGGGGTGTATGCTGTGGAAGTCCTTCGGGGTAACTCTGACAGGCTGCTCCTGTTTCAATTGCATCATCCTTTCCTCGTGTCTGCGTTGCTCTTCCTGGGCCTTAAGTTTCTCCTGCTGCACCTTTTCCTCGTGTCTGCGTTGTTCTTCTTTGGCTTGAAGTTGCTCTTTCTGGGCCTGAAGTTGCTCTTTCTGGGCCTGAAGTTGCTCTCTCTGGGCTTGAAGTTGCTCTCTCTGGGCTTGAAGTTTCTCCTGGTGCAGCTTTTCCTCATGTCTGCGTTGCTCTTCCCGCACCTTTTCCTCGTGTCTGCGTTGTTCTTCCTGAGCTTTAAGTAGCTCCTGCCGCACCTTTTCCTCGTGTCTGTGTTGTTCTTCCTGGGCTTTAAGTTGCTCCTGCTGCAGTCAAAGCCTTTCCCACTCTAACCTGGTCTCTTCTTCCTTCTGCATTGCCACTAGCCACAGTTCCTGTTCATGGAACTCCCATTCTTTTGTTTGGGGTCCTGCTACACTAGGGCTAGAGGGTGCAGCTCCTCCTATTGCCGCCTGGGAGATCAGCATAACTTTCAGTTCTTCTGCTGTTTTCTCCTCCCATGGCAAATTGTCCTTTTTACACTGCTCAATCAGGGCAGTTTTGTTCATGGAGAGGTATTGGCTCATTTTAATAGCCTCACTGGGTCCCTATTCCGCAGTCCTGAAGTTAAAACATACACTGCTTTTGCCAGCTCTATTAGTAAAAAACCCAATTTCTGTTTGGAGTGCTTAATCTCACTGTTCAGGATCGCTCCGCTGCCACCATCTGTCAAGGTTCCGCTACTGCAGGGACCCCTTGATCTGCCTTTGGAAGATCTCTGCCTCTTCTCAAAGCCCCTCCTGTTCCAGGAGATCAAATCCTTTGCCTGCTTCCAATAGCATGGGTGTAGGCTTTAGACGTGGTGAATAAGTCACTCCAAACTCTCAGGGTACACAACAACACTTTACTTATTATATTATGGTAATTACTTAATAGAGTGGTTATAATTCAAAAGCAAGTATGATAAAATCAAACAAACAAACAATCCAAGGTTCTCTAGCTTAACTTCAGACTAACTCTGTCCTCTGTAATCAGTCTCTCTCTGCAGTCTGGCTCTCTCTGCTGCCTCTCTGCTTCTGCTTCTAGCTGACCACACCCCACACATATATAGCCTTCCCAGGAATGGAAGGTTATAATCATGTGACTTTGAATAGGAGATATAATTCTTAACTTCTATTGGGTAAACTAAAACTCTCAAACTCCCCCTCCCATCCTGAAGTGTTTGGGCCTTCAGGCTCCAACTAATCTAGGGAAGTGTTTGGGCCTTCAGGCTTCAGAAAACTTAAGCCTGAGTAGGCCTCAATCCATCACAACTTCCTAAAACTTATCCATGTTGCATTTGAGGAACATGATTTTTTCTAAATGTTTGGCCCCCATTCTGGAGCGGTGAGATCTCATCACAATTCCACCCTCACTGAACACCCGCTCCACTGGTGATGAACTTGCTGGAACCAGAAACACACTCAGAGCCGCCACATAGAGTAATCTCAGGTCCTTCTTCTGCCTCTCCCAAGTATGCAACACATCAATCAAAATAAATCTTGACACACTGTTGGGGCTGCACTCCTGGTAGCCGTCCATATTGGCCGAGCAGCGGCACACCTCGCTTCCATGCGCTCTTCGCCGGCAATCACGCTCCTCTCCACTCCTTCTGGCACAGCCCAAGGATGTTGAAGAGTCCTTGGTCTTGAGTCCCAAGTCGAGTCTCGAGTCCCATTAAAAATATTGGGACTCGAGTCCGAGTCGAGTCAGAGCGGGGACTCAGTTGTCCTTTGAGGCAAGAAAATAAAAAGGAGAAAGGAGACAATTGGGAAGGCTTGCAAAGACATTCCAAACTTTATTCTTTTCAAAGGACGGGGGAGGGAAGGGGGGAAGCAGCGTTGCATTTACTCTCCAGTTCACTGGGCAAGGGAGAGAAATACTGGGGGGGGGAGGGAGGCGGGAAAGCAACTGAAGGCTGATGGGCTTATCTCCTCCTCAGAGTTGCTTCTGTTTTGTGAAGGCTGCCCATGCTGAGGAGAGCCACAAGCAGCCTTCCTCACCCAGCACTGGAAGCAATGTGAGATTCACAGATTCACACCTCCACATGTGTGCATTAGCAAATAATGTGTTTTTTTAAAAAGCCTGATAGGCTACTACCTCCTTGGAGTGCCACTCCCCTCCAGCCCACCACCCTGCTGAAGCCACGCCTCCTCCCCCCCGAAAGGTAATGCACGTTCAGCACACACTGAAATATATACCGCGGGACAAACACAACGTATGAAAAAAATTGTGATATAACTCATCTGAAGAAATCTGAGATTAAAGGCAGCCGCTGGCGGGATCACATCACGTCAGTGCTCAAGGAGCTGCACTGGCTACCAGTTGCTTGCCGAGCCGAATTCAAGGTGTTGGTTTTGACCTTTAAAACCCTATACGGCTCCGGTCCAGTCTATCTCAAGGAGCGTCTCTCCAGCAACACCAATTGGGCCGCTCAACAAGATCTGCCACAGACGGCCTTCTCCTTGTCTCTTCAGCCAGAGCAGCTAGACTGGTGGGGACGAGGAAGAGGGCCTTTTCTGTGGCGGCCCCCGTACTGTGGAACTCTCTCCCAAGTGACCTCCGCCATGCTCCCTCTCTGCTGAGCTTCCGCCACTCACTAAAAACTTGGTTGTTCAGGCAGGAGTATGGGGTGGACTAAGATTTTAAAATTTTATACTGTTTTAAATGTATTTTATCCTGTTTTTATCTGATGTACATCGCCCAGGGTGGCCGGTTTGCTGGCTAGATGGGCGATAAATAAATGTAAATAATAAATAAATAAATAAATAAATAAATAAATAAAAATAATGGCAGAAATAGCACGAGGAGGTCGGTTTGAGGTTCATAGATTCATAGATTATAGAGTTGGAAGGAGCCTACAAGGCCATCGAGTCCAACCCCCTGCTCAATGCAGGAAACTAGAGGAGAGGTCTCCCGTCCCAGTAACAACCAGGCTTGACCCTGCTTAGCTTTCCACGCTCAGTCAAGCTGAGCCAGCATGAGCCACAGGCTTAGTTAGTGAGCCAGGAATTACAATGCTGGTAAAAATCCCTAGTGCAGATCCACCCTAGGTTCTGACTGGGAAAAAAAACACCTCCCAGAGCTCCCAGAGGATAAAATGGATTGGATGTTAAAGAAAAACTGCAAACATATTACATTACTACTACTACTACTACTGCTACTGCTACTACTGCAAACCTCATACTAGGCCAATTTCTGCTTATAATGGCAGGATACATCCCACTCACCCTTAACACAGGGCCAACTGTGGTCCTATATTAAGACAGGTTGACATGATTTTACCTGACGCTGGCTAACTGTCCAGTGAGTAATCTTTAGTTTTTTTTCCTGCTGCTTTTGCTTCTGCTATTCTCTTCCTCTGACCATGCGCAGCTGGGGATGGGGAGAACTTTGTGGGGGGGGGGGGCGGAAGGCGGGTCAAGGGTGCCTGCTGGCGTGATTTTCACGCCCCAATGAGCCCTTGCCGGGGCAGGGCACTGGGGATGATATTAGTCCCGGCAGCCCCAACTTCGGCCTCTTTTGTTTGCGGCTCCCTCCCTTCCTGTTAGCAGTGTGGACTCTGCTGGTCACCTCTTTAGGGGCCCGGTAGGAATTTTGGCTTATTGACTCGATTGGCCTATGAGACAATGTGTGTGTGTTTCACCTACTCCTCACTGTGATGCAGGGCTTGGGAGTTTACTTTAATTGGCTTTGTGTTGGTTTTAATTCAGTCGCATTTGGCAGGTAAGTGCGGGAATATTCAGTGGGGTTAGGATTGGTGAGCACCTGATGGCACCATTGCCAAGTCCTGAGGCTCCCTGCTTAGGGTTTTGCGGCCCAGCTGGGGAGATACAGATCGCCTTTGAGGCTGACTCACCTCACCCACTTGGAATTTTGCGGCTCTGTGAGGAGGTGACGTTGGGAAAACCTCCCAGCACCAGGATAGTGTAAAACTGGGAGGTGGCGATTTACAGGCGCCACCCCTCGGGGATGGATGGATTGTCTGAAAGACCTCTACTGGCCAGTGGCCAGTATAGATAGTGACCCACACTTATTTCCCTTTGCAGATCTTGATTATTCAATAAATGTGGCTCTAACTTGTACCATACTTACTGTCTCAACTCATTATTTCCACCCTTTACAAATAGATTTTTATTATTCTTTTGTTGGGTAGTTTTTAATCCTGTATTCAGAGAGTTTTCTTAACCTTGGCTCACATTTTGTTGTGTAATTTACACATAAGTAGGCCTACAAGCCAGTGCTTCTAGGACATTGTCAAAGGTAGGGTAGTAAAAAATATTGCCAAGCTTCAGCCACCTGCCTTTTACAGTTTTATTTCTATAAACCAAACATGCCTGGGACAAAAAATGTCCCAGAAATCTCCATAAGAATACACTTTATGGGATACTTTGGACCCCGAACAACTGAAACAATTCTGGGGGAACAAAAGGAGGCCATCCACAGGTCATCTTAGTTCCTTTGATAGCCAAGAACAATAGTAAACACCTCCTTCAAACAGAAAAGAAATCCAATGAGGGAAAGCTTTGTTATGCTTATTCAAATTTTATAGGCCTCAGACCTCTTTCAGGCTTTTGTAATGCTAATTGACTTGTACCAGGCTGGGTTTTTGTTATGCAGATTGCCTGGGTGTACACACTGCAGGGAAGATTTAGTCTTTAGTTACCTTAAGTAGCTGAAACCTGAAATCCATTCTTATTCTGACCCTAACAGCCTGGGGGAAACATTCAGTCAAACAAAAGCATTTCATATACACAATTTGCCTTGCCTGAGGCACTTTTTTTGATGTGGTTTGGCTGCACCCCAAATGTGAGGAAAGCTAAGTTTCATAAAAACTCAAGATGAGGGTAAATATTGCATTTATCAGAGACAGCAGCTACCTCTCTAGTAAGATGACCATTTATTCATTTGTTCGTTCATTTAGCGAGAATTTTAGGCTGTGATTTTCTACTAAAAGCAATCCTCAAGGTGGCATGCAAACTTTATAATTAAACAATGAAACTATCCAATTAAAACAATCATAATTAATTTATATGGTAGTCCATAGGCATCTCCGGATACTTTAATTTGTTTTGTTAATTGTTATATGTTTGATATTATGTGTTTGTTTTACATAGAAATATTAAAAAAAAAAAAAAAAAGGAAATCAGTTTGTACCACAAATATACCACCCATAGAATAGAGTGGCCTCTGAGAATCATTCCTGTGCTAAATAATTGTGCTGGAGAAGCAAACACAAGCATAACATCACATTTCAATCAAGATCACAGACTGCTACTCTTCCCTTCCCGTTTGGTGTATAACATATGAATGACTACTCTAGTCATGTTGATCTTCACTGTCTTCTTTTTATATCTCTGCACCAGCTTTCCCCAGCCTGGAACCAGAACGACCAACATTCCTGACCATTGGTCAAGTTGGCAGGGACTGATGGGAATTGAAGTCCACAACATCTGGAGGACACCAGGTTCGGGAAGGCTGGTCTAGATGTGTGGGATGCTGGAGCCCATGCTGATCCATACAGGTGATAGGAGCAGGTATGGTAACAGTGTAGACTGTGTACTTGTGAAGGAACAGAACTATTCTCCATTTGTGTATTTAGTTTGGTTTTAGGATATTATGTGTTAAATCTTTTGCACGTGTCAGTGGGCAGTATCCAACAGTGTCATTCCACAAACTCAAATAGCGCTAGCAGTGCTCTACTGAATCTTTCCATTGCGTAAGTGGTTGCCCATTATGCTTGCGCAACTGGTTGTGCAAGCAGTTGCACAATGGGTTGCACAAGAGTTATGTGTGATGCATTGCACAAGCGTTATGCACAATGTGTTGAACAACAGGTTGCACAAGCATAATGCACAAATGCTTGCACAACTGTGTTTGCACAAATGTAACTGGATTCTTCTCTTGCACATATCTCAGAACTTAGTTTCTGCTAGTGCAACATAACTTGCACTAACAGAATGACACAGGTACGACCCCGTTTTCATCCAAATGTTCGACAATTTGCGAATATTGTCAGTGGACACATGCTTGCGCTTGCATTCACAGCTTCGCACAGGACATGCTCACATGTTTTGTGAGAAAAAACAACTTTCTCATATACCCCTAATGTTACTTGAAACTTTGTGGTGTCTTTTCTTTTTGGGTTACCCAACCTCATCTAATAGCAAACCACCCAGATATTTAAAGTAGATACCTGAGACCTAGAGAGATTTAAGGCTGGTTTGGTGGACATTTGGTGGACCTAGTGAGAGAGAGAAAATATTTCCACTTGATGACAGCAGAAAAGGCCATAGGAAGGGGAGGCATAAAGGAGTGGGGGCACACTATTTTGCCTTTCCACCCCTTCCACTCATGGAACATTGCAAGGCTGGTCCATGACAATATTCCACACAACTGGCTTGCTATGGTGAGCGGTGGAGAGTCCCATTGGGTACTGACTGTGCTTCCCACTGGGTACTAACTACACCAAAGAAGGAGCATGGGACGCTTCTATCTGGAAATACCCAAACATTGTTAGTGTAGGATCTTTTTAAGTGTCTAAGCAGGAAACAGGTTATATCCAATCCATAGGTGCTGCCTGGAGAGGTTTTCCACTAATCCACATGGGCTGGTGTGCTTTTGTGTGTAGGGAGAGAGAAACAGAATAATATAGTACAGATCCTTAGATTAAAAGAAACTCTCTCCCTCTCCCAGGGTGTCCACTGCAACTACTAGTAGTACCATTAATTCACTCTGGTGCCTGATCATATGCTAACTACATCTACACAAAGGGAGAAACTGTAAACTGTACATGAGGGGATACCGTAATCTCTAATGACATCTGCAGACTTATATATAAAAAGGAGTGAGGCATTCAGTTCACACCCTATTGCATTGGCACATCACTAAACTGTGGATGCATTTGAGTGAGGGCTGCACTGATTTACAAACTATTTTCTGGTGGGGTGACCTTTTTTTTTTTTTTTTTTTTGGTCAGCTGGATTCTGGTGGGCCAATATCTAATTCAGGTTGAATACTATGTACAGAGCTTGGCCTATGTATGCCATCAGGCAGCCATTTTAGGCTTGTAACAGTGTGCTGGCACACGATTGATAGAACACTAAAACAACTGTTTTGCCAATGGCCAGGGATGGGGACTCGGACTCGAGGACTCGACTCGTGAGTCAGACTGAGTTCCCCCTCTGACTCGACTCGGACTCGAGTCCCAATATTTTTAATGGGACTCGAGACTCGACTCGGGACTCGAAACCAAGAACTCTTCAACATCCCTGGGCTGTGCCAGAAGGAGTGGAGAGGAGCGTGATTGCCAGCGAAGAGCACATGGAAGCGAGGTGTGCCGCTGCTCGTCCACTATGGAGTGCAGGAGTGCAGCCCCAACAGTGTGTCAAGATTTATTTTGATGGATGTGTTGCGTACTTGGGAGAGGCAGAAGAAGGACCTGAGATTACTCTGTGTGGCGGCTCTGAGTGTGTTTCTGGTTCCAGCAAGTTCATCACCAGTGAAGTGGGTGTTCAGTGAGGGTGGAATTGTGATGAGATCTCACCGTTCCAGAATGGGGACCAAACATTTAGAAAAAACCATGTTCCTCAAATGCAACATGGATAAGTTTTAGGAAGTACAGCAAGTTTATTTTTTTAAATCATTTTTCTAAAATGCAACCTTTCAGACATTTTGGGTTTGGCTGCCTCTGCCTGCCTGTCTGGGGTTCCCAGCTTCCTCTGCCTGCCTGGTCTCTTCTTGACCAGTTCAACAGTTGAATTGTCCAAGACAAAGGCCTCTGCCTGCCTGCTTTGGGGTTCCCTGCCTCCTCCGCCTGCCTGGTTATTTTGGATTTTTCTGCCTGGTCTGTTCTTGCCAAAATCAGTTGCAGAGTTTTGAAATAAAAAGGCACACTTGTGCCTAGAATTTATTTAAACCACACATCTGAAGTAGCCTTATTTTGTTGGGGAAAAAACCCATTGATTTTAATAGGGACTCGTGGAGTCAGCTTTGGGAGTGACTCGTGACTCGTGACTCGTGAGTCACCATTTTGGACCAAGGACTCAGACTCGGACTCGAGACTCGGGTCCAAAGACTCGTGACTCGACTCGTGACTCGAGACCAAGGACTCTTCAACATCCCTGCCAACGGCTGATCAGAATCTAGGTTAACCAAAACAGCCCTGTCAACTCAGATAGAAAATAAGCAGCTAACCACACATCCAAGACTTGTATAGTTTAAAGAGGTGGCTATAAAATGCAGAGTTGTTGTTTTAAATTTTATCGTTTTGTCTTCTCTGATGTGGTTTCTAAGGAATAATGGCTGTGTGTGTGTGTGTGTGTGTGTGTGTGTTTCTTCCTCTGATACACCTTTGCTATGCACTTTGATTTTATAGATTTATAGATCAAGGAATTGGAAGGAGCCTACAAAGCCATCGAGTCCAACCCCCTGCTCAATGCAGGAAACTAGAGGAGGGGTCTCCCATCCAAGTAATAACCAGGCTTGACCCTGCTTAGCTTTCCCATGCTCAGACAAGCTGAGCCAGCGTAAGCCACAGGCCTGAACAAATCCTTTCTGTGGCTAACTTCATTGGCATTAGTCGCCATTCCCCCAGGATCATTTATATGTGGACGTGAGTGAGGGTTCTTCTGGATAAATAGCCAATGTGATGTAGTTAGAGCCAAGTTACAGGCACAAATTAAGCTCATTTATTTTTTATTTCAAATTGGCACATCTATTCCATTATGCAAGCAATTACTTTCCACATTATTTTTAAATACCATTTTTGAGCCAATACAGGGCAGCACAGACAACTTCCTTAATATGCTATTCATATGGAAATTGAGTCTCTTTAAAATGTCAGTGCACTCTCCAGTATGATTAAGCTTCCCAGGGTCTATCTTCCACTTGGGATTTTAGGTGTTTTGGGTACTATAAGGAATTTGAACTAGATGTATTTATTTATTTTGATATTTATAATCTGACCTTCATCAAAAGGTAACAGGGAAGTGAACAATAAATACAAAAAAAAAAAAAAAGGCTATACATCCCCCCAAAATGCAATCAAAACAATAAAATACAGTAATCAAATAACATTTGAAGGCAATAAAAAATGTACATTGAATTTGGTGGAACCCAGTGAAGCCTGAACTGAATGGGGCTCCTTTGAACCTTTTCTGGTGTCTCCTGAGGCAAAGTGGACTTCTCTTTGAAGTAACCAAAACCAAACCTGGAACTGGACAAGGTTTCATTACCAACTTCGGCTTCAGAAACACAGACATTCTGTCTCCTCTCCAAATAGCATATTTCAGATTTGTTTCTCTAAACACAGACTACAAGTGGGTGGAGGGGGAAGTTTTGTTGAGTGACTGACAGTTTTACCTTCTAATCCTAGGGCACATTTTACAAGAGATTCTCCAATCACTGTGCTTTGGGAGAGGGGCAAGGATGGGACCGTGAGATGGCCATTCTTCCAATGCCACCAGGTTACACTGTGGAAAAAATGCCTTAAACTGCTTTTCCAGCATCGGAACTTTCTAACCTCTGCACCAATCCTACTGAAACTTCTCAGATTTCTTGCCTGGGGAAACCTCTATGGCAGGAGTCTCCAATGCTGTGCCCGCAGGTGCCACTGCACCTGCAAAGCCAGGCTAAGGCACCCCCCTCCCCAATGGAGTGATTCCTCCATCCACTTGCACAGAGGGGGAAATGCCCCCCTGCCAATAAACAGCTGGAGGGTGGGCAAAGTCTACTTCCCACCAAGGACCCTTGGGGCAAAAGGGTCCTTTGTTGGGGTTACCTTCTCACCCTATCCAGCCATTGTTTGGTGGGGGAGCTTTTCCTCTCCCCATTAAAACCAATGGACAAATCTCTCCACTAGCTTTATTAGGGGGGGAAGAGAGAGGGAGGAGGGCAGAGAGAAGGAGGGAGGGAGGGAGGGAGGGAAAGAAAGAGGAGCCAGAGGGGGAGAGAGGAGGTAGAAAGAAGGAAGGGAGGAGGGAAAGAGGGAGGACAAGAAGCCAGAGGGGGGGGGGGAGAGAAGTAAAGAGAAAGAAAGAAAGAAAAGAAAGACACACACACACACACACACACACACAGAAAAGCCAGAGTGAGTGGCAAAAACACAGGGTACACACACACACACACACACACAGAGGGATGGGGGCTCCCATCATTTATGTGTTTGGCCCTCCACCCCCAGATACAGCAGCTAAGATGCGGTGGTTCCCAGCAGGGCATTTCTTCAAAATGCCAAGTGTGCTCATGAAGCCCACAAAGATTGGAGACCCTTGCTCTATGGCATGTTCCATGTTCATACAAAATAATGGGGGGGGGAGGGAAGGAGAAGTAACTCCCTCCCTCCCCCCCCCACAAAATGTGAGGACTCCCCTTCCACATAAACCACTGTGCCTGTCCTTCTGCAACTGTGCAGGTTTCTTACTTAGGAACCTCTATTAACTGTTTGTCATTTTCAGAACAATGGTCCGCAAGGACAAGAGGATAAGTGCATCCTGTTTTGGAAACCCTAAAAATGTCAGGGCTGCTTTTGCACAACCCTACTTGCAGCTATTATTCTAAATTCTGGCAGGCTTGATTGAGAATGTATGGATTTTGTTTAATCTGTTCCATGTGTGTTTTTTGCAGATTGTCAGGCATCTTTTGTTCCATCATCTACTCATTGACAGAATCAGAATTTTTCCCCTTCAGAAAAGTACGCACAAAATGTCAGTTGCAATTTATATAACTTTCACTGGTGCACAATATTTTACGTATTTTTCTTAGCTCAACGTACAATCAATGAGCATAACACATAAAAAGAGTTTGTTTTTTAAAAATCAGTGTTTTCCAGTAATTTGCATACTTTTGTATGACTAAGTTTGCATACAATTCCGGAAAGTTAAAAAACAGCAACAACAACAAAACCGGTCTGCAAGTCCATGTGACTCGAAAGATGCCAATCCACTGCAGAATCTGTGGGTCAGATAGATAGAAATTCAAATTCATTTGAATCAGCATTATCTCAGAAGGCACAAATATCCCTGCCATTTCAATCCAATTCTTCCAAGAAATTAAAAAGTTATTGGTGATTCCTTTAAAAAAATCAAAACACAAACATATGTAGCACAAAAACTCTTACACTTATTCTTCTGAAATTTACCTCCTATGCAGCTACTGTGCCTGAAAATATAAAACAATTCTGACAAAGGGGGAAAATATTCCCTTTTAAAATTTCCCATGATAGTCAATGGGAGGCATGAAACCTCGGATTTCCAGATCTCAAGGAGGGTTCAGTACCCAAGTTGAAGCAGGTGGTCTCCAAATCACTACAGGTTGTATTGGACTATTTTCCAAACTACCAAATCAGGGTCTGTCTTGAATCTTGGAGTCAGTACACACATCTAATAAAAACCGCAATAAAACAGAGTGACCAGCTTAAAATGCCTAGGAAAACAGAAAACCTGGCCAAAATGACTGCAAGGTCACCGCCAGTTCCATATCCATGGGGAGAATGTTCTACAAATGGGACACCACAGCAGAGAAAGCTCTTTCCCTAGTTGTCATACAGTGAGTAAAAGGCACCTTGGGAAGAGCCTGCCATTCAGATCTTAAGACATGGGCAGGCTGGTATAGGGAGAGGCTTTCTTCAGGTATTTTGGTCCTAACATATTTAGAACTTTATAGAATAATAATAATAATAATAATAATAATAATAATAATAATAATAATAATAATAATAATAATTCTTACCCGCCTCTCTGTTTGGATCGAGGTGAGGAACAACAATAAACATAAGATATATAAACGAATTAAAAAACACAATATACAGTATTAAAACATCTTAAAAGCATCCTAAAATTCCACCGGATAGGACTGCCACAAAAGATCAGCCTTTATGGCTTTCTTGAATTCCAAAAGACTGCTAGGTTGACGAATCTCCTCCGGCAGGTAAAAACCAGCACCTTCAGTTGGGCCAGGAAGCAAATAGGCAACCACAACCATTACAGCTACCTTAGAATTGGTGTAATAAGACTGCCCCTGGCAATCCCCACTAACATTCTAGCAACCACATCCTGCACTAGTTGAAGCTTCCAGGTCATCTTCAAGGGCAGCCCCATATACAAGGCATTGCAGTAGTCCAGTTCTTGTCTAAGAGTGGTTGTAGGTTTTACTACTGCCTTGTGTCTGTGCCAAACTGGGTGATACATTGAATGGCAGCTCCTTTCCAGGGAGGAACAACAAATTCAGGGGGAAATTTCATTGGGGTGGCAGTGCAGGGGGGAGGAAAAGGAAAGTTCCAATCCTGATCAGGTGCATCATGGCTACTTCCTTTAAAAAGAGAGAGGAAAAGACAAGGCATTATCCCTTTACTCCCTTCAGATTCAGCAGCCAGCTGTTATGGATTTACATTTAAAATTAGATAACCTTAGTTTTGCTGACTCCTTAAACTTCTAGAACTGCCATCAGCTTCTTATTAAAAAAAAAAAAAGGCAAGAAGAAGCCACTCCTGAAATAAACTGTATCTCAGTATTGTGTCTCATGGCATTTAAGGCATGGGAGGTGGGATGAATCAAGACATATTTCAAAGAAAAATATGCATGCAAGCAGACTTTCAGAGAGAACAAAGGAAATAAAGCATTGTGAAATGAATTGTTATAGCCATTGATTAAAAAGTGGGGGGGAGAAAGCATATTATCTCATGATTCCTTTGGCTTTTGCAAAAGAAGAAGGTAGTCTTACTTATTTATGAGAAACTGAATATGCTAATGTCCTGGGGGTTTTGTTTTTGTTTTGTTTTCTTAAATACATATTTTATTCCCACCTTTTGTCCAAGGAATTTAGAATGAACCATTGCACATGCCCCTGTATTATCCTCAAAACATTACTGTGAAGTGTTTCACCTGAGAGATAATTATTGGCCCAAGGTTATCTGGGGATTTGAACCTGCCCCCCTTGCTCCTAGCCCAGCCACTATACCAGTGTTCTCCAACCTTGGGTCCTCAGATGTTTTTGGCCTACAACTCCCAGCATGCCCCAGCCAGCTACGCTGCCTGGGGCATTGCTGGGACAGTTGTAGGCCAAAAACTATCTGGTGACCCAAGGCTGGAGAACACTGCACTATACCACACACCAGGGCGGCTTTATGTCTAGTACCGTATTTTTCGCTCCATATTTAAGACGCACGACCCTAAGACGCACTTTAGGTACAAAAATTTTTAAAAAACATCCGCTCGCGAGGAGGGTGCTCCCCGCCCACCCAGGAGTCCTCGCTCTTACGGCCAGCAGAGGGAAGTAAAACAAAAAAAAAAAAAAAAAAAAATTTTTTTTTTTTTTTTTTTACTGTATTCACTCCATAGGACGCACAGACATTTCCCCCTCCTTTTTTTGGGAGAAAAAGTGCGTCTTATGGTCCGAAAAATACGGTAAGTATGAGATTTCTTGAATTCATTTTTTATCGTGAAATATATATATATATATATATACACACACACACACACACACACACATACACACACACACATATACACACACACACGTGTGTGTGTGTGTGTGCGCGCGTGTGTGCCTGTGCGCGCGCATGTATGTATACAGAGAGAGAGAGAGAAAGAAGAGGGGGAAAAGAGAGATAGTTTTTCTCTCTCTTCCCCCCCTCTTTCTGTTTATAATTTGTTTATATGAAATTATACACATGCATAGATTTGTATGTATATCCATATCAACGAATACATATGAAACATATATATATATATATATATATATGAAAATACAATTTTCTAGTAATTATACATGAGCTTCAATAAAAGCAGACCAGATATCCAGATAAGTATCTGTTCAGAGGTGGCATCTATACGCCACCCATTCAGATATTGAAACCATTTTAAGGTCTTCAATCTATTGCATTATAGGAGGAGGTAGTGTTTATCCTTCCAGTGCTGTAATGTCTGTCTTTTAGCTGTCAAAAGAGCATGGAAAATCCATTTACACTGACCATTCGTTAATTTCCAAGAAGCAGGTGGATTGTTTAAAAGGGCATGTACATCAGTGAATATTAAAGTATGACATCTGAAGCCAGATGGAGCCCAAAAGGACAGTTCCAAAACCAGCCACAAAACTTCCAACCCCTCCTTCCTTCTCTTGCCATTTTTCATCATGAAAACAGCTCATGCTTAGAAGAGACAGGTGACCTTACAGAGAGTTTGGTTCCCTGATCCAGTGTTTCATAGATTTCATAGATCATAGAGTTGGAAGGAGCCTACAAGGCTATCGAATCCAACCCCCTGCTCAATGCAGGAAACTAGAGGAGGGGTCTCCCATCCAAGTAATAACCGGGCCTTTGATCTGCTTAACATGGTCAGATAGGTATACAATTAATTTGTCTTAGATCCTTTGGTGGTATTTTTCTTTGCCATATGTTCAAATGTGTTGCCAGAAGATAGAGACATAGGGCAGTATCCAAGGTGTCATTCCTCTAACAGAAATTACATTGCGCTAGCCAGCATAAGGGACCTCCAGCACAATGTCAATAGCGTTAGCTTGCATGATGGGATTCCCCAGAAAACCCATCATGCAAGCTAACACTACTGGTGTTGCGCTAGAAGTCCCTTATGCTAGTGCAATGCAATTTGCATTAGCAAAATGACATCGTTAAATATTGCCCACGGTCATTCATTTGTTGAAGGCTGCAAGAATGGTTATTCATTGTAACTGGAAATAATTGGAGCTGTCGTCATTAACAGACTGGTTATTCAGAGTTTGGCACATGGTTTAGAATTGATTCACACTTCAATTCATGTCTATTAGGAAGTAAGTCCCATGCGACATACTGCCTGGTACGTGGCTATAGGATTTCAGCCTAAAATGACTAATGATATCATTACATTTAATATATTTTAAGTAAGATAAGGTAGGCAAAGAGATGGCAGGTTTGTTTAGAAATGGAGGGTTTTTTTCTAACATATTGGAGTTCACAAGTGCAGGGTACTGCTCAGCCACATGCTTTACTCAGAGTAGTTTGATAACATTTCTAAAACTGGCATAGTATTGATCAATACGTATTTATTGGTACTGACATGTATTTATTGGTAAATTTGGTATAAGTGTTAAATGTATGTTAATCCATCTATACTAGTAATATTTTTTACTGTTCTGCTTTTTATTTTACTGAATATGTCTTATATTAACATAATGCTGAAAATAAACTTCATTATTAAAAATAAAAGAAATTTCTCAGGAGCTACACATAAAAAATCATAGATGTATGGATTGGGCCCACTCTTCCTACAGAGGAGGATCTGGGAACAGATTCTGAGGAAGATGGGGAGGAGGAGGAGATGGAGCGGAGGGAAGGTGCACCTGGGTCTCCATGGCTAGCAGACTGAGGGCCGGCGGTTTGCACAACCCAGGCTGCGAGCGGGGGAGGCACCATGGGGCCATCTGCGGAGTCCGGCGGGGCACCGCAGACGACCTGCGCCCCGTGTGCATGGGCGGACCCCGCAGTCCCTGCACCACAGTGTGGGCCTCCCGGTGCTAGGGGGCAGCTCAGAATGCCCAGACGGGCCATTTGCCCCTACAGGCCGGAGCAGCCACAGCTCCGGCCGCTCTGTGCGGCCGCCTCTGTGCGGCCCCCGCAGGATGGCTGCCCGCCGTTCACATGGCAGGGTGGCCACACGCAGTTGGGGCTTACCCCTCTACCGCCCATGGTCACTTTACGTGCTTTCCGCGTGTGGCCATCCCGCGGGGGTGCCCCCGGCCGGCGTTCGCACGACACGGGAACTGCGTGGGGCTTCTGCTCCTCTGTGGTTCCCGTGTCGTGCGAACCAGCCCTTAGAGATTAACTCAACAGTCAGGGAGGATGAATGGGTGTCAAATTCCGTGGGAAAGCAATCTGAGCTCTCTGATCCAGTGGAGGGCGAATCAAGCAACACTAACCCCCGGGTCAGGCGTCAGCTATGAAGGATGGACCAGCTAAGGAATCTCAGGCGCGCCAAGAGTTTGGCCCTTAAGAATAAGGAACCGCCTTAGGGATGTGGGTGTGGGTAATTTGAGTCTGGAAGGGAGGAGAGATTCCCAGTTTGGAACCAACTTCTCAACAATAGGGCAATCTTCCTTAATGGCTGGTATTCTAACTAAGCGTGGTTCTTTTGTGATTGACTCTGCATGCCACTTCTTTTGTAATTCTAAGCCAGTTTGCTGGGCTGGCATGTGTCCTAATCAAGCTTTTTGGTTAGAAACCATCTTGTGGATCTTATTGGAAGGAGGAGGGGAAGTACGGCCTCGACAATAGGTCCAGTGACTTAATTTCCTATGGAAAGAAGTCTAACAGGCAAACTTACATACATCAAAGAAATGTCTGGGCCATCAAGCTAAGTGGAACATGACTGAGAAATTCTATTTGACAAGCACACCTCAGATCCCAAACAAGTGACATTTGGAGACAGAATGAATGTTGATAATGAATTTGAATTCACACTCCCAGAGGCCTGTGACAGAAGTAGGCAAGGTTAAAAATGGCTGTTGCTCAGCTCAGGCAAGTAGGGCAAACTTTAATTTCTACAATTATAGTTAGAATTTCTTCATGTACCGAGTGGGGGGGGGGGTGGATCAGTCATCTTAATGCTACTGTATCATGACACCCTGCTGATTTCAAATGCTGCATCCTGCTGTGTTCTGCAGCTCACACAGATTCCAAGGGCAAGTAAGAACAGAAGACTACAGATGATCTGAAGTACAAGTAACACAAACACAACTGTGGAACTCAACCAAACAAAATCCAATTGATGGATGGCATACAGCATCCTACTTCATTGCAAGTAACACTTAAAATGCTGTTCACATAGACCCAAGTCATAAAGTAGCCCGTCTTTTACATCAATAAAATATTTGCCATCCCGGAGGTATATCTTGGCAATTTATACCTCAGATACTCCTCGATATATGTTGCAATAAATATGCATATATTTATATACACATCTGTATACAGAGAACATTAAGTAGAAGAGGCTTATTCACATGGTCATGTTGGCTGTGGTAATAGCCCTTGGGAAATCTTATACATGGTGGCACCCAGCTCTCATGACCTGCCAGCTTCCAGAATTAGATGGAACCTTCTTGGAAGAGGAAATAAAGACCACCACAGACCTCGGGGCATGCCTGGGCTAGGAGGAGTTGGCACTGCCTAGTGGGAATGTTGGGACAACAGATATAGAACATGTCTTATGACTTAACCCCATCAAATCCAGGCAAATCCTTAGACATTGCTGACTTCTGCCTATGCCACAGGAAATCCAGGAATGAAGACAACAACAATAAACTAAGGGAGAAGAAGCGACCATTAGAACATGGACTTTGTATCTGGAAGCACAGGGCCTCTCTCCCCCCAAGCTCTGCTCCTAAAGGTGAGAACTGATTGGAGTGGTTGTGAAACCCAGGGCCTCCACTGCTGCACCAGGAAGGGTGTCGCTGTAAGGCCTGTTCTAAGGACCTTCAATTGCTGGCTGGCTTGTGCTTGATCTTGTTCGTCTTCTTGTTATAGATGCCTTGCAGACTGTACCCCTGCTGGTTCAGCAACCATGTTTGAGAACCTACTTCCAGCATTAGTCTTCCTTTCCTTGGAGGGCAGCTCCTCTGCCTCACTGCCTGCAAGTCCATGATCCCAAGCAGGACCGGTGCAAGGCAGTTTGGTGCCCTAGGCAAGATCAGATATTTAGCGCCCCCCACTTGAGAGCGTTGTATTTTTTTTCAAGGCGTTTCTGGCGCACTCTTTAGCACTGTGCCCTAGGCAGCTGCCTAGTTGGCCTAATGGTAGCACCGATCCTGCTCCCAAGCACAGCAGCTCCAGTGCTGGAAGGAATGTGACACCAGCCTGTGGCAAAATGGCTGTGATGAACCTACTATCCAATGCAATATTCATCTTCCAGCATGGTACGAAATGCACCACAAGAGTGGTGCTTCTGATGCATGCTGAACAAAAATGGAATTCTGAATGGAGTAATAGGTTCAGCTCACAATAGGCTTGGGCTTCAGCAGCACTGGGATAATTAGAGAAACCTGACTGTTTTGCAGCTCAGTCACAGTATCACAGGCAGTATGTCTATGTACACCAGTTGCCGGGGAACATGGGTGGGAGGGTGCTGTTGCAATCATATCCTGCTTGTGGGATTCTGTGGGCAGCTGATTAGACACTGTGCAAACAGAACGCTGGAGTAGATGGACTCTTGGTCTGATCCAGCATGGATCTTCTCATGTTCTTATCACAGTTTATTTTATTTATTTATTTATTTATTTATTTAATACATTTTTATACCGCCCAATAGCCGAAGCTCTCTGGGCGGTTTACAACAGTTAAAATCATAAAATACAATATAAAATATAAAATTTAAAAACACAGATTAAAAACAAACAGCAGACCTGTGCCTCAAGTGACAGTTGGGGATCCAAGAGCATCCCCCAAACTACGAACCTGATCCTTCAGGGGGAGTGCAACCCCATCCAGAACTGGTTGAATATCACTTAGCCGGGCAGACCAACCACCCACTAACAGTACCTCCGTCTTATCTGGATTGAGTCTCAGTTTATTAGCCCTCATCCAGTCCATTACTGTGTCCAGGCACTGATTCAGAACAGCCACTGCCTCACCTGGATTAGATGAAAAGGAGAGATAGAGCTGGGTGTCATCCGCATATTGATGACACCTCAGCCCACACCTCCGGATAACCTCTCCCAGTGGTTTCATGTAGATGTTAAACAGCATAAGGGATAAAATAGAGCCCTATGGCACCCCATGGCATAACTGCCAAGGGACAGAGCAGTAATCCCCCAGCACTACCTTCTGGAATCGGCCGCCCAAGTAGGATCGGAACCACTGGAGCACAGTGCCTCCAACTCCCAACCCAGACAACCTATCTATGGTTGATGGTATCGAAAGCCGCTGAGAGGTCCAAGAGAATCAACAGGGTCGCACTCCCCCTGTCCCTCTCCTGGCAGAGGTCATCCCACAGGGCGACCAAGGCAGTTTCCATTCCAAAACCAGGCCTGAATCCAGATTGAAATGGATCTAGATAGTCCGTTTCATCCAAGAGTGCCTGGAGTTGACCAGCAACCACCCACTCAAACACCTTGCCCAGGAATGGAATATTAGCTACCGGCCTATAGTTATTAACATCATCTGGGTCCAGGTTAGGCTTTTTGAGGAGTGGCCTAATCACCGCCTCTTTCAAAGAGGCCGGCACCACTCCCTCTCTCAAGGAGGCGTTTACAACCTCCTGGACCTAGCTGGCTATCCCCTCCTTATTTGTTGTAATTAGCCATGATGGGCAAGGGTCAAGCACACAGGTGGTAGACCGGACTTGGCCAAGCACCTTGTCCGCATCCTCGGGCCTCAATAACTGAAATTCATCCAAAACCGGACCAGACGGTGCTCTGGACACTTCTACTAAAGGAGCTGCACTAACTGTGGTGTCCAATTCATGACGAATTTGAGCGACTTTATCTTCAAAGTGCTGTGCAAACTCGTCACAGCGTGCTACTGAGGGTTCTATCATTTCTCTCGCTGGCCCAGAGTGTAAAAGGCCATGGACCACTTGGAAAAGCGCCGCTGGATGGCACTGAGAAGATGCAATGGTGGTGGAAAAGAATTCTCTCTTCGCCACCCTCACCGCCACAGAGTAGGCTCGATAATGAGCTCTAACCTGTGTTCGGTCAAATTCAGCACGAGTTCTCCTCCACCTGCATTCCAGCCGTCTTCCCTCTTGCTTCATTGCCCTCAGCTCTGGTGTGTACCAGGGAGCTGGCCGGGCTCTGCCCAGAGGGAGAGGGTGCTTGGGCTTTCTAAGGTAGCTTTCTAAGTTTAGCTTTCTAAGGTAGCTCTGCTCTCCTTAACAGTGGTATTTAGCTTTACCGATCTATCCTGCTGCTACAAATGAAAGAGTCTCTGTGCAAGAAAAACAATAACAACTAAGCTCTTCATCCCCATCAGTTTGAAAGGGAGAAGAAGAGGCAGCCATGAAGTGGTGGCGAATGCGTAGTGCAATTCTCATTTGGACTAATTTACAAAAGCCATAGTGAGCGAGGAACCCCCTTCCTATTGTTTACAAACACAATAACTCTGCGACATTAATTTAACAACTAGCATTTCTGAGCAAAGAACTTCCTTCTCTGTTGGGACATTATGAATGCCAGTGCTGTAAAAATATATTAGGCCAATTAGACATCTGTTGTCCCCAGTTCACAGTGCATTGTCATTCTGCTGGCTTGCTCCTTGCTTCCCCACCATAGGCAAGTGGCCTTAATTTTTATTTATTTATTACTTCCTCAAGTTTGACCGTCTTCTCAGTGCTCCTCCAGGGCCATTGCTGACCCCACTGGGGCTGATCCAAAGACCTCACTAATCCATCCAATCAGTAGTAGCAATGGGTGGTATGTACGAAGGGCAGGAACTTAATCAATGTGAGCTTATGACCTCCCCTTACTGGGGATTCCTCATCATTCATGGGGCATAATTGCAATCCCCAGTCCCCATCATGAATGGGGCTCAATGGGTTATCCGCACCTGTCGGCATAGGGTAGATACATGCTGAGTCAGTCAATGTAGTGTGCATGCAGCCCCGGACATCTAAGGTCACCCCAGAGACCTGTTATTGCTCAATCTCGGGTGGCTGAACATCACTTGTCCTTCTTTTCCATATCTTACCCTGTACCATGCAACAGCCGGTATCAAGTAAAAAAATCAGTTTCCCACGGCTAGACAATATTTCCTCTCTTTATTTTCTAAATAGCTTTCCAAAACTCAGTTTTCCCCTCTGAATATCTCCAGTCATCTCTTTAAATCATGGATAGCGGAGGGAACATTTGAGTTACAGACAGTGCAAGCTAAGGATATGGGAGAAATTCATTCACTTGGAATTTTTATACGAACGTACATCATTCGCACCTCCCAAACTGATAAGTGAACCGAAATGCACTTGCACTCAAAATTCACGCTTCACCAAATTTTTCAATGCAGTGCATATAACGCATACAAAAAATGATATATTAGGGGAAAGTTTGACACACAAATGCTTACATTAATGGAAATTGCATACAAAAATGCATTGTACTAGAGAAAATTGCTTGCAACAAATATGTACATCATGAAAGTATTCACAGGTGTCCCATAGAAGCCTGCCCAGGGCTTAAGATCTTTGGAAGAGGCCCCTCTTTCAATACCACCACCTTCAGAGGCACGTTTGGTGATGATGCAACAGAAGGCCTTCTCAGTGGCCACTCCCAGGCTCTGGAACTCCCTAACAGGGGAGCCCAGGTCCGCTCCTTCATAGATCATAGAGTTGGAAGGGGCCTACGAGGCCATCGAGTCCAACCCCCTGCTCAATGCAGGAAACTAGAGGAGGGGTCTCCCATCCAAGCAATAACCAGGCCTGACCCTGCTTAGCTTCCCACACTCAGACAAGCTGAGCCAGCGTGAGCCACAGGCCTGTGACTTCTCTGCTGTTCTTTTGCTGGCAGGCAAAGACCTCTTCATTCATGCAGGTCTTCGGCAAGTAAGTGGGTCAATTGGGTTGGATGCTCTTTTTATTCTGTTATTGCTGTGTTTTAATTGTGTTTTAATGCATTGCTTTATTATTGTTTTAATCAGGTTTTATTTATGATTGTAAGCTGCCTTGAGTGCCATTTTTCTTGATAGAAAAGTGGGGTACAAATCAAATAAATAAATAAATTAGGGGGGAAACACAATTTATATGTATATGTGTATATATATATATATATATATATATATATATAGCACAGAATGATGTATATATTAGAAGAAGTGTGCACAAAAATGTATACAATTTTTTGTGCTGACTTTTTTTTTTTTAAAGTACCCTGATGAGGAACTAGGGCAAACTTTATGTAAGGGTGGAAAAATGGGAAACTGTGGGGAACTGAAATAGACAGGTTTGCCTGTCCACGGTGGAAACTGCACCAAACGTTGAATCATTAACTAGCGATGACACTCGTCCCCATCACAAGTTATTACTCCACCCATTCTTTGACTCACGAAGGGCGAACTGAGCTGATGTGCATGTCCCTGCTGAGTCTTCACTGGACCTTCATGCATTGAGGTCTGAAGCGGGTATATAAATTCATTTGACTGAACATCTGTAGGATCCTCCATATAATCAGGAACCCTGGTTGCACAGGATTTCTGATCCTATGGAGGAGGAGGAGTCTTCCTGCAGTCAACCAAATGCATCTAGATTCTGACTTCAAGCCTTCCACTCAATGTATGAAGGTTGGAGGTGGAGCCAGCATGGGCAAGAATGTTGGGGGCAGGGGCAGTGTATAGAATCCTGCTTCCCCCCCCCCATGTGTTTTTTGAATGCATGTAGGACTAACTTCTGAAGGAGACTACAGTTAAATTAACTCCTTAAATAAGGCCTGCACAGTTTTTGCACAGCTCACTACCAAACGTGTATACTACAACTGGCTGTACAATCAGCATGCCAAGATACAACCTCCCTTGTCTTGGAATCCCAGACAGACACCAAGGGCCAACATCCGTGGGTTTTGTCTGGCTTCATGTGTCACAACCTGTTCAGGCCAGCCGCTTGAAAGTATGCTCCAGGGGTCCCCAAACTTTCTGGACCTCTGGGTGCATTTGGGAATTTGAGAAACTGCTGTGAGCACCACTACAAAATGTCTCCCACGGGGGATGTGGCTAGTCACATAACAGCTTCCACGGGGGCCTGGCTAGTCAAAAGAGGTGGGGGAGGGAAATAGCAAGACTGGAGGCTGGGAGGGCAGGAGAAATGGAAAGGGTCGCTTCCTGGCCCACCCAATCTTCTTCTGTCCGCCCAGACCTTTCCCTTTTGTGCTCTTTCTCTCTCTCTCCCTCTCTCTCTCTCTCTGTGTCTCTCTCCCCATTCCCAGCCTCTAGCCTTGCTATTTCCCAACCCCTTTCCTTGCTGAGCCAGTGTGGCATAGTGGTGAGAGTGCTGGACTGGGACTCAGAGATCTGGGTTCTAGTCCCCGCTCGGCTATGAAACCCACTGGGTGGCTTTGAGCCAGTCACTGACTCTCAGCCTAACCTACCTCACAGGGTTGTGAGGTTGTTGTGAGGATAAAATGGAGAGGAGGATTATGTAAGCCGCCTTGGGTTCCTTGCAGGAAAAAAGGCGCGGTTTAATATAATAATATATAATAAATAAAAAATAAATTCCTCTCCCTTCCTTATCCCTAGCTCTCTTCGTTCTTTTCCTTCCTTGCCTTGCTCTTTCTCTCCCTTCCTAGTCCCTAGCCCTGCTCTTTCTCTTTCTCTTCCACTCACCTCTTTATGTTACTGCTCCTTTCCACTAGAGGCCTCTAGCCTAGCTCTTTCTCTCCCTCCCAGCTCCTTTCATTGCTGTTTCTCCCCATCCGAAACTCTAGCCTCACTCTTTCCCTCCGCTCTACCCCTTTGCCTTGCTTCCTTTTCCTGCATGCTGAACAGCTGATCAGCAGCAGGTTCAGGAACAGGAAGGAGAATTGGTGCCTTAACATTTTTCTTTCTTTCTTTTTTGAAGGAAGCAGGGAGTGAAGAGCTGTGGGGGCACCATTGGAGGTGTCTTCGGGCACTGTGCTGGGGAACCCTGTTATATTACAATACAGTGTATCACATTCAACAGTGGACACTGGCATTATTTATTTACAAACCAAACTGCAACTCTTGTAATGAGATTGTCAGTGTGTGAGCACAGGCACGGCAGCTTTTAACATGTGGACAAGCTTCATTTGAAATGAAATACCTGCAAATATTGTTGTGATTGCACTTAAAATAACATGAAATTGCCATAATCTAGGTGCAAAACAAAGAGAGAGAGGGAGAGGGAGAGAGAGAGAGAGAGAGAGAGAGAGAGAGAGAGAGAGAGAGAGAGCATTATTGGGATGTGGAAGAATGGTAGAATTATGAAACATAATGCCAGTAATATTCACTTTCTTATGAAAGCTGGATAACCCAAAAGAATATTCTAGAAGGGTAGCTATGTTAGTCTATTGTAGCAAACAGGAAATATGTGGAAAGGCTTCAAAACCACTTGCTACTCTTTAGCATCTTATTTATTTATTTCATTTCTATACCGCCCAATAGCTGAAGCATTATCTTTGTCATCCATTCTTAGATTTGACATTCTTAAGCTTGGCTTGTAGAAGAATGATAAACAAAATAAAAATAAAGATCCTCCTTCCAAATGTTGTAGATTGGGAATAAATAATCATTTTAGCCTCATTTCACTATTTCCAAACTAGTTTCAGGGAACATTTTGTTTGCTTACTTGCTCAAGAAGAGCCAAACTCTCTCAGAACAAGAAAACCGCCAGCAGCTTCCTGGCACCTTCTCCGAGTTCACTGGATTGGATGTTGTTCCTTGTGGGAATAAGTGACAACAGACATTAATCACTGCAGAAGACATTAGCAGGGCAAGCCTGCCCAGAATTGCATGCGCCAATTGCTTTTGCCTTCAGTGCAGACCTCTGTCAATAAGCTAACTCAAATCAAGGCTGGGAATGTAGTGTTTCCCTTGGGAGTGGAACCAGTTTCTCTATATTTATTTTAGTTTAGTTTGGGGGAATAGCAAAGATGCTTTCCCTTCAAGGTACATCTTCATGGTGCATTAGAGTTTGCATGAATATGTCTTTTGTAACTCTATGTTGTCTTTCCCTCACTAAATCTGCAACGCACATCAGAACTCTTCCTTATGTACAAGGAAGAGTATGTAAGCCTGTGGCTTACGCTGGCTCAGCTTGTCTGAGCGTGGAAAGCTAAGCAGGGTCAAGCCTGGTTATTACTTGGATGGGAGACCCCTCTAGTTTCCTGCATTGAGCAGGGGGTTGGACTCGATAGCCTTGTTTCCTTCCAACTCTATGATCTATGAATCTAAGTTCATGTTCACATGCAACAGTGCACTGTCAGTGTATGAAGAATCCATCATGATTATTATCTTTTGCATGTACTGAACATCCGGTGAAAATAATCAAGTTGGTTGGACTCTCTGGAGTAATGATTTTATCATGGTGGAAGTGGTCCCATATAGGTGGTTTAGACTTTCTGGCAGGAGAGCCAACTGGCGGCTACAGTCAATAGGAGAAAAATGACTAAAACTGGGTGGATAAATAAGGAAGGGTTCTGAAGCAGGGGATGGATCAGCAGGTGGATCTCAGTAAAGTCAGCATTGCTATTGTAGATCTCCTAAATGGGAATTTACATACGCCTGTTGAGCACTTGTAGACTACAACAGAATGCGATGACTTGCATGTTTGAAAATACCATCTCATATCAAACACCATAGACAGGGCTTCCATACCATGATTGACAGGTGCTAGAAACAGGTCCTTCTCCATGGTGACTTCTTTGATCAAACCCAATCCCTCACTGTTTCCAAGTGAGTGGAGACCATCCTGTTTTGGAAGGCTGTTTGGAAAGCTGGGTATAAATACCTTAATAAATAAATTAAAATATTTCCTCTCTGACACAATGCTTTTACATGGAGGCAATTCACAAGTTCATTTGGGTTTATTGCATGATTAGATATCAAATGGTGTACATGTCCTTACTGAAAACTGAAACCACTGCTACAGAATGTCACAATATCCCCACCTGTCACCTTAACAGTGTTCCAGTATTTTACTGAAAACAATTTAGGCTGCAATCCTATGCACACTTACCTGACAGTAGGCCCCATTGAACTCAATGGGGATTAATTAGGTATGTATAGCATTCCACCGTTGTGTCTTTATGCACAAAAATACAATTCTGAGCAGAGCATTTGTAAATGTTGCAGAAGAAATAGCATGGCCACACATACAGTGAATGATGTTTTTTTAAATGATGAAGTTACGTCAATTCATGTGTCATTAGTGTAATGATGCAGGGCTCTTGCATCATTAAACAGCTTGAATTACAAAGAGCTGCTGATTATTTTTCAAGGGCCTGACTTGCTCCCATACTGCCAATCTTTATAAACTTTGTCTGAAAAGGGTCCATATATTAATTTTGCTTTCAAAGCTTAGGGTCTGGTTATGAAGATGAAAAGTTGTAGGGATAGAGCTTTGTTTGGTGATGAACATGTATTCAGATTCAGTTTGGCCAGTTTAAAAAAAAAAAATGACCTCTGATCTTTTGACTTGGAAGTCAACCCAAAATTTTATTGTTCAGCTGTTTTTTCAGTAGGGTGGCCAACACTGTCATCACTAATTATATAATGATTTCCAGTGCAATCCTATACATTTATACTCAGAAATAAGTCCCATTAAGTTCTGTGGAACTTCCTTCCAGATAAGTGTGTACGGGATCACAGCATTAATTGCATAATACTGCTATCGCATGCTGGTATGAACATAGCATAGCATATCAACAGCTGTCTTGATCACATAATGTATGTCCTGATTCTCACTTGCATAATTTGCCATTATTCAAGGTTTCCATCATATAAGGAGAGAGAATGTGTTTACTAAATCTTACCATTGGTCACATAGACCCAAGTGAAGAATTCTAGGACAGAGGGATCTTGCAGTTAGAAGATGGATGCTTGTGGTCTGGAAATCATTCTTTGTGAATCCCTGTATGAAATGACCTGATCCACACCAATGTATGGAATGTGAACTGGAGCTTGGCTATCACACCAGAATTTGTTCTTCTCTGAATGTTACAACATAGTTCTCATCAGTTTAAATGTTTCAAAATATGCATTTAAATATGAATTTTGAGAGAATATGCACTTTTAAATATTGTTTGGAGAGAAAATACACATATGTATTGAGACAGACACATAGATAGATGGATGATATATATATTTTGAGAGAACTTCAAAAATCACAGATTAATCTGGAAATGAAACAATCTAGGATTATATATATATATATATATATATATAAATGTGAAAATGCTATGGACTGGAAATTAGCTCATCCCTAAGTTAGACAGCATATGACTGAGTTGTGAAAAACTCCATGCTTCATACGGAGTGCTCTAAGAGCACCATCCAATGTGGCTGCCCATAACCCTCTGAACCCGGAGGATTACAGGCATCCAATGGAGGGTGGAAGGAGTGCGGAGGCAAAGGTTGCCTCCGCACTCCTCTGGCCCTGCATGAGACTTAGATGGCTGATTTCAGCTATCTATGCATTTTGCCCTGAAGCAAGAAGAGCTGAGGCGCCACCAGGATACTACATATGCTGGTGGAGCCTGTCTCCTCCCCTCCCTGCCCCCCGGAATGCCCGCAAACCTCCAGCTCCGAGGTCGGTCGTCTGACCTCGGAGCCGCAGCTGGCATGGTTCTTTCCTCAGCCAGCTGCAAAGCCAGAGGGAGGGCACTCCAAGGTTGGAGCTTGGACTCCAGCCTCTTATATGGCCATCTGGACTCTGTCTAGCAGCCATAGGATTGCGCCTTTAATGTGTATTGTGTAATAGGAAATGAATTTACAGTCATATCCCATTGCAGCACTTTGTATATGATCACTGGTGCTCATTCTTCCTCACTGCCCACCAAACCTAGCCTCATGTGTGACTGCAGGTACTGCACTTAATAATGCACCAAAATTTTATATATATATATATATATATATATACCGTATATATATGGGATATGTCATTTGGAATATAGCTTTCCTTTTCTTAACGGTTTTTTCAGCACAAAAATTGAATATGGTATGGACATATTTGGCACGGATCATTAATTCTGCTAGCCTGTTCACAAAGTCTTAATAATCAGGAAGGGCCATTGGAGAACTATTTTCTGCACGTAGTGCAGTCTCCATGCATACTCTGCAATGTATGATTTTCATGTAATTATACAATTTTGGCCAAGAAATAGGGATGGCTCAATCTTCTAGTTTGATGCCATCCAGTTTCTCATTTTCCTACATTAAGTTCATTCCACCCTGTTTCAAAATTTAAAATTTAATTTGAAAAATTTAAAGTTTGCAAATATGTGTTTAATTTCCTCATAAAATTCATGCATATTTTTGTGTGCATTTATGCATTTTTCTATGCATTTTTGCAAATATATGCATTTTTGCATGCATATTTGCAACTGATTTTCCCTCATATAATGCAGTTTTGTGCAGATTTTCCTCTGAAATACACATTGTTGTGTACACTTTCCCCTACTGTATTCATTTTTGTGTGCATTTCCCCCCATTATACACATTTCTGTGTGCATTTTTTAGTTTGTGAATGGCATTGCAAAGTTCAAGAAAGTGTGAACATCGCTGAATCACTACTTTCCTGATTGTGCATAGGTTCAGGAAGTGCAAATTTGATAGATTTGCATTAAAATGTGAACCCAATTCATTTCTCACCCATCCCTTCCACTGTCAGAGATCTTTAGACTGGTTTGGAACCCAGCTGTCTTTGATCCTTAGGATGGTTTGCATATAGAAGTTGCTTAGCAGTTGATATCTGAAGAAACTGGTTCAAAGACAAGTGCAGCAGACACAGAAAATATTTCCTATTTCCTTTATTCAGCTTTCGGTAGGCCTCTTGTGCAGGAAGTAGCTATAAATCAATTAGTTTTATCAGTTAAACATATTTAAGGTCATGTAATTTTGCATGCTGTCCAAATATTGACTCTTTGTAACTGAAAGCCCTACTTGTGAAGAAGGATTCTGCCTCTCAAAAGACTTCAAGGTTAACGAGTAATAAATTATAGTTAGAATGTTCATAATCCATAAAACTGTCTTGTGCTGAATGGATTAATGCAGGTAGTGCTAGTCAATATCTGGTCTTTTGGTATGTGTGGGCCTTTGTCGGCCTTCTCCATCTGTATAACTCATGGTAGAATATATCTTGACAGGGATCAACTGCTTGTAAGCTCTGCCCTCACAGCATCAATGCAACATTAAATTACCAAGAGACAGAAAAACACAGACTAAAATATCTTGGACTTGGACTCAAGGACTCGACTCGTGATTCGGACTGAGTCCCCCCTCTGACTCGAGTCCCAATATTTTTAATGGGACTCGAGACTCTACTCGGGACTCGAGACCAAGGACTCTTCAACATCCCTGGGCTGTGCGAGAAGGAGTGGAGAAGAGCGCGATCACTGGCAAAGAGCGCATGGAAGCAAGGTGTGCCGCTGCTCGGCCACTATGGACGGCTACCAGGAGTGCAGGCCCAACAATGTGTTGAGATTTATTTTGATTGATGTTGTGGGGGGGTTGCCCCATGCTGGAAAGTCCCTCCGTCCCCCTGCAGCTGATTGTGGCTGGGGGCACAGAGTAGACTGCCTGCCGCTCTTATGCATCCACACACAGGGCGCTGGAGAGAGTTGAGGGGGTGACAGAACCGTGGCGGATTATAAAGAAGCGAGTTTTAACTAAGGTTGCGCAATCGCTCCCCCCCCCCAATTTTGGCTTTGGAGCCGCCGCCCCCCTGTAGACAGCCCCACACACAGACACAGACATGTGCTAGAGACAGTTGAGGTTAAAAAACAACAACATGCAACAACAACCCAGCCACACGTGGCGAGGCTGCAAAACGTGGGTCAACGACCTCACCATTCCAGAATGGGGGCCAAACAGTTCAAAAAAATCGTGTTCCTCAAATGCAACATGGATAAGTTTTAGGAAGTACAGCAAGTTTATTTTTTAAAATCATTTTCCTAAAATGCAACCTTTCAGACATTTTGGGTTTGGCTGCCTCTGCCTGCCTGTTTGGGGTTCCTAGCCTCCTCTGCCTGCCTGGTCTCTTCTTGACCAGTTCAACAGTTGAATTGTCCAAGACAAAGGCCTCTGCCTGCCTGCTTTGGGGTTCCCTGCCTCCTCCGCCTGCCTGGATATTTTGGATTTTTCTGCCTGGTCTGTTCTTGCTAAAATCAGTGGCAGAGTTTTGAAATAAAAAGGCACACTTGTGCCTAGAATTTATTTAAGCCACACATCTGAAGTAGCCTTATTTTGTTGGGGAAAACCCCCATTGATTTTAATAGGGACTCGTGGAGTCAGTTTTGGGAGTGACTCGGGACTCGTGAGTCACCATTTTGGACCAAGGACTCGGACTCAAACTCGAGACTCGGGTCCAAAGACTCGTGACTCGACTTGTGACTCGAGACCAAGGACTCTTCAACATCCCTGACAGAAGGACAACTCAAGAAGCAAACTTGCTGTACATGCTCCATTTGTTCAAATAGAGTTGAGTGAAATGTAGTGGGACACTGAAACCAATGCAGAATGCATAGAATCCATGCTTGGTGGGCTGTTTATTATCACTTCAATGTCCTGCACTGCTAAGAACTGAGAAAGGGAGAAAAACTTGGAATGAGTCTTTTAATTATGATGAAGAGGAGGAGGAGGAGGAATTATTATAAAATGGAAAGATGGATATATAAAATGAAAATCAATGAAATCCATGTTTCCGTGGGGCCCTTGTCTGAAAATACTGAATATTACTGATGTAGATCAATCTGTGAGGTAGGTCAGTATCCAATATGCATGGCACTTTGAGAAAGTTTGAGTAGCTTACCATGGCTACATCCCAGCCAGCCACATAATTCGATTACCATTCTGAATGCTGCTGTGCTGATAATATAAGCTCCTATTGACATTAATAACATGAAAACAAGCAATTTGACAAGAGCTAAATAAGGTTGCTTAATACTAAGAGCCAGCTCATTATTAGCAGAAGAGTATGATCCAAGGCTATGGCAAAATGTAAACTGCTACACTATTAAGGGCCTTAATTTTATACCTAGGGTGTATGTAAGTGGTACAGCTACTTAATCATTTAAAAAGTATATGTAATATACCCATTATTCTAATCCTTTACCAACATTTAATTGTTATTGGCTTTTTAAAGAATTAATTAAGAGTTAGGTCTCAATTCTCTTATCTACCAAAATGCAGCATTAGACTGGACCGGAGCCGGGCTCATTTTCCTTTTGCCTTTGTTCTTGAAATAATTGCGAAGCACATTTATGTTCTCATAAACAAGGGATGCAATGAGACGGTGACGCTTTTACTCTGAAACTTTTAATTACCTGCTTTGAAGCAAGAAGGAGGGCACGTGGTTAATAGTTAGGAAATACTGTATTAAGCTAAGCAGCCAACACTGAAAACTGCCTTTCCAGCCTCTCAGCTTCAAGTCTGTGTAATTTAATCATGACCGACACCAGAGGTGTCTTTCTAGCTGAGTTTTCTAGAAACCTGGAGGTTAAATTACTGCATGATCAAGACCTCAATTCTGCAAGGGTCTTGCCTGCAAAGTAAACCAGGCTCAGCCACCAGGCACTGAGGATCCCCCCCCCCCTCTGCCAGTTTTCAAATCCAATCTTCACTGGAGTTTTTACCAGGTCTATAGTTTGCTTCTCTTTTTGACTTCCTGTTTAGCTCCTGATACCATGCAGGGTGTCCATGAGTCCTCTTTTACAGAGGCCCCTCCTCCATTTGTGCAAGGCAGGGTGTCATAAACAGCTTCGTAGGGATGAGAGAACCAGGGATGCTCAAGCTCACTGAGATTCTCCGAACTCCGCTTTGAAGGTCAGTTTGCCTCACTCCGATTTCCATTTGCAAACTGTTATTTCTTTTTATTCGAATGGGGAAGCTGCACACTTTGAGTGGGGAAAGTGTGCATTTTCATGCACATTTGTCAAAACTGCATACTTTTACCCCAAGCGTGAAAATGTGCTCTCTCTTTTTTCCTCTTTCAAATGCACATTTTAAAGTGTGCATTAAACACACACACACACACACAGCAACACACATTTTTCGAACATGATTGCAAGTTCGGGAATGTCCGAGCTCTTTCTGAAAAAATGCATTCGTGTTGCTGGTTGCATTGGCAGGTCAGTGTGGGAAAACCGGAGTTACAACCTGGGTGCTCAGTGAGCACCCAACCGCTCACCTTGCGTGGGCTGAGGGGGGCCGAACTAGGCCCTGCTTGTGCCCACGCGAGGCTCGCGGACCTACCTGCGGGCGTCCCGGTGGCTCCTTGGCTTGGCTCTGTGCAGAGAGCTGCCCGCGCTGGCCCACTGTGCTGGAAGTTACACGATGGGACCCTGCTCCGGCGCGCTGGACCCCCGCGCTATGTTTTTGGCGGGGGAAACCAGGGCAACAGGGCTGTTTAAGCCCTGTTGCCCTGGTTCCCCCCGCCAAAAACATAGCGCGGGGGTCCAGAGTGCCGGAGCAGGGTCCTGCCGCTCCGCGCCGCTCAGAAGAGCGAGATCAGGCCGGCGGCAGCGCGGAGGGGCGAGCCGCGGAGAACTTCAAGCTCAAGACAGGTTCATGTACCCCCCATACACTAAAGCAGATTCTTTACTCTCGCCACACTTACCTTTAAAGATGTAGTTAGCAGCTACATCTTCCCCCTTTTTTTACTCAAAAGTAAGCATAGGAGACCTGATCTGGATTGGGACCCTAGCATGAAAGGTAGGTGACTTGCCCCCTGCTGTGGTCCTGTTGCGCAAATATGCACTGAGTCCTCTTCCCAGAGAACCCAGTACTCAAGGAGAGAGAAGCAGCACACCTAGGAGTGAGTTTTTCAAAGTTTTATTTCTGCGCAAAAAGGTTCAGCTCTGTGGCTCGCACCAGGATCAAAAGCTGAACAAAGGAAGGTGCGGCATGCAGGTCTTCTTATACCTTTTTACACTTATGGGTGTATTCATTCTCAGCAAATCAAATGTGTTTGCTTAAACATGCCAACCAATCAGATACATTTCCCCTAATATGACAACAACCAATCAAATACATTTCTTTGAACATGGCAAGTTTTAATCTTTAGTTAGATAGAAGGCCACCTGGCTGTCTTTTTCTTGGCTAGGCTGATGTTTCTCATGACCTCTTAGGTCACCCGAGATATCAGGCCAATGCCACCCCTGCTGGCCAGGGAATGCTGGGAACTGCATGCTGGGAATGCTGGGAACAGACAGACCTTTGTCTGTCCAAACATGCATAGGATTAGGCCTTTACATAGCTTTAACTCAGACTCTCATCATGCCAGGTCAGCACAGCCACTGATTGGCAGCAGTTCCCCAGGTTTTCAGATTAGGAGTCTTTTCCCAGCCCTGGTGAAACTGGGACCCTTTGCATACAGAGCAGGTGCTCTGACACTGAGTTTACAGTTCTTCTTTATGTGTCCTATGTGAATATCTCAGTCTAGGACAGTGTTTCCCCACTCTTGGGTCCCCAGATGTCTTTGGCCTACAATCCCCAGTGTCAGAAATACTACTATGTTTAACAGATTGCCATATTATTAAATGGATTTTAAGAAATCCATGTTGCCTGTCTGCTGTTTGAACTTAAGTTACCTTCCGCTTGTCTGTAAGGAGCATTGTGTAAGCAAGGTTGCCTTCTTGGCAGAGAGAACAGAATGATAGATAAAAAGTATCCATGCAAGGGAACACTGTCTGGGCTTGTTGCCAACCGGCAGAACTTGGCACTGGCCAGTAGCCAGACATGAACTTTAAAACTACCGTATTTTTCTGTGTATAAGATGATACTTTTTCCTAAAATCATTAGACTAAAAATTGATGGTCGTCTTATACACGGAAGGACGGTAAGCCGAGGAGAGAACCAGGAACAAGTCCTGCAACTCCCAGCATCCCTGGGGAATGCTGAGAATTGTAGGGCTTTAAAAAAACAAACATGCACAGGACTGCACCCTAAACCCTTTTAAAATGAGGACAATATGCGTGTACGGCCTCAGGTGCATGGATGGGGGGGGTAATGAATGGAGGAGGGGCACATGTGTAACAGTGAGCCCCTCTCCCTTGACTTCGCTTCCGGGCCCCTTCGCAGCCTCTCTCACTGGGTATCCCTCCGGCTGCCACGTCAGGGGGAGAAGCAGAGGAGAGCCTGGCACACCCCTTGTCCCTTTACAGGCCGCTGCTCACCACGGGGCAAAGAACATGATGAAGTGCAGTGCGCTCTGGGTGCCATGGCGAAGCATCTCGGTGTTGTAGAGGTGCCGCGCATGAGGATCCGTCTTGTCGCCTGCCGCCGCCTCTTCCGTCTCGTCGCCTGCTGCCGCCTCTTCCGTCTCCTCGGCCCGTGTGGGAGCCCCGCGTAAGACCAGGGAGCCAAGCAGCAGAGCCAGGCAGGCGGTGTGAGAGGAGGCCCCGGGACGGAGAGCGGCAACCATGGCGGCGGTGCAAAGGAAGAGAGAATGAAGAAGCCGTCCTGGACCACGTTGCCGCTTCCGCCCCTCCCGGTGCTGCCTGGGCGGAATCTCTTCCAGCCTCTGCCCCCCAGCCTGCCTCAGAGAGTCAAAGGGTGACGGGGAGGGGCTGGAAGGAAAAGGCCGGCGACGCTAAGGCGAGTCTTGTCTCACTTTCTTCCCTCAAGCTCAGCTCAGGCTGAAGAGGGGCTTGGAATGAGGAAGCAACCCATTGTTCCCTTGTGATGCATAATGTCATAGTACTGGTATGTAAATGTTGCCTAATTACTAAATAAAAATGTGTACTGTTTTATGTTTAAAATATTGATGAATAAAAATATGTTCTGTTTTATGTTTAAAATATTGATTTCTGAATTTTGGGGGGGCGTCTTATACACGGGGTCGTCTTATACACGGGAAAATACGGTAAAGGTTTATTACTTTTTATCCTTACATATTGGTGATGCTGCTATGTATAGCCCTGTTCAATACACGTGTATGCTTGAACTTCATTCTTACACTCTGTATATGCACCATGTCCATTTTTCTAACAGTCCCAATCCAGATTGGCCCCTCTGCAAATAAGATTGCCCCAAAGTGATGAGTTAAAACAAATGGCTCACTTTGGAGCAATCTAAATTGCAGGCACGGGGGACCCAGTGTGGATCTGGACCACATGGGGGCAAAGGGTTAAATCCCCTCTACCCCTCACATACTGCATACTGAACTTACTTGAGAGAGAGAGAGAGAGAGAGAGAGAGAGAGAGAGAGAGAGAGATGCTATCTACCTCTTTAAAGAGTGGCAAGTAAAAACCACTTGCCATTCTTGCGAAGTGGCTAGCGGGCAACCACCATTGCCAGCCACTCCAAAAGTTACTGAGCAGCACTTTGGGGTGGCTGACAAAGGCCTCCCGCATTCCCCACTGCCACTGCAACCTTTTTTGGGATCACCGCAGCTTCAACTTTTCCTTCTTTTTTAAAAACATATTTTAGGATATCATGAAAGCCAGCTGCCAAGCAGGCTTTTGTGATCCGCATGGGGACATCCATGAGGAGCCCCTCCAAGGACCCCTGTGGTACCTTGGAGGGGATACCTGTGGTCACCCCCCCTTTTAAAAAAAATGTTCTGATAATGTACACAAATAATTGCGCTCATTTTTTTTTAACCCGACCTGCCCAATTTGCACAAATCAGGCAGGGCAGGTTAGAGCAGGTGTCCCTGAGCTAGGTACTGGCCAAAGCCAGGACGCGCCCACCGTGTACAGTGCCCACTCCAGGCTGCAGGTATGTATTTCCCCCCATCGCAAGGAGCTGACAGGTTTGACTGGGCCAGACCTATCAACTCCTTGCAAAGCCCCGGGAGATCATTGTTTGTGGAAAGGGGATCTTCCCCCCTTTTCATAGCAGAATTTCCTGGTTTTGGGGGGGAGATCAGATGTCCTTAGTGGGCCCCCAGTTTTGCAAGTATCCCCCCACTGTTAGCATTGGTGGAACCTTCAAAACTGGAGGTGATTCCCACCAACAGGAGGGAGGGCTCGGTTTGACATGTGTCTAAGTTTATTTTATTTATTTATTTATTTAATACATTTTTATACCGCCCAATAGCCGAAGCTCTCTGGGCAGTTTACAACAGTTAAAATCATAAAATACAATATAAAAATATAAAATTTAAAAACAAACAGCAGAGCTAGCAGCAGCAGTTACAATAACGGAATTAAAAACAATTACAAGATTAAAATGATTAAAATGATTAAAATGCCTGGGAGAACAGAAAGGTCTTCACCTGGCGCCGGAAAGAATACAAAGTAGGCGCCAGGCGAACCTCTTTGGGGAGCTCATTCCATAACTGGGGTGCCACAGCAGAAAAGGCCCTCCTCCTAGTAGCCACCTGCCTCACTTCCTTTGGCAGGGGCTCTCGGAGAAGGACCGCTGAGGAAGATCTTAGTGTCCGGGCAGGTCAGGTACATATGGGAGGAGACGATCCTTCAGATACCCTGGTCCCAAGCCGTTTAGGGCTTTAAATGTTAGCACCAGCACTTTGAATCGGGCCCGGAAACAGACTGGCAGCCAGTGCAGATGAGAAAGCACTGGCATAATATGTTCTCGTCGGCCAGTCCCGGTTAATAATCTTGCTGCCCTATTTTGGATCAGCTGAAGTTTCCGGACCGTTTTCAAAGGCAGCCCCACGTATAACGCATTGCAGTGATCCAAACAAGAGGTTACCAGAGCATGGATAACTGTAGCTAGGCTATCTCTGTCCAGATAAGGATGTAGTTGGTATATCAGCCTAAGCTGATAAAAGGTGCTCCGTGCCACCGAGTTGACCTGTGCCTCAAGTGACAGTTGGGGATCCAAGAGCACCCCCAAACTATGAACCTGATCCTTCAGGGGGAGTGCAACCCCATCCAGAACTGGTTGAATATCACTTAGCCGGGCAGACCAACCACCCACTAACAGTACCTCCGTCTTATCTGGATTGAGTCTCAGTTTATTAGCCCTCATCCAGTCCATTACTGTGTCCAGGCACTGATTCAGAACAGCCACTGCCTCACCTGGATTAGATGAAAAAGAGAGATAGAGCTGGGTGTCATCTGCATATTGATGACACCTCAGCCCACACCTCCAGATAACCTCTCCCAGTGGTTTCATGTAGATGTTAAACAGCATAGGGGATAAAATAGAGCCCTATGGCACCCCATGGCATAACTGCCAAGGGACAGAGCAGTAATCCCCCAGCACCACCTTCTGGAATCGGCCGCCCAAGTAGGATCGGAACCACTGGAGCGCAGTGCCTCCAACTCCCAACCCAGACAACCTATCCAGAAGGATACCATGGTCGATGGTATCGAAAGCCGCTGAGAGGTCCAAAAGAATCAACAGGGTCGCACTCCCCCTGTCCCTCTCCCGGCAGAGATCATCCCACAGGGCGACCAAGGCAGTTTCCGTTCCAAAACCAGGCCTGAATCCAGATTGAAATGGATCTAGATAGTCCGTTTCATCCAAGAGTGCCTGGAGTTGACCAGCAACTACCCACTCAAACACCTTGCCCAGGAATGGGATATTAGCTACCGGCCTGCAGTTATTAACATCATCCGGGTCCAGGTTAGGCTTTTTGAGGAGTGGCCTAATCACCGCCTCTTTCAAAGAGGCCGGCACCACTCCCTCTCTCTCAAGGAGGCGTTTACAACCTCCTGGACCCAGCTGGCTATCCCCTCCTTATTTGATGTAATAAGCCATGATGGGCAAGGGTCAAGCACACAGGTGGTAGACCGGACTTGGCCAAGCACCTTGTCCGCATCCTCGGGCCTCAATAACTGGAATTCATCCAATAAAACTGGACCAGACGGTGCTCTGGACACCTCTACTAAAGTAGCTGCACTAACTGTGGTGTCCAATTCATGACGAATTTGAGCGACTTTATCTTCAAGTGCCGTGCAAACTCGTCACAGTGTGCTACCGAGGGTTCTATCATTTCTCTCGCTGGCCCAGAGTGTAAAAGGTCACGGACCACTCGGAAAAGCTCCACTGGACGGCACTGAGAAGATGCAATGGTGGTGGAAAAGAATTCTCTCTTCGCCACCCTCACCGCCACCTAGTAGGCTCGATAATGAGCTCTAACCTGTGTTCGGTCAAATTCAGCACGAGTTCTCCTCCACCTGCGTTCCAGCTGTCTTCCCTCTTGCTTCATTGCCCTCAGTTCTGGTGTGTACCGGGGAGCTGGCCGGGCTCTGCCCAGAGGGAGAGGGCGCTTGGGAGCGATCGTGTCCACCGCCCGGGTCATCTCTGCATTCCACAGAGCAACCTGGGCTTCAACAGGACCGCCAGCCATACCAGCAGGAAAATCCCCCAGAGCCCTCTGGAATCCATCGGAATCCATTAACTTCCGGGGGCGGACCATTTTAATAGCCCCCCCACCCTTGCGGAGGGGAAACGCTGCTGAAAGTCTAAACCTCAATAGGAAGTGATCTGACCATGACAGAGGAACAGATGTTAATTTCCCCACTTTCAGATCACCATCCTCCTGCCCAGTCGAGAAGACCAGATCAAGTGTATGTCCTCTTACATGTGTTGGGCCGACGACATGTTAGGACAGCCCCATGGTCGTCATGGCAGCCATGAAGTCCTGAGCCGCCCCGGACACAGCAGTCTCGGCATGGAAGTTGAAGTCCCCCAGAACCATCATCCTAGGGGTCCTCAACACTAAGTCCGAGACCACCTCCGTCAGCTCAGGCAGGGAGTCTGCTGGGCAGCGGGGTGGGCGGTGCACCAGCAGAATCCCCAGTCTGTCCCGAGTACCCAACACAAGATACAGACACTCGAGACTTGCACTCGAATGAACAGGAAGCCTAGGGAGGGAGATAGAATCCCTATAGACCACAGCAACACCCCCTCCCCGACCCTCAAGTCGATGCTGGTGCTGCACCGAGTACCCAGTAGGGCACAGCTGGGAGAGAGTAACCCCACCCAGTTCCCCCACCCAGGTCTCGGTACATACCAGGTACATACCAGGTCAGCCTCCTCATCCACAATCAAATCATGGATGAGGGAGATTTTATTTTGGACCGACCTGGCATTCAACAACAGCACCACCAGACCTGAGGGCAAGCTGGTAAGGCTACCAGGAACCATCTGGTTGGGGGAAGAACCAGAAGAGGGGATAGCCGTAAGGTGTCTATCCCCCCTTCTCCTCACCTGGCTCGTTAATCCCCTAACGCCATACCTCCCCCTACCCGTGACCACAGCAATAGGGGCACCCCCTCCTCCCCCTGAGTCACAAAGTACATTCCCCAGGCACATATTAAAATTATAAAAATGTAAAACAGTGTAAAACAGAGAACAGCAGCTGACCAGGAGCAAGTGGAAATCCACCCTTGCTCCTTCTTCTTGTTCTTCCAGCTGCCGCCACCTGCTGCTGTCAATTGCTGCTGCTGCTTGCCATATACAAAGCCCCAGGAGGGAAGGCGGGTAGGTGTGTGTCCTTCTGTGTGACTCCAAGCGACTCCAAGCACGACGCTAAGTGCGCACTTAGCGTCGCACTTTGCGCGACGCAGAGGCGCTGCCTCTGGCAGCCCCGCCCTTTAGTACCTGGGGAGGAAGGAGTGGCCGTTGGTCAGGCTGATTGACAGGTGGGGGAGGAGCCACAGCAAGCCGGCTCCAGCAGAGGATCCCCACCCAAACACTCCAACCAAGTTGACGTCAAACTCGCGTACCTCCAGCACTGAGAATCCCTCCAAGTTTTGCCACTCCCCAAGGTGCTAGCAACTCAGGGTCAGTGGCAAAATCGAGGGGACACTTGGGACTTGTGTGTGATCACCACAGCCCCTCTGGGGATCTTGCTGGAAAGGGGGGCAATTGATAGGGTGGCCCCCAAAACACCCTTTTCTGCATGATCCCAATTTGGGGGGGGGTGGACTCACGTGCTCCTGGGTTATCCACGCTTGGAAAAGTGAGGACAGCCCATGGGCACATGAGCACCCACCCAAAAAACCTGAAGATTCTGCTGCTAAGGGTCCTTCCTACTCCCCTTCCCCCCCCCCGCTTGCAAAGTCGGTTTTGCAAAGTGCTACAATGTTCATTTAGAATCATTTTTATTGTCTCATATATTTCAAAACTCTCTGGCCGTTAATGGAATGTTTATCTGATGTTTGTTCATTTATATTGTTGATTGTTCTTTTACTCCTTGTTTTAAAGTTTATCAGTGTTCTGAAAATCATTGATAGTATATTCATGCTGTCATAGTGGTGTAATCGAAACTGGGGGGGCGCCTCGCCCCCGCCTTGATTCTCCGCAGCGGCAGGGCCCTGCCTCAATCTTCTGAGTGGCATGGAGTAGTTCTCCGCGCCACTCAAGCTGCCCTCTCCAGTCCCGTTGTGTCACTTCCGGCACCGGAAATGACACGACGGGACCCTGTGCAGGCGCAGTACGTGGCACGGGGGTCCAGCACACCTGCGCAGGGTCCCGTCACGTCATTTCCGGTGCCGGAAGTTGTTGTGACATGTATCACAATCACCAACTGTGGCACATTGTTTACAAATGAAAAAGAACAGAATGGCTGGTAAACAAGTTCTGTTTTGTCTCCTACTTCCTGTGTGTTTCTCATGGAAAAAGTGGGTGTGAAAGAAATACGAGCTGGTCACATGGTTTGTATGTTCTGATGACGTACTGACTTGTTTTTTCTCTGTCTGTAGCCATTTTGGGGAGATGTGGAACTGTGTTTTCTTCTTCACTCTCTTGTCTTCTGACTAGTGCTTGCTGGACTTAAAGCAATCATGTAACGTCTGTGTTGAGTGGAGTAAACCTCAACTTGCTCCACTGGATTAAATGCTTGCTATGCATTATACTCTGCACATGGACTGTAATTAGGAGATGTATGCTCTGTAGAGTATACTTGCTAAAATAAATAAACAGGTAGAATAGACCTGTGGAGTTTACAGAGTTATTTCCTTATTACTGGAATCTGCAAACAGGAGGAAGTTGAACTGGCTGACATCCGATACGCTGTGAGAGCTGCGCTGAGAGTGGGAGACACAGATCTGTACTTCTGTGTGTAGATTTATGGGCGTCTACGGGAATAGGATTTTAAATCTTCCATCTCACACAAGTGAAGCGCTCTGCTTTTCCTCGAGGCTTGCGCGCCTTCAGAAGTGACGCGACGGGACCGGAATGGGCGGCACAGGCGGCTCACCGTGGAGAGGCGAGCCGCTGACAGAGGAAGGTAGGCTCGACCGAGCCTTGTGCGGGCGTGAGCGGGCCAATTTCGGTCCGCTATGCCACTCGAGGCTCGATGATACATCGCTAAGATAGATAGAAATGAAAATGATGAGGGGGCGGAGCCAGCCACCATGGCGGACTAGACGTTCGTTAGAATCCTCTCAAGGTGTTTGAACTATAAGTAATGATTTCGTCCAGCAAATGATTTAACTTTGGTAAGAGTTTTTTTACTTATCATTTGGAATGTATTCTGCTGACCTCCGGTGAGAGTTGTAGATGGATTTACGGTGCTGAAAGCGATTTGCAGAGCGTGGGAGGTGATAAGCCTCGCAGCACTAAACTTGTTGCTTCCCAGACTAGAACAAACAGAAAGCTGGAGGCTTGCAAAAAGACAATTTTAATAAGGAGAGAGAGTGTAATCCTTCTGATTAAGGTCTTAAATGTGGAGTGGACGGGAAAAAGGCAAAAAACAACAACCAAGCGTTCCTCTTTGGAATCATCCTGAAAGAGCTCACCCTTCTGACAACAGCCTCTCTAGGCTTCAAAGAGTCGAGAGAGGTGAACTGGAGGAGGGAAGTGGGGCTAGAAAAGGAACGGAATTAAAAAAAAACAGGGTCTCGTCTCTGCAGTAGTAGAGATAAATTAATTATGGCTGAGAGAAAAGACGCCAGATTGGGTGCTAAGATGGCGGATGCTAAAGAGAAAGCAACTCCGTCTTCTCTGGAAAAAAATCCCTCAGAAGTGCAGACCACAGAAATGGAGGCAATTCTCTCTCGTTTTGCAGACAAAATTAGTGGGGAGATATCTCAACTTAAAAGAGAAGTTCTACAGGTTCAGCAGGATTTGAAGGCAGGATTCCAGAAAGTTGAAGAGGATTTTAAGCAATTGAAACAGGAAGTCAAGATCTTGGATGACAAAGTGGAGGATGTACAGCAGGAATTTCAAAGTAAAAGTAAGCAACAAGATTTAAGATTTGATGCACTGGAGTTACAAATGATTAATATCCAAGACAGAGCGAGGCGGTCTAATATTCGTATACGCCTTTTCCCACATGTTAGTGTGGAGGATGGGAAAAATTTGAGAGGAATAATTTTGAAATGGTTTTGTGAGATTGCCCCAGAATTGGAATGGACTGAGCAAGACTTGGAAAGGGTCCATAGAGTTTCAAGAAGAAGGGGGGGGCTTACCCCCAGTGACATTGTTGTGTGTTTTGCCAGTTTTTATAAAAAAGAATTGTTTACCCAAATTTTGAAGAAACGTCCAGAATAACTGCAATATCAAAGTACTCCAGTCCAAATCTTTAATGATTTGTGTCAGCAAACAATTGATTGGAGACGCAGTGTGAAGCCATGTACTGCTGTCTTGTCCAAGAATGGAATTAGATATAACTGGGGCTATCCTGTGATGTGTTTTTTTATGATCAAAAACAAGAGATACAAGATAACATCCTGTATACAAGGAATGGATCTTTTGGAAGAACTGGGATTGACGGCAGGAACCTCGAGCGATGCAGAGGTGCAGCTGTTGGAAGGAGCAGCTAAGTAAGAGAAATATGGAAGGAAAAAGTTTATGTGGTGGTGAGGAGAAGAGCAGAAGAGAAGGTGATCGTACAAATAACTGGAAGGAACTGAAAGAGGAGTTTCTCTTAATGGAGTTGTGATGTGTGTGTTTTTCTCCTTTAAAAGAAGAAAAGAAAAGAAAAAGAAAAAGGAAAAAAAGTTTTTTGTGTGTGCTTTTAATATTTTTTTAATATTAGTCACTATTTTCTCTCTCTTTTTTCTTTCTCGGTTTTTTCCTTTATATTTTGCTTTTTGTTTTTATTTTAATAAGTATATATAATGATTAATAATGTTATTGTTTTACTTTAAGTTTTTTTGTGTGTGTGTTTTTAAAGGGTATTAACCTGGATGAATAAGGATAAAAGATTAATTGGGAGGGATCTACGGGTCAGTTGCTTGGTGGGTGGGTTTGTCTCCCCCCCCTTTTGTTGGCATGGCAGGCCGGGGTCATGAAGACTTTCTTCAAGGCTGGTAAGGGGGGGAATGCTTATATATGTAGGGAATGGGGTAATAGGGTGTGGGGTAGGGGTAGGGTGTGTGCTGTTGTGTTTTATTTCACTAATAGGGACCAGCAATTTAAGATGGACAAAGACTTGAGATGGTTTCAAATTTGAGAATTTCTACTTTAAATGTTAAAGGCCTGGGTTCCATGTTGAAATGAAGACGGATTGAAGCACTCCTCAACAAGGATAAGGCGGATATTTATATGTTTACAAGAAACTCACCAATCAAAGGAGGGAGTAAATGAATTAAAACTGCGGTGGTCTATGACATATGAGAGAGCTTATGGTTCATCCAAGTCACGAGGGGTGGCAATTATTATTTCAAAGAAATGTGGTTTTAAGGTGACTAAGGTAAAGAAGGATGTTAAGGGAAGATTTATTATAATATTTGGATTATTGGGAGGTGAAGAATATATATTGGTTAATATGTATGCACCAAATGAAAATCAAGAAGAATTTTATCAAAAAGTGATTAAGGAAATGGGGGAGCCACAAAAGGGTTTGGTAATTATGGCTGGGGATTTTAATATGGTGATGGACAAAAATATTGATAAATCAAATCCGACAGGACAAGAGAAGAGAAATAATATAACGGTATTAAATAAAATAATTAATAAGGAAGGACTGGTTGATGTTTGGAGAGGGGTAAAGGGATTGGAAAGAGGGTATACATATTATTCACCAGCCACGAAGAACTTTTCTAGGATAGATTATATTTTTGTTTCCAAGTCCCTGATGTCAAGAGTGAGGAGTTCAGAAATAGGTGTTATAAAAGTTTCGGATCATGCTATAGTTAATATGGATATTAAAATAAAGAAGGATTATAGAGAAGCAAGGAGTTGGAGATTGAATTGTAAGATTTTACAGCATAAATATATTATAGCAAAGATAGAAAGGGAAATGCGAGAGATTTGGTTGCTTAATGATTCGGGAGTTTGTACTGAAGCTGTTGTTTGGGACACAATGAAGGCAGTGATGAGAGGGATAAGAATCAGGGAGAGTGTGATACTAAGGAAAAACAAGAACAGTTTACTAAAAAGTTAGAAGGGGAGATTAGGGATTTGGAAATGAAGTTTTTGAAGGAAAGGGAGAACAAGGTATTTGCTGAATTACAAGCTAAAAGGAAAGAGCTGGAAAAGAAAGATTTGGAAAAAGTTCAGAGAAACTTGATTTATTTGAAAAGAGAGTTTTTTGAAAATAGTAATAAGAATTCGAAAATGTTAGCAAGATCCACACAAAAAAAGAAAGAAAAAAGTATAGTTGGGGCAATTAAAGATAAAAAAGGGAAAGGACATAATTTAATGCAGGGTAAATTAAAAATATTTCATGAATTTTATTCAGAATTGTATAAGGCTGGAGATTGTACGGAAGAGAGGATTAATGAGTATATAGGAAAGCATTTTAAAATTAGACTAGTGGATGAAGATAGAGAAATTATGGAACAACCTTTTTCAGAATTGGAAATAGAATATGCAATAAATAAACCGAAAGAGGGTAAGACCCCTGGACTAGATGGTTTAGGGGCTGAATACTACAAGGTTTTTAAGAAAATGTTGGTTCCAAGACTAAAAAGGTTATTTAATGATATTTTTTTGGAGGGGGGAGAGATCCCCTCTTCATGGAAGCAATCTAAGATTATTCTAATCCCGAAGCCAGAGAAGGACTTAACGGAGCCAGGTTCCTATAGACCCATTTCCTTAATAAATCAAGATGCAAAATTGATGACAGCAATATTAGCGAGAAGGATGAACAAGTTTATTACTAAATATGTTGGGATAGACCAATGTGGTTTTATGCAAGGAAGACAAATGGCAGATTTAACAAGAAGAGTTTTAAATATAATATATTTAATAAAGAAAAATAAATTGAGAGCAGGGGTAATAGCGTTCGATATTTTCAAAGCCTTTGATTGCGTGGAATGGCCAGCATTAAAAAGTTTAATTAAAATTATGGGGTTTGGAGAAAGATTTAAAGGAGTAGTTAATCAATTGTATTCAAAAAATGTTTCATCAGTTGTAGTAAATGATGGTTTAACAGAGCACATTTAGCTAGGTCGAGGAACTAGACAAGGATGTCCTCTTTTGCCTATTTTGTTTGCATTGGTAATGGAGATTTTAGCAAATGTATTTAGAGAAGATAGAAATATAGGTGGGATAGGGATTAGGGAGAAGATAAAAATAAATCTTTTTGCAGATGATACTCTTTTGACAATCGAAAACCCTATGGAAAATATGGATAGAGTGGAGAATCATTTAAAGGAGTTCGGGGAAGTAACGGGGCTACAGATTAATTGGGATAAATCTAAATTTTTGTTGTTTAACTATAGTAAAAGAGAAGAGATTGAAATGTGTAAAAAAAGAGTAATTATAAGATTAATAATGTAATTAAATATTTAGGAATTGTAATTCCAAAAGATATAGATAAATTGGGAGACCAGAATTATAGGAAATTAAAGAATGAGGTAAAGAATAAAATAGAGGAGTATAAAAAAATTGGACTTTCCTGGTTTGGTAGAATTGCTTTGATTAAAATGAAGATTTTGCCAAAGATAAATTTTTTATTTCGGATGATACCAAGTGCGATATCAGATAAGGAACTTAAAGATTGGCAATCAATTATTAATACATATTGTAATGGAGGGAAAAAATCTAGGATTACTAAAACAAGATGGTATAAACACAAAAAGTAGGGGGTTTGGGTTTGCCGAATTTAAAATGGTATTATATAGTGAATCAATTAAGACATATAGTGGATATTATAGCACGCCCTAAAGAAATAATGTTGTTGGAGTTAGAAACATGTGAATTACGTAGTGCTTTGGGGAATATTTTTTTTCAAAAAAATAATAATAAATTGATAAAAAATATAGACAACCCTTTTCTAAGAAATTTGTTAATGATTTGGGGTACTATGAAGAGCATATTTATACCAGGGGTATCTCCATTAACTCCGGTGGTAGCTCTTAAGGATTTTCCCGAAAACTTAAGATCAGAGCTGGAGGGTAAACTAAGAGAAGAAAGGGTTATTAGATTGTCCGATTGGGTGGAAAAGATGGGGACTAGAGATCAAATAATGGAAATTGTTGGGAGAAGAAGATTATCGTGGTTAAATTTATTACAGTTAGAACAGTGGTCGAAGAAATGGAAAAGGAAAACTGAGTACGAGAGAGATTTAATTAATTTTGAAAAGATGGTCATGTCTAGAGACGGCCTACCAGGTAATGCATCAACAAGAGGTATAACAAGGGATTTATATAGATTGATTCAAAAAGCAAAAGAACAAGAGGATCAGCTTAAGGCAGTATGGGATAATGAATTTGAAGAGGTGACCTCGAAGGTGGGGTGGAACAATATATGGGATAGACGGATTGTGAAAATGATGTCAATTAGGATAAAGGAAATTTTTTATAAGCTAATTTGGAGATGGTATTTAACTCCAGTAAGATTAAATAGAATAGATAATAATTGTTCTGCATTATGTTGGAGAGGATGTCAGGAAAAAGGGACATATGCTCCCTTTTTTTACAACTCCATATGTGGTGGAGTTGTAAAAATGTATTGGTGTTTTTTGGCGAGAGGTTTTTACAGAAATATCGAAAATTATTGGTACTAATTTAGAGGTCTGTCCAAAATTAGCATTGTTATCAATAACTGAGAAGCTTATTTGTGATCAAAATACGAAGGAGTTAATTATAAACTTGTTAACTGCGGTCAGGCTAATGATAGCGAGAAATTGGAAAGTACAACATGTTTTCCTAATAACAGACTGGTATAAGGAAGTTTGGGACATAGCCCTAAATGATAAACTAACTAGTAGTATCAAATGCAAAAAAGGATTGCTAAAGAAGAATAATTTTATGGAGATATGGAATCAATTACTAGATTATGTATTAATAAAGGGGAAGGGTAACATGCCTTGTCAGGATATGTTATATTTTTGGAATTTAGAATTTATTTGATCAAGAGGATTTATTTATTTATTTATTATTTGCATTTATCTATCGCCCATCTGGCCGGCCAACCGGCCATCCTTGGCGATGTACAGAAAATAAAACAGAACAAAATACATTAAAACATTTTTCTCCATTAAAATACAGATAGAAGGATAGAAGTATATTAATTGGTCCCTTGGAGGGTGGGGGGGGGAGCACTTCACAATTTATTGTATGTTGATTATGTTATATTTGTGTGATAATCTTGTATTTTGTTATATATATTTTTTGTTATAATTTGTTTTGAAAAATAAATAAAATAATTTTAAAAAGAAAGAAATTAAAATGATAGATCTATAGGTGATAGTGGATATCTCCTGTCAGAGATACCTAAGGAGGATAAAATTATCCTCCTGGGCGATTTTAACGCAAGAGTCGGGCGTGACTTTGATTTATGGCCAGAAACTATTGGAAAAGACGGAGTTGGTAATAGCAACCCGAACGGACTCTTACTTTTGTCTATATGTGCAGAGCATAATCTCACTATCACAAACACGCTCTTTCGACAAAAGAATAAGTTTAAAACATCATGGCAGCACCCACGGTCAAAGCACTGGCATCTTCTGGATTATGTAATTGTCCGTGTTAGAGATCGCCGCGATGTACTTCTTACTAGGGCCATGGTGAGTGCCGACGACTGCTGGACAGACCACCGACTAATCCGGTCCACAATGGTTATCAACATTGCTCCCCAACGTAGGCTTCAAGGAAGGAAACCAAGGCGTAAAATGAACATCCAAGTCCTTCAAGATCCTATTAAGCAAACTCGTCTTCAATCACTTCTTAAGGAACATCTACCTACGGAACCTCCTGACAACATTGAGGACCATTGGTCTAAGCTGAAAACCTCCATTACTGCAGCTTGTGAACAAACTATTGGATATGAAACTAAGAAACATCAGGATTGGTTTGATGAAAATGACAATGAGATTAAATATATAATTGACCAAAAAAGGAAAGCCTTCCAAATATGGCAAAATGATATTAACTGCGCTGCCAAGAAAAAAACCTACGCTAGCGCAAAGGCTGAGGTCCAAAGAAGAACAAGAGAACTTAAGAACGCCTGGTGGAAAAAGAAAGCTGAAGAAATTCAACAACTTGCAGAATCTCATGATGCACGGGGCTTTTTTAAGGCCACAAGGGCCATTTATGGACCAAAAACCTATGGTACAAACCCTTTACAATCAAAAGATGGCACCAAACTCTTAAAAGACAAAGAGTCTATTGCACTGCGTTGGAAAGAGCATTATTATGATCTTTAATCGTAAATCTAAGGTGGATAATGAAATTTTTTTCGCAAATCCCGCAAAAACAAATTAGAGAGGAACTTGCAATACTCCCCACTTTGGATGAAGTAAAAAAAGCCATTAATCAAATGAAGAATAACAAAGCTAGTGGACCAGATGGGATTCCTGCTGAAATCTTTAAAGAAGGCCCCCCCCAAACTTGTACAACATCTTCATAAACTCATCGAAAAAAATCTGGATAAGAGAAGAGATCCCAGAAGACTTCAGGGATGCCATAATTATCACCCTCTTTAAGAAAGGTGATAGAACAGACTGTGGAAACTATCGGGGCATTTCTCTCTTAGCTACCGCAGGTAAAATATTTGCCAGGATTCTCGCAAACCGTCCTCTATCTATTTCAGAAGAGATCCTCCCTGAAACTCAATATGGTTTCCGCCCCTCTAGAGGGGCAGTAGACATGATTTTTACTGCACGTCAGCTCCAAGAAAAATGCCGGGAGCAAAATCAACCCCTTTATATGGCGTTTATCGATCTGGCTAAGGCCTTTGATACTGTAGACCGTACAGCTCTCTGGACTATCCTTATGAAAATTGGATGCCCCAATAAATTTGTGAATATCTTGTGACTTCTCCATGACAACATGACTGCAACGGTTTTGGACAACAACGGCTCTCATGGTGCTCCATTTAAAGTGGGATCAGGTGTTAAACAGGGATGTGTTATCGCCCCAACATTATTTGCCATTTTCATCGCCATGGTTTTACATCTTGTCAAGGGGAAACTTCCCACCGGTGTGGGAATTATATATCGAACAGATGGAAAGCTTTTTAATCTCAGCAGGCTGAAAGCAAAAAGTAAGGTAATTACAACCTCCGTTGTGGAACTTCAGTATGCTGATGATAATGTGGTCTCCGCACATTCAGAGGATGATCTCCAAACTATCCTAAATGCTTTTGCAGAAGCATACGAAAAACTTGGTCTCTCACTTAACATCAAAAAAACCAAAGTGCTTCATCAGCAAGTGCAAGCCAATCCTTTGGTGATGCCATCTATCCAGCTTGGCGGGACAATACTGGAAAATGTCGATCATTTTCTCTATCTTGGCAGCTATCTTTCTGTTACAGCTAACATCGACAGTGAAATCCAGCATCGTCTGAGCTCCGCAAGTGCCGCATTTTCTCGAATGAAACATAGAGTGTTCGAGGATCGGGATATTTGTAAGAAGACCAAAACACTGGTTTATGAAGCCATTGTATTACCAACTTTATTGTATGCCTGCAAAACATGGACTATCTATAAACGTCACTTCCACCTCCTTGAAAGGTTTCATCAACGTTGCCTCCGAAAAATCCTGCAAATTACTTGGGAAGATAGGCGAACAAATGTCAGTGTACTGGAAGAAGCAAAGACTACTAGCATTGAAAAAATGATCCTTCAACGCCAACTTCAGTGGACCGGTCATGTTGTTCGAATGCCTGACTGCCGTCTCCCAAAGCAGTTACTTTACTCCCAACTCAAGGATGGAAAGCGGAATATCGGTGGTCAATATAAGAGGTTTAAAGATGTTCATAAGGCTAATCTAAAAAAATGCAATATAAGCATCGAAAACTGGGAAGCTCTGGCCCATGAACGATCTAACTGGAGGTTGGCCTTTCACAAAGGTTCCATGGACTTTGAAGAAGCCCGAGTGCAAGGTGAAAGGGAGAAACGTGCTAAGCGAAAAGCACGTCAAATGAATCCTTTACAGGACCATCTTCTATCTGGTAACCTGTGTCCTCACTGTGGGAAGCTGTGTGGATCTAGAATTGGCCTCCACAGTCACTTACGGACCCATCGCTAGAGTCTACACAATCTTCTTTAGAATTTCCTACTTTTATCCTGGAAGACAATCTTACTCGGTCACGAGTGATCGCCTGATGATGATGAGTGGATAGATGATGATGATGATGATGATAGACAGACAGACAGACAGACAGATTAATAGATCTATAGGTGATAGAAGCTAGCTAGTTAGCTAGATGACAGATAAAAATGATGATGATAGATAAATCTATAGGAGAAAGATAAGTAGATAGATAGATATTATGATGATAGATAGATGATCTATAGGGGATGGATGATGGATAGATAGATAGATAGAGATATAGATATAGATATAGATGATATAGATATAGATATAGATATAGAGAGATCTATAGGTGATAGAAGATGATAGATAGATAGATAGATAGATAGATAGATAGATAGATAGATAGTGTTTTGCCACAGGTTCCTCAAAAGGGATTGGCAAAGGTTCTTTGAAGGATTTTCAGACCATAATAAATACTCCTCCAGGAAGTTAAAGCCAAACATCTTTATTGCAAAGCTGAGCATGAAATACAACAATGCTATGCCTTCCTCCAAGTTCCCTGGTGGAAATCCCACCCCCTAGCTACACAGTCACTGTATTATTTCCAACCAACCCGAATGCTAGTTCCAGCAGCTCTCCACCTGGGTATCAGCTTTCAGCGTTGGGGCTTCAGCAGGGCTCTCTGAACAGCTTTCTCTGCTCCTCCTTGCTCCTTCCGATTCTTCAGCACTCCACCACTACACACACAACCAACCAGCCAACCAACCACCACTACCAACCACCACACTTCAGTCTGCATTAGCTAGTCTTAAATACCATTCTAGCACCAAGCCTCATGGGCTGCAGATCTCGTGCTTAATTGATAGCACCTGTGCTGTTGTGCAGTGTCATTCTTCTGGCCAGCAGCCAGGTCACACGTTACTGGAGATTGCATCAGCCTGGCTAGCAGCCAACTCACATGCTAGCAATTCAAGCAAGGTCATGCCTTGCTATTACAGAGCAAAATACAACATACAGAGCATAATACAGAGCATTGAGCAGGACTGTTGTGCAACATTGCACTCTTCGCCATCTTCCGCAACTCCCATTACAGATAGATAATAAATAATGATGATGATAGAGAGATAGACAGATAGATGGATCTATAGGTGATAGAAGAAATATAGCTAGATAGATGATAGATAGATAAAATGATGATGATAGATAGTTCTGTCAGTGATAGTAGATAGATAGATAGATGATAGAAAGATAGATAGAAAATAGATGATTATAGATAGATAGATAGATAGATAGATAGATCTGTGATAGAAGATGATAGACAGACAGACAGACAGATAGACAGATGGCTCACTGTAGCCCCAGAGTAGCTTACAGGAATCCTGCCTTTCCAGCAGTGAAGAAAATGACAGCTGAAAAGGGAGGGGCCATAGCTCAGTGGTAGAGCACATGTTACACATGCAGCAGGTCCCCAGTTCAGTCCTCAGCATCTCCAGGTAGGGCTGGAAAGATTTCTGTCTGAAAAATTGGAGAGCTGCTGGCAGCCAGTGAAGATAATACTGAGCTAGATGGATCTCTGGTCTGACCCGTTAGAAGGCAACTTCCTATATGACATATTTCACACTATAGTTATCTCAGTGGCCAAGCCTAGCTGAAAAGGAAGACACTCATATTATATTTTGTATCAAGCCTATTTCATCTGATGCTTGACATGTTGTTGTTGTGACCAACCTTGCATAGAATCAGAGGTGTGTTCGTGCCGGGGTGGGGGGAAGCAGCATATGTTAAGTCAGGCAAATGCTTGTTTGTAAGATTTGGAGTTTGTTTGTTTTTTAATTTGTTGTCAGAGTTTGATATCCACCTAAAGGAATGGCTGTATAGTTTACATCAGCCTTCCCCAACCTGGTACCTTCCAGATGTTTTGGACTACAACTCCCATAATTCCTTACCACTGGCCATGCTGGTTGGGCCTGATGAGAGTTGTAGTCCAAAAAAAAAACCTGGAGGGCACCAGATTGGGGAAGCCTGCTTTTTACATAATGCTGATATAATGTATGTTTTATTTTGGGGGCGCACATCTTCTGAATCATGTTTCTTCTTGTCTTAATCAATGTTTTCTAATGGAAAATTTAGGACTGAATCGGGAAACTGTGGTTTGCTACATTCCAGGTATTTGAAAGGCACACATGCATAAGTGCTCTGCTAACTCCCTATAACACTGTATGGGATACCCCAGGCGAACCATGGATCCCTTCGTTCTAGCCCACGTCACCGTACAGAACTGTTCTGTCGGTGCCTGCAGCATCCTGATATTGCCTCAAAGCGACAGCTCATATATATTGGGAAACAGTTCGTTCATAATCCTTTGCTTCCATTTACAATAACACCTGGAGCCTTAGTAGATGAATCTGTCTCTTTATTCAGATGGCTTGCTCACAGCTGAACTGTTATGCCTCTCATCCACTCCGCCGTGCTCAAGGTGCCAAATAACATAGGCAAATAGCTCTTTATCTGGTATGATGAACAGTAATAATAAACCGTTGCTCTTTGATTTAGGGACATTAGATTTTACAATTTCCTCCAAAAAATTGCCCAAGGCAGCTCACCATAAACAACAATAAAAGCAATAACACAGTGAATCTATAACTAGCAGCACAATCCAATGTAAGTTTATTCAAAATGAAGTGTGAAGTCACACTGCGTTGAATCAGGCTTACTCCATAGTAAGGGTACATAGGATTTCAACAGAAATCTCTAAAAAATAAATAAATACATAATTACTCATGAGATTGAAGAAGCTGTTTTGTTTCTATTACTATAGGAAAACAAGTGCCCTTGAAAAAGGCTTAGGCCGAAATGCGTTGGGCTTAAATAAAGTTTTAAGATCTCCGTTGGCACCTGGGATTTTTTTCTTCTCGCCTTGACTCCACAGTGCCTTCCCCCCCCCCCGGGGTTTTTTCTTCCCGAATTGGTGGCCATCACTACATCTTGTGGAAGTGAATTCCATAGTCTATGTGTTGTGTGGAGAAGTACTTCGTTTTATCTGTCCTGGAGCTCCCACCAATCAGCTTCGTTGGATGACCCCACTGAGTTCTAGTATTATGAGAGAGGGAGAAAAATGTCTCCCTATCCACTTTCTCCACACCATGCATAATTTTGTACACCTCTGTCATGTATCCCTTTACTCACCTTTTTTCTTAGCTAAACAATCCCAGCTGTTGTAACCTTTACTCATAGGGGAGTTGTTCCAGCCCCTTGATCATTTTAGTTGCCCTTTTCTGCCCTTTTTCCAATTCTACTTACATGCGGTGATGAGAACTGTAGACAGTTCTGTGTGCACATAGATTTGTTATAGTGATGTTACCTTTGCCCGTGCGGGCACAAGTGAGGCCCAAACTCAGCCCGCTCGTGGCTCTCTGCAGCGAGTGTGGGCCTACCTGCCTCCTCGCCGGCTTGTGCTCTCCGCAGCAAGCCAGCCGCACCGCCCGCACTGGTCCCGTCCCGTCACTTCCGGCACGGCGGAAGTGATGCGACGGGACCCTGCTCCGGCGCGCTGGACCCCCGCGCTATGTTTTTGGTGGGGGAAACCAGGGCAACAGGGCTGTTTAAGCCCTGTTGCCCTGGTTCCCCCTGCCAAAAACATAGCACGGGGTCCAGCGCGCTGGAGCAGCAGGATGTGACCTGGTGGCTCTGGCGGCGGCTCCAGCAGCGGCTCCAGCTCGAGCGGCCCTGAGAACGCTCCGCGCTGCTCAGAAGAGCGAGATCGGGCCACTGCGGAAGGACGAGCCACGGCCCGCGGAGAGCCTCGAGCCCAGGTAAGGCTTGATTAACATCCCTAGATTTGTATAAGGGCAGCATGATATTGGAAATCTTATTTTTATTTTATTGGGAGGGGGAGCACCTTGGCATTTGCCCATTGCTCATTTCTAAATCTGTACATTTCAACTCCTCCATGCTACTGCAACCACAACATTCCTGTATGTCTGTGTGCAGTGGCAACGAAGATGTACAGAACTTGTAATCTCAACACCCATTCCAATTCCCAGCAAACAGTCTAGGACCACCTGAAGCTTTAGTCTCGTTGAAGCTAAGCAGGTAAGAATCTGATCGATTTTGGACTATCAGGAGCCCCATGTATGACACTTGGAACTTCCTAGACAGGAAGAGTGGGATGGAAGGATAATCAATAAAATAAATCCCTGTCCTATTGACCTCTCAATCTATAAAACAGCATACCAACTTTCTCATGGAATGGAAGAAACAGAAATAAAGCTGCCTATTTATTTATTTATTTATTTATTTATTTAATACATTTTTATACCGCCCAATAGCCGAAGCTCTCTGGGCAGTTTACAACAGTTAAAACCATAAAATACAATATAATATAAATATAAAATTTAAAACCACAGATTAAAAAGAAACAGCAGAGCTAGCAGCAGCAGTTACAATAACAGAGTTAAAAACAACTACAAGATTAAAATGATTAAAATGATTTAAATGCCTGGGAGAATAGAAAGGTCTTCACCTGGCGCTGGAAAGAGTACGATGTAGGCACCAGTCGAGCCTCTTTGGGGAGCTCATTCCACAACTGGGGTGCCACAGCAGAAAAGGCCCTCCTCCCGGTAGCCACCTGCCTCACTTGGCAGGTGCTCTCAGAGAAGGACCGCTGACAAAGATCTTAGTGTCCGGGCAGAGACAATCCTTCAGATACCCTGGCCCCAAGCCGTTTAGGACTTTGAATGTTAGTACCAGCACTTTGAATCGGGCCCAAAAACAGACTGGCAGCCAGGAAGGAAGCAACTTTAACTGCTGCATTGGTCCTAAATTAGGGGTGTCGGATAAATCTGGAATGGATTCAGATGAGTTTGGATTCCATCCTTCGGATTCTGCAGCGGACTGGCTTTTTCTGAGTTGCACAGATTCCAAGGACTTGTGGGCCATTTGGGGGGGGGATTTCTGCGAATGCGCACTTGTGCTATTGTGCACTTGCACTAATGCGCATTAGCACAAGTGCACATTAATTCTAATGCACATTAGCATAAGTTTGTAGTAGTGCAAATGCGCATTTGTGCAAGTGGAATGAAATTCTCATACATCTGTTTAAAAAATCCAGTTCCATGAATGAGTGGACGATGGAACAAAAGATGTCTGACAGTCCATGAAACACAGATAGAATGGTTATATAACAAAGTCCGTACATCCCCTAGTCCTGATGCCATTTCATTGTAAAAACATGAATAAATCTAAGTATGCTTTATGCCACTTAATACCTAGAATGAAGTACAGCCAAAGTTTAGTTGGTGGTCAATGTTTTTCTGGTGGTGGTGGTGGTGGTGGTGGTGGTGGTGCTTTTAATGATTTCATGTAAAGAGCTGCTTCTTAAACTTGAGAGACCACGCTGCTTCGTGGAAATAAGAAGGTGCTTGGGTCAGTTCCTTGTCGGATTAGGTTCCTCACAAATCAGGATAATAATCCCTCATTTGATGTTCTCCCACAGGGCAGCCTTCTGGCGTGCTGCTGCAGGATACACATCTCTCTTATACTTACAAAAATACGGAGCCTTAAAAGCAGCCGATAACCGGTGCAAGGCAGTCACAAGGGAGCAGGAACACCTTCCTTGTAAAGCCTTGCTCTGACAATGGCAGGTTTTCTGACCTTGGACAAATCACTTAATCTCTTTGAGTCTTTGCATCTTTCTCTGTCAATCAGGAAAACTGATATACTAATCATTTGCTTTGCTCTCCTTTCGTTGTTGTTGTTGTTTTTAAAAATGGCTGCTGTGTAAAGCTTATTCCATCAATGTTCCCAAAGCACTGTGAGAAAAGACATTATTTATTGCACAACGGTGGATGCCCAAAATTTGGTGTATGTGAATGCTGACAATCCCAGGATTCTTTTGTGAATATCTGAAAACTTAAATATATATTGGCAAATGTCAAAATTCACCAAAACATTGTTGACAGTAATCAAGTGTATGTCTGAAAACTGGCTATATATATATATATATATATATATATATATATAATTTTGATATTCACAACGTTCACCTGGGATGTGTTAACATTCACATGTGAATGTTGACATTCATCACATTTCAGACATTTGCCAGTCACATATACAGACATGTTTAAATCCCATTGAAATGAACGGATTTAAATTAGTTGCAATATAATTAACCTGTACAGTTAATTTTAATGAGATTTAAGTGCAATTACCTTTCTCATCTGTGTAGGGGTGATGCTTGTTTGATTCTGTTTGTTTGTGGAGGCCCTCATGGGAGGATCCATGGGATCCTAATGGTACATTTAGGTAATTTTAGACACTGGACTCAATTGTCTTGTCTCTTGTGTGGACGGGTAAAGTATTATCTGTAGCTTAGAAAAAAGGTGAGTAAGGGGAGACATGATAGAAGTGTACAGAATTAAGCATGGTGTGTGGAGAAAGTTGATAGGGAGACATTTTTCTCCCTCTCTCATAATACTAGAACCCAATGTGGTCATCCCATGAAGCCAATTGGTAGGAGATTCAGGACAGATAAAAGGAAGTACTTCTTCACACAGCATATAGTTAAACTATGGGATTCACTTTCACAAGATGTAGTGATGGCCACCAATTTGGATAGCTTTAAAAGGGGATTGGACAAATTCATGGAAGAGAAGGCTATCCATGGCTACCAGTCCTGATTGGCTATAGGCTACTGCCAGCATCACAGGCAATACACCTATGTACACCAGTTGGTGGGGAACATGGGTGGGAGGGTGCTGTTGCACTCATGCCCTGCTTGTGAGTTTCCCATGGGCAGCTGGTTGGCAACTGTGTGAACAGAATGCTGGACTAGATGGACGCTTGGTCTGATCCAGTGTGGCTCTTCTTATGTTCTTATTCTTTCCATTGTAGGATCCTTGTGGGGTGAGGCACAGCCATCCAGGGTTATTGACTCCAACAGGGCAAAGCATGTGGGACCTCTGTAATGGCACTCAGAATCTGGAAAGGTGAGGGTATGGGATGGATGGACTACTGGGTTTGCCCAGTCCCTCATGAAAGGAATCATAGAATCATAGCAAAGTAGAGTTGGAAGGGGCCTACAAGGCCATCGAGTCCAACCCCCTGCTCAGTGCAGGAATCCAGGTCAAAGCATCCCTGACAGATGTCTGTCCAGTTGCACCTTGAATGCCTCCAGACTGGGAGAGCCCACCACCTCCCTAGGTAGTTGATTCCATTGTCTTATTGCTCTAACAGTCAGGAATTTTTCCTGATGTTTAGGTGGAATCTAGGTTCCTGTAACTTGAGCCCATTATTCTGTGTCCTGCAAACTGGGATGATCGAGAAAAGATCCTGGCCCTCCTCTGTGTGACATCCCTTCAAGTACTGGAAGAGTGCGATCATATCTCCCCTCAGTCTCCTGAGTTGGTCATGGACTGAGCTGCAATAGAGTAAAGGCAGCAGTACAAGGCAGAGGTTCACAGGACATTCAAAGTCCTGTGGGATCCCCACATACTCTCTGGGATCCCTGCTTGCTTGTTTCTTGATAGATACATTTCTGTTCCTTCCATTCTGGAGAAGATCTAGATCAGGAGTGAAGAACGCCTCTCAGGTAGAGGACCAAATTCCATTTCAGAGAAGCTCTTGGGGGCTGCATTCCAGTGGTGGGTGGGGCTGAGGTCAAAGGGGAAGGGCCCAAAAGAACCCCCAAATACCTGCATATTATAGCGTAAAGCTCTTACTGCCAGTAGCTAAGCCTTAGGAGAGGCATATCTACCTTTTAGGATCAGGAGAAAACGGCACAACATCCAGGAAACCACTCAATGACTGGTCTTGGGGGGAAAGGGTATGGGGCCAGGGGAAGAGGCTTTCTGGAGAACCCCAGAGGCCATATTTCGGGACCCCCCCCGGGGGGGCTGGATTTGGCCCCCATGCCGGAAGTGCTGCACCCCTGCTCCAGATGACTTGTTACAGATGTACTTGACTAAAGAAGCAAACAGGCCAGAAATTGGGGCTGCCTGGGGAAGAAGGTAGGGGTGCTTCTGAGGCCAGGAATAAAGAAAAAAAAACCTTCCCATTATCTGATGTCAATGTTAAAATTGATGCTGCACACAATATTGTATTTCATACATCATCACGGTACTTCTGTGCAAGTCCAAACAGCGTAAAGTTTAAAATGACAACAATAATGCCACCATGTTTCATGAAACCTAGCACATTTTCCTCTGTGATCAATACCTGTAAATTGAATTTCCTTTAATATTTCCCCAACACAGCATATGTCAGGAGATGAAACTGAAGCACTTTTTTTAAAGCCTGATCTCTCCTTCCTCCCTGAATCCTCTAGCATAACAACACAGCTTGTCCTCTGCCACAGAGAAGAGGAAGACAACGTGCCTCTCATTATATATGATGATGATTTCACTTCTAGATAGATTCCTGAATTCTGAAGGTTTGATGGAATTTAGTGAAAAGCTATGAAGGATAAACATAGTCCTCATTTTGATCAAGGAAAACATGGAAGGTTGGCAGTTTCTACTCTTGAAGCCAGGGCTGACCAAAGTCATTTTACTGCCTGAGGCAAAGGACAAGGTGCCTTCTGCACCCCATTTTCATGTATTAAAGCTGATTGGCCATGCAGTTGAATCTTACTCCCCTTGACCCTTCCTATTGGCATATGGGTTGGGAGAGGGCATACTAGGGTCTCCCAAAAACTCAATGAAAACCAGGTGATGATGGACTGATCACATTTATCCTGCATTTTGTCCAATACATCTCCAAGGCACTTTATGACAAAGTTTTCAGTTTTGGCAAGAATGTGCAGTATCCAGTCCTTCCCACATGCTAGTGGGACCCAACACTAGTGCAACAGATGCTAGTGGTTCCAGCAGCAGCTAGAAATGAGAGGAAATGTGATAAGTCAGTGGAAACTGAAGAAGGAAACTCTGCTGATCTGTCCCGATCCAGTAACAAGCACTTCCGCTTGTTTGCGGGGCTGCTTTCTGAACTGCTAATTTTCTGTTGCATGAGCGGTGGATCCCACTGATGCAGGAGCACAGCAGCAGCATTGGATACTGCCCAATGTCAATTGCAGTCAAAACATGACGCATAGCTTTGACAGCCTGAGACCTAAATCCTTTTCAGACATTATAAGTACATGGAGGAGGAGAGACAGATTGCATGTGCCTGACCTCCATCCTTCCATTATAAGATGTGAAAGAGCCCCTATGGATAGAACTGCACATGCAGGGGGAGCTTTCAATGTGACTGAGAACCACTTTCAGACCTTCTATTGAATTCATGGCGGCTGGGCATATGCAAACCCACTCTTCCCCCAGTAGGGATGTGCACTGGATTCAAACAAAGTCCAAAGCCTGAGCAGAATCAGGCCATTTTCCAGTAGGGCTGGGTGAACATGTGATGTTTGAGCTCATCAAGGTTTTCCAAATCACTCCATTAAACTCGGTTTGCTTTGTTCGCATTCCCAAATTTAAGCATCTTTTCTTTATGTTCAGGAAACAATGCACATGTTTGGTTGAGAAACATGCACTTTAAAAAAAAACACCAAAAGGTGTGCACCCAAAATGCACACCTTCCCCCCATTCATTAGAGCATTAAAATGCATCCTTTTTGAAAAAATGAACCTTTTTTCAAATGGGCTCATAAATTCAGAAGCATGCAAGCATTTTCGCTGAAAATGTGTGCATGGTTGTATTTGCATTTGGGGTTGCAAAAAGGGCTTGTTCAAATGTTTTGTAAACAGAAATGAAATTCTCATATGACCCTATTTTCCAAAGCATCACATTGGGATCTGAGTCGAAGAAGGGAGTCAGTGAACATCTCTACCATAGTGGGCCTGAATGTAAGCATATCACCCTCCTGGATTTGAAATTCATGGGGAAATTCAGATGTATCTACCTGAATGGTTGTAAGTCAGTGGGAGAGCACATGAAAAAGATGTTCTGAGGTTCAATCCCTGGCATCTCCAGCTAGGGCTGGGAAAGGCAGGAGCCCTGTCAGAAACCCTGGAGAGCCTCTCCCAGCCAAAATAGACAATAGTGAGGTAGATGGACCACTTGTCTGACCTGGAATAAGGCAGCTTCCTGTGTTCCTACTACGGATGTGTGACACTGGAAAACTTGTTCTGTTTGAGCTCGATGGACTTTTGACACATTTCCGACTCGACAGCCAAAAGTGGGTCGAGTCGGGGGGGGGGCACAGTTTGGCTTCCACAAAATTGCTCGAGATATTTGCGCAAATTTGGAGCCAAGAACTGCGTATCTCTAACGCAATTTGCGCAAATTGCAATTTGTGCAAATTGGGGCTGACTTGTTAGATTTGAGTCATTGTTGTTCCTGTGGTAGCATTTAGCATGAGAATTATGGAAGCATCCTCTTCTCACTGCATATGCACACACTCTATCTTGGCCTCCTTGAATTTTCTGACTGTTAATTTCAGATTTGTGCAGAATTTGGGCCTCCACTCCTAAATTGTGCCTCCAGTTTGCACAAATTTGTGGAGCAGAGGCCCAAATTTTGCACAAATTTCCCCAGCTTAAAAATAATAATAATAATTACGCAAATTACAACCCATTTTAAAAGTGGAAGTCTGCGTGCTAGTTCTACTCGTGTCAGATCAAGTTGGTGTCAGCACAGGGTTGACAGTTGAGAAAATCCATTGGAGTTTCACCCCCCTATTGGATTCCTTACACATTCTTAGTTCCTACACAGGGATAGAATAAAGAAGACATGTCTGTCAGGTTAAGAGGGATTGGCGAACAAGTTATTTTTGAGCTTGTTCCACCCCAATGCTCATATTGCCTCATCCTGACTTGCAAACATGAGCATGGTGTCCCTGCCCCCACAAAACAGGAAGAGTGCACACTTTTCCAAGGATGCTTTCCCCTCATTAATTAAAGCATGAAAATGTGTCCTTTTTGAAAGATGTGGATTTTTAAAGCACATATTTTTCAAAAGGGACTAATTTTTCAAACATGATCACAAACTTGAGAATGTAGAAGTTTCCCCCCCAAAAATTGTGTTTGTGCTCACATTTGGGATTGTGAGTTGGGGCATTCTCATCCCTTTTTTCAATGTGAATGAAATTCTCTTTCATCCCTACAACAGGTTTCATGATTTATTGCTAGGCCCCTGCGACCTTGAAGATTTCCTCCTTCTTGTCATTGGCAACCAGGAATGATACTGCCTCGAGGCACCACAATGTGATATTAAAATGTAAATCACCAGCCAAATAAAAGAAAATCCCACTAAAAGTGTTTCCCTTTCTGAAACCAGAAGCCCAGCCCATTTTTGGCTGCTGATCTTTAAGAGGATCAGAAACCTTTCAAAGTAACTTAAATCACTTCCTTAGCCTATTTGTTCTCCTGGACCGGCAGCCAAGCTTTCGTGTTACCCATCTTTTGATGTTATCCCCATACCTTATGAAGTGATGCCAGTAGCAAATGTCAGCTACCTTTCAGTTTCAGCCATGGAATCTGGATGGTTTTTATTTTGTTTTGTTTTTATTGTGGGGCTAAGCACACAATAAACTCTCATCTTTCCTTCCCTTTTTAGTTGGCTTCTTATCATGAGGTGAATCTCATGCTAGTGAGGATGCTCAGGCACAAAAGTAGCCTTCTGTGTAGCCAGAGTACAAAAGGCAGCAGGGCACATCTTCCCATAATGCCTTTCAAGCAACAAACGCAAGTGGGATGCCTCTCTCTCTCTCTCTCTCTCTCTCTCTCTCTCTCTCTCTCAATAAAACACCCCCCCCAAAAAAAACAGTTTGTAAAGCTACAACCACAGTATCCTTAAGGCTCATTTCTAACATATTTATTTATTTATTTATTATATTTGTTAATCGCCCATCTGGCCGGTCACATAATATTCAAAGATCACGGCTATACCAATATTTGCATTGTATCAAGGAATCTATCAAGGAATACCAACAATTACACATTTTTAAAAAGCAAAAGTAGCATGTTAGCTATTAGAAAAACACCCAAAATCCATACTACTGTAATATCTTTCTGAGACCAACTCAAACATCACAAAAATGTGCAAGCTTCAAGATGTTACAAAAAGCAGGCTGTTGTTCTTGGAGTTAAGAAGTAATAAGTTGCCATACTTCTTATGACAACATTAAGTCATAACTCAGAGGGTTACGAGCATCCAATGCAGAGTGGGGGAAGTGGCGGAAGTGATATCCGCCTCCCCACTCCTCTTGCTCTGTATTTCAGCTGGGTGGCCGATTTCAGCTGTCTAGCTGTGGTGCTTTGGGAGGGGAAAGAAGAAGGCTTCAGTGCTGCCAGGTTACCTTGTATTCTGTTGGTCCCAATCTCCTCCCCTCCCTGCCCCCCGGAAAGCCCCGTTTACCTGCTCCAAGGTCACTTTTCTGACCGCAGAGAAGCAGCCAGTGTGGTTCATTCTATGTCAGCAGTGTGTGGGGGATCAGAGTGCAGGTCCCCAGCTCTGAGGTCTAAGCTCTGTTTCCGACCTCAGATCTGGGAATCCAAAGAATCCTATAGCCCCCCCCCCACCTCAGATGATGTATAGAGGCCATAGAATTGCTCTGTTAGTGTTGAATTCAGGGTCAGGGGTCAGTGTTGAGCAGGCCAAAGGCAAAGGGGCAGGGCCAAGATACCAAAAAATACCAGCATATTTTAGGTTAAAGCTCTTAATGCCAGTTATTACGTCTTAGGAGAGGCTTTCCAACCTTTTAGAATGGAAGCAGACTGTGCAAAAGCCAGGAAACCACCAAAGGATTGATAGAGGGTGGGGCTAGGGAAAGGGCTTCTGGGGAGCCAGACTGAGACCCCAGCTGGGCTGGATTTGGCTCCCGGGCCTGAGGTTCTACACCCCTGATTTAATGTAACATAACATGTACGTTGCCCCTGAATTGCAATTCCCCTTCTACTGCTGTGCGGTGTTCCATACAAGCATTGTTAAACAATGTCAAATGAGATAGTTATGGAATTAAGAATAAGACGTGAGTCAACAGTGTAAAATTAATTTGGGGCATACTAAAATTAGTAAAACTCAGGGATGTCAGATACTTTGATGTTGATTCAAGCCAATCTTTATACATTCTAAATGATGAATTAAGTGGCACAGGGGGGAGGAGAGATATCGCTGCAGCTGAGATTTTAATCTATCAAGATGCATTCTAGAGAACCAACGTGATTTATTTATTTATTTATTATATTTATACCCCACCTTTTTTTCCTACAAGGAACCGCGGCTTACATAATCCTCCTCCTCCTCTCCATTTTATCCTCACAACAACCCTGTGAGGTAGGTTAGGCTGAGAGTTAGTGACTGGCCCAAAGTCACCCAGTGAGTTTCATGGCTGAGCAGGGAATAGAACCCGGATCTCCCGAGTCCCAGTCCAACACTCTCACCACTACGCCACACTGGTTCCTTGATTAATCCATGATTCTGAGGATTTGTTTGGACTTGCTCATGCAATCAGTTATCCACAGATAGTAAGTCTAGAGCTGCATTGAACCTCAAACGCGTTTATGCAAATCATGGAGCAGAAAAAGGCAATTTGAAAGAAAGGAAGGGTCCCTCAGTAAGGGAGGGCTCTTTACTTGTCTGTTCCACAGCAAGAAAATCCATTTGTACTTGAATATTAAAGTTGGATTTCTGTCCTTCTGGTCCTTACCATACTCCTGGACATCAGAGACAATCAGAAGTCCAGAGGTTGCATTGATACATGTAGGGATGTATCCAAATGCATATAAAAAATGCTTATTTTAGAGTGCAATCCTAAAGGATTACTAATCCACCAAGAATGTAGCCCTCTCCTATCTTACGCAGGAGCCAGGCAGGGGAGGAGGAGCGGAGGATGGAGCCAGAAATGCCTCCCGTTCCTCCTTTTCTTTACATTTTCAGTTAGATGAGCCTGTTGGATCATCTAGTCAATCCACTCCACTGTATTCTTGGCGGGGCAGGTGATGGAGAGGCTCTATAATCCTGGCCTCTCTTCCTCCATCCTCTCCCTGCCTACTGTCCTGGCCCCTTTTCACTCTCCCCAAGCTCTTCCAACATCACTGTTGTGACCTCTTAAGGGTAGCCACCATGATGCTTTCTGCAGTGGCTGCAAGGGGTGGGGGAATGATCTAATCTTGGATTTCCCGTCCTGAGGTTGCAACTTGTCTATGGCCTTGGGAGGGTGAATCTGCCATATCCTATGGAACATAGGATTGCTCTGCCCAGGCCAGTACTATTTAGAAAAACATACTTTGAGAGAAAATGCATTCAGAATGGCATATTGTGTGATAAAATACTTCAGAACTATCTATTTACATATGAATTTTCATGCAGTTTTAAAAAATAATAATCACAGATTAACATGGAAATGGGAGGGAACAAACCTGTGAATAAACAGATGTGAAATTTGACTCGGACCAGAAATTGAGATGGACCAATCCATTCCTATCATAAATATATCCTAGGGTGCACTAGACACTGTCTAGACAGCCATAGGATAATTCGAAGTCCCAGCTGCAACCACGGAAACCATTCTGAGGTCGGAGTTGGGACTCTGAATTTGAAGCGCCTTCCTGCCACCTTGCAGTCGGTGGAGAAAGATGCCGGCTGCAGCTCCGAGGTCACAAGACCAACCTCAGAGCTGGTGCTGGGCGGGTGTTTGGGAGGGCAGGGAAGGGAGGAGTGAGGCTCCATCAGGATACGATGTATCCCAGCGGTGCTTCAGCCTGTCCTCCTTGCGAGCAGGCACAAAAGACTGAGACAGCTGAAATGAGCCATCTAAGTCTTTTGCCGGGAAGGAGAAAGCGCGGAGGCAACCTACGCCTCCACACGCCTTCCATTCTCAATAGGATGCCCATGATCCCCCAAGCTCAGAGGGTTACAAGCAGCCACATTGGACCATGTTGTTAATGGGCTAAGAAACTCTTCCACTGAACGATTCTGCTTTCACATGGAGGTTCCCTAGGGATGCACAAAATCCCCCAAAGAATTTTATTTGATACAGAAGGAATTCGTCCTCTTACTTCTTAGCCAAGAGCAGGATTCTTCCAAAATTCAGGTGACTCTGACAAAAAAAAAAAAAAATTGGCTAGTTCCCTCAGATATTTGAAGAAATGGGCCTACAAATCAATCTTTATTTGCTTTAAAGCATAGGTCATCAAAAGACACGAAACTTGGCATACATGATTACACATAACTCGACAAGAGTGCTAAAAATACTAAATACAGAGCACAGATGCCAATTATTGACAGAGCTCTCACATAATGTAGAGATTTATACCAGAGAGTCTCTGTTACAGCAAATTGCATTCAGCTTTACAAAATTATCTTTAATTTTTTTTTTCTGGCTCCCACTGAAAAGAGAGCAATTTTAGTTTATATGTAACCTACATGTCATTGTTGTTCAATAACAGGCATATTTTTGGCAATGTCATCCTGAAATACTGTTCCTAGCTAGCAAGTCAGATATAAACCTAGCTCAAGGGCAGGAATAAAGTAGGCAATGCAATAGATAATGGGATCTCTCTTCTGTTACCTGCATTCCACAAATGTAGAGTGTCTGTTCATATAAACTTTTAGTGCATCTATCTTCAAGGACTCATACTGGCCCTGCCATGAGGCAGCTCATCTCAGGAAACCGATTCTGAAGTACTATTAAGAAAGTGTCAATTATTTGGGTTTTCTGCCTTCAGCACCAAAATGTTTCAGGTCATTCCTGTCATAGTAGGCTTAGATGGCTTTAAAATGGGATTAGACAAATTCATGGAGGATAAGTCTATGAATGTCTACTAGTCATGAAGGCTATATGCTTCCTCAAGATCAGAGGCAACATGCCTCTGAATACCAGACACTGGGGAACAAGAGTGGTTATTGCCCACTTCTCCTATTTGTGGGCTACTCATTGGCATATGGTTGCCCACTGTGAGAAACAGAATGTTGGACTAGATAGCCCTTAGGTCTGATCCAGCAGGGTTCTCCTTGTGTTCTTACTCTCTTAGGCATGGTTTGGAATGGAGGTGCTATAAAGTCTGTCCACAAATTACAGTCAGATCATAAAAGTGGTTTTCCATTATATGGCTCATCTTTTTTCTTTTTCTTTTTTAATGTAACCATGTGAAACATTCATTCATTCATTCATGTTGTATTCTGCGGCTGCCTTTGCATGGAATAGACACCCAAGTTGGCAAACAGTATAAATGAATAAATGAAAATGTTAAACAATCAAACAACGCATTAAAAGCCAATTACAGACTAAATCAGAGACAGAATGGCAGATAAAACCTGAAACAAAAACTAGCCAGATAAATTAACCAGATAAGTTAAATGTCTGCTGGAACAGAGGTCCTAAAATAGAAAAAAACATGCACTTTTGAGGACAGACGATAGATAGATAGATAGATAGATAGATAGATAGATAGATAAGTGTGTGTGTGTGTGTGTGTGTGTGAACAATATTTCACTACAGTTTTACACAGACAAAAATAAAAAATCCATGAATGTATTTCTAAGTTCCTAAGACACAGGAGGCCTGTTTTAAACTAAAGTATGAAATGAATGGGGAGCCTGTAGAGAAATGACAGTGTACCAGCTGCCTCTGCAGAAATGTTGATAGGAAAAATGTGTAAGGTGAGAAAATAATAAGAGTTTCTGGAAGCCTCAAGGAAACTTTTTACCTTCGAGACTCGTTTGTTTAACCCTATGAACTGGTGCTCAGTCTTTGTCACAGTGGATCATCCTCTCCCAGCTGGAAGAAGAAAATTAGCTTGTGTCATGGTAGCTGTTTGTTGTTTTCCACTGTGGTACTCCAACCTGTGTTGGTGCTTCCATCGTCTGAGAATAATGTCTGCTATGCTCCAGGGCTCAATTAATTATTTGTTGCACTCACTGCAGGCCTTTTGGGATATCAGACTAAAGTTCCAAGCAACTGCCCTTTCCACAAGTATGGAACTAGGAATATAAGAATATAAGAAAAGCCATGCTGGATCAGACAAAAGGTCCATCTAGCCCAGCATCCTGTTTCCCATAGTGGCCATCCAGATGCTTCTGGGAAGTCAACAACCAGGGCATGAATATAATAGCCCTCCCCAGCTGTTGCCTTCTGGCAACTGGTATTCATTGGCATACTGTCTTTGAACCTGGGGATCCCAGTTATCTAGCAACGCTAATTACCATTGATAGACCTATCCTTCAGAAATTTGTTGAATTCCTTTTAAAACTGTATAAGCTAGTGGCCATCATAACATCTTGTGTCAGTGAGTTCCATGAATAAATTCATTATGTGTTGTGTGAAGTATCTGTTCTGTTCCAGATGATGACCCCAGATTTCAACTGCCTGTTGACACTTTCAAAAGGCTACAAAAGTTTAGTTAGGCACCACTTTTCTTTTCAGAAACCATACTGATTTTTCCCTAATAAGTCTTGTTCTATTTTTAATAAGTCTACCTTTAATTATGCTTTCCACCAACTTCTCTGGAGCATCACATTGGCTATTTTCCCATCCTTTGATAAGGAGAAAAGTTACATATTTTTATTGGTTGATCAGCAGCTTCACATTTTAGTTCTTTTCAAAACAACTTGAATGGATGGTACCTGGACCCAGTGATTTGCTAATTTTTAATTTGTCAATGAGCCCAGCTAGAACATCATCACTTGTCACATCAATTTGACTATTCTTCAAATGCCCTTTCTGGAAGAAGAAGAAGAAGAAGAAGAAGAAGAAGAAGAAGAAGAAGAAGAAGAAGAAGAAGAAGAAGAAGAAAGTGGTTCAGGTATCTCTCCAATTAAATTATGAACAGTTTCAAACACTAAGAATGTGCACATCCTGCCAATTGCATTAGGTTTTTTCAAAAATTCCTTGAGCAGAGAACATAATGTTGCATTCTCAATCAGAAGCTAGGAAGTAATAACCATGCTTCTAAAAATTTAAAATGACTTTACTTGCCAACAAAATGCAAGTGAGGAAGCTGACAGACAGCTCTCTTTTGGAAGGGCATTCCAAAGCATGGATGCCAACATTGAGAAGGTCCTGGAAGATTTGAACTGAGTAAAAGTAGGAACGAGAACAAGGCCTTCTCTGCTGACCTAAGCAAACAATAAGGAACAGAAAGTATCCTTTAAGATGCACATACCATAGCCATTTAAGGCTCCAATGATAAGGTGCACAGTGTGAATCGGTCCCTACGGCTATTAGCAGCCAATGCCATTGAGCTGGAATAAGTGGGATATGTTGTCTATTATTCATCTTCATTTAAAGTCAAGCCAATGGGAATAAGACCTTCTGGACTCAATGGGACTTACATATATATGTAAGATAGATAGACTAACAACAGAATACTTTCAAAATATATTTACAGTTAAATGTTTTGGCTTCTGCCCTCATCAGTAGCTGTCATGGATACCAAGAGTGGCAGTTGGTATGCTGGAAAATAAAAAAAATTCCTAAGGAGAAAAAGCAGCAACAACCAGTGGTATGGTATGAGCAGCGTAATGCTTATGAATTGTCCTCCAGCTTAAGGTCACATGGACTAAGAGTTCTGAGTCTGTAGATCCAGAAGTTTTCCTTTTTGTCAAGGATGACAGTGTCTTCTGTTTGTTCAGTTGGAAGCAACTATCTGAGAGACTATGTGCAGGAGAGGTAAAATGCCTTGCATCAGGCTGCTGTAGGTTTGTGTCTTTTTGTAAGAATCACAGATTTGTGGTTACAGGATCTTGTTCTTAAGTCCATCATAGTTTCCCCTAAATATTACACATGCCATCCTTTGGCTTTTACATTCAATTAAATAAATCACATCAGCAGAAGTGCATTTTACCAATTGTCTAATGCAATAAGTTTTGGTAGTAACTGTGCTCCTAAAAGAAGTGGTTTCTTGGAGCTAGCTGCAGGTAATAATGCATTGATTTGTATTGGTGTGATACTGGGTTGCAAATAATATCTTGTTTAAGTGCTGCTTTAGCTAACAATTCATGCAAATTGGGTGGTTTTCTGAATGTGATGCATGGTGGAGAATGAATGGCTTCCTTTAAAGGAGCACAATAGGATATAATAGGGTAACTATCTTTCATTATCTGGTGGTAATTAGGGGCAGCAGGGTGGTACTCCACAACAAATGGAATGCAATTTTCTTTCAAAGAGTTAGCCCTTGCTTCATAAAGGAGGATATCCCTGGATATTACTGATGCTCAGTTGATATTATAGATAGTCAATAATGTGACTAGGGTATCTGAATTGTTGGAGATGTTCTTTAAGTTCCTTATGACTTCTTGAGAAGTTTTCTTCACTATTGCAAATGTGTTTTATCCTAAGAGCCTACACACACACACACACAGAGAGAGAGAGAGAGAGAGAGGTACATATGTCTTGTGCTCCTAATCACAGATAAAAGTCCAAATTGCATTGTCACCTCTATGTGCTTAGTCTTCGTGTGGAGGAAGCAGTGGGACTATGCTGTGCCCTCCCTGTCCCTGGCATCAGGGCCAGCGCTACCGCTAGGCAAACTAGGCGGCTGCCTAGGGTGCATGGCTGAAGCGGGCACAGAAATACTCCGCTCCTGCCAGCTAACTCTTCCTCACCGCCCCCGGGACTGCTGGGTGACACGCCTGCCGCTTGCGGAGCCCGGATCTGTCGGCGAGGCGGCCGGGCGGGGCAGCCACAGAGACGCCACCGGCCATGGGTGACAAAGGCACCACCAGGTCAGAGAGAGAGAGAGAGATGGAGGGGGGAGAACAAGGTGGGAGGGATACTAAGGTTTTGAGAGAGATTTTAGAAAGGCGTTTGAGACAAGATCCAAGTAAAGTTAGGTGTGTGCCTCAGGCTGCCATCCTGAATATTTTTCTTTATAAGAAGGACCCCTTCAAATCAATCGGACTTACTCTCCACACACACACACACACACACACACACACACACACAACGCGTTAGGGAATCACTGGGGGTCGCGCTCGGCTTTCCTTGGCGGGTGGTGCCTCTTCCCGAGCTAGGCCGGGTCAGGAGCGCACGTGGCGGCGGCGACCAGAGTGCAGAGCCTCCGCGCGGGCGGCGAGGCCAGCTTGGCAGTGGCTGGCTGGAAACGGGTGCTGGAGGCGCCGCCGCCAGGCCCGTGGAGGGCTGCTGGCCCTGGTGGTGGGGCCAGGGTGGGTGGGGGCGCTGGACGAGCAGGTGTTTCTCGGCACGAGAGGGGGGGCACTAAATATAATTTTGCCTAGGGCGCCAAACTGCCTTGCACCGGTCCTGCCTGGCATCCATGTGACTGGTACAGTGCCTGAAAGTGAGAGACTGGGGGCATAATATGCATGGAGGCAAGTGCCTGAATAGGGCTAAAGGAACCTGTGGGTTAACGGCACGATGTGCCTTTGGTTCAGGAGTCTCACTCAGGGTGAAATGTCCTTAAATGGGGGTAGAGAACAGCTGGCCTGTGGCTAGATGTGGCCTGCAGCACTTATGGATCCAGCCTGTGGCCGTCTCTCCTCAGCACCCCCTCCTCCAGCACAGTAATCAGGCTTACTAAATATGAGCATGTTCAAAGCCTAATTGCCACAAGTGCAGGGGGATGATTTTCAGGGGGCGGCAGTTGGGGAGAGAAGGGGCAACCCTTCCCTACACTCCACTTATGTTACGATCACCCCACAAATCAGAAGCACACAGCAATTAGGGTTTGGGAAATAAGGAGTTGTATGAAAAAAAGCTAGGCTTGTATGAAAAAATCGTTTCAGTCATTTTAGATCAGGATTTGCCTAGCCTGCACCTTCTAGGCCAGGGTTTCTCAACCAGGGGGAAATTCCCCCCCCGGGGGGATTTTAGGGTTTCAGTGGGGGAATTGGGACCACAGACTCAAACTGTTGGAATACTGATCTTTCTACAAATTACAATTCTTCTTTTAATTTTTTTTTATTTAGTTATAAACTACATACAACACTGTAAAACAAAAACATACAACTACAGTAAATCATAAGGTGCACCCCCACCCGCCTAGGGACCAACTAATATACTTCCATCCCCTTAATCAATTGAATTCCACATTCCAAAAATATAACATATCCTGACAAGGCATACTTACAAATTGCAATTCTACCGATTGTACATAATCTACAGGACATCACACCTTATTGTATGGCACAGATTAAATCAGACAATCTTGGAAAGGGGGGAATGACATTCTGACATATGGTGAAAAGGGTGCATGGGGCAAAAAAGGTTGAGAACCACTGCTCTAGAGTGAACATGGACTTGGATGCAATCTATGGTCAAAGTCTGTACATTTCCAAGCTTGCAATGTGATTTGCGGACCAAAAAAAATGCATTTGACAGCATGTGTACATTTGAGAATGCGCATGAAAAGATTTGTACTTTTGAAAAATGTGCACAAATACATTTTAATCAATGGGCATACATTTCAATGATGCACTTAAGTGATGCATACATTTGGGAAAATGTGCATGAAAATATGCCTGGATTGTCATGCAAAAAGGAAAACAAAAACAAAGCATGCAATCTGCTACCGACTCGAGTCAGAACAAGCTTTGAGATGGAATTCAGAGAACTTCAGTGAGCTCAATTTTGCTGGTTCACGCAGCCCTGGTGGCAGCTTGGAGGGTTGGCCCAGAGACAATGTAGCCCTTCCGGTTCTACACCCCTGTCCTAAAATATAGAGAGCATGACAAATTGCATCACTCAATGTGCTTTGTGTTGTTGGGGGGAAACCCAATTATTTACTGTATTTATATTTATAGTCAAACTGTCTATCCCATTTCCTCCCTCCAACTGAGGGCCCCCAAATTGCTATCAATGTACAACAAACAACATCAATGGTACAAAAAAACAAAGATCTCCATCAATTAAAACACTGAAAGAAATAGCAGCACATCATCACCAGACTAAGAACACCATAGAAACAACTCAGAGAGCCCAACGAACAGACAATAACTTAAACAGGGTAAAGGCTTGCTGAAACAGAGAAATCTTCCAGCAAGAGAAGGTAACCAGGAAGGTAATCTAAGCTCTTGGGGCAGGGAGTTCCATATCTGGGGCAATGCTGTTGAAAAGGCCCACTCATGTGTTGCCACCAACTTTACCTTAGAAGGATGTGGCTCATGCAGGACAGGGCTGTACGGAGAGGATGGGCAGATTCACATGGGAGGAGGCAGTTCCTCAAGTAGCTTCGTCCCAAGCTATTTCAATATCGCATAAGCCTGGGGTCTCCTACGTGATGCCTATGGGCATTAATATGCCCATGGACACCTCTGTTGGCACCCACCAGGCTCCCTGACCCTCCTGACTTTTATTTTATTTCTTAAGATCATGATGATGATGATGATGATGATGATGATGATGATGATGATTTATACTGGGAGGCTGGCATACTACAAAGTCAAGGGCTGCCCTCCAGTGCCATCTTTATTTGGGTTCAAAAGAATGGCTTTGTGTTTGGGGGCTCAGAGCCCACCTCTGTTTGTAATGACTTAGGTTTTTGGGGCAAGTTACTTTTCTTTTAGGGTTTCTCTACATGAGGTGTTGATTGTGTGCTTAACCTGGTGCTTTACTGAGGCATTTTCTTCCATTTTCTTTGCGGGAGGATTAGAGCATCCTCACGCAAGGTTTTTTTCTGGGGGTTTCCTCTCTGCCTTTGTATATGTTCCTATATGTTCCATTACACAACACGAGGTGGAGCTGTGGTATAGAGCGGAATTGAGAATTTACACAAGGGCTCTGTAGCGAATAATGGTGCCAGCCAGGAAAAGTACTGCATTTTCCTTGTTCTAAAGAAAGCCACGAAAATGGCTGTAGAACATGGAGGAAGCACTGGAGGATGACGATGTCGTGAGAAGGACCCACAAACTTCCATGAGTAAAAGAATCACGAGTGCGCAATAAATGCTGGTGTGGAGAAGCCCCTAGTCTCACCAGTTTGCCCTCTTAAAAATGAGTGTGTTGTGACTGGCCTTGCCAACCATGGCAGCCATTTTGTGAATGGGCAAGTCCTGCCCCCAAGGCAGCAATTTTGGGAGAGCACCCATGACACTTTCCCAAAATTCCAAATGTGCCCACCAACCCAACATATCTGGGAAACCCTGGCACTGTAATCTACCTGACTCTTATTTAACAAAGCAATCAAAACCTGTGTAGTATTTTATAAGAGTACAGGGTCCATGCCTGCAGCTTTTAGACCTCCCTTCATGTCAGGACTCTTTCCTTCTCCAGTTATTGCTATATTCCTGTTTGTGGTGCAAGCCAGTGAGACTTGGATAATCAAATGGGTAACATTAACAGATCAAAAGAACTCTTACGAAAAATTAAAACATAAATATGATTTTTTAAAAGCAGGAAACATTGGGGAGGTGTCAACAACATCATGGTAAACAAAAGATGCCCCCATACACACGCAGACCACACACACATGCCTTCCCATTTCAGTTTTCCTGGGACACATTTCTCGGAGCAGCATAACATGACTTCATGTTTGAATCTCCCTCCCCCATGCCCGCCACACACACACACACACACACACACACGCAGCAGCGCTTGCAGCAGAAACAGAAGCTACAGTAAACATCTATCAAAAAGAGTTTAATTAAAACATTAAACATCATGCCACAGAGAAATCTCCTTTTCCGGCAATAAAACCTCACCGCTGAGTTAATTATTTAATGTAAAGTATTTGCTTCCCTCTGTCTGCGTATGAGAGATTAACATATTAATGCAAATGTAATTATGTTGCAAAATTCCTTTTTAATTTGCACTGTATTTCAGCATGTAAGGTTTCCATGAAATCTGTTTTCCCTCCTTTTTGGTAACCTCCAAACATAGAAGGGCATATCACATTTATTGTTTTCGTTGTAAACTGGGAGCTCAGGCTACCCCAAAAACAAAACCCCTTCTCTTTGTTTGCTTGTCAGTGTTTTCTGAAAGTCCAGAGTTTGTGTGTTTTTTTTTAATCTTGCAGATAGATTGCTTAAAACAGGAGTGGGGTATCTCCATGTGACAATAGTATCTATACTATCAGAGTTCCTTCATGCAAGGAGAGACTCTGACCCAATCGCGGCTCCTATGCCTCAGGCAACCGTGGCTGGAGGTGTGGCTGCAGTGCATGGTGGGGCAGGGCTTGCCCAATTGGCCCCACAACCCGCTCGTGAATTCTTTCAACGTGTGCATGTGTCTGTGTCTGTGCGTGTGGCGGGTGTGTGTGTGTGTGTGTGTGTGTCAAGTAAGCCCCACTAGTGTGATTTAGTTAAAATGCCACCACATGAACCAAATACATTGGGGTTGGCTGGTACTAGGTGGATGTATCTTGATATTAGGACTTTAAAATATGTTTGGAATGTAGGTGTCGTCCCGTCCCCCCCGTTTTTGGTATTGAAAACAACACCACACCCCATTTTGAAAGGGAGGGGAATCTAAATGAATAACAAATTGGTTTGGAACATGGATGTTTTTTAATAAAATGTATTTTGATTAATACAAAATATTAAAACAGTTCATTGCCATACATTACATAATTTCTGGCTATTATCACAAGTCCCCACATTAAGTTGATGGGCACATTAAAATTTTGAGAGTGTGTGGTGGGTGTTTTCACAAAATGGCAGCCAATGGGGGTGGGGTTGCCCATTCAGAAAATGGCTACCAGGTTGGGTGTGGCTGGTAACAAAGCACCCATTTCCCAGAAAGCAAACTGGTCAGACTACAAAAAAAGTAATTTCCCCAAGAATCTAAGTACAAGGCAGAGGTGAGGGTCTGATCCCCAAATCAAAAGATAAAAGCACTCTTTTGAATCCAGTTTGCTGCTCAACACCCATTATACAGAAGGCAAACTAATGAGGCTCAGAGATAAGTAACTTGGATGAGGAACTGCCTACAAGGCAGAGGTAGGTCTGATCCCCAAATCACACATTTGCCCCAGAAAGCACAACAAAATACGGTACCAATTTTACAGAATGTAAATTGTAATTCACTGAGCAATACCAAACGCGGGCACACCCACCCACCAGGACCAGTGCAGGGCAGTTTGGCGCCCTAGGCTAAATTATATTTAGCGCCCCCCCTCTCGTGCCATGGGGGGGGGGCTCCAGAAAGCAGCCCTGCTCTGCAACCTCCCGCCGCCACCGCCACCACCGGACACCCCCCGCACGCTGCCGCTGCCGCCCCCCACCTACCTTCCCACGCCTCCTCCGAAAAGGGACCCCCGCGCTCTGTTTTTGGCCGGGGGAAACCAGAGCAACAGGGCTGTTTAAGCCCTGTTGCCCTGGTTCCTCCCGCCAAAACAGAGCACGGGCGGGGCTCCGGAAACAGCGCGGAGAAGGTAGGTGTCGGGGGGGAGGCGGCGCGTAGGCGAAGTGAAGCGAGGCGAGGTGGGGGGGAGGCGGCGCGGGGGGGGAGGCGGCGCCGAGGCGAGGCGAGGTGGGAGGCGGCGCGGAGGCGAGGCAAGGTGGGGGGGAGCCGCCCAGGCTCGGCCCCACCACTACTCCGGGCGCAATCCCCCGCACTGACCTGGCTTTCTCGGTGAGGCGGGCGGGCGGGCAGGGCAGGAGCGCACCAGCAGCGAAGAGGAGCGCAGCGTTCTGCGCCCTCTTCCCCTACGCGCCCTAGGCAACAGCCTAGTTGGCCTAGCGGTAGCGCCGGCCCTGCCACCCACACACATCACACACACAAAACCCAGGCAAAACACACACCATGACAAAAACAAACCATCTCTCTCTCTCTCTCTCTCTCTCTCTCACACACACACACACACACACACACACACACACGGAGGGAGGGAGGGAGGGAGGGAGGGAGGGAGAACAAAATGGAAAAAACAACACTGGGCAACTTTGCAAGACTGGTGTAACCCACCCTTTCTCAACCACAGTCCTGCCTCTGCAGTATGGGAATAATAATAATAAAAAACTTTATTGGCATGCATTGTCAGGTTACTTTTTTAATATTTATAAACTCAGAAAAAATATTAACAAGATTTGAGTTAAAAGATCCTTGAGTCGTGAACTCCTGTCTTTCCTGCTACCTTTTGTTTTTTGGTAGACACACTACTGCCCAATCTGAGCTACACCAAACTCTTGGATTTCTAAATTCTTTTTTTATGAGACTGCAATTACTTCCTAACAGGGAAGACCCTGAAAAGGCTTAAAAATGAACCAGAAAGTCACTTTTCCAGATAGTGGGTGTGTTAACCAATGCTACGACTTCATTCATTGGCTAAAAACACTGAAAAGCAGGAGCAGACTAGTTTCTCAGAAAACAAATGGGCAGAATAGGGGCTGCACATTTTACCTCATATCTTGGGTTCTAAAAGGGCTGGAGACTTGCTTTAAAAAAAGAAAAGAAAGCTGGGAATCTGGCGATTATGGCCCATCGGGGGGGTGTGTGTGATCAACTGCATCCCCTTTCCTGCAGATGCCCATGCACCCACCATTTTTATTTTCTAAGAATGTCTCTGGAGCCCAAAGGCATTCCTGGCAATAAAGATGGCCTTGGAGGATGGCATTTCACTTTGCAGCATGCCAGACTCTGAGTTCATCTTTAAAAAATGGAATAAAAATCAGGAGGAGCCAGGCAGGCACCAAGAGAGGTGTCCATTGGCACAGTGGTGCACACAGACACCACTTAGCAGACCTTGGCATTAAGGGATGTATGTATTCCATCCGTTGATGTCTGCGGTTTGGCCTTCTGATACTCAATAAATAAAGTATCACATTCTTGTCTCTTTTCTCAAATACAAACTTAATTGTTAAGTTTGTATATCATTGCAGATTTGTAAACCCCTCCCCCCCACTTCTGGAATCATAGGTACCTCCTACTATCTAGCATAACATAACTGGGCTGCAACAATCCTATAACAAGGTTGAATAGCCCTTTTGGGGCCCAGGGCCATATGCTTTCATGGGAAAATAGTTAGGGGCTGCATACCATCACTGGCAGGCATGGCCAAACCAAAGTGGCCAGTGCCAAGGCCAAGAGTGGGCAGAAATAACCTCTCTCTCTCTCTCTCTCTCTCTCTCTGCTTCTCTGTCTGTCTGTCCCCCCCACCACACACATCCATGTACACAACTTCACATCCATTCACATACACCCACCCCGGCTCCCCACTCCCACAAACATGTCAGCTAGCCTGCAGGGATGGGGACTTGGACTCGAGGACTCGACTCGTGAGTCGGACTGAGTCCCCCCTCTGACTCGAGTCAGACTCGAGTCCCAATATTTTTAAGGGGACTCAAGATGAGACTCGGGACTCGAGACCAAGGACTCGTGTTCCAAAATTGTGTTCCTCAAATGCAACATGGATAGGTTTTAGGAAGTACAACAAGTTTATTTTTAAAAAACATTTTCCTAAAATGCAACCTTTCAGACATTTTGGGTTTGGCTGCCTCTGCCTGCCTGCTTTGGGGTTCCCTGCCTCCTCTGCCTGCCTGGTTATTTTGGGTTTGTCTGCCTGGTCTGTTCTTGCCAAAATCAGTTGCAGAGTTTTGTTGAGATGCAAAAAGGCACACTAGTGCCTAGAATTTATTTAAGCCACACATCTGAAATAGCCTTATTTTGTTGGGGGAAAAACCCCATTGATTTTAATAGGGACTCGTGGAGTCAGCTTTGGGAGTGACTCGTGAGTCACCATTTTGGACCAAGAACTTGGACTTGGACTCGAGACTTGGGGTCCAAAGACTCGTGACTCGACTCGTGACTCGAGACCAAAGACTCTTCAACATCCCTGCTAGCCTGCTGGACTCCAGTGTCTCCGTCTGCCTGCCAGTGCCCCACCCCTTCCAGTGGCCAAACCAGGCACTGAGTCCTAGTGCCAGACAGTCAGGAGGTTGCTCTAGCGTGCACTCTCTGACTCTTGTCCATTTATGTCCACTGGCACTCACTGACTCACTCGTAGGGATGTGTGAATCAGCAAAACTTGAGCTCATCGAAGTTCTTCAAATTCTACCTCAAGGCTTGTTCCGTTCTGTGTGCATGTCAGATAGCAAGCTTTGTTTGTTTTCTTTCTTTTTGCATGATAATGAGTGTGCATATTAATGCATATTTTCCCAAATGTATAAATCAGTCGTGCACAACTTTGAAATATATGCATTATTCTCCCTTTAATTAAAACATGTTTGTGTGCATTTTTCAGAAGTACGTATTTTTCATTCATTTTTTTTGGTCCACGAATCACATTGCAAGCTTGGAAATGTGTGGACCTTTGACCACAGATTGTGTTTAAGGCCATCATCAGTCCAGAAAGTGTAAACTGGGTGTACCCTGATTTAAAAAAACAGACAAACTGAAACTAATTTCTAATACACCTAATGTTGAGTGCTGCTCTTGGCCTTTATCAGTTTTTTCAATTGTGCATTTTGTGTAGTTTACCCCAAATCTTGATACAACAATGATTCTGATCATCTTTTCAATTTAAGCAACATTGTTGCTACAATTCCCAGTGGTGGCTTATACAAAGTAAATAAAAATAAGCTCCCCATTGTGATTCTGAAACATTTTGTTATACACCAGTCTCAACCCAAATTCAGAAAACAAAAGACTCCTCTTCCAAATGGTATTGTTCTGTCCACTCTATAATTTAAGGCTCCTTTGTGAGTCTTCTGAAAAGATTTATCTTTGTTTGAATACCTGTAAAGGGAGGGGGTGTCTTCTTTAGAGCTCAAAATTAAACTGATATTTTAAAAAAAATAATCCTTAGGCTACCAAGCTGGGCTTTGTATGCAGATAGGCTTGAGTTAAGGTTCAATTTCAGAAGAAAAGACAGCACAATATATGCAACAAAAAGGATAAAATAAGTCTTTTTATAGAGGTAGTTTGGGGGGGAAATTCTAATGAATCCTATCCAACCATAAAATCATGTAGAAAATGAATCCTATCTGACAATGAAATAAAAGTGAAACAAATTACAAGGTTCCTATATTCGGAGGACAAATTAATTTCATGTTTGGAATACTAATTGTGCACTATAGGGCCTATAACTATTTATTGTGCCTGCTTAGACAGTCACCAAAAAGGTGTGTATTTTAATCTCCAATGAACAACATGTTCCTGTCTGTAATACCAAAGAAGAACAGAGCAGAGGCTCATGGGACATCAGAGAAACTTAATGCGTACCGTATCTCTCTCTGGACACTGCATGTAGCCAGAGCTTTGAAAGTTGTTCCAGTTGTCCTATGAGGCATGAACTAGGAGAAAAATGAATGTTAATGGAAGCGGTAATAGGCCTGTGGTGAATTTAATTTGGGATAATTTTTGTACAGCTCACTGTGAAAGCAATGAAAGCAAAATGGAGAGTGAGGGGGAGAGGCATGACACTGCTGCACCCTAACATGCTAAGGGATGTGCGGACTCCGTGTGTCTGTGTGTGTTTTTTAAGAAAGCCAACTATTAAGATCTGAGAGCAGCTCTTACTTAGAATACCTTCAAGAGGCATACACAAATACTGCTTGGGTGTGTGTTAGAAATAGGGTGGCAACTTATGCATCCCCCAAAAGAGGACAAATGGGGATTCAGATTTGCATAATTGATATGTATAGTTGCAAAGCTGATAGTTGCATATGCTCATTTATATGTATGGTTGCAAAACTGAATCACTCTAATTTCAATAGAAATGCAGTATATCTCACCACAGTGGGGAATTCTGTGACCAGCTGACTTGTAGGCCTGCCTGCGCAGTAGACTGTGCAGGTGCTATATATCTTCTTGATCGGCAACTTCAAGTCCCCTGCTCACCCTTCTTATGGGTCTTTCGGGTGAGGCTGGTGCCTCCTATGGCAGTGGGGCTTCTTATCCATTGCAGCTTTTATTCCAAGCTTTATAGGAGCTGTCTATGATGATGCATCCCATCCCCAAAGCAGGTTCACCACCATGGAGCACCATGGATAGCTCTTATAAAGCTCAGAATAAAAACTGCAATGGATTAGGAGCCCCACTGACATAGGAGTCACCAGCCTCCCTTGGGTTCTTCATATTTCAGTTGGACTTGGACTGGACTGAGCAGCCCTTCAAAAACACCTTCAAACAGAGGACTGTCCTCTGACAGCCTTTCAAATAGAAGACTGTCCTGTGTAAAGTAGGACACATGGCCACCATTAGTACATGTTGCTTCCATCCTGGTATGAAATATGTTAGTACTTCTTGTCCTGGGCTGGGGATTTTAGGAGTCCTGGTTCCATCATTTTATGCACATTAAGGGCGCTCCCCCTTGTGATTCAGAAACATGTGTTTCTGTAGTGAAGCATAGTGGTGAGAGAGCCAGTGTGGCGTAGTGGTGAGAGTGTTGGACTGGGACTCGGGAGATGCGGGTTCTAGTCCCCGCTCGGCCATGAAACTCACTGGGTGACTTTGGGCCAGTCACTGACTCTCAGTCTAACCTACCTCACAGGGTTGTTGTGAGGATAAAATGGAGAGGAGGAGGAGGAGGATTATGTAAGCCGCCTTGGGTTCCTTGCAGGAAAAAAGGTGGGGTATAAATATAATAAATAAATAAATAAATAAAATGTTTAGACAGAAAAAAAATGTCCTACAACTCCCAGCATTCCAAGCATGGATGGCTCGGGAATGCTGGGAGTTGTAGCGGGGGTGTGTGTGTTTCTGTCTAAGCATGCATAGGATTGCGCCTCAAGTATTTAAAAGAAATTATGTCCTGTTTTCCTCAATAAGTCTTAGTTGTGTTTATTTGCAGTTTGTCTCAGGCTCCTGACAAGAATTAAATATCTGAGCATATTAGATTAAATATCTAATTTATTTAACATTAAATATTTATTTATTTATTTATTATATTTCTACACCACACATCAGCCAGAAGGCTCCCTGGGCAGTTCACAATCAATATAAACAATCATCATAAACTAGGGATGTACCCGAGTAGCCTGGCAGATAGGAGCAAGGCCCGAACTGGGCCTACTCGTGTCCGCCGGGCTACTCGGCCACCCATGCGGGCTTACCTGCAGGCTCTCCAGCTCTGCGCTCTGTTTTTGGCAAGGGAAACCCTGTTGCCCTGGTTCCTCCCGTCAAAACAGAGCACGGGCGGGGGTCCAGCGTGCTGGAGCAGTGGCTCCGGCGGCGGCGGAGGTGGCGGAGGTGGCGGAGGTGGCGCGCAGGACCAGGTAGGCGGCGGGGGGGTCCTGGTGGCAGCGGGGGGGGGCAGGTGGGGGCCTGGCAGCGGTGGCAGCAGCGGGGGGCGTGCGCAGGGGGTTCCCTGGCGGCAGCGTGGGCGGCGCGGAGAACGCTCTGCGCCGCTCTGAAGAGCGAGATCGGGCCGCCGCCGCTTGCAGGGGGCTGAGCCCGGAGCGAGCCTCCAGCCGACTCCAGGCTCGGCCCCACCACTAAAAAAATCACAATAATACCATTAATATAAAATACACTAGTACAATAGAACAGCTAAATAAGTCAATCTGGGGGGATGTTAGGTTTTGCATAGGCAGAACGAGATTACCACCTGACATCGGGATTATCACCTGACCTGGTGAGTGTTACTTGAGTTCAAGTACAGAAGGTCTTTGGTCAGGAGACATAGTCTCGAGGTGATATGACTCAGCAGCCTTGAACAGGTTTGGATAAACATGTTGATGAATAAGTTATACTACTGGTGAGTAATATCCTATTCATAGATGCAGGGTCTGGGGTATATAAGCTAGCACACTTGCTTGCTTCCGTTCATTCCTCTTCATCTCTCTCTGCTGCTTGTTCGTCTCGACATGTATAGTCTTGGACTTCACCATCTAGCCTTACCACTGGGGTATAGGTTTTGAGTCTGCTATGATGTAGTGAGTAGAGATGCATTGATTGCCTTAATCCCATGTAATTGGGTCTTACAAATAAACTCTTTAATCTTTATTAACTGCTGTTATCTCCTCCTTCCGCTTGCGTGACTGAGACTGAGGGTCATTGGCTAGGGGAGCTTTTGAACCCAAGTCAGTCCAACTCTCACATCGGTTATGGGCCCAGATAAGGATCAGATAACGATCTGATGGTTATCTGATGGGCAGATAAGCCACAGAACGCAGTTTGGAAAAATTCAGCAGTTATAGAGTTAAAGGAATTTGTTTACTATTTGTAAGAACGGTTTGTAAACAAACCGCAGAAGGCGAAGGTTTGTTGCTAAAGCTGGTGCTGATAACAGCGGCTTGGAATGCAGCACAACTGAAAAATGCAGAAACAGAGAGACGGAGGATTTTTCGTTTTGGAAGCAGCTGAAACGGAGGTGCCAGGCTTGGCAAAATCCGCGGTTCGGGCAGCTACTAGGCTGAAAAGTGAACAACGCTGGACACAAGGATTTCGTATTCCACAGCTTGCTGGAGTGATTGTCAAGAAGCTGTATCGGGCAAAGAAATAATCTTCAGGAGGCTCTGTGTCTTTGAGTCAAGGCTACAGGCAGTAGGATCATATTTCATTTGCAGTTTGCTTCTTCACTCAGCAGCGGATCAGCTATCTTTTGCATTGTATCAACAAGTGGCTTGGATTACAAATGCGTGGATTACGTCTGACGTGGGTAAAGCGTCTGGAGCGTCATGTCGCAGCAAAGCAAGGTCACGTGTGTATCTTGGGAAACTTGATACTACACGGAGGCTGTATCAAACCAGCGGAGGCGTGGTTTTACAGCAGGAGAAAAGCAGCGCGGCAGTTTTGAACAGAGAAAGCTGTGCTTAAAATGTGAAGCTGTTCTTCATTTTCTTCATGTGGGATCACAGAAGAAGGAGCTTGAAATCAGCAGGGGTGCTGCTGAAGGGAAAACCTTTATGTTTTAACCCAGGACATAACAAAATGGACATTATTTTGTTGTGGACCAGAAGCAGTGGATTGTTTAAACGAAGCTTTCTGTGTTGGACATAAATAAACAGGAAGAAGACTATGCAAATGGTCAGAGGTTTAACAGTCATGTTTTTGAAATGTATTTCTTGAAAGTTTGGATAACTTGGATTCAAGAAAGTGTAATATATGCTCTGAAATGTACTGAATGTATATATGACTTGAGTATATTGTGGATTTTTCTGTAGCAAAATGTAAAATACTGAATAATTAGGTATGTTTATATGGCAAAGCTAAGAGATGGATTATTTCTTTCATACTGTAATGGTGTAAATAAAGAAATGGAAAGTTGTACTGTTGCAACTATAAAAAGGTTAAATGCTTATATGTATGACATGTACATGCATGCATATCACATGATTGTTTGATCATTTAGATTCACAGGCTTGTGAAAGAAAATGCAAACTCTGGTGGGGAAAGCATTTGGAAATTGTAATTTTCACATGAAAGGTAATTTTGTGCACATAAACAAGGGATGCTAGCTTCAACAGGTAAACTGGAAGGCAAGCTGAAAAACAGTTCATTAAATTTGTTCTTGGTAATCTTGTGGATACTCTGATGGTTTTTAGAGGAAAGGCACGTTATTTCATGATGTCAATTGATCAATACACTAGGTACAGGTTGTGTACATGTTAGATAGAAAACTGAAATATTGAACAAAGTCAAGGTGTTTTGTGCTTGGATGGGAAACAAGCATATTACCCATGTTACCTATTTTCTTTTCAGATATGGGAAGTTCAATTCAGTGCATGTTTTGATGACTTTCTAACAGGATGTGATATTGAACACATGGATTGTGTAGAAGAGTAAACAAACACTCAGAAGAGGTGATACTAATTTGGATAATGAGGTTTGGGTAGAAGCTCTTAAATGTTTTGATTATGTACATGATAGAAGTTTTAGTTCTGTGCTGAACTGTACACCTTATAGAAAGTAGTGTAGAAAGCAGAATCTTCTGGAGAAACATTTCAGGATCTTGGATCTGATATGTATGTACATACACCTCAAAGTTAGAAGAAATCTGTAAGGGAGCTTACATGAGATTTTTCTAGAAATGAGAATATTGTGTTTCACATAAACAACACTTGGATAGTGAGATTATCTAGAAGTGTTAAGTATAATGCTGATTGAAAAGGTGAGATCATTTTTCAAAATTAATTCTGTTAATGCAGGGGATGCATCAAGCTCAGAGTCAGAATAGAAAAGCATTTGCTGAAAAGACAGTCAGGTAAATTTGACAAACTTTGATACACATTTGGTTTAGTGGAGACTAAACAAATGGTTGTTCATCATTGGTGCAAATTTATTGGAACAGGAACCTGATAACTGATGAGGTAAGGAACAGGTGAGTCAAACAACCTGTGAGATATCAGGATGAATTTGCAGGAAAAGCCATTTGAAACTTCAAAATTTCAAAGAGGTGAAAAATTATCTGTTAAGGAAGCTGAACCATAGCTTCAGGCTATGCAAGCTGAGTTGAATTCTTTGGATAAAGAACAAAACATGGAAGCTGGTGAAACAAACAGCAGTCCATGGAACTCATTGTTACCAGATAGATTTTTAGGTGAAAACTAACCAGATTGGAAAAGGTTATATGTGTAAAATAGCAAGATTGGTTGCTTGTGATTTTTACTCAAGTTAAAAAGGAGCTGGATAATCATGAGTGAGTGCAACAACAATTTGCTTTGGAAACAGTTAGACTGATGTTTAAGAATGTGGAGCAATATGTATGGATATTTCACAAGTTGAAATATTGGAACATAAGCATTTTAAATGAGAGGAAGACTTTAAATGGAAAACTGTCTGAGATTTTCTGTAGAAAAGCTAGAATCAGCTGGAGGCTGGAATTCTGTTTTGAACTCAAACATTGTTGAAGTGAGATTTGCACAGAGAGGCAGATCAATGTTTGTTTGTTAAACAGGAGGAACAGGGACATAGACTGTATGTACTTTGTTTAGATGGGTGATCTATTGTTTTTTTCTGGACAGATAAAAGCAATATGATATAATTGATCCAGGGTTTGGAATTTCATTGAATTGAAACTGCTTGGTGGTGGATCAACTGTTTATTTGTAAATAGAGGTTGAAAAAGAACCAAGAGGGCAGTACTTACTGCAACAAACCAGAGAAATATCATGGATGTGATTGAGAATTTTGGAGATAGTTAACTCAGTGAGAGACTCCAAATAGTTGAGGATTTTCAAGCACATGCTGATGGAAAAGCAGTTTGAATGCTACACAGAAGCATTGGGCTGTTGAGCTTTACTGTACAAGCAACAAGGCCAGGTATTGCTGTCAGTGTAATGGGCAGACTGTTAGACCAACAGGACATGCTTGGAGAGCTCTGAAAAGGAGTTGAGTGTTATCTGGAAGGAACATCACACTTCAGACTAAGAGTTACAAGTCAGAGCACAGGTGGCTTACAGATTCACAGAAATGCCAGTTGTGGTTGTGATAGTAAGAACAACAAGAACACACCTGAAGTTTGTTATTTTTATAATCATACTTTGTTTGATTGATTTTGTAGAAACAATCATTTAAAGGTTAGAGTTCAACTGAAGCTGAACTGAATGCATTTGTTTAAATAGTTTAAATTGTTAAAAAATGTTTAAATGATGCTGAGATTGATGTGAAAAACCTATTACAGTTTTTTCAGGAAACCAAGGCAGGATTGCTATGCTGCAGGCAGATAGCAATACACAACGTTTTGGGTTTGCAAATAAAACTGTGTCATAAGGAGGGATACATCAGAAGTGATTTGATAGTGGTTCAAATTTCTGACAGGTAAAGTCATTCCTGCAGAAGTTTTTTTTATCAAAGTCCATAGATGAAAGAACAGCATCAGATGTCAACAAGGCTGTTGCTGTTGTATGAGGTAAATAACCACGTTCTACGCAAATGCAAAAGCAGGGGGATGTTAGGTTTTGCATAGGCAGAACGAGATTACCACCTGACATCGGGATTATCACCTGACCTGGTGAGTGTTACTTGAGTTCAAGTACAGAAGGTCTTTGGTCAGGAGACATAGTCTCGAGGTGATATGACTCAGCAGCCTTGAACAGGTTTGGATAAACATGTTGATGAATAAGTTATACTACTGGTGAGTAATATCCTATTCATAGATGCAGGGTCTGGGGTATATAAGCTAGCACACTTGCTTGCTTCCGTTCATTCCTCTTCATCTCTCTCTGCTGCTTGTTCGTCTCGACATGTATAGTCTTGGACTTCACCATCTAGCCTTACCACTGGGGTATAGGTTTTGAGTCTGCTATGATGTAGTGAGTAGAGATGCATTGATTGCCTTAATCCCATGTAATTGGGTCTTACAAATAAACTCTTTAATCTTTATTAACTGCTGTTATCTCCTCCTTCCGCTTGCGTGACTGAGACTGAGGGTCATTGGCTAGGGGAGCTTTTGAACCCAAGTCAGTCCAACTCTCACAGGGTACAGTAGTAAAATACAGTTTAAAAAAAAAAGGGAAGTAAAAATCTAACTATTAAAATATTGGGAAAATTAAAAGGGTTTTACCTGGCACCTGAAATAATAAAGAGTGGGCACCAGGCGCACCTCTTTGAGGAGCTGATTCCACAAATGGGGTGCCACAACTGAGAAGGCTCTTCCCCTAGTAGGTGGTGGGTCAAACCTGCCCAAGTACCTTGTCCACATCCTCAAGCCTTAATAACTGAAATTCATCCAAGAAAATAGGACCAGACAGTGCTCTGGATACTTCTATTAAAGGAACTGGATGAACTGTGGAGTCCAATTCATGGCGAATCCAAGCGATTTTATCCTGAAAGCGCTGTGCAAACTCGTTATAGCAAGTTACCGAGGATTCTACACTATCTCTCTCTGGCCCTAATCATAAAAGGCCACGAACCACTCAGAAAAGCTCTGCTGGACAGCACTGAGAGGACACGATGCTAGTGGGAAAAGAACTGCCTCTTTGCCACCCTCACCGCCATGGAATAGGCCCAATAATGAGCTTTAACCCATGTTTGGTCGGATTCAGCACGAGTTTTTCTCCGCCTGTGCTCTAGCTGTCTCCCCACTCCCCCGACTCATTGCCCTCAGCTCTGGTGTATACCAAAGAGCTGGCCGGGCTCTGCTCAGAGGAAGAGGGCATTTCGGTGTGAAAGCATCTGGATCCATTAGACTCCGGGGGCGGACCATTCTAATAGGTCCCCCACCCTTGCAGAGAGGAAAAAAGAGCTGAAAGCCTAAACCTCAGAAGGAGGTGATCTGACCATGACAAGGGGGTTAATGTTAGCAACCCCACTTCCAGGTCACCATCTTACTGTCCAGTTGGAAAAACGCAGGTCTAGGGTGTGTCCCTTTACATGTGTTGGGCCAACAACATGTTGAGACAGCCCCATGGGTGTCATGTCGGCCATGAAGTCCTGAGCTGCCCCAGATAAGGCAGCCTCGGCATGGATGTGATGTTGAGGTCCCCCAGAACCACCATCCTGGGGGTCCTCAACACCAGGTCCGAGACCACCTCCGTCTGCTCAGGCAAGGAGCCTGATGGGCAGCGGGGTGGACAGTACACCAACAGAATCCCTAATCTGTCTCAGCTGCCCAGCACAAGGTGCAAACACTCAAGACCCACCTTCAAGTGGACAGGAAGCCTAGAGAGGGAAATCGTACCCCCATAGACCATGGCCACTCCCCCTCCCCGACCCCCAAGGCAATGTTGGTGCTGCACCAAGTACCCAGGTGGATATAATTGTGCGAGGGTCACCCCTCCCGTTTCATCCACCCAGGTCTCTGTAATACAAGCCAGGTTGGCCCCCTCATCCACAATCAAATCATGGATGAGGGAGATTTTATTTTTGGCCAACCTGGCATTCAACAGCAGCAGCACCAGGCCTGGGGGTAAGCTGATATGGCTGGGGGAATAACCAGAAGAGGGAGCAGCAGTCAAATATTTATTATTTGCATTTATTTATCACCCATCTGGCCAGCAAATATCTGACCCCTCTTCTCCTTTGCCAGATTGTTAATCCCCCAATGCCATACCTTCCCCTACCCATAACCACAGAGATAGGGGCACTCCATTGCTCCCCAAAGTCCCCCAATAACATAGTTAAAATGTATGTGTAATAATAAAAATGTTAAAACCAGCTTCTGTACCTCAATTAAAGTTGCTATAATAATTGTCCTTGCCCCCACCAAAGACAAAGAGCCTGGTGCCCGAACCAACGTCAAATGGGCGCCAAATGGGCACCACCCTTCGGCACCAAATGGGCACCACCCTTCGGCATCACCTAAAGCCACCTCTCAAGGCCTCCGCCCTGTGCGCTGTCTACTGAAACATGTTGCCTCCTTTCAGGCCAGCTCCTCCCACTATATGCTCCTCCAGAAACAGAGGTAGCCTGCAGCTGCATTCCATTTCCAGTTGCTCTGGGGATCAGCAGGAGAGGGCTACTGCTCTCTTGCTCTGCTTGTGGGCTTCCCAAGAGGCATCTGAGTGGCCATTTTGGGAAACAGGATTTTATTTACTTATTTACTTTATTTCAGCTATTTATATACTGCTTGATGTCATAAGCTCTCTAAGTGGTTTACATAAGAAATGCATAAAATACAACATAAAAGCCCATATAAAAGCAATATAACATAATAAATACATTTTTAAAAAAAACTTTACAGAAACAGGAAAGCAGAGCAGTGCAATTACACATCAGATAAAGCCTGAGTAAAGAGGTGCACCTTCAAGAGGTATCTAAAGTTTGTCACGGTTTCCACCTCTTAGGCCACATGTGGGAGAACATTCCAGAGAGTGGGCGCCATTCCCAAGAAGTCCCGCTTACATGCCATTACTTACAGCACACTGTTGGTCATGGGACAGCCAGCAAGGCCTTTGGTCACTGGACTAGAGAGGCCTTTGATCTGATCCAGCAGTGCACTTATTTCATTATTCTGTTCCATTGTCATCTCACTAATAGATCAAACTGTGGAGGAAAATTACTTTTCACACACAGAGGTGTGTAGGAAAGCCCTACTGTGCTGCTGCTGTTGTTGTTTTTAATGAAGAGCAGAACTGGGAGGGAGGGCTTCCCAGTGAATCATTGGAGGGAAGGATCCTTAATCCTTTTCACAGGAAATGCAACTGTAGAGATTATTTGGAGCAGAAAAACAACTAGCAGGGAAATGGTACAGCCTCCTATCACCCAGATGCTCTTCCACTCAACCCCACCTCTCAGTGCTACCGTGGAGTAACAGTAAAGGTTCCTACTGCTGGAGCTTCATTATACATATTTGTGTGTAATGTGTAGTTTGCCTTAGAGCAGTTTTCTCCCACCTTGGGTCCCCAGATGTTTTTGGCCTACAACTCCAGCATGCCCCAGCCAGCGTAGCTGGCTGGGGCATGCTGGGAGTTGTAGGCCAAAAACATCTGGGGACCCAAGGTGGGAGAAAACTGCCCTAGAGTAAATGTGATTGTGAGACACACACCTCAGACTCTACAAGGATTGGTTTTGCCCCTCTATGATCTCTTATCTAATGAGTGCTTGGTGGCCCTGTTGGGCTGTGTGCCACACTTCCATTAGCAGATGGCCCCATCTGGCTTGCCAAACACCAATTTCTGTCTTCGTATGTGGTTTCAGTACTTGTTCTTAGTGCTGGGAATTGTAATTATATGAATTCAGCGCAATCCTCTTTTGTTTTCCTCCATAGTCTTAAATGCACACGATAGACTTACAGTATTATCCAGAGAAATGTAAGGATGCATGAAGCTTTCTTAATCAGTGTTGATAGGAACTAATGAACCTTCACAGGTATGCATTCTCCATACCTTTGAGAGATCAGCAAGCTATTTAATGCAGCTGAACTGATAGCCATTTAAAATACATCTTTCTTTTTTTTCTTTTTTCTTTTTTTTGCTTTCTGGCCCGCGCCCAGTTTGCCTAAACTAATTTTGCCACGTGCGCTAGTTAAACAGCCAGCCATCGTATGAGTCTTCTTGTATATTGGTCCTGTGTTTATTTCAATCAGCTTACATAATAAGTATAACAAAGACAGGATGTTTCTTGTCTGCTTATTCAATCTGCATCTGCTATCACCGAGACACTGAGCCAATTGAAATTTCAGCCAAGAAGAGATGATACTGGCAATGGGAAGGGGGGAGAGCATTCTTATGACATGATTCCATGTCAGTCCATCCTGAGTAAGAGATCTCAGGTTTGCAAACAATTTCATCTTTGCCGATCACCAACCCAGATGCTGTGCTTAGTATTTAAGGTTCCCAAATGGATCTAGGAATGTATTCTCCTAGAATGCATGGAATCAAAATTTAGTCTGCCATTGAGATGGCTGCTATTGCGTATGGTGCACTGGACGTTGAGCAGCTGGCTTCCTGTCTAGGGGTTGGCAAGGGTAGGGGATCAGTGATTCAAGTAGAAGAGAGGTTAACCACCACGAAGGCCCTACAGTATGTCAAAAGGTCAAAGCCCTGCCAGATGAGACCAAAGGTCCATCTAATCCAGCACCCTGCTTTCCACAGTGGGCAGCTTGGCATGCTTAAGACTTCCCCCAAGCATCACATGCCTTCTGCAGCTTGTCCTCCTCCCTGCTGCTTTCCCCCACTTGGCTGGAATACCCTGTCTCAGAGAAAGGCTGGTGGTGGGATGTGAGCAGTCAAGGGGTCGGGCTGGAATGGAAACGCGGTTCAGCACCTCCCACCTCTAACCTACTGTTTCCCACCCACTGATGCTTCCCTTCTCCCACCAATTTGAATGCCAGAGGCAAACACAGGATTGGGAATCCTTCATTTGCTGACAAGCACCTAGTTTGGGAGTCATCAATCGGAATGGGAACTGGTTTCTGTTTCTTCATCTGTAAATCAAAAGAAAGCACATCATCCTTTCTGAGGAGCTTGAGACATTACTTCTGTTCTGAAGTCTCTTAGAAGCACTAATGATTTGTGTGTGTGTGTGTGTTTGTGTGTGTGGAAATTTTTAACTTTTATTCATAAAGAAAAGCCATTGTGATCAGAAAGCCTTTTATTTCGGAATTCAGCTTGTCTGTCTGCATAGATGGGAAAGGAGAGTCTGGGGACCGCTGGATGGAAAGCAGATTGCTCAGCTTGACTCACCAACCCTGCTGATAATGCTAATATTGCACTGTGCTGCTAATAATAATTCCTCCTTAGTTCAGTCTGGCAGGGGGTCTGTGCCTTCAGAGCAGGATGCTGTGATACTTTCTTTGCCTTTCTACCAACACACAGTTCCACAGAATCATGGTTTGGCTTCTAATGATAATGCTAAAGCCCTTTGTGCCAATAGATTTCTTCTTCTTCTTCTTCTTCTTCTTCTTCTTCCTTTCTTTTTGTTTTATTTTTTTACAGTAAGCTTGGTGTCTTGGAAGCTCATTTATATTCTAAGCCTCCCTCATTCACCTAGCCCGGTAACTTAATCCATATGTCTATTACCTTCTTGCAATCTGTTCTTCCCCTGTTTACTCCTAAATTGCATATTATTAGATGAAGTTTTTTGACTCCCACATTGGCACAGATGATGCATCTCTGCCAGCTGCACCCTGTTTCACTGTTGCATAAACACCTTGATGGAGCTGCTGCCTATGCCCCTGGCCTCTTTACAAGAATAATGTCTCGACATACCCACCACCAGACACACACACACACACACACACACACACCGCAGCAAAAGCCGGCAAAGGGATGCATTTGAGGAATAGCGTGCACAGCCATGCGCAGTCTCAGAGAGGCCACTGCTGGTACAACAATCTCCTCCCCCTCCCCACAACCAAATCATTTTCCTGTTTTGAAAAGCTTAGCCGATCATATGCAAGGCTATTAATCCATTTAAGGCAACACCATGTTTGCCTTGTTTTCTTTCTTCTCTCTTTTTAGTGAACGAAGTGTGAGGGGAGGCATGAAGCTCAGGGGCAGCTGGTAGCAGCAGACCCTGCCATTTTGTCAACAGGTTTGATTGCTGTTTCAGAAAGCTGGGCTGCCCATAACAATTGCATCTGCATTCATATACTGTACTCTTTTTCTTCTCCCCCCCCCATTTAAAATCGAAAGCTTCCTCCTACTTTGATTAGGATTGCCAGATTGAGGTCCTGAGAGGGCTCTTGTGTTTTTAAGAGTAGGAGGGAAAAAATGTCTGGCTATAGCCTCTTTCTGTCATTACAGTAATTTAGTGCTACATGCTTCCCCTGGGGAAATATTCCTGTTGATGCTATTCCTAAAGGGACAGACTTTCAAGGTCCAGGCCTGGCAGCCTTACCCTGGGGTTACAAGTGAATTTCACATAAAAGGAAATTTGGGCAAACGTGAAGGTTCCTGTTTGGGGGCTAAATATTCAAGGAATTGAGATGGGGGGGAGAGTTTTAATAAGAAGACTAAAACCATTTGTCACTGGCGGCTTTAGGGAAGGGCAGATCTGTCACAGCTCTGGGTGGTTTACAAAAGATTAAAACCTTTGAAATACAATATAAAACATAATATAGGAACCATTTACAAAACCATTTAAAACACTCAACAATAAAAAACCCCAGGACCAGTTAAAATCTTTTCAAGGAGTGGAGTAAAGTCTTAACCTGGCACCAAAAGGATGACAATGTTGGTGCCTGTGGCGCGTAACCCCACAATTCAGTTCCCTGGTGTATGTCTGCTTTTGTATATTTAGTGAGTATAGAATATTGAACTGAGTGGGTGTGGTTTGTGATGTCTTGGAAAGGGTGGGGGGAGGAGTATATAAGGAGTGTTTGAGTGATGTCAGAGGAGTTGAGGGTTGTGTGTTGGAGTGTAGTACACTGTGTTGTTGAGTTAGTTGAGTGGAGAGTTGGGTTAGTTGGGTCGTTGTCTGTCAGGAGTTTTGAGAGAAATCAGTGCTTGTCTGAAGAGTGAAAGTATTTAGAGTTATAGGGACTTACCGCATTTTTCCATCTATAAGACGCCCCATGTATAAGACGCCCCCCACTGGGCAGTTTCGCAACCGCGTGGTTCTCTCCTTGGCTTACTTCCGTGTATAAGACGACCCTCAATTTTTAGTCTAACAATTTTAGGAAAAAGTATAGTCTTATACATGGAAAAATACTGTAGGTTAATTATAAAGTGTTTGGTGTAAGCAGGTTTAAAGTTATTTTCTGGAACTAAAATTTTGAGAATTAAAATAAACTTATTTTTATTTTGTTTGCTACCCAAATCCTACGTGTCAGCTTGGCGTTATTAACCTGCATTACTGTTAAATCTACACACACACCTTTGTACCCACAGTATCATAGATTTAAAATAGATCCTTAATGACCTGCATTAATCTTTTCCCTCATTGGTAGGGGAAAGGTTTCATTTGACCCTCCCCTCAGGTTTTTAGGTGTTGGTGCTTAGCCTGAGAAGGGTTTATGTGCCTGGTCCTAAAGTGTAAGGACTGTGTCATCGCAGTGCCAGGTGGACTCAGTGGGGAGACCATTCCACAGTCGGGGAGGGGGCACCACTGAGAAGGCCTTTTCCCTTGTTGCCATCCTCCAAACCTCCCTCAGAGGAGGCACCTGGAGGAGGGCCTTAGATGACAATCACAGTGTATGGGTATGTTCATACCAGGAGAGACACTCCATCAGATATTTTGGTCCTGAGCCATGTAAGGCTTTATAGGTCAAAACCAGCACCTTGAATTGTGCAGCCAGTGCAAATGGGCCGGGCCAGGTCAGTGGGCCAGAATTGGTGTATATGTTCAGACCTTCTGTCCCCCACCATCAATCTGGCTCAGAACTTTGCATATTCGGGTAAATTCTTATCAAAAACAAACTGAAATGAAATTATCTCTGCACCAGCCAAATTCAGTAGGTACAGTTATTCTCAGCATTGGGAGGACCATGACGTATCTGTTTCCCATATAGCTGGTAAAGGAGCCTGTCAGAAAAAAAGAGGTGGCAACCCTAATTAAGTGCTAACATGGTTGAATATACAAGGGTTCAAACCCAGACTTTTAACAGGTCAACACTCAAAGCCCTAAGCCAGAGTGGATGAATCTGTCAGTTTTGGTTTCCCCCACATACGACTTGATTAAATCTCAAGTTCTTTTTATCCTGAATATGGAGAACTCTGTGAATTGTGGAAAATTCTTATCAAAGCTGAACTGAAACAAAACGCTCACCCATCTCTAGGTGGGTTGCAGACAACTCTAGTCTATAGTAACCCAGGTTGGACTGTGGATAGTCCCATGACTGCGCATGCCCCAGACCTGTAGTGGTACCAGTGGCAGGATTTCTTAAGACTGATACTGGGTCCAGAGCGGGGAGGAGGGGCCAAATGGGAGATGAAGGGTGCATTTCCACCTGTGACAAGTGACCACAATTAGGTCACAGAGTGCCTCCCCCTCACTCCATCGGTCAGTGCCAGAAGTGCAGATGAAATGGGCAGATGTGATACACCTGCCCAAGTATTAAGATCTACCATGAGGGGTCTACTCTGCATCCCAACATTGAGAGTGTACATTACATGGCAATGCAAGAGAGGGCTTTCTGTACTGTGGCACGCTGATTACGGAAAGGCTTGGAGGTTGGCTTCATTTCAGAACCAATTTAAGACCTGGCTATTTACCCAGAGTCACACTGACCATAGGTCAGTTCTGATTTGCCATTGTTGATTTTATTATATACTGGATTGTGTATTATCATAGAATCATAGAAAAGTAGAGTTGGAAGGGGCCTACAAGGCCATCGAGTCCAACCCCCTGCTCAATGCAGGAATCCAGGTCAAAGCATCCCTGACAGATGTCTGTCCAGCTGCACCTTGAATGCCTCCAGAGTGGGAGAGCCCACCACCTCCCTAGGTAGTTGATTCCATTGTCTTATTGCTCTGACAGTCAGGAAATTTTTCCTGATGTTTAGGTGGAATCTAGGTTCCTGTAACTTGAGCCCATTATTCCGTGTCCTGCAAACTGGTATGATCGAGAAGAGATCCTGGCCCTCCTCTGTGTGACATCCCTTCAAATACTGGAAGAGTGCGATCATATCTCCCCTCAGTCTCCTCTTCTGAAGGCTAAACATGCCCAGTTCTTTCAGTCTCTCCTCATAGGGCCTTGTTTCCAGTCCCTTTATCATCCTTGTTGCCCTCCTCTGAACCCTCTCCAGTTTGTCTATGTCCTTCTTAAAGTGAGGTGCCCAGAACTCAGGACTGCAGTACTCAAGATGAGGCCTAACCAGTGCCGAGTAAAGGGGAATTATCACTTCCCGCGATTTGGAAGCTATACTTCTATTAATACAGCCCAAAATTGCATTTGCCTTCTTTGCAGCCACATCGCATTGCTGGCTCATATTCAGTTTGTGATCTACCACAATTCAAGATCCTTCTCACTTGTAGTATTGTTGAGCCAAGTGTCCCCCATTCTGTAACTGTGCATTTGGTTTCCTCTCCCTAGGTGCAGCACTTGGCATTTATCCCTATTAAATTTCATTCTGTTGTTTTCGGCCCAGCGCTCCAGCCTATCGAGGTCACTTTGAATTTTGTTTCTGTCTTCCAGAGTATTAGCTGTTCCACCCAACTTTGTGTCATCTGCAAATTTGATAAGCATTCCCTGTACCTCCTGATCCAAGTCATTAATAAAAATGTTGAAGAGCACCGGGCCCAGGACCGAGCCCTGTGGTATCCCGCTTGTTACTTCTCCCCAGTTTGAGAAGGAACCATTGATAAGCACTCTTTGAGTCCGATTCTGTAGCCAATTGTGGATCCACCTGATAGTTGTTCCATCTAGCCCACTCTTAGCTAGCTTACTAATCAAGATATCATGAAGCACTTTGTCGAAAGCTTTGCTGAAGTCCAGATATATAATGTCCACAGCATTCCCACAGTCCACAAGGGAGGTTACCCGATCAAAAAATGAGATCAGATTAGTCTGACAGGATTTGTTCTTGACAAATCCATGCTGGCTTCTAGTAATCCCTGCATTGTTTTCAAGGTGCTTGCAGACTGACTTCTTTATAATCTGCTCCAAAATCTTCCCGGGGATTGATGTCAGACTGACTGGCCTATAGTTCCCAGGTTCCTCCTTCTTGCCCTTTTTGAAGATGGGAACAACATTTGCCCTCCTCCAGTCGTCTGGCACTTCACCTGTCCTCCATGATTTCTCAAAGATGGTTTCAGACAGTGGTTCTGAGAGTTCTTCTGCCAGTTCCTTTATTACTCTAGGATGCAGCTCATCAGGCCCTGGAGATTTAAACTCGTTCAGAGCAATCAGGTGCTCCTTGACCATTTGCCTATCAATCTCAAGCTGCAATCCTGCCCCTTCAGTCTGCACTTCAGGTTTGCCACGGGGGTCATAGACCCTCTTTTGGGAGAAGACCGAGCCGAAGTAGGAACTGAACACTTCTGCCTTTTCTTTGTCTTCTGTTATCAATTTGCCATCCTCATTGCATAGTTGAACCACCAGTTCTTTCTTCTGTCTTTTACTTTGCATGTATCTGAAGAAAGCTTTTTTGTTGCTTTTAGCATTCCTCGCTAACCTTAGCTCATTCCAGCTTTAGCCTTCCTGACACTATTCCTGCAGTTCTGTGCTACCTGCCTGTACTCTTCCCTTGTAGCCTGTCCTTCCTTCCACTTCCTACACGTGTCCTTTTTTGTTTTCAGGTCATCTTTGAGTTTATTGTGAAGCCACATTAAAAACTCCCACCCCTCCTGGGCTCCCTTTCTCATGAGAGTCGCTTGCCATTGGATCTTACTAATCATTGTTCTGAGTTTGTTAAAATTGGCTTTCTTAAAATTCAGGGTACGTGTTTGCTACACTCAGCTTTTGCTCCCCTTAGAACCAAGAACTCAAGTATAACATGGTCACTTTCCCCCAGAGTTCCCGAAACTGCCACTTTATCCACTAACTCGTCTCTGTTGGTTAGAAACAGGTCAAGGATAGCCGATCCTCTAGTTCCTTCCTCCACTTTCTGTAGGAGGAGGAAGTTATCAGCAGCACAGCTCAGGAATTTCTTGGAGGGGCCATGTTTGGCTGAATAAGTCTCCCAACAGATATCAGGGAAATTGAAGTCACCCATTACTACCACATCGTGCCTCCTTGAAACAATGGCAATTTGCTTTTCAAAAGTTTCATCCTCGTCTTCTCCTTGATTTGGTGGTCGGTAGTAGACTCCAACCGCCATGTTCGTTTTATTCTTTGCCCCCTTTATTTTAACTCAGATGCTCTCAATGGGGCTGCCAAGCTCCTCTTCCTGTATCTCTGTGCAGAGATACGTATTTTTAACATACTTATTTATTTATTATTTATTATTATATTTATTAATCGCCCATCTGGCCGGTCACCCAGCCACCCTGGGCGATGTACAATTAAAATACAGTAAAACACAATAAAATATAATGATTAAAACAATATAAAAATTCTTATTAAAAACCTAACCCACCCCATATTCCCGCCTGAACAGCCATGTTTTTAATGCACGGCGGAAGCTCATCACGGAGGGGGCATGGCGAAGGTCACTAGGGAGGGAGTTCCATAATGTGGGGGCCGCCACAGGGAAGGCCCTCTTTCTTGTCCCCACCAGCCTGGCTGCTCTGGCTGATGGGATAAGGAGAAGGCCGTCCATGGCAGACCTTGTTGAGCGGCCTACTTGATGTTGCTGGAGGCGCTCCTTGAGATAAGCTGGGCCAGAGCCATGTCAAAACCAACACCTTGAATTCGGCTCGGCAAGCAACTGGTAGCCAGTGCAACTCATGAAACACTGGCATGATGTGATCACGCTGGCGGCTGCCCTTAATCAGGCGAGCCGCCGCGTTCTGTACCAGCTGAAGCTTCCGGACCGTCTTCAAGGGTAACCCCACGTAGAGCGCATTACAGTAGTCTAGGCGAGAGGAGACCAAGGCATGAACCACTGATGGGAGCAGGTGATTAGGAAGGTAGGGGCGCAATACAGTGCAACTCCATCTCCCTTTCTGTTGCTTCTGTTTCTTTTGAACAAGTTATACCCTTCAATTGCTGTATTCCAGTCATGGGAGTCATCCCACCAGGTTTCAATTATCCCTATCAAGTCGTACTTGCCCTCACGTATCAAGAGTTCAAGTTCGTCTTGTTTGTTGCCCATACTCTGGGCATTAGTATAGAGACATCGAAGACTATGTGCTTTATAGTCCGACTTTTCCCCTACATTTTGTAGTAGACTATCAATGGGCACCGCTGGAGCTGTTCTCTCCATTGTGGCATAGAGGCCTTCTTCCATTGGTACCCCTGAGTTTATGTCTCCCTCCCCTGTTGGATTCAGTTTAAAGCCCTCCTGATTAAGTTCCTCATGCTGTGGCCAAACACATTCTTCCCAGTCCTTGTGAGGTGCAACCCATCCTTTGCCAGCAGTCCATCTTCCAGGAAGTGTAGCCCGTGGTCCCAGAATCCAAATCCCTCACGTCGGCACCACCTTCGTAGCCAGTCATTCACTCGGAGTATTTTTCTTTCCCTTTCTATGCCTCTTCCAAGTACTGGAAGGATGGATGAGAAAACTATCTGGGCCCCAAAGTTCTTGAGTTCCCTTCCCAACTCTTCAAAGTCTTCAAAGTGATTTCTTTGTAACTCCGCTTGGCAGTATCATTTGTACCCACGTGGAAGAGAAGAAAGGGGTATGTGTCGGTGGGCTGTATGAGCCTCGGCAGCTGCTCTGTCACATCCTTAATCCGTGCCCCGGGGAGACAGCACACCTGGCGAGTCCATGGGTCTTCGCGACATACTTTGGCTTCGATCCCCCGCAGGAGGGAGTCTCCCACTATGAGTACTCTTCTCTTCCTCTTGCTGTAGGCCTTGGTTTGATTGCCTCCACTTGACTGACCCTCAGCCTCTTGCTTGCTGTCACGTTGGGTGCCCGGTAATCCGTCCTCTGCAGGCTGTCCTCTGCTCTCGTCCTCAAGTACATGGAAGTGGTTCCATAGCTCCACTGCTTTCACAGGCGCAGAATGTCTTGTAGTTCTTCTGCTCCCAACAGTCACCCTTTTCCAGGGAGTTCCCCCTACGTTATTTTCCCTTGCCTCTGCAGTCTCCGCCTCCGCCTCATCCTGCCGTTGCCCTTCTGGCTCCTGTTCTACGCTTTGGTGCTGTAGATCCACCGTTCTGTCTAAGAACTCCTCACTTTCTCTTATGCTCCTGAGGGTTGACACTTGCTGCTCCAGTCCTCTGACCTTTTCTTCCAACAGCGTGACCAGCTTGCACTTGTTGCACGTGTAGGCCATGTTGATCTCCGGCAGGAAAACAAACATTGCACACCCATTGCAGGTCACCACCACTGCTGAGTCCTTTCCTTTCATAGTGCTCTGTTCCCTTTATGTTTCTGTCTTCCTAGAAAATTTCTTAGGGACCTCCCCCTTGACCTCCCCTGCCAGACTCCGCTGCTAAACTCCGCTGCCAAACTCCTGTTTGCTCTCCCTGTTCGCTCGCTCTGTTCGCTCGCTCTCTGGGAGCCTGCCCGCTTATCACAGCTTATTGTTTTATTGGGGTGGTGGTGGTTGAACTGCTTTTATTTATTGTATCCTGCCCTGAGATCCATTAATGTGTGATGGGTTCTTAGAAACATATGAATAATAAATAAATAAATAAATAAATAGGGGTATGGTGTGGCTGCATGACCAACCTGACCTGATTCCCAAAGGGATCCTGGTCAGGCAGGATAGAGGAGGGAGCACATGGGCATGGTAGTAGTGTGAGCTTCCCTTTGCTTCTGCAGGGGCAGGAAAGATTGCTTGGCCCTCCCTATGGCAAGAAATTACCAAAGAGCAGTGCATGGGAGGAGAGAAATAGAGGAGTCCTTAGCTCCCAGCTGCTCTCTGGGTACCACAGCACACGCTCCTGGCCCTGTGCCTGGGCCTTTCTCATAGGAGCCAGAATTCAGCAGGAGCCAGAATTCAGCATCACGAGGTGGCAGAAAGATGTATTTATTTATTTGGGGTGTTAAAAGGCCAGTCACATTATTTCACAGCCAGTGGTAAAGATAAAGGCAACCTGCATGGGCAAGGGCTATAAAAATACTGGAAGCTGAACTCTTCCACTATCAGAGTGCTCAGTTGGCACATAAGTTCCCACTAGGGAAGGTCAAATTTGTCTATTTCTAATCCATGCTGTTGTCACATGTTAACCTTTAAGCCCATTCCATCCTGTTTCTACATGGGGGGGGGGGGAATCCACACTAAAATTCATATTTAAGTAGGTATTTAAATACATTTCCCTCAAAATATGCATTTTTAACTGTCTTGATACATTTTTGGCTGATGGCAGGACACTGAACAAGTGTAAAAGCCAGTGAATAACTAAACTGTGATCCACTCATTAGTTTGGGAGGTGCAAATCCGGTGAGTTTGTATCAGAATGCACAAAGATCAAATTCCACAAGCATTCCTAGCTCCAACTGTCCCTATTTAGCAGGGACGATCCCTATGTTTTAGTCTCAGTCCTTCATAAATCACAGTCCCTATTATGTCCCTGTGTTTGTCTTGCGGGGGTGTTGTTGTTTATTTTTAAAAAAAAAAATAGTGCAAGTTGCTACATTTGTAATTCTTCAGAGTTCAGCTTCCTCCTCAGAGTTCCTAGAACAGGGATGGGGAACTTGTGGCCTTGTAGATGTATTTGGCCATCATCCCCCACTATTGGCTATGTTGGCTAGGGCTGATGGGAATTGTAGGCCGAATATGGTAGACACACAAATCACAAAAAAAAGAAGAAGAAGAAGAAGAAGAAGAGGGAAAGCACCACCTAAAAGAGGGCATGGATTTGCATAAAGTTTGCATATGCTAATTTATATGTGTAGATGAAAATTTAGAACTTATCATTATAATTTAAATAGAAATAGAATACGCCTCACCATAGTGGGGAAGAGTGTGACCAGGTGACCTGTGTGCCTTGCTCAATCTGCTCTCCAGGTGCTGTTGATGGGCAGCTTCAAGGCCCAGCTCTTCCTTCTGATGGTTCTTTATCTTTAAACCAGACTTGGACTGGACAGCCTTTCAGATAGAGGACACCGTCAAAATAGAGGAGAGTCCTCTGTAAAAGAGGACACATGCGCAAAACAACTGTAGGGCCACAAGTTGTCCACCCCTGTTCTAGAGGTTAAATCTGAATGGGTACATCTCATCTTACCTGCATGTGGGTAGCAAACAATGTGGCGAGCATTTCACCTTCCTCCTCTCTAGTGGGAATAGGCTGGGAAGTTAGGTATGAAACTTTGCCAACAACCCTATGACTCTCTGGCTTTGAGGCTGGGGTGACCTCAGAGCTATGGGACTGTAATGGGCGAGAGAGGACACCTTTAGCAAGCCTCCTTAAAAGCTTGGAGCTTGATCGGCAGATTAGATGCACAAATAAGACAGATTCTGGGTCGATAAAGCCCTGCCCTGACCAATCTATCAATCCAAACACCTTTTATTAAAGCTTCAGCATAAAGTGAAATAGAGAGTAGGGCGGCTGCATTTCAAAAGATCAGAATAATATGATCTAACTAATCCTTTGCATGTAGAAATCCTCACTTAGTTCCCATAATTTACACATGAGGCGAAGCATCCATTGGCATGCCATGACAGGGATCTGTCCACAAGGGGGACCGCAGAGTCAGGCAGCAGCCTCAAAACCTCTTATTTGTATGGGGTGAGCCTCACAAAAAGGGTGTGGAGGAGGGGAGGATGACTGGCAACAAAAGAGCCACTGGCCAATGTTGAGGCCAGTCACAATAGCTGGGGAAAAGGGCAATCAAAGCTAACAATCACTTCTTGAAGGAGGGGGAAATGGCTGGAGTTTTCCTGTCATATGCTCCTTGTGGATTCATAGACCATAGAGTTGGAAGGGGCCTACAAGGCCACAGAGTCCAACCCCCTGCTCAATGCAGGAAACTAGAGGAGGGGTCTCCCATCCAAGTAATAACCAGGCCTGACCCTGCTTAGCTTTCCACGCTCAGACAAGCTGAGCCAGCGTAAGCCACAGGTCTGTTCAGGTGTGTGTGTGTGTGTGTGTGTGTGTGCGTGCGTGCATGCGTGCGTGCATGCGCACAGTGTTTATAGATGATGTGCTTTGGGGATTCTGGCAGAATGTCTTTTGGCTATCCAAGGGTAGAGATGGATGGATCTGGCAGTTTTGGTTTCTCTCGGCTTCTCATTTTTCCTATCTTAAGAAGTTTGATTCATCCTAAACTTTGAATCCCCCTCCATCTTTTGTTTGTCCTGAACTTTGAGAATGTTGTATTTTGAAAAAGAAGTTCACATGCAAATTTGTACACACATTTGTCTACATTTCTTTGAATACCTGCATTTCCCCCTGCAATTTTCACTAATAACATATACACTTTTTGCAAGCAACTTTCCCAATATACTGAGTTTTGGACATTATTTTCACTAATATCATTTTGGTATGCAATTTTGTTTTTTGGGGGGTTGGTTGGAGAGCTCCATTACAAAATGTGGAGAAGTGTGAATTTAGGATAATGGAGCTTTGTTTTGTGTATTGGTTCAACAGTGCAAAGGTACATAAGTTTGCATTAAAATATGAACCAAATGAATTTGTCCCCCACCTTTAGCTGGGGGGGGGGGATAGTTCCTGTTACATTGCGCATACAAATAAAGGCACATGAATGCACTGTGCAGTGTCCTGTCTGCCATTTCGCATACTGCAGCTGCAGGCACATGTTCTGAACTGTTGATGCTTTATTTTAGGATAGTTATGCTTTTCTGTACTATATCTTTCCCAAGAACAAACAACCTCCCAGCTTTTAAATCAGGAGAAGGCAAGCAATTCCAGCATAAATGAATGCAGTATATAGCAGACAGAGGAAAGTCTTCCCCAATGTGTACTAGTGGGTGGATGCAGGGGGTTTGGGCACTGATCCTTGGGATGAGAACTGGAATGCTACTAAAAAGTTAAGTGTGTTACAGTTCTCATCTGTGAAATTTTTTTTGGGGGGGGGTATGTTATAGGGTGACCACTTACACATAGCCAAAGAGAGAGAGAGAGAATGCATCATCCAAAATTAGGACAAAAGGGAACACTGATTTACATAAATGAGATGCAAATTTAGAAATAATTCTTACTATAATTGAAATTGAATGTGGGAGAAAGCAAAACTGGCAGAGGCCCCGAGAGTGGTTAGAGCTGTTCATACCTGACCTGAGATTTCTGGGCAGTATCCAATGTGACATGGCCGCTAATGTACATTGTGTTGCCCTAATATAAACAACCTCTAGTGCAACGACAAGAGTGCCTGCTGGTGCAATGAGTTGTCCAGAGAAACCCATCGCACAAGCAAACACTGTTGGCATTCTGCTAGAGGTCATTGACGCTAGCGCAACATGATTTACAGAAGTGGTACTGCCACGTTGAATACTGCCCCATATTCTTTCCTTCTCCCCATCCTCCCACTTCTCTTCCCTATAGCAGTAAGATTGTAAGAGAGGCTAAAAACAAATGTAAGGAGGCATTAAACCTCAAAGGAGTCTCTAAAAAGCTATTTTCAAATGGATTCTGTTCACCATTACTTTCTCATCTCTCCCTCCGCCCTCCGCCCTGAATATTTTGTTGTTAGGTGTTGGTTGCATGCCATTGATTCTTTGCTCTCCAAGCTTTGTCTGTTCCTGCTGTTTATTTATAACCTAAGGTCTTATTTTCTCTTTTTTTATTTCATAGTGGGTTGTGTTGTGGACAGTGGAGCTAAACAGAGAATTCTTAATATTGCAATCATGTGTTGTGAGTATACAGCGCTATTCATCTGAGGCACTCAGCATACATTATAGAGGTGTTTGTGTTCCCTGATTTTAAATACAGAAGTGAGGATAGGTGCTCAGGCATTAGTCACAAGTCTGCCTTCTCTAAACTCTAGTTTAATGTAACCATCAATGTTTTGCCATTATTTATTAGTGCGTCATATAACATACAGCACTTCTTTCATCTGCTTCTGCAGTGTCTAAAGTAGAATGACTGGTGAAATTTGCAAAACTTGTGCTGTACTTTACAGGGGACGGACAATCCTCATAAGAACATAAGAATGTAAGGACATAAGAAGAGCCATGCTGAATCAGACCAAGGGTCCATCCAGTCCTGCATTCTGTTCACGCAGTGGCCAACCGACTGCCCATGGGAAACTCAAAAGCAGGACATGAGTCCTCAGCAACTGATGTACATAAGCATACTGCCTCTGGTACTAGAGGTAGCATACAGCCATCAGGACTAGTAGCCACTGATAGCCTTCTCCTCCATGAATGTCCAATCCCCTTTTAAAACCGTCCAAATTGGTGGCCATCACTACATCTTGTGGAAGTGAATTCCATAGTTTAACTATGCACTGTGTGAAGAAGCACTTCCTTTTATCATTTTTATCCCACCAATCAGCTTCATGGAATGACCCCACTGAGTTCTAGTATTATGAGAGAGGGAGAAAAATGTCTCCATAGATTTGCACCATAGATTTGTATAAGGGGAGGATGACCTTGGCAGTTTTATTTACAATTCCTTTCCTCCATTTGAAGGGCCCTCAAACACAGTCCTGTATTTGAAGGTGTCCTTTATTTTAGGAGCTATTCAGTCTAATTCTGACTTAAAGATAAAGAACTGTTAGAAGGGAGAGCAGGGGGCTTGAAGTTGCCCATCAAGAGTTAGCACCTGGACAGCAGACTGAGCTGGCACACAGGTCACCAGGTTACAGTATTGCCCACTATGGTGATATACATTGTATTTCTTTTTAAATTGTAGTAATTATATATGTACATTTAAAAATACATATACATTAGCATATGCAAATCCCTGAAGGAAGGAGGAACATTGAGCCAAGCCCTCGAATGCCAATCTTAGAGCACAAGGAAGGGTCATAAGGATGGCAGCGCCACAGAAGGAGGAAATGCCTCAGCAAAAAAGAGGACACACAGACTTGCTTGCAATTTGCAAGTGCTAATTTATATGTATAGATGCAAATGCGGAAATGATTTCTTTAATTTCTATAGAAATACAATACATAGTGGAGAAGATGGTGACTAGGTGACCTCTGTGCCTGCCCAGTCTGCTGTACCAGTGCTAACTGTGTGTGTGTGTGGGGGGGGGGGGGTAACTGAAGGTTCCTGCTTTTCCTTCTTATGGTTCTTTAACTCTAAACCTGGATTGGACAGTCCCTTCAAACAGAGGTCTCCTTCAAATAGAGCTCTGTCAGACCTTCAAATTGTCCTCTGTAAAGTAGGACTCTTGGGCATTCTAGGCCTATTGTTCCTCTGACAGCAGCAGGACATTTTGCAGGGCCTCTGATGCCAATCCTAGGGCACCAGGAAGGTTCATAAGGGTGGTCATTGTGCTGGATCTCCCAAATTATGCCAAATACTTCCACTATAGTGGTCTAAAATAGTGAAAAGAAATGACACCCAAGAGAAAAGCGGGCCCTTCTGGTTCAAACATCCTGGTCTCAGGGTGGACCCAAAACTTACAGTTCCTGTGAGTGTGCACAATCCTTTCTCTCCTTTCTTGAGAGCCAGTGTGGCATAGTGGTGAGAGTGTTGGACTGGGACTCGGGAGATCCGGGTTCTAGTCCCTGCTCGTCCATGAAACCCACTGGGTGACTTTGGGCCAGTCACTCACTCTCAGCCTAACCTACCTCACAGGGTTGTTGTGAAGATAAAATGGAGAGGAGGAGGAGGATTATGTAAGCCGCCTTGGGTTCCTTGCAGGAAAAAAGGCGGGGTATAAATATAATAAATAAATAAATAAATAAATAAAATAAAATAACACATTCTGATCCTCTCCTAGATAGGGTTTCACCACACCTATTGCAATTCATGACCTCACCTCCATCAACCCTTTGATTACAGTGCTAGCTTTCATTCTTTGCAACAGAGTCCTTTTACCAAAGACACTACCTTCCAAACCAACAGGGATTTGGGAAAGTGTTCTGCTTTAGCAATTATTATCGTCATTACACTGTCTCTGGTGAAAAACTGTAGCAGGCCAAAGCCATCGAGGCTTTAAGTTGTGATCTAATTAGACCTCAGCAACTGAGCAAGGTCAACCTAGAAGAAAAGACCTGCAAAAAAACCCAAAACAACCCAAACCCCACACGCTTTAATTGCAGTCATAAGGCAGTATCCAACGCTGCCTGTGTGCCTCTGTAGATTATGTTGCGCCAGCGGGATTCACCTGCGAGCACAACAGGAAGCTTGTGCCTTCCTAGAACAACCCCAGGAATGAACAAAACACTCATTTCCAGAATGGGACAGGTCAGGAGAGCTCCTTTCTGCAAACTCCACTGACCTGTTCTGTTCCAGAAACAAGTGTTTTGGCTCTTTTCAGTTGTTTTAGGAAGCACTACCTTCCCGTTGTCCCACTAGTGCACAGGCAGCTTTGAATACTTAGGATTCATAGGATCATAGAGTTGGAAGGGGCCTACAAGGCCATCAAGTCCAACCCCCTGCTCAATACAGGAAACTAGAGGAGGGGTCTCCCGTACAGACTAGGGATGTGTAAGTATTTTGTTCAGCAGGTGGAAATCCGGCAGACTGGTTGGGCTTGACCCCATGAACTCCACCTCATTTACCTTCTTCCCCCAGCTCAACTCATGTTCTCTTGAGTCGAGCCAGGGAAGCAACTTCCCGGTTCCTGGTGGACTGCTTCCACAAATTGTGGCTGCTTTTGACATATCTTAAGGTGTTTTCTACATAAACAGCAGTCCGCTGGGAACCTGGAAATCTGACAGGCGGCAAGCACCTGCTTTCGGCCCAGCTCGGCGGGTGCAGCAGCAGCCTCTGCCGAAGCTGGAGGTGGGTCGGGTCCCAGAGCCAGTGACTCACTGATTAGGTATTAGGTGCACAGAAGACCAACTGGAAGTCCTGCAAAGCAACTGGTTTTATGGAACATCTAGAACTTATGCCATACTTCTTCCCATTTAATCTGTATTCCTTCCCTCTTTCCTTTTCCTTCCTTCCTTCCTTCCTTCCTTCTCTACACTCTCCTGTTAGCATGAAGATTGTATTTATTTATTAATCGCTCACTCAAAGGTTATTCTCATTTCACTACGCTGATATACTTTCTGAATGCCACTTTAATTTTTAAGTATGCTTTTGTCTGTTTCACTTAGCATCGGTGCTAATGTAAATTAGCACAAGTAGAATGAAATTCTGGTTAAACATATCTGATTCTGTCAAGGAGTGGATGATGCAACGAAAGACTCCTTACAATCCATGAAACACAGACAGAACAAATTTCACAAAATCTGCGCATCCCTATAAAAATGCACCTGGCTCCGGTTGATGGATCTTGATGTTCCATTAAAAAAGGAAAAGGTGATCCAACAAGCCTGATGTCTGCCAACCCCTGATCTATTGCAGTTCTAGATGGAGCTCTCTCCAGTAAGTGCTTGCAAATGTATACGTGGAGGAGATATATTAATTGATTTAATTAATTAATAGCTATTTTAGCCTACCCTTCCTCCAAAGAACTCAGGGTGGCACACATGTTTCTTGCCACCCACACAATTGATCCTAACAACAACCCTGTGGGATGCATTAGGATGAGGGAGGGAGGGAGGGAGAGAGAGAGAGAGAGAGAGAGAGAGAGAGAGAGAGATTTTATAGATGGCCCAGTTTGGAATAGATACAAACACTAAGGCTTTAGTCAGAATATGTTGGAATAAATACCTTAAGGAGGTCCCATTAAAGTAAATGGGACTCCTCTCCAGCAAGTGCAGCCTTAAGTTGTCTGCCCCCACCTCCAATGTGGTTAATGGCAGGCACCAGCTGTTCTGCCAAAGGAGATTTGTTCTGCCTCTTGCTGCAGAAAGTGAGAGAATGCGCAGCAATGCGCTGGGAGGGGGACAATCTCGCTAGTCTTGGCTGGGTGTTGCTAGCTGATATCACTCGATATGCAAAATTTGTACAAACATAGCAGTAAAGAAGTTGAACTCCAGTTTAAGTGTCGCCTGACAAGAAAAACGCATTCTGCCGTCTCCTCTTATCTTGTGAATGCTTTATCTCTGGGAGTGAGAGGGAAAAGCAGATATTCTCCCTGTCTTTCAAATTCTGTCTTTGCGTGGAGGGGAACAGAATGCAGTAGGATTGAAGAACGTGCAGGCGAAGAGGTGAGGGAAGTGTCTGGCTTCCAGACAAAGAAATGGAAGAGGATCTTAAGGGCCAGACTAGATGATGTCTGAAACGCATGAGTGCATTGCACATATCTGTTTTTAAAGCAGCCGAGGGGTGAGAGCTCAGCATCAGGACCACAGCACATAGGGAGGGGGTTGTTGTTGTTGTTGTCGTCCTCCTCGTCCTCCTCCTCCTCCTCATCATCATCATCATCTTTTTCTTCCCCCACAAATGTGGTCCCAAAGTAAATCCCCCCCAGGACAACCACATGAAGAAAGCTGCCATTGGCATTGGCCTCTCAGGAGAAGCATGTTGCAGTGTGCAGAGCTCCTATCCAGTGTTCCAGCAAGCCAGCCAGTCAGCTTTACCTTCTTTCAGGAGACTCCATTCCATTTTCCCTCCCTCCTGCCCTAGTCTTCTATCTCCCCATCCCCAACAGGCATTCAGCATCCTGTGGCCACTAAGCATGCTCAGTCATCATTGGACTCTTTGGGAGGTGGAATTCCCCCAGAAATCCCCCCCCCAAAATATTTGTCTACTTCTGCAAACCTTGGGGCTCCTGTGATCCCGCTGTTTTTTGGTAGCCTGAGTTTGGCTAAATAACCATCATAGCTCAGCACCTGAGTTTGCTATCAGTATATATGATAGCAGCTTTGCGTGTGCGTGCAGTGTGTGTGTGGGAGTGTTTTTGTGCAACACAATGCCGCCCGCCGTAGGGATGTATGAGAATTTCATTTTTGCTCACAAAACATGAGAGTGTGCCCTGTTTGAAGCTCCGAGCACACGTGTGATCATGAGCGCATGTCTGCTGAAAATACCCGCACATTGTCAAACACGTGCACTCGTTTGTCTCATTCCTGAATTCCCAGTTTGATTTGCGTAAATGTCCTCAGTAGACTGAATCAGCCCTGCTTCAGTCCAGCTCTTATTATATGGGATGTCTTCAAAATAAAGGACAGTCTTCTGGCAACCCTTCAAACAAGGATGGAGACTCGGACTCGAGGACTCGACTCATGAGTCCGACTGAGTCCTCCCTCTGACTCGAGTCCTACTCGAGTCTGTATATTTTTAATGTGACTTGGGACTCGACTTGGGACTCGGAACGAAAGTTCCAAGTCCCTGTTTCTAGTAGGTTCCTTTTTCATGCTGCACCACCTCAGTGCGGGGGAACCATTTAAATGTTACTCCACTAGGTGGAGCCAGGCAGAGAGCCATGAAGCAGAGAATGGAGAGGAGGCAACAAAGCTAGGCAGCACTCGTTTTTTTTTTTTCCCCCTGTGGGTTTGCTGTGGGGCTGGGCTGGGCTGGGCTGGGCTGGAGTTTGAGCAGGAAAGCTGCTGGGGAACAAGCGGGAGGGTGCTGTTGCACTCATGTCCCGCTTGTGGTTTTCTCACAGGCAGCTGCTGGTTGGCCACTGTGTAAACAGAATGCTGGACTAGATGGATCCTTGGTCTGATCCAGCATGGCTCTTCTTAGGTTCTTAAAGAGTAGGGGCAGAGAGGGGGTGAATTTCCAGCAAGCTTGATCCTTTACAATTGTAATTTTTTCAAAACTAAACTTTGCTGGCAGTGCTTTTTTCCCCGCTCTTAAAACCCTGGTGTTGCACTTGCACAGCTTGAACTTGAGATGCAGCCATGAGCAACAACAAAGAACAAATAAAGAATTATTAGTGATGAAGAGTTCTGTGTAACTGAAAGCTTGCATCTTCCCACATCAATAGTAAATGATCCAACAGAGCGGGGGGGTGGGGTGGGAAAGCACTTATTTTTGTATCACTTAGGGCAGATCTGCACGACAAACCTGTATTTGTGTTTATACCAGTTTAACTCTCATGGGCCATGGCTTCCTCCTTCTCTCCCCTCCCTGCCCTGCCCTGCCGCTCCAAATATTGGGAACTTTAGTTTATTGAGGCTGCAGAGAAAGATCCCACTCCCTCACAGAACTATGGTGGGGAAGGTATGATTTTGCAGCATGCAACCCTACACATGTCTGCTCAGAAACAAGCCCCACTGTTTTCAGTAGGGCTTTACTTCCAGGTAAATGTATCAAGGATTGCAGCCTAAACCAGTTCAAAAAGCTGTCATGCAGAGATGCCTTTATTTTCTTGAACTACCAGGGAAACTGTTGTCTATGTGCCAAATAAATATTGTGGGAACAGTGGCTTCTAAAGACCACTCCCCTCTGCTCCAAGATGGGATTTGTAAGCCTCTTTCCCATACTTGGAGAAACCCTTTCTGTTGAGCCCAAAGACTGGCATTTTGCCTTGTTGCCATTACACCTGGCAATCCTCAGATCACCCTTCCTGAATTTAGTAATCCAGGCAGCTTCTTTCTCCAGGGAAAGACCGTAAAATATCTAAAGGGGAAGGGGCTTTTCTAAAGCCAGTGCATGTGGGTTCTCTCTCTCCTCTCTCTTTGGGCATTTTCACTACTGACTCTCTTTGGTCAGTAGAGTGGGTGTTCAGTGAGGGTGGAATAGTGACCTCACTGTTCCAGAATGGGGGCCAAACATTTAGAAAAAATCGTGTTCCTCAAATGCAACATGGATAAGTTTTAGGAAGTACAGCAAGTTTATTTTTTAAAATCATTTTCCTAAAATGCAACCTTTCAGACATTTTGGGTTTGGCTGCCTCTGCCTGCCTGTTTGGGGTTCCCTGCCTCCTCTGCCTGCCTGGTCTCTTCTTGACCAGTTCCACAGTTTGAATTATCCAAGACAAAGGCCTCTGCCTGCTTGCTTTGGGGTTCCCTGCCTCCTCTGCCTGCCTGGTTGTTTTGGGGTTCCCTGCCTCCTCTGCCTGCCTGGTTATTTTGGGTTTGTCTGCCTGGTCTGTTCTTGCCAAAATCAGTTGCAGAGTTTTGAAATAAAAAGGCACACGTGTGGCTTAAATAAATTCTAGGCACAAATCTGAAGTAGCCTTATTTTGTTGGAAAAACCCCCCATTGATTTTAATAGGGACTCGTGGAGTCAGTTTTGGGAGTGACTCGGGACTTGTGAGTCACCATTTTGGACCAAGGACTCGGACTCGGACTCAAGACTTGGGTTCAAAGACTCGTGACTCGACTCGTGACTTGAGACCAAGTACTCTTCAACATCCCTGCCTTCAAATACAGGACTGTCCTCTGTAAAAGAGGATACATGGCCACCCTAGGATGCTGGGGAACATGAATGGGAGGGCGCTAATGCACTCATGTGCTATTTATGGGCTTCCCACAGGCAGCTAGTTGGCTACTGTGTGAACAGAATGCTGGATTAGGCCTTTGGTCTGATTCAGCATGGGCCTTCTCATGTTGTTATGTACAGATAACAGAAATGAATGAGTCCCTGACCCCAGGAGACCTTAATCTAAACTAGAAGGAGATAATGGTCTTGTGACCATGACTTCTGTGATGGTGACCTCAAGCCACAATTGTCTTTGCAGGGGTTCATTGGCTTGGGTAAAATCACCAAACTCAATTTGGGTGGAGTACTATTCACAAATGCAGGCCAGAATTATTGCTGTATAGGCCGTATGTATTATCCAAATAGGCTAAATGATGCATCATGCTCCCTATTCTAAAACACCGATATCAGTGTTGTGTATTGCAGGTTTAGGCTGCAGATGGCAATCCTATACAGACTTTCCTGGAAGTAAGTCCCATTAAAGTCAGTAGAACTGAGTAGTAATTGGATAAGTTTCTTTAGAAATGAAATTGACTAGAAATGTATATGATTGAACTGTTAATCATCTTGCAATCCAGTTGCCACTTCTTAAAATGTGTGGATTTACTAAAAAACACACAAAAAACCCCACCATCCCTCACCATAGCACTTTTAAATTATTATGCCCTCATTCTATGCAAAAATGTTGCCATCCAAGTGTGAATTACCACAAATCCACTCCCAAAGTGAAAAAGAATGGCCCACAAGTCCGTGGAATCCACATGACTCAGAAAAAGCCTATCCACTCCAGAATCCACAGGTCAGATTCAGAGAAATCCGAGCTCATTTGAATCTGTTGCGGATTCCTCAGATATCCCCAGTTTTCACAATCAAAGAAATGTTTTAGTTTCTACTAGATGAACAAGCAGTTGTCTCTTTTAAGAAAAGGAAATGGAAGTAGAAAAAGAATGTGCCAACAGTTTGCCTCTACTATTTCCTGCCAGTCTTTGATCTCAAGATCTGTGGAGCTCAAGTGACATGTATCAGTTGGCTAACTGCTGGTGGTTATTTTTTAATAATAACATAATTACAGGTGGAGCGTGAATTGACTGTGAGCTACTAGACTCCTCAGGGTGAAAAAAAAATTAAAGTTCTTTTGAGTTCTGTACAAAATGGAAAGATAAGCTAGCAGCAAAGTGCCCTAAGATTTTGCCTATGTTTGTCTGGCCATCGGGGGGGTGGGGATGGTGAAATCTCAACTGCAACATAGAAGGGTAGGCACATACTACTTATCTGAGCGCCACGTCTTATGTTGATTAGACAGTCTTACAACACAATCCTATGGCCTCTTGACAGCGACTAGAGGGCCATAGGGTTTTTTGGAGCCCCAGATTCGACACAGAACCTGGGACTCCGTGTTCAGAGCGCCCTCCCCCCCCTCACATCCAGCATGGAAAGAACCATGCCGGCTGCTTCTCCGAAGTCACAAGAGCAACCTCAAAGAATGGGTTTAGTGGGCATTCTGGGGGCAGGGAGGGGAGGAGACTGGCACCGCCATTATACAATGAATCTTGGCGGCATCTCAGCCTCCTTCCCTCCCACTCCGGAGCATGGCTATCTAACTGATTTGCATGGCAGGAGGAGCATGGAGGTGACCTTCACCTCCGCGCTCCTCCCACCCTGCATAGGATGCCCATAAACCTCCAAGTTGGAGGGTTACGGGCATCCCCATAGGACTGCACCCTTAGACACACTGTCAGAGGCACACCCATGCCACACAGCCCATGAAAATGAAATATCAGAAATATCTCTGTGCCTATTCATCTATGTAGGTCAGAGACCACTTCCATGATTTCCCTTTGCACCCCACGCTCCTGGGGGGGGGAGGATTTTGCGAGGGGGGGAAGGGAGAGCGAGGGCTAGAATGAGGTGATTTCACCTCCAATCAGGGCACGGGCAAATTGTTTGCCTGATGGGGTGAGGCATAAGGGGTGGGGCCCTGAGGCAGTATTTAGGCACAGGAGACCCAACCCCACGCCTCCTTCTTTGCAGCTCCCTCCCTCCACTCCCGATGAAGCAGTGTGGGCTCCTCTGGTCGCCTTTTATGGGGCCGAGTAGGAATTTTGGCTCATTGTCCTAATTGTCTCGGGGCAACGTGCGTGTTTCACCTACTCCATACTGTGGAATTGGCGGTGGGTTTATTATTTTGGGTTACCTGCTAATTCGGTCACATTGGCCTTAGGTTAGGTGGTAAGTGCGGTGAATAGGCAGTGGGGGTTAGGGTTGCGGTGTGCATCCCATGGCACCTTTTAAGGTGATTGGCGAGAACCCGAGCCTCACAAATGTCGATGCCTTGTGGCTCAATTTGTGAGAGGTAGGGTCGCCTTTGGGGTCTACCCATCTCACCCTCCTCGGTTGTCTCGTGGCGCCAGGGGACGGTGATCCTGGGTAGATCCCCCAGCACCCCGAGTGCAGAATTCGAGGGTGGCGAGTCACCGCGCCGCCCTCGAGTTTGGGATGCTTTCGCCCAGGCATGCTCCACTGGCCTTTGGGCTGGCCTTAGTTAATCCCGCACTTCTCCCTTCGCAGACCTTCAATTCAATAAATGTGGCCCTGATTTTATACCATAACTGTTGTCTCATCTCTTCATTTCCCCCTTTACCCACGCAAAAACCTATCTTCCCTAATCGAACAGTAAGTATCTAAGAAACCAAACCACATGTTAAACTATTCACATCACATATAGCGTTTAGCTGAGGGTTAGCATTTTGTTTACTCTTGTGTAAGCATGCATGGCTCCAATTCAGATCATGACAGCTGCACAACAGGGGTGGAGGATTAAACCTTCCCCTATTTTCCCCCACCCAACCCCCCGCATGGGGGTTTAAAAGGGGGGGGAGCCTCCATTGACACCAATGAAGACTTTTTTCCCCACAGGGGAATTTCAGGGGAAAGGAGAGAGAGATGCAATCCTCCCCTCTTGATATGTTGTGGTCCCAATCCTTAACAGAACCCCATGCACTTATACTAGAGTAAACAAAAAGTTAGCATAATGTGTAGTTTGGCTCTAGATCTTCAAGTTTCAAGGGTCATCACAGTGTTCTGGACATTTGACCTCTCTGTATATAAATAATACTAAAATAGTATTGCCATGATTCATGTAATTCATTAAAACACACACACCCATTCTCCACTATTAGAAAAGAAAAAAACCAAAGAGAGGAGTCTGAATTTCCTCCTCTCTGGACAGCAGACATATATTTTTCCCATCATTCTCTGCAGCAGGATTAATGAGAGAGAATGAATTGCTGTGGACAATGTAGACTTTGCTTATAATAGCTATTGAAGAGTCCCGCAGAGTTTATACAATCAAAACTTTCCAGGAAAGAATGTAATTTATAACAAACGATGTCCGCAAACCCAACAATTTTGCTGCTTGAGATGCTCCCACTGATTTACATTTGGAGCCTGAGTGGTCACTGGATTGCCTGGCAGGCTAACAAAGAAGCACATTTTGTGAGGAGCTGCAGTCAAACTCCAAAAGGAAGTGTAGCAATAAAGTTAGTATACGGAGGAATAGAGGGGCACTCTCTAGACTGTTTTTAATTTTGTACATAATTCTGACACTTGCAGCTTAAAAATATGCAGCAGGAGATACTAGAGGCCTCTCTCTGTTTTGTATCCTTTGCCATTCTGATAAGATTTTTATCACAAAGGTTCAGCAATCTTGGCAAACATAGGGGGAAATAACTATGCTGTGCACTCAGTAGGATCTGGTTCTTTAGGAAAGCAGCTGCCTGCTATGGATGGAAATGACTAGAGTAAAAAAAATAAAATGAAAGCCAGTCCTAATAAGATACTTCATACTTTTTCCATTATAGTGAGGATAATAAATGTTTGGAAAATGTACTTTAGAACCGTGACATCCAGTGACATTTCGGATATCTAGATGTTTCAATAACAACACTCTTCTGTTGAGGCCCATATATGCTTGTAATCCCAACATAACTAATTGTGGCCTGTAGCCACTGAGGGTATCTCTTCCTATAGAATCTGACAAAGGATTTAATAACACAAAGCTCTTCAACTTAAATGCTACCACCAGCATCTATTAAAGGGAAAGTTGAGAAGCTACTAAAACCCTAGTACCTAAAAGTTTGTCACACAGAAGAGGGCCACAACCTGTTTTCTGTCATACAAGACTGTAGGACACAAAATAACAGGCATAAGTTACAGGAAGGCAGATTTCAACTGAACACCAGGAAACCTTCCTAACAGTCAGACAATGGAACCAACTGCCTAGGGAGGTGATGGGCTCTCCATCACTGCAAGTATTCAGTCAAAAAGTGGACAGTCAGGGATGCTTCAAGCTGGATTCCTGCACCAAGCAAGGGGTTGGATTCAATGACCTAAATGCCCCATCCCAACTCTATGACTGTATGAAAAGTCTGGTGAAGAAGTTATGTCTTGCTCCCTATGAAATTGCATGGTTTGATGAGGGCACAAGTTGAGTGACAAAGTAGTTGTATTGTTACAATTTTGGTTGAAATCACAGAGATGACAAAAGCAGTGGATTATGTTTCAGCATCTTCCCATGGCTTCATCAGTATAATTATGAGAAATATCATATGAGTTGCATGAAGAAGCTCAAACCATGACAAGGTTTCAGCAGCTTGGTTCAGACCTAATGAGAAGCCATCATTTTCCAAGGTCCTCCTTCTCCTGTCCTCCTCTTTCACACCCATGGTTTCACATCCTGGCTTGTTCTCAGTCCATAGTTTTAAAAAAGAAAACACAGTCCTCTGAGTTAAAAATGTCACGGAGAACTAAGGTTAGTTTAAAATCAGAAGAATCTCCTCTGAGTGGTATGGATTAGAATTAGAGGGGAGGGAGAGAACATGAGCCTGAGCATCACAATTCTCATAGGGGGAAATTTAATTATTTGGCTCTGGCATCTCAAGAAAAGGGGAGTTAACCCTTTGCTGTCTGCTCCACTCTCCTGCTCACCGAGAACCACTGTTTCCCATTACATCTGAACTGGTGCTGTGCCAAAAAATCATCCACATCTTTTTTGACAATTTTCATTCAATTTGACAGAAAAGAAATGACTTTCAAAAAGAAACTCAAAGGGTGAAGAAAATCTGGGCGAAATTCTCAAGGGTTGGATTCAACGCTCCTGTGCTTACCTTACTTATGAGGTGGCCAAAAAGTGTGTGCGAGTATCCTGTCTTCCATTGTGCACTCATCTCTCTGGCAGCCTGAGGCCTCCTCAGCTTCAAGCACTCCAATTAAAATTCAGGGGACAACATCATGATGTAATTCCTCCCATTGGGCTTTTTCAGAGCAGGAAGTTCAGGCAGCCTAGGAGGCTGCACAGCAATAGAGCAGTGTAGCTGGCTGGGGCATGCTGGGAGTTGTAGGCCAAAACACACCTGGGGACCCAAGGTTGGAGAACACTGCAATAGAGAGATTACAAAAGAAAGTGGGGGAGGGGGGCAACTGCTGCACTCTTGGCCACCGCCAAATTTTCTTCTCCATTGTTGTGGTGCCCCCCGCCCCTTCCCCCATCGCCAAACACAATACCCTTGAATGAAACTAGGAATGGGGCATGGGGAAGGACGCAAAATGGCTGCCAGGCTGCCGGGACATTCGCTGCTGTCTCCACATGCAGTAGCAGCACAAAAAAACAAAAACCCTGAGGAAAAGAGAAAAGAGGCTGTGCTGCTGCAACCACTGCTAATGTTGAGCTCCGCCTCTGAGCAACTGGGAATTTCTCCTTCCCATGGAGAAGATCAGTGAGATTGCGCCTACAATTCCTCTGCCCATAAATACGGTGGAGAATTTTGAGAGGCCATTGGTGCAGAGCGCTAGTCTGAACTGAGCCAATCTGTATATCTGACCAAGGGTTACACTATTACCATAAGGACCCTTCTTTATGCTCATGCAACTCTAGCTCTTTTCAGACCTGTAAGACTAAATAAATGTGCAGGGGGAGGAGTGGCATCTTCCCCCAACCTACATGCATTTAATAGAACAGTGTTCTCCAACCTTGGGTCCCCAGATGTTTTTGGCCTACAACTCCCAGCATGCCCCAGCCAACTGGCTGGGGCATGCTGGGAGTTGTAGGCCAAAAACATCTGGGGACCCAAGGTTGGAGAACACTGTATTAGAATGTGTGGTCGGAGCTCTCCATGGTACCCACACTCATTCTAACCTAACTAGACCTGACTTTACGCAAGTCTAGTTAAACAACCAAAATTTTACTGCACTCTCTGTATTGTCCTGCATTCTCCTGCACTCTCTCAACCAGTTCTCTAGTTCCAACAGCTCTGGCTCTTTCTTCCCTTATTTACTTCCTTCTCTCTTCTCCACACTCTGTTTCTCTCTGCTTCTGCCTTCAGGATTAAAAAAAAAAAATCTTTAAGGGTGCAAACTTATGGGATTGCTGCCTTCTAGATGGAAGTCTCCAATCTTGGAGGCTTCTGAGTATCCTATGCCCTGCCAGGCTAGGGTGGGAGGAGCAACAGAGGTAATAGCCACCTCCCCATCTTCCTTTCCACACACACCCAGGCAGGCCTCTGAGCCCATTTAGAGAGGCAGTGCTGCCAAGGGCAGGGGTGGGGCTGAAAAGACCACAGGATGTAGTGGATCCTGGTCTCTCCTCTCCCCTCCCTTCTTCTCCCTCCGGAACACTCCCTTTTTTAACTCTGCAAGGTCATCCAAGGTCAGGAGGGTAGTTTCTTTTATTTCTTTTATTTATTATTATATCCCAGCTTTTTTTCCTCCAAGGAACACAAGTTGGCTTATATAATCTTCCTGCTCTCCATTTTACCATGTGAGATAGGTTAGGCTCATAGGCTGACAGTCAGTGACTGGCCCAAAGTCACCCACTGAGCTTCATGGCTGAGTGGGGACTAGAACCCGGATCTCCTGAGACCCAGTTCAACAATCTAAGCAAAACATCTCCCTGAGTTTCTTGCTCACCTTTGCTCTAAATTTCTTTTTTTTTTTGTTGTCCAATTTTTTATTTCTATATAAAACAAACACATAATATCAAACATATAACAATTAACAAAACAAAATAGACCTCCGTTTTTCTTCTACAGCAAATACAGGTAACAATAATTTTTCTTACTCGATCATCCAAATGAGAAATCTCTTTCTTCCCATTGTCCCAGATTCACTTATTATTCCATAAATCCACAAACAAACAAATCATTATTTTCCAGTCTCTGCAAAAAGTCAATTAGAGGCTTCCACTCAATAATAAACGCAGATGTTGTCCTTTCTCTAATTAGTGATGTAAGTTTGGCCATCTCTGCCAGCTCCAGCATCTTGACCAACCATTCTTCTATCGTAGGCACTGCTGGACCTTTCCACTTCTGTGCATATAGTAGTCTCGCTGCCGTTGTCATGTATAAAAATAAAGTTCCATATCTTCCTTCTAGCTGACTGTCCATTATTCCCAATAGAAAAGCCTCTGGTTTCAATTGAAAAGTAATCCTTAAAATCTTTTGCATTAATAAATGAATTTCAACCCAAAAACTTTTAGCTTTCTTACATGTCCACCACATATGATAAAAGGTTCCTTCCTGTTGTTCACATTTCCAACATATATCTGATGCACCGCTATACATTCTAGCCAATTTCTCCGGCGACAAGTACCAACGATACATCATCTTATAAAAATTCTCTTTAAGACTAGAGCATAAAGTAAATTTCAAACCTTTTAACCACATATTTTCCCATTGTGTCATTAGTATATTATAACCAAAATTTTGAGCCCATTTTATCATACATTCCTTCACTTGCTCTTCCTCACTTTCAAATTTCAACAAAAGCTTATACATTCTTGAAATAAGATGTTCATCATTTAGACATAATTCCCTTTCAAAGTCAGATACCCTCTGTTCAAAATCATACAACCTTTTATCAACTTTAAACCTTTCTACCATCTGTAAATAGGAGAACCATTGACATGTATGACCTTCTTTTATCAGTTCTTCTCTTGATTTTATTTTACATTCATCTTGTGAAAAATTCAGCAAATCACGATATGTCAACCAACTGTATTTACTTAACATTTCTCTTCTATGATGGGCTTCTTGTGCTGATAGCCACAATGGTACTCTCTGACAAAACCTAGGTTTATATTTATTCCAAATTTTCAAAATGGCACTTCTAACACAGTGATTATTAAATTCTACATTCACTTTAACTTTATCATACCACATGTACCCATGCCATCCAAATCTCAAATCATATCCCTCTAAATCTAATAATCGACTATTTTTCAACAAAACCCATTCTTTGATCCATACTAAACAACAAGCAGCAAAATATAACTTCAGGTCAGGTAGACCCAACCCCCCTCTTTCTTTTGCATCCTGTAAAATCTTAAACTTAACCCGTGGCTTTTTCCCTTGCCATACAAATCTAGATATATCCTTCTGCCATTGTTTAAATGATATTTGCGATGTCACAATAGGAATAGTCTGAAACAAAAACAACATTCTAGGTAATACATTCATCTTGATTGTGGCTATTCTCCCCAAAAGTGACAATTGAGCTTTATCCCATCTTTCTAAATCTTTTTTCATTTCATTCCAAGACTTTACATAATTATTTTGAAACAACATACAATTCTTATTTGTTAATGTGATACCTAAATACTTTACTTTCTTTTCAACCTTAAAACCTGATTTATTTGACAATTTTATTTGATCTTGAATTTTCATATTTTTTGTTAATATCTTTGTCTTTAGTTTATTAACCTTAAAACCAGCTACAGCACCAAACTCCTTCAATTTAACCATTAACGTTTCTATTCCTTTCAGAGGATCTTCCAAAGTTAACACCAAATCATCTGCGAAAACTCTCAGCTTATAAGACTCTTTTTTAATTTTTATGCCTCCAATTCTATCATCTTGTCTTATATCTCTGTTCAATATTTCAAGCACAAGAATAAACAACAAAGGTGATAATGGGCAACCTTGTCTTGTTCCTCTATGTATTCCACACGGTTTCGTCATATCGCCATTGACAATTATTTGTGCTGTTTGTGAAGTATAAATTGACTTTATCCATTTTATAAAGTTCTCTCCAAAATCCATTTCCTTCAGTACTTTAAATAGAAACCCCCAATTTAAATTGTCAAACGCTTTCTCTGCATCTAAGAAAATCAATGCAGCATGTTTTTCATTATGCTTTTCCAAGTATTCCAAAATATCTAAGACTGTTCTAACATTATCCCTCAGCTGTCTTTTAGGTAAAAAAACCACATTGATCTTCATGAATAAATTCTTGAAGAATTATTTTTAATCTTTCCGCCAATATCATTGTAAACAGCTTGTAGTCATTATTCAGTAATGATATTGGTCTATAATTTCTTGTTAAGGTTAAGTCTTGTCCCTCTTTAGGTATTAATGTTATATTTGCCTCTTTCCATGTCTCCGGCCTCCGGCCTCCTTGCAAAATAGAATTCATCGTTTTTTGTAAAGGTTGTATGAGTTCATCTTCAAATCTCTGATAGTATTTACCAGAAAGTCCATCCGGTCCTGGCGCCTTTCCTGGTTTAATCTTTTTTATAGCACCCACCAATTCACTTATTGTTATAGGACCATTCATAATATGTCTCTGTTCCTCTGTAATCTTAGGTAACTTTTGTTTTTCAATATATTCATCTATTTTTTTCTGATGAAACATTATGTCCTTTATATAAATTCGAATAATAATAGTAAAATGATTTTTGTATCTCCTTATTGTCTGTTAATACTTTATCGCCCTCTTGTACTTTTATTATCATTTTCTTTTCTCTTTCTTTTCTCAGTCTATAAGCCAACCATCTCCCAGGTTTGTTTGCAAATTCAAAGTTCCTCTGTTTCATATAATTCAATTTTATTTCCATTTCTCTTGTTGTTACCATAGATAACTGTTGTTGCAACATTTTAATCTGTTGGAAAATATTTGAGTTTCCTGGAGAGATCTTTAATTCTTCCTCCTTCTTTTTTATTTCCTCCAGAATTTTTTGCATTTTCTCTTGTCTCTTGGCCTTAAGTTGAGTATTATATTGTATAAAATAACCTCTAATAAAAGCTTTACTTGCATCCCAAACTATTCTCAGATCTGTACCCTTATCTAAGTTAATTTCAAAAAATTCTTTTAGTTTCTTTTTACAATCTTCCAACACAGCTGTATTTTGTAATAACGTTTCATTTAATCTCCATCTAAAAACAGTGGATTTTCTTTTGCAAACCATAGTCACAGGATTATGATCTGAGAAAGTCTTTGGTAAAATCTCTATTTTAGAGGTTTTAGTAACAAAGTCTTTAGTTGTCAGGAACATATCTATTCTCGAAAATGATCTGTGTCTCTCAGAAAAATAAGTATATTCCCTTGAATCACCATTCTTTTGCCTCCATAAGTCCACCAGTCTCAGATTTTCCATCAGATCAAAAAGGCTTTTTGGGAGTTTTCCTTGATAACTTGTAATATTTCTTTCTGAAGTTCTGTCCATTTGTGGAAGCATGACCCCATTCCAGTCTCCCATCAAACACCAACTTTCATATGATAAATCCATTAGAATATCCATAAACTTCTTATAAAACACCGCTTTATCTTGGTTAGGTGCATAAATTCCCACCACCATTGTCTTAAATCCATTTAAGTTGACTTCTACTCCCACAAATCTACCTTGTTCATCAGCAAATACTAATTTTGGTTTTAAATGGGATTTAATATACAAAACAACTCCATTTTTCTTTTTAGCATGTGCCGAGATAAATTCTTCACCTAATGTTTTATAGACCAAATACTTTATATCTTTTTTGTAGATATGAGTCTCTTGTAAACAAATGATACCTTTGCTCTAAATTTCTTTACCTAGGTTCTTCCCTTCCTTCTGTTGAACTTCATCCAAACTCTTTTCTTCTTCCTCCTCTGCAGATATCCTGGCTGCTATACTCTAACTAAACTTTTGACTTGACCCTTCTGCAAACCTTTGGCTTTCTGAACAAACATCCTGACTGCTATAATCACTAACTTAAACTGACCAGTACACACACACACACACGTGCGCACACTCAAGATTTAATCCCAAGATATCCAGAAAACAAACTAAATACAAACATGGAGGACAGTTCTGTTCCTTTACACCCCTTCTGGTGAGTCAACTTTATGATGAACCTGTTTGTAGAGATCTTTGGCACAAGTCTTTTGCCTTTAGCAAGCCCCCCTGAAATGGGTGGTCTTTTAATGTACTTTTTCCATTGATATTCATTTCTATTAATTCGTTGTTCTACAATGAGGGGTAAGGAGCTGAGTGATTGTTCATATTTCTCCAATGAAATTGCCATCCTAAAATACACCTACTTAACAGCCCTGTTTAGGCTGCCCTTAACATCTTAAATTGTGGCCCTTGGATGGGCCATCTGTCTCATAAAGTCAACAACATGCACCTATTTTTGGTTGTTGATCCCAGATAGCAAACATTCCCTGTTCATTTCTTACAATTAAAGAAGTCTTACTGGATGAATATCATGAGTTTGAACTGATTAATCAGTTAATTAGTTGATTAAATCTCCACTAATGTGCTCCCTGTTATGATTAGATTATATAACTGTAATTGGAATTAGGTTGTCTCTGTTCTGATGTGGTTGTTTTTGTTTGATCAGATTTGAAGACTGTTGTTTGATCGTGTTCTGGGGACTTTGAGTTTTAAGGCGGCACTTAAGACACTTACCTGGGAGTAAGCCCCACTGAATTCAGTGGTATTTACTTCTGAGCAGACAGTATAGGATTGCGCAGGAATCTTTTACATTCTTCATCACCAGAGGACTTGGGTTAGGGGTGACTAATAAGTGTAACAAACAAATAAGTAATGATACAAAAAATGATACATTCTTTGTATTTAGGTAAAGCGTGTACATTCCATATCACATGCTATCTTAGAGAGGCATGCCCATTATCTGTGAGAGAAGAGGGACTTCTCATCTACAATGGCACCTACCACCTACAGTTCTTTATAAAGTACATGTATATAAAAAATCATTTGTTCGTTTTAATAAAAGTCTGCTGCCGGTGAATCCATTGCATCTGTTTATTCAACTAAAAGGGCTTTAATTGATTGATATCATTCATTGACTAGATGTTACACTCCTACGACAAATACGATTTCCATCAAACATATTTACACATGTTTCCCCCCCCCCCTTTTTTCAACCCTGTTTATGTGCAGCAAAGAGGTTCATTAGTTTCACTGTATCCAACATTTATGAAGAATATTAGGAATTATGCTAACTGGAATGAAATTACAGGGGCTATTAATCCTCACATTTGACAGAGTAAAATCATCACCTGGTCAGACCAGGAAAAAAAAATCACCCTACCCCCTAGGGCAAAATATATAAAACCATTAAGAACATTATGGAAAGTATATACCATCCTCTGACGCATGTCAAGTTATTTGCTGCAGACAGGACAACCAACAGGAAGGCTCTGACTCTGTCATACTGTAACGATGTTTGTAAGCCCCTGGGAAGTCTTGATGGACTATGGGGAAAATGGTGCTAATGGACCGCCTTTTGCCAAAGTATGTCACACAATGTGGAGGAAGAAGAGGATCATAAGTTGGCAAACAAGGGCTGGATAATTGTTCAACTTAGAAATGCCACAAATATTTGTAATATTCTTTTTCTGGTGTAACAGCTGCTTGGTTGAGAATAATATTGTCAAGTACATTTTTTAAAAAAGCATCTTGTAGGAGCACCTTGAAGACTAACAGCTCTACCATGGCATAAGTTTTCATGGACTAGAGTCCACTTCATCAAGTCCATAAAACGTTATCCTAAGTTGGCAAGTACGGTATAATCTCTGGTCTGTGACCGAAATAAAATTTATCTAAGTACGGCATATATATACAAATGGGTATAGAGCAGCCTTCCCTAACCTGGTGCCCTCCAAATGTATGGGACTACAACTCTCATCACCCCTACCAAGCATAGCTGAGTGGGGATTATGGGTACAGTAGTCCCACACATCTGGACAGCACCAGGTTGGGGAAGGCTGGTTTGGAGGGGGGGAAATATGAGCAGTGAGGTTAGATAGAAATGAAATGCTCAAAATACAGACTATGGTAATTATGTTAAAGTTTAAGGCTGTAATCCTATCTGAGATGTAAGCACCATTGAATTCAATGGGACTTACTCCTAGGGACTGGGGAAAATTTCATTTGGATCACACTTTAATAAGAACTTACCAAATTTGCACTTCCCAGATCAACATGGAAACCTTTAGTATTCATATTTTTCAGAAATGTATGATGCTGTTCTCCAAGCAAGATTGCAACAGACTAAAGCAGCTACCCCTCTGAAAAATGGGGGGGGGGGGAAGTAGTAGCATTGACTAGATGTTCAGGCTGATGTGCAATTAAACTAAATCTGGATGGTAATATCTATGTGATGCACACCACATTAATTTAGATCTACATTATACTGCTTGGTGAGATGTCTGCGCTTTTTGAAAGGTGAACATTATGAGAAATTAAGCCAATTGCAGATAATAATACATGTGTGATACACACAATCATTCAGGCCTACACTGTGAAAACTGCTTTTATGGATAAGGGTTCAAAAAATGCATGAAGAAAGGTGGATATGGCCATGGAAAGACTGGGACAGGTTCTGCATCAGACTGGTATATACTTATACTGAACTGAATCTTCTCATGCTTACAGAGCTGGAGCCAAAACTGCAACACCAACGACCCATGAGAGAGGTATAGCAGACTCAAGATAATGGTAGTGAAGAAACCAAACAGCCCCATAATAGGTCAATAGCATGAAATGTTAAGTTAGTCCTAAAAGACAGAGAAGAAAAGAAAAAGAACCCAGACAACTGGGTGGGAGAGGGGAATAGAATGGAGTGGCTGGAACAGGGGAACAGAGACACATTGGGTGAAATTCATTAGGTTTCCATTCATCAGTGGCACTGTTGGTATAACACATTCCTTCTCTCCCTGCAGCTGCCTTCATGCCCCTAAAATCTACTCTAGAGGGATGGATTACCCTCTGGAGCAGATTTGAGGGAATATGGGAAGTGCTGCGGAGGAGAGGAAAGGGAATTCCCATTGCACAAGTGGAAGTCCAATGTTGGACAGATACATATGAATGAAATAGGATCACATTCATCTGTTTTCTTCTCCAACACCTTCTTTTATTATCACTGGTTTATTTCTTCCTCAGTGCCAATAGGTGCACTTCCTTCATTTCCTTTGACTCCACCTTTTTTCCTTTGACCTCCTATATGATTTGATATTTCCCTGTTCCTCTGCAACTCCCATCCAAACTTGGTTTGTGCTGTAATGTGTGTGTAGGCTTTCCTTTTCAGACATCATGCTGAATGCACAGACATTGGAGGCAGGGCTGGTGAGGCAGGTGATTTCAGGGGGGGGGGGGCAGCAGGTGTGGTCTTGCTCCCATCTTCATATGTTTAGTATAAATGTAGAGCTGGCTTGTCAAAAGGGTTGATGATGATATTATGACACACCTGCTGGTCTATGACCGTAATAAACTGACTTTGACTTTGATTTTATGACACACATTTCTTTTTCCAAAGGCTACTGGGGACATACATTTGGGGTGTGTGTGTTGGAGTCCATGTATCCATACTATGGCAGGCCCAGAGTCTCAGGATACAAATGATCCTGAAGCTTGTGGCATCTCCTAATTGGGCCAATCCAAGGTTGACTGTGTGAAATACTCTACAAAGATAACTTTAGAATACTTTGTGAGTCATACAAGCTCTGAGTCTGCCTCTTTTCAAGATGTCAATGGAACTATCGCAGCAGATAGCAGCTTGATTTAAGAGGTTGCGTGAAGGACACAAGAGGATATTAACTGGGGCATGGCTCTGGGTACCATTTAAAGTGCTAAAATAAAAGTAGCTGGTTTTAGTAAGCAGCTCTCATAAAAGGCCGTGTCCCATGGTGTCTCACCAAGGAAGGAGGGAGAGGAAGAGATAAATATCACTTATGTGGATAGAAAGATAACAAGATGACAGAGAGGGATAATAATAGAACTATACCTTTACTGCACCTTTCATCAAAGAAGCTCAGAATGCTATGCAAACATCAACTCATTAAGCCTCATGATGCTGTTTTGAATGAAATACAGAAAGATGGAGAGGGAACACTTGAACTAGCGGTGATTCAACAACATTCAGAGAGCAGTGTGTGTATCTCCGGTTTAGTAAGGCAAGATTTCATAAGAGTTTGGGGCAGGAAGCTCAGAAAGAGGGCATGACCACAATTCTTTATGAGGGAATGGATACTTTAAAATAAAATAGGTGAGCAACATTTCAGTAAGGAAATATGGGCCTCTTCTTTGAGTGTTTCAAGAAAACTGATCCTTTTCTAGCTGCCCTTTCCTCCCTTTGCGCGTGCAAGGGCGAGATAAAGAAGAGGCAGACACAGGGTATATGGTTTCAAATCAGGGCCACATTTATTGAATTGAAGATCTGTGAAGGGTGAAGTGCGGTTCTAACCTAGCCCGGCCCTTGGCCGGGAAAAAAGACCAATATTTGGCGAATGCATCCTAACTGAACTGGAGGCGGGATTGCCCGCCACCGGCCAGTTGCCCTCCATGTGGAGCTGGAGGGCCTTACCATCGTCACCTTACTTTGGCGCCTCCAGGCTCCCAAAATAGGTGAGAAAGGTAAAACCCCAAAGGCGTCCCAATCTCCCTCGTGCCAAGCCTCCTGGCGTTGGCGAGGGCAGCCTTGGGTAAACGTCAGTCACCTTGAAAGGTGCCACTGGATGATCACCATAACTCTAATTGTTCCTGCCTAAACCCGCACTTCCCGCCAATGCGACCAATTTAGCTAAGATCCCCCTGGCGGGATCACAATCGAATTCAAAAATTCCCATACCCTGCTTCACAGTGTAGAGTAGGCGAAACACGCCCAATGCCCCGGCCAATTGGGACAATGAGCCAAAATTCCTACTCGGCCCCCAGGAAACGGGCGGCCAGAGGAGCCTACACTGCTCAGAGGGCGGGAGTGGAGGGAGCTGGAAAAACACAGGAGCAAAGAGGCTGAAGGCGGGAACCCAGGAGCTTAAATAAGCTCTTACCTGGGTCCCCGCCCTTCTGAGCCATTGGCTCTTCCCGTGACCTACCAGACCAGGTGCCTGCCTCCTCTCTCCTCCCCCACGCGCAAGCCTTCTCCCTGTTTCCACATAGGGGCCATTGGAAGTTCTTTATCTTCCCCCGCCCTTAACAATTCCACAGATATTCAAGCCTGGCTTACAATGCAGCAGAATGAAGTAGTAGAATCCTGAAGTTCATAGATCATAAGAGTTGGAAGGAGCTGTACCACTTCAGATTATAGGTGTGGGATACCATTTCTTACTGTTACAAAGGCAAGAGTGTTCTGTGTCGCTGTGTGCTTCAAAATGTAAGCCCCCACCTGCAGTCTGAAGTGGTACAGTCAATTCTACTTCCTCAGCTCACGACCACCTCATTCTGCTGCATGTACAGACCACCAGTCTTTAGTGCAAGAAGATCAGAACTTTATTGGAACCGTGACACGGTCACTCATGACTCCTGCCTGAACAGAATTAACAACAGCCAAGAAAAAGAAGGAAAAGTGAAACTGGACAAAAGTAGGGAAGGGCAACACTGAACAACTCAACCCATTTGCACTCAGCTGAGTGAAAGTGGGCTGAGTTGGGGAGGGGTTGTTTGTTTTTTTGTAGCTTCTGCTTTTAAAGTGGGTTGTGATTTGTGTATTTTTTTTTAAAGGCAGGGAAATCTGCATAAAATACAGCTGCAATTTGCGTAAAATAAGACCACAATCTGCGCAATATGCACAATATGCAAATTGTGACCATATTTTACATAAATTGCACAAATTGTGGCCATATTTTGTGCAAACTTCTCTGCCCTTTTTTAAAAAAATGCAAATTGTGGCCCACTTTAAAAGCAGAAGACCATGTGCTGGCTCGACTCACGTTGAAACAAGTCAGTGCCAGTGCTGGATAGATGGGTTGGAATATGGGGAGCTGAGCCAGGCCAATCCACTGGATTTTGACACACACACCCGAAGCAGATTCCTCGCACATCCCTAAACAAAAGCATTTCCTTTGCACCTAAGGGATCATCTCAAAATACACACACACACTGAGAATTCACTGCAGATGGGCTGTACCTTTCAGGCCACCTTCTCTCAGCCATTTTGGTTGAAACTTAGATGCCCCAAAAGAATGGAGGTTGGAGAACTTTGAATTTTGAGGGTGATTTGGGTTTGGTACTTGGCATATACCTTACTTAACTTTACAAAGTGGTTGAGGGATTTCACTTGCTTTAAACTAAAAACAAAAACAAAACGCTTTGCACTTGCTCATAGCAGTGTGAGGCTCTCTGTGGCCTCCCAGCACTTCCTGGAATGCCCATGGGATCGATGTGATGAGCGGGTGGAAGGTGTTTTAAAAAGTTTAAAGCAAGAAGAAACCCTCAGCTACCTTGTAAAGTTAAGGAAGGTGTGTGTCAAGTGCTAATCACCTCTGAAAATCCCACCAAAGTTCTAATGAGCGCGCGCACACACCAAAATCAGCAGGAAATTTCCTCCCACACTTTCATGGGGGGTGGATGATGGACCCATGAAAGGAGGAATGATTTATTTTTTTGGCCCATCTTTAGAATTCACGCATCACATTCCTAATTTACCACAAGTGCTAGTCCTCACCAGTGGTGTAACTGAGTCAGGGCTCGCAGGGATGCAATGCTGGCACCTCTTTACTAGCAGGGACACCAGCGTCATTAGCCACCCCACTCAGAGTTCCCTGTTCCCTCTGCGTTTAGCTGCAATTCTAGCAGTAGCTGGGGTAAAATGAATTTTCTAGACAACAATATATTTGTCCTGTCCTGTCTTCCAGAAATCAAGGCACGGAGAACTTCGAACCAAATCTGTTATTGCCATAATTCCAGTAATTGGGTGTCGCCTTTCACAGAAGCAGTAAAGATCCCCAAAACCAGATTGTGACAAAGTCCCAGACAAAGAGTCCTGTCAAGAAAATCCTGAGCAGAAGGAAACCCCGGAAAGGGCCGCTCCCCAAGGAAAGCCCACCAAGTTCAGAGTTCCAAACACGACGGGTGGCTTTCCAGGTTGTCGACACATTGTCTCCTACAAGTACTGCTGGAAGCTACACAGGTTTAAATACAGGGGAGTGGCTGCTAAGGATCAGTATCGGACACTGGATCCTGACAGGGAAACCTGCCCCTCAAGTGGTCCCTACGCCTGAGTGGGCATTTCTGCCCTGCCCTGTTTTGCTGACCCTCTCCAGCAGAGACCTCCTCCTGCTGCCCTGTTTCCAAAGATTATGTCTCTGGCTGATAACCAGGAGCCTCCCTCAAGGTCGAGTCTTCCAGCTATTGAGTATCGGCCATATCAGTCTCTAGCGCAGTGTTCTCCAACCTTGGGTCCCCAGATGTTTTTGGCCTACAACTCCCAGCATGCCCCAGCCAGCGTAGGCCAAAAACATCTGGGGACCCAAGGTTGGAGAACACTGTTCCAGCGCCTCACCCCCTCCCTGTTCGCTAGGGAGAGGGAGGCCTGGCAGAACTGAGCACTCAGGCCTCTGGTCTCCCATAGCTGGGCCTGACTCCACAGTTTCTCCCTCTGAGTCAGACTCAGCAGCTGAAGCTAAAGCTCCATCCGGACCGGGGCAAGGTCCCACGATATTGTTCCTTGTTGTAAAATAAAGTATTTGGGGGCCACTTGGTCTTGAATGGGGCATTAGGGCCTATTACCTTTACAAAAGAGCTGCTCCTACAATATGAAAATTCCTCGAACTGCTTAGTTGATATGGATCAACACAGCTGCCTGCAATTTTAGACTCTCCTTCATGGGGGCGGAAGGCTATGGGGATTGTCATGGTGAGCACCTGCACTTCAAAACTGTACTACGACACCACTGTTCCTCACAATGTAATGCTTTCACTTTTCTCCCTATACTACGAATGCTGCTGCTTCCCCTTCTCTTTCTCCTTCTCCTTCTTTCTCAATATTTGTGGGTGGACGATTAAATAGAGGAATCCTGAGTTTGGTTTCATGTAAGGATGTGCACATCACTGCCTATTCGTTACAGGGTCAGGTTTAAGGTTCTGGTACTAGTGTGCAGAGCCCTAACCAACTTGAGACCAGGACACCTGAGAGAGTGCCTTCTCCCTTACCAACCTGCCCACTCACTGAGGTCATTGGAGGACATTCTCCTGGTGGTTCCACATGGACCTATGGCCCAACTGAAGTCCGCCAGGAGAAGATCCTTCAGTGTGGCAGCTCCATTTCTCAGGAACCCCCTGACTCTGGAGGTCAGGCAGGTTTTCGACACTGTGTTGTTTTCAGCACCTGCTGAAGATGAGGCCTTCCTAGCTGACCAGCCATGGTTTAAATGTTATTCTGTTTTTAATGCACTGTTTGTATATCTGTTTTATCTTTTTATTATTCACCGCTCCGGAATCTGTCTAGATATGGAGCAGCATACAAATGGTGTAAATAAATAAATATATAAAGTACCAAACTCGAGCTCACCAAAGTTCTCTGAATTCCACCTCAAAGCTCATTCTGACTTGAGTCACATTGCAAGCTTTGTTTTTTCTTTTCTTTTCGCATGAAAATCCATATTTTTGTGCATATTTTTCCAAATGTACACATGAATTATGCACATCTTTGAAATGTATGCATTCTTCTACCATTGTTTAAAGTGTATTTGTGCATATTTTTCAAAAGTACACATTTTTTCTCATGCATTTTTCAAATGTACACATGCTGTCGAATACGGGGGTCTTTTGGTCCGCAAATCATATTGCAAGCTCAGAAATGTATGGACTTCAACTGCAGATTATGTCTGAGTCTGCCATCAGTCTACAGATTTGAAGTGGGTAAATCCTGATCAAAAACAAACAAATTTCTCATACATCCCTAGACTATGTAGCCAGAAGTTTGAAGGTGAATTGGAACAGGGGTTGGGCAGAATTCTCTCTTGCTTATTAGAACGTACAGAGTTCTTGCAGAATCCTGTATTGTGAAATATAAACCTTTAAAAATTTAAAAGAATAAAGCCATGACTAGTTGCACCAAATCCTCAGTTCTCTCCTAGGTGTTAGATTTCATAAATTCATCCCTAAGGAGAGTGTCATCTGGTTCTAGAGATACTGAGCACAAAAATACAAAGCCCAGAGCACTTTGCCATCTTGAGTCAGGTCAAATGTTTCATGGTGATGATAATCGACCCAGGCCACAAATGTGGAAAGGGGCTTATAAACATTGAAGAACAGTACACTTTAATTGAAAAAAAAAAGTGGAAGGAAGAGAGCTCAAATGAATATTCAGCCCCAAGGCCTCTCAAAAGTTTAAGCAGGTCTTGTTCCTGCAACCTGCAGCACAAGGGGAATAGAGTCAATCATTCAAGAAACTGTCAGTGTTCAAATATAAAATGCTATCATGTTATCCATAAGAAGTTAGGAGGTTTGTAAAGCTTGGTTGTTATTTTTTTTTAATCCAACAAAAAGCCAGCCTGATGCAATATTTATTATAAGCTCCCAATATGTATTATGAATTCCCTCCCAGCACTCTCTCTTAAACAGAGATCTTGAGAAAGCTGGGAAGGCAGACTGAATCCCTAGGTTCCTACTCCTTAATAATCTAACCCATATGCCTAGAGGCGTCCTTTGCTCGCCTCTTATGAGCAGTTTAGCAGAGAAAAGTGGGAGAAGAGCAATTCCTGTCCTGCAGGAACTGCAGTGGGCTTCTCCTCCTCCCTAAAAGGTTCTTGAAGGTTCTCCTCCCTAATAGTTCTTGAAGCAGTAGAAAATTGGCTACAACAGGACATGAGGGGAGCAAGACACATGTATATATTAGGAGTCATTTATGTAAGAACCACAGCTCCACAAGCAAGGGGAGACTCTCACACAGCTATCTAAGTTAAGCACCTGTACAGTTTGGCAACAAGGGCAAGGAAGCCAGAGCTGTAAGGTTCCTTCCCTGACTAGAGATGTTGGTGAAGCACTTCCAAACCAAATAAAGGCCAAGCTTTCAAAGTATGCAAAAGAAGAATTCCCAGCTACCCCCGCCATCCCAGTGAGCCCTTTTGCTTTGCAAAAGCCTTTCCCTCCACCACCTCCCAGACCTGAAAACACAGTTCCCCCCCCCCTTCCCTTCACTTACCTGACAAATGATTGTGGGTGGTGGGTACATGGAGAAAGGAGAAGAGGAAGGTTTGCCCTTTTCCTCCATTGCCCTAAGACCCAGGCTAGCAGCATGACAGGGTTCAAAGCCTTGGAAACCATGGGAGATGGATTTCTCAGACAACCTTGGGAGAACTACATCTCCCTTTATCATCTTGGCTTTGCAACTTTGCATGCAGCAGCTGTCCAGCATGTCAAGGTAACGGAGAAGGAGGGAGAATGGAGGAGTTTCCCTGGTCTCCCTTCCTGTTGCTGTGTACCTGCTGCTGCTCCCCATTACCAGGTAAAAAAAGGGAAGGGGGAAAGTGGGGTTTTGGGGGGGGCTACCAAGAAGTGCTTTGTATGACAGAAAGGGCTGGTGGTGATTGGTGGGGGCATGTTTCTGAGCCATCCAATTGGGTTGGGGAATAATTATCCAAGTTACTCACCCCTTAAAAAGGTTTGGCTTTCAGTCAATAATGTCACATGTTACACACTGGAAAGACATTAGAATCTCAGTCAAATACTTTGTAATTGTTGTCCAAAGTTGAAATTTGGGAGTGTCCCAGGGTCTTGCGGTGCACCTCACAGATGAGTGCGCCATGGAGAGGGTGGCCTAGAACCTATTGCAGACCTTGGTGCTCTCTGAGGATCCCATCCGGCAGGGGTGTCATTTTCTGAGGTCCTGCAGAATAAAGCCTCTGTTAGGTTTAACAGAGGGAGGGGGATAATAAGAGAAGCTGGGAAGCAGTTCCTTCACTCACTTCTGGGGTTTTCATTACAACAAGTTAGGGGTGTTGATAACAGGCTGTCAGCAATGGGTATATGTAAAAGGATGTGTTAAAAAAAATACTCAGCAAGAACATTAAAAGTCTTCTGCAAAACAAATGCCATTCAAAACTCCAGCTGATCTCAGTAAAGCTTGACCAAGAAATAAATACAAATATAAGCATCCCTTCTCAAAGCTTCCTGTAACAGAGTGTAGTATAAGTTCATTTTGCTGCCATGAGCAATTCCCTTGGCTTGGGTTAGTTGGCATCTCTGCAGCTCCTGTCTAGTGATGCTAACGATCTTGCAGCAGCCTGTTTGAAAATATTTTCTGGGTCAGCCCAAGACATTTTGCTGCCTTAGGTGAAGAACAAGATGGCGCCTCCTCCTATTCCATGTTCCAAAGCCAACTGGATTGGTTGCTGAATCTTTCTTCAACACTGCTGATGGGACAGCATCTTCCACCACACTTGAGGGCAGCAGGCTAACTTAGTGGGTGCAGAGCAGGCCGCATTATATACTGGTCTGTCCTCCAACACCTTGCTGCCTCCTCCCAGCATCTGCCACCTGAAGTCACTAATTTCATTCTGCCTCATAGCAGGGTCAGCCCTGGCTCCTGTTTTGCTCATCAAAGATAGATACTGCAAAGGTGGAGCCAGCAAAGCTCTTGGGATGTTGCTAGTGCTACGGCTGGTCTGGACAGGGTTAGTCCCATCTGCTTCCTGAAACTCCCTTCCTTCCAGGCCCTTTCAGCCACCACCTCTCCCTTCTGTTCACTGCCACCGCCCTGAAAAAGGATGGAACTTTGAACCTGGGGGGCCAGCCCTGCTTATGAGTCATTGTTCCAGTGGCTGCTGCCCGCTCCACACTGTGTTTCCATTGTGGTGTGGGGCAGGTGCTGTGGGGTCGATCAGCACCAAGACATCACCCAGGGCTGGTGAGTGCTGGATGCTGTGAGGCCAATGTCCAGCATGGGGGCAGAGCTGGCTACAGCAGGGCTGTGAACCTCTTTCAGCCCAAGGGACAAATACAGTTTCAGAGCAGCTGTCGGGGGCTGCATTCCAGCACTGGGTGGGTCTGAAGGCAAAAGAAAGCTGGGCTGAAGGGGAAAGGGCAAGGCTAAAACATCAGCATATTTTAGCTTAAAGCTCTTACTAGCCATAACTAAGGCTTAGGAGAGGCTTTTCAACCTTTTAGAAGGGGGGGGGACACGCAAAAGCCAGAAAACCACCAAATGATTGGCAGCTGGGGGGAAGGGGAAAACGTGTGCATTTTGGGAACCCCAGAGGTCCAGATGTGATAGCCAGTGGGCCAGATTTGGCTTATAGGCCTGAGGTTCTGGATTCCTATGATAGAAGGAGTAAAAAGTGTTTTTGACTGAACCCTTATTCAGTTCTCCAAAATTCATCTTCCATCCAAAATACCCTGGCATAATTTTTACTCGTCGTGACATCAGTGCTTGCCTGATGGCTTCATCACGTGTGGTTCTCCGTGGAAGCTTGTGGCTCCAATGTCAGGGGTGCTGTGTATGCACTCTGGGCTCCAGTAAGAACTTCAAAGGAGCTATCCATGGTGCTGAATCCTATCCCCAAACTAGGTGCAGCACCACGGACAGCTCCTTAAAGGTTCAGACTGCAACACAGAGTGGATACGCTGGGCCACTGACATTGGAGCCACCAGCCTCCAGTAGTGGTTCTGTTATAAAAAGTGTAATGCCAAGTATTGGAAAGGAAGGTGCAACAATTCTTATATTCGAGGTTGGTTCTTTGGGCTGCTTAACTCAGAAAGGGCTCCCTTCTTAATGAAGCATGTAGATACGTGCAAACATACTGATGGGACTTTTACCTCAACACTTACTTGCACACTTACCTGGGAATAAGTATTACTGAATTCAGTGGGACTTTCTTCTGAGTAGACATATGTAGGCTTGTGTTGTTAGAGGTTCAAATAAAAATTGGAGGGCTTTGTTCAAAGCAATATGTTGCCGGGGAATAAATGCACTGTTTTCTGTCTTGGTTTGCTTTTTCTGACAGCAGTTTATATCCTGGTTTGGAATAGAGGAGTCAGCTTCCAGGTTGCATATATATAAAAATACATACTTGACCTTGCAGGAATCAAACACTCAGCTCAAAGAACAATAACTTGTAAAACAAAACAAAAACAAATAAGAAGCATATTCTTGAGTAGGAACCCTGAATCATGCACTCCACTAACTAGCATCTTTACAGACTAATTTATGCAGTAGAAGAGACTTCAACTCTTTACAAGCTGAAAGGATAGCTTTATGACAGGGGTGGGATAGTTTGGGAGGTCTAGGGGTCTCTTTTCAGCACCTGGGATGGTGGTGAGGCCCTGAGGTACTGAAAGGGGGGGCAGGAATGAAGAAAATAAAAGCATTTCTTTTAATCATAATTTTGAGGGATGCCCCAAGTTTTGGGGGATGGCAGTGGCCACACTGGGGGGCTGCAGGGGCCACATGCAGCCCTTAGGCCGGAGGTTGCCCACCCCTGCTTTACAGGAACAGTCTGGTTTCATGTTGTCTTTCTCCAAATATGCCTTAGATCAGTAGAATGATGTAAGAAAAATGTTTGGTTTCTTTGCAACGATAGCGTCTGCAAGATCAGCTAGAATAATTTCTCTTTAGCAATCCATATTCTCAGCCAAAGTAAACTTTGATTATATAGACAATAGACTTGTGTGTGTGTGTGTGTGTGTGTGTGTGTGTGTGTGTGTAACAGAAACTTCAGCTTCAGGATCCTGTAAGCCTTTTTTTTACAAGTTTGTGCTAACATTTGAGTCATGTTGAGTTCCTCCAAATCAGGAGATCACAGGCCTTTGATATAAAATGCAATATTTTATATGTAAGGGATATAAATCCAGATCCACTGTCCACCTAGTGCACCTTCTAAGAAACAGCAGAAAAATAGTCTGCCAAATATTTTGGAGAAAAGAAATAAAAAAACAAAAACAAATTGCACAGCACAATCAAACACTTACTCTACTCAGAAGTAAGTCCTATTGAGTTCTATGGGGCTTACTCCTAGCTAAGTTAGAATAGGAATGCAGCCTCACCCTCCATAAGTGATTAAAATGGTCCAAATCTCAAGGACAGCTTTAACACATACTGACTTCGAACATTGTGGTTTTACCTGTTGCAATTTTGCAATCAACGCCGTGTTCTTAAGATCTTCTGAAAAGTCCAACCACAGGTTCACTACTTACCTGTTCGTGAGAATTAGCATGGTTCCAGCTAGACATGTCGGAGAAATCTGCAGTGGATTCAGACTTGTATGAATCTGACCTGCAGCTTTCCTAAATGGACCGGCTTTTTCTAACTCGCATGGGGTTCCACAGACTTGCAGAACAGTTTTTCACTTTTGGGGTGGGGGATTTGTGCTAATTTGCATTAGCAGTAATTCACATTAACCAATGTGCATTAGCGCCGCATTTACACAAACAGAATTCTGGTTAAAAAAAATATCTGATTCTGTCAATGAGCAGATGACAGAACGAAAAACACCTGAAAACCCATGAAACCCAGATGGAATGGATTTAACAAAATTCACACATCCCTAGATCCTGCTGCTTTGTTCTGTAGAAAAAATCTTGGTCCTTGGATGCTATCTTAAGCATCTGTGAATCTGCTTAAGCATATGGTGATCCCTTAGGGGACAGGATGGCACTGCTCACTCTTATGCTGAGATGGTCCCTAGGAGATGGTTACTAACAGTTTAACATAGATTTGGGAATACAGAAGCCATTGGGGGAATACCACCCCGTATCGGGGGGGGGGGGAAGCATCTTCTTGATAAAAAAAATATCTTTCTCATCTCTCTCTCTCTCTTCAGGATTATAAAAATAAAAGTCTTTGCATCTGAACATGTATTTGTCTCCCTCAGATGCAGACATTAACTGCAGGTTAATTGATTTCATTGGGAAAAGAACTTAACTGGTACTGAAACCTAATATGGTATTCTGCATTTGCCCACTTCAAATGCTGTTGGAATATTGTGCATTACGATTGGCCTGTAGCCTTTGGGGATTTTGAAATTTGAAATTGGTGAGCTTGGGAAATTTCAAATTACAGAAACCCTAATCACAGTCCTTCATCTCTTTTGATTAACTCTGATTGGTTGAAACCAGGCACCCCTGCTCCCCTTATACATTTAGTGAGCAGCCCACTAGACCCCTGGTGCATAGGGCCTCTATGTTATTGGGAATAGCTGAGATTGTTACACTGTGCCCAGCTCAGCAGGGCCGGCCAGCCCAGTTACCAGAAGGTCTGCATTTCAGGTCCACTTGTGAGTTATGATGACCCTGACGTCCTTCTGGTATGAGCCACCCCGTTTATTAAGATGCGATGGAGAAGCCTTGCTGTGGATCTTTTTGATTTATCAGGCAAGGTCATGGAATAATCTTTCTGTTATGGCTCCGATGCTTTGGAATCGCATGCCTAGGAAAGTCACCCAGAATCCGCTAGAGATGTCAGAGAAATCTGCAGCAGACTCAAATGAGTTCAAATTTCTAAGAATCTGACCCACGGATTCCGCAGCGGACCAGCTTTTCCCAACCCAAGTCACATGAATTCTGTGGACTTGCAGACCTTCTTTTTTTTTAAGTTTATGCAAATTTAGTCATAGAAACATACAATTAAAAAAATGAATTACCAAAAATGTGCATTTCCACCATGGGCAGAAGCTTGAAAATACTCGTTTTATGGGGATTCACATATTTGGGGGGGGGGATTTGTGCATTTTAGGGAGTGCAAATTTGTGGAAGCAGGCATTTGTGCAAATGTGTACAAACTCTCTTGCACAAAATCCAGTTCCATCAATGAGCAGACAATGGAACAAAAGGCAGCTGACAATCTGCAAAATGCAGACAGAATGGATTTTACATCATCCGTACACTCCTACTCCTAGCCCATTTCTTTTTAAACATTCCTTTCAGAAAAGCTTTTAAGGATTTCCTTTGACTTAGCTGGTTGGTGTTCTAGTTTTAACTGCACTGATTTGAGAATGTTTTTATTCATTTTGACAAAAAAAAATATTTCTGCTTATAGAATTTTCAGTTATATTAAGTACCACGAGTCCATAAATTAAAACAACAACAAGAGGGCCATACAGTTCTTAAAAGTCTCGGTTTGAATTGTTGTATACTCAACCAGATATATTCAAGCAGTACCTGTTGAATTTGGCCAGTGCATAAGCATGAGAATTTTGTTCAGTTTGTTTTTTTCAATGAGCACTTACAAAAATCCATACATTCCTTCATAAATGGACGGCAAAGAACTTGAAATTTATTTATTAAAAAACCCAAACTGAATATGGAAGAAAGCAAAACCAAAAGATTTTTCTGCCCCTAACTAGCACTGAGTTCTGGTTCTTTCTTTTCTTGTTCATAAGTGCTGAACTGATTTTGAGAGTTTTGTAACTACCACCGCCAATCCAACTTCTCACTATTATCCTGCAGTAATATTTGGGTGCTTTCACATGTAAGGTTTAAAATGTCCTCGGAGCTCCTCTTGCACTATTTGGGTTGTACCAATGTGAGTTCTACTTAGTGAATGGGACTTAAGTTAGACTAACATTGGAGACAATCTTTTTTCAACATGTGATAGTTTACGTGGACAAGAAGCGGAGGTGAGACATTTGTAATATGAATCAACATTGTGGCCAACACCCTTTTTACATTCACATTACAAACTCAGTTGAAGCCTTCATGTGTGAAAATAAGCAACCTTTGGGGCTGCTCCACTTAAAGTAGAGCTGTGCAGAAATGGACTCTCAAAATCCTCCCCTCCCCCGCCTTCCCTGGGGCTATTTAAGACCTGTGTGCCCTGAGGGAAGGCAGAAGAGAAGCCCAGGCCAGGGAGCAAATGCCATCAGCTCCTGAAATGGCCATCAGACTATCACCTCACCGGCTTGAGAGGGCTGCTGGGGCAGCCCCTCCCCTGCCTTCCCTGGGGCTACAGAGGGAAGGCAGAAGAAAAGCCCAGGCCAGGGAGATTGTACCAGCAGCTCCAGAAGAAGCCTTCAGTTGGCCTGAGAGAACTGGTGTATGTTTGGTGGGGGGGGGGGGTAATGTTTCTTTGTTTGAGTATTTAAACATTGTAAACCGCTTTGGGTGCCTTAGCAGAAAGGTGGTATAGAAATGCAATAAATAAATAAATAAATAAACAAGATCCCCAAACCAAGCAATGCAAATTTCTTCTCCTTTGAATTTCTTTTCTATCAAATTGAATGAGAAGGGTTGAATAAAATGTTGGATAAATTTTCAGCACAGGAGCACTAATTTAAAGTATTTATTTATGTATTTAATTACTTACCTACTTGTTTATTTTAAAAGCACTTCAGAAGTGTAAATTGGGTGAAGTTTTGAAATTGGATTCATTTGAAAGTTTCCCCTTGCTGTGCAAATCTCAAAGTAGTGCCATTAATTAGGGAAGGGAATTTGATCTCACTGATGCTCAGCTACAATTATAAATTGATACTGTTAGTTCTTGCCTGGATGGGGAATGATTTACCAAATGTACTGGCTGATAAAATGATGTAAGATAGAGTGTGCACACGCAGGTAGAATTCAAAACCCCACAGACTGAAAGCCCCCTCAACTCCAGCTCTGAAAAGTCTTACCTGCAATCTCTTAACTCTTACAAGGATATGACATCTAATGTCTGAACTGTAACTCTGTGCAGTTACATGGGAATACATCGCAGTGACCTCAGCAGGGCTTTCTTTGGAGTAAATGCAACCCATGCAACTGCCCCATTGAGATGGTTGGTATCAGCTGCTTTTTGTGTTTTTTCTCACTTAAGGTAGGGGGGGAGTGGGATACCGCCCATGTCGTCTCCATCAGGGGTAAGGAAGCCATAGAGCATGTGCAGTGCTGCTAGCCCTATTTAGAAGTTATGTTCCACATGTTCACATGGAGGGGGAGCAGGGCCATGCATGCTGGCCACACTGCAACATCCCTGTCCTCGCAGCCACCACTCCTAGACCTTCATGTGTTGCATGGGAGATCTGAAGGGGGGACCTATATGTGTTAGGCTGAACACATCCCACACTCTGAGGTCATCAACAGAGGTCCTTCTCACTTACCTGCTGCCAAGGGCAATTAGGCTGGTGACTACAAGGGAGAGGACCTTTTCGGTGGTGGCCCTGCACTTTTGGAATCGGTTCCCATCAGGGGCTCACCAGTCTCCTTCGTGCTCTGGAGACCCTCTTGTTTTCACTGACTTTTCCATTGTCCGCTGGCTGCAGGTTTTATTGGGATTATCGGGGGGAGGGGTGTGTTATAGAATGATCTTTTAAAATACTATTGTATTGAATATTTCGTTATTGCTTTTCTGTTCTAATTGATTTGCATAGTTTTGCATTGTTTTTATTTTGTAGGCTGCTTTAAGAGGCGTCGACCCTTAAAGGTGGTCTAAAAATAATTTAAAATAAAATAAATAAGTTCTCCATGTAATCAGGAGCCCTGCACATTTATGGTTCCTGATCTCATGGAAGAGCCTGTGCTGTGCATGTTCAGCTGCATTTACTAGATTCCCCCTGAAATCTTTCACTCCATGCACAATGGTCTGGGGAATGGGATAGAACTGGCAAGAACAGAGACGCTGGGGACGGGGACAGTATGCATGGTCCTGTTTCCCCTCCATTGGTTCTTGGAACACATGCATGGAGGATAACTTCTGAATAGGGCTCTAAATTATCCCCTGCAGGAGTCAAATTCCTCAGTCAGAGCATCCAGTAGAAAGGAGAACTCCACAAAAGACCGGTGGCCAAGAGCTTATTGCCTGGGAACTGTTCCTAAATTGATAGCAGGTATGTGTTGGGTTGGGTCCCAATGAAAGGAACTAGACATGGTCTCTCTGATATGAGGCACTTTTTGTTATTTTGTGGATTCCCAGGCAATTCAGGAATTTCAATTCCTGTATATATCTGCAGCTTGCTCCCCCACCCATCCCGTCTCTCTTTCAGGAGGCAGAACAGGGGCCCTTGCCTTGGCCTCATTCAATGAGCCCCAGATATGCCCTGGTATCTCCTATACCTTTGCTTTAATCAAGCTGCCACCGTGAGGAGAAAGAGAAAAGACACCAGTAGGCAGGCACAGCTGCAAGCTCAGAGGCCCAACCACAAAGTGTTGTGCCTAGAACATCATTCCAAAGTATGCAACACCACTCTAGCCACTAGGCTCTGTAGTTGGGTCTCTGATCTCAGATGTACACTGGACTGCTTGCCTGTCAATGTCTCTTCTCTTTCTCCTCATGGTGGCAGCTTGATCAAAGCAAAGGTATGGGAGATGTCAGAGGGTATTGGGGGCTGCATGGCATTGCCCACCTCTCTCACAGAAGAAAATGGAAATTCAAGTCTCTTGTAACAAAAGTTTAAATGGATCACCATGTTGAGGCCTACTGGCTTATGCTTATCTTTTACTTAAGGTACTGATTAAGGATTTTAAAATGGTGTGATGAATGTTTTGTTTTATTGTACAAAGGAAAGCAGGAACTCCACGGAAGGGAGAAGACCTGTGGTCTACAGCTTATTGACTTGGATTCTTCCTAATGTGATTGTTGGCCCAAGCTGCAATGAATGCCCCAGAGTTCCACAGCACCAGCAAAGAAGCTACACAGTGTCCAGAGAGAAGAATAAGATCTATATGGTTTCTTTCTTTCTTTAAGGCATTTATCTATCTATAAATATTTATCTCGACTTCCGAGGCGGTTTACAATGCGAATTGAAACAAAAGTCAATAAACAAATACCAATAACATCTCTATTTGATTTGATGGCTGAGAGGCTTTCAGGGAGGCTTTGTGTGCTGCTGAAGCTTGTTTCCAGGCACAAGTTCAGCAAGCTTCACCAATACTCTAATTCCAAAGAAGGTTGACCTGCACTGTGCTGATTGACACTGGCCTAGGGGTGGGCGATCTGCCTACCACCCGACTCGCAGTGTGCTTGGCAAGCACTGCCACCACACCTGCCAAGCCGGGCTGAAAGCAAGCGCCAGTCGAGGCGCTTGCCAAACTTCTAGGTTCCTGGCGCTACATTGTTTACATAGAAAGTTTACATAGAAAGACACACTCTGGAGGCATTCAAGGTGCAGCTGGACAGCCATCTGTCAGGGATGCTTTGACTTGACTTGCATTGAGCAGCGGGTTGGACTCGATGGCTAGGGATGTATCCGCTCGCCTCGCGCGGGCTGAGCGAGCCGCCGGCGCCGGTCCCGTCGCATCACTTTCGGCGCGGCGGAAGTGACGCGACGGGACCCTGCTCCGGCGCGCTGGACTCCCGCGCTATGTTTTTGGTGGGGGAAACCAGGGCAACAGGTCTGTTTAAACCCTGTTGCCCTGGTTCCCCCCGCCAAAAACATAGCGCGTGGGTCCAGCGCGCCAGCCGCGCTGGAAGTGACGCGATGGGGGACCGAGGCTTGACCGGTGCCGGCAGCTCAACCGGTGTGGAGAACGTTCCGCGCTGCTCAGAAGATCGAGTACGGGTGGCTGCTGCCGCCGAGAGGCGAGCCGTGGAGAGCAGCGAGCCAGGTAAAGGTTCGTGTGACACCCATATTGATGGCCTTATAGGCCCCTTCCAACTCTACTCTTCTATGATGCTATGATTCTAAAAGTGACCATGATTCGCGTAACTTGCACAAATCACAGCTGTTTTTAATGTATTTTATGCCATTTTCCATGTAAACAACGTAGTGCCTGCAACCCAGAAGTTGCTCCCCTAGGAAGCAGGTAAGGTGTGCGGAGCTCGGGGGTTCGTGCCTGGCGAGTTCACCAGAATTTCACCCCCCAATCAAGCTCCGCACACGTCCCTAATATGTTTGGTGCTTATGACACAGTCATCAGCTTCAGTGGTTCATGCCATAACCTAGCTGACATCCTGAGAATCGATGGAACATAACAAACCTTGAGAATTCACCCATCACTTGCTGATGGTGCATAACCACTACCACTTCATGATCAAAGGTATGATGCCCTCCTTCAGGCCTGACCAGCTTTCTTTCCCATAGTTTATATATTTTCCCATGTAGAAGATTCCAGGCAGGACCTACTTTGCACCACTCTAGGGTTCTGGCTCTTGCAGCAGCCATCAGAGTCACACCCGAAGAATAACTGAAGCAGTTATTTGCAGGGTGGCAGTGCATAGTAGTTCTCAAAGTGATCTGAGAGAAAAAAATTTTTTTAATGGGGCCTGTTCACAGGTTGAAACTGTGGAACTCTCTGCATAGGGAAAGCCACCAAGCTCCTCTTTGATGGCTTTCAGAAAATGGGATAAAAACAGTTTTGTCTTATAGGGCTTTGAGTGAATTATATGGATGTTGCATTTACTTGTTTGGGATTTTAGCTCTCGCTGTATATTTTTGTTGTCATGATTATAGGTTTTACACTGTTAATGATTGTTTGAAACTTTTTAACGATATTATGAGCTGCCTTGGGGATCTTTGGATCTGAAAGGTGCAATATCATTAGATTGATTAATTGATTGATTGAATGAACAAATGAACCAATGAGTGAATGAAACAAAACATGAAACATTGTTACTCCTGAAGAACCTAAACATCCATTAACAAGAATCCTACATTCCTAGTGTGCCCTGCTCAATGAAGTTGTTGCATTGACTTCTTTGAGTACTTTCTGATCTCCTCTACACTGTCTTTGTGAGTAGCCCATTTTCATAAGCTGTTATTTGTGCAAATCAGGGTCAATTCATAATATTTAATTCTTTACCACTGTGTATCCCCCCTTGCATCAAAGAGACAGTAATTGGGTACTTGGTGTTCTTCCGCGCAGCCATGATAAGCAGTCCCATAATGCCTGAGCAGCTCTGCAACTGCAGCCCCAAAGGGGCTGTGCCCTTTTCAACTCTTCTAACATGTGCTTTCAAAACAGAGTGATGGAACGGTGAAGAGAAAGACGGATGTGCAAAAGGCAGGCAGAGACATGAAAAGGGAGGGGGAGCAATAGAAAAGGGGGTCCTTCTCCTCATGTAGTCAGAGAGTTTGATGTGCTACCTACACATGTATGCACACTGCATTTTAATGATTCAGCTGTTATTTAAAGATTGCAAAAACAATTTCTGACTAACTGAATCCCCAAGAACAAAAGGCACTTTGAGAAGATGTTGGTCTCAGGGATTGGGAAAGGATGTCAAAGGGGCATTTCCTAAATTGCTGAGCAGGCAGCTGGAACAAAAGTAAATATCAAAGTATTACTGGGGGGGAAATCGAATTAGAGAAGATGTAGGAGGACACTCTGCTCTTTCATTACACACACACACACACACACACACATGCAAAGAGTGAACACTGTGTTTGTAAGCCTGTTAAAGAAAATCCAGGATACTCAGGGAAAAGCAATTATCTTCTTTCTTGGGAATCTAGACACAAAACGGATAATCAGATGCTTAGCTCCTTTTTCATTTACACATTTAAATCTGGAATGAGGAAGGAATCCAGTAAGAATGCACAGGCATAAAAAGTTTTGAAACTCGGAATCAGCTCCCAGAGCCTAATCTCCATCTCTGACTGTCTCTGATCATATCACACAGCATGATGTCTTGATGATATGCAGCTCCCCCACCCGTACCCCCATAATAACATTCTTCTTATAGCAGTAAATAAATATCTCCCTAGAATAATGATCCACACCTCATTACAAGAAAGTCTAAGCTAGTGTTCTCCAACCTTGGGTCCCCAGATGTTTTTGGCCTACAACTGGCTGGGGCATGCTGGGAGTTGTAGGCCAAAAACATCTGGGGACCCAAGGTTGGAGAACACTGGTCTAAGCACTTCATTAATCTTCACAACCATCCAGAAAAGCCATGATTATTGGCTCAGTTACGAGATAGGCTGCTACCCTGAAAGCCAAAGGCGCTCCCGGTTCTAAACCACTGACAGAAAATCATAGGATCAGTGAACAGGTCCCTGCTCTGGTGCAAGGAGGAGATAAATTACCCTCATGTGTATGTTTATCTCATTCACAGTTAGGTTTGGGATCAAGGCCAGTGATGACAGGTGTGATGGACCCGTAAGAGGCACACACTTTGTGACCCATCATGGATTTCATAGATCATAGAGTTGGAAGGGGCCTACAAGGCCATCGAGTCCAACCCCCTGCTCAATGCAGGAAACTAGAGGAGGGGGTCTCCCATCCAAGTAATAACCAGGCCTGACCCTGCTTAGCTTTCCACACTCAGACAAGCTGAGCCAGCGTGAGCCACAGGCCCAATCAGTCTCTGAACACAGACTACAAGCCATGTACGGCAGCTCACCTGGGGCTCAACTGCCTAGCTGTGACTACAAATACAATGTGCGTGTGTGCGTGTGTGTGCGTGCGTGTGTGAAGCTCACCATGGCACAATACATGGATGATAGGCTGCATTTGGATGTTTGGGTTCTGCAGGCCTGCTAAGAATTATTGATTAGCTCCATGGCCATCTATAATATGAGGATAACCATTTACAAAACTAGCCTATCTTATTGGGTTGCTGGGAATAATTGAGATAATATCTGTGATGTGTAAGTGCTTACTAAGGTTGTTGTTTCTGCATACATGGGCATTTCCCTAGGTATGCAGAAGTGTATACATTGTACATTTAAAAGGTATTAAAAAACAAAACAAAACAAAACAAAACAAAAAGCAATATAGTCCAACAAGGACCTTTGCTCCTCGACTGTCAGGACCTATGAGATGTTGAGGATGGTTGAGCCATGGAATGTTGATGGTGTCAGTTGGAGCAAGAGGAGGAATGAAAAGTGGGTGGGCGGAGCAGGGCAGAGACATGCCATGAAGTTAAAAAAAACTCTTCTCCCCAAGACTATACAAGAACATTTTAGGACAGGAAAAGCCAAAAGGATACTCTTTCTTGTTCTCCAGAGCCTCCCCCACCCACCAACATACTAAGAAGCATTCAGGTTTGTCGCTGGCAATGAGCCCCAAACCTGGGTTTTTAGTACTTTATGGGCTGAAGATTTCATGAAGATGGGAGGGGGAGGTGCTTTTTCTCCCTTCCCTGCTCCTGAAGCCTCGACCCACCCAGCCCACAAGCCCTTCAAGGCTTCTGTTCCAGGCTGGTTGGAGCCCTGAACAGGAGCATGCCTTTTAGGGGCTGGGGAGGTATGCTATAACATTTTGTTGTGGGTCCCACTTGTGTCACTGGTATAGTAGTAAGTGCCTCTCTAGAATAATAATCCACACACCACACTCCCGCAAAGTGTAAGCTCTTGGTTCATCTTGTGCAATGTCGCAGAGAGATATAAAGTCTGTTAGTCCATTCTAATGTCTGACATGATTTATCCACTTTGAGCACTTAGGGGGGAAATGCTATATAAATACTGTTATTATTACAGCCCAGAACATTGCCGCAGCTTATTACATTTTTATGTAAAAGAATGTTTAAGCAATAATAAAAGGTATATTATAAAAAAGAAGAAAATTTAACCACTAGAGGAAGAAGCATGTTCTACTATTTCTACTGTGACAGCTAAAATTAGGCCTGAATCGAAAAGATTACCAATTTTGTCGCCCTGTTCACAGGGTGCAAATTTTGTGGGTGGGTGTGTGGGTTTTTTTTTTTCAAGATTTTGTGGAGGCCCTTGCAAAGTTTGCCATACATACTGGTGATCCTGGTGGCGGTGGCGGCGCCAGCTATCATGTTCTTTGGTGCTGCCAGACACCACTTTTATCCTTGATTCTTACCAACCACAAGTCACCTGAATGAGGACAAGAAGTGTTGCTTTCATTCTGAATTGGATTCAGATGTCACCACAAAAACCAACTCTCCTTGCCTCTGTGTTGTTAACATGAACACCCTGCCCTCACTCACTCTGGAAGCCTTTGTGTAGAAATAAAGAGCCAAAATGGCACCCAGCAACACTGACAAGTGTGTGATACAGTAACTGCCAACACGAAGACTGTGAACAGGTGGCAGAAGTGAGGTGACCATGCGGCCTGCTTTACAGAGGATAGTTCTCTATTTGATGGGCTGTCAGAGAGGAGAGTCCTCTATTTAAATGTGTCCTCTATCTGAAGGGCTGTTCAGTCCAAGTCTGGTTTTAAAATAAAGAACCATATGAAGGAAGAGCAAGGGCTTTGAAGTTGCCCATCAACAGTTAACACAAGTGATGCCGCCACATTTCATAATTAGTCAGCCCACTGGTCAAATGTTGCCTGTTCATAATGTTCACATTTGTAATGAGCCTGGACCTGTTTTTTTTATGAATATGCTATTAAGTTTGGAATTGAACGTGAGCTTCTGAGAGCCTGTATCTAAACAATGCTATTTCCATGCATGTGCTGAGTTGGTTGGATTAACCTCTTTCTTCCTTATGGTAAACAGTCATGATGTTGTCACTTTACTCCACAACCAATCATGTCAGCACATTTGCTCTCTTACTCTCACTGGATCAGATTTGGGTCATCATTGTTCATTACAGTTCTTTTAGTTTGTACGGTAAGTAAATGGGTGCTTTACTTCTGCTGATGGCAGGTGGAGTGTTTCTGTGATAGGCCATGCAAAAACAACCAATCAGGAAGGGGGTTCATAACCTGGTCTAGGGATGTGTGAGTTAGTTTGGGGGGTGGAAATCCAGCGAACTGGCCAGGCTTGACCCCCCCCAAAAAAACTTCGTCCCACTTACCTCCTTCTCCGGCTCAACTTGCATTCTCCCGAGTCGAGCTGGAGAAGTTACTTCCGGGTTCCCAGTGGGCCGCTTTTTACGTAGAAAATGCTGTAAGATACGCCAAAAGCAGCCGCAATTTGTGCAAGTTACTCAAATTGTGTCCACTACATGCACACTTTAATCGATGGGAGAAGAATGCACGCATTTCAAAGATGCACGCAGTTGATGCGTACATTTGGAAAAATATGCGCAAAAATACACACGAATGTTCATGAGAAAAGAAAAAAAACAAAGATCGCAATCTGAGACGGACATGAGACGGGACGAGTTTTGAAGCAGAACTTGGTGAATTTCAGAGAGATTGAGTTCTGTTTGTTGGCACATCTCTACCTGCAGCAATCTTATCCACCATTCCATATTGGTCAGGGGAGCTTCCAGAAAGGCCGTTGGGGTCACACAGGTGGATGCAAGGGGAAGGAGGGCATGGAAGCTTTCCTTCCATGAACATTCTTAACTTATCTTAGGATCCAAGACAGCACATTGTCCCATCTGCCTCTACTTTCATGTACAAATACAGCAAGGAAAACACTATTTATAAAACGCCTCATGTTTGGCTGGTTTGGTTTCTTCCATGCAAACTGCACTTCCAAGGGAGCTGCAGAGTTATAAATAGCAGAAGAAGAACTGGGAGGTGTATACAAGAGACAGAGTGTGTGTGTACATTTACAGGGTTCAATTTGAAAGCAGATGGACAGTTAGTGAAAGGGGGGAAAGAAGCAGCAAAACCCTTTTCATAGTTCAGAAGATGATGCAGAGCAGGTGGCTCTTGAGGCAACAGTACAAGGGAGTAAGAGGAGGGAAGGTTTACTTCTGACAGATTGTCAAGGAGTGAGAAATAGCACTGAGGTCTCCTGACAGAAGTCTACAGGTGTCCTTGGAATTTGGGCAAACTGAAGAAGCTACATGGCTATACGCAAGGGCTGTTTTTGGTTAATCACTACAGATATGTACTCTGCACATACCCCAAAGTACTTAAACATGGAGTACAGCACTGGGGGGGTGGGGGGAATGAAGTTATATGGTTGACTGTTGTGGCTAGCAACCACACACAGACGCTTCTTCCGTGTATTCACCTAATCCCCTTTTCAGAGACAGTGTGGCATAATGGTTAGCATGCTAACTTATTGGCCTGTCACTAAAAACAGTAAGCCTAGCAAGCACTAAAAACAAGGTTTTCTCAGTGGTGGCCCCTACCACAACTCCCTCCTGTCAGGATCTGCTCAGCCGGCACAGTGCTGCAGCTCCCCCTGGTGGCCTGCTAGAGAAGACAAGTCCACCTTGCAAATACTTCCAGGATTAGCACCAAACCTGTAGGTGCTCACAGGATTAGAGCCAGTCCACTCACGCAGACCAGCTGGGAGCTGCAGGAAGCCCTATAAAGGGCTTCGTGTTCCTGCTCATCTTTGCTGTAGCAACATGAGTCTTTGTGGTGGCCGCTTTTTCTTCATGTCTTGGCTTCTGCCTCGCTACGTTGTCCTCCATGTTCTGACCTCACCTGTTTCTGACTTCGCCTCTCGTCTCTGGCCCTGCAACACCTTGCAGGTATTTTCAACCTTGCTTGCTCCTGATTTCGCCTCTGGCCCTGCATGCCTTGCCAGTATTTGGGCCCTGCTTCTCACTGACTTTGTTCTTTGCCTCCAGCCCTGCTGCAACACTGTTTCTGACTCTGTGCTCACCTTGGTCCTGCAACACCTCTTCCATCCCTGGCCCTTGTGTGCCCCACCCTAATAAGCCTGCTGCCTACGCCCTGGGCCTGACATCCACCTGAGAGATACACAGCTGGATCTATCTGTGGCTGCATTTAAAAAGGCTTTTAAAATGCACTTGTTCTCTCTGACTTTTAACTAAGAAGGTTTTTATGGTACTTGCTGCTATATTGGCTGCTATGAAATATCTGAAATTATATTATATTTTAGCTGGCTTAAGTTTAAGGTGCTTTTATAATTTGAAACTGAATTTTACTCTTTTATAGCTGCCTTGGGAAGGAAATGGTCTTGAAAGGCAGCTAAGAAATATAATTATTTAAGAAAAATAATAATAAATAAAGTTTCTTCTTGGATGCCAAAAGGTTTTAGGCCATTCCAGCCATGATTTTTCATTACATGTCACTTGCAAGATTGACTTGATTTTGTGGAAGATCAGCTAAACCCAGCTTAGACACTGCCAGGATGGACGGACTCTGTTTAAGTATCCCTCAGAGATAAGGCATGATGTATGTTCCAAGCATCTCCATTCTTGAAAACCAGTCACTTTGTGATGTACTGGAACATATGAAGCTGTCTCATACTGAGTGACATCATTGGACCTTCTAGCTCAGTGCTGTCTATACAGATTGGCAGTTGCTATCTAGGGCTTGAGACAGGAGTCTTTCCTAGCCCCGGGAGATGCCCTGGATTGAACCTGCAATTTTCTGAACTCAACATGGATGTTCTACCACTGAGCGATGGCCCCTGCCTTTGGTAGCTGGTCTGTCTTACAAAAAGAAGGAAGCCATCGCCAGAAGGACCAAGCCAGAGGAATCCTATTCCTGAATGCAACTGACATTGCTCATGAAAAATAGCTGCAGCCCGTGGCCTGCTCCTTCTCTCAGAACTGATTCCAGCCAGCATGCTGCAAAAGAAGTGGCAGCTGCTGCCTGTTCAAGCAGAAATGCTTCTCCACCTCCCAGTCATGTGCATTTTGAGTATCGAAGTGAGGGTCCCATTATTTCAGAATTATACCTCCTTGCTGAAGTTCCCTGGTTCTTGTCCCTACTGCTAAGGCTCTGCTTCACCCAGCAGGCTGGCATCAAAACATGGAGAATCAATGCCAAGTCTAATCTTTTGACAACACTTGATGTTCTAAAAGGGCAACTCAGTATGATTCCACCCCCTATCTACAGTCAGTCTTGGCGGCTTGCCCAGACAGTCTTCTTTTAATTGAGCAAGGATATGCAAAACAATATATTGTTTTTGTCACTGCATCAATCTGATCAGCAGTGGCTTGGCTAAACAGAGAGTGTTTGTCCTTATCTCAGCTTTGAAAAATTGTTATACAAGAAGATGTATATTTCATATGGTCCAACAGCTAAGCCGGTGAAGGGTGTCCTGCTCATCTGGGCAAACAAAGCAGGCGAATCTAAACCAGAACTAATCAAGAAAAAGCAGTTCCATGTTGGCTGGGTCTCATGATCAGTTCATATGAACTTGCATGTTGATTGATGCAATGCTCAAGGACAAGTCTCATAACTGTTTTGTCATAGCACCACAGTGGTCTGCAATTTGGCTGATTCAGGAATGCCCCTGACACAAAAGTGTACATGTCATAACTAAAGATGTAAAAGAAATCTGTTAGGTTCATGAATGTATTCAAGCTTACCTGATTTGCACGCACGCACGCACACACGCACACACGCACACATGCACACACCTCAGGACCAAGCATGGATGGACCCCAACACAAGTTGTGATTGTAAATCTACACACTCACGAGCTTGCGATCCAATTTGTGCACCAAGTGACCAAAAAAAAATGTTCAAAAGATGTTTACATTTTTAAAAAGTGTATGAAAAAACCTGTACATTTGAAAAATGTGCACAAGCATGCTTTAGTTAGTGGGAGAAAAAATGCATACTTTTTGAAAATGTGCACCAAAAATTCATACATTTAGAAAAATTTGCACAGAAATACTTATGAATTTCCATGTGCGGGGGGAGCTTGCAATCTGATAGGTAGCCGAGTCAGAATGAGTTTCAAGTAGGAAATTGGAGAACCTTGACAAGCTTAAGTTTTGCTGATTCACACATACCTAGGCACAAGCACAACAATGTTCTACTCATCCCACCTCCTTACGGTCTTTCCTATATATACACATATGCAATAAATGGCTTTGGCTCCTCTCATTATTTTATTGTTTCCTGTATAAAGTAGAGTAGAGGTTAACCTCTCAATAATGCAGAGGTTAACCAGACAACCAACCAACCAACCAGCCCTTAATAAGCTACGGGTGTAAGATATTCAGAATGCCATGTTAGACTCAAAAGGAAACAGTACATGGTAATTGGAGAGCTGTGGTGAAACATCACGAGACAGTGAAACATGTCACACAATGAAAGAGATCAAGGTGTATACAGTACTTCTGCATTATGCATTTCTGGATATAAGGAACTACATAATTGGGCCTGCATCTGTCATGATCAAGACAATAAGCTACTAGGAAAGCTATTACAATTTTTATAATAATAATGAGTTTGGGACAATTCATATAGCTTTCTCAGTTTACAAAGATAAAGGCTGTGTTCAATAATCCACATTGCAGAAAGCATACGTTGAAAATAGCACTAGGCCAAAATATTAAATTTTTTAAATATTTTTTTTTGTAGTTTTGGGGAAGGGGGTGAAAGCTCTCCCCAAAGGCAGTAACATCTTTAGGTGGGGTGAAAGTGGCAGCACTTTTCGTTGGGGGTTGTACTTATTTCCAACAAGGTGGCCAACAGTTAAACATTTTTCTTTCTTCCTCTCCCCCCCCCTTTAATAAAAAGAAAGTCTTGCTGATGCTTCAAGAGGTGGTACAGCTGTTTTGACCACAGTCCTGGACAGAATGCCCCTGGGATTCATAGGGATGTATAATAATTTATGTTTGCTTCATTTTTTAGTCAGATTTGCTGCATTTGCACCTCTGAATGTGAACATGAATGCAGGCACATGGTTTTTGGGGAAAGCTCACATGTTGTTCCTGCGAGCACTTTAAAATGTGCACTTTTTGAAAAAGTGCATTCCCCCCCCCAAAAAAAAAACCACACCGAACCCTCATTTTCACTCTTTAGACCAGTGTTCTCCAACCTTGGGTCCCCAGATGTTTTTGGCCTACAATTCCCAGCATGCCCCAGTCAGCATAGCTGGCTGGGGCATGCTGGGAGTTGTAGGCCAAAAACATCTGGGGACCCAAGGTTGGAGAACACTGCTTTAGACTATGGTGGGTGTGCACAAATGTGGGTGCGTTCTTTCAAAATATGTGTTCTTAGGGATGTGTTGGAGCAGAGAAATCTGGCTTGTTTGAACTCGATGGATTTCCTGCCTGCTTCCAATCTGATGATCGGAAATGGGCTGAGTTGGGGGTTTTTCCCCCCGTGAACTTCTGTCTCTAAGACAAGCTACGATTTGTGCATTTTTAAAAAAACCTGCTAAGGAAATCATGCTAGGACCACATGAATTTTGGGTGCTGCCTTGTGCAAATCTGCTAAATTTGCATAAATCACATTATAGCAATGTGTTGGGCTCTTGAATTTGTGCAAATTGGCCCAATTTGTTCAAACTTCCTAAGTATTTAAAAATAATAATAATAATAATAATAATAATAATAATAATAATAATACGCAAATCGCAGCCCGTCACAAAGGTCCTCAAACTGGCTCGATTTTCACCATAGCGAGTCAGTGCCAGTGCAGGGCTGATGAACCCGAATCTGGAGGGGGATTGTGAAAATCCATCTGATTTTCATCCCGTCGGATTCCTCACACATCCTTATTAACAATTTTCCTGTTTGAGTGAAAAGAAAAGCAGATCATGATAAAAAATGAGAGCGAGGCAATCCAAGCTTCAAGGTGGAACTTGAATAAACTTGATGAGTTCTCAAGCCTTGCTGATTCTCACATCCATACGTGGAAATGATGTTACATCAACATGTAGCTTCTTTCCCAGGGGCATTCTGTCCAGGAATGTGGCCAGAGTAAGGCAGTCATTTCTATGGGTAGGGGAGTTGTTGGTTTTTTGTTTTGTTTTGTTTTGACAACTCTGGATGTCTTTAATTGGAGATGGAAAAACCTGGGAGATAATTTCTTGGTAATAACATCCAGGACTCTCTACCTGGAAGATTAGCCAAGTTCCATACCTTCTGCAATCTATATATGGACCAGATTTTCATGCAATGTCATCACCTGCCAACTGGTGATTGTTTCAGAAAGAGTTATCTTCCCAATTACTCAGCATGCCGAGAGCACATGATGTTCACAGTTATGGATATTAGCCAATTGAAAATGCTCTGACCCATTAACTAGAGACCTCAGAACTGAACTGATAGTTAAGATGTCAGATTGTTTAATGTTGATGATGGAAATGTGGCAATATGTGAGAGAATAGTGAACCCATTCACAAGAATTGTGTGGCATGCTTCCCTCCCCTGAAATCTGAAATCTTAGCAGGGCTTTGTGTGTGTGTGTGCGTGTGTGTGTGCGCGCGCGCGCGCACGCACGCACACGTGTGCGTGTGTGTGTTCACAGATTTCTCCTAATACATGCATTTTAACACAATTTTGCCTAACACACATTTTTGCAAGCAATATCCCCAAAATACTGCATTTTTATATTATTTGCATTAAAACATGCATTTCTGTGTACACATTTCCCTTATATATGCATTTTTGTATGCATTTTGTTGTTGTTGGAGAACTCCACTGCCAAGTGTGAATTTCAAAGGATAACTAAGTTTTGGGTTGCATATTTAATTTATTTATTTATTTATTTATTTGTACCCCAACTTTCTACCAAGAAAATGATGTTCAAGGTGGCTAACAATAATGTGGGTCTGAAAGTGCAAAATTAGGTAAGTTCACATTAAAATGTGAATCAAATGAATTTATCCTTGATCCCAAGTGCATGGATTGCCTTTCTTATGTTATGTATCTTAGCCCCCATATCTTCCAAAAATTAAGAAACAGAAGCTACTTCCAGCTCAATATTTCCCTGGAAATCACATAAAGTGAGCAGATCCCTGGTCCTTTCATTTTAGTCTGTCCTAGAAAATAAGAGTCTACATTAGGTTAAGTTCAGATCATTATGGAAAGGCGTTTGCGTTCTGAGGTTAAGCAAAGCTTGATGTAGCTAGCAACTCAAACTCATTTCCAACTCCAAACCTATTCATACTATTGACTTGGCTCCCATCTCATTCACACGTTCTATTTTTCAAGCAGCAACACAGTTGCTCAGTCTAATCGTTTTTAAAAGAACTGTGAGTCCGCTGTGCCATACAAGAGATGCAGTGCCACAAAAATAATTTTTTTGTCTAAATCGTCCAACAGTATCATATATGTTAGAAGAGACACAACCAGGTCATTACTACATTACAACCAGGTCATTACTACATTACAACCAGGTCATTACATTACAACCAGGTCATTACTACATTACACAACCAGGTCATTACTTTATGAGATTCTAGCCAGTCCGGCACAGCATTCTCAGAGAGAGTTGTCACTAGCATTTCTCCTAAAACTGAAAATCCACGCATTTTGGTCCACGCATCATGTTGTGAACTCAAAATGTAAGATAGAAGATTACAATGAAAGATTGCGTCCAAGTCCGTGTTCAGTCTAGAAGGTGCAAACTGGGTAAATCCAGGTGTTGAATCAGGATATGGGTCAAGTCGAACCTGATTCACAAACATCGAAAAATCGGATGTCAAGCATAAGACAATGGAACCACGGGAGGTGGTGTCTCCACTCGAGGCATCAATGCGCTGGAGTCGTCAGAGTGCTTGACCTACCTGAGCGGGGTTGGACCGAGGTTTAGGCCCTTCCAACCTACTTTTATATTCTATGATTAGTCCTTGTCCGACCGAGTCGATCACGATCTTGACCGAGTCCTTGGTCCAAAATGGTGACTCATGAGTCACCATTAAAATCCCTATTAAAATCAATGGGGTTTTCCCCCAACAAAATAAGGCTATTTCAGATGTGTGGCTTAAATACCCTGTAAATTCTAGGCACAAGGGTGCCTTTTTATTTCAAAACTCTGCAACTGATTTCGGCAAGAACAGACCAGGCAGACAAACCCAAAATAACCAGACAGGCAGAGGAGGCAGGGAACCCCAAAGCAGGCAGGCAGAGGCCTTTGTCTTGGACAATTCAAACTGTGGAACTGGTTAAAAAGAGACCAGGCAGGCAGAGGAGGCTAGGAATCCCAAACAGGCAGGCAGAGGCAGCCAAACCCAAAATGTCTGAAAGGTTGCATTTTAGGAAAATGATTTTAAAAAATAAACTTGCTGTACTTCCTAAAACCTATCCATGTTGCATTTGAGGAACACAATTTTGGAACACGAGTCCTTGGTCTCGAGTCCCGAGTCGAGTCTCGAGTCCCATTAAAAATATTGGGACTCGAGTCTGACTCAAGTCAGAGGGGGGATTCAGTCCGACTCATGAGTCGAGTCCTGGAGTCCGAGTCCCCATCCCTGGTAAATCCTGCTGAAAAACAATCAGAAATGGATTTCTCATACATCCCCTAGTGCCTAGTCAAACCCTGGTGTCTGCTCTGGAACGGGGCTCTGCTAAGCGCCAGGAAGCAGCAGGACAGCAGGGTCTGATCTAAAATGTCACAGCCTCTGTTAGTTTCTGGAGGGATACTTTTATGGGGGAGCTGCTTACCTAGTTTTGCTAGTCCAACTCTAGATTCTGCTGGATTCTTCCCCACAAGTCCAGACCTCCCGGCAAAACCCTGGCTCTCACCATCTGTGGTCCTTACTGGACAGATCCCTAACTGCTCCAGGTCCCCGGCTCAGCCTCAGTCTTGGTTTTGGCCTCTGGTGTGTTGCATGGTAGGCATATGGAAGGGGTCGGCAACCTGCTGCCCTCCAGATGTTTTGGACTACAGGTCCCATAATTCATGGCCATTGGCCATGCTAGCTGAAGTGTATGGCATAGCGTTGTCACTACCCACACTCCATGGGAATAATTTGGGTTATGAAACTTTACCCTTGGCAACTCAAGAACAACTCTATCAATCTTCATGTTTTGAGGTTGAAAAACTGCAGTGGGGTGTGTGTGGTGGGGAGGTATTGACATCACTGGGGACAACAAACGTGATGGAGGAGAGTAGCGGGGCTGAAACGTTCCTTCTCATTTTTTGATTTTAACCCTTTTTTGAATGCCTGCATACGGCTACCATCTGCTAGATATCATTGCTAGTTTGCCTCAGGTGAACAGGGCTGTTTCTTCTGCACAATCTATGAGTGGTAAAATCCGAGCTTATTTAAAATGCATATCCTGCATTTCCATTAAAGTAATGTCAAAAGTAGGTTACCTATATCAAATTAAGAAATGCAATGTAAAAAGCAGCTGAAACATACCAGTCCCATGTAAGTAGCATCATCAGAGTAAATAAAACAAATAATAAGACACACCAAAAACTTTGGAGAAGAAACAAAACCAAACAAGATAAAGTATCCTGACATGTAAGAGATGCTAAAGAAGGTACCAGATAAACTTGTATGGGGAGAAAATTTCACAGCTGGGCTGCCACAACTGAGAAGGCCCTGCTGCTCAGAAGTTGAAGCACCCAGAACAGTTCTCACTCATGACGATTTTATCAGCCTGAGCCTAAACATGCTTTACCAAATGTGGATCCTTATTATATTCAATGTGATTTATTTCTTAGGAAGTAGGTTTAGGATTGCAGGCTAAACATATAGAACATCTGTGTGAAATGCCTGTGACAGATTTAAATGGAAAACACGGGGAACAGTGTGATTGGATCAGGAAAGTCCCCTATTAGAAGGTCTCTTCAGTCCAAGTCTGGTTTGTGGATAAAGAAGACCCATAAGAATAAAAAGAAGAAAATAATAATAAGAGAGCAGGGCCTTGTGGCCATCAACTGTAAGCACCTGTACAACAGACTGAGCAGGCACACAGGTCACCTGGTGACAGGCTTCCTCACTGAGGTCAGATGTATTGTATTTATATTGAAATTATAGTATTTCTAAATTAGCCATGATACATATAAATTAACATATGCAAATTGTGTGCAAATTGATGTCCACATTTGTCCTCTTTTTGGTGATGCCTAAGTGGCCATCCTACTCATGAGTAAGGCATATGCCCAGTGTGGCGTAGTGGTGAGAGTGTTGGACTGGGACTCAGGAGATCCGGGTTCTAGTCCCCACTCAGCCATGAAACTCACTGGGTGACTTTGGGCCAGTCACTGACTCTCAGCCTAACCTACCTCACAGGGTTATTGTGAGGATAAAATGGAGAGGAGGAGGAGGATTATGTAAGCCGCCTTGGGTTCCTTGCAGGAAAAAAGGGCAGGGTATAAATATAATAAATAAATAAATAATACATCATCATCATCATCATCATCATCATCATCTACAGTATTTGTACACCACTCCATATCAAGTAGATTCTGGAGCGGTGAACAATAAAAGTTAAAAACAGATAAAAGAAACAAAAACAATACATTGAAAACAAAGTAACATTACATTGGTGGTTGGAGAGCAGAGAAGCATCCCAGAACAAGGAAGTCTTCAAGAGGTGCCGAAAGCAGCACAATGTCAGAGCCTGCCTGACCTCCAGAGGTAGGGAGTTCCACAGAAATGGAGCCGCCACAGTGAAAGGCTCTTTTCCTGGTGGACTCCAGTCAGGCCAAGGTCCATGAGGAACCACTAGGAGCAATGGAGCATGCCTTCTGATGACCTCAGTGACCAGGCAGGCTGGTATGGGGGGAGGCGCTCTCTCAGGTAACCTTGTCCCAAGTTGTTTAGGGCTTTGTACACAAGTACAAGAACCTTAGACCTTGCCCAGTAGTGAATAAGTAGCCAGTGCAGTTCCTTCAGCAAAGGAGCTGCATGCTGAAAAGGGGCAGCTCCCGACAATAGCCAAGCTGCTGCATTCTGCACTAGCTCCAGCTTCCGGAGCAGCCTTGAGGGCAGCCCCACATAGAGAGCATTGCAGTAATCCAGTCTTGAGGTTACTAGCACCTGTATCACTGTGGCCAACTCTACCCTCTATCCCCAAAATAGGTTCAGCACCATAGATGGCTCCTTAAAAGTTCGGACTACAACCCGGAGTGGATACACTGGCCCACTGACACTGGAGACACCAGCCTCCGCTGCTTGTGACAATCGTGTTCTAGAGTCAAGTGATTAGCAGTGTCCCACATCCCACCAGCAGCCAGTCACTGCTTACCATTTCCCCTGATTTTTAAACCGCAACAAAAACAAGCATCTAAAAATCCCTTGGCTTGCAGTAGCTAAAAAAAATTCTCAAAGCTGGCAGAGAGAGAGGGAGGGAGAGAGAAGTGGGGGAGGCTAGATAGTGTGAGACACCTCATTATATGAGTGCAACCTTGTGTTTTTCCCCACCTTGCACAGCACTGCAGCAGCTTTTGATGTCAACTTCACGCCTTCAGATCTCCAGGACATTAGAAATATGTGCTTTGATGGACTGAGCTCTGTGCCAGTCAAGTGCCACCATGGAGTGCATGCAATCAACTAACTGCCTTTCTTCTTCAGGAGGGCATTCTGGTCTGCTGCAGCAAGAGGCACGGGGCAGGAGGCAGAAGGCCGCGCTGATTGAAACTTGTCCCTGGAATTTAGACTGCAGTACGCGTTAGGAGGAATCTCTTTTTACACACACACACACACACACACACACCGAGCTGTCAAGAGGAGTAACTCATTTTTGTTTTTAATTAACAAATTTCAGACACTCCATGTCAGCGTATTCTGGGAGATAAATGCTGGGTTGGAGCAAATTCCACTGGAACAGCAAAAAGGATTTCATAGCTATCTCGGCTACAAAAGCCGAATGATTGGTGAATGGTGCACACTGCAGTTTTTTGCTGCCACTCTTCAACCAGCAACTGAGGAGCAGGGGGAGGGTGCCAAGAGACTGAACCTGTAAAGCGGTGCATACCAGTCTAAATGGGTGATGTCACTGGTCTGCACAGGATGCTGTAGACCAGCCTTCCCCAACCTCCAGGTGTTTTGGACTCCAACTCCCAGAACTCCTGACCCTTGGCCATGCTGGCTAGGGGCTGATGGGAGTTGAAGTCCCCAACATCTGGAGGACATCGTGTGTGAATCAGCAAAACTCGAGCTCACCGAAGTTCTACGAATTCCAACTTGAAGCTCATTCCAACTCGAGTCCATATGAGATCCTGAGCTTGGTTTTCTTCTTTTCACATGAAAATCCATTCCTATTTTCATGCGCATTTTCCCAAATGCACGCATCAATTGTGTGCATCATTGAAATGTATGCATTCTTCTCCCACTGATTAAAGCATATCTGTGCACATTTTGCAAAAGTACACATTTTTCCATGTGCATTTTTCAAATGTACGCATGCTGTCAGGCACATATATATTTTTTTGGTCTGCAGATCACATTGTAAGCTTGGAAATGTGCGGATTTCGCCTGCAGATTGTGTCCGAGTCCATGTTCTGTTCAGAAGGTGCAAACTAGGTAAATCATGATAAAAAATGAACTGGAATGAATTTCTCATACATCCCTAGAAGACCAGGCCTCAACTCGTGGATTCGACTCTCTGAAGGGGAGAGCCTCCTGTATCTGTCGGGGCTCTCCACACAAGCCAGAATGCTGGTAAATCCATGTTGATTTTAACCCTTTTTTGAATGCCTGAATAAGGCTCTAATGATTTCTAGTTTCCTAGAGTCAAATCAGGCTGGATTACACACTGATCTGAAATCAAATCCAGATTATGTGAATCCAGATTATTCTTGCCAGGAAAACAGCCACCTTTTACTGAAACATAAAGAATGTTCCATGCTGATAATGAACACATACTGTACATGTTTACTTATCCTCTGTCTTGTTTCAGCTGGGATCCCTACATTTTTCAAAGCCCTGTCCTGCGGAAATTCCTACCATCCAAATAATACTGCAATCTTCCAGTTTTCAGAAGTGTTTGTCTCCCTCAGTCACTTCTTCTTCCTTTTGCACTATGCATGCTGATGGCAGTGCAAGCTGAAGCCCATGACAGGGCCGGCGTTACCGCTAGGCAGACCCAGGCGGCTGCCTAGGGCGCGTGGCGGAAGAGGGCGCAGAGTTTCTGCGCCCCTTCCTCTCCTCCGGCGCGCTCCTGCCCTGCCTGCCGCCTCCGCCGCGCCTCCCCGCCCACTTGCCGGCCGCCGCCGTCACTGCACCTCCCCCCCCGCGCGCGCGCCCGCCCGCCCGCCAACCACCTACCTACCTTCCCATCGTACAGCGCGGGGGTCCCATCGCGTCGGAGGAGGAGGCGGCGGCGGCAGCAGCCAGCAGCCAGCAGCCAGCAGCCAGCAGCGGGGGCGGGGGGAAGGTAGGTGGTGGTGGCGGCGCCGGCGGCGCGGGGGGGGTTGCAGAGCAGGGCTGCTTTGCTCCGGAGCCCCCCCCACGGCACGAGGGGGGGCGCTAAATATATTTGGCCTAGGGCACCAAACAGCCCTGCACCGTTCCTGGCCCATGACAGAGATCACAAATGCGTTGGCCCCATGATTGTCCAGAAGGCCATGCTGCTGGGCTGCCAGGATCTGCCCCTAACCCTACCCACTCATACGCTGGAGCATCTCTCTCTGCTTTCATCCTTGAAATATTGGAGAGCATTCATTTACTACCTCCTTTACTACCTCCTTTGTGTTTGAAAATCAAACGTTGTTGTTTTTTACAAAATGTCATCAGCTAATTGAAGAACATTTATTTTATCTTCCAGTAATTTTGCTTCCTAAAATATGGCCAAGAATCTAATACAGACACTCAACCCCCAACCCTAACAGCTGAAAAGAATTCTAATTCTGTTTGTTTTCATATGAATAGTTGTTGAGCATTTTGTTGGGACAGCTGGTTTCATTATGTAACCACATTAAATGGCAATGAAATAAAGACCCAGTTAATTTACAGAGCCACCTTTCAGTGATAGATTAGTCAGATAATGCAAGCACTTGCAACATAACGTTTTGGCACTGCCCTCTTAGGGTGGCCACTTACACATTGCCAAAAAAGAGGAAATGCATCACACACACCAAAAAAAGGACAAAAGGGGACACATATCTGCATCAATTGTACATATGGTAATTTAAATGTATAGATGCAAATTTAGAAATAATGACTATAATTTAAATACATCTCACCATAATGGGGAAGGCTGTGACCAGGTGACCTGTGTGCCTGCCCAGTTTACTGTCTAAGTGCTAACTGCTGATGGACAACTTCAGGGCCCCTGTACTCTCCTTCCTTATGGCTCTTTATCTTTAAACTGGTCTTGGACCAGACAGCCCTTCAAACAGAAGACTGTCCTCTCTAAAGTAGGACAAGTTTCCACCTACATCTTCCTCACTGCCTTGCAGTGGGCTGCAGGAGAAAGGGAATTCATGAGGCTTAAATCAGAAAGGTGTCTTTAGGCACTGGCCTACCAGTGCCAAAGGTAGACTGGTAGGCCAGTATTAGAAGATTAAAGAAAGGTGTAATGCTAGTTGGGAAGAACATGGGGCCAGGGATCAACACATTTTGGATGAGTGTAGCAACTGATGATTGTAGCCCAGTACCCAGTTCTCTGTTCCGCAGCGGCAAAATAAGCACATTCCTTTTGTGCCTTACAGATGTGATTTTTACGGAGGAGTTGGAGCCATGGGTAGGGTGTGTGTGTAGCTCTCCAACCCAAGATACAGACAGCGCATCCCACAACAAGATACAGCTGGGCACCATTTTGAAAGAACCTATAATTACATAGAGTGAGGTGGCCGCATCAGGCAACTGATTTGGAGTGTCATGGAAAAGGTAGCAAATTGTTAGCTATTTAATTTATTATTGTTGTATTTTTACTCTCAGGAGGAGAGGCTTGTGGGATTTTCTGCCTTAGGTGCCAGAATAACTTATCCTGTGTTAGTACTGGTAGGCCACTTTGAATTGGCTGGGTTGGGGAGAAGGCACTATTTAATGTTCTGCTTCAGCATGCTGAGGTGATAGGGCTGGCACGAAACAGTGATTCGACCTAAGAAAATTGTGAAATTGACCCAGTAATTGAAGGAGAAATGTTTCAGTGAATTAGGCACACTCACTTTTGTTTCACTGATTAAATTTGTGGCTGATTCACATTCTTTTGACCCCTGCAAACACAGATTGCTTGGGGGCATGGCTAACAGCTTGAAGAATGTGCCCATCTCTACATGAGAATAAGCCTAGGCAGGAAATCCCTATGGCAAGTATCCAGTAGGTGTGTTGTTGTTGTTGTTGTTGTTGTTGTTGTTGTTAATTTTATTTCTATACTGCCCAATATCCAAAGCTTTCTGGGCAGTTTACAACAATCAATAAAAAATACAATATAAAGACACATAACAAAAACATTATTAAACATTTCAATACTAAAACTTAAAAACCAAATTTAAAAACAACTCAAAGGACTAAAAACAAGTTAATACAATGCAACCTGTTAAAAAAAGTTGACATCAACACCACCACCCCATGTACTATTTAGAGTTGTTAAATGCCTCAACATAGAGGGCAGTCTCAACCTGGCGCTGAAAAGATAGTAGAATTGGCTCCAGGCGGACCTCAGTGGGGAGTTTGCCACCTTCCAAGCCTGCCTTGTAGGTGGCGGTTGGAGGAAGGCCCCAGATGTTGAGTGTCATGTCTGGGTAGATTGTGGTTGGGAGAGGCGTTCCATCAAATACTGCAGTCCCAAGCCGTGTAGGGCTTTATAGGTTAAGACCAGCACCTTGAATTGGGCTTGGAAGCATATAGGCAGCCAGTGCAAGTGGGCCAGAAGTCGTGTTAAATGTTCAGACCTTCTGGTCCCAGTGATTAGTCTGGCTGCTGCGTTTTGCACAAGCTGCATTTTACAAATGAATAAGAACTTGTGAAGGGAGATGGGGGATTTTCATAGATTTCATATAGAGTTGGAAGGAGCCTACAAGGCCATCGAGTCCAACCCCCTGCTCAATGCAGGAAACTAGAGGAGGGGTCTCCCATCCAAGTAATAACCAGGCCTGACCCTGCTTAGCTTTCCACACTCAGACAAGCTGAGCCAGCATGAGCCACAGGCCTGTTTTATTCAACAGTGTTGAATTTTATTTTCAAACCTTGATTGCACAGGCTAAGGGCCAAACTGGACGTTTGCTTAATGGGCAGCCTGCAGCTACATATCTTGTTTTTACTTTAATTACAGGTGTGTGTGTGAGTGTGTGTGTGTGAGTGTGAGTGTGAGTGTGAGGGATCCTTACCACAAACACAGTGTGCAGGACAGGAAAGGGTTATCTCTTTTCCCCAGCATGATCAAATTGAAAATCCCCCCTCTCATGGAGTTAGGCATCATAGGGGAAAAGGTTCCCATTGGCACCAACGGGATTTTTTTTTCCTAAGGGAGGCAGGCACAGTCAGTTTTATCTTCTTCATCTGGCATGGAATGGCACATTGTGCCGTTATATTTTTAACAAACCCTACATCAGTCACTGCCATTTCTTTGGCATGGTAGTCAGTGCTGCACCTCCCAAATAAAATTAGCTGGGCGAGGAACCATGCTAGAGCTGTGCACCTCTCAAAATTCTCCACCATATTTGTGGGCAGAGAAATTGGGGAGGGGGGATTTCACCGAATTTCTCCAGTGGGGAGGATAAATTCTCCAACTGTTTCTCACAGGTAGGGCTCACCATTGGCCAGAGTTGTGGCACAGCTTATTTCTTTTTTCCTAAGGCTATTTTTGCTTTTTTTGTATTCTAGGGCATTGAGGGGGGCGGGGGAGAGGGAAGGCGAGCAGGGGGTTGGACTCGATAGCCTTGTAGGCTCCTTCCAACTCTATGATCTATGAAATCTATGAAATCTATGAAATTTCTAGGGGATGAGAAAAGAAAAATCTCAGAACTTTTCGATTGTACCCTGGTTTTGAATGTCTGCACAGGGCTTCAGTTTGTCCTGTAACCATAACAGCAGAACTGGAAGAATTAAAAAACGAAGGGCATCCAAATTCATGGATTATTCTAAATCAATCAGTATGTTATGCCACCTTAGAACAACATCTTATTTGTTATTTCATAGTTATATCAACCAAAAATACAAATACATACACATAAACTCTTATAAAAGAAGATAAAAATGAAATGCCCAAATGTCCCTTAAAAATCAGACAGCATCTGAACAACAAAATAGAACTAGGACAATACATATTAGTTTAAAAATGCAATTAAAATACAATATACCACTTAATACTTTAAAACCATCAAATTGAATTCTTACAGTTTACCATATTGGCCTCAACAAAGCTTCTCTTCAACTCTTGTGCAGCCACTGCAAATCTCGTGACTCTATCCGTTACGATTACGAATTTGTCAGAGGCAGAGATAGCCAATATATAATTTTAGCCTAATCATCATAATCAGATCTACCCCTTAGTAAATTCAGAATAAATTTTTATCCTAGGGTCAGAATACAAAGAATAGTATAATAAGTAATGCCAAGAATCCTCTAATGCTTGAGCTCTGCATATACAAAATTGCTGGTCTACACCTTAGTGTTGAAATAATAGGTAGAGAACTCTTCTAACAATGTTGGGCTAAAAAGGCAGAAATACGGACAACAACCATGTCAGTTTTACTTTTAACAGCAGTATTCTGTAACATTACAATAACCACAGAAAGATCCCCAAACCAGTGCTTTTTTTCTGGAGAAAAAGGTACCGGAACTCTTGGATTACATTTCCTCGGGAGTAGATGGCGATTAAATTGTAATGCAATTAATAGAAGAAAAGGTGCTGGAACTCAGTTCCGGTGAGTTCCACCAGAAAAAAAGCCCTGCCCAAACACTGTAGTATCGTTACCAGTGTAGTGTAATGTTCAGAATTCTTAGTACTGCACTCTGTAATATTTATAGCATTTACTTTAGAAGACTCAAGTACTAAGGCTGACTTCAGCATGGATCATTACACAGCAGGTACTTATCTACTAAAGTATCATCATCTTTGTAAAATGGGTTGCACTGTTTTGTTTTTAATTCACCCAGAGCTTGAATAAGGTATACAGAGATACATTCACTTACAGCAACCATTCTGTTTCATGTTCCTTTAGGTAGACTGCAAGATATACTCTTTCTTTCTTTCTTTTTCTTTTTTTGTGGGTCTCTGTGTTGTTTTATTTTATTTATTTATTACATTTATACCCCACCTTTTTTCCTGCAAGGAACCCAAGGCGGCTTACATAATCCTCCTCCTCCTCTCCATTTTATCCTCACAACAACCCTGTGAGGTAGGTTAGGCTGAGAGGCAGTGACTGGCCCAAAGTCACCCAGTGAGTTTCATGGTCGAGCGGGGACTAGAACCCGGATCTCCCGAATCCCAGTCCAACACTCTCACCACTACACCACACTGGCTCTCACACACTGTTATTTTTAGGAGGGTTTTCTGGCTTGTGGACTTTGTACTGCAATGTTACTTCATGTTGGCATGCAACACTGATAATGCCACTAAACATTCCATCAATCAATTGGAAGCCCCATCCGTCCAATGTGGGTGTCCGTAGCCCTCTGAGCTCGGAGGATTATGGGCATCCAATGGAAGGTGGGTGGGAAGAGTGTGGCGAAAAGGATTGGTGCTGCACTCCCCTCAGGGATGTTGAAGAGTCCTTGGTCTCGAGTCACGAGTCGAGTCACGAGTCTTTGGACCTGAGTCTCGAGTCCAAGTCCGAGTCCTTGGTCCAAAATGGTGACTCACGAGTCCCGAGTCCTGAGTCACTCCCAAAACTGACTCCACGAGTCCCTATTAAAATCAATGGGGTTTCCCCCCAACAAAAGAAGGCTACTTCAGATGTGTGGCTTAAATAAATTCTAGGCACAAGTGTGCCTTTTTATTTCAAAACTCTACAACTTTTTTAGAGTTTTGAACAGACCAGGCAGACAAACCCAAAATAACCAGGCAGGCAAAGGAGGCAGGGAACCCCAAAGCAGGCAGGCAGAGGCCTTTGTCTTGGACAATTCAAACTGTGGAACTGGTTAAGAAGAGACCAGGCAGGCAGAGGAGGCTGGGAACCCCAAACAGGCAGGCAGAGGCAGCCAAACCCAAAATGTCTGACCCTAACCGTAACCCCCCACAACAACACATCAGTCAAAATAAATCTCAACACATCGTTGGGGCTGTGCTCCTGGTAGCTGTCCATAGTGGCCGAGCAGCGGCGCGCCTCGCTTCCATGTGCTCTTCACCGGTGATCGCGCTCCTTCTGGCACAGCCAGAAGACTCGTCAACAGCCCAGGGATGTTGACGAGTCCTTGTTCTCGAGTCCCGAGTCGAGTCTCGAGTCCCATTAAAAATATTGGGACTCGAGTCAGACTCGAGTCAGAGGGGGGACTCAGTCCGACTCACGAGTCGAGTCCTCGAGTCCGAGTCCCCATCCCTGACTCCCCTCATCCTCAAAAACATTTAGACGGCACCACCTGGATTTCTGGGAAGACTGCAGTGCCTTGTTCCTCCCCTCCCCAGCCCCAGGAATGCCCCCCCATGCCAGAACCGAAAACAGTCTTCCATCTTCAGTTCCCAGTCGGCACGGAAGGAACCATGCTGTCTGGGAGTGTGAGCAGGGGAGGGCACTCTGTGGGCGGAGTCCCTGCTGCGACCTTGGAAGGCATTTCCGAGGTCAGAGTGGGGACTCTGACCTATCCCGTGCCCGCCCCCCCGCCCCCCAGACAGGGTTGGGTGGGCATAGAATTGTGCCCTAAGCTGATCTGACTTAATATTAAGACTGTAATCCTGTACCTAGTTCACTCTCAAAAATTAATCTCCAGCTTTCCTAATAAAAAAACCTGTAATGTTACTCTTTAATTTTGTTCTCTACCTAGTGAGAAGAAATGTGTGTGTTTTCTTAAGGTGGCAGTCAGTTCTGGTTAACGGCTGGATTTTACTTGAAACCTGCATAACACATAGTAGAACCAAATCCAATTAGCAGTTCAATTCTAAGCATGTTCACTCAGAATTAAATCCTGTTACGTTCAGTGGAGCTTACTCTTAGGTACGTGTGTATACTGTATACTTAGGACTGCAGTCAGGCAGAGCAATCCTGATGCAGAGGAGAACTTCATGGTGGATGATTGGCCACCTCCAGACCCCTGTCCACTCACCTCTCATTTTTCTGTCTTGTTTTCTGGTGGCTCTTTGCTTTCAATGGGAGAGGAAATATCTGCACCAGCTGTGGTATGGTGTAGTTGGAGGACTGATCAGTGGGTGTGATATGGGAGTGAGGAAGCTTTGGGTCCATCCCCAGAATGCCACAGATCAGGCCCTACTGATAGCAGAAACACTGCCAGCCGTAGAGTTAGGTGAGAACTGAACTGGCAGAACTGAGGGGCTGCCATGGGAAGGAGGAAGTCCACTTCTGTCAGTGCAATTGGTCCAGTATAAATCTGGATCCAACCCCATGTTCTGCTCCTACACCTTTGCAACTAGTAATCACCACATTTCCATCCCAGGACTTCCCAGTTCATGTTAAGAACACAAGAAGAGCCATGCTGGATCAGACCAGGGCTCCATCAAGTCCAGCACTCCATTCACACAGCTGGACTTGATGGAGCCTTGGGAAACCCAGCTGCCCACGGGAAACCCAGAAGCAGGACATGAGTGCAACAGCACCCTCCTGTCCAGGTTCCCCAGCAACTGGTGTACATAGGCATATTGCCTCTGATACTGGACATAGCATATAGCCATCAGGACTAGTAGCCATTTATAGGGATGTATATGAATTCCATTTGGAGACTGAAAGCCCAATGGATTTTCTGCTTTGGCCCTCCAGATTTCATGCTGTTTCCCCCCGCTGGTGTTGACTCAATTTGTACTTAGTTGAGCCAGTATGCAGATTTGTTTCAGGTAATTTTGATCTGGTAAGAGTAATTAAAGACAATTCTTCATAAACCTAGGTGGAACTGTCATTTCTTGATGTCATTGAAAGAAGAGAAAAGAGTGTACATGATAACATGCTGCCAACCTAGACTGGTCAACCATAGTGCTGTCTTATGAAGAAGCCTCTCCTCTCTGCTAGGGAGATAAAGGTTGGGGGAAAGCATAGATTATTCCTTACTATTGAGATAAATAACAGTTAAGCAGAGGGATAAATCAGACAGAAAAAGAAATGTAACAGGGAATCTGTTGAACAGATTATGATTAGAGAGTGAAGAATCTCTCATTTGTCACATGTGTCCCCTCCCCCCCTGGCAGTATAACAGAGTATAGCACCATTAAAATGCATCTTTCAAGTCTCGCCTCTTCCATATATGTTCCTGACATTTTCTATAAATGCTGCATTATTTTACATCACATCAGCAATGCCATGATCATTCTCTTCCTCTCAACCTTTTCCCTTCTTGTCTTCTCATGAATATGCATGAACAATAGAAAATGCATTTATGCTTCTCTGTTAACAAAAAAGAAAAAAGAGACCCACACCCATGCCTGCTTTTAAAATGTGAGTATTTTATAATTCAATTTTTATATATATATATATATATATATATATTGCTACGTTTTGGAAAGGGCATGGACAAAGTGAAGGAGTTTCTGAAGACAGCAGAAATTTATTTATTAGTACTATTTCTATACCACTAAATATTCCTAAGCAGTTAATTGCGATGGTGTATGGTGTATGGATAGGGTAGTATATAACCTACCCTATAGCCTTGAAAGGTGGTGAACTCTCCTTCCTTAGATATTTTTAAGCAGGGGCAGGATAGCCACAGATTGGGGTGCTGTCTTGGATTTTCTGCATTGGCAGGTGGTTGGACTAGTTGACCTTTGAGTTCCCTTCCAACTAGGATTCTAACTGTAAATAAACAAATTATATATATCCAAAGCCTGACATTAGCTCATCTGCAATGTTGTTTGGCAATGAAACACCATCTAAAGTGTCCCCCCCCCATCTTGTCAAGGTCATACCTTCTGTCAGATACTTTTTATACAACTTGTGCTTGTGAAATGTTTCCAACCGCACCTATATACCTGAAAGAACAGGAGTCCACAGCAAAAAGCAGAAATGAACAACAAAAACCAAGACAGCCACAATCCAACATACTTTTATTGGCACTAGATTCAGGATAGTTAAGAGAAAGTACTTCTTCATATCATACCTCATTAACTGATGAAAGTCACTACCGCAAAATAATAATAATAATAATAATAATAATAATAATAATAATAATAATAATAATAATAATAATAATAGGATTTCTTAGTCACCTTTCTCTTTAAAAAGACCCAAGGCAACCAAGAACAAAATTATTAAAACATAGAAAATCAAAAATAGCTCAGAACAATTTCCATTAAAATACCAAAACATAATCATAAGAACATAAGAAGAAAACTGATTATCTAGATCCATTTCAGTCAGGGGTTTCAGCCTGGTTTTGGCACGGAAACAGCTTTGGTCGCCCTGTATGATGACCTATGTTGGGAGAGAGACAGGGGGAGTGTGACCCTGTTGATACTCCTAGATCTCTCAGCAGCTTTTGATACCATCGACCATGGGTGACTGTCTGAGTTGGGAGAGGGGGGAACTGCATTGTAGTGGTTCCACTCCTACTTGTTGGATGGCTGGCTCCAGAAAGTGGTGCTTGGGAGATATTGTTCAGGGGTTGGTCTTATCCCCCATGCTATTCAACATCTACACGAAACCGCTGAGCAGGGTCATCCGGAGTTTTGGAGTGCATTGCCATCAGTATGCTCATGACACACAGCTCTATTTCTCCTTTTCATCTTCAGCAGGTGAGGATGTGGATGTGCTAAACCGGTGCCTGAATGCGACAATGGACTGGATGAGGGCTAACAAACTTAAGCTCAATCCAGACAAGACTGAGATGCTGTTAGTGGGTGGTTCCTCTGACCGGATGGAGGGAGTTCAATCTGTGCTGGATGGGGTTGCACTCCCCTTGAAGGAGCAGGTCCGTAGCTTGGGGGTCCTCTTTGAGCCATCATTGTCACTTGAGGCTCAGGTGGCCTCAGTGGCAAAGAGTGCCTTCTACAAGCTCTAGCTGGTGGCCCATCTACACCCCTATCTGGATAGGGATAGCCTGATTTTAGTAATCTATGCTCTGGTAAGCTCTAAGCTTGACTACTGCGATGCACTCTACGTGGGGCTGCCCTTGAAGACTGTTCAGAAACTGCAGCCGGTGCAAAATGCAGCAGCCAGATTAATAACCGGGACCAAGAGGTCTGAACATATAACACCTGTTCTGGCCCACTTGCACTGGCTGCCTATATGCTACTGAGCCCAATTCAAGGTGCTGGTTTTAACCTACAGTATAAAGCCCTACACAGCTTGGGATCGCAATACCTGACGGAACGCCTCTCCCAAGCACAATCTACCCAGACACTACGCTCAGCATCTGCGGCCTTCCTCCAACTGCCACCCCTGAGGGAGGCTCGGAAGGCGGCAACAAGGGGGAGGGCCTTTTCTGTGGTAGCCCCACAACTGTAGAACAGGCTCCCCACTGCCAACTTTACTATCCTTTTGGCGCCAGGTTAAGACTGCACTGTATGCTGAGGCATTTAACAGCTCCAAATAGTACACAGGATGGTGGTTATGTCACCTTTTTTAATCCAGTCTACTTTTCATAATCTTGTCTTAGCTATTTAAGTAATTTTAAAATTGTTTTAAAATGTCTAGTGCAAATTTTTTGAAGTTGTCATTGTTTGTATTTTTATATTGTATTTTATTGTAAAATTTTATAATTGCTTTAAACCACCCAGAGAGCTTCGGCTATTGGGTGGTAGAGAAATGAAAATAATAATAATAATAATAATAATAATAATAATAATAATAATAATAATAATAATAAAAATAGCAGCAGCCATGCTGGATCAGGCCAAGGGTCCATCTAGTCCAGCATTCTGTTCACACAGTGGCTAACCAGCTGCCCATGGGATCCCACAACCACAAGCAGGAAATGAATGCAACAGCACCTTCCTGCCCATGTTCCCCAGCAACTGGAGTAATTAGGCATACTGCCTCTGATACTGGAGGTAGCATATAGATCAGGGCCCTCCAACCTTGGGTCCCCAGATGTTGCTGGCCTACAGCTCCCAGCATACCCAGCCAGCATGGCTAATGGCAAGGGATTCTGGGAGCTGTAGTCCAGCAACATCTGGGGACCCAAGGTTGGAGAGCCCTGATATCATCAGGTGATCACTCGTGACCGAGTAAGATTGTCTTCCAGGATAAAAATTTACAAAAAATTTTTTTTTAAAGGAGGAAATTCTAAAGAAAATTGTGTAGACTCTAGCGATGGGTCCGTAAGTGACTGTGGAGGCCAATTCTAGATCCACACAGCTTCCCACAGTGAGGACACAGGTTACCAGATGGAAGATGGTCCTGTAAAGGATTCGTTTGACGTGCTTTTCGCCTAGCACGTTTCTCCCTTTCACCTTGCACTCGGGCTTCTTCAAAGTCCATAGAACCTTTGTGAAAGGCCAACCTCCAGTTAGATCGTTCATGGGCCAGAGCTTCCCAGTTTTTGATGTTTATATTGTATTTTTTTAGATTAGCCTTATGAACATCTTTAAACCGTTTATATTGACCACCGATATTCCGCTTTCCATCCTTGAGTTGGGAGTAAAGTAGCTGCTTTGGGAGACGGCAGCCAGACATTCGAACAACATGACTGGTCCACTGAAGTTGGTGTTGAAGGATCATTTTTTCAACGCTAGTAGTCTTTGCTTCTTCCAGTACACTGACATTTGTTCGGCTATCTTCCCAAGTAATTTGCAGGATTTTCCGGAGGCAACGTTGATGAAATCTTTCAAGGAGGTGGAAATGACGTTTATAGATAGTCCATGTTTCGCAGGCATACAATAAGGTTGGCAATACAATGGCTTCATAAACCAGTGTTTTGGTCTTGTTACAAATATCCTGATCCTCGAACACTCTATGTTTCATTCGAGAAAGCGCGGAGCTCAAACGATGCTGGATTTCACTGTCGATGTTAGCTGTAACAGAAAGATAGCTGCCAAGATAGAGAAAATGATCGACATTTTCCAGTATTGCCCCGCCAAGCTGGATAGTTGGCATCACCAAAGGGTTAACTTGCACTTGCTGATGAAGCACTTTGGTTTTTTTGATGTTAAGCGAGAGACCAAGTTTTTCATATGCTTCTGCAAAAGCATTTAGGATAGTTTGGAGATCATCCTCTGAATGTGCGGAGACCACATTATCATCAGCATACTGAAGTTCCACAACGGAGGTTATAGACAATCAGGGCTAGTAGCCACCTATGTAGCCAACAACCAAAACATCAGTACAGACTATAACCCGAGGAGGAGGATTATGTAAGCCGCCTTGGTTTCCTTGCAGGAAAAAAGGCGGGGTATAAATATAATAAATAAATAAATAAATTATGCAGAAAAAGCCTATCATATATCTTCAAATGCCTGGGAGTAAAGGAAAAGATGCCAATGTTGGTGCCAGGTGAGCCTCACTGAGGAGAGTGTTCCCCAGTCAGGGGGTCACCACTAAAAGGTCCTCTTCCTTGTTGCCATCCTCCAAACCCCCTTTGCAGGAGGAGATACTCTGAGGAGGGTGTATGGGTAGGTTCATACCAGAAGACACACTCCATCAGGTATTGTAGTCCCAAGCCATATAAGGCTTTATAGATCAAAAATAGCACCTTGAATTGGGCTCAGAAATGTATGGGTAATCAGGCCATAATCAGTGTTATATGTTTTGACCTTCTGGTCCCCATTATCATTCTAGCCACTGCATTTTCTACTAGCTGCAGTTTCTGAACCATCTTCAAAGGCAGCTCCATGTAGTAATCTAGCCTGGAGAGTACCAGAGCATATAGACTATTAAAGCCTTGACAGGGGCATAGCTGGGTCATCAGCCAAAGCTGGTGGAAGGCACTCCATGCCAATGAGGCCATATGAGCACTTCAGGAGAAGTGCAACCCCATCCAGAACAGGCTGAACACTCTCCATCTGCTCAGAAGAACCATCCACTTACAGCAACTCAGTCTTGTTTGCAATGGTGACCACTAGGTCAGGTGCCTTTAAAAAGGGGTTCAACAAATTCATAGGAGATACTTGGCCATCAGCCATGTTAGTTAAAGGAAACATCCATCTTCAGAAGTAGTGTGCCATTGATGTTGCATTAATATGTACACTTACTTGGGAGTAAGTCTCATTGAACACAGTAGAACTTACTTCCATGTAAACATCATCATCATCATAGTATTTGTATACCACTCCACATCAAGCAGATTCCGGAGCAGTGAACAATAAAAGACAAAAACAGATAAAAGAAACAAAAACAATACATTGAAAACAAACTAAAATTACAATGGTGGTTGAAGAGCAGAGAAGGCTTCCGCAGGCACCGAAAGCAGCACAATGTCGGAGCCTGCCTGACCTCCAGGGGCAAGGAGTTTTCACAGAAAGAATTTCTATCACCTTACCAATATTCAAAAATCAAAACCCAAAATTATTAAGTCACTTTCCCTCCTCCCCAAGAGGTCCACCAGAGGTTTCCAGTCTTTCTTGAATGAAGATTTAAAAAATTCTCTAATTAAACAAGTCAATTTCGCCATCTCTGCTAAGTCCAACATTTTCAACAGCCAGTCTTCTATAGTTGGTATTGCTGCTTCTTTCCATTTTTGAGCATAGATTATTCTTGCTGCTGTCGTCATATATTGTAATAATGTTTCATAGTCTTTCTCAAGTTGAAATCCATTATACCCAATAAGAACATTTCTGGTTTCAGTTTAATATTCACTTTTAAAATCTTTTGTATCCATGTATGTATTTGTACCCAGTATGTTTTCACTTTTTTACATGTCCACCAAACATGATAAAATGTTCCTTCATGATTTTGACATTTCCAACATACATTTGACACATTTTTATACATCTTAGCCAATTTCACAGGCCCTTGGCCAGGAGCTTGCCATCTGATGACCTCAGCAACCATAGGACATGCATAGGACTGTGTTGCAAATACCAGCTAAATCAGCAAGGGGGGTGGGGCTGTTGTCTTCTGTGATAGATTAGACCATCACCACCCCACATCCAGCTTCTGTCCCATCATGTTGCCAACTTATTTGGTATAACAACCACTGACCTCTGTTGACAGCCAGGTGATCTCCCCCACCTCCGCCAGATGAGTCTGCAGCCCTTCCTTGCCCATTGTCTATGCCTGTAGCATGAAACCATCTCGGTAGGAGAATAAATCTTTGACTAGTTAAGACACTCAGTCAGTTCCCATGTGCAATGTAACCAGCATTTATTTGGGTGAAGTAAACAAGGGTAAATGGGTAGTAACAGGAAATCTGAACAAGCAGCATCAAAAGCAAATAAAATAATAAATTCTAACTAGCTTAGATGTTTGGCCTTCTAAGCAGCATCTAGATATTCCAATATCAATCTGTACATTGGGGTTGCAAGAGTCAGTCTTGGATGTTCAAAAGTGTGCAGTTAAAGAGGAGGAAAAGTTACTACAGTCATGCCTTGGATTGAGAGCATAATTCGTTCCGGAAATGTGCTTGTAATCCAAAACACTTGTATATCAAAATGAAAAATTCCCCCCAAAAAATTGTACAGAGATTTTTAATTTAAGCCGTACTACAGTACTTGTATTGCAAGACGTTGCTTGTATCAAGTTTAAAAAAAATAAAAATAAATATTTTAAAATTTGCTTGTCTTGCAAAATGCTTGCAAACCAAGTTATTTGTAATTCAAGGCATGACTGTATTTTGAACTCTGCTAGGCAGGGAAGGAAAGGGAAGCTTGGTTCACCAATTTTTGGCAAGGAGGTGGAGACAGGATGTTGGTGTGGCATCAAAGGAAGTAGAGCCTCTCCAGGTCAGATGAGCTGGGAGAGTGCCTCATGCTGCTACCATGAGAACATCAAGGGTTCCATCTGGTTGGCGATGTGCCATTTCTGGAATGTGTTGACCCTTGCAGGTGCTTGATTATGTTGTATGCTTATTAATTTACAACATTTCTATACTGCTTGCTGCTCCACATCTATACAGATTCTGGAATGGTGAACAATAAGACAAAAAAGATAAAAAGAATAAAAAACAATATTAAAAACAGAATATCAATAAAAACGGTGGCTGGTCAACCAAGGAAGGCTTCCTGAATTACAGATGTTTTCAGGAGGCACCAGAAACAACACAATGTTGGTGCCTGCTTGACCTCCAAAGGCAGGGAGTTCCACAGAAAGGGAGCCAACACACTGAAGGCTCTTCTCTAGGTGAACTCCGATTGGGCCATAGGTCCATGCAGAACTACCAAGAGCATGCCATCTGATAACTTCAGTGACCTATAGGCCCATTCTATGTGAGTGCCTGTAATCCTCTGAACCCAGAAGATTACAGACATCCAATTGAGGGTGGGAGGACCATGGCAGATAGGATTGCCGCTGCACTCCACTTGCCCTCAAAAACATTTAGATAGCCGATTTCGGTCATCTAAATGTTTTTCCTTCTCCCTTTCCCAGCCACGAAAATGCTCCCCTCACAGCAGAACTGAAGTTGGTCTTCCAGCTTCAGTTCCCAGCCAGCGCGGAAAGAACTGCGTCAGCTGTGAGGCATGGGGGAAGGACGCTCTGCGCTCGGACTCCCCACTGCGACCTTGGAAGGGATTTCCAAGGTCGCAGTGGGGAGTCTGACTTCTCCTATGGCCGCCCAGGCAGGGTTGGAAAGCCATAGGATCACACCCCTAGTTTGGGGAATAATAATAACGATGATGATGATGATGATGATGATGATGATGATGATGATGATGATGATGATGTGAGCCCTGTGTAAACATGCTTCCTCAGTGCACCATGTCAGTTTCTGCAGTGCCTATCTTTTTATTCTGGGCAGTATTGGATGTCTTTTCAGGGCATGGCAGACGAATATACTAGCATTTTGACTGAGCAATTTGCTAGGATCAAACCCAAATCCAGGAGATGAGTCTATTTGAAAATAAGTTGATAAAAATCATCACCATTCACAATAAATTGACATTTCTTAAGTAAAGCTATTTAAAATGGAATAAGCTTAGCACTACCATACCATGTTGAGATAAGTTAATAATATACATTTATTACCTGCTGTCTCTTTTGAGGAAACATCCTTTCTTTCAGTGAAAGAAAGCTCTCAGCCTTCACAATATTACATTTTATTTTTAAAAAAATAAATTCCTGTTTGGTAGTGTTGATGTGGGTGGCTTGGCAGGAATCCATGGTGTATTTTGCTCATAATGTGTTAGGGGAGCTCTGTGGAAAGAAAGCTTTACACTCCCTGCATCTTGCAGCAAACCTAGTCAACTTGATATGTACTGTGGTCTCTTGCAAATCACCCCAGAGGAATTCTGCCCTGGAATAAGTTATCTTAGCAGCTGCTGCCATTATTTATTCACTTTTTATTTATTTATTTTATTGCCCCAGTCCTGGTTTTTAATCTGGCAACTAAACACACTTAGCCATCTCATGCTCAAAATATCCAACGCTATTAGTTCACCTGGTCTGTATCAGTTCCAACAATAGGGGGGAAAGGATGTCCAGTTTTGTTTTGCTTTTTGTAGAGTCTGTATCAATTACTTCCCCTCCCATATAGCTGGATATTTTATTCATAGTTGTAATATTCCAGACCATCCTCTGCCATTGATCAGCAGTCAGTATTCTTCAGGCCATTCTCCAGACTTTGCCAATCGTATCTATGCTGCTATTAACTATGATTATTGGGTTACATCCAATGCTGTGCTGTGTGCTGGAGGAATGGAAGCCACTGGCAGAACAAATTCCCCTCTTGCAGCCTCCTGCACCGCTCCCCCCAATCTGCTCCAAAGGATTGGGGGGAGGAAGACAAATGGAAGTCCCACTGCACAAGTAGAAGTTGACTCATGCGGCATTGGATTAAACCCATCATCATCATCATCATCATCATCATCATCATCATCATCAAATTTCTTTCCATTAAAAAAATACATGGATGAATAAAAATCAAATCAACACAATTAAAAACACACAAACATCCAAGACAATAAGAAAAAATACATCATAACTCTATAGGAATAATAACATGAAAACAAAATCAGCTAACAAAATCAGCTTTTTTCCCCAGGGAAGGCACTCTCTCATCTCTCTGTCTCTCTCACTCTCCTGCTTGTGGGATCCCGTGGACAGCTGGCTGGTCACTGTGTGAACAGATTGGTGGACTGGATGGGCCCTTGGTCTGATCCAGCATGGCTCTTCTTATGTTCTTATGTTCTCTCCCTCTCCCTCTCTCTCTCTCTCTCTCACACACACACACAGACAGACAGACAAACTCAAAGTTTAATTAGACTGTGACATGTGTAAAAAGATGTTATAAGCCGAGGAACTCCTAGGAAGGGAGTTCCTGTCATGCCACCTCAGGAGGATGACCAGGCGGGAGGCAAGAATCACAGAGGAGCTGCCTTTGTCCAGGAACCTTGATGTGGATCAGGGGATTCCCGGGTGCCTCGGGGAAGACAGCCATCAACCATAACCTTCGCAACATAGTTAGCCCCCTCTCAGACTCAGAGGAAGATACCCAGCAGTCACTTTGCCCTAGGGGGTGCAGGCATCTAAAGGCCAAGGCTCAGTGTGCTGCCAGATGCAGTCAGTGCCTGCCTGAGGAAGAGGAATTCCTCATAAGTAAAGGCAGACCTTTCCTCGGTCTGTGCTCTGGCTGGGGCTCTGAAGGCTCAGGCTTAAAAGCCTTCAGTCCCAGGCACTAGGTGCTGGGACAATGCTGGAGCACTATTTTCTTGACTTGTATTGTCCTGCTCTTCTCTGGATTTGTCTTGTGCTTGATTTTGGATTGCATGCTTGCCTTTTGTTCTTTGGACCTGATCATGCCTGGATCCCTGGAACTGTCCCAGCACCCCTGTAGGCAGGACAGTTCCAAGGAGTCAGTGCAGCTACCAAGAAAGCCATGCTCTGAGCTGCGTGGGCGGTGATCTCATCGCTAGAATTAGTGGGCTGGTAGACCCAAGGCATACCTTCCTCCGCTGATCTGAGGAGACAGGAAGAAGTATATGGGAGAAGGCATCCCTTCAGGTATGCAGGGCCCCAAGCCATTCAGTGCTTTAAATGTAGGGCTGAGCTGAAATCTCCTACCAACTTTGCCATCCTTTTAATGGTATACGAAATTGCAGGGGGGGGGGGTCATTTTGGTGATTTTTGAAACCAGAAACCCGAACAAGGATGAAGTGTGTGACAGGAGCAATGGCACTCCTGACTGCTGGTAGAACTATCACTGTATGTATATGGGACCATTCAGCAGCCATTCCAGCAGGCTGTACAGACTACAGAGGGAGATGAGAGGGGAGCAGGGCCATTCCACCCGCCCTGCTGAAAGATGACATATTTCCCACCTCTTTCCTTCCCATCCCCTTTTCCTTGTGTGCCATGTCTCTTTTAGATTGTAAGCCTGAGAGCAGAGGCTGTCTTGCTTCACTGATGGCATGTAAACCACTCAGGGAGCCTTTTAGGCTGATAAAAAAATATTAGCAGCAGGAGAATTCTTTCCACCTTGCCTCATAACTGGATCAGTTTTTCCTGCCCTTAGTTTTCAGAGAATTCTCCGAAAAAGATGGTGGTCTTTCCAAGATTTCCACCCCTGCCCCCAGGAAACTCAGAGAGACCAACTGCAGCCAGGGGAGTTTGCCCCAACCATTTCCCTCCCACTGCTCTCTCCCCTTTCCAAAACCTTACCCTGGCAAGTAGCAGGATGCTAGCAGGCGAGGCAGGTGGGCAGTTTTCAAGTTATGGTCACGGGAGGAGAAGTAGGGATCCCTTAATGAAATCTGCAACTCAGTGCTAAGGCTATCAATGGCTACTAGCCCTGATGGCTATAAGCTACCTCCAGTATCGGAGGCAGCATGCCTATGTACACCAGTTGCTGGGGAACATGGGCGGGAGGGTTCTGTTGCACTCATGTCCTGCTTGTGGATTTCCCATGGGCAGCTGGTTGGCCACTGTGTGAACGGAGTGCTGTACTTGATGGACCCTTGGTCTGACCCAACAGGGCTCTTCTTATGTTCTTTTATCTTCAACTCCACCACCTGACTCCTCCCAGTTTTAGCCAAATCGTGCCCTCATAGCATCCTACATAGCACCCAAGGGGACATCACAAAAGATACGGGGGCCAGACAGGCCTGCCCTGGTCACCCTTGAGTTGGATCGCTGAATATGGCTGGATCTGGATAGAGAGCCAGAGTTAATAAAGAAATGCAGAGGAGGAGACCACAGTGCCCTCGTCAATCAACCACAGTGACACGGTGGAAAGATCCGGGCAGTGGGGGCATAAGGTGCCCTTGAACAGAGGGAGGGATACCAAATCCTTAGCCCCTGGAGCTTTCTAAAGCAGTAGCTAAGGGGGCCCACCATAAAAGGAAGGGGGCTGGGGACCCCACCTCCCCCCATAATTCAAGCACTGCTAGTGTAAAGCTTGTGATGCTGTCCATGTCTCTTCTTTATGCCACCACCTCTGGGTCAAACATGAGCTCACATTTCTAGGAAATAAGTACTCTGGTTGTGGGTATACCTTCACCATGTTTTGGCTCTGTAAATCAGACTCTGCTGATTTTGTTCCATCGCAATGTTAAATGGGTTTGATTTCTGCAGCAGTCATGAACCATCTTGGTTCCCAGCAGGGAAACAACATGTTTCTGCTCCTGAAAAGTGTGCCTTTTACAAGAGGGAAAGCGACGCTTTGGGACATTCATTCCAGCAGCATCTCACACTCCACCCACCCACCCCTACATGCTAAATTATTAAGTGCATGCCTGGGCCACAGACAATCTTATTTGAGGTGCGCATTGCCGCAGTGTACAGCACCCAGAACTACAATTGCCCTCCCTGGAAATGTTCTCCTTTTCTTCATGGGTCATGCACAACAATGTAACACGCTAATATTGCTGCTGATTTATTCCTGTTTGTGTTATATTCATAGCTTAGGTGCTTAGCTTCCTGCTGAATAGCTGGTTGCTCAGCAACCCAGTCCCCCCCCCCACCTCTCTCTCCCCTCTGTGCTGGTGACAGTTGTTGATAAAAAAATTTCTGTTAAGACCCATTAGTTTTTAAATACAGCTCTCTTGAAAATCAGACATCACTTAATTGAACCTGAAGGGATGCTGTGCACAAGAGCCTTGACCGGGACACACACACACACGTGCGCACACACACACACACACGTGCGCACACACACAAGCACACATGCACAACCCCTCAGTAAAGGCAACATTTATTGTCGTTAAGACCCTCTTCAAGGAACAGTCATTCCAGTCTTTTATTTATATCAGATGCAGCAAATTACTGGGCATTCTTTATCTTTCTGTGATTTATTTTTTTTTACACTAACACATTACATGACACTAACACATTTACATTAACAAATCCCTTCCAATGAACAAGCCACTGTGTAAACTAAAGCATCAGATCACTGTACACATGCTAATTTTATTAGATTGTTCTTAACAAATTAAGCTTCGGCTATTGGGCGGTATAGAAATGAAATGAAATAAAATAAAATAAAATAAAATAAAATAAATAAATAAATAAATAAATAAATAAATCAGTCCTGTTTGCTAGGGCATTACTAGAATCTCAGAGATCTGCATTCAGCTGAAGAATGCTAGAGCACCATGCCTCTCTAAAGCCTTCTCTCCCTCCTTTTATACCTTTCTTCATTCAGCATATCTGTCAAGGAAGCAGTGGGAAGGGACAGTCCTTTCCACCTTCTTCAGTCGCAGAGGTTCTGGCCTAGGGAACCATCTAGGATGGATGTCTGTGCTAATTTCTACTCTAATTCTACTGAGAGCTCTGCAAACCAGGTAAAAATGGTTAATATTTTCCTATGAAGGGCAGTGCTTAAGGTTATCGCTTGTTGTAGCCTCCCTCTCACACCATGCAAAATAAATGAATGCACAATCCAGCCAAAGTGAAGCATTTCTGCATCACATGGGAGTGCAAAGCACATATTTAATTGACATTAGAGGCGCAGCGCATATCCTTGATTTGATATTTAGGGAGTGAAAATAGCATTTCACAGCTTCAGGTAAGTGTCTCAAATATAGCAACGGTTTCCCAAACTTAAGGCAGATCTAAAAAAAAAAACAAATGGTGGCTTGTTGCACTTTAAAACTGGTCTGTTTTAAACGAGGTAGCACCCTGTGGCATAGCATGTGGAATCAGCACTTTGAGTGTGAATCTATGTTGGGCACTAGAAAGTTGGACAGGACTGGCAATAGGGATTTATTTATTTATTTATTTATTTATTTCATTTATAATGTGCCTTTCCACTAAAAACAGTGCTCTGCTAGGGATGTGCAAATCAGCAAAACTTGAGCTCGCCAAAGTTCTCTGAATTCCATTTTGAAGACCATTCTGATTTGAGTCTGTATCAGATTGTGGGCTTTGTTTTTTTTCGTTTTGCATGAAAATCCATCCGTATTTTCATGCATATTATTCCAAATGTATGCACCAATTGTGCACACCTTTGAAATGTGCACATTCTGCTCCCATTGATTAGAGCGTATTTGTGTGCCTTTTTTCAAAAGTATGCATTTTTTTTTCATGCATATTTTTCAGGTGTACTCATGCTGTCAAACACACTTGTTTTGGACTGCAAATCAGATTGCAAGCTTGGAAATAGAGGGACTTTGACTGCAGATTGCATCTGAGGTGTATTTGCTCTGAAAGGTACGAACTGGGTAAATCCTGATCAAAAAATGAACTGAAAGGAATTTTTCATACAGCTCTATGCTCAAGGCCGCTGACAATAGTAAAATATAGATAAAATACAAAATTACCATTAAAATATAAAAACAGAGTTTTTATTTTAAATATTTTAGTTCATATGATTTGAGCACCATTGGTGCAAAGAGGCAGGATACAAATAATATAAATATAGTGCTCACTTCGGCAGCACATATACTAAAATTGGAACGATACAGAGAAGATTAGCATGGCCCCTGCGCAAGGATGACAGGCAAATTCGTGAAGTGTTCCATATTTTTGTGGATATTATAGCACGGCCTAAAGAAATAATGTGGTTGGAGTTAGAAACATCTGAATTACGAAATACTTTGGAGAATATACTTTTTCTTTAAAAGAATAACAAAATGATTTAAAATATGGACAACCCCTTTTTAAGAAGTTTGTTAGAGATTTTGGAGTACTACGAGGAATATATTTATACCAGGGAATATATTTATCCTTTAACTCCGGTGGTGGCTCTAAATGACTTTCCCAAAAATTTAAGAGTGGAATTGGAGGGTATATTAAGAGAAGCAAGGGTTATTAGATTATCGGATTGGGTGGAAAAGATGGGGACTAGAGACCAAATAATGGGAATTGTTGGGAGAAGAAGAGTGTCATGGTTAAATTTATTACAGTTAGAACAGTGGTCGATGAAGTGGAAAAGGAAAACCGAGGATGAGAGAGATTTAACTAATTTTGAAAAGATTGTTATGTCTAGAGATGGTTTAGAAGGGAACGCATCTACAAGAGGTATAACAAGGGATTTATACAGAATGATTCAAAAAGCAGAAGAACAAGATGACCATCTGTGGCTTACGCTGGCTCAGCTTGTCTGAGCTTTGGAAAGCTAAGCAGGGTCAAGCCTGGTTATTACTTGGATGGGAGACCCCTCCTCTAGTTTCCTGCATTGAGCAGGGGGTTGGACTCGATAGCCTTGTAGGCTCCTTCCAACTCTATGATCTATGAAATCTAAAGACACTATGGGATAATGAATTTGAAGAGGTGAGCTCGAAGGTGGGCTGGAACAATATATGGGATAGATGGATTGTGAAAGTTATGTCAACTAGGATAAAGGAGAATTTCTATAAAATAATATGGAGATGGTACCTAACTCCAGTAAGATTAAATAGAATAGATAACAATTGCTCCGCACTTTGCTGGAGAGGATGTCAGGAAATATGTACATATGCTCATATGTGGTGGAGTTGTAAAAATGTTCTGGAATTTTGGCTAGAGGCTTTTACAGAAATATTGGAAATTATTGGTATTAATCTAGAGGTCTGTCCTAAACTTGCTTTGTTATCAATAACCAATAAAGTCACTTGTGCCCAAAATACGAAGGAACTAATTGTAAACTTGTTAACTGTGGCTAGGTTAATGATAGCGAGGAAATGGAAAGTACAACATGTTTTTCCAATAACTGATTGGTATAAGGAAGTTTGGGATATAGCCCTAAATGATAAATTAACTTGTAGTATCAAATGCAAAAAGGGACAGTTAAACAAGAATAATTTTATGGATATATGGAATCAATTATTAGACTATGTATTAATAAAGTATTAATTAATACTTTATTAAGTATTAATAAAGGGGAGTATGCCTTGTCAGGATATGTTATATTTTTGGAATGTGGAATTTAATTGATTAAGGGGATGGTTGTATATTAGTTGGTCCGTAGGTGGGTGGGGGGTGCACCTTATGATTTGTTTTAGTTGTATGTTTGTGTTTTATAGTTTTGTATGTAGTTTATAATAACTAAATAAAATTTATTTAAAAAAAACAAATAATATAAATATAAAAACACGTCAGTTAAAAAAAAACACAATTAAAAAAACCCAGCACCTTCCAGTTAAAGCCTTTTTCATCAAATAAGGGAACAACCTTATGGCCCATAGGCGGTGCCTGTAGGGCCATAGGATAGTTCGGATTCCCATCTGCGAGGTCAGAGACAGTGCTGGGAAAGCAACCCCGCAGAGGGGGGAAAGGGGGTGTTTCAGGGGATGGGAGGAAACTGGAGAGGCCAGGATATGAGGTATCCTGCAGCCACTCTCCAGCCTCCTTCCCTCCCCCTCTGAAATGCTCCAGCTAGACAGGCAAAAGTGGAAGATGTAGGGTGGGAGGCTGGGGAGGCAAAGATCGCCTCTGCCACTTCTCCTGCTCTGTATAGGATGCTTGTAAGCGGGGGCATTCGGGTTCTTATGGGCATCGTGATAGGATTGCGCCCTGTGTCAACTTAAAAGTCAAAAGCCTGTCTGCATAAACATGTCTTTGCCTGCTGGTGGAAGGACAGCAGAGATGGAGCTAGCCCGGCCTCCCTTTAAATGAAGAGCTATGTTGAATTAAAATTTAAATGGAGAAGTATGTGCCAGGAAGCCACTTTACTTCCCATCCAGAAATTGTGTAAAGATGTGTACATATGAATGGAGGAGTGTTGCACACTAATGCTAGGATCAAACTAGCATGAAAATTATCAAATTGCAGAATTCAGTGGGACTTTAAAACTCTTCACTTTGGCTGGATCATGCCCAGAGTTTGCACCAGAGTGTATATTATATTCAGATGCTGGCGGTGAATGCTTGTGCCATTGTCAATAGGGCCATTAAAAACAAAATAAAACATTCACCAACTGGTCCTTTCCTTTCCTTGTTCATATTTGTCTCTCTATGCAGAATAATATCTCTAGATGCAGTAAAACATCATTTAAACAATGTTTTCCCCACTTTTATCTATAGCAAATTTGTGATGCACATTAAAAAAAAAAAATGTTCCACAACTTTTATTACAGGGTCTTTTTGCTTTCTAATTACAGCAGAATGAAATATGCGTGTTTCAAGGAAGAACCTTAGTTTTACATTGTGATCAGGCCTGCTCATCTGATGTTCCTGAGGTAAATTCTTAAATGGAAATATGTGCAGTATGCCATCCATTCTTAATTTGCCCCAGGTGTAAAGGATGATCAGTCCAATACTATATGTCACAAATGATAGCTAGGAATAAAATATTGGGACTGTATGCTTCACAGTTATAAAGAACGATGTTTGACCCAAACTCATCAGTTTCTGCATCTCATCTCACTGAAGAAGATAGATACAAGCTATGGTGGCTTTCTTAATGCAGCTCTGATGACACAGCCACCATTTTTTTTTTCAATGAACCTCAGCCTGGCTTTATTTTGGGTTCTGTAATTACTCAAATGACTATGGACATACTTAACTCAGATACAGTCACCATGAATCATCAAAAAAACAAACCAACCCAAAATAACCTAAACTATTGCATAGAGGGTTTTAGATGGAAATTGGCAAGCACTTTCATCTTGATTTGGAATGAGCTTGTTCTTTCAAAACATTTTCAGAGAATTTCCAGAAAAAGCTCAGGCTCAGGCTTTATTTTTTGGAGTTTTCTAAAATCTTGGAAGAACCTGTCCCATTCCAGAAGGCTCCCTTAGCAGCACTCTATTGTCTCTGTGTGGGCTCTCCCGATAGCTTGTCTTCCAGCAATAGCAGCAGGAGAGGGAATGAAAGGGAGAGCTACTCCTTGAGCCTTCATTAGCCCTGGAAGCCTTTCCAACAGGAATGTCCCAGCACAAAGGTATATGGGAATTAGCCTTTGCCAGAGCATCCAGGATCTTACTATAGGCATCCTCCCATGCCTAATGGAATGCTACTTCAGCAGAATGCAGTTACTCTAGACCAGGGATGAGGAAAACAGATGTTGTTGGACTCCAACTCCTATCAGCCCTAGCCAGCATAGTCAATGGTAAGGCATGATGAGAGCTACAGTCGAACAACATCTGGGGGGCCTGGTCTAGAGCAATACCCTCCAACCTGGTGCCCTCCAGATATTTGGGACTACAACTCCCATGTTGGCTGATGGGAATTGTAGTCCCAAGCAATTGGGGGGACCATGTTGGGGGATGGCTTCTCTAGAGTTCACAGGGTCTATTTCAGGAAATCTTGAGTGGATGCTACTGACTTAGATGGCTTTAAAAGGGGTAATTCTTGAATGTAGTAGGCAATCACTGGTGACCGAGTAAGATTGTCTTCCAGGATAAAATTACAAAAAGAAAATTATAAAAAGAGGAAATTCTAAAAAATTGTGTAGACTCTAGCGATGGGTCCGTAAGTGACTGTGGAGGCCAATTCTAGATCCACACAGCTTCCCACAGTGAGGACACAGGTTACCAGATGGAAGATGGTCCTGTAAAGGATTTGTTTGACGTGCTTTTCGCTTAGCACGTTTCTCCCTTTCACCTTGCACGATAATGCTTTCAGTTACTATAAAGTGTATGTTGGAAACTGAGAATTAAAAGACATAATGACCAAGAGCCAGTTCACACATGAATGAATGCCATTCATTGACTGTAGCACTAAGTGATCACTTCTATTTGTATGTGTGAATAATCCTTCCAAGATTAATCATCACTAGTTCAAGCACCACCATGTTTGAGGTACGTTGATATTGGGTGAGATGAAGATTTCGATAGAACTCTCCTCTCACTCAATATCAAGTCTTCTCAAACACAGTGCCTTGCTATGAAATAAGTTCAGCAGTGGATCATCAGGTGTTGAGTGAGTAAGTGATGCAAGTTCAAACGATGCAAAGGCAAAGTTCTCTTTCAAGCTCTGCGATAGGTCTTCAGTCTGTTGTGGGGACCTGAATCTCAGCCTATAGATGGGTGTGCTTTTCCAAACTCACCACCGATTAATTCAGAAATGATCCAAGATCATTTCAATGTAATGGAGCAATCTTGTTCTATGACATACTGGCATGGAAGTCTCTTCTAGAGCTTGCCTAGTGAGATACTATGGATACGATGAAGTGTGTGTGTGTGTGTGTGTGTGAAAACTCAGGTCAGGCTTGTTTACTGGTCTGAGCACACAGAGACTAGGGTGGCCAGGAGACTTACTTTACAGAGAATAGTCCTCTATTTGAAGAGCTGTCAGAGGAAAGTCCTCCATTTGAAGGTGCCATCTACTGGAAGGGCTGTCTACACAAAGTATAGTATTAAGAACCATAAGGAGGGAGAGCAGCAGCAGGGGCCTTGAAGTTGCCCATCAACGGTTAACACCTGGACAACTGACTGAGGAGGCACACAAGTCACCTGGTCAGTCTTCCCCACTATGGTGAGGAATACAATACAATACAGAAATGTATTGTATTTCTGCTTAAATTATAGCTATTATTTCTAAAGTTGCACCTACACATATAAATTTGCATATGCAAGTGTTATGCACATTGGTGCCCTCTTTTTTGGTGATGCATGTCCTCTTTTTTGGCAGTGTGTAAATGGTCACCCTAACTGAGACTCCTGCAGCTCTTTGCGCTGGCTAGATGCCTGCTTCACAACCAGAGCAAATCAATGGACCATAAACAATAGGTTATGCAAAAAAGCAAAGGTGCATAAATGTATACACCTATTAATAATCAAATGATAAAGACCTTTACTTTAAGTAATTATATAGTGTACACACACCCACGTCTCCAAGCACATGTATAATACACTATATGTGCAACAATGCTTTGAGAAACACAGAGTCTCCATTTGACAGTACCAAACAATGGCGTGTTTTGAACTATACAAAATATATCTCTATTTGACAATACTGGCAAATTATTGAAACCTCTACTTCAAGTGAATATATGGTGTACACACACCCATGTAATCAGGCACTTGTATAATATGCAATATGAGCAACAATGCGATGTAGGACACAAAGTCCTTAACAATACTGAACGATGGGGTGTACCGTGTTATTACAACTATACAAAAAGTGTATCTATTCAACAATACTGAACAATAGTACATTGTCTTAAACTATGTATAATATAATTAATTAACAATACATTATGTTTGTACACACTATACAACATATTAACGAAAACTCTGGAATGTACTTTCGTTTCTGTTCTTCTTCAGAATGACAAGCCCATCATTTCATTCTCTTTATCTGTTGTGGATGGCAGCCAATTTTGTTCCTCCCAATTACCATGCTCTATATAACAAACAAAAAAACATAACATAAAGGCAGTAAAATGATAAATTGTCTCACCAACCTGAAGCAAACTGTTATAAGAGCTACTTACATTATTCACTGTTACCTGAGAGCTTCAAAGAACAAAAGTGCTTCAGTAAAACTACTTGCCAAAAACTATGCTGCTCCAGGGAAATGATATTCCTAATTTTCCAGAAATAGCAAAATAACAAACCAAGCCATTCTAATTTGCAACTAATTACAATCATATAGGGCTTTCTGCACGATACAGTATCATGAGGAATTATTTTACCAACAATATTCAAGGTCGTCACACTTTACAACCAGCCTGGAGAAAAAAGGCCGGGTGAGCATGAACAAGGTAATCTGTGGCTGTTTATTTATTTATTTATTTATTATTATGTGTATACCCCGCCTTTTTTCCTGCTAGGAACCCAAGGTGGCTTACATAATCCTCCTCCTCTGAATTCCAGCAGATAACATGATATAATGAAACAAAGATCAGCTGCTGTTGTAATTGCATGGTATCTAAAGAGGCTGAGTAAACTTTTGTTGGTCACAATAACAGATATTTATACCAATGTAATAAAATATCCCATTAAGGGGGGAAAGGGTCCAATTGATATTGAGGACACTCAGTGATATCAAAGCCAAGATGATTATAAGATGAATATTAAAAAAAATAAAAAGCCGGGTCGAATTTATCATTCAACCCCACGGGAGACATGGATTTTAATTTATGGATCCAAAATGTTTCCCTTTTGGCTAATACTTCAGTCAACGAAATATGTTTAAAAGGAATCTGTTGTATGTGTTCCAATGCAAAAAAATCTAAATGCATCTGGAGAATGATGATATTGTAAAAAGTGCAGTCAAGGGGGCCTCTAAGTCTCTGTGTGAATCTTACTTTTGTGCTCCATAATCCTTAACTTCAGAGGTCTAGATGCCTGTCCTATATATCACTTGGGACAAGGACACCTACATACACAATGCAGTCTGAGTTGCAATTAGTAAATGATCTCAAGGAGTATTTTCTGTTGTCCACTGGTCTGGAGAACTCTTTAATTTCCAAGGTTTGTAGGCAACACACACAGTGTCCATATTCATAAAGTCCTATGCTATTCTGAGGACAAGATATTATGTGGACCAAGTCTTTGTGAACCAGTCTGACACCAAAATTGGGCTTTCTATGGAATCTAGGGATTTTTGTGGAGCTCAGTTAGGGGGTGGAAGCTCGGCAAACTCACCAGGTTAGACCCCCCCCCCCGAGCTCTGCTCTACCTACCTTTCCCCGGCTCAAATCACATTCTCGCAAGCCAAGCCAGGGAAAACGACTTCCAGCTTCCGGCACTATGTTGTTTATGTAGAAAACAGCGTAAGATACACCATTTACATAGAGTATAGCATAGTATACATTAAAAATGGCTGCATTTATGCAAATTGCGGCTGTTTTTTACGTATATATACTACACTATACTCTACATAAACGATGTAGAGCTGGGGAACCTGGAAGTCCAGCGAGTGCCTCAGTTGGCACTTGCCAGAGGCTCAGCTCATGTGGCAGGAGTGCTCGCCGAGCACCCCGCGAGTCAGGTGCCAGGCTGGGCGCCCATCCCTAAAAGTATCCCACAAGTAGATACCTCCCATAACCCGATATACCCTGGCCCAAATGCCATTGTTTATCAATGATATGTCTGATACTCTGGGATAGATGGTTACATTCCAGAGATCAAAACAATCTGTAGGTCCTAGGCTTGGTCTGGGAGTGAAAAAGGGACTATATGCTGATCATATTAGCTTTAGATCTAGACTGAGAGATGACACATTTAGGAAAACCACTTTCTACCAATTCCCTAGCGAAAAGATCTGCATGTAAATTATACATGTGGTCAAAAGTACTGTTTCTTCTCAAACATAAAAATTGGCCATAGGGAAGATTGGTTTTCAAATGCCGAGGATCATTACTAGAGAAATGTAAAATGGAATTTTTGTCAGCGGGCTTAACAAAACCTTGTATACAAATGCTGCCATCACTGACATAAACTATGACGTCCAAAATTGGAATCCATTGACAACTCATATGACAAGTAAATTTTATGTCCACATCGATAGAATTGATCCAAGTAAAGACATTTTTAACTCCAGAAGTCCTAGTGAACACCATAAAAATTTCATCAATATAACCTCCATAGAATTTAAAGTGCTTCTAATAAGGATTTATGAAGGCATTCAAAATAATAGAATGTTCTAGCGCTGGCATGAAAAAATTGGCAATACTAGGGGCAGCCAGGCTACCCATAACCACAACCTTAATTTGTAAAACAAACTGAGTTTTGAACCCAAAATAATTCTTTTCTGGAATATTGTCCAGTAGCAGAATGATCCTATGATCCCTAGACAGCATCTATAGATTCTTCAGATTCCCAGATCCAAGGTCAGAAAAGAGATCCAGCCTTGGAGCTGGGGATCCATCTTTGGATCCCCCTCTCCCCTCTCACAGCCGGTGCAGAAAGAACCACATCAGCTGCATCGCTGAGGTCATAAGTGTGACCTCGGAGAAGGGGTAAAGGGGGTGTTCCAGGGGATGGGGATGCGAGAAGACTAGAGCCACCAGGATATGATGTATCCTGGTGGCACTCTAGCCTCCCTCCCTCCCAGTTTGAAGCACTGCAGCTAGATAGCCAAAACTAGCCATCTTGCTGACTTGCCGGGCAGGAGGAGCAGGGAGGCAAAGATCACCTCCACGCTCCTCCCACCCTCCATAGGATGCCTGGCTGTAATCCTCTGAGTTTGGAGGCTTACGGGCATCCTGATTGGATTGCGCCCTAAGTCCATTAAAAATGGGTTGGAGGATTGTCTGTAGGACAAGAACTCAGTATATCTACCACAGTGGATCTAGCTCCCTCATGGGGTATTGCAGTAGACAATGAATTCACATCCAAAGTGATCAAAGACATGATGACATCCAAACGCAGACCCTGGAGTTGTTGAATAAAATGTCCAGTGTCCTTAATATATGAATTTCCCAAAAGAACAAATAGCAGGAGAAAAGAATCTAAATACTGGCCTACTGGTTCTAGCAAGGAGTCTGATCCTGAAACAATTGGTCTGCCTGGGGGTGAAAAGCCCTCTTTATGAATTTTAGGAAGAATATAAAACACTGGTGTTCTAGGGCATTCCTTCATGAGAAATGTAGCTGTACTGACATCTATGTAGCCCAAAGCTAGGGATGTGAGCAGAGCTCAATTGAGGGGTGGAAGTCTGATGATGATGAACTCACTGGGCTCGATCCCCCGAGCTCTGCTCAACCTACCTGTTTCCCCGGCTCGACTCGTGTTCTCGTGAGCCGAGCCAGGGAAGCGACTTCTGGGTCCCCGGCACTACACAGTTTATATAGGAAATGGTGTAAGATACGTTAAAAATAGGTGCGATTTGCACAAGTTATGCAGATCTCAGCCGCTTTTAACATATCTTACACCATTTTCTACATAAACAATGTAGCCCCGGGAACCCGGAAGTCCAGCGAGCACCTCAGTCAGCGCTCGCTTTCAGCCCGGCTTGGCTCATGCAGTGGCAGCACTCGCTGAGCATGCCGTGAGTCGAGTGCTGGGCGGATCGCCCACCCCTAAATTGTCTGGGATTATTTATAACAGAACTATATTTGGATCTAGATCTAAACCTGGAGGTTTCATTATATGAAACATCACCAAAAAACCTGTCTTAATTTCAACAGTCTCACCAATTTAAGGACATCAATATTTGTGTGTAAGGAGTTATAACAGTATTTATAACAATATCGGCAGACTGATTGTTTTGGGATAAGGCTCCTTCCTAGAACCACTACCCCAGTATTGACATTCTTTTATCCTGCCAGTCATTGTTTTGGCAAATTTGTTGGTTTGGCAAAACCGGTCTTCCTTATGGCCAATTTTTACATTTGAAAAGAAACAGTATTTTTAACCACATGCTTAATTTACATGCAGATCTTTTTCTAGGGAATTTGTAGCAAATTGGCCAAAAGGGAATTATTTTGGATCCATAAATTGAAATCCATGTCTTCTCCTGCGGGTTTCAATGATAAATTGGACCTGGCTGTTTTTCTTTAAACATTCATCTTACAATCATCTTTTTCGCACAACATATTGTTCATGGTCCATTCATTTGCTCTGGTTGTGTTTTCATTTGAGGGACCTCTTCCCTTTGTTTAGATGCCTGCTTCACCTTGGTCTTGCTGTGTCGTGATTCACCCCCAGTGTGACAGCAGTTGGGCCTGGCACACTACAACTGAGTTGCCTACATTTAAACTTCCTCTCCCCATGCCTTTCTGTTCCCTAGAAAATGAGCACTTTCCTGTTTACCACTGTGGTATAGCAACTTGGTGCTCTGAGACAAAACATAATAAACTGGCGCTGTTTCCATTAGAGAACCATTTTGCAGAGATTGATATAGAATTGTGTTCATATTGGTGATTAGTGGGGCCTTTCAACTCCTGTGAATTGTCCTTATGAAGAAAAAGTATGCTGATAAGCAATCCATACAGATGTGTGCCTCTGCCTGAATTGTAGTGTGACTGAAGTACAGTTACCTGAATTTTAATGGCTGGAGTCTGCTTATCTATCTTATTACTTCCCTCCTGTTTCAATGGGATGCATGCTTACTTTGGGATAAAGCCAGTTTAAAGATGGAAGGTTTGCAGTAATATGACCATGTTCCTGCTAAATGGCAATACATATATTGTATAGATGCATTTCTAAATATATAACTGTATTTATATTGTATAAATGTGTACAGAAAACTGGGTAGGCTGAATCAGAGAATGGAGCACTTTTACATTTATTGAGCCCACCTTTTGCCTCCTTCTGAACCTTATAGCCCCAAAGCTGAAGGACAGTAAGCAGTACGTCATGGCAAGCTCAGCTGACCCAAAACCGTTCAGTGCTTTAAGTGTCAATGGATCTTTTTAAAAAGCCAAATTGCTATGGGAGGGAGGAGGCAGGAGAGACAGCTGGGAAGGGGAGGAGAGGGAGGGAGGGGGAGGGCAGGGGGAAGAGAGAGAGAGAAGAAGAGAGAAGGGAGAGAGGAATGGGCAGGTGTGTGTGTGTAAGTGTGTGTAAAAGAGAGTGAGTGAGTGAGTGAGTGAGTGAGTAGTGGCTCTGGCCCCACCCTGTACTGACATTTGGTCTCAGACATACTTCTCCAGAGAGAATGCAGCCCTTAATGGGTGGAAATTTCCTCACCCATACTTTAAGAAGATGACTGAATGCTTCTCCACTTAAATCAACAAGTAAGCAAGCAAAAACCCTTTTCACATTTACAACTAGACTATCAGGGAGAAGGCTAAGCTAGAACTCTTCCCCACATCACCTAGGTCTATGTGCAGTTCTGGGAGCCTTCAGTCATGCTGCAAGCCACCAGTAGCAGGGTGAAGCAGTATAGTTCAGGAGCAGTACTCCATCTGCTGCAGAGCTGGAAGGATTTCCAGCAGAGACGCGGCGGCTACCACGGGATGTCACTCACTCTCTCATCAACTCAACTGGCTGTTGGACAAGCTGCCAGAATAGAGATGGAAGGAAGCATGAGAACAACCTGGTTGACATGAGTTGGGTGTGGGTGCTATCAATCATCCAAGTCAGAGAACACATACCTGGAATTAACAAAATTGCTTATTGTACTGAAAGGTAGCATACAGTTCACTGATATCAGTTTAGGATCTGGACACTAAATGGCTGGTGAGTCTTCATAGGAACTATTAGAAGCTTCATGGCTTGGGTTATTTTAAAATTAGACCTAGCAAAGCTTTAGGGGGCCAAAAAGTGTAAAGAGAAAAATCTGTACTAATGGAAGAGTTGACCAAATAGATTTCCATTTCTGTGACTCAGATAGAGCAATCCTATGGTTCAGCCTAAGATGGCCACCAGTGTATTGGAGCTTAGACCAGCATCATCAGGCAATCACTCATGACTGAGTAAGATTGTCTTCCAGGATAAAAAAAAAATTACAAAAAGGAAATTTTAAAAGGAGGAAATTCTAAAGAAAATTGTGTAGACTCTAGCGATGGGTCCGTAAGTGACTGTGGAGGCCAATTCTAGATCCACACAGCTTCCCACAGTGAGGACACAGGTTACCAGATGGAAGATGGTCCTGTAAAGGATTCGTTTGACGTGCTTTTCACCTAGCACGTTTCTCCCTTTCACCTTGCACTCAGGCTTCTTCAAAGTCCATAGAACCTTTGTGAAAGGCCAACCTCCAGTTAGATCGTTCATGGGCCAGAGCTTCCCAGTTTTCGATGTTTATATTGCATTTTCTTAGATTAGCCTTATGAACATCTTTAAACTGTTTATATTGACCACCGATATTCCGCTTTCCATCCTTGAGTTGGGAGTAAAGTAGCTGCTTTGGGAGATGGCAGTCAGGCATTCGAACAACATGACCAGTCCACTGAAGTTGGCGTTGAAGGATCATTTTTTCAATGCTAGTAGTCTTTGCTTCTTCCAGTACACTGACATTTGTTCGCCTATCTTCCCAAATAATTTGCAGGATTTTCCGGAGGCAATGTTGATGAAATCTTTCAAGGAGGTGGAAGTGACGTTTATAGATAGTCCATGTTTCACAGGCATACAATAAGGTTGGCAATACAATGGCTTCATAAACCAGTGTTTTGGTCTTCTTACAAATATCCCGATCCTCGAACACTCTATGTTTCATTCGAGAAAGCGCGGCACTTGCGGAGCTCAAACGATGCTGGATTTCACTGTCGATGTTAGCTGTAACAGAAAGATAGCTGCCAAGATAGGGAAAATGATCGATATTTTCCAGTATTGTCCCGCCAAGCTGGATAGATGGCATCACCAAAGGGTTAGCTTGCACTTAGACCAGTATAACTAGTCAGTATCCTTTGTTCTCCAACCAGCATTGGCCAAAGCACAACATGCAATCATACCAAAGAGAAATACTCACACAGATTCCCTAGCAATACTGTTGTCACCCACCCACCGATCACAATATTGCTCTAGATCTGCCTTCCCCAAGTGATGCCTGTGGCGGAATGACAGGCAAAAGCCCAGGTAGGGGCCAACCTGAACATTCCAGAGGCTCTGATTGGCTGAGCCCGAGAGCATAGAACCCCAGGGAGTTGGCAGTTAAAAGAGTTGGTTGTCAGTTGGGGAAGAGAGTGGGTTGGAGTGGAAGGTTAGTAGAGTAGGTAGGGAAAGGTGGTACTGAAGAGAAGAGTTCAGACAAGAAATCTAGTACTAAGTTGTGAGAAAGCAAATGTGAAGGTGTTAGTATAGAACCCTTCACAGGAGTCTCCACTTAGGGAGTGAAGGACCTTCTGTCTGAGGAAGAAGGAGAAACTCTGGACTAGTGTGAGGGACAGCTAAATTCCCTAATCTGATACTGTAACTTTCAAGTAACCAAGCCAAATTGATACAAAGGGCACTGTATAACATCTGCCTGCCTTTAACCTGAATCTAAGCAAATAACAAGTTTGAATGTAACTGTTGAAAATTCCAAGTTATCTGTTCCTGAGTTGAATATCAGTTTAGAGACTTTGTTAGAACAATAAATCAACCTTTTTATTCAAAGTTCTTCTAATTCTCCAGAGTCTGACTGGTGACAGAAAGTAAGAAGGGACTTAACGGAGGGGCACCCTACTTCAAGTAATCAAATAAAACAAACTGCTTAATAAAGACAAACAAACGTGGGTGAACAGCTACACATAAGACCTAAGACATATAATCGGCTAACACAACTTAAAAAGACAGCTTAAAGTCTGAAGTGACCAATACAAGGTGGCACTTGGTGAGAGCGAAGTACACATTGAGGGTGTGAGCTTTGGAGTGAGGGGTCCCGTCCGCTACAATGCCCTCCAAACGTTTTGGACTACAAGTCCTATCAGTGCAGGACCATAACCAGTGGGCATGGATGATGGGAGTTGTAGTCCAAAACATCTGGAGGGCACCATGTTGGACAAGGCTGTTCCAGATTATGCCCCCACATTGCTGACATGTGGATGGCACCAATGGGCCAGAGACAATGGTGGATAAATGTTTGGGATAAAGAAGCATTTGATGTTATGTTGGTAATAGTTTTGCCTTTGGTGTATGATGTTTTTGAAGGCAGTGAAGGCTGTGAACAGCTGGAGGTTTGTTTGGTTTTTTTCTTATTAACAAAAGAGGATCTCAACCTGACAACCTCAATCAGAACCAAACAAAAAGAAAATATTTTATCCCAAGGACATTGAACTTCTTTTTCATAGCGCCTTGATAAAGACTCAACATAGCTGAAATTGAATTTTACTGGTATTCCATAGTTGGGATTGGAGTCTGAAATAAAGTTATTTATTGTGCATTTTCACTCATGTTCTGATGAAACTGTATATATCTCATTTTTGCATTCACTCTGTTATATGTTAAGTAAAGTAACTATATTGTGTAAGCACAGTGGGCCTTTGTTTTGGTTGGATTGGGTTTGAGAAGACCTGTATTGGATTGTGGAATTGGATATGCCTTGGTAATATCACTTAATACATTCAATCAACACCCTCTCCCATGTACAAGGCACAATTATGCTACCAGAAAAAGTTTACAATGTCTCCACTAGTAAATCAAATGCTATCACTCACTAGGTTAGACAGGAATGAGCCTATTCCTAAGGGAAAGGTTTTGAAACCCCAGACAAGAACAGCAGCTCCTTTGCCAGGGACAATGCCAGAGGCCGCAGAGGGATGGAGGAAACTGCAATTCCAATCAACAGCTAGAACATTCTACAGCCCTTCTCCTCAGAGAAGGATTCAAGTCCCATTCAACAATGCTTGTGTGAGGGCAATAAGCTTTTTGGAAGGGAAAGGAGCTACTAGGACAGGAAAGAATTGGAAGTATGGGAGGGAGTTTGGGAGCAAGCTGGATGGGAGGAAGCAAGAAAAGAATTCTTCTCCAGCTTGGATTAAAATTGGATGTTTCTCTCTGGAACCCTGAGACTTTTACTTGTACGGGTTCTAAGACTAGTAGTAGCAAGACACACTTCCTATATTTGTTGATCTCCTTGGCTGTTATTCCAGAGTACTCCCTTTTTGTGCAGGATGGCCACTTATGAATCACCAAAAAAGAGAAAATGCATCACCAAAAAGGAGGCAACTGATTTGCATAAAACTAGCATATGCTAATTTATATGTATAGATGCAGATTTAGAAATATTATAATTTAAATGCATATACAGTACATCTCACCATAGTGTGGAAGACTGGGACCAGGTGACCTGTGTGCCTTGCTTGGTCTGCTGTCCAGGTGCAAGTAGTTGTTGTGGTGGTGGTGGTTGTTGTTGTTGTTAATATTATTATTATTATTATTATTATTATTATTATTATTATTATTATTATTATTATTTTCTTTCTATACCGCCCAATAGCTGAAGCTCTATTGATGGGCACAAAACCCCTGCTGACTATTCTGATGGTTCTTTATCTTTAAACTGGACTTGGACTCATCAGCCCTTCAAATGGAGGATGCCTTCAAAATAGAGGACTGTTCTCACTAAAATAGGACACATGGCCACCCTATTTTTATGCCAAATACCAGTGCATCATACCCTCTGCCACCCAAGTCCCATCTCATGTCCTCTGTTATCTAGATATGTTCCCAGAGTGATATAGCCCCATGTCACATGCCCGATTATTATCTAAGATATGTGTTTCTAGACTGGGTTTTATATTGTTGCGCTGTGATTGGCTGCAAAAAAATAGTTGGTATCCTTTGCACTGTTGAGGCTTTGGAGGCAGAATAGAAGGAGATGAGGCAGAGGCAGTCGTTTCCAGCTCTCTCTTGAGTTTAATGGAACTTCAATGGGTGTATGACACTTCTTTTGAACTGGTGGGGGATATAGAACTTTGCCCTGATAGGAGGTAGGACCCAGCTATGTTGGGCACTCCCCATTTCCCCCCACCATGCCCTCCTATCCTTATCCAATCATTGTAATGTGAGGAGAAGATTGTACCGTTAGACATTTTTGCTCTCATGGTCATGCAGAGTTTGATACATACAATTTATAAGTGGAACTGAATGAAAACATGCTGGATAAAATAAAGTCCTTTTTTCTCTCTTTACTTGAGCTAAATATTCATGAGCAGATTGTTATTTTCTCCAAATACATGTGTTAAATAACAAACAGCTTTTCACATTTTTATGCCTTAGATCAGTAAGCAAAATGTGAATTTTCCAGCTGCATTGCTGGAGTTTAATTGTTATGGGGAAGTCACATGATAATATTTCTGTTTCCCGACTGACTGAGCACTTATAATATAAACATTGACATTCGTGGGTTTCAAGTTTGGTTTCAGCAAATTTATTTTAAGCATATGGCTTGGAACCATGCCTTAAAATTTGCACTCAGATGTCTACAGAAAGTGAAACAGCAGAGTGTGTGTTCCATCATGATTGAAATGAACTCACTGTAAAAAGTGAACAAATAGGCAAGAAATGTATTTCACTGTTTGCTTTGCTCTAATTGAATGTATAAAGTGCACATGACTCAAATAAAAGCCAGTCCGCTGCGGAATCCACAGGTCATATTCAAAGAAATCAGAACTCATTTGAATCCATTGTGGATTTATCCGACATCCCCGGCTGTCAGACACTTGAGCACTGGGGCTTGTTGGGGATGTTCTGAAGATAAAATCAGATGGGATAGCTGTTCTTCACCCTGATTGGCTGAGTTGCCTGCAGATAGCTGCTGTGGCTTAAAGGGAGGAAGCAAAGCGGCTGGCCCTTGAGATGGAACAGGTAGGGGTGAGATGAGTTGACCAGGTGGCCTCTCACACCAGTCTTCTCTGTCTTGGGAATCCAGCCAGCCCAATTGCAGGATTCATTGAGGCAGATACAACAAGAAGATCGCTTGCTTGCTTTATTTATTTATATTTATATCCTGCCTTTTTTCCTGCAAGGAACCCAAGGCAGCTTACCTAATCCTCCTCCTCCCCCTCTCGTTTATCCTCACAACAACCCTGTGAGGTAGGTTAGACTGAGAGTCACTGACTGGCCCAAAGTCACCCAGTGATCTCCCAAGTCCCAGTCCAACACTCTAACCACTACGCCAAACAGGTTTTACTTGTTTATGCAGCAGCTTCTCTCTCTCTCTCTCTCTCTCTCTCTCTCTCTCCTATTATTTTATCTGTTGATTTGTTATTTTGGGTGAATGTTATCTTGTATTTATAGCACAGATTGAATGGGTAAGAATCCCTCAAGGTCAGCTAGATCTTGGATGAAACAAAGCAGTAGTACAAGGTACCTGGATGTGAATATTGAGAAATGATGATTGAGTTCTAAAGGGATTGCTGGGTCCGAAACAACATGTTAAGCATCAGACTATGCTCTTGACACTAAATTGATTACACATAGAGTTAGCAGTAACTCTAAAAAGAGAAGCAGGTTTGACTCCCATGCAGAATTTCCTCTGTCACCAAGTCAGATTGCTGTTTACTGTATAATATTGCTTCACATCTGTCTCCATCACAATTGTGGCAGTTCCTCCTGTCTCTAATTATAGTTAATGATGGTTGGACAACAAGGAGGGATAGGCTGATACATTGTGCTCCAGCATATTGACCTTGTATGGGCAAGCATTGTAAAATCACCAACCAACAAAGACACAGATTTGGAAGGGGACTCAATGAAACAAAGCCAGGTGCCTGCCACGAGGCAGAGGCATCCATCTTTCAGCTCTCATAAATCATCAGGCACAAGTGAGACCATTGTAGACCACACGTCAAAGTATAAGAATGTCAGGAAAGCTTCCATAGTGGAGGAAAGGGTGAACATCCCTTCCTTTTTTTCATGAGTCCAAGCAATGGTGGCCATGTACCAAGCCTTCCAGACCAGAACCATTGGGTCCAGATCAGACCAAATAGTACACGCCATCCCTAATCTGGAGTCATTGTTCTTTGGCTCCAGTAATGTACCTGGCATCTGCATGTGGCAGGCTGTACTTTGGAATGCATTGATTTCAATGAGAAGGAGTGGTGGTTTAAGGCTACTTTCCATATATCCCAGTGTGGGGAGGGTATACTTTATTGAGGGTTCAGGAATGCCTGGCCTGACTGTCACTAGATTCCAGGGTCAGGGAACAATATTGAAAGGGCATTTGTCAGCCATACATAATTATAATTAATATACATCCATCCGACACTTCCATGCCTGGCTATAAATATAAATCAGGCATACAGACACTCAAGGAGATTAACACTTTAATCATATATGCCTAGTCAGAAATAAATCCCATTGAGTTCAATGAGACTTACTCCTTATAAGTGGATATAGGACAGCAGCCTAAATCAGTTATCTGGAATCTGAAGAAGGGAATGAGAAGATGCTAAAAGTAGGGATGTGTGAGGAATCCATTGGGGGTGGTGGTGGAAATCCTTCGGATTTCCTCAGCCCAGCCCCCTGGAATACCTCTGAAAATTTTCCAGGCCTTATTTGTACAAATTACGTACCGCCAAAGCCCAGAGCTTGCAAAAGCATTCCGAGCATGTTATGTGGATATTGCCCCACTTCTACATATACTCGGGGCAAATGTGTACCCGTTCAAGGTGGGGTGGGCAAAGCAGACTTTTTTGACCAGGGCTGAGGATGCTGCCTGAAGAAGGGAGGGAGATCCATCCACATCCATCCCTCACCCCCCCCACCCACTTTTTACTACAAGCGGAATTAATATATTTTGTGGTATATTAATCTGCTCAACATCTTGTGATCTCTAACAAAAGTACTCACCTTCCTCCCATGTGCTTAAATGGAAGGCAGCCCACCAAAGCATGACAATTTACATGATTTTTATCTGCTTATTGGCATGTTTGGATTGCGTTTGTGAGATCCATTTAATAAATGAAAATGTCTCTGTTGTGGACATCTAAATGTATATTTTTGAAGGAATGGGAGTCGGGGAGGAATTCAGTCCAAGAAAAGGAGTGTGGCCTGAGCTGTCCTGAGCTGACATGTTCACTTCACGCGAAATCTCAAGGACACACGTTCTCGATCAGGTACAGTCATGCCTTGGATTGAGAGCATAATTCGTTCCAGAAACGTGCTTGTAATCCAAAACACTCTTATATCAAAACAAAATCCCCCCAAAAAAAATTGTACAGAGATTTTTAATTTAAGCCGTGCTACAGTGCTTGTATTGCAAGACGTCGCTTGTATATCAAGTAAAAAAAAATTAAATAAATATTTAAAAATTTGCTTGTCTTGCAAAACGCTCTCAAACCAAGTTACTTGCAATCCAAGGTATTACTGTGTATTGTTGCTGAAATTCTTGAACACTGGGCTCGGAGCTCTTTAGCCACTAGGTGGCAGGCCAGCCAGCTCGAGAGTCTGGCCTGGCCTGGCAGAGGGGGTGTGGTGGAAAGACTGTTGTTCAGCAAGTAATCAACCCTCCATTTTTTCCACGGTTGCTTTTAAAAAAACAACGCTGGCTCAGCTTGTCTGAGTGTGGAAAGCTAAGCAGGGTCAGGCCTGGTTATTACTTAGATGGGAAACCCCTCCTTTAGTTTCCTGCATTAAGCAGGGGGTTGGACCTGATAGCCTTGGAGGCTCCTTCCAACTCTATGATCTATGAAATCTATCTATAACAACATTCAAATGACATCCTCTAAATCACATATGGGCAACACATGGCCTGTGGGCTACATGTGGTTCCCATGGTCTTAAGTGTGGCTCTCTGCTGTTCCTGCCTCTGCCATATTTGCTGCTGTGGCAGCCGTAGTCATGGGAAAACAGTTGGTGGTTTGCTGCTGAATTTTGGTGGTAAACCACATCAGTGGCATAAAAAGGCCAACTTTATTTATTTATTTATTTTATTATATTTGTTAATCGCCCATCTGGCCAGTCACCCGGCCACCCTTTAGTTTTAAAGTCTTGTTTTAAAGCTAAATTTGGCCTTTTTAGGTCACTGTTGGCAGCAAACCATCAATTGTTTTGATGCTGCTGCTGCCACTCAAATCTGACAGCGCACAGAGCTGAGGTGGGGCCCCTTGTGGGTTCTGGGTGGTTGAAATTGGCCTCTGGAGCCCCTGAAGTTGCCCACCCCTGCTCTAAATAAAGCGGTTCTAAAGAAGCTTCAAAGGCAACCATCTTCTTGCAGAGAAAGAGAGGCCCACCCTTTCTATATCTCTCTGAGCTAATGGATGAAAAACAGTAAAAGGTGAGCAGGTAAAGGTAATTTGGAAGCCTGAATTTTACTTGATTTTATTTTTTAAAAAAAATCTTTGCACAGTTTCTCTCCCTAGAACACCCTTTCATATAAGGGCACATATGTCTGCCGAATTCAGAAATATGCAGCTGCTGGATAGAGGAAAGCTTTGATGTGTCCTAGGGGACCACTGTTCTGCCTTAATGAAATCCATTACAGAGCTCCGCTTTCAACGCGAGAAAGTGCTTTCAAGACACATGTCTAGTGAGGAAAATGAGTCTCCACCATGAAGTGTAAAAGTTGTGACAAGCCACCTACAGACGGAGATGACAAGGTTTCGCTTGCTGCAGACAAATCAGAAAACATCCCAAAATATACCAGAGCCACAGGGAGTTACGGGATTTCAGTCAAAGCCTGATAAAAGTGAATGTGGTCCAGAACATTGACTATGTGGTTTGTCAAGCTGCCTCAACATACAAAGTATATTATGATGATGTTTACCTTTTTTTTTTCTTTTTTTTTGGCAGTCCTTCAGATTTAGGAAATTCCCCAGTCTGTCTCTTCAAGGCCAAGAAGATTGGTCTTCAATCTGTCTATCAAAAAGCACATAAGTACTTGTTGTTGAAGCTTGAGAACAATTTTTCTCTGTTTTAAGGGAAGGGTTCTGCATGCAAAAGGCCCTGGATTCAATCTCCCAGTAGGGTTAGGAAGGACCCCTGTCTGAAATCCAGAAGAACCACTGCCAGTCACAACTGAGCTAGATGAACCAATGGCCTGACTTGGAATACGGCAGCTTCCAGTAATTCTATTGCCAAAACAATGGATTATATTTTTCATTTTGGGAATATAATGTCTTAATGGATTATATTTTCCAGTAGTTCCCAAAGTCGATATGATAAATGAGCTATCCTTTTCTACTAACACCCTGCTTCTTAATGAATGAATGAATGAATGAATGAATTCTTTATTTGCATCAGCCACCAGCCTTAGCAACACCCTGCTTCTTTACTCATCTAGGGATGCATGAGAAATGTGTTTCAGTTCATTTTTGATCAGGATGTATCCTGTTCACACCACCCGGACCAAGCATGGACTCAGATGCAATCTGTGGTCGACGTCCATACATTTCTGAGCTTGCAGTGTTATACACAGACACACACACAAAGTGTTTTACAGCATGCATACATTTGAAAAATGTGCATGAAAAATGTGTACTTTTGAAAAATGCTCACAAATATGTTTTACTCAATGGGAGAAGAATGCATACATTTCAGAGATGTGCACAATTGATGTGTACATTTGGAAAAAATACAGATGAAAATATGCATGGATTTTTATGCAAAAAGAGAAAAAAAAACAAAGCTTGCAATCTGAGACAGACTTGAGTCAGAACAAGCTTTGAGATGGAACTTGGATAACTTTGGTGAGCTCGAGGTTTGCTGATTTCATAGATTTCATAGATCATAGAGTTGGAAGGGGCCTACAAGGGCATCGAGTCCAACCCCCTGCTCAATGCAGGAAACTAGAGGAGGGGTCTCCCATCCAAGTAATAACCAGGCTTGACCCTGCTTAGCTTTCTACGCTCAGACAAGCTGAGCCAGCGTAGACTGTTGTTTTGGCTTTGCACATTGCTACCATTTACTGCTGACAATCATTCTGCTGCTGTGCCAACTACAGCTAGGGAGCAGCATTCACCCACCAATGTGAGAAAGCATGGGGACTACATCTCCCATATTTCCCTATCTCAATGCATGTTCACAGCAGCATCCATGGGGCCTAAATCCTGAAGTCTGTGGTTGCTTCAAAACCCTCTATAATACTGCCCCCCTGATAGTGATGAGGGTGGTGGCAGGGAAGACCCAACATTAGCCCATTCTGAAGCAGTCTCACATTTTAAGTATGCTTTAGGCCTAGTTCAAAAGTAGCTAGATTGGGGGAGCGTATAAGATTCAATGCCCAACCCATTCATCCCATGAACTTTGGTGGGAACTGTAAAGAGCCCCAACACTACAGAAATCCAGATCATCTTGTTCTCCCCCTGAGAGATCCTTCCAGCACATGAAACATTGGGAGTACAAAACTTCAGTATCTACCCATAGTGAAAATAACATGTTTGCCATGAGTGGGGATAAGAGGAACACACGCAGCCACAAAAATAGGACAGTCAGTGCATTCGTTCACTGATATGCTATAGCATGAATCTTCATTTTTCTGGTATGCATAGTTAGCATAATGGCTACGCTGTCAACGCAACCAGTGTGTAGCAGGAAAGAGAGCTAAGAAACATCCTGCCTATAATCAGTGTATAAAACTAACACACACACACACACACACAGATAGATATAATTTGCATGTGATTTTATATATATATATATAGAGAGAGAGAGAGAGAGAAAGAAAGAGAGAGAGAGAATTTAGAAAACATTCAAGGATGAAAAGAAATAATTTTCAGCTTAGCATCATGTACCTGTGGTAAGATTAGGAAAGAACAGATTGGGTTTCTCTTACATAAATCAGAAGTTAACCTGTGCCTCCCTAGAGCTTTGAACCAGATTTAAATATATTTTAACATATTTATTTTTTACTGCTATGCCCATCTGTACTTTTCTGGCTTCTGATAGCACAGCAAAAAATAAATGTTTAAATCCAACAAGACATTCTGAACAATTTCAACAGGATGTGGGTTCTATTTACAGGAAATGATTAGAGTCCTAGTTAGAACCTTGTTTTTATATATCTGTATAGGTTCAGGATCAAAAGCCAATTAATACTTAGAATTTAGATAGCACCTCAGACTGCTCAAACATGTTACATACATTATTGCAGCCATTTTTATAGGAAATAGAAACTCAGTGTTGTTAACCCCATGTTGTAGATGGGATTCTGAAAGCTTTTCTACATGAGGCTGTTAATCCATTGCATCTAATTTCGAATTTTTTGCAGAATTGAGATCTGAGCACTGCATGAGGAGTGGTTTCTTTCCTGTCTTTCTACTATATAACCTCTAGGTGGCAGTGTGATATAGTGGAATAGTGCAAATATGCAAGTGGAAACAGCATTTTCTTTCCCTTTCAGAAATAATACCCCATTTTCCTTGCTCTAAAAAAACTCACAAAAAGAACGTACAAACATAAGCAAAACTGGAGGGTCACAACGCCATCTAAAGAACCTGAATACAACTGTGAGTTAATGATGAGTATTCAGTAAATGCCTCATGCAGAAAAGCTCTGAGAGACTGGCCCACAGGCACTGAATATATTTTTAACAGAGGTGAGAATTGAACTTCACTTTTAGCCACAATGTACAGCTCTTAAAAAAAAAAATAATCATAGGAACATAGGAAGCTGCCTTGCCTTCCACCTGTTCATGTCCAACTATTTATCCACCTCGCCTAGTGCTGTCTACTGTGATTGGCAATGGTTCTCCAGGGTCTCTGGCAAAGATCTTTCACATCAGCTGCTACCTGATCCTTTTAATTGGATTGAAGCTGGGATGATCTGCATGCAAAGCAGGTGCTCTGCCGTTGTGCTACGCACCCTGTTTTAACGTGAGGAACCTCTCCATTCTGCTTTTGGGGGGTGAAGGAGAGATATTATATGAAATGAGTAAGGTGAAATCTGTTATTGGAAGAACTCCTGTCAAGGTAGGGGCATGCAGGCATTTAAACTACAGAGAATGATTTATAAGGTAGTATGCAAAGGTAGCTGAAAAGATCCCATCCAAAATGAATAAAAGTATCACACATTTTAAGATGTAAGAGGATGGAGAACATTATGCAAGAACAGTTATTTCATTTTATTGGATTCTACATACCAATTAACAAGGCACACTATGCATTGCCAGTCACTTTTTTTTTTCTAAGCACCCAGAGTGCAATTCTTTCCTCTGTCTCTGAGAAGTAAGCTGAGAAATGTTCGTGTTCCCAGCACACTGTATCACTTATTTAGTACACTTGAGTAACATGATTTTTGTAGCTCCAGGATTTTTTTTAATGGGTGAATTACTCTCTTGCAGGGACTGACTTGTGAATTGCTCAGTGACATGCCACTTTTCCTAAATGGCCACTGGTGTGTACTCTTTCCGGCTGCCAGAGCATAAACACATTGGCTATTGTAAGAATTTCATGCACAACACAAGCAATGGGAGGTGACCCAGAAGTTTCAGTGCTACATATGGACTGTGGATAATACCGTCATTATAGCATTCTTTCCTCCATTCGTTCCACACATTCTGGTGAAGACTCTGCCAAAAAAAAACCCCACTGCTTTTATTGCTGTTATAGTTTCATAGAGATTGCATTAAAGGATCTTGATACGCTAAATATGTATGGGGTTGGATCCAGACAGTTAGAGTAGACCCACTAAAATCAATGGGACATCTTAGTCATGAGTAACCTAAGTCCTATTGATTTCAAGGGGTCTACTCTAAGATGAGGATGAGGATGATTACATTTATATCCTGATTTTTTTCTTCTAAGGAATCCATGGTGGCTTACATGATTCTCTTCCTCTCCATTTTATTCTCACAACAACCCTGTGAGGTAGGTTACCCTGAGATTCAGTGACTGGCCCAAAGTCAACCATGAGCTTCATGGCCAAGTAGGGACTAGAACCCAGATCTCCTGAGTAGCGGTCCAACACTCTGACCACTACTCCACACTGACTAAGACTGGATCTAACCCATTTAATCTCGCATTGAGTCCTTGCTTTTAAAGCTCCCTCCACCTTACTGCCCCAACTATGGTCTCATATATTACAGCTTTCCTGAACCAAACCACTTCAGAATGTAGGCAGATATTATTGATTCATTCACATTCTCTCCTATGTATTTTTAAAACAAAAAAACCTTCTGCCTCCCGAAAGCTAGCATATGAGGGAGACAGCTTCTAAACTAGCTTACCCACTGACATGCTAGTGTTCTTCATGCATGGGATTTGCAATATATAAGGGCATTCCTGAAAACCCGCATGCACATTCAGAAGTGGTATAGACCCAGTATTGCCAACTTTATTGTATGCCTGCGAAACATGGACTATCTATAAACGTCACTTCCACCTCCTTGAAAGATTTCATCAACGTTGCCTCCAGAAAATCCTGCGAATTACTTGGGAAGATAGGTGAACAAATGTCAGTGTACTGGAAGAAGCAAAGACTACTAGCGTTGAAAAAATGATCCTTCAACACCAACTTCAGTGGACCGGTCATGTTGTTCGAATGCCTGACTGCCGTCTCCCAAAGCAATTACTTTATTCCCAATTCAAGGATGGAAAGCGGAATATCGGTGGTCAATATAAGAGGTTTAAAGATGTTCTTAAGGCTAATCTAAAAAAATGCAATATAAACATCGAAAACTGGGAAGCTCTGGCCCATGAACGATCTAACTGGAGGTTGGCCTTTCACAAAGGTTCTATGGACTTTGAAGAAGCTCGAGTGCAAGGTGAAAGGGAGAAACGTGCTAAGCGAAAAGCACGTCAAATGAATCCTTTACAGGACCATCTTCCATCTGGTAACCTGTGTCCTCACTGTGGGAAACTGTGTGGATCTAAAATTGGCCTCCACAGTCACTTACAGACCCATTGCTAGAGTCTACACAATTTTTCTTTAGAATTTCCTCCTTTTAAAATTTCCTTTTTGTACATTTTTATCCTGGAAGACAATCTTACTCGGTCACAAGTGATCGCCTGATAATGATGATGAGACCCAGGAGGCTTATGTACCATATGGCTTTCTGAATTGGTACAGTGATTCCATGACCCAGTTCATACATTATAGTAGCAGCATGGTAAATGCATGAAAACAGAACCATGCACATGCCATTCCGCACAGGAAGTTCTATGAAGGCAGTGGCTCCCCACCCCACGTGGCCAGTTTCAGCCATGCCAGCACAGCTCACATAGTCTTCTGTTGCGCAAAGTGCAACATCTTAAGCCTTAAGAACATCTTTAAACCTCTTATATTGACCACCGATATTCCGCTTTCCATCCTTGAATTGGGAATAAAGTAACTGCTTTGGGAGACGGCAGTCAGGCATTCGAACAACATGACCGGTCCACTGAAGTTGGTGTTGAAGGATCATTTTTTCAACGCTAGTAGTCTTTGCTTCTTCCAGTACACTGACATTTGTTCACCTATCCTTGTATCTCCTGAGAATGGTGGAACATAGAAGCTGGTGGGAACAATAAAAAAGCTAATTAATGGGGAGTTTGCTCCAGGAAGAAATGCTGACTCAAGTCTGAAAAGACAGACCTAGGATGATTGGGAAATTTCCAGGTTTACCTGTGATCAAAGCAGGCAAGACTTTTAACTGCTGTGGCTATGGGATTGCGTCATTGCTGCTGAGCCCCCTATATTTGTGGTCCATCCCCTGGAGCAGGTGAGGCGGTACCATTGTGTCCAGCTGTGGAGTGGGGCAGGACACTTGAGCATTAGCACATAGTCATATGGTCTATGTGGCACAGGGTGGGGCTTGTAGAGGGGCTTTATAGGTTAAGCCCCTTGCTGGTGCATTTAAAATTACCTCAGCACCCACTTCCCTTGGGTCTCAGGGGCAGGAGCAGCCAGTTCCATAAAGGGCCAAGTAGGGGTGGGTGGGTTGGCCCATTAACTGGATTGCCAAGGGATGACAGGCTTCCCCCACACACACACACACACACACTTATTCTCTTCTCTTCGCTAGAGATGTGTGAGTCAGCAAAATTTCACTCATTGATCTTTTCCAAATTCCACCTTCTGACTCCTTCTGACTCATGTCCTTATCAGATTATCAGCATTGTTTTTGTGCATATTTCATGCACATTTCCCCAAATGTAGACATCAATTTTGCCCATTTCTAAATGTACACATTTCCCCTATTGATTAAAGTGTGTATGTACCCATTTTTCAAAAGTATACATTTTTTTTAACACATCATTTTTCTTTTTCTGCAAATCAGATTGCAAGCTAGGAAACTCAGACTTTGACTACAGATTGTGGGTCTGTGTTCAGTTCCAGAAGTGATAACTGGGTAAATTCTGTTTGAAAATTAACTGAAACGAATTTTGCATACATCCTTGCTCTTTCCAGTATCAGAGGCAGTATGCCTATGTACACCAGTTGCTGGGGAACATGGACAGGAAGGTGCTGTTGCACTCATGTCCTGCTTGTGGGTTTCCTGTGGGCAGCTGGTTGGCCACTGTGTGAACAGAATGCTGGACTAGATGGACCCTTGGTCTGATCCAGCATGGCTCTTCTTATGTTCACCCTGGGGGTTTGGCAATTAGTGTAGGGTGTGATGTTTGATGTGATGTTTTGAAGAGTCTAGGTCAGCTGATCACAATGGCAGAGCAATGTGGGAAAATAGGACTGACAAGTATAAGCATTGGTAAGTACCTGGTGGCATCAAGATGGTGAAGGGGGATTCTCTAGATTTGCCATTCAGGGCTTTGGGACTGGGGTTGGGGTGGGAAGGAATCTCTTTGGGGATTGTCTGGCTCACAAACTCAGAGGCTTGGGGGTAGTGACTCAGGTGGGCCTCCCTCTCAGCACTGAAAATGGGGCAGAAGAAATCAGGGCACTGTTTCTGGACTCCGTTCAGCAGCTCTAGCCTTATCCTCACCTAGGCTTAGCAGATGGTCAGCTCCTACTTTGGCCAGTGTTCCTACACAGCGTATATCATATACAAGCAGATCTCCTTTGGTTAAATGTTAATCAAGTTGTGACCCTCATTAACCCAATGACAAGTGTCTATCCTCTTTATTTTGGTTGTGATCACTAAATCTTTTCACCGTGTACAGTTGCCAGTAAACAAATCAGTATCACAAATGATACCATGAATCTCAAAACACACTTTTCTTTGCAGGTTACTTTGCAGAGGTTACATTGAACTTCCCATGATTTGAGGGAAGGGGACACAAGAAGCAATGTGTTTAAAACAAATGTCAGCTAGTTGCTCTAAAAAGCAAACATCTGGAGGTGCTAATGTCAGTTTGATACAGACCTTTACAACTTAAGAATGCAGTCAACCAGTCATATGTGGTTTTCTGCCTGGGGCCTCCTGTTTTTGCTGCCTGAATGGGACTGCAAAAACAGGGGTATTATCAAGCTCCTAAAAGAGCTAAGGTGTCCAGGTGTCCTACTTTACAGAGGACAGTCCTCTATTTTGAAGATCTGGCAGAGGACTGTCCTCTATTTGAGGGTGTCCTCTATTTGATGGGCTGTCCAGTCCAAGTCTGCTTTAAAGTCAACGAACCATAAGGGGGAAGAGCAGCCAGGGTCCATCAACAGTTACCTCCTGGTCAGTTTTCTCCACTATAAATAGTAAACAAAATATGTATTGTATTTCTATTTAACCTATAGTTATATGCAAACTGGTATCCGCTTTTTTGGTGATGTCTGGCCATGTCCTCCATTTCGTCAATGTGTAAGTGGCTACCATAGAAAGTGCTCAAGCCATGGCTGACAAACTGCATTTGGACCTATGGGTCACAGAGGCTGTGTAGCCCTGGTCTGCAGCCTGTCCCATATGAACCTTTATTTCATATTTGCTACTATTTCTGGTAGCTACCTTTCTTCCTGTGGCAATCAAATCAACCAAGCCCCTTTCCCCCATATTAGGACCACACTCAGAAACATGTTGTTAGGTTAACTAGGGGCACTAGGTTCTGTTCGGATGGATGCTGCTTTTATTCTGTTATTGTTGTGTTTTTGCTTGTGTTTTAATGCATTTGTGTTATTGTTTTAATCAAGTTTTATTTATATTGTAAGCTGCCTTGAGTGCCATTTTTCTTGGTAGAAAGGCAGGGTACAAATCAAAGGCAGGGTACATATGGGACAGGCTGCAGACCAGGGCTACACAGCCTCTGTGACCCATAGGACCCTGGAGAATAAATATAGAAATAAACTTTGTTATCATTTAACCAAGACTTTACTTTTTACCAGGTTTTAGGACAGCCTTCCCTAACCTGATGCCCTCCAGGTGTTTTGGACTACAACTCCCAGGATTCCTGACCTTTGGGCTGGGCTGAAGGGAATTGAAGTCCAAAATGTCTGGAGAGCACCGGGTCGGTGAAGGGTGCCATAAGCAGTATGGGAACACTGGTGTTTGACCCTTCCACTAAGGGTCCTCAGAGGAAGGTGTTCAAGTCCCAGGGGGAGGAGCCATAAGGAAAAGCCCATTCTAGCTTCCATAGGCAGGAAGAGGGAGAGAGATACAGAGACTGGTGGAGCATGCTGGAAATGCGGGGAGGCCGCTTCCTGCTTTTCTCAGCCGCCTCCCAACATCCCCAGCATACTGCATCAATCTCTGTATCTTTCTTTCTCTTCCTGTGGGAGCGAGAGGTGGGCCCCAAGGCATGCATAATCAGCATATTTTGAATATGCATGAGAAAGAGGGCAATACCGTGCTGCTGGACAGGATGTTTGAAGAAGGGGCTAGAGATTATGTCTGCCTGTCTGTCTGTCTGTCTGTCTCTCTCTCACACACACACAGTTATGCTCCTGCACCCCGCTTCTGAGAGGTGAGGAGTTTCAGGGGCTCCAGCACTTACCAAGACTCCAGTTTTCCAAGAAGGAGGACCCTGGAGACTTGTGGCGTTTCTTTCCTCAAAGGTTTATTTACACTGAGCTCAAGAGGAGGGCCCACAGTGTTCCCAGCCCAACAGACCTCTCCTTCCCCATCTCATCTGCCTAGGGATTCCCCCCCCCTAGAGACCCTAAGTCAGTTCTCTTCTCCATCTTCTACTTAGAATTCTCCAGCCTGACTTCCTGCTACCCCCCCCCCAAGCCTCACTTGGCCCCTCCCCTTGGCCTCGTAGAACAAAAGCTACCAGTTCAAGAACTATGGCGGCGGGGGGGAATCACCTTGTAATCACTGAGTTACAAGCGATCTCTGAAAGGTATGTTAGACTGACCCCAAGCACATAACACTGCAGAGAGAGATATTGCCAAGTGCTGCCAAGCTCTGCTCTCTTCTGCAACATGTCACCCTTGAATGCCCAGTCTCCACTCCCCGGGTCAGGGTCTGAACCTCCAGAAACCTGCTCGATGTTCTGTATTCCAGCCGCTTCCCATGTCCCTCTCATACCAGCAGTCTTTCAAGTTCATTAACCCATCACCGTCACACTGCTATCTCTTCTCTGGAGCTGACAGCATTCCCATGCTAGGACCTGCCATTCTTTTTTGCTAACTGTCCCTGGCAAAATCACTGTCCCCATTTTGCATTGGAGGATTCGGCGGGGGGGGGGGTGCTTTAAAAATATGTGCATTATGTTCCCATTGGGTTCTCTAGCATCCCTTGCAACTCCCACTCCATAGCTTCCAATGCAGATAATAAGTATTGCTGAGCTTATTTATTTATTTATTTATTTAATACATTTATTTAATACATTTTTATACCGCCCAATAGCCAAAGCTCTCTGGGTGGTTTACAACAGTTAAAACCATAAAATACAATATAAAATAAATATAAAATTTAAAACCACAGATTAAAAACAAACAGTAGAGCTAGCAGCAGCAGTTACAATAACGGAGTTAAAAACAACTACAAGATTAAAATGATTAAAATGCCTGGGAGAATAGAAAGGTCTTCACCTGGCACCGGAAAGAATACAAAGTAGGTGCCAGGCGAACCTCTTTGGGGAGCTCATTCCATAACCGGGGTGCCACAGCAGAAAAGGCCCTCCTCCTAGTAGCCACATACCTCAATTCCTTTGGCAGGGGCTCTCGGAGAAGGACTGCTGATGCAGATCTTAGTGTCCAGGCAGGTACATATGGGAGGAGACGATCCTTCAGATACCCTGGCCCCAAGCCATTTAGGGCTTTAAATGTTAGTACAGTCATGCCTTGGATTGAGAGCATAATCCGTTCCGGAAATGTGCTTGTAATCCAAAACACTCTTATATCAAAACGAAATCCCCCCAAAAAAATTTGTACAGAGATTTTTAATTTAAACTGTACTACAGTACTTGTATTGCAAGACGTCGCTTGTATATCAAGTAAAAAAAAATAAAATAAATATTTACAAATTTGCTTGTCTTGCAAAACACTCTCAAATCAAGTTACTTGCAATCCAAGGTATTACTGTACCAGCATTTTGAATCGGGCCCGGAAACAGACTGGCAGCCAGTGCAGATGAGAAAGCACTGGCATAATATGTTCATGTCGGCCAGTCCCCGTTAACAATCTCGCTGCCCTATTTTGGACCAGCTGAAGTTTCCGGACCGTTTTCAAAGGCAGCCCCACGTATAACGCATTGCAGTAATCCAATCTAGCTATGCTAGAATTACAGCCTGATCAAACATTGTGGGGGGGGGGGGGAAACGTTCTATGAAGCATTCCAAAGTCAGCCAGGGCAGGACAGGCAATTGCAAATGAAGCAGGCAGGCTCCCAGAGAGCGAGCGAACAGAGCAAGCGAACAGGAGTTTGGCAGGGGAGGTCAAGGGGGAGGTCCCTAAGAAATTTTCTAGAAAGGTAGAAACATAAAGGGAACAGAGAACTATGGAAGGAAAGGAATCTGCAGTGGTGGTGACCTGCAATGTGTGTGCAATGTTTGTTTTCCTGCCGGAGATCAACGTGGCCTACACGTGCAACAAGTGCAAGCTGGTCACGCTGTTGGAAGAAAAGGTCAGAGGACTGGAGCAGCAAGTGTCAACCCTAAGGAGTATAAGAGAAAGTGAAGAGTTCTTAGACAGAACGAGGGATCTACATCACCAAAGCGTAGAACAAGAGCCAGAAGGGCAACGGTAGGATGAGGCGGAGTCGGAGACTGCTGAGGCAAGGGGAAATAAGGTAGGGGGAACTCCCTGGAAAAGGGTGACTGTTAGGAGCAGAAGAACTAGAAGACATTACGCGCCTGTGGAAGCAGTGGAACTACGGAACCACATACAGCCCACCGACACATACCCCTTTCTTCTCTTCCACGTGGGTACAAATGATACTGCCAAGCGGAGTTACAAAGAAATCACGGCAGACTCTGAAGAGCTGGGAAGGGAACTCAAGAACTTCGGGGCCCAGATAGTTTTCTCATCCATCCTTCCAGTACTTGGAAGAGGCATAGAAAGGGAAAGAAAAATACTCTGAGTGAATGACTGGCTACGAAGGTGGTGCCGACGTGAGGGATTTGGATTCTGAGACCACCGGCTACACTTCCTGGAAGATGGACTGCTGGCAAAGGATGGGTTGCACCTCACAAGGACTGGGAAGAATGTGTTTGGCCACAGCATGAGGAACTTAATCAGGAGGGCTTTAAACTGAATCCAACAGGGGAGGGAGACATAAACTCGGGGGTACCAATGGAAGAAGGCCTCTGTGCCACAACGGAGAGAACAGCTCCAGCGGTGCCCAATGATAGTCTACCACAAAATGCAGGGGAAAAGTCGGACTATAAAGCACATAGTCTTCAATGTCTCTATACTAATGCCCAGAGTATGGGCAACAAACAAGACGAACTTGTACTCTTGATACGTGAGGGCAAGTACGACTTGATAGGGATAACTGAAACCTGGTGGGATGACCCGTGGCTGGAACACAGCGATTGAAGGGTATAACTTGTTCAAAAGGAACAGAAGGCAGAAGCAACAGAAAGGGAGGTGGAGTTGCGCTGTATGTTAAAGATACGTATCTCTGCACAGAGATACAGGAAGAGGAGCTTGGCAGCCACATTGAGAGCATCTGGGTTAAAATAAAGGGGGCAAAGAATAAGACGAACATGGCGGTTGGAGTCTACTACCGACCACCCAATCAAGGAGAAGACGAGGATGAAACTTTTGAAAAGCAAATTGCAAATGTTTCAAGGAGGCGTGATGCGGTAGTAATGGGTGACTTCAATTTCCCTGATATCTGTTGGGAGACTTATTAAGCCAAGCATGGCCCCTCCAAGAAATTCCTGAGCTGTGCTGCTGCTGCTAACTTCCTCCTACAGAAAGTGGAGGAAGGAACTAGAGGATTGGCTATCCTTGAGCTGATTCTAACCAACAGAGACGAGTTAGTGGATAAAGTGGCAGTTTCGGGGACTCTGGGGGAAAGTGATCATGTTATACTTGAGTTCTTGATTCTAAGGGGAGCAAAAGCTGAGTGTAGCCAAACACGTAACCTGGATTTTAGGACAGCCAATTTTAACAAACTCAGAACAATGATAAGTAACGCCCCATGGCAAACGACTCTAATGAGAAAAGGAGCCCAGGATGGGTGGGAGTTTTAAAAAAAGGAAATTTTAAAGGCACAATTGCAAACAATTCCCACAAGGAAAAAAGGCAGAGGGCAACAGAAGAAGCCAATGTGGCTTCACAATAAACTCAAAGATGACCTGAAAACAAAAAAGGACACGTATAGGAAGTGGAAGGTAGGACAGGCTACAAGGGAAGAGCACAGGCAGGTAGCTCAGAACTGCAGGAATAGTGTCAGGAAGGCTAAAGCTGAGAATGAGCTAAGGTTAGCGAGGGATGCTAAAAACAACAAGAAAGCTTTCTTCAGATACATGCACAGTAAAAGACAGAGGAAAGAAATGGTGGTTCAACTATGCAATGAGGATGGCAAATTGATAACAGAAGACAAAGAAAAGGCAGAAGTGTTCGGATCCTACTTCGGCTCGGTCTTCTCCCAAAAGAGGGTCTATGACCCCCCCCCCCGAGCAAACCTGAAGTGCAGACTGAAGATTGCAGCTTGAGATTGATAGGCAAATGGTAAAGGAGCACCTGATTACTCTGAACGAGTTTAAATCTCAAGGGCCTGATGAGCTACATCCTAGAGTAATAAAGGAACTGGCAGAAGAACTCTCAGAACCACTGTCTATTATCTTTGAGAAATCATGGAGGACAGGTGAAGTGCCAGACGACTGGAGGAGGGCAAATGTTGTTCCCATCTTCAAAAAGGGCAAGAAGGAGGAACCTGGGAACTATAGGCCAGTCAGTCTGACATCAATCCCCGGGAAGATTTTGGAGCAGATTATAAAGAAGTCAGTCTGCAAGCACCTTGAAAACTATGCAGTGATTACTAGAAGCCAGCATGGATTGGTCAAGAACAAATCCTGCCAGACTAATCTGATCTCATTTTTTGATCGGGTAACCTCCCTTGTGGACTGTGGGAATGCTGTGGACATTATATATCTGGACTTCAGCAAAGCTTTCGACAAAGTGCCTCATGATATCCTGATTAGCAAGCTAGCTAAAAGTGGGCTAGATGGAACAACTATCAGGTGGATCCACAACTGGCTACAGAATCGGACTCAAAGGGTGCTTATCAATGGTTCCTTCTCAAACTGGGGAGAGGTAACGAGCGGGGTACCACAGGGCTCGGTCCTGGGCTCGGTCCTGGGCCCGGTGCTCTTCAACATTTTTATTAATGACTTGGATGAGGAGGTACAAGGAATGCTTATCAAATTTGCAGATGACACAAAGTTGGGTGGAACAGCTAATACTCTGGAAGAGAGAAACAAAATTCAAAGTGACCTCGATAGGCTGGAGCGCTGGGCCGAAAACAACAGAATGAAATTTAATAGGGATAAATGCCAAGTGCTGCACCTAGGGAGAGGAAACCAAATGCACAGTTACAGAATGGGGGACACTTGGCTCAACAATACTACAGGTGAGAAGGATCTTGAAATTGTGGTAGATCACAAACTGAATATGAGCCAGCAATACAATGTGGCTACAAAGAAGGCAAATGCTATTTTGGGCTGCATTAATAGAAGTATAGCTTCCAAATCACGTGAAGTGATAATTCCCCTTTACTCAGCACTGGTCAGGCCTCATCTTGAGTACTGTGTCCAGTTCTGGGCACCACACTTTAAGAAGGACGTAGACAAACTGGAGAGGGTTCAGAGGAGGGCAACAAGGATGATAAAGGGACTGGAAACAAGGCCCTATGAGGAGAGACTGAAAGAACTGGGCATGTTTAGCCTTCAGAAGAGGAGACTGAGGGGAGATATGATCGCACTCTTCCAGTACTTGAAGGGATGTCACACAGAGGAGGGCCAGGATCTCTTCTCGATCATCCCAGTTCGCAGGACATGGAATAATGGGCTCAAGTTACAGGAACCTAGATTCCACCTAAACATCAGGAAAAATTTCCTGACTGTCAGAGCAATAAGACAATGTAATCAACTACCTAGGGAGGTGGTGGGCTCTCCTGCTCTCGAGGCATTCAAGGTGCGGCTGGACAGACATCTGTCAGGGATGCTTTGACCTGGATTCCTGCATTGAGCAGGGGGTTGGACTCGATGGCCTTGTAGGCCCCTTCCAACTCTACTTTTCTATGATTCTTCTACGGTTCTATGAATACAGCACACGGCAGTGCATGCAGTGTGCAATAGTGCAGGGTGAGAGTTCATCCTTACTGTGCAAACAGAGGTATTACATTTGCACTACAGTGTTGTCTATTTTCATCTGTGGTATGTTGGAAGGTACACCTTCACACAGTGGGAGAATTGGAAGAAAGCCACAGACAGGAAGAGTAATACGAATACTGCAAGCATCTGTGATTAACTTGAAACATATGGCTGTTTATTTGCTTTTAAAATAAAAAATAAAAATAAATCCCATGCTCTTCTGTTAATGGATGAAGTGTTAACTATATAGTTAAATTAGTCCTGGATTTGACACCTCCACCCCAGCCCGCTGCTGTATATACTTAATTAATCATTCGACACTCATGGAAATGTTTAAAAAGAAAGTTGGAGGGGCGGGGGTGGAGTTTTAAAACCAATATAAGTGGTCATAATAACTTCACTAAAAATACATGCATATTTTTCATGATGCAAAAGCATCAGTGGTAGATTAGCATAACTGGCAACCTATAAAGCTATTAGGAATTCTGCGTGAATACTACATATTAATAGGACAGAAATTGAATATACTTTCCCATTAGGGTCTCTACCGGGGGGGGGGGGTTCTTTCTTTTTTCTTCGATTGCAATTTCCATTTACATACATTTACATGAGTTAACATATTTAAATGGACACTGACTGTTTTATCATTACTCCTATATCACACTGTTCCTTTGGAATGCTCAGATCAGCTAACCTGGGGTTCCTCGGTATTCTCCCATTCCTGCTCTGACCCGGCTAAAACCTGATTAGCATTGTAAATGCATCATGAACCCTCAGATCATTTTCTGAGTCTCAAGTCTGCTCTCTCCATTCACTTTTACAAGAAAATGGAACAGGCAGAGAATTCATCTCCCACCAACACCACCGAAACACAGAAGGCAGGCAGGCAGGCACGCGCATGCACGCACACACACACACATGCACACACAGAGGTGTTTGTTTAGTTTTCCAGCTGAATGTAAAAGTGTGGTTTGACTGTGCTGTAATAAGAGGACAATATCATTTTAATTGCGATTTTTTTTTTCTTCATGCCCTCCATTTTTTGTTCTCTTTTAAAGAAAGGCATATAAGTAAAGATCAACTCCACAACAGAAATAGCAGGATTCAGCAAAGAGGGGAAAGGGGAAAGCCAATATCTTATTTTCACGTAATCCATCAATACCTAAAGGGAACGATAACTGCAGGAAACAGGAGGGGCTGGGTCGCTTCAGAATGTGGGCCAACCAGACCTTCATTATCTCCGATTGTGTTGGATCTCAGATCAATGAATGTTAACTCAGCTTTGTTAAATTATTTTTTTAAAGATGAAAAGTATCTCATTCCCAAGGTGCTATACTCAGTTTGACCTTCATTTGGGGGGGGGGGTTGTGTTTATTAAAAAAGTTCCCTACAAGGATGTCCTTTGGCAATGAGGGGCGGCGGACAGCCTGCAAGCCCAGGGATATCCTGCCCACTTTTCCTCGCAGCCCAGCTGGTCTGCTTGGCTGTGAGGAAATGGCAGCTTCTAGCCTTCCCCTCCCTCAGCAGCCCCGAAGAAGCCGGCATTGCTGCTTCCCCGCTGCCAATGGCAGCGGGGAAGCAGCGATCCTGATTGGGGTCGCCGGGATGGGAAGAGGCCTCAGCCTCCCCCGCCCTTGGTGACCCTGGAGCAGCTCAGATTGCTGCACAGTGATCCCCGATTGGGGTCACTGGGGGAGGGGAAAGGTTTCAGGCTCCCCCTCCTCCAGTGACCCCAATCAACCCTGTGTGCCTATATGTGCGTGCGCACATGCACATACATGACCATGTAGCCCCCGGCACCGCATGCAACCCTCAGGTCCAAAGACATTAGCCACTCCTGTTTTAGGACCCCTTCGCTCAGATGGTAGGTTTATTTTTTGAAAACAACACAGTAGCGCTGTTCAGGCGTTGTATGTCTTAGAATACGAAATATGTGAGGAAAGGGAGTGTGCTAGCCCTGCCCCTCCCCCCCCCACGTTTGTCACCCTCCACTCATGGAGGGTGGCTTTCTGGAGAGGAGAGTCTCTTGTATCTGTGGGGCTCCCCACACAATCCAGGATGCTGGAAAATCAGCCTTCTGGATCACATCGAGGGCAGCTTTCTGAAGAGGAGAGCCTCTTGCATCCATGGAGGTGCCTGCAACTCGTAGGGATGTGTGAGGATTTCATTCGGGGGGGGTGGAAATTTGGCGGACTAGCTGGGCTCGACCCCCTGAACTCCGTCCCGCTTACCTCTCCCCCCGGCTCGACTCACGTTCTCCTGAGTCAAGCTAAGGAAGCTACTTCCAGGTTCCCAGCGGGCTGCTTACATAGAAAATGCCTTAAGATACAGCCAGTTTGCGTAACTTGTGCACATTACGGCAACTTTTGATGTATCTTAAGGCATTTCCTATGTAAACAGCAGCCTGCTGGGAACCTGGAAGTCCGGCGAGTGGTGCAATGTGTGCCAGCTTTCGACTTGGCTTGGTGGGTGCAGCAGCGGCATCCGCTGAGCTGGACGTGGGTCAGATCCCGTCGGATTGCCTACCCCTAGCAACAGGGCTGGCAGACACAGACTTCCACACCCTCTGCTCTCCACAGCAGGCCCTCCAGCACACACACCCCACTACACAGAGGGTCAGGGGATCGTGCTTATAGATTTCACAGATCATAGAGTCGGAAGGAGCCTACAAGGCCATCGAGTCCAACCCCCTGCTCAATGCAGGGAACTAGAGGAGGGGTCTCCCATCCAAGTAACAACCAGGCCTGACCCTGCTTAGCTTTCCACGCTCAGAGACAAGCTGAGCCAGTGTAAGCCACAGGCCTGCTGAATGGGGCAGGCTCTGAAGTGTGGGATATTCCTTGGAAATGGGGTGGAGCTCTGCTCACAGAAGGTGCCTCTGCCCAATTTTCAGAGATCCTCCCTTTCCTCCTGTACCTCATTGTACCCCACTGGGCAGCATCCCCCAACCTTCTGTTTAGCATTGGAGGGGCTGCCTTGGGGATATGGGGGGTGCGGGAAATCCACTTCGTTCTGCTCTGTCGCAAGTGCCTAAATTTGGATCCAATCCATAATGTTATATGTTGATACGTTTCCTCTATTGTTTAAGTTTCCTCTGCAATCATATGCACACTTTCCCAGGTCTAAGCCTCAATGAATAGTACCCCACTGAACACAGTGGAACTTACTTCTGACTAAACATGCATAGGATTGCAATGTAATCACTCATTTTCTATGCAGATAGCACCTTACTGAAGAAAGGAGCAATAATGGAAAATATAATAATTAATGGTCATTCTTGTTACCATTTTTTGTTTGTTTGTAAGGATTTCCCCTAATGAAGAGTTAATATATGTACCCAAGAAGCATTTTATTTATTTATTTATTATATTTCTATCCCGCCTTTTTTTCTGCAAGGAATCCAAGGCGGCTTACATAATCCTCCTCCTCTTCATTTTATCCTTACAACAACCCTGTGAAGTAGGCTAGGCTGAGAGTCAGTGACTGGCCCAGTCACCCAGTGAGCTTCATGGCTGAGTGGGGACTAGAACTTGAATCTCCCGAGTCCCAGTCCAACACTCTAACCACTACGCCACACTGGCTCCAATTTTGTTTGTTGATTCTTACTTCTGAGCCTTATTGCTGATCCCATTCCTTTCAAAAAAAATATTTTAGTAAGTTTGAGCCCGCAAGCATTTATGAAACACAGTCTTGCTGCATCAGTTTTTCTACTTCCCTTCTTTGCTCACCAGTCCATTTCTGCACCTCCTCGGCAAAGATGTTCTGCAGTCTCCTCAGGCACCCTCTCTGCTCACTGAGGAAAGAAAGTTTTCATCTCACAGCTCTTCTGGAGAAATAATTACGGCAATCTATAATCTGTTAATATCCACAGGAAGGAGCTGTGGAGAGATACACCAGGCTTGAAATGGAATTAATAAATTAGCTCAGCACAATTTTTAATCAACCACACTGGAGTAGTGCTCTCATCATGCCCAGGGGAAAAGAACAAGAGCTGTTAAGAGATTCAAGCTCACCTTCATGGCAAAGTATAGGACATGGCGCAAGATGTGCAGATGTGGATTGCTGTCAGCCAATTCATTTGCAAAGGGAAGGGTGCATGGTATCACGATCAATGGCACTTATTTCTTCAATGGGGCACTGGACAAAAATAATGTTCTTTTTTTATCCCTGTACCAAATCTGTATGTTAGATTATTTGGATAATGCTAAATAATAGGGGTGCTCGATAACCTTTGTTTTCATGGTAAGGAAGTCCCAGGGTGTCTTAGGGCACAATCCTATGTATGTTTGGACAGAAAAAAGCTCTACAGTGGCTGGCTGAGGAATGCTGGGAGTGGTAGAACTTTTTTCTCTCTAAACATGCATAGGAGTGTACCCTTAGCCACACACTTCCCTCATGCACTTGCATTATTCACAGAGCACCGTGTCCTTGCACTACAGCTCAGTGTGTGATTCACAGATAAATCTGGTTTCTAGTTATGTGTGGAAGGTGAATACAAACCATACTTTGCTGGTTCAGATGTACCAAAAACTATGGTTTACCACAGACCAGGAAGTAAGTCGATTAAGTGGAACATGCAAGGCCAGGAGGGATTCAGAGGAGGGATGTGTGATCCTGAGACTTGTTCTTGTAACGTGGACCTTTTTACCCCGAGATAACAGGATCAAATAATGAAAGTAATAGTATGAAGACTTCTCATGACCTGAGAAGAGATCAGTGAAAAGCTTCTAGTCATCCTGGATCTGTTTTCTTTCATTCAGCTTCCTTCAGCCTCTAGCCCAGAAATAATAAACAAAAATGAAACAGAGGCTGAAGAAAACTGAGGACTGGCAGATCACAACAACTTTGTGCATGCAATTTTGGGCTAGCACATAAAGCCCACGGGGGAGTTTAGAATGTGACCTTCCTAGGATGTTGGTCTACTGTTCTGAGATTCCCACTATCACCTTCCTGAGTTGACTTTAATTTTGATGTATTTGTTCTTTTACTCCCTCATGCCTAACTTTCAGTTCAGGAAGCCATAAAAAAAAAAAGATTCAGTATTAATGCATAAGATCTCATGCTAGTCTCACAGTATGTTGCAAAAGCCAAAATAAGACGTTTTAGACCCAGCTGAGTCAATGATAAAACTACGGCATCATCTGCATATAGTAGGAGTGGGATTTTATGGGGGCCAAGCTTTGGAAAATGGCCCTCCACGATCATCAAAGTAGGGGCCAGATCATTCAAAAACAAATTGAAAAGATAGGGGGCCAAAATCCACCCCTGTTTAACCCCTCTGTTAATAAAGATCTCGTCAGACAGTTTGCCTTGTGGGCCATAGCGAACCTGACAGCTGGTTCGAGAGTATAGCTTCTGGATAAGGAAAAGCAACCTTTTGTCCATGGATGTCTTATTTAGCTTGGCCCATAACAGTTTCCTAGGAATGGAATCAAAAGCCGCTTTCAGGTCAAAAAAGGCTGAGAACAATTTCTTCCCCCCCAATTTGCTGTATTTCTCTGCCAGGTGCACCAGGACAACACCATGATCTAATGTAGATTTGTTTTTGCAAAACCCAATCTGTTCTGCACTTAGGATTTTATTGTCTTCCATCCAAGTTGACAGGCTTATTGGGCGATAGTTGCCTGGTGTATGGGGGTCTCCCTTTTTTAAGATAGGTACAATTATAGCCTTGGTCCATGATTTAGGTACTCTGCCGGTATTATCTACGAGAGAAAAAAGAGTGGCTAAGGGAGATACCCACCATTCCAGGTGTTTTTTAAACAGTTCAGGTGGGAGCCCATCAGGATCAGGGGCCTTCCCCACTCTTAATCGGCCAATTAGCTCCTTAATTACATTTGGGCCCACAGGAGACCATGCTGGCAAGTTAGTGGGTATAAAATCTGATAAATCATCTTCAGAGGCTAATGGATCGTAAAAAAATCCTTGTGAAAAACTATTTCCATACCTTTGCAGGCACCCTGCAGTCAAGTGGGCCAGAGTTGCTAGATATGGCACCGGACACCAGGCCCCAAAATTGTTTGTTATTGTTGGACAGTGAAGCCTGAATTAACAGGTCCCATCTCTTTTGTTGCATCTCCCCCCCCCTTTTTTTTCATAATAGTGGTTTTATATAGTTTTTTCAGTTCATAATATTTGGCAGGAAGAATATTTGCATTACTACTACGATAAGATTGGTACAACTCACGTATCTGATTTTTCAGTGATTGGCATTCTTTGTCAAATCACATGTTGGAATTGTGGTTGGATTTTTTGTAGTGGCCCAATGGGACCTGCTGTTGTAAAGATTCAGTATTAATGCATAAGATCTCATGCTAGTAAAAAAATAATAATGGGAGGGTCAAGTTACAAAAAAAGACCCTTTAGATCAATGGGACAAATTATTCCGTATTGGAGACAAAAGAACAATGATTGGATTAAAGGGAAAGAGGCCTTAGAAGTTGTTTAACAGCTATAACTGAATATAATCTAAGTTTGATTGGAAAAGCAAAATAAATATTGAACTGAGAAAGTATGATTGTCAATTGATTGTATTAAGATTGTATTAAGATACAGCTCTTTTGGAACTGTATTTGCTCTTTTGTGTTAAATGGTATCATCAATAAAATGTGTTAAAAATGAAAAGAGTGAGAAAAGAAAGAATAACAGACATTGTGGGCATCCAAGAAATTACACTGATACTCCTACATCCTCAATGCCTAGATGATAAACCACAGCCAAAGGGAGAAAGTTGAAAGCCTGTGCGGTTTCTCAAGAGAACCCCATCCACCTGCACAAGACACTGGGCATTTTAGAGGGCAAAGGGGGAATGGTTAATTGTCAGTCTCACTCAAGTGCTGTGGAAAGCTACATCTGTAGAAGTGTGTGCAAATCCTTCAGGAAGAATTCCACCTTCCTAAAGGTAGAATCTTCCATCTTCCCCTACCAGCACGGTACACCATGGATTTCTACAGAAAATCTGTCATGCTTGTCAGATTTGCATAACACATGCATGTTTTTTTGAACTCCGCACATTAATTACAGGTTCCACATGTACACACATCAATCACAGGATCCTCACATTAATTACCGGTGCACACATGTATACTTCAATCGCAGTTGTAATGCATCACAGCCCGCAATTACTGAATACATTGTTAATGAAGAACTACCTTCACGCTTACTCATTAACTCATAGTCACACTGCATCATAGGGTTTGTGTTGTTAATCCTGCATATATGAAAGGTATTCTGTATTTTCATGATTTGTCTATTGAAGTTATTCTGACAGAAGCAAGGTGGCTTCCTGTCAATTTGCATGTAAATCTGAGGAGCGATTTTGACAGACCTGGATTTCAGTTGGAGACTTGTTACACAGCCCTGCATCTGCAGAATGTTGTTCCCCATTTTGCCTTGCTAAATGTAGCCTTGTGTAAATACAGTGATTCTATGCAGATGTAGATTGCTAATTCAAGCATACAATTGTCAAGGGTACAATACATAATACCGTACAATATAAGACACCTCTGGTGTTTTCTGTTCAACTACCAGAGCAGCACCTTTTCTTGGTTGGTATTCTTAACATCTGTACTTAGGGGTGTGATTCTAGCCATATGTATTCTCCATGATAGAAAATAAAACCCCTTCCAATAAAAGGGGAGGGGAGAGTGAGTGAGTGTGTGTGTGTGTGTGTGTGTGTGTGAGAGAGAGAGAGAGAGAGAGAGAAGTGCAAAATAATACTGATCACATCCCAAGGAATTTGCCTTCACAACAATGCTTGTTTTGTTAGTAAATATATATCAGGATAATAAAAACTACCAATAAAAACAGGTTGGGTTTTGTTTTTTTAAACAAGGCTGGGGGAAAATCAATTTCGTGCTTTCTAACAAATCAACCCAGTAACTATAATTTTGTTTTATTTTAAAATTGGAGATCATTGCAGACTGTAATAAAGGAGAAAATCAAAACAATACAGTATTTCCTCTTCTCCAGTATTTCTTTGCCTGCAAAGCATGTGCATTGCTATCACTGCCATTCTCTGCCATGGTACAGACTTGCCTACTGCAAGCTTGTAAAATTTTCCCATGTGCATACTGCTAATTATCTGTATCGCAGATGTATGTTTGGGTTTTAACTACATAACCTAGCAATCCAAGCGTAAATGGAAGAGCAATCGGCAGTGAGGGAGCCTTAGTACCTACCATAAAGTCATCATTGGTGAAAAGACTCCTGAAGCCAATACAAGTACTTTATACCTCTAAAAACACTTTCAGTTTATGAACTTAAAAGAAAAAAAAGGGGGGGGAGATATAGCTGTAAGTGAGCCAAAATGGGGGAGAGGGGGTAATGTTTGTGAACAGTTGTAAATCCCCCGAACACAGTTCCCTACTTTTGGCAATGGTGGGGGCGGGTGTTGAAAAGGCATTAACATGTTCGATGGGATTGCAAGGAAGGAGTGTGTCAGCCCAATCTCAAAATAAGTGGACTGGCACTACCCTTTTTGGTGTGCCATATTGGCAGGCAAAGACACTGCTAGCACAGTGCAGGAAGATGGGGAGCATCTTAGTTGACTCCTTAACATATGTCCTCCCCCCATATTTAGAGTGAGGACAGCACAAGGGCTTCATTGTTTTCTCAGTGACATCACCACACAATCATATCTGATGGGTTATATCATACCATTATGTCATCATGCTGGTCACATGATCCCTGATTGGCTGGAATAATATAGCCAGCAAGGAGAGTTAAAGTGTGCTGAAACTGCCATGCCATCAGGCAGCAGCAGAGGGAGAGAAGGAAAGCAAGGCTATTCCATTGGCTCTGCTGAGAGACCAACTGCCTTTGACTCTCCCTCAACTCTCACCTAGCAGCAGCCATTCCATCAGGCTACCTGATCTGTTTCCATCCCATCCGGTTGTTGTAAGAACTCAGCTGGTACAAGAGGTTCCCTTTTACTTCCTCCTTCCCCATCTCTTTCCCCCGCTTTTGCATTGTGTCTTTTAGTAAGCCTGAGGGCATGGTCTGTCTTATTTTTTTATTGATCTGTAGACCACTCTGGGAGCATTTTGGCTGAAGAGTGGGGTAAAAAAAAAAAATGCTTTAAATCAATCAATTAATTAGATAAGAGGAACAAGAAGCAAGAAAAACTTAGGGAGAGGGTTTTTTGTGGGAACGTTGGGCCCCTCCAATGGCTAGGGATGGATGGGGAAGAAATCATGTTGTATTAGATATGATCACTTTGGGTTTTGCTTCTCTTCTAAAAATAAAGAAGAAGATGTTTTAGCACTGTGCCAAAAATGTCTCCCACATTCCCCCCCATTCTCATTCCACTTGATAGAAAATAAATTGCTTTCGAAAAGTAATTCAATGGTGATTAATTTTCATGGGTTGGGTTCAGGGTTCTTGCACTTTCCTTACTTAGGAGGTGGTGGAGAAGTGTCCACAAATGTCCTGTTTTTGATTGCACAGTCATCTTTCTGGCAGCCTGAAGCCCCCTTGCCTTCTTCGCACGATTCAATTAAAGCCCAGGGGAAGACATCATGAGGCAATTCCTCCCGTAGGGCTTTTTTCAGATCAGGAAGCACAGGCAGCGTGGGAGGCTGCAGACCGATGGAGAGATGCATAATAGAAAGAAAACACACACAGCACCCTCGGCTGCCTTGCAAGTGACTAGGTAAACTCAAAAAGATCACAAAAATAAATGATAAAACACCCAGAGAATGAGGCAGAACAATGGAAGCCTTTTCATGGGGGAAGGAAAATTTCATGGAATTGGAGGACAGATTTAGGCACAGCACTAGCTCCACCTCTTCCCTCGAGCTAGACACCTCTCCCCTCACACTTGCATTGTGGTGGATGGAAAATGGGGGCCAACCTGCCAACACAGTTGACACTGTTGTGTTGCTATGGCAACCCCCCAAAAACCCCTAAAAACCCTTACAAGAAATAAAAAGAAGCTGTGATAAAACTCTTGCCAATAGTGAGACCTACCTGTGAAAAGCTGTTTAGAATTTCTCCTCTCCCTGGTGAAATTGTCCCTGCAGTTTCTCTGCCCACAAATAGGATGGAGCATTTCGAGAGGCCATTTCTGCCCAGCTCTAAGTTTCAGCAATTGGTTGGAGTGAAGATTTGAAAACCAGATGGCAACATTCCCAAGAGACATCCCCAAAGCAGGAAAACATAAACATTGTCTGAGATTTGTGTGTGTGTGGGGGGGGGGGTATCTCAATCTCCTCAGTTGGAAGGAGGCTATTTGAAATTTTACATCATTGGCCATTAGCTGGTAAGGAATCAACTACCCAACAGGAATGATGGATATATTTTTGTATAGACTCTCGTCACACAGTGCAGAGGTGTCAAACTCAGATGGGCTGGAAGGCCAATTTCCTTACCCCAAAGATGCCAGGAGGTGGCATCAATAATTTCACACTGCAAATTGTCAGTTCCACCTGAATTAGACACCAAATTTTCAATTCCACCTAGGACACAAACACCCTGGGATGAGGCGGGGAGGACAATTAGATATGCTTATTGCAGCTTTGTCAGGTTATGTGTTCTCTTTGTTTAGATATCATACATAACAGGCTTACCAAGACATGCAATAGCTAGAGATGGAGGCAACTCTATCAACTGTCAGTTCTGGTTTCTCTCCATTCCTCATTTTTCCAGTTTTAAGTTCATTTTATCCTAAACTTTGAGATTATTATTTTTTTTAAAGTTCACGTGAAAATGTTTACGTGTTTTTATGCACATTTCTCCTAATTCATGCATTTCTGTATGGAACTTTTGCCTAATATACACATTGTTTGGAAGCACTTTTCCTAATACGATGCACGTTTAATGTTATTTTCACTAAAAATCTTTTGACTGGAGAACTCCATTGCAAAATTCGGAGAAGTGCAAATTTCAAAGGATAACTGACGTGGGAATTTCGAAGGATAACTGAGTTTCAGTTTGCATATTGGCTCAAACATTGAAATTTGGTAAGTTTGCATGAAAATCCAAACCTATTTCTGTGGAGAGGGGCTGGGATCCAATTGGCCACAGTGGGGGACCCCTGAAGGGCCAGATCAGGTCTCTCAGCTATAAGATTGGCATCCCTGTTCTAAAGTAGATCAGTAGTAGAAGCAGAATCACTGCCAGTGAAAGATAGAGGAAAAATGAGCCCTTGAAAAGATACCTGGTCACAGACAGAACACAGTGTACTCTCTAAACATTGCGTGCTAGGGTGGCCACTTATTTATTTCATTTATGTACTGGCCAACAGCCAAAGCTCTCTGGGCGGTTCACAACAATCCACAGGCTTCTCTGCAGCCCTGTTTTCCCTCTCATCTCCCAGGATGCAGTCCAACTGGAGCAGACCCTGATGTTCCCTTTGCCTGTTCCTGCCTCCTTCGCTCCTTCTAGCATAAGCATTATGCATTGCCAAAAAGAAAAAGGACACCAACTTATATAAAATTTGCATGTGCTAATGCAAGGGCGGGCAACCTCAGGGCTCCAGGGGACAATTTGAACCCCCCCAGAACCCCCACAGGGGCAACACCCCTGCTGCTGCCTCTGCACACCACCAAACGTTAGTGGCAGTGTCAAAACCATCAGTGGCTAGCAGCACAGCTTTAAAGCTAAACCAAGGCTTTAAAACTAAATTTGGCCCTTTTAGACCACCGTCACAGTTTGCTGCTGAAATTCAACAGCAAACCACCAATTGTTTTGCTGCTGCTGCCATCACCACAGCAGAAAATTCAGCAGTGCCATTCTGGCAGGGGCCGCACTTAAGGTCGGATAGCGTGTGTTGCCCACCCTTGTGCCAATCTACGTGTAGTTACAAATTCAGAAATAACGACTATAATTTAAATAGAAATATAATAATCTCACCATAGCAGGCAAAGACTGTGACCAAATGACTTGTGTGCCTGCTCAGTCTGCTGTCCGGGGCACCTTCAAAGCCCCTGCTCTCTCTTCTGATGGTTCCTTATCTTACAAGCAGACTTAGACCAGAAAACCCTTCAAATACACCAGAGAAGGCCTTCAAATAGAGGACTGCCCACCGTAAAGTGGAACACACAGCAGCCCTGGCCCTGTGTCTATCACTTGATGTATTCAAATTTTAAATACTTCATAGACTTGAACATGGGGGAGTGAGTTATAAAAAGAACCTTTGAGCAAAGACACCAGTTCAGGCTGGTATGATCATCACCAGGTGGATGATCTAATCTCAGCAAATAAAATGATTGCTCCAAAACTCCATCAGTGAATTCAATCAAGATAATTAATGAACAAAATTAAGGGAATGATTAGCTAAAGGATTTCTCTTTCATGAATAATTACAGTGGTAGGGATGTGAGGTGTTCATTTTCTAAAGCCTGGTGCAAAAGTGGGACCTCCCATACACTACTGGAGGAAATCAACAGGCGGGTAGCAATGCTCAGGAAGGTGAAAACTCAGGTGACTTTGGGATTACTTGAAGTGACATGGTGAAGCAAACATAGGGGCTCTAAACCAACAGGAAGCATGCAGCGCAGACACAGCTGTGGTTGTGAAGCCCTTTCTAAATAAAAGCTGAAAGTCTACACATCAACAGTTTGGTGGATAAGAAGGGGCAGGAGAAACCCTGGATCCAGCCCTCCTCTCTTCGCCAACAGGGAACAGCTGATCAGTGGGGAAGTGCTGCTCCTTCTCTTCACTCTTGCCGCTGCTTGGACACTCACTGGAAGAGGGCAGAGAAGGAGCAGAAGAAGCAGAGTCAGGCGGCTCTGGAGTTGGCACTGGGCCCTCCATCGAACATGCTTGACGATGTCCTCTCTCTGATGCTGTGCATCCTAGAAATAGTAGCAATTTGCCTAATTTGGCATAAGGAGAAGATGCACCCTAGCATGAAACGTTTTCCCAAGCTCCATGTGCGTTTGTAACTTGAATGACCAAGACTCACATCCCTGCATAAATTTCTTGGCCCATCACATGGACTGGAGCCCTATCCAGGCATTCTATATCTGTAGAAAGTAAACACACGAGGAGAGGGAGTGCTCCAGCCCTGCCCCCTCCTCATGTGTTTCTATTGCCTTCTACTCATGGGGGGTGTGTGACTTTCTGAAGAGGAGAGCCTCCTGTATCCATGGAGGCTCTCCATGCAATTGAGAAGCCTGATTTTTCCAGTGTCCTCTACTGTGTAGAGAGCCTCCATGAGTAGGAGATGCTCTCCTCTTTTGAAATTCACCCTTCATAAGTAGGCGGTGACAGAAACATGCAAGGAGGAGGCGCTAGAGCACTCCTTCTCCTAACATGTTTACTTTCTATAGATATAGAATGCCTGAACCATATCCCCATATGGTGAAGCGTTCATGTGCTGTGATTCACCATACGGTCATTCTGCATGCAACCGCAGACTTGTGGTTGCTGGAGGACCGTGGCACATCAAAAATCCCCTGATCTTTATGGTGGTACACAGCACATGAAATGCTTGCCGCCAAGCTGCCAGATAGAGTGACTCAAAATGGCATCCATGTGGCAGCTTGTGTTATGTGTACCAGGTCTGAGGACATTTGTTCTTCAGCAAATTGCACGGTAAGCTTCAGCGGACTGCTTCCTTTTTGGCAAACTTGTGCTGCCAGTTTAGTTCCCATGCAATCTCATCCAGGCAACTGTTCCACATTTATACTGTGAAACTATGAAATTCAATTCCCTGGATTTATGCCAGAGCCTGAGCATCTTTCAGACACATTTTTAATACCTTCTATTTTATTTGGACCAGTCTTTGGCAGCTGAAGTTAGGTCTTTAGGAGGGTTGAGGTTTTCTCTGCATCATTCTGATTTTAATTGTTGGATGGAAGTCATTGTTAGTCACCCCAAGTTTGTTGTTGTTGTTGTTGATTTAAATGTGTGGGCTTAACATTTAAACTCCTTTGCTCTTGAACATTGTCTTCTTAGGTTTAAATCAAATTGCTCCATACCATACCATGTGTTCTGTCAACAAATTATGCTTTATTCATTGCTGATCTGTCTGTCCTTACCCTTCTGGTTTTTAATTATGCCACTGCTTCCCTTCCCAGCATCTTCCATGTGGGGTCCTAAAAAATGGCCCACAGTATGGTCTGAAGGTCATATAAAGCAGTTCTGCTACTGCAGCTAAGGGCTGAAACAGATGTGATATGGGCTCTCCCAACACTTCCCCTCCCCTAACTCCTATCAAAACAAAATCTCTACATCAGGGGTGGGCAAATTTGGGAAGTATGGGGACCAATTTTGTTTCCCCACATCGCCCACCACCACCAGCAGCATCCACCAGCATGGGATGCACTTCTGCTGCCACCACTGCACTGCCATTCAGCAGCGCTGTCAAAAGAACATGGCACTTTGCTACAAAGCAGTGAGCAAGTCAAATCTGGTAGTGGTAAACCATCTTTGTTTAGGCTGTCATGGCAACTTTTAGCAGCATGGTAGAGGGTGCATGCAGCCTTTGGGCCATGTGTTGCTCATCCCTGCTCTACATGGCTACTTTAAAGTTTGTTTGTTTGTTTTAAAAAAACATTGATCTTATCATTATTTATTTATTTGAATGTTTATATACCCCACCTTTTCAATCAAATGATTCTCAAGGTGACTTACAAGCGGCAATTTCTCTCTATTACGCAAACACACACAACCTAGCAGCCTTTAGTCCTCTGCTTAGGGGTGGGCAATCCACCCACCACTCAACTCACGGCGCGCTTGGCAAGCTCTGCCTCCATGCAAGCCAAGCTAGCATGAAAGTGAGCGCCAGCTGAGGCGCTCGCCAGACTTCCAGGTTCCCGGCGCTACGTTGTTTACATAGAAAATGGTGTAAGATACGTTAAAAGCAGCCGTGATTTGTGTAACTTGTGCAAATCGGAGCCATTTTTAACGTATCTTATGCCATTTTCTACATAGAATCATAGAAAAGTAGAGTTGGAAGGGTCCTACAAGGCCATAGAGTCCAACCCCCCGCTCAATGCAGGAATCCAGGTCAAAGCATCCCTGACAGATGGCCTTCCAGCTTCAGCTTGAATGCCTCCAGTGTGGGAGAGCCCACCACCTCCCTAGGTAGTTGGTTCCATTGTCTTATTGCTCTAACAGTCGGGAAGTTTTTCCTGATGTTTAGGTGGAATCTGGGTTCCTGTAACTTGAGCCCATTATTCCGTGTTCTGAAAAATGGGATGATTGAGAAGAGATCCTGGCCCTCTTTGTGACAACCCTTCAGGTACTGGAAGAGTGCGATCATATCTCCCCACATAAACAACGTAGAGCCGGAACCTGGAAGTCGCTTCCCTGGCTCGGCTCGTGAGAATGCCAGTTGAGCCGGGGAAGCAGGTAGAGTGAGCAGAGCTCGGGGGGTTGAGCCCAGCAAGTTCGCTGGACTTCCACCCCCAATCGAGCTCCACGCACATCCCTACCTCTGGTTGCTTGATGGGGCAGAGCATGGTTCTGCACTTTGGTTCTACACTACCAGAGCAACTGACAGTTGGAGTTAGGAATGTACAGATTTTATTGAATCCGTTCTCTGTTTTGCAGGCTGTCAGGTGTCTTTTGTTCCGTTGTCATTGACAGAATCGCATCCCCCCCCCCCACTTTGGAGAAGTACACCAAAGAGTCTGCCGCAATTTATGGAACTTTCAGTGCCGTGTAACATTTTGTAAATTGTTCTTAGCTGAGCATACAAACAATTAGCAGAGTGCAAAAAGAAAGAAAAAAGTGGTGCTACACAGTGGTGGCTGAAGAGAGATCAGAGATGTATAAAATATGTGTGGGGTTTTTTTGGGTTTTTTTTAGAAAATGATATACTTTATTTAGCATATTTTCCAGTAACTTTTGTATTTTCATATGACAAAATGTGTGTATAATCAACGGTGTGCAAGTCTGTGCAGCTTGGCTGGAGGATGCTGGTCTGCTGCAGAATCCGCAGGTCGGATTCATAGAAATCCAAAGTCATTTGAATTCGTTTCAGATTTCTCCAATATCTGTAGTTGGAGCTGAGTGTTCTTTCAGGCAAGGAGGGGAAGGCAAGTGTCAGGCAAATGCTCTTTCTCTTTCATGATGGACGGGGCCAATAATCTGGTGTTCCCCTTGCTGTGACGTTCTTCCTAGGAGGCACAGGAAGCAGCCTCTCAGTGGCCTTTGGTTTCCTGGGTGGCGGCGGCGGCAGAGGCCAGAGTGTCCTTCTCTTCAGTTCTGCAGTCCCAGAGTCATGGATCTCCCATCTGTTTTGGCCTAAGCCAATCTGACCCTGTAGGTTGCCTGGTTGGGTGGTTGCCTGGTTGGGACACTATCCAAGCAGCTCTTCTGAGCTGCTCAGTCAGAAAGCAGTGTAAGAGGGGCTGAGAAAGAAGGTAATGTCCCAGATATGAATATTTTCTTGCAGATCTGGTGAGGCTGCGTAACCTCTCCAGTGCTGATGTTCTTCTCTAAGCTGAAAGAGGAAATCAGTGTGTCCAGTTGTATATATATATATATATATATATATGGCTTTTGAAAGGCCTTGCAAGAAAATACTTAGAGTATGTCATCATTATAATTAGCTTCATTTGAAGAAGCAAGAAAATTAGAAACCCGCTGCTGAGACTAGTTTTGGCAGACTTAGCAAGGGAAACCCTAGCTTTCTTTTCCTCAGAGAAAAACAATTTGACAGAAGAGAATGAGGCAATAATAAAACTGCTATAAAATAGACCAAAAAAGTGTCCCTCTGGCTTTTTATAGCTTCTTTCTATTGTTATGTTTTTATTTTTTTTTTTTTAAAAAAAATCAATCAAATTAACAGCAGACCCTTTATTTAAAATAAATTAGGGATTGGGTTAGACAGGAATTTTAAAAGTACAATAGTAAATGTAATGGATAGAAAAGTGAAGCTGGAAAATTAAATGATGCACAATGAATATATAATAGGCTCTTGTTTTCAGAAAAGTATGGGGGGGGGGAAATAAATATTATAAAGGAGAGAGGGACCTACCCAAGGTTAGGGAATTCAAGCATAAGGTTCAGGCATATGGGAACCATCAGATGAATGAGGTAACCATAAAGCTCTGCTCTACGTAAAAAGCTCTTCTAGTGTTGCGTGAGCTATTTTGATTATTGGTGGGAAGAGCAATCCTATGAGGCTGCTCTGAACTTGTAGGATTACAGGCATCCTATTGAGGGTGGAAGAGCGTGGGGGATAGGATATCCACTGCACTCCCCTCACCCTCAAAAACATCTAGATGACCAATTTCGACCATCTAGATGTTTTTCCTCTCCTCTCGAGGAGGAGAGGCTGAGACATAACCCGGATTCCTCAGAATCTGGCGGTGCCTCGCTCCTCCCCTCCCCTGGGAATGCCCCCCCCTGGGAGAACCAAACATGGTCTTCCGTGTTTGGTTCCCTGCTGGCATGGAACTGTGCCGGCTATGAGGTGGGGGTAGATGGGCGCTCTACAGTGCTGCAACCGCTGAAGAGATTTTCTGAGGTCACAGGGGCTTCTATGCCCTATCCTTTGCCCCCCCCCCCGACAAGATCAGGGGGACACAGGATTGTGCCCTAACAGAAGAATACAATAAGAAGGTCTCAATGCAACTGATTTGTGAGAGTATGTAACATCCATTGCTTGTTCTTCAATATTAGAGCTGCATCAATTATTGTCTTATTTTTATGTAAAATAGAAATTTCAATAGAATAAATATACTCCCTTCCAAAATAGTTACATTGTGCAAATATTCACTTTTTCCCAATGCTCCTTCATGCAACTTTGCCCTGTATACCTACTGCACAGGGATTACAGTACAGCAGGGGTGAACAACTTCAGGTGGTCTGGGGGCCAATTTCCTCCTCCCCCTAAGATCTGCTGCAGGCTGCACATCATCAGTGTAGCAGCAAAAATGGGGGGAGTGGGGAGTTGCAGTTTGCCAACCAAATTTGCTGGCAAACTACTATGGAGGCCTAGAATGGAAAGAATTAGCTTGCAAATATTGCACCAAATATTGGTGGCAAGCCATGACTTTTCTCTCTTTTTGCTGGTTTTTTTTTTTTTTTTAACGGGTGCATCTGGGACTGTTTGGCTTAGAAACGGGGCAAGTAAAAGGTGACATGATAGAGGTGTACAAAAGTGTGCATGGTGTGGAGAAAGTTGATATGGAGACATCATTTTTTTCTCTCTCTCTCTCATAATACTAGAACTTGGGGTCATCCCATAAAACGTATTGGTGGGAGCTTCAGGACAGTTAAAAGGGTTAAAAGTTAAACTATGGAATTCATTTCCACAAAGTGTGGTGATGGCCACCAATTTGGACAGCTTTAAAAGGCGACTGGACAAATTCATGAAGGAGAAGTCTATCAATGGCTATGAGTCCTGATGGCTATATGCTACCTCCAGTATCACAGGCAGTATGGCTATGTACACCAGTTGCTGGGGAACATGGGAGGGAGGGTGCTGTTGCATTCATGTCCTGCTGGTGGGTTTCCCGTGGGCAGCTGGTTGGCCACTGTGTGAACAGAATGCTGGACTAGCTGGACCCTGGTCTGATCCAGCATGGCTCTTCCTATGTTTTTATGTGCAGTGCGGAGTGCAGCAATGGTGGGTGCATGTGGCCTCATGAGACCTACAGGCTGCATGTTGTCCATAGGGATGGGTGCCGAGCCCAGTGCTCAGCTTGCGGGGGCTCAGTGAGCAGCCCCGCCTCATGAGCCAAGCCAAGCCAAGCCTCTGGTGAGCACCAGCTGAGGCGCTCACTGGACTTCCGGATCCCTGGCACTATGGTTTTTACATAAAAAACAGCGTAAACTACATTAAAATAGCCGCAATTGGCGTAACCGGCGCTACGTTTTTTTACATTAAAAGCAGCATAAAATACATTAGGACAACCTCAATTTGCGTGGCGTATGCAAACTATGCAAACTACGGTTGTTCTAATGTATTTTACACTGTTTTTAACATAAAAAAACATAGCGCCAGTTACGCAAATCGCTGCGGTTTTAATGTAATTTACGCTGTTTTTTATGTAAAGAATGTCGCGCTGGAAACCGGAAGTTCCTTTCCCCGGCTCATGCCTGCTGTACATACTACTTTAATTGTCTCTACACAGAGCTGCCATTAAGGACAGGTCAGAAACTTCAACTGGTACAGAATGCAGCCAGCGAGATACTTGTTGTGGCCAAGCCTACTGAACATATTACACCAATATTGTGCCAGTTGCATTGGCTGCCTATTTGTCTCCAGACTCTAAAGCCCTCAACAGCTTGCAGGGCCAACACGAGACATTTTGCTGAGCAGCAAATGGCCTTCCCTTCCCTCTCCCTGTCACTCAGGAAGGATATCAACGGACAGTTGCTCTGGTCCTGTAGAACCACAGGGAAGCAAGCCAGCCAGCACAGGGAGGGCAGGGCACCCCCAGCATCCTGCTAAAGATGGTGCCTTCCTGAAACTTATCATAGGGAGCCACGCGAGAGTTCCGTGCAGCCAGGAAGTGTAGCCGGAGTGGAGGGACAACTTCATTTTCCCACTTCTGTTGCCGGCTTAATGCAAAGCTAGCAGTAGGTGAGAAATTTGTTCTGTCAAGGTTTTTTGTTTGTTGGTTTTCAATGGATTTACCTGGCCCACACCTCCCGGGACTGAACATGGAAACAGGCACAATTTGCAATCAGAAATCTGTACATTTCTGGACTTGGGATGCATTCTGCAAAATAAAGAAAAATGTGTTTGACAACGTGCAAACATTTGAAAGATGCAGAAAACCTATACTGTGTACATTTCTAAAATGTGCACAAACACCCTTCAGTCAATGGGGGCATGTGCCCATTGATGTGAAAAATGTGTGTGAAAATACACACAGGTGTTGTTGTTTTTTTCCATTTTAAAAAAACCCTGCACAGAACCATCACAGAATGGATGTGGAGGTGGGAAAAGGAGAATTTCCAAAGAAAGGAGGGTAAGTTGTAAGCACACGCAATTTGTGACATTGCATAACATCATTATGATCATGGGGCATGTCTGTGTTAAGGTATCCAATTTTCAATTTCCTGGCTCTGTGGAGTTTGAGCTAAACCAGCAGATTTCTTTTCTTAATCATTTAATTCTACTAATAATACAGACTCGATATTGTATTTTTTACACTATATACTCTATAGCAGTGTTCTCCAACCTTGGGTCCCCAGATGTTGTAGGCCAAAAACATCTGGGGACCCAAGGTTGGAGAACACTGCTCTATAGTAATAATACAGGCTCTGTCTCTCAGAAATACACTCTGGCTGTCAGTGATTGGGCCTCTGAACAGGGCCGGCGCCACCACTAGGCCAACTAGGCAGCTGCCTAGGGCGCATGGCGAAAGGGGGCGCAGACCCACACAGACACTCGCCCTTCTCTTCCTCCTCCTCCAGGAACGGACGAGGAAGGGAGGGCGTGGGGCCTGCGCTCCTTTCCGCGACGTGTGTACGGAAGAGGAGGAGGAAGACGGGAGCGAGCAAGCCTGATTTCTTGGCGGTGGCAGCGGCAGCAGGAGCGCGCGAGACGTCAGGCAGCCGGGGCTCGCTGCGCTTGGCACGGATCTGGGCAAGGAAGCCGAGGAGAGTGGCCGGGCGGGCATGGGGCAGCAGCAGCTGCGCCCGTGAAGGCAGCTCCGTGCGGGGCCGCTCGCTTGGCACCGAATCCCTAATGCCGCTCCTCCTCCTCCGCCTTCTCCTCCGGGCTCCCCCTCCCTCCCCCCCTTGTTCCTCCAGGCAGAATCCAATGGGACACCGCAGGAGCAACAAGCCCCCTGTCCCTCCCTGCTGTGATGCAGAGCTGTTTTTGGCTCACCGCAGCTTTTTTCTCACTTTAAATTTTTTGTGGATAGCTACTGCCAGGTAGAGTAGCTCGCCTCTGTCCACCAGGGCGCAGCTGCTGGGGCTGACCCCTCGCTGGGCCTCTTTCATTCCTTCCCCCCGGCAGCAGCCGCCCTGACGCTCCACTCCCTCCTCCGTCTTCCTGGCTCTTCCCGTGCTTGTTGCACTTGCTCTCCTCCCTCCTCCTCTCCTTTCTCTCTTTCTCTCTCATCTCATCTCATGGCTGTGGGTAGAGCAAGGCAAGGAGAACTATAGAGATGGGCAGAGATAGTGAGAGAACAAGAGATATAGAGAGGGAGTGGCACATGGACAGGGGCTATGGGCCAGATGGAAAGGTTTTGTGTGCTGGGTTTGGCCCATGGGTGAACAGTTCCTCATTTATTTATTTATTTATTTATTTATTATATTTATACTCCGCCTTTTTTCCTGCAAGGAACCTAAGGTGGCTTACATAATCCTCCTCTCCATTTTATCCTCACAACAACCCTGTGAAGTAGGTCAGGCTGAGAGTCAGTGACTGGCCCAAAGTCATGCAGTGAGTTTCATGGCCGAGCGGGGACTAGAACCCAGATCTCCTGAGTCCCAGTCCAACACTCTCACCACTACGCCACACTGATAGATTATCATTTGACTTAGGTTTAAATTATTATCACACTGCAAGTATCAGAGACAAAGCCTGTTCAGTGGTAGCCCCTACATCTCTGAAGTTCCCCCCCTGGAGAAAACTTATGGCCTCTTCAGTAAATGCCTTTAGGTGGACCTTCAAAACATTTGTTTCACTTAACAAATCTTTGACTAGAAAGTTGTCAAGTTGGAAGTTGATTGCTGCTGCTGTTTTTTATATGGTTAGTCTTCATTAGTTTTAATCGTGTTTTAAGTATTACATATTTGATTTAAGATGCCCCAGGAGGGTTTTCTTTCTCCTGAAAGATGATTGATACATTTCAATCATCATGTTCTTCTTCTTCATCATCATCATCATCATCATCATCATCTGGTTACTTCTTACTATTTCCTAGATTTGTCACATGGGTGAGCCTGTCCAGTCAAGGATTACATGGTGGCATCTTACTATCAAACTGCTCACAACGCACCCATTTTTTTGTTTTTAAACTGTCAACTTTCAAGAGGTGGAGAGGAAAAACTACCACAATAATCTAGGAATCGATGTGCCAGGAAACTGTGTAGCTTCCTCTGGGGTATGGGAATCCATTGCGGGGGTGGGCTTTTGCTCCCCCCCTTTTTTCTTGGGGGCAGCTCTTCAGAGTATTCTGAAGCCTTTTTCTGGCTCAGATTCTAATCCAAGCTAGAGAAGAATTCAGGGGCTCCTAAAGCTTGCTTGAAGCAAGGATTACTGACCCCCAAAGCACTTTTCTGGGTCTGAACCCAGTGACATTCAATGACCTCTCTCTGAAGGAGGGTCTCTAAAGGTTATATGAGTGCTTTTTCACTTGCAGGGGAAAAGATACAGGCTCCTTATAGTTGCCCTTTATCTCTCCCTCCTCCCAATGAAAAAGCAGTTTGAGCTCACCTGTCCTCCCACTTGGCTTAAGGCCAAGGTAGGGTTAGTTTAAAAGGGGTTTTGAAACAAAACAACAACAAAGAACCCTACAGAGGAAAGAATTACAGAGCTCTGGGTAACACAGTTTGAGCCTTAGCTGCTGGCATTGAAACTAGTCACTGTGTTGTTGTAAAGGCCGCATGATATCATCATAAGAGCCACCCAAGGCTCTCACTCTTGTGTTATGAAAACCCACTGCCAACTGTATCTTGATCTTTGAGATAATCACAGCTTAGGTCGCAGCAGTCCTGCTAAGGCTATTGCTAATGCTATCACTGAATCTATCAGTGGCCAAATATTATGGATGTTAAGTATCACTGCAAAGACTAATATTATTCTACCAAGACGGAGGGTGTTCCTGCTAGCACTTTATTAATGTCTCACTGCTGTACCTACCACTGGGAAAGCCCATGCATTCTACGGTTTCCACTTTCCCATTTGTTTGAAATTAAAACTGGTTCCATTTGAAGTAGCTTGGAGCAACCCAGGGAATAACATCCAAGGCACACTGGTTGGTGCTCATATTAGAGAGCTCCTGGAGATGAGCACAGTACAGGCAGCTGGTTGGCCACTCTGTGAACAGAATGCTGGACTAAATGAATGCTTGCTCTGATCCAGCATGGCTCTTCTGTTCTCATGAGCAGCTGGCTAAAGCTTTCTTATCAAACACAGTTTGATAAATCCTCAGATCTCAATGCAAGGTTTGTCCTGACATGTCTTTGCCCACCTTGTCTCACAGATCATACTCAGAAGTATTTGATTCAAGTCAGACAGCTTGGTTCATACCATGACATGTTGAATCGACATATTAAGAAGTATGGCAGATTTATTAGGTCACTGAACCACTGAGCTTGTCATTTGCTGTTATTGATGGCAGGCTCACTGTTGGGAATGATACCACGAACCAAGTGAAGTGTTTGCAAATTTGCTGAGACACTGTGTGGAGGGGGGGGGGCGACAAAGCTGTGCTGTTGCTTAAGGCATTGAACTGGACAGAACGGCCAGGACTACAGAGATACATAAGAAAGACACCAAGTATATCCAGGGGAAACACTCTTCTCTTGTAGCCTGAACTACTGAGCTGCATCACCTCTGGAATGCAGAGCGTGGTGTGCATTTTCCCAGTAATCTGACAGTAATACGTGGTGGGTTTCTCCTCATTTTTAAAAATTATTTTTAATGAATTACAGTTGCATGCAAATCATCCAAACCAAAAAGATAATAACAAGAGATCCACTGACATTAAATTACTGTAGAGTTACATCACAAAAGGCTCTATAATATTAGTACAGAAAAAGAAAATACAATATAATGCAATATAATATAATATAGTAGTATAGTATAGTATAAGTATAATATAATATAATATAATAGGTTTCTCTGTATTCAGTGCGTGTTTCGCAATGTCTCATCGGAAAGGCTAGCATCATCAATGGTATATTTTGATTACACCATGCATTCCAGAAAATTAATACATTCTAATTTTCATAATAGGTTTTCATCTTATTTCACCTTTCACTTCCCTCTCAATATCACATCAGACAGTGGTAGTACTTTGTTAGTTGTTAGTAGGAAAATCTTTTCCCCCCCTACCCCCACAACTAACAGGTCAATCAACTGTGTGATGCACAGGGTACTACCAATCCCACACTTATCTGCAGGCCAGGAAAATAATTTTCTGCTTAGCTTTTGTGTGCCAGGCTTCAGCTAAAAGAGCAAGGTCAGTACAAATGGTTGCCATTCCAATAGTGAATGCCGTGTGGCATGTGTCACAAGCCCCTATTGTATTGTGCCCGTTGTCACAATTCAGTGGCACAGCAGTGATGACTGATACACCTCCATCTTCCCTCCACTGCATACTACACACTAGTTTAATTCATTAAGGGCACAATCCTGTGGCACTAGACAGAGTCTAGATGGCCATAGGATAATTCGGAACCCCAGCACCGACCTCAGAAAGTCACTCCAAGATTGGAGCTTGGGCTCCAAACTCAGAGTGCCCTCCCTCTGCCCTCACCAGCTGTGAGGAAAGAACCTCATCAGCTATGGCTCTGAGGTCACAAGAACGACACTGGAAATGGAGTTTTGTGGGTGTGAAGGGGCAGGGCGGGGAGGAGTCAGGCTCCACCAGCATACTTAGTATCCTGGCAGTGCCTCAGCTAAGGGTGGGCAATCCACCCACCACCTGATTCGCGAAGTGCTCAGCGAGAGCTGCTGCCATGCGAGCCAAGACAGGCCGAAAGCTAACACACTCTGAGGCGCTCGCCAGACTTCTGGGTTCCTGGTGCTACATTGTTTATGTAGAAAATGGTGTAAGATACATTAAAAGCGGCTGCGACTTGTGTAACTTGCACAAATCGCAGCCGTTTTTAACGTATCTTATGCCATTTTCCACGTAAACAATGTAGCGCCGGGAACCCGGAAGTCACTTCCCCGGCTTGGCTCATGAGAATGTGAGTCGAGCCAGGGAAGCAGGTAGGGCGAGCGGAGCTTAGGGGGGTTGAGCCCGGTGTGAGTTTGCCGGACTTCCACCCCCCAATCGAGCTCCTCACACATCCCTAGCCAGCCCTCAGCCTCCTCTCCTTGTGCTCCAGGGCAAAACGCTTAGCCAAAATAAGTCATCTAAGTGTTTTGCAAGGCAGGAGGAGCATGGAGGCGACCTTCACCTCCGTGCTCCTTCTGCCCCTCCATAGGATGCCCATAACCCTCCAAGTTTGGAGAGTTACGGGCAGCCTCATTGGATTGTGCAGCCCATTATGTAATGACATTGATTAATTACATATATTTCCATCCTACATACTCCAGGTGGCTCACAGAACAAGATGAAAACAATAAATACAAAAGAATGAGAGGGAGAAAAGGGAGACAAATGAAAAAGCCAATGTGGCTTCACAAAATGGCTTAGTGATGAGTTGAAAAACTGAAAATTAAAAAAGACATAAGAAATGGAAGGAGGGACAGGACACCAAGGATTAGTACAGATAAGTAGCTCAGACTTGTAGGGACGGTGTCAGGAGAGCTAAAGCTCTGAAAGAAGAGAGGCTGGCAAGGGGTGCCAAGAGCAACAAAAAGAATTGTTTTTCAGGTATGTTTGAAGTGAGAGGAAGAGGAAAGGAATGAGAGGACATTCAGTAAGGATGGTGAAATATTAATAGATGACAAAGAGAAGGGGTAACTGTTATTTTGCCTCCAATTTCTTTGTGCAACCTTGCATAAGTAGCATGACTGACGAGGGGTCAGGATTGCAGTTCAAGACTGGAAATGCCTGCTACCTGAAATTATTTCTAAGCTTCAGCACCAAATGAATTGCATCCTACTCCTAGGGTACTAAATGAACTTGCTGATGGCCTCTCAGAACCTCCATCTATCATCTTTGAGAAGGCCTAGAGAACAGATGAGGTGCCACAGAACCAGACAAGGGCAGGACTGGGAAACTACAGATTGGGCGGCAGTCTAACCTGCATACCAGGGAAGTTACCAGGACAATTTATAAAGGAGCCAGTGGTATTAATGTTTAAGCACCGGATTAAAATTTTGCTTTCCCATCCCCCTAGCTATTTATTTATGTATTTATTATATTTATGAATCGCCCATCTGGCCAGACATCCGGCCACTCTGAGCGATGTACAATGCAATAAAATACAGGGGGGGAATTTAGTGATTTTTGAGTTATCACCTTAGTTTTATTGACACTTAACTGACTTTGTTGAATGATTCACTGTAATCTTTCCTACTATTGTTTTTAATCTTTGCTTTTGGAAGTTGACCATAAGGTCTCCAAGGCAGAAAGTGGAGTAAAATGTTTTGCATTTTGTGTGCATTTCTCCTAACACGTGCATTTTTGTACACAATTTTACCAAATGTATACAGTTTTGCAAGCAATTTCCCCAATATGATGCATTTTTAACATTGTTTCCACAAATTATCTTCACAATTTTTTGCATGCAATTTTCTGATCAGAGAATGCAAAATTCAGAGAAGTGCAAATTTCAAAGGATAACTGAGTTTTCATTCACATATTGATTCAAGTGTGAAATTCAGCAAGTTCGTGTTAAAATGCAAACCAAACAAATTTCTCCCCACCTTTAACGATGATGAACAAAAAGTGTTTCTGAGCATTTTAAATGGGGGTCATTTAGATGTTTCTCTCTCTCTTTCTCCCTGCAATACTGCAATGCAAACTAAATAGGATTTGTAGTCCATTCTACCTTAAGAACTTAAAGACAACAGGCAAAAATAATGAAGAAATGCCTCCCATAGCCCTGAAATTCACCAGGTTTGGAGGGCAAGTTTCCTTGCCTCAGGGGCTGTTTGGCTGTACCTTGTATTTGGTCTCCAGTGCTACCTCATCCCGTCCTGCTGATATTCTAGACTTTATTTTTTTGACATCTGAAAACAGCTTGTAAAAGCCATTGTGGCACAGCTGCTCTCTAATCAGGAGAGACACTCCCCAAGGTCATAGGAAGCCGAAATAAAAATATAATTATTTCATCAAGACATTGGAAACCACCACAAGGTTTAGAGCAAGTTGAATAGAACAGAACTGAGGTTGGCATCAAGGGTCATTGCATCCATCTAGATATAAAAAGTGAGACATTGAAGAAACAATACAGAAAAGAACTTCTGATGGGAATTGCACACAGTTTGTAAGACAAATGAACATTACGAGCCCATCAGTAAAGTTTTGGTGAAATTGCCCTTAGAAGGTTGGGTCCAATATCCCCATAAGATTATTCCTCGGCATCAGGGGAGGGGAATGTTATGTGGGTGGGGAGGCTAGAGTACCCCCCACCAAGCCCTACATGGGCTGGTTGTCATCAAGGGGTGGGGCTACAGCCCTGATGTCGGGGGGCATAGCCACACACCCTGAATTTGCAAATGTCTCTATAAAGAATTTGAGATTTAAAAACAAAACACACAGTTGAATGTGGGACAAAACGAGACAGATTTGTCCATCCATATATGTGTGGCAAACATTTCACAAGCTGGCCAATTATACCTTGTGTCAAGGGGAGTGTGTGTGTGTGTGTGTGTGTGTGTGTGTGTGAGAGAGAGAGAGAGAGAGAGAGAGAGAGAGAGAGAGAGAGAGAAGGACTCTAATCTTTAACAGTGAAGATGGTGACAATTTTGAGCTAATTAAAGATGTGAAGTGAGCCACATGGATGTTTCCCCACTCCAAGATTTTTTATTTTTAAAAAAGCCAAACACATCTTCATGCTGCACCCTTGCTCTGGCTGCAGTAGTTTTCATCTAAAGCTCCAGAGGAAATGCAAGGAGTGAAGAGGAAAATAGCCCACCACGTTTTCTTTCTTTTTTCTTTTTTAAGTGAACCATTGCTAAGGTAAGTACCCCCTCTCCCCTCCCCCACACAAGAGTTCACCATTCAAAAAATCATGCTCCCCACCTGATGATTGGAATGGGGGTGGCCAGTTTGATGCAGCCTTAACCCATTTACTTTAATACACCCAGAATATGAGGCCAGTGGATAAGAGGTATGAAGTATCATTTGTATATGGGCAACATGCAGCCTTTCATCTGATGCACCTCTTGAAATCTCTGTGCCTACTGAGGGTGGAACAAGACAACTACCACTCCATGGCACTTTGCCCCTCTTGTTGGTAAGGATGGCTGAACAAGCAATGTTCAGGATCACTAGGATTCTCCAAACATAGTTGCGCTGCTCATCATCTCATGCCCAATTCCCGTTGGCGTTTGCAATTGCCACTCACTTCATCTGAATGGGAAACTTGCGTAAATCGAGCAGCGATCAAATGGGAGATTTGCACAAAGTTCCCCAAATGTGCATAAATTTCCTCCATAGACTAAGGCAGGACTGATTCACTCTACTGAGGAAATTTGCATAAATTAGGAAACTTGAGCAAATCGAAATGGGACTCAGGAATGAGACAAACCTGAGCATGTGCTCCACAATCTGTGAATATTTTCGGTGGACACGTGCTCTCATTCATGCTCGTGGCTTTGAACAGGGCATGCTCACATGTTTTGCAAGCAAAAATGAGATTGCCATACATTCCTTCTTACTGGTAATGTGCAGAATGTCATATAATATAATAACGTAACAAGTGGCGTGATGTCATTGCACTCCATGTTTCCTTGTCCCTGCCTCATATAATTGGCTGCCACAGAAACACACAGTGCCATGACATCACAGTGTATACTACATGATACTACATGATCCCAGACTGCTGATAGCTCTGTGTTACTTATAACATCTGTTTCTGGCTGCCCTCAATGCCTGATCTAATCTTTGAGTGGAATTCCATGTGCATCAAACTGAATCAATATAAGTTAAGTAACTGGTTTGTAGTAATTGTGGCTTGATGGATAGCAATGCCAGTCACTGATGGTGTACTGTCATTGATGGGAGTAGCCAAACAAGCCAATACATTGATGTTCCAGTGTCTGCCCTGGGTAGTCTGAATAGAATTCAGTGTGCTAGTTTGAAGATACAAAGCCCTTAAAACAGTGTTCTCCAACCTTGGGTTCCCAGATGTTTTTGGCCTACAACTCCCAGCATGCCCTAGCCAGCGAAGCTGGCTGGGGCATGCTGGGAGTTGTAGGCCAAAAACATCTGGGGACCCAAGGTTGGAGAATACTGCCTTAAAAGTTTGGGTCCAATATCCCTATAAGATTATTCTGCTGTGTCAGTGGTGGGGAACCTCCGTGGGCTGGATGACATCAGTGGGTGGGGCTAAACCCCTCATGCCAGGGGGCAGAGCCAAGCCCCTGACATCATTCAGTCCCCTACCAAAGTTCTGGCTCCAGTCAACTATAAAAACATCCTTCCTGTGGAGAATCAAGAGACCTTTCTGAAAATGTTTTATGTTGACAAGAATGTAGTGGCTTGATACTTCAGACTCCTTATTTAAACTCTGACAAGTAAACAGTCTTGAGGCTTTTTCTTTAAAGAAAAATAAATATGATTTGGTACAGAGGTACGTATAATGGGGGGGGAATAAGAAATTAATTATCTTGTGCTGCAGGATTATTTTTATGCAGCATAATTACAATGTGTTACTACCTTGCTTCTTATTTATAACATTAATTTTAATGAACGGGGCACCTTCATCACCTGAGTTAAAGGATAATGCCTGTGGCATCCTATATAACAGTAGGAGAGTCACAAAAGGACAACACCGGTGACTCATTTGTATCCAAGACTACTGGCGAAAGGAAGCATAAGGGTGACAAATAAGTATCCTTGAGGTAATCAGTGCATGGTATGTGCCCTGTACTGATTGCAAATTAAAATGAAACTTCTCACCCAGGACTGACGTTATTTATGACTACTACATCCTAACCTGTATCATCTTAGTCTCTGAGGTGATAAAAGGAGGAAACTCTGTAGGTCAGCCTTCCTCAATGTGGTGTTTTTCAGAGGTTTGGGATTACAACTCCCATCAGCCCAATCCAGAATGGCCAGTGGTCTGGGGTGATGGGAATTGTAGTCCAGACTATCTACATGGCATCAAGCTGGAGGAGGCTGCTCTAGACCAAGAGGCTTAAGAAGTGCTGAAAAAATGAAACAGGGAAATAAATGTGAGTGTATTCATTCTATAGTCAGAAAAATCACTGGACATTGCTTCTCATTGCTTCTTTCTGAGTGATGCAGAAGACTCTCTCTCTCTCTCTCTCTCTCTCTCTCATCCAACATGAATTCTTCACAGCTACTACTAATGCATCTAAAAATGTCCTTATCTGAAACCTGCCAGTTCGATATACCATTGTTTCTTCAAAGCGGGTGGATTCGTACAGAATTACACATAATTCCAGATGTTAGAACAGCAACCTTCTATGTATGTTTACTGAAAATAAGTGTTAATGCATCTCAATTCCAAGTAATCATTTTTAAGCATGGAGTGACAGCCAATCTGGTAATCAAATTTTTGGCAGTTTTGCATGATTTCCTTTGAAAATATAAACCTTTTCTAAACTAAAGAAATAGTAGTAGTAGGCGATCACTCGTGACCGAGTAAGATTGTCTTCCAGGATAAAATTACAAAAAGAAAATTATAAAAGGAGGAAATTCTAAAAAATTGTGTAGACTCTAGCGATTCTGATACCAGAAGCAGTTTGAGAAAACTTTCAGTATACAAGCCCTGATTATCAAAGTATTTTAATGTGCTTTCTGATTAGGATCTTGTTCTCAGAGTCCTAGTGTACAAATGTGCAATTCCATATGGTCTTTTTTTAAAAGCCTAAAATTAAGCACACTGCACAAGGAAGCCGATCCAGATTGAAACCACAATGAGAGGAGTGCATGGAGAGACATTCAGTTCTTCCCTCTCCTGCTGCATTCCTGATGAAAATCCCTCCCATGCACCAAATAGCAAAAGAAAAAAGGCCCCATTAGGATGTATGAGAAATTCATTTCAGTTCATTTTTGACCAGAATTTCCCCAGTTCGCACCTCCCAGGACTGAACATGGACCCCAACGCAATCTGCAGGTGAAGTTCATACATTTCTGAGCTTGCAATGTGATTTACGGAACCCAAAAAAATGTGTTCAAAAGAGGCGTACATTTGAAAAAAGCATATGAAAAAATGTGTCTGGTTGAAAAATGTGCACAGACATGTTTTAATCAATGGGAGAAAGCTGTGTACATTTAAAAATGTGCACAATTGAAGCATACATTTGGAAAATGTACACAAAAAATGTGGATAAATATTAATGCAACGGGGGGGGGAAGCAAAGCTTGCATTCTGATATGAACATAAGTCAGAACGAGCTTCAAGATGAAATTCAGATAACCTCAATGAGCTTGGGTTTTGCTGAATCACACAGCCCTAGTCCCCTTTGGCTACATATTTAATGTAGCATGTACTTTTGCCCTCAATGGGGTTCTGTGTGTGTGTGTGTGTGTGTGTGTGTGTTTGTATTAAGGTATGTTGGAACATATGAGTCCCCACTTGCCACTTGAAGTGGAATAACCCAAACATAGATTGACCACCTGTGAGCTAGCATTAAGTCTGCAACCCTATATTTACTTACCTGAGAATAAGCACATCTAACTCAATGGAACTTACTTCTAAGTGGACTTGTACAGAGTTGCAGTCAATCAGTGTAATCTTATGTGAAAAGCACTTCTATGTCTGTATTTCTTGGTTGTTCCTTAGGCCATCTGGATGAATGAGACTGGATTTCACATCAGCATGAAATATGCATGTCTCCTTCAACAAAGCTGACTCTTGCTTCGGAAGTATAGTAAAGCTCTCCTAAAGTCCTGTGCATAACATGTTCATCCACATATGCTCACAGGAGAAAAAAGATGTCAGTTTGGATTGTTAACCTCTATTTCCATATGAATGAGCAAAGAATGTGTTGTACTAGACTAATAAGATACTGGCACACTTTCAAGCCCAATTAGATATAATTGACAAAGCAATAGCACAGAAGCCCTTTACACCTACAGTTTTCTTTGAAGAATTGCAGCACACACTTTTTTAAAAAAATTGACCTGCTCAGGTGAAATAACTTCTTTTTTTTTTTTTTTGCCTACAAAGGTTCCTGCTGCAATAAATGAACAAGTCTTTAACATACCAGAACAGTTTTTGTCTTCTTGAATAAGAAGGGCAATTGTATTTTTCAGGGGGAAATGGGCCATATACCAATCAGACTACTATATCTTGATCTCCTACGCAGTGGCCTTGTTACTTATCCAAGTTACTGACATCAATAAAAATGTTTAATATATCTTCTAATCTTTTTAAATATATTTATATATACCATTTCTGATGTACTTATTTATTTTATTTATTTAAGCAATTTCTCATCTGCTTTTTATTTTAAAGGAATCCCAAAGCAGGGTACAAACAATAAAACAAAATAAAATAATACAGCATTGACACAACCCACAACCCCCCAACATAATCAAACCGGGGAGAACGGTAACAGATAAACAATAATTTACATGACGCAGCAAAAGGAAAGAGAGGAAAATTCTACCAAAACCCTGAGTAAACAAACAGGTCTTTAGCTAGCACCAAAAGCATGAAATAATTGAGAGAATTCCACAGTCAGGGGGAGGGAGCTCCACAGTCAGGGGGCCTGCATGCAGAATGCCCTCTCTCAGGCAGTGCAGGCTGGTGGCTCAAATGTCAGTGGGGTGGTGTATCCACTCCGGGTTTCAGGCTGAACTTTTAAGGAACTATCCATGGTTCTGAACCACAAAATTTTAGGTTCAGCGCCATGGATAGCTCCTTTAAAGTTTAGCCTGAAACCTGGAGTGGACACACTGCCTCACTGACATCAGAGCCACCAGCCTCAACTGCTGTCAGGTTGCCATGTATCGAACTTCAGACAAATGTGGCACCATCAAGAGAAATATGAAGGAAACGTGGAGTTACTTTGCACAGTTGGGTTTGGGGGGGGGTGATTCAGAAAGAGAGATGTGGCAGCACACCCATTGTTTCAACATTTCTCTGTTGCTGGCTCTCCCCAGTGCCCCCCCCCCAAACCATCCCTGTGCTAATTGTGTGTGATTTACGGATGCTTGACAAATTTGATCTTCGTGAATTCTAATATGAACTGACCTGATCTGCACCTCCCATACTAATCCATGATGGGAACTTATTTATCTACTGGCCTATGTACTTCCTGAGTATTCTAATCCAGATGTCTGCTCAAAAAACGTATCGAAAAACATTATAAAATGTGTATTTTGAGAGAAATGCATATCTTAAGAGAGAATACACATATTTAATATGCATGTAATATGCACGTGAATGCAAATCTTTTCACTTTTTTTTTTTTAGGGAAACAATTGCGGATTAATGAGCAAACAAGATGGAACAGATTTATGGGTGGACGCATGAAAAAGTGACATGAACTAGAAATAGGAGCCCACTTCACACATTAGCTGCATGACGGGCAATGTGTGTGGGAAAGGGCTAAAGGTGCTAGCACTGCTGTGGCGTAACCCCACAATTCAGTTCCCTGGTATATGTCTGCATTAGTATGTTTAGTGTGTCTAGAATGTTGAACTGAGTGGGTGTGGTTTGTGATGTCTTGGAAAGGGTGGGGGGAGGAGTATATAAGGAGCGTTTGAGTGATGTCAGAGTTAGTGTTATGGGAGTGGGTTAGTTAGTTTTATGTGAGTTGAGTGAGTTAGTGTGTTATGGGAGAGTGTTTGGAGTGTGTGTGTGGAGTATTAGAGAGTTAAGGAGTTGAGTGGGTTGGTTGGTTAGAGTGTGTTGGGAGCGTTAGAGAGTTTGGGAGTTAGGTTAGTTGGGTTATTCGTGTCTTGTCAGGAGTTTTAAGAGAAATCAGTGCTTGTATGAGGAGTGAAAGTACCGGTATTTAGAATTATAGGGACTTAGGTTAATTACAAAGTGTTTGGTGTAGGCAGGTTTTAAGTTATTTTCTGGAACTAAGATTTTGAGAATTAAAATAAACTTTTTTTATTTTGTTTGCTACCCAAATCCTACGTGTCAGCTTGGCGATATTAACCTGCATTACTTTCAAATCTACACACACACCTTTGTACCCATAGTATCCTAAATTTAAGCTAGATCCTTAATAACCAGTATTAATCTTTTCCCTCATTAGTAGGGGAAAGGTTTCATCTGACCCTCCCCTCAGGTTTTTAAGTGTTTAAGGTTTTTAAGCCTGAGAATGGTTTATGCGCCTGGTCCTAAAGTGTAAGGGGCCGTGTCGTCGCAACTGCCCCTGACAATGTGTGGCTTTCCACAGCTGCAGCTCTGACATCCTCACATTCGGTATGGACATATGAACCAAGGAAGTCTGCATACATAAAAGTCTGTGCATGTAGGCTTCCCCAGCTGAGATGTTCACACCAAATGAGACCCACGTCAAGGGTTGGCATGTTTAGGCAGCTGCCAGGGGCCCACACCCCAGCAGGGGACCTACTGAGAAATGTCCCCTGGACCTGCTCCTCCTCTTCACAATTGCAACCTGTTTGTTCACCCTCCTCTCTCTCTAGCCCAGACAACAGTGGTGGTGTTTGGGAGGAAGAGTAGATGCCAGGCATGCCACTGCCTATTTTCTCATTGGCTCCCTGCCTGGCAAGCAAGCAGGTAGTAGCAATGAGGAGGGGGAGGAGCAGCTGGTGTCAATGCTGGTAAGAAAGAAAATTCACTGAGGGTGGGGCCCCACAAAGGGTGTCTTCTTGCCCAAGGACCCTCCAGAACCTGGAGCTGGCAATGAAGCCAAATGTGTGGATGTTGGGGGCAGAGCTAGCAGCATGGGCCTGCAACCCCTTTCTATGCCCCTTCATATGAGTAATGCTTGAAGGAAGCTGGAGTGATTCACCCATCTCTTGTTTAACTCCACTCGATTTAGACATCAATTTGTGTGTTTCAGATGAGAACTGCCCAATAGGAAATGCATCAGGTATGTGTGTGTGTGTGTGTGTGTGTGTGTGTGTGCGTGCGTGCTATTTCTAGTGAATTTCCCTATCAGCAGCTCTCCTTTTTTTTCAAACTGGGGCAGTTTAAACTGGGATAGGAGGTGCTACTAGGATGGAGGAAGGGTGCTAATAGGAAAGTGCTTGAAAATAACATGAGTGTATGCCTCTGGGTCACTCTTTTGGGGCACAGCCCACAGAAATACCTCCTGTGTAGCCCCATTGAAAAGAATATGGGCTGTTTGAGGGAATGTCCTTTTAGATTGTGCCTTTTATCTCCTGGCATTAAAATGTAACAAATCCTGCCTAGCGGGCTATTTAAGTTGGGTGGATAATCCAGGAGCTCTTTCAGGTCAAAGGCTTACAGTTAACTGGGGCCTGGCTACAGAAAATCATTGACCATCTGCTTTGCTAAATGGCTTGGAAAATGGAGACTAAACATGTCACTTTCATGCTCGATAGGAGCTCATTTGATCCTGTTCATTCTTCTGTTCCCTTTTGTATTCCTTTGCTGCTTTCAGAAGAGATTTGATCTTTTCTTTTCCTTTTTTTAGTGTATGATTCATAACAAAATGAATGATCAAAAACTCTCATCAGCACTCATGCAAATGCTATTGGAACTAAGGGAACACATTGATTGTAAATCACGAGGCCTTCCACGTGATTTCCTTGTACCAATTTAGGAGAAAAAAATCCCACCAATACAGTTATGGTAGAAATGTGCATTGGTAAGTTTCAGGGCAGAACTACATGTAACCTTGGCAAACTTGCATTCCCAATGCCACATCTGATGTGGTTAAGGATGGGGGATACGTTCCTTCATTTCACACTTTCAAACCAATACGCAAACAGTCAGTTACCCTTCCATATTGGTACTTCTCCAAATTTTGCAGTAGAGCTCTCCAATAATAATTTTAAAAAGTGTACAAAAATGCATATATTAGGGGAAAGTGCACACAAAAATTTGTGTATTTGCATAAATAACATTCAAATATGTATTTTATAAGGAAAATTGCTTGCAAAAAATGGGTACATTAGGCAGAATTGCTTACAAAAAATGCAGGCCTTAGGAGAAGTGCACACACAAAAATGCATATACATTTTCATGTGAACTTAAAAAAAAAAAAAGGTTCTCAATCTTTGGGACAAACCAAATTTAAGATTGGGAAAATGCTCAATGTTAGGATGTACCTAACTTAAGACTAGAAAAAATGAGAAAATGAAATTGAGAAATTCATCCATCCCTAGCTGTGGTGATGCAACTGTAGGGGTAGAGGAGGCATTTGTAGATGAGAATCAGTGGGCAAGAGATGGGTGCTTACTTAGCCTCTTCTTTGTCTACTTATTCTTCCTTTCCAGTTCATCCCCACCGCACACCAAAATATTTACTTCTAGTAAATCTGCCTTTGCCTTACAAGAAAATGTGGGCAATATGGGGCTGGGAATTCTACATTTTCCTCTTCACTTGTTTTTCTGTTCTCCACTTGGCAGAAGGTCAAACTTCCAGCTTCTTCTAAATCTAAATCTACCCAGACACTATGCTGAGCATCTCCGGCCTTCCTCTGTGTGCCACCTCTGAGACAAGCTTGGAGGATGGCAACAAGGAAGAGGGGCTGCCCAATTATGGATCGATCTCCCCACTGAGGCCCGCCTGGCACCAACTCTGTTATCCTTTCGATACCAAGTTAAGGCTGCCTCTATGCCAAGGCATTTAATGGCATTTAATGGCTCTTAATGGCGTATGGGGGCTGATGTCAGCTGTTTGTAATAGGTCTAGTTGTCTTGAACATGTTTAGTTGTGCAAACTGCTTTAAATTCTGTTTTAAATTTTGTAGTGAAATGTTATGCTGTTTTATTGTATTTGCATTTTGTACGATATTTTATTGTATTTCATGAATTGTTGTTAACCACCCAGAGAGCTTTGGCTATTGGGCAGTATAGAAATGAAAATACTAATACTAATACTAATACTAATACTAATAACAACAACAATAACAACAACAACAATAATTCTTGCCCTAGTATAAAAGTAGCCCTTGTGGTTGTCACATAAAGACCATTTTCTTTCATACACCCATCCTGCCTTTGCCCATTCCTCAAGAACAAGAGGTTCTTTTATTCATTCATATATGTCAGTGATGGTGAACCTTTTTGAGCCCGAGTGCCCAAACTGCAACACAAAAGCAACTTATTTATTTCAAAGTGCCAACACTGCAATTAAACCTGAATACCGAGGTTTTAGTTTTAGAAAAACAACTCATACAGTTGTCCGAACTAATTAACATCTTTTGTCTTAAAAGAAAAACACAATAACAGAGCTTTCAATGATACAAACAGTTTTTTGTTGGGGAAAAAAATCAACTCAAAAAATTATTATAGTACTACATTGTACACATAGCCTGAAGGGAATTTATACAAACTTTTTAAATAATTAGGCACATGTATTTTTGGATAAGGGATTCTCAACTTGTGATATGATTATATGCCAGACTGAAATTGTATGGGGCAAGCTTTACTCCGGGTCCTTTCCCTGCTTCTACAGGTGTCGGATTAGTAAAAGTAAAAGTCAACCTGTACTAGGATGAGCAAGAGAAACAAGAAAACTAAACATGCTTAACACATTTTAAACACTTTATGTCTTGGACTACAAACACTGCATTAGGTAAAAGTTTGCATTGGGCATGCTTTTGCACAATTAATGTGATTTTTGCTATTGCATGCATGCTGATAATTTGTCAAACCTTGGCTCATACTCCGTTAGTTTGAGAGCAACACATGCAGCACTCAGGTCAACTGTTAGGGCTTTACATCCAAGCCATACTCTGTGCATCATTCTTCAAAATCTTTTAAATGTGATAACAATGTAGAAAAGAATTCTGTAACAGGAATTCTAGAATAAAATCATTCTGTTCCACACTGTGAGAAAGAACAAGATCATTAGTGTTTTGAAGAAGGGGACGGTCTTTTCGCGATCTGGTGACCAATGGCTCAAGTGCCCACAGAGAGGTCCCTGCGTGCCAGCTGTGGCATCCGTGCCATAGGTTTGCCATCACTGATGTAGACTGTTCATAGAGGCCTGGTGCCTGTTCCTTTGGTTTCTTTATTTAGCCATTTCCCTGGTAATATCTTTCCACCACCTCCACACACATAGGCACACTTACTTTTCAGGCCTCCCTTTATGTCATGAAGACCTGGCGATGCTGCATTCCATTTTCTTTCCGTGGGTACTCCAAGTTCTAATTAAGTTCAGTTCAGTTTGTCTGATTTGAGGAGACTTTATCTAGGAACACTTAACCTGTGAATAATATGCAGAGTGTGAAGCGTTCCTCTGGAATGCTAATTGAACATCCATACAAAATGTCATGGGTAATAAAACATCCAATTGTATCAGAAGACTTAAAGACCATCACAAGTAAATGAGAGGGGGGGAACCTGCAAAAAGTACCAGAAGGAATGCTTAGAAATGGGAACAAGTAGAAACATATATGTGCATTACCTATAAAAACTAGCCACGAAACCTGAGTCTAGGTTGTTGCCATCATTTTATTTATTCATTATATTTCTGTACTGTCCAATAGCCAAAGCTCTCTGGGCAGTTCACAACAATTAAAACCATAAAATACAACATAACATACACGATAAAAGTTTGATAGTTTAAAACTACAATATAAATAGAAGTCATAACCAAAATAAAAGCTAGCAGCAATGCAAAGATTTAAAATACAATAACAGATTTGAAACAACAGAAACTGAATGACTAAAATCCCTGGGAAAATAAGGTTTTCACCTGGTGCCAAAAAGAGCACAACATAGGTGCCAGGTGAGCCTCTCTGGTAAGTTCGTTCCACAACCGGGGTGCCACAACAGAAAAGGCCCTCTTCTTAGTAGCCACCCACCTCACTTCCTTTCGCCCCCCCCCAAGAGAAGGACCACTGAGGACAATCTTAGGGTCCGGGCAGGTATATATGGGAGGAAACAATCCTTCAGGTAACCTGGCTGGCACCAAGAGTTTTAGAGCTTTGAATGTTAATACCAGCACTTTAAATCGGGCCCAGACATGGACTGGCAGCCAGTGCAGATGGGGAAGTACTGTCATAATATGATCACATTGGCCAGTCCCTGTTAACAATCTTGCTGCCCTATTTTGGACCAGCTGAAGTTTCCAGACTGTTTCCAAAGGCAGCCCCAATTATAACACATTGCAGTAATCCAGACGAGAGGTTATCACAGCATGGATAATTGTAGCTTGGCATTTCTGTCCTGATAAGGATGTAGTTGATTTATCAGCCTAAGCTGATAAAAGGTGCTCTGTGCCACCAAGTCTACCTGTGCCAAGTCTACCTAGTGACAATGTTGAATCCAGAAGCACCCCCAAACTACAAACCTGATCCTTTAGGGAGAGTGCAACCCCCTCTAGAACAGGTTGAACATCACTTAGCCAAGCAAATGAACCACCCACTAACAGCACTTCTATTTTGTCTAGATTGAGTCTCAGTTTATTGGCCCTCATCCAGTCCATTATTGCACCCAGGCACTGGTTCAGAATGCCCACTGCCTCAGCTGGATTTGATGAAAAGGAAAGATAGAGCTGGGTGTCATCTGCATACTGATGACACTGTGATGTTATGATATTGTGTGTAAATCAATATGTGTATATACTGTATAGTAAGTATAGTAATGTGTTCCTGTTATGAGTCTATGGCTATAGGTAGGTATTCCTGTTGCATCTCTGTATTTTATGGTAGGTAAGTCTACGGTGAGTGAGAAATAATGGGGCAGGAAGAATGGTGGATTTGCACATGTGAGCTGATTGGCTGAGAGAGTGAAGGGGGAGTGAAGTGTGTGTGCTGTGGGAGGCAGATTAAGTTAGTTAGGAGTTTAGTTAGAGAGTAAAATAGTTCAGAGACCAGTAGTTAGAGTTAGTGAGTGCAGGAATTATTAATCTGAACAGATGGTGAGGGTGAATTTAGAAATAGAATAGGATAGGAGATTAAATAGGATTAACTGAAACTTACATACTGAACTTATTTCAAGAAATGTTTCTAGTTTAAATAAATTTTACTTTGTTTGTTAAAGCAACCTGTGTGAGAAGCAGTACTTTACATATTGTCAGGTAAAACATAAAGGTGTTTATTAACATAAAATGGGGATAATATAAATCCCAGGGACAGTGTGAGAGTTGTAAGGGTAAGGGTTATAGAGGGAAAACTCCTAACCTTACAAAAACACATCCACAGCTCCAGAAAGAGGGCAAAAAAGAAGGCCCTATGAGGGGAGGGTGTGACAGAAACCTCAGCCCACACCTCCAGATAACCTCCCCAGTGGTTTCATGTAGATGTTGAACAGCATGGGGGATAAAATACAGCCCTGTGGAACCAGAAGCATAAGGCATGGAGCAATAATCCTCCAGCACCACCTTCTGGAATTACCCATCCAAGTAAGAGCGGAAACACTGCAGTGCAGTGCCTCCAACTCCCAACCCAGACAACCTATCCAGAAGGATACCATGGTAGATGGTATCGAAAGCCACCAAAAGCTCCAAGGGAATCAACAGTTACTTTTGTTAGGCCAATGACATGTTGAGACAACCCCATGGTTGACATGGCAGCCATAAAGTCCAAAGCGACCCTGGATACAGCAGCCTTGACATGGACGTTGAGATCCCGCATAACCATCATTCTAGGGGTCCTCAGCACCAAATCTGGGACCACCTCTGTCAGCTCAGGCAGACTGATGACAGGTAACTTTCCCCATCATTACATCTCCATGTTAGGAAAAACTCTATTGTAAAAGGCACAGGACCCCAACCAATATGACTACCCCCTCATTATATCTTTCATTTGTTTCCAGTATGTAATGTTCTTTTCTTTTCTTTCTTTCTTTTTTTGAGCTTTTAAGACAGACTGGATGGCAAATAAAAATAGATAAAGCACTGCCATGTCTGATGCTTTGCAAAGCAGCACAGTCAAAATCACCACCTTCATCATTTAAAGGACCATTAATTCATTCATTCACATTACATGATAACCAGTCTTCCACAATTTCAGCCTTCCTCTCTTGACACCGTGACTGGAACAACAACAAAAACTCAACAGAGCCTGCTAACCCAGTGAGACTGAGAACCTATATATATGCTAGCTGTCACTGATTCATCAGTTGCACCTGGGTCTGCCTTGTCAGTAGCCACAGCTGGGCCTTCCTCCTTCTTAATAGATCCTTGCTCCTGAGTGGGTGAAAGGGGTCTTCTGGCAGTAAGGCAGGCACTCTGACATTGGCTCTGAGTGTGTCACCTGGTCCATCACCACCAGTCCTCTGGTGAGCTGTGGGCAGGGGGTGGACACTCTGGAACCATTGCTGGGCTTTGGACAGAGTTGAAGGGGTTCTTGGGGACCACAGAAACATAGGGAGCTACCTTATACTGTCAGGCTATTGGTCCCTCTAGCCCAGTCAGCCTGACTGGCAGGAGCTCTCCAGGGTTTCAGGAAGGAATTTTTCCAGCTCTACCTAGAGATGCTGTGGATTGAACCTGGACCTTCTGTATGCAAAGCATGTGCTCTACCACTGAGTCATGCCCCTCCCATGAGGCATCCCTGCCACAAAACTCCTTAAGTTGTCTCAGGTCTACTGCAGGAAAGAGGTGTGCTGAGGGATTGTTGGGCCTAGCCCAAGTGCTGCTGTAGACTATATAGTTTTAAGGTCAGAATCTGATTTCAGAAGTTGATTGGGATTGTTTAGAACCCAGTTTAGTTGTGAGAAGCTCAGAGCCTAGCTCTGAGAGCCTAGCTCTGAGAGCCTAGCTCTGAGAGCCTAGCTCTGCTCTGCCTAGTTTCTCATCTGATGGCAGGCTGAGGAGGGGAGGGTCTAATTTGGTCTGGCTCAGGCTGGGGAATCTTGGAATGGTGGGAGCCCATTCAGCCTGGCTTCCCATCTTATTACAGGCTGAAGAAGAGTGAAATTCTTTTTCCGTCACAACTGCCAGGGAAGACTGTAAGTCAAACCTCTGATTTACAGCCTGGGAATGTGGAAAATGGGCAGGATGAGCACTCCAAAGGGGAGGGTTTTTTTTAGGGGTGTCACCCATGTTGAGATGTCAAGTCAAGAGGGTGGAACAGAGATGGCCCATTTGCCATAGGGCTTGTTTACAGACTAGAATCCCCTGTCACTTAGTCGGAAGGAGGGCTCTAGCAGCCCCTCTCTTGCATTTAAGCTGGTGCATGAGGCTATGGAACCTTTGCTGGGAACATCTGTCTTTCTTGCTCTAAACTTTTCATCATCTGAGCTGCCCAAAACACTTTCTCACCTCGACTCTCCATTAAATCTGGACCCTTGCCTGTTCAAACCTTGTATCATTGAGAACCTGCCATGGAATATAATGCTGGTCTTTTCATAAACCCCAGATTCTTGTTTGCCTTGAACCATGTATCTTCATCTTAGAGTGCTCAGAATGTATTCTGGCCCAGACGACTCAGGACCCTTAGACAGTTGTTTGTGTTGACACAAGTAAAGTGGAGATTCTGATGTAGAATCTACTGTTGGACCTGATCTCTACCTATATGTGCATTTCTAGTCTTGAAACTAGAATCACATCTTGGACCATGTCTTGAATTGCTTGGAATGTTTTCTTGCCTGGATTTGTCATGACCCTTGACCTTGCCTTGTATTCTGAGCCATAGAAATCCCAACTTGGAAACTGTTGTTGGACTGCTGTCTGAAACGGTTGTAGTTGTTAGCCTTGAACTGTTTCTTGAAGTAAGCAATGTGCCTATAGCTTTTGCATTAGCTATATGATTTATAAGGAGCTGTAACTGTTAAGCTCTTGCCATAAGATAATAAGTCTCACTGATTTGGGTGTTCTGTTCCAGAGAGTGTGCCAGAAAGATGGGCCATGACAGGGATAGGACTCCACCTCCTCTGAAGGGTCTCCCCTGGACTTGGGTTGGCCAGGAGGCACCTGACACTTTTGAACCTACAAGCAACATGGGTGTGCTTACTGCATACTTTTTTACCACAGACCGAATAGTTCTTGGTGGGTCACAACCTGACATAAAGTGGGCCACACCAGTAGTACAGAGTGCCAAGGAAAAAGCTGTACATAATGGAAATCTAAAATGGCTACTGCTGGGCACTTTTGCATTAGTGGGAGATTTAAAATGGCTGCTGGTGGACACTTGCACGTTAGTAGAAGTTGTTAAAGTCCTGTCAAAATGGCATGAGGCAGCATGTAGTAGAGGAGGTGATATGACAGAGAAAGCATTTTAAAAATAAAAAAAAATAAAGGCAGGCCTTTGGTCTGAAATGCTGAAGACTACTAGTATGGCTCGTCATAAAAACATTTCAGAATATCTAACCAATTAGCATAGACCTAAGCTTGGGCCTATTCCCTTGGTTCTGCCCTATATTCACCTCCATTTCGTTAACAGCAGGACTGATGAATCAGTTCTGATGCTTCATCCCTCTCCATTCATAGATGTCAAATAAACCTGAGCTAAAATATCCCTCTTGGCTCCCTTCTACTGATGTCGCTCATTGTTGTATCCCTTAATGTTTCAGATTTCATCACATACTTTAAAGGGTCAGTCTCACACATTTGGGTTATTGACAGGGTGCTAACTTTTAGAGAAAGGGGATTTCTTAAGTGCAAATGTGATGTAGTGTTTCATTTTGTTGTAACACCCTAGATGCAATGTGTATATTAGCTGGCCTTCTCTGCTTGAAATAATAGATTGTGATATTGCTTTGCTCATAGGGTGTTTATTTTTTTAGCAGAAGAACAGAATGACAGTAGGCTGCAGATCCTAGCCTGCTCCTCAAAATTACATGGCTTCACACCTATAGCAGTATGCATAAAGTTTGCATGTGCTAATTTACATAAATAAATGCAAATTTAGAAATTATTATAATTTACTTGCGTGCGTGCGCACACACACACACATATATATATATATATAGAGAGAGAGAGAGAGAGAGAGAGAGACCAAGACACAGATACAGCCTCCTTGATGTCTAAAAGGGGGTAACTACCCACATATAGATGTTCACATGCAGGCACTCCACAAGATTGGGACCTCTGATTGCACAAAGGTCCCAACTGCATGGAGCACCTATGTATGTATATAGTCTCACAAATGTAGGATCCTCTTTGCAGACATCACGGTGAACACTCGTACATGGGGGGTGGGGAGCAGCATCGTGTATAATGTCAGGGTGAGGCTGGTGGCATCACCCCATTCTGCCCTTCTCTATGCTTTTTGTGTATGCAGGGGAAAGGTCTGAAAAGGTATGTTCACATTTTTGCACATGTGTGTCACTGAAGTGCATCATGGGAATATGCCCTGATGTAAAGAGGTTACCACATGTACTTTGTTTATAGCAATCCACATCTGAGCATACACAAAGATGGCAGGGTTTGGATGCTTAGTCATACAGAACATGGATGTGCTGAAAATATAAATGAACACGTAATCAATCTCGGTTTGAATTCTGAAAATATTAAGTTTGTTGGACACAAAATTATTGTAAATTTGAGAATTTTGATCCTACTACTGATAGGAAACTACAAATATACCAAGTTTAACCAACTGTGAAGGGCATTCATTAAGTGTGGCTGGCATATGCACTTTGAGGTGTGTGTACAATAAAAGCAGTGCATAGGAACACAGTAGTTTCTAAGTCCACTTCCTCTGCTAGCATTCTATGGTACATTTGTACTGGTATACAGTTGACCTCAGCTCCTGTGTCTAATTTGAACTGACACTTTTTATTGTCTGCCAACTTTTATATCCACATTGGCTTCTTTTTGTTCATTGTCTGCCCTTGTTAGTGATATCGGAAACAGTGAACTTCTGCTGCCTCTTGCTTCTGGAGGTCTCTCTCTCTCTCTCTCTCTCTCTCTCTCTCTCCTCTCTCTCTCTCTCTCTCTCACTCTCATTCACTTTCCTAAAACTTCAGTATGCTTCAAACATTGCAAACTGCACTGTAGGATTCTGTCTTTCCTCTGAAGACAGCTATCTTGAGGACCGTAGCTCAATGGTATAGCAAATGCTTTGCATACAGAAGGTCCCAGGTTCAATTCCCAGAAACTTCAGGAAGGGCTGGAAAAATTGCTGCCTGAAACTTTGGAGATCCGCTGCCAGTCAGTGTCAAGTATACTGGGTTAGATGGACCAATGGTCTGACTCAGCATAATGCAGCTTCCTCTTTTCCTACAGTTTGCCACTTTCAGCCCTGGCCCTGAAGATATCTCTGTCTTTCTGTACAATGCCCATCTAGAACCGTGCAGTCATTGTTCTTCAGACTATTAGTCTGCTTATGTGCTTGCAAAAATTACTTCTATCAACTCCCTTTAATGGGCTCAATTTTCTGCAATATATCAATTTTCAAAATTTATGGAAGTAATTTGTCTGGTGCTGGAGGCCATCACTGTTCTCCACTATGATATTTGCAGTTTTTAGCTCTGCTTTTCTTCTGACATCATGTTTGATGGTTGGTCTCTCTCCAACACCATTTTGTCTTAACAACAACATGTATTCAGTTTTCCATTACTTTCTTTACAACAGTGTGGAGTGAACTCCACTGCCCCCTCTAGTAGCCTAAGAGAATGCATTCCTGACTTGTTCTATATACACTGAAAATATACATTAATTGACAGTGGCTCATCAGGGTCTTTCAAGTTGAATCTGGATATAGGCCTTTCCCAGCCCAATCTGGAGATTCCAGAACCTGAACCTGGGACTTTCTATTTCTATGTATTTATTTATGACATTTCTATACCACCCAATAGCCAAAGCTCTCTGGGCGGCTCACAACAATTAAAACCATAAAATGCAACATGACAAACTATAATGTAAAAGTTTAAAACTACAGTATAAAATTAAAATAAAGACCAAAATAAAACCTAGCAGCAGTGCAAAGATTTTTAAAAAACAGTTACAGATTTTAAACAACAGAAAATAAAAGACTAAAATGCCTGGGAAAATAAGAAGGTCTTCACCTGGTGCCAAAAAGACCACAATGTAGGCACCAGGCAAGCCTATCTGGGAAGCTCATTCCACAACTGAGGTGCCACAACAGAAAAGGCCCTCTTCTTAGTAGCCACCAGGGATGTTGAAGAGTCCTTGGTCTCGAGTCACGAGTCGAGTCACGAGTCTTTGGAACCGAGTCTCAAGTCCAAGTCCGAGTCCTTGGTCCAAAATGGTGATTCACAAGTCCCGAGTCCTGAGTCACTCCCAAAACTGACTCCACGAGTCCCTATTAAAATCAATGGGGTTTCCCCCCAACAAAATAAGGCTACTTCAGATGTGTGGTTTAAATAAATTCTAGGCACAAGTGTGCCTTTTTATTTCAAAACTCTGCAACTGATTTTGGCAAGAACAGACCAGGCAGACAAACCCAAAATAACCAGACAGGCAAAGGAGGCAGGGAACCCCAAAGCAGGCAGGCAGAGGCCTTTGTCTTGGACAATTCAAACTGTGGAACTGGTTAAGAAGAGACCAGGCAGGCAGAGGAGGCTGGGAACCCCAAACAGGCAGGCAGAGGCAGCCAAACCCAAAATGTCTGACCCTAACCCTAACCGCCCACAACAACACATCAGTCAAAATAAATCTCAACACATCGTTGGGGCTGTGCTCCTGGTAGCTGTCCATAGTAGCCGAGCAGTGGCGCACCTCGCTTCCATGCGCTCTTCACCGGTGATCGCGCTCCTTCTGGCACAGCCAGAAGACTCGTCAACAACCCAGGGATGTTGACGAGTCCTTGTTCTCGAGTCCCGAGTCGAGTCTCGAGTCCCATTAAAAATATTGGGACTCGAGTCAGACTCGAGTCAGAGGGGGGACTCAGTCCGACTCACGAGTCGAGTCCTCGAGTCCGAGTCCCCATCCCTGGTAGCCACTCACCTCACTTCATTTGATGGGGGCTTGCTGCCCTAACACATTACAGTAATCCAGATGAGAGATTACCAGAGCATGGATAACTGTAGCTAGGCTATCTCTGCCCATATAAGGATGTGGTTGGTATATGAGCCTATGATGATAGAAAATGCTCCATGCAACTGAGTCTGGGGCAGATGAACAACCCACTAAGAGTACCTCCACCTTGTCTGGCTTGAGTCTCAGTTTATTGGCCCTTATCAAGCCCATTACCATGCCCAGGCACAGATTCAAAACAACCACTGTCTCACCTCACCTGGATTTGATGAAACAGAGAGATAGAGCTGGGTGTCATCCACATATTGATGATACCTCAGCCCACACCTCCAGATAACCTCCTCCAGTGATTTCATGTAGATGTTGAACAGCATGGGGGATAAAATACAGCCCTATGGCACCCCATGGCATAACTGCCAAGGGACAGAGCAACAATCCCCAGCACCATCATCTCGTATAGGCCATCCAAATAGGAGTGGAAACATTGCCACACAATGCCTCCAACTCCCAACTAGTGATGTAAACTAAGCGGTAGCTTACCTGCTCTCGGGGGTGCTCCGGAGCACCCCCCACCTGCTCTCGCTGTGCTCTCGCCACTCTCAGCGCCAGGGAACCGGAAGTGACACGACGGGTTCCCCGTCGTGTCAGTTCCGGTTCCCCTGGCGCTGCATTTTTAGCGTAAAAACCAGGGAAACCCAGCTTAAAATGGCCACGAATAGCAAATCGCGGCCGTTTCAAGATGGGTTGCCCTGCTTTTTATGCTAAAAACGCAGCGCCAGGGGAACCGGAACTGACGCGCCGGGGAACTGAAGCTCCTTTCCCCGGTGCGGTGTGGATCGAGCGGCGGGAAGGTAAGTCGCAAGAGTCTCGGGGGGGGGCAAGTGAGCCGCTTTCGGACCACTTTCAGCCCCCCCCAAGACTCACGGATACATCCCTACCCCCAACCCAGACAATCTATCCAGAAGAATACCATGGTTGATGGTATTGAAAGCCACCAAGCGGTCCAAGAGAATCAACAGGATTGCACTCCCTCTGACCCTGCCTTGACAAAGGTCATCACACAGGGTGACCAAGGCAATTTCTATTCCAAAACCAAGCCTGAAAGTCAATTGAAATTAATCAAAATAATTAGTTTAATTCAAGAGTGCCTGGAATTGACCAGCAACTACCTGCTCAAGAACCTTACCTAGGAAAGGGATATTCTCAGTGGCTTGTCAAAGGCAACGTAATGAGTTTGCGGTTGAGCTGATTGAACCAAAAATGTCTCAGCTCCGTGTTCATACAATTAGTCACTCCACTACATTGGTTCTTAAAAGAAAATTAGGAGGACATAACTTGTTTGTTTTTTAAAGTAAATAATAAAGACATGTTTCTTTCCAAATTGGTTATTATAACAGAATGTAATTATGGAACTGGAAGCATTGAAAAAAAAATGATTAAAAGAGAGAATGTTTAATTAATTCTCATTAATTAGTTAATGTTTGCACAGCACTCAAAAAAACAACAACCCTAACTCTGTATTAGAAAGCTTCAAACTAAATGATGAGGAACCATGGAGGTGAGATATGAGTGAACTTTGCATGAGATTCAGAAGAGAGGCTTTTTTCATATATATATTTTCAGACAGAGGACAATACATTGGATAGAAGGAAGGATGCTTATGCAGTACTCCCCTGATTACTACACAGCTAATAAAATCTAATTTCTAAACAGATAGGTGCTGGAGCTCAGACCTGGCCTGCATCAAGGCAGTTAATACTTCAGGTCCAATGTATAAAAACTGTCTGGAACCCCCAAGCTCTCATCCAGTCTGTGTTATTACTCTCAACTCCTTGGGGAACCAAGAAGAAGATCTGGTTCAGACTGACAGAGAGTCAATAGCCTGAGTCATCACTGCATTCCAGAGATCAACCAAGATGCCAATAGGATCACTGACCAGGTCAGTCAGAAAATCACCAAGAGAAATCAGGAAACCATCTGGATCCATGAGCCTCCATACATGGACCATTCTAATAGGTCCTCCATCCCTACCCTATCAGACTCAAGGCTGTCACACTAGTCTAAATGTAACCACTGCTTTATTTAAGGCCTTTAGCCTATAAGTAGGTCTGGTGGGATGGATATCATTTCTAATAATATTTTTCCCCAATCGTTATGTTTACATTGTATTTTAATGTATTGGTTTAAATAAATTTTAATTGATTCTGTAAGCCACCCTGAGAGTCATATTTTTCATAGAAAGGCAGGGTACAAATAAAAATAAATAGCCAGATAGTAATCAGTCCATAACAAGGGAATTACCTCGGGCTCCCCCATCCGCTGATCACCTTATTCTTGTCCAGGACAGAAAACTATCCAGATTTATGGCCTGCTGCTATATGGGATGGGCCAGATATAATCAGAAGCAGGCTCATGGAGGGGAAGGGGTGCAGACACGCATTTATAATCAACTTGATTGAAATATCCATGGTGGGGGGAAATGCTCAGAGGAGGCTGGATCAAAACCACTTACCATTTTCATGCAACTATTTGACAAGACCCCATTGGAGATGGTCCAGCAATATTCTGCTAAACAGAAGAAAGAAAAAAACCTAGAAGATGAATAAAGGTGACTTCCTCCCCACTCTCTTTGATCATTTTCCAGAAACTCTCAGATTCGTCCCTTTATTTCTTCTCCTCTTTTTTTTTTTTTAAATGGAGAAAACAAATTGCACCCAGGCAAATGTCACTCCCACTTGTACGACAAGGTCTCCTCCCACTAACAGCAAATTTCCTAACAAGCTGTAAACCCTCAGAGGAGCAAAATGTTACACAACCTTAAATCTAGACACACTCCTATAAAGCACATAGGCTTCTGGCATCTGGCATTGTAGAATTGAGCATCCTTGCTACACTACTTAAATTTTATAGCATGTTCAGTGACTGTCTGATGTGCTGATTAAAAAATAATAATAAAAGCACTTGGCACAAAAACAGTCTGTGCTTAGAATCCCTTTGATTTATAGGCTATTACCTGCATTAACCTGGGATCTCAAATGGAACACTTTGCATTCAGGGAATTAAAACCTGTGAAAAGAACACCCTTCACACTTGGGGATTTGGGTCTGTGTGGCTTCAGAAGGAAGAGGTGGGGATTCCTTTGGTCTGAAATACAGTCATGCCTTGGATTGAGAGCATAATTCGTTCCGGAAACGTGCTTGTAATCCAAAACACTCGTATATCAAAATGAAATTTCCCCCAAAAAAATTGGTACAGAGATTTTTAATTTAAGCCGTACTATAGTACTTGTATTGCAAGACGTCGCTTGTATATCAAGTAAAAAAAAAAATTAAATAAATATTTAAAAATTTGCTTGTCTTGCAAAACGCTCTCAAACCAAGTTACTTGCAATCCAAGGTATTACTGTACATGCACTTCTCATGTCTCATTACATATGAAGGGTACACGCATGTGAAAGTCAGCGTGCATCTGTTGCATTAGGCAACTAAGGCAGTGATCCTATGCATGTTTAGACGGGGGGGGGGAATCCTACAACTCCCAGCATGCCCCAGCCAGCATGGCCGGCTGGGGCATGCTGGGAATTGTAGGACTTTTCTCTCCCTAAACATGCATAGGATTGCGCCCTAAGTCACAAGTTATACCCAAACAGGGTTTATTTTTTATCATCACAACATGCAGAACTGCTGCATGCGATGCATGCTTACTCAGAAATAAGTCTCATCATTTTCTTACTCCCTAGTACAGCCTTCCCCAACCTGGTGCCTGCCTTCCGCCTGTTTCAGACCAACTCCCAACAGCTCCAGCCAGCATGGACAATGGTCAGGAATGCTGGGAATTGTAGTTCAAAGCATGGAGGGCCTCCGGTTGGGGAAGGCGGCCCTAGTAAGTGCGGTTAGGATTGCAGTCAGGGCCGGTGCTACCCTTAGGCCAACTAGGCAGCCGCCTAGGGCGCAGGGCTAAAGGGGGCGCCAGAAACACCTTGTAAAAAAATACAGCATGCTCAAGTGGGAAGGGGGGGCGCTAAATACCTGATCTTGCCTAGGGCACCAAACTGCCTTGCACCGGTCCTGATTGCAGTCACTTAGGTCCAGGCCAAATGCCCAAATCTCTTTGCTTTCACTTCCTTTCTCTGGGCTGTCACACTACATTAACCAGCAAGCAGTGTGTCAATCCTGTTATTTACAGGCACAGCTAAGTACTATAGAACATTGATTCTCTCTCAACCTTTTTTGCCCCATGCACCCTTTTCATCATATGTCAGAGTGTCATTCCCCACTTTCCAAGATTGTCTGACTCAAAAGTTGCATTCCAAATAATATGCATATAATATATAATAACTATTTCCACAGATAACAAGTGAAATATTTATCTTTATTTTTTAATTTAATCTGTGCCATACAATAAGATGTGATGAATGGTTGGTTACTTTTTGTTTATGTGATCAAAATCCAACTGTCACTTCTTCAGTTACTAAATTCTTCCTAGCTGCTATGAAAAGGAGGGGATTTTGGGTAGGGGAACAAGTGAGAGCTGTTTTGTTCATAATCATGTATGATTATTCTTTCTGCGATTTGGAATGTAAAGTGTATATGTTGGGTCATATGACCGTAATAAACAGATGATGATGATGATGATGATCTGTAGATTATGTACAATCTGTAGAAATGTAATTTGTAGAAAGATCAGTATTCCAACAGTTTGAGTCTGTGGTCCCAATTCCCCAGCTGAAACCCCCAAATCCCCCCCCTGGGGGGAACTGCCCCCTGGTTGAGAACCCCTGCTATAGAACATAATGTCCCTTTAAAATATGCAGAATAGGCAACTGAGAAGGCCTCATTCCCTTCCAGTCTTTCAGTTGGTAGCCTCATTTCTTCTTGGGAGTCACATGCCAAAGTGGGTGTAGCCAGAGTTGGCAGTGGGTGGGACTGGAGACACCCGACACACTGTCACTCCCAGTTTTCTTCTAACATAAACAACTTAGAACAGGTTAAAACAACAAACTCTCTTTATTATAGTGAAATGGTATCACAAGCAATCCTTCAGAGTTTGTGGCATGGAAACTTCACAGAGGATACAGTCCCAATAAATTTTAGTTCAATTAGGAGCAAAAGACGAGGTTGTAAAGCCAGCATTAGGTTTCAAGACACAATCCAAACAAAAGCTGGAAACAGGATTCTGAAAACCAGCGATGTAGTCTAAGACAGAGTTTCAAAGGAACAGGTTTCTAGAAATCCAAGTGTTCAGCATTCAGGGATAATTTCCAAGACAAGGTCCCACGAACATGGGAGTCAAGGCAAGCCAAAAGATCAAGGTTCAGGAATAGTCCAAACAAGAGAGTTCTCTGGTATTAAAGGTGTTGTATTCATGAAGCTCCCTGGGCTCTGCAATTGCTTTTCAACAGAGGTGGGGCACCTAGAGCTCTTCACCAGTACACCAATCCCTGCAAGCAAACTTTGTAAATGTGCACTACTCCTAAGGGGCCTTTTTTCTTCCAATCTCTTTAGATACAGGTTTGAAACCCTCCCTTCCTCAGCCACAACTCCAACCTTGTTGTTTCCCACAGAGAGATTCCCAGCCCCCTGCACTGAAGGCCTACTTTCCAAGGTAGAATCTTGCAGCTGCCAGGGAGTATCAAACTCCTCCAGTCTATTCTCCTCTGGGAAGGCAGGCAGAAACAGGCTTTCTTTCACCATTCTGATATTCCACTGTCAGGGCAGCCCCTAAACTATCAGTTCCTTCTATGTCTGAGTCTGAATCCTCCTCCAAGGCCACAGTACCAGACCCAGGGGAAGGCATAATGCGGGAAGGTAGGACACACACACTTAGGGATAAGTGGATCAGCAAAGCTTGAACTTGTCGAGGTCCTCCAGATTCCACTTGAAGCCAATTCTGACTCATTTCCTGCTGAACATCAGGAAAAACTTCATGACTGTTACAGCAATATGACAACGGGACCAACTTCCTAGGGAGGTGGTGGACTCTCCCACACTGGAGGCATCGAAGGAGCAGCTGGACAGCCATCTGTCACTGTCAGGGATGCTTTGACTTGGATTCCTGCATTGAGCAGGGGGTTGGACTTGATGGCCTTATAGGCCCCTTCCAACTCTACTATTCTATGATTGCGAGTTTTGTGGGGGGGGTTGCACAAAGATTTGTGTGCATTTTCCCAATTGTATGCATCAATTGTGTACATATTTTATTTTAAATGTACGCCTCTTATCTCCCGGTGATTAAAGTGTGTTTGTTTGCATTTTTCAAAAGTACGCATTTTCATGTGCATTTTTCAAAAGTACATATTTTCAACACTTTGTTTGTTTGAAAATCACATCACAAGCTTGGAAATGTAAGGACTTTGACCACAGACTGTGTTTGAGTCCACATTCAGTTCCAGGATGCATTAACTAGGTAAATTCTGTTTAAAAAAATGAACTGCAACAAATTTCATACACATACTCTTTTTCTCTTAAGATCATCGCTGTCGTTGTGTCCCCCCCCCCCATTCTCTCTTAAGAATCTAAGGGAGAAAAGCATTCTTCAGGCATCTGGCATGGGTGTATGTAAGCTCTACATGTGAGGAAGGGAAGCAGAATTGAGTGTGCTAGCTCCACCCCTCCACCTCTGTCCTTGTCGTCCCCTACACATGGAGGGGGACTGTGCGCGTGGGAGCGCTCCCTCTTCCCATGGAGGCTCTTCCAATGTTTTAGAACCCTGGCTTTCCTGTGAAGACTCTGCCCCACACATATGGAGGGTGATGAGAACAGGAAGGGAGGAGAACAAGAATGCTCATCCCCACTTCCTCTCCCCTCAGGCAGAGATTAAAAGCTTGCCAAAGGCCTGAAGAGGACTAAATATTCTATAGTGAGGAATAGCAGGGACAAATGGGGGACCATCACAAGTTGAACTGGTGCACATGTGTGTCCTGTTGGAAATGGATGCACACATCGGTCTATCTGCAGAAGTGTTGTGCTAAATGATGCCCTAAGATCAGGGCTTTTTTTCTGGTGGAACTCACCGGAACTGAGTTCCAGCACCTTTTCTTCTATTAATTGCATTACAATTTAATCGCCATCTACTCCCGAGGAAATGTAATCCAAGTGTTCCGGTACCCTTTTCTCCAGAAAAAAAGCACTGCCTAAGATTAAGACCCTAACCTGGTGTAGGAATCAATATTTATTTATTTATTTATTTAGGAAATGTCTCACCTGATTTCATTATAAAATACCGGCCAGATGGGCGATTAATAAATATAAGAAATAAATAAATAAAATAATCCCCAAGTAAGGAATCATGGTGCCTACACAATCTATAATCATGGCAGTCTTGCTATAGGAGACTCTGCAGAGACAAGGGAAGGAGAAATGAGGGGTGAAATCTTAAGGCATTAGGAGGGGTCCACTGGATATGCTGGACTGCAGCCTACTATCAAAGAATGGCAGCTGAATGAAAGTAGCTGGGATGGATGGAGACACAGGGTAGGATGAAAATGTTGATTATGAGTGAAGCCTTCTTTTATGTTATAGGGGAAAGGCTGATAGTGAAGGGGCCTAAGGGTGCTGTAGGCTTAGAGCCCAGATGGATATCAGTTTGGTCTAACCAGGAACCCACTATAGAGCCCTGTTCAGACCTTCTGCATGGGCACAATAAACGTGCAGAGAGGAGGGACATGGACTAAGACACAGATACAACCTCCTTGATGTCTAAAAGGGGGTAACTACCCGCTTATAGCTGTTCACATGCAGGCACTCCACAAGATTGGGACCTCCGATTGCACAGAGGTCCCAATTGCATGGAGCACCTATGTATGTATATAGTCTCACAAATGTAGGAGCCTCTTTGTGGACATCATGGTGAACACTCGTACATGGGGGTGGGGAGCGGCATCGTATACAAAGTTAGGGTGAGGCTAGTGGCATCACCCCATTCTGCCCTTCTCTATGCTTTTTTGTGTATGCATGGAGAAGGTCTGAGCAGGACTTAGGTCTTTATGTATTTGCATTAACTAAATATGCAGATGTCTACACCTGTGCCTGATAACAGCTCCTCCTAAACCATCTATCAGAGTACATGTATGGATTCTTTTCCTATCCTCCTTCTGTGGAAATGCTTATATTACAGACAGAGACAGCCTCCTTCAGTGACACAATTTCTTCCCTTCATAACATTTCTGGGGTGTTTGTCTTTGAGATTAATTTGTGTGATGTTTCCATTAACAAACTCTAATTAAAATGTCTAATAAAAACCAGTCATTCATTTAAAAAAAATAAAAGCAAGAACAGTGATTGAATTCCTATGCTAAATGAACATTATGTCTTTTCATAGGACTCCTTAATTGCTCCTGCCTTTTATTATTTTTACAGATATATTAAACAAATTAAATCGAATGCGTAATTGTATTTAGCACAAATGCTGGAAAGCTGTTCCAAAATATCCATTATGATATAAAAGTATTTTAATTAGAGATGGGTGAACCTGGCCATCTCAATTCAGATTGAGCTTGCTCTTTCTGAGCATTTCAGAAAATTCTGGGGTGGGGGGACATGGGCTTATTCCAAAAGTTGTCTGATAACTCAGAAAGACCCTAGTCCAGTGTTCTCCAACCTTGGGTCCCCAGATGTTTTTGGCCTACAACTCCCAGCATGCCCCAGCCAGCTACGCTGCCCTAGTCATTAAGAATCAAGAGAAGGATAAGCTTTCCACTCCTTATCTTTCCCCCAAGCATACCCCCAACAGATTTGGTGACCACTTATATATTGTCCCAAAAGTGGAACTGCATCACCAAAAATTGAGGACAAAAATATTATACAAAAAGAGATAATTAAGGTAGTTGATGACACAGTTACCTGTTTTGAGGAGGTAACTGAGCCTGAAATCCTATACCCACTTACCTGGAAGTAAATGCCACTGAACTCAAAGAGAATTACTTCTAAATGCACATTATAGATTATGCCATAAAAGCCCTGGTCTGAGAACTTTACCAAAGTTCTCAAAGTTTTTCATACCTGGGAGAGAAACAACTTGAGAATTTAAAAATTCAAATGTGGAAGGAAGCAGAACTGACAGATTCACCCATTCCTACTTGCACATTCAGCATGAAGGTCTGAAAGGGACTGCCATATGCGTTCGGGTGAACATGCTTAGAAGCTTCCACATGATCAGGAACACTGCATTATCAGGGTTCCTGATCACGCCGTTGTGCTGAAGGCACGGAGTCCTGAAAAGGAGCACACACGGGGGTATTGGAGGTGTGCACCCCTGCCCCCTACTCACTTGTAGCCCTCAGGTGTTCCAGTGAATACCTGAAGAGGGCTAGCATCCCACATTGTGATGTGTGAACTTATCCTAAGTGCCTTTGTTATTTACTTGGAAAATAATGAGCTCAGCCACCCATGTAGGCTCAGGTGAGAGTTCTCCTTCAAAGCAAACTCTCATTCCATGGAAACACGCTTTTGCACACATGCAACATCATCAAACTGCATATTGGGCGCTGCAGCTTGGAAGTACTACGTAGTGCCTCCTCAGAGCTAGAGCTGCAGTGGCAGCAGGGACAACGAGGGAAGCTAAGGAGACTGTGTAGGCCAACCAAAAATTTAGGGGTGGGGCGTGGTTGCTGAGTCCTCCTTCCTGTTGTGGAGGCAGAGCGGCGGCAGCAGCGAGGAGGAAAGCAGCGCTACGTTAGGCAAGGAAAGGGTTAATCCCGCCAATATAGCACGTTCGCAGAAATGGCCGTGTTTGGAGAAAGACTGTGCATGCTCAGGACAGGAGCCTGCAATCAGTTCTGAACTTAACAGTGAATTAATAAACTGCCGGTCCAGGCTCCTTAAAAAGGCGAGCATCACGAATGGGGGAGGTCTGACCAGGGAGCAGACAAATTATGAAATTCAGTGGCATCGCTATTCACAACAATATGCTACATGGGGAGCGGCAGTTCCTGAATACTGGATTGCAGTATCTGGGCGGGGGGGACGGGACGGGACGGGACACACCTGATAGGCATGAACTGCTCGCCTCGCTTGCTGAACCACTGGCAAGAGTTAAAAAAATGGGGAAGGTACCACATCTGTTGGTGGGTTCCCTGAGAGAAGAAGTGTGGTCCACGTCCTCTTGAGGAACAGTGGTGTATGCCTCTGTCTGTGCTAAGATTTATGAACAGAAAGAAACAAATGAGGCAAAAGAGAGGTGGAGTTGTTTAGTTTGGAGAAAGACCAGTGATATGTGAAACGACCGTGCACTTAATCTTAGCCAAATGAGGCTGTCAGCTCTTTCTTTCTCTAACCTGCCTCAGCATTTTGCACTACCAGGGAATGTTCCCTGAGTGTAGGCCACAAGATGGTGAATTGAAAAACACATTTATTTAGCATTTCCTTCTTCTTTAAAACAAAATACAGGCTCTTGAAGTGCACACACACGCACACGCACACGCACATGCACACATACTTACACGTGTACGTGTGTGTGTGTGTGTGTGTGCGTGTAGCCACTCATACCACACACCCATCTCTGCAAACTGCTATCATCAAGCCTCTCTATTAAATCACAGAGGGGGAAATCATGTTTAACAGGGACTATGTTTTTGAACTGAGCAAAATCTCAGCGGCCAGAAAAAACTCATTAGCTCATCCCCCACCCCCACCCCGGCTGAAAAGCAGCAATAGCATCAGCAGCGGCGCCCTGTCCTTCTGCACCTCTCCAGTGGGAGAGAACCTGCTTTGCTGCACCCCGTGGGAGGACAGCAGCAGACAGCACCGCAGCCTCCCCCTCTTCTCTCCCCATCCCCTTCTCCTTCGCTATGATTTTTTGTGAGGGGGCAGGAGGAGCTCTCAGTTCCCCCCCCCCTTTAAAATCTCTGCTCTGTCTCTCCTTCACACCTGTGCATAGCTAAATGGACGGGGAACACAACTTTTTTTTTTTTAAGGGCCATTTCCCTGCACACACACCCTTTCCAACTCCTCCTGCTTCTCCCGCAGGTGCATTTGTGTGTGACACAAGATCATGTTTTCAACACAGTGGAAACTACGCTGTACTGCCCCAACCGTGGTAAATGAGTTTGGCCTAAGTACGGCGATAGCACTCCCTGATAAACCGAAGGGGCTCTACTGTGGATCTTCCCCTGGCCTTCCCGCTGGTTCCTCCTCTGTGTCTGAGTCCTGGCTGTTGCTCAGGGCTGAGGTCTGTGCTGCGTCAAAAAAACTTCTTCCGCATTTCAATAATTCTCATTCTGTTGGCTAGAAAAGCAATTGCTTTGGGGTGGGGCTCAAAGGAGAAGAAAATGTGGGTGAAAATCCTCGTGGGTGGGATGCAGGTTCCTTGCACTTACCATAGTAACAAGGAGGATGGGGGGGGGTGTCGGAAAGAGTCTGCTCTTTCATGGCACAACCATCTTTTGGGACATTCTGCAGCCTCCTCAGATTCCCATGTTTCCGTTCAAGACCAAGTCCTCCCATGGGGATCTTTCAGATCAGGAAGTGCAGGCAGCCAGAGAGGCTGCAGAGCAAGATGGAGCTGTATATAGAATGGAAGGGGGGGGAGGAGGAGGAGGAGGAGGAGGAGGAAGAGGAGATAGCACCCTCTGTCACCTCTCACAATAATAAGGAAAACTCAAACACACCACCAAAGGAAACTCCAAACCAAACGGGCCAGAGAATGATGCAGAACAATGGAAGAAGATGTCCTGGGAAATGGAGGACTGATTTTTGGCACTGCGCTAGTCATAACAGGTAGCCCATTCAGGGCTCACATCACTCATCATTCAGAGCTCACTCATCTGTCAGTTTTGTCGTTAGATTGTATTGGGGAAGTTTTCATTCAGATTTTAATCTTTTAGTCTTGCATGCGGTGGGGTTTTAGCTTGATGTTCCTACAGGTTTTTGGAATCAATTTTATGTTTCTTGTTTTTAAACTGTTGAAAACTGCCCTGCCTTTGCCCTGGATTGTTCGAAACATAAACTTGACGGTTGTACAGATGATACGAGTGAGAAGTACAAAAGAAACTGACCACTGTAATATTGCTATGAAGGATGAGAGAAGTAAACACAAGAAACAGCTACAGTTGAAAAGCAACATAGATTTATTTCCAGGCTTTCATCTTTCATAACTTGTACCTACTTATCTAAAAGAAAGTTCCAGTAGAAATCAATAATGCCCAAGGATTATTATTTTTATCCCATTGAATGCCACTTCTGACCACTAATTGACTGCACTGTACAGGATATGTACAGCTTGAGAGATAAATGCATAATTTTGTGAATATACTCTTCATTGGCTTTCCATGCCCCTTTAAGAGACAAAAATCTGAATTCCACAATTTCTTTACGGTGAGATAAAAATCAAAACCCCATGCTGCATGTTTATGTGTAGAAGAGCTTTCTGACCAAATCCAATTGTGTGTTGCTGTAGGGTGGGGGGAGGCTTAAGCTAAGTGAAAGCCCTTGACATAAATTGGAAGGAAGAAACATTTTGTTTCCATCAGTTAATGTGGAACAAGACATCTGTATACTGCCTGATGTTTTTAATCCTGCCTGAAGTCTTGACAGAAGGTGCACTGAGCATAATACAGAGAGCTAGGCTTCCCCAAGGAGTGAAGAGAAAAATAAAAGGCAGCCAGAACAGATGAAGAGCCCGCTTGGGAGACAAAGGGAAGGAACTGTCAAACCTACCTACTCTCATACATTTTTTGATTGAAGATGGTGTTACAGAGCAGAAGATGGGATATTTCTGGATGGATATGCAAAGACGTGAGAAGAAAATACCTCTTGCATTTTTCTTCTTCCTTAGCTTGGCCCAAAGACATAATTAAAGTAAAACCCACTTTTCTATTCAGGATATTGTTCATACAGAAAACAACTCTTGACTGCTCAGAGAGCAATCAGTGTATGAACATATCCAACATGGTGTAGTAGATAGATGAGAGCAGCCTTCCCCAAACTGGCACCCTCCAGCTATATTGCAGTCCAACACATCTGGTTGGGGAAGGCTGAACTAGAACATCACGCTCGGATGAGAGGAAGTCAACATTTAAATTCCTGGTCAGACATGAAGGCCACCAGCAAGCTTTCAACAAGTTGTTAATTCTTTGCCTAACCTACTCCACAGGTTGTCGGGAAAATAAAATAAAGTCTAAGTATGCCATTCTGTACTCTGTAGAGAAATAGCAGGATAAAACTGAAGAAATTTAGAGCAGGTTTGTAGATAGGTAGATATTTTTCCTGTTATACAATTTGGGGTACAGTTTGCACACCCACCCAGGAGAAAGAGGCGAGACACAGGCATTAGGTGAAACCACAACTGTCAGAGAAATTGGAAAGTGACTCAAGGAATAAAGTATGGATGGGAATTGGGGAGTAAGCTAGAGATGTATGAGAAATTTGTTTCAGTTCATTTTAGATCAGGATTTAGCCAGTTCACACCTTCCAGACTGAACTCAGACTTGGATGCAATCTACAGTCAAAGTCTATTCATTTCCAAGCTTGCAATGTGATTCGCAGACCAAAAAATGCATTCGACTATATGCGTACATTTGAAAATGCGCATGAAAAAATGTGTACTTTTGAAAAATGTGCACAAATACACTTTAATCAATGGGAGGAGATTGTGTACATTTCAAAGATATGCACAATTCATGGGTATATTTGGAAAAATGCACATGGAAATATGAACAGATTTTCAAGCAAAAAGAAAAAAAGCAAAGTTCTCAATCTGATACTGACTCGAGTCAGAACGAGCTTCAAGATGGAATTTTGAGAGAACTTCACTGAGCTTGAGTTTTGCTGATTTGCACATCCCTAGAAAGGATTGTGCCTTTACAGCATATCCCCTTTTCCACTGTTAACTGAACGCTCAAGGAGCTCTAGAGAAATATTGCCTCTAAATCAGAATCTATAAACACCCTCTGAATCTTAGATTTTGTTTTTTAAACAAAACAACGTGAAACATATGAGAAAGGCCAACAAACATGTTTACTTCATGCATACGAGAAAGTTTGATTCTTGTCTATGACAGCCCGTACCTTAATCCTTTCTGTTTGTTTTTTGTTTTTAATTTTTAAGGTGCTCAAAGTATTTAAGGTGCTGCAAGAGTATTGTGAAATGTATTGACAGGTTTTACTAAAGGCTGGGAAACCATCCAAAACAATGTTTGAGTTTCTTCACTTGGATAGCTCAAGTCACTCATGTTTAGGCAGAATAAAGTCCTACAACTCCCAGCATTCCCCAGCCAGCCATTCCCCAAGCCAGACTTTTTTCCTGTCTAAACATGGGATGCCATTTATAGGGTTGTCTGTAAGCCTCCAAACTCAGGATTATGGGCATCCTATACAGAGTGGGAGGAGCACAGGTGCAATCTTCACCTCTGTGCTTCTCCCACCCAGCAAGTCAGCTAGATGACCGATTTGTCCTAACTTCTTCTGATTTCTGGTTCTACAGTTTTCCTGCCTGCTTGCAAGCTTCTCTTCTTACACCCGTCCAACTCTCCCTCCCCACCCCTTAGCCAGTAGGAAGGGCAGGGGAATTTTGCAAAGTTTCTGGTTTCTATAGTAACTAAATTTATTTCCTCTCTTAGGTTTCAGTTTCCTGGGCTGGCTTGTTGTACCTTCTATGGCCTTTTGAACACCCTGGAAAGAAGAGCTTCTAAACAGAAAGCAGTCATTTTATAACTAAAAACAAACACAAAGTGGCTAAACATTTTCATTCCAGGAAAGAAGGAAATAAAAGCCCCTGTGTTCTTTTTCTTTCTGAAATGCATCAAGAGAATTTCTACAGTTGGGTTGCAATTTACAAACCAAGTTCTCCTGGATTTCCTGCAAGATACTTGCTTATACTAATCAGACTACTATGTGCTCTCATTAAGTAATAAGTGTAGGGCAGGCATGAACTTTGCCTTCTATCCCATGGCAGCAAGATCCAGCCAATAACATCTCTAGTAAAATACAGCAGAAGGCTCTGTGTGTGTGTGTGTGTGTGTGTGTTTTGAAAACCTGTTATAGTACAGTATAGTACTCATTTTGCTTAATTTAGTGTGCCAAGGTGACTGAAAATATCCCTTAGAAATATTCCTTGTAATCTAAATGAACCAACAGGAGATAAAAACTTAAAGCCTTATCAGAATAACACAATTAAATTAAATAACCGCAAAGGACCCTGCTATTTTCTTTTAAACGTTATTTGCAATACAGCCTTGTCTTGCCTAATGTGGATGTGATAAACCCAAGGTCATTTTACGTGGAGACTGAAAAATGTAGGGTTTATTCTCACAACGTGTTGAAATGGATGGTTCCAGTGTACGTACGATACGTATATATTTCTATTTATTAAAACATTCTATACTTTATGGACGTTAGGAGCAGAGTAGCCCAGTAGTAGTGCACAAGCCCAGGCTCCCCACTTACCTGGGGAGCCCCTCTTTGTGTGGTGTGCATGGGGTGCCGGCAGGAGCGGGGAGCATCAGGCCCAGGCAGCCCAGGCAGCAGCTTGCAGCTGCAGTACAACAGTGTGGCTTCCGCTAGTCTCAGGCACCAGCACCAGCACCCCAAGAGCCAGCCCGAGACACTGGTTTGCTTTTGGGAGTAGGGCTTTGGGGTGGGCCAGAGTGAGAATCTTCTCCTTCTGGTCTGCTCCTGGGCCATAAATACTGGGGCCAGGCTGTGGCTACATCATTGCCATTGCTGGCATCCCCACCTCTCTGGCCCTTCAAGAGGCAGGGTTTTTGTTTTGTTTTAATTGCCTTCCTATGAACTGATGTGAGCCTCTTAATGGGGCCAGGAAGGAATTTTACCTGCATATCTAATTGGCACACTGAAATGCCTTTGTTGTTATTGTTGTTGTTGTTGTTGCCTTTCCCATAGCAATAATATTAGGATGTTTGTTGTTTCTTTTCTATTTAAGGACTATGGGACTGTTATGTATTGGGGTGCCTTTTCTGTGGCGGCCCCCATACTGTGGAACTCCCTCCCTAATGACATCCGTCATGCCCCCTCTCTGTTGAGCTTCCACTGCTCACTAAAAACATGGTTATTCAGGCAGGAATATGGGGTGGGTTAAGATTTTAAAAGTTATACTGTTTTATACTGTTTTAAATGTATTTATATCATGTATTTTAAATGTATTTTATCATGTTGTACATCGCCCAGAGTGGCTGGTTTTTGCCAGCCAGATGGGCGATTCAGAAATACAACAAATAAATAAATAAATAAATAAAATCTCCTGTCGCAACTTTGCTGGAGGGTGTTGGAGACATTGGGTCAGATCCATTTGTTTGGGGAAACCACCTTAAGGGATCTCAGGGTTCCAGCTTCAAGGCCCAGCCTAACATAGGGTCTGTCATGCCTGCCATATACCCAGGTCACAGAGCAGAGTGTGCCATGGTGGGCTCTCAAGCTTCCTGTATTTTCCATTCACATTGTCCCACCATGTGGGGTGTGATGGTCCTGGTAAGCAGCCAGAAAAGCACTGGAGGTAACAGAATACTATGTGTATGAGATTTATCAATCATGGGGGTGAGGAACTAGAGTGCCTAGGAGAATACTGTTTGAGATCATCAGAGAAGCAGGCATGAGAATTCCTGATGTAGAGAGCAATCCTATGGTCCCTGGGCGAATGTCCCAGGGATCATAGGATTGTCTGGATTCCCCCTTCCGAGGTCGGTTACAGCGCTCCAACCTCGGAAGGGGGAGTCGGAGATCCAACCTGCCTCCCCTGCGCCCTCACAGCCGGAGTGGAAAGAGCCGCACCAGCTGCCCACCAAGGTTGGAAAAGCTACCTCGGAGGAGGAGGAAAGGGGGCATTCTGGTGGGCAGGGAGGGGAGGAGACTGGAGAGGCCAGGATGTCAGTTGTCCCGAGCTTCTTCCAGCCTCCTTCCCTCCCCCTCCAAAGTGCCCTCGCTAGACGGGGTAAAAAGGCCATCTTGCAAAAACTCAAAGATCAGAAGACATGGAGGCAAAGATCTCCTCTGCCACTCTTCCTGCCCTGCACTGGATGATTGGATGCCTCCAAATCTGGGGGCTTCTGATCACCAAGGGTGCAGTCGATAGGATTGTGCCCTTAGTAATTTATTATAAAGCAGACCAATGTTTGGCTATTATTTATGGGTCTGTCAACTCACAGTTGACTGAGTTGGAACAAAAAGAGCTACAGAAAATGGTTTAACTAAGTTCACTTCCGTGGTTTAAAAATAGAGATAGGTCTGAAAAATTTTTCAGTCATCCTATCATATCACATTTAAAATATATCTAGGATATGATTAAGGAGATAAGGGCTCCATCTCTCCAGTCATATCAGTGTTTTTAACCTAAGAAGAGCCCTGCTGGATAAGTAGCTCTAGCATCCTGTTTCCCACAGTGGCCATCCAGATACTTGGAGGCAATAGGTCTTCCTCAAGCAACTGGCATACTGCCTCTGATTCTGGTGGTTTCATATAGCTATCATGATTATGAATAATAGGCCTCCATTGATAAATTTGTCTTACATGAATGTGTACCTTTAAAGGACTCTAAAGTCACACCTTCCAGTATTATGGGTGGCTGGGTGGGGGACTTTTCTCTATCCACTTACTCCACACATTCAGAATTTTACATAACTCTGTCATGTCCTACCCTACCTTTAGTCTTTTCTTTTCTCTTTTTTTCCCTAAACTAAACAGCCCACAAGTGGTTTAGCCTGTTTTCCTATGGAAGGCACTTCACCCCATCACCATTTTGATTGTCCTTCTCAGTTTTTTTTTCTCCAGCTTGACAATATACATTTTGAATGTGGCAACCAGCACTTTACACAGTATCTCAAATATGGCCCCACTACAGGTTTGTTTAAGGACACTGTGATACTGGCAGTTTTATTTTTGAGCCCTGTCCTAATATTTATTTATTTATTTATTTATTTACTGCCCATCAGCCAAAAGGCTCCCTGGGCGGTTTACAAAAACAGTACCAAAAAACCAATAACAACAAAAACATAAACATATTAAAATACACCAAGGTAAGAACAAGCAGCCAAATAAATTCAATCCCGAGGTACAGTGGTGATAATAAAAAGAATGAAAGGAATAAAATAATCCATTAAAATATTGGGTAAATAAAAAGGTCTTCACCTGGCGCATAAAAGAATAGAGGGTAGGCACCAGGCGGACCTCCTTGGGGAGTTGATTCCATAGATGGGGTGCCACAACTGAGAAGGCCCTTTCCCTAGTAGCCACCCTCCTAATACATTTGCATTGATCACAGCTGTCACACAAAGCTGATTTTTTTTTCCATTTAGCTACCCACCACAATCCCAAGATCTCTTTCCTAGTGTGTCACCACCAGTTTAAATTCCATCTGCATATATGTGAAACTCAGATTTTTTTTCCATCCCAATACCGAAGAGTTCTAAATGGAGTAACCTTTGTGGCAGCTTTTATTGTGTTGGTGAGGCATGGATTTAATAGCTTTAAATTATTATTGCTTTTGGGAAAGATGACTGCTTTCTTAACTATGAAGCATGTGTGCAAATGAGAGGAATTAAGAAAGCCAGTATACCAACATTTCCTCAGTAATGGTGCAGATTAGGAAAAGTCTGGTAGAAAGAGAAGTGAAATTTTGCAAACAAAATACATATGTAATGTGGTAAAAACTACGGGTCTGTTTTCTCAATATTATGATGTTTTGAAGACAGCAGTTCCTGCTAAGCAGAAATTATAACAGATTGAGAAAAAGATTTAAATTGCAATATCACAAAAGATGTGTGGGAGTATGAACTTATTAGAAGAAATCAAATATTGTATATGAACCAATTTAAGGGGAAAGTAACTTTAAAGTGACACATCGGTAGTTGAAGACATGAATTAAAGTGAGATGGAGGCATTTGATGTCAGACTGAATGCTGAATGCAGGGCCGGCGCTACCGCTAGGCAGACCCAGGCGGCTGCCTAGGGCGCGTGGCGGAAGAGGGCACAGCGTTTCTGCGCCTCTTCCTCACCTCCGGCGCGCTCCTGCCCCGCCTGCCGCCTCCGCCGCGCCTCCCCGCCCGCCTGCCAGCCACTGCCGCCGCCGCCGCCGCACCTCCCCCCCTGCGCGCGCGCGTCCACCCGCCCGCCACCTACCTACCTTCCCGTCGTTTCTGGAGCCCCGCCTGCGTTGTTTTGGCGGGAGGAGGAACCAGGGCAACAGGGCTTAAACAGCCCTGTTGCCCTGGTTTCCCCGGCAAAAAAAAAAAAAGTGTGGGGGTCCCGTCGCGTCGGAGGAGGAGGAGGCGGCAGCGGCAGCAGCAGCCAGCAGCGGGGGCGGGGGGAAGGTAGGTGGTGGTGGGGCGGCGGCGGCGCGGGGTTTTTTTGCAGAGCAGGGCTGCTTTGCTCCGGAGCCCCCCCCCACGGCACGAGAGGGGGGGGCGCTAAATATAATTTGGCCTAGGGTGCCTAACAGCCCTGCACTGTTCCTGGCTGAATGTGACAACAGGACTATGTCTGGCTTGAGCTTGGTCCAAGCCTGGTCTCCAACTTGAATGCAGAGGACAAGCTAAGTCAGAGTGCACCACGGAAAATGGAATCTATTGAAGAGTAGTTAAGATGAACAACAGAATGTGTGATAAGGTTTAAGGAAGAGAGAGGAAGAGAAACCTTTGGCTATTAGGCAGTATAGAAATGTAATAAATAAATAAACAAACCTGCGATATATGAATAACTGGAATTTGTTTGTCTCTTTCTGGAACAGAAAGTATGGTCAAAATATTACAAGGGAATGCATATTTCCTTTACTGGCGTATTGAATTACCCTGTGTTTTCTTTTCAAGATGAATTAGGAAATTGTGACATGTATATATTGTGTATTATTTTCTTTTTTTTGTTTTATTTGTGACATAAATATATGATTATGTATCTTAGATTTATTTTTTTTATAGCCTTGCCATCAAAGTCACATGCATCCCATCACCCCTCCCATTGGCATTCACACATAGAGCACAACTGTCTGCAGAGAGGAGGCCTCGGTATGTATAGCTGGACATGTGGAAGTCTCTTCTCTGCAGGCGTCAGTGCTCTATGTTTGGATCCCAGTAAGAGGGTCAAATGAGGCATATGATATTGGGGGTGGGGCTACACAACACCCACTAGTGTGTTCATGTCAATCGTTATCTGAATGCCCAAATAGAGCTATTGTGCTTTTCTACACGAGGCTGTTAATCACTGTATCTACTTTCGGCTTCGTCACAACATTGAGATCCAAGCTCTACACAAAAAGCTCTTCCGTTTCCTGCTTTTCTGCTACACAACCTCTAGGTGGAGCTGTGCTATAGCAAATACACCAGGAGAAACAGCGTCATTTTCCCCATTGTAATTTAATACCTCATTTTCCCATTCTAACCCACCCTCCCCATGAGAAAGTGCTCTGAAAAAAACAGAAGAGAAACTGGAGGATCATGACATCATCTAAAGAGCAAGCAGACAGCCCTCACTAAGAAATCATGAGTACACAATAATTGCCTCATGTAGAAAAGCCCAAAGTCTGTTTAATTGTATCTATCAAAATGTATCACTTTACATATCTTTCAGAATAAGGGAAGTGTCCATGTGCAAGTGGGACTGACTGCTAGTGCAACAGGGACTTAGAGATTCTAAAACCAACCTAAAATGAGTGGAAATGCTCATTTCTGGAATGGGGCAGATCATTCCCAATCTAGAAACACTCATTTCCAGGGTTAGTTTTAGAACCTGTAACTCCCCATTGCACAAGCAGTCCATCCCATCCCACTGGCACAACAAATCAGGAACACAACAGCCCAGTTGGATACTGCCCAAAATGTTTAAATTAGAGCTGCATGCAAATGGCCTCTCAAAATTCTCTACCCTATTTGTGGGCAGAGAAATTGAGGGTGGGGGACAATTTCACCAAATTTCTCCAGGGGGGAGGAGGAATTCTCCAACAGTTCCTCACAGGTAGGCTTCCACCATTTGTAACACAGGGTTGTTGTAGCACAGCTTCTTTCTTTTTCCCTAAGACAGTGTTCTTCAACCTTGAGTCCCCAGATGTTTTGGCCTGCAACTCCCAACTATGCTGGCTGGGGCATGCTGGGAGTTATAGGCCAAAAACATCTGGGGACCCAAGGTTGGAGAACATTGCCCTAAGGGTTTGTGGGTGGTGGTGGTCTTGTGCTGCCACTGCAAGTCGCAACAGCAGCAGCTGTATTGGCAGCCTGGCCCCCATTTTGCATCCTCCACAATGCTTGCAGCATTGTTCCAGGGCATTGTGGAGGGGGGGAGAGGGAAAGCAGACACCAAACATACACACAAAAAATGGTGAAGAAAATTTGGAGAAAATTCTGCAAAGTGGCCTTTTATTTCTAGGGAGGTTAAAAAAAAGGGGGGGGAGAACTCACAACTTTTCTGAGAAAAAATGAATTCTGAATGATTATTTTTTTGGTTCAGTTCTTTGGTCATTCTTCAGGGTTTGGCACCTTCCCCAGGATCTTCCAAATGTTAAATTTCTGAGGGGTGATTGCGGATACATCTTGTCTCTAATGCAGATGTTTATAATACCGCTACTTCCCTAAAAACCCTGTAGCAGGTGTGAGGGGGGCAGTGTTGTGTCCAGCTCTAGGGAAGAAGTGGAGCTAGTTCTGGGCCAAAATCTCTCCTCCTCTTTCCTGAAAGTTTTCTTCCCCGATGAAAGAGGTTTCTGTTTACTTACCTCATTCTCTCAAGGTGTTTTATATTTATTCTGAATTTATTTTGGTGATGTGTCCATCACTGCAAGGTGGACGTGGGTGTTGTATTTTTATTTCTTTCTATTACATGTCTCTCCATTGCTCTGCAGCCTCCCAGGCTGCCTACACTTCCTGATCTGAAAAAGCCCTGTGGGAGGAGTTCCTTCATGATGTCTTCCTCTGGGCTTTAACTGCAGTGTGGGAAGCTGAAAAGGCTAGTAGGGGTGGGCAATCCGTCCAGCACTCGACTTGCAGCGTGTGAGCCATGCGCATCTGTCACATGAGCCGAGCGCAAGCACCAGCTGAGACACTTGCTGGACTTCAGGGGCCCTGGCTCTGCATCGTTTACATAGAAAATAGCATAAAATACGTATTTGAAAAGCCACAATTTGCGCAAATTATGCAAATCACGGCTGTTTTTAACGTATCTTATGCCATTTTCTACATAAACAACGTAGTGCCGGAAACTGGAAGTCGCTTCCCCGGCTCAGCTCGCAAGAACGTGACTCAAGCCAGGGAAAAGGTAGGGCATGCAGCACTCGGGGGATCGAGGTCCGGCAAATTCGCCAGACTTCCACCCCCTAATGGAGCTCCGCGCACATCCCTAGCTACACCTACAGGCTGTTGGAAAGATGATTGTACAAAAAAAAGTCAGGACACTCGTGCACATTTTGGCCACCTCATGAATAAAGATCCCCACACCCAATCCTTGAGAATTCCTGTGAAATTTTCTTCTCCCTTGAATTTCTTTTCAAAAGCAATAAATTGAATGAGAATGGTAAAAAAAAAAGAAGAAAGAAAGAAAGAGGGGGAAAGTGGCAGGAATTTGAAGCACAGCACTATTTTAAATGTTGCCACTAACTTGAGGGGGGAAGGTCAGATGTTTCCCACGTGTGTGGGGAAAGGCAGGGAGGGTTCATGGTGAAGTAATAGAGTATACACTTTGCACACATAAATCCCTGGTACTAAGGAGTAAACAATACTGGGCCCCGGTGACAAAGCCCATCAGTGCAGAATGATGGGCTCTGTAGGGTAGATAATTCAAGGCTAGATAAACCACAGTTTCCAACTGTGTGCAAAGTGTATACTAGGAAATCCTGGATTTTCTCAAAAGCTTATCCAGGCTTTTTTGGTGACAAGATCAGTTATGGAAGACACACTTCCTTGAAAGACAGCTTCCCCATGACTTCCCATATCCCCATACCTAAGTGCAGCCACGGAGGGAGCTATAACTGATATGGTGCACTTTCTATTCAAAGGAACTCTGTGAGGTCCAACAGACATGGTGAAGAAACTGAGGGGCCCAGAAGTTCTAGAACAGCCTTCCCCAACCTGGGGCTCTCCAGATGCTTTGGACTGCAACTTCCAGCATTCCTGACCATTGGCCATGCTGGCTGGGGCTGTTGGGTGTTGAAGTCCAAAATTTCTGGATATCATCAGGTCAGGAAAGGCTGTTCTAGAAAATTCCCCATAATCCTATGCAACATGCAAGGATTCTTTGGTGGACACATCACTTTGAAAAGTGCTCCCTGAAGCTAGAAAGTCTGGAAAACATGGAGATAGACCAATGATCTGACTCAGTATAATGCAGCTTCACATGGAAACTGTATTTTCCTCATAAAGCCTGCAACACTTAGCACACTTTCCAGTGTGATGCCCATGTGTGTCCACACAGAGATGCACACAAGCACACTTCAGAACCCCTCTAAGCAATAATAATAACTTTAGGAGCAGCTGTCTGAACGCTCTCTAAAACACAGAGCCCTGTTGTGATGATAGGTTTGTGGCTGTGAATGGCCTATTCCCTGCATGTGATGGGAGGTTAAATTGTACATGACAGTGAAATGGGCCATTGCAACAGAGTGAAACTCTTCTAGCAGCTGACATGAGCATCCCCCCCTTTTTTTTGACAAGTTTGAAGGGGTATGACAGAAAGCCTGAAAATACCTTACTTTTCACTACATTGTAGGTGGACCAGGAGACAAAGAAAGAAGTTTAATTAGGACTAATGGGATAAAACTGCTTTTAAAGAGCAAGTGAAGAGAGCATTTAGGTAAGAAGGCTAGGAAACACTTCCTGACAGTAAGATGTATTAGTGAAGCAGTTATTTTTTGTAATTTATTAGAGAGAGAGCTTCCCTATAACTTAATAACATCATTTATTAACTACAGAACTGCAAATTAAAGAACCACCCTGTTAAGCATATATAATAGACTCTTAACCTCCAGACGAATGCCCAAGAGTTAGCAAGTAGGTGTAAGTTACAGTATTTTTCCATGTATAAGACTATACTTTTTCCTAAAATTGTTAGACTAAAAAATTGAGGGTCTCGTCTTATACCGAATAAGCCAAGGAGAGAACCGTGCAGTTGCAAACTGCCAGTGGGGGGCGTCTTTATACTGGGGGGCGTCTTATGGGCGGAAAAATACGGTGGTTGCAGCTCTACACTGGAATTAAGCTCGGCTTTGTGGAGAGGAGTTTGCTATCTTTTTACAAGATGAAATTATGAAACTCTTGGAGATGCATAGAAGTTTTGATTATACCAAGAGGAAAAGTAGCGTGGGTAAAACACATTTTTTAAATATATATATTTATTTTTCATTAAACAGTTAAATAAAACTTTGAACAATACTTTAGAGTACACATGCTTAGTATACCGCATCAACATCCACATTCAGTGTTGTAGTGCCAAAGTTACACACACTAGAGTTACACAAGGTATATATTCAAATGTTAAGACATTACATCTGATCTCTCCAAAATGATATCTGTGTGACTGGAGGTCTGAACTCATTTTCCTTTTTGTTAACAAAAGTCAAAAATGGAAACCATATCTGTAATACAACTATCTTGCTTGGTCATCCCCCAATCCATCTTCTGAGAGAAGTGAGCGTCTCAGCTGATGCCACTTGCCAAATTCTGGTACCACCCTTGGACTGTATTTCCTGACGTAGCTCTCTTTTTCTACTTACAGCAGCAATCCTACGGTCACAGGACAGTGTCTAGACAGCCATAGGATTTTCAGATTCCCAGCTATGAGGTTGGAAAATCGCTCTGACCATGCTCAGATCCCCCCCCCCCGTGCAGCCGATGCAGAAAGAACCACGCCGGCTGCTTTTCCATGTTCATAACAGTGACCTCGGAGAAGGGCTTGGGGGAGGGGGTTCTGGGGAGGGAGGGGAGAAGGGTTGTGCTACCAAAATATGACATATTCTGATGGCACCTCGGCCTCCTTCCCTCCCGCTTCGAAGCGCCACACTTAGACAGCCAAAATTAGCTGTCACTTCAGGGTCCCGGAGAATCACAGGGTGCGTCGAGCACCGAAAGGTTGGTTGTGCGGGGGTTCGGGGGGGGTCAAGCACCGTGATTTCGCGGAGCTTTTCACACACACCCCAAATTCGCATACATCCCTACGAGTGCTCCTCCTGCCCTCCATAGGGTGCATGTAATCTGAGTTCGGAGGGTTACCTTGATGTTTTAAGATGTTTTAAAGATGTTTTAAAGATGTTTTAAGATGTTTTTAGGATGTTTTAAGATGTTTAATAGTATATATTGTGTTGTTTTAGTTTAGGTATTTTATATTTTCTGTTGTTCCCCGCCTCGATCTAGATGGAGAGGCGGGTAATAAATAAAATATTATTATTATTATTATTATTATTATTATTATTATTATTATTACCGGCATCCCCATGGAATTGCACCCTTCGTTTTCCCATTGTTACTTCTATACGTGCTGCCACTAATAAAAGAGACACTATTTTTTTTTTAATGGTTTACAGGGTTCATGACATCATCACAAATGGATAAAAGTGCTAATAAAGGGTTTGGTGCCATTTCTTGTTGTGTCATGTCTGAGCTTTATGTTAAGATGTTTAACCAAAATGCTTGCGCATGAACACATTCCCACCACATCCACCTGTGAATCAGTGTTCGCCTGGAACTGCGTCCTCTCCAACACAATGACAATAGCTCTTGGTTTACGTGGTGTAATCTCACTGGGATGAGATGCCACCTGTATACTAGCCTAAGCATGGGTTCTTTTATTCAGGCCTATGTGGTTTTCAATGGTTGCTTGGACACATTGATTCCCAACTTGCTTTAAGCAATATGCCAGTATTTTTGGTATTTTAGCCCTTTGTTTCTTTGTTTGTTTGTTTGCCTTTGGTCCATCCATCCCTGCAATGCAAGCCACAAAAGCTTCCCTGAAATTGAATTTGGCCCACCCCTGATTTACCTGATCATGCTAGGAACTGAATTTGGCTCCTTTTGCATGCAAGGTATGTGCTCTACCACTAATCTATGGTCCCACGTACAGCAGGCCTAATCAAAAAGTATTTAGCACACTAAAAATATACAAGTTATCCATCAGGCAAAGTCAGCCCTACAACGAACACTGAAAAGCTAGGAGTTGAGCAGCATTGGCCTAGTTTACATAAATAGCAGATGGGGTGGTGAAACTCTTGGACTCTGCTGCTGCTGGTGGTGGTAGTGGTGCTGGTGCCGGGGAATTGCATGTTTAAATGCCTCCCCATGGGGGTGAGGGGAGCCCTGCAAATACAAAACTAGCATATCAGGGAAGAAGCTAAACCTGATTTCTTCTCCCTTATGTCCAGTTTTCTATGTGGCGTAGTGGTTAGAGTGTTGGGCTGGGAATCAGGAGATCCGGGTTCTAGTCCCCACTCAGCCATGAAGCTCACTGGGTGATTTTGGGCCAGTCACTGCCTCTCAGCCTAACCTACCTAACAGGGTTGTTGTGAGGATAAAATGGAGAGGATGAGGATCATGTAAGCTGTCGGGTTCCTTGCAGGAAGAAAAAAAGGCAGGATATAAATGTAATAAATAAATATATAAATATATGCTTGGGAGTTGTTGTTGTTGTTGTTGTTAAAAAGGGAAAGAAAAAGGAAGACCATTCAATCATGCAACCTCCCACCTGCAGTCTGAAATGGTACAGTCCACAACATTTTGATACTTTAATAGAAGTTGGGGTGAAACAGGCCCATGTTACTGCCTACTGGTGTTAGAGAAGCACAGTAGCTTGTCCGGGAGTGGAGGGTAGTAGTGACTAAATCAGCATCAGAGGGGAGGCTACGAGTGGCAGAGCTGTGGACAGCCACAGAAATGTAGCAATATGGATCAGGAGGTGCAGCATTTGACTGCCATTTAGGTGTTGCTGATCGGAACAGCTGGCCCTCCATTAATCAACCATTCAAGAGATTCCAGTTTGTTGTAATGAGTTATGACGCCAGCTATCTATTCAAGTGCCTGCAATGAACCACCAGCCCTTTGCTGAAAACCACAACTTAGGATATGATTGTCTGCATGTTTCTTAAGGAAATTAGCACAGGCAACTGGAGGGTATATTTGTCGTGCTGCTTTTGTGATGGTTATTTGACAAATTAGACAACAAGGATTAAGTAACCCTGGAAGGCTCTTCCAGTAGAGTTCATTTCATAGACCACTGTAATCTCCTGCACAAGGTGGTTAATGTTCCTTGAACTGGGAGAATGCTTGAGGATGAGAGTTTTGCACCCTGAGCCCAAACACATTTCATGGAAGCAAACCCCACTGATACCAAATGAACCTGCTTTAAGTAATGTATTTTAGGATCCAGATATTTATTTATTATATTTCTAAATCGCCCATCTGACTGATCACCCGGCCACCCTGGGCGATGTACAATCAAGATAAATATAATAAATACCATTAAAACACCATTAAAACAATTAACATACAATTAAAACACAATTAAAACAATATAAGAGTTTTTAAAAAAACAAAAACCCTAACCCACCCCATATTCCCACCTGAAAAGCCATGTTTTTAAAGCCCGTCGGAAGTTCATCAGGGAGGGGGCATGGCGAAGGTCACTGGGGAAGGAGTTCCATAATCTGCGGGCCATAAATACCATACTTTAAACTGGTATTTAAAGATACTAGTTGCTTTAAATCTGTTTTCACGCAGTCTATTCATTTATTTTATTCAAAGCAAATTGCATAAATACTTTTAAATGGGCTGGATCCATATTTATTCATGCTTAGAGTAGACCCACAGAAATCAATGAGACTGCACTGAATTTAGTCATGACTCACTTAAGCCCCGCCAATTTCAGTAGGACTGCTCTAAGCATAAATAAGTCTGGATCCAACCCAATGTTGTTGTTGTTTTTAAAAATGTGTTCCATGGCCTTGGAGGGGCTGCCCCCTCCATGGGGAGGTGCACATCAAAACCCTACTGGATTTTACTCATTCATGTATTTATTACATTTATATCCCACCATTCCTTCAAGGAGACCAAGGTGTACATGATCATCCTCCTCCACTCCATTTTATCTGCACAAAAATCCTGTGAAGTAGGTTAGGCTGAGAGTTACTTCAGATGTCTTCCTCCGAGTCGCCCAGTGAGCTTCATGACTAAGTGTGGACTTAAATCTGGGTCTCCTCCATCCTAGTCCAACATTCTAACAACTACACCACACTGACTATCAATTGATTCATTACAATTAAAGGGACAGGGGCATAAGTATTCATTCCCCCTTCCCTTTGTATATGGTTTACTTCACCTCCTGTCTCTTCTCCTGGCTTCCTTAGTTTTCCTTTCCCTCTGTCCTTCTCTTCCAGTCTTATTCTCCTTTCTCGTTCTTCAGTTTCTGTCCCTCTAGGTTACTGGTGTTGAACTTGGATTAGTTAGGGGCCAGATCACCCCCTTGACCAATCCAGTGGGCCAGATAACATCAGGGGGTGGTGCCATGCCCCCAAAGCCCCTCCCCTCCTTGACTTGCAGTCCAGAGCTTTCCAGCCATTTTGTTTTTCTCCATGCAGAGGAGAAAAGGACAGGAAGAAAAGGGCTCAGTTAGCACTTGGAGGAGCAGCTCCTCCAAGCATTGGCTGAGTCCCAGCTTCAGTCCCTGGCTTCACACACCAGGATGGCAAAGGGTGCATAAATGGACTCAGCTGGCACTTGGAGGAGCCACTTCATCCAAGCAAGCACTGACCAAGTCCCCAGCTTCATGCGCACAAAGCCAAATCCCTGCTGTTATTTCCAGTCAGTGACTGGAGATAACAGCAGGGATTCCCTTTGCCCCATACTAAGGGAAATCCACTCTGTTATCTCTAATCACTGATAGGAGATTCATCTATCCCAGGGGCTGGGGCTTTGAAGAGGGGGGCTCCACAGGCCCCCCACCCCTGCTCTAGCTCTTTCTCCACCCTTACTTTCCTCTGTCTCTCTCCTTTCTCCCAGATCCATTGTCTGCTTGCTTTTCCCTCCCTGCTTTCTCTTTCCAGGGCCTTTTAAGTGGCCTTCTACCCAGGGCACATCCCTCCTCCCCCTCTTTGATCAGCTGCAGTTGTAGCTCCTGCCAGGCATGGGGTAAGTTGACGAGAGCTCAATGCCTGACGATGATGTCAATGTCAGGTGCCACCATCATTGGCCCATCTGATCAGGTTCCTCCAGCAAGCAGGGCAGCAGATGGTGAAGCAACAACCCCTGGTGAATCACCACATAGATAAGGGATTATATTTTGAGTGCAGTGATATCCCTCTTTCGGTTTTACATATCCAACAAGATTAGGTGCCCACTGGAAGGGGCAATGAACACCCAGCTGTACTGAACCATGATCATCCCATTAAACCAGGTCACTACATCATTGGAATCAAACATGAAAAATCCAGTGCCATCCTCTTCCTGTTGCAGAATATGTTTCTTATCGCCACACTTATGTGTCCAGGAGCTCCTTTCATCCTCCATCTAATGGGAGTAGATGCCAAATGAGGACAGAAGGAACTGAAGATCCATTCATAGGGAATCGTCAAATAATCTTACATTTCAGCATGTAAGACAACAAACATCTCTCCTCTCTCTGATTTTAGGTAATGGCTTATGTACCTGTGAATAAAGAAAATGCTGTAGAAACAAAGGTAAAACCATGTAGGCGATGGTAATTGGAAAGAAGTTCAGGACAGCAGAACTTTTTGTTGAAGGGGGGGGGGAACCATACAGGAAGTGTGGCAGAAGGGGAGAGAAGTGAGCCATGTGTTAATGGGTTGGAAGAGAACCAGACAGATTGGCGGAGAGAGGAAACAAGATATACAAGATGAACACTCCCCTCGATACCCAAGAGAAAATGGTTCCTACAGCATAATGAGCCACCGTTGCTTTCACAGGTAATGAATTAGATGAGTTCCAATATTGGTAAGAACCCTTGAGTTATATCAGGGTTCAGCCGGTTCAGCAACTAAGGCAACGTTTGTACTTCACAGAATGTACAAGAGCAGGATTGTGCCTGTCGATTCCAAATCCCCAAACAGTTAATCTAACGGAGGTTTTTAAGGTTTGAGCATGTCATTCTAATAGCTGCTGTGGTGCTGTGCAGTTAACCTTTATTGCCTTCTGGGCCCTATTAAGAATGAGTTATGCTCACCCTCTTTAAGTAGGAAAGGAGTGCATTCCAGATGTGTGGATGCTCTTGACATATGCCCTGTGAGTGGCCGGGCTCTAAGGCACCCAAATGTCCCAGCCTTTGTAGGTGTACCATTTCCGTTTGGATGCCACATGTATATCCATTTAACCCCTACTGTGTCATCTTTATGTATCATCCTGAAGCCAAGCTGATGAGAGCAATATAAATGCATAGGCAGACTAGATATAGAGAAGGATTGCATTTTATCTTATGCAATACTGATTTCTCCCTGCCTCTCAATTTTCTACTTCCTTCAGCCACCTCAGGGCAAAACAAGTCAGTTGTTAAACTGGGAAGGGAACCCCCATTTTTATTACTGTCACCATCATTGTCAGAGAATTGCCTGAATGTTTACCAAAGAAGAAGGAGGAGGAGGAGGAGGGAGGAGGAGGAGGTGGTTTTGCTTGTGCTTTCCCTGATAAAAGCAGAGGTGCTGAAGCTGTGAATCACTGGATGGAAATTAGAATGAATCATGGAATGTTCATGAATTGGAAATCATCAAATAATTTGTTGTTCCAAACCTGTAACAAAACATGTTGTGTTTTCAGTACTAAAATATTTCAGTCATTGAATAATAGAGTGTATGTACAGCCAGGCGACTTTATTTGACTGAGACAGAGTGAACTACTGAACAGCTGGTGAACAACAAATTATCTGGAAGCCATTGTTTCCTGACAGGAAGACCATTTCAGGAACGATTGGCTAACCAAATGAGTCCTTCAATTTTAAATATTTAGAACCAATCGCTCAACTGGCTACAATCATGACTGGGCTTGCATCCACTTGCATTTCAGCCGTCGTGACTCATGCCAGCTGCTTCATTGCCCCTTGCTCACAATATACCAGGGAGATGAAGGGCTCTGTACAGGCAGGAAAGGACTCATATCATTGGAGAAATTGTGTCTATGGCCCATGCTCTGTGGAGCAACAAGCACTTCATGCCGACTAGAAGCTCCCTGCCCTGATAGCCATCAGAAATCCCCAGGATATATCAGCATCCAGGGATGGGGCATCCTAATTTGTTTTGTCCACCTCCCCTGCAGAAGGTCAAAGCAAGCATTAGCCTAATCCTCTCCAGGAAGTAGAGTCTATAATTTTTGTGCAGTGGGGTAGGGCTTCTATGTAGGACTCTGTGGATAAAAAGGAGCAACTCAGAAGGCAATTTAAGTTAACAGCGCTGGATTTCCTGATTTTTAAAAAAGTAGTGGTGGAACAATAAACTCCTATCAATGGCTATTAGTCCTGATTGGCTATATGCTACCTCCAGTATCAGAGGCAGTATGCCTATGTATACCAGTTGCCGGGGATCATGGGCAGGAGGGTGCTGTTGGGCTCATGTCCTGCTTGTGGGTTTCCCGTGGGCAGCTGGTTGGCCACTGTGTGAACAGAATGCTGGACTAGATGGACCCTTGGGCTCTTCAGCAGGGCTCTTCTTATGTTCTTATGTTCTTATGTTCCTAGTTTACTTCAGTCTGGGCAAAATACCATATCCTGTGCCACTGAAATATACTTACCGGTAGCCCAAAAATAGGTTCACATACACCACATTGAAACTGTGGCTTCTCACAGATCAGCTTGTGCAATTAAGCACTAAACGCTTACGTTTAGTGTGGAAAGCAATAGCTACAGAAAAGTGGTTAAAACATGTCTGACCTCCGCTCCACACAACAACCACTCATTTGGACTGGTCTATGGCTGTATATATAAAATCTCTGTCATTTGGACTCTCCTGTTCATACTGAACCTTCTCCTGTTGACAGATGCTTTGGAAGAATCAGGACATGAACAGACATACTGCTTCTTCTGCCTGGCTTGCAGATATCATAGAATCATAGAATCATAGAGGACAGCCTGCATAGAATCATAGAATCATAGAGGACAGCCTGCAGAGGATGAATTACCGGGCACCCAACGTGACAGCGAGCAAGAGGCTGAGGGTCAGTCAAGTGGAGGCAATCAAACCAAGGCCTACAGCAAGAGGAAGAGAAGAGTACTCATAGTGGGAGACTCCCTCCAGCTGGGGATCGAAGCCAAAATATGTCGCGAAGACCCATGGACTCACCAGGTGTGCTGTCTCCCCGGGGCATGGATTAAGGATGTGACAGAGCAGCTGCCGAGGCTCATACAGCCCACCGACACATACCCCTTTCTTCTCTTCCACGTGGGTACAAATGATACTGCCAAGCGGAGTTACAAAGAAATCACGGCAGATTTGAAGAGCTGGGAAGGGAACTCAAGAACTTCGGGCCCAGATAGTTTTCTCATCCATCCTTCCAGTACATGGAAGAGGCATAGAAAGGGAAAGAAAAATACTCCGAGTGAATGACTGGCTACGAAGGTGGTGCCGACGTGAGGGATTTAGATTCTGCGACCACGAGCTACACTTCCTAGAAGATGGACTTCTGGCAAAGGATGGATTGCACCTCACAAGGACTGGGAAGAATGTGTTTGGCCACAGCATGAGGAACTTAATCAGGAGGGCTTTAAACTGAATCCAACAGGGGAGGGAGACATAAACTCGGGGGTACCAATGGAAGAAGGCCTCTGTGCCACAATGGAGGGAACAGCTCCAGCGGTGCCCATTGATAGTCTACCACAAAATGTAGGGAAAAAGTCGGACTATAAAGCACATAGTCTTCAATGTCTCTATACTAATGCCCAGAGTATGGGCAACAAACAAGATGAACTTGAACTCTTGATACATGAGGGCAAGTACGACTTGATAGGGATAACTGAAACCTGGTGGGATGACTCCCATGACTGGAATACAGCAATTGAAGGGTATAACTTGTTCAAAAGGAACAGAAGCAACAGAAAGGGAGGTGGAGTTGCACTGTATGTTAAAAATACGTATATCTGCACAGAGATACAGGAAGAGGAGCTTGGCAGCCCCATTGAGAGCATCTGGGTTAAAATAAAGGGGGTAAAGAATAAAACGAACATGGCGGTTGGAGTCTACTACCGGCCACCCAATCAAGGAGAAGACGAGGATGGAACTTTTGAAAAGCAAATTGCCATTGTTTCAAGGAGGCACAATGTGGTAGTAATGGGTGACTTCAATTTCCCTGATATCTGTTGGGAGACTTATTCAGCCAAACATGGCCCCTCCAAGAAATTCCTGAGCTGTGTTGCTGATAACTTCCTCCCACAGAAAGTGGAGGAAGGAACTAGAGGATCGGCTATTCTTGACCTGATTCTAACCAACAGAGACGAGTTAGTGGATAAAGTGGCAGTTTCGGGAACTCTGGGGGAAAGTGACCATGTTATACTTGAGTTCTTGATTCTAAGGGGAGCAAAAGCTGAGTGTAGCCAAACACGTACCCTGGATTTTAGGAAAGCCAATTTTAACAAACTCAGAACAATGATTAGTAAGATCCCATGGCAAGCGACTCTCATGAGAAAAGGAGCCCAGGAGGGGTGGGAGTTTTTTAAAAAGGAAATTTTAAAGGCACAATTGCAAACAATTCCCACAAGGAAAAAAGGCAGAGGGCAGCAGAAGAAGCCAATGTGGCTTCACAATAAACTCAAAGATGACCTGAAAACAAAAAAGGACACGTATAGGAAGTGGAAGGAAGGACAGGCTACAAGGGAAGAGTACAGGCAGGTAGCACAGAACTGTAGGAATAGTGTCAGGAAGGCTAAAGCTGAGAATGAGCTAAGGTTAGCGAGGAATGCAAAAAGCAACAAAAAAGCTTTCTTCAGATACATGCACGGTAAAAGACAGAAGAAAGAACTGGTGGTTCAACTACGCAATGAGGATGGCAAATTGATAACAGAAGACAAAGAAAAGGCAGAAGTGTTCAATTCCTACTTCGGCTCGGTCTTCTCCCAAAAGAGGGTCTATGACCCCCCCCCCGGCAAACCTGAAGTGCAGACTGAAGGGGCAGGATTGCAGCTTGAGATTGATAGGCAAATGGTCAAGGAGCACCTGATTACTCTGAACGAGTTTAAATCTCCAGGGCCTGATGAGCTGCATCCTAGAGTAATAAAGGAACTGGCAGAAGAACTCTCAGAACCACTTTTATCTTTGAGAAATCATGGAGGACAGGTGAAGTGCCAGATGACTAGAGGAGGGCAAATGTTGTTCCCATCTTCAAAAAGGGCAAGAAGGAGGAACCTGGGAACTATAGGCCAGTCAGTCTGACATCAATCCCCGGGAAGATTTTGGAGCAGATTATAAAGAAGTCAGTCTGCAAGCACCTTGAAAACAATGCAGTGATTACTAGAAGCCAGCATGGATTTGTCAAGAACAAATCCTGCCAGACTAATCTGATCTCATTTTTTGATCGGGGTAACCTCCCTTGTGGACTGTGGGAATGCTGTGGACATTATATATCTGGACTTCAGCAAAGCTTTCGACAAAGTGCCTCATGATATCCTGATTAGCAAGCTAGCTAAGAGTGGGCTAGATGGAACAACTATCAGGTGGATCCACAATTGGCTACAGAATCGCACTCAAAGAGTGCTTATCAATGGTTCCTTCTCAAACTGGGGAGAGGTAACAAGCGGGGTACCACACGGCTCAGTCCTGGGCCCGGTGCTCTTCAACATTTTTATTAATGACTTGGATGAGGAGGTACAGGGAATGCTTATCAAATTTGCAGATGACACAAAGTTGGGTGGAACAGCTAATACTCTGGAAGAGAGAAACAAAATTCGAAGTGACCTCGATAGGCTGGAGCGCTGGGCCGAAAACAACAGAATGAAATTTAATAGGGATAAATGCCAAGTGCTGCACCTAGGGAGAGGAAACCAAATGCAGAATTACAGAATGGGGGACACTTGGCTCAACAATACTACAAGTGAGAAGGATCTTGGAATTGTGGTAGATCACAAACTGAATATGAGCCAGCAATGCGATGTGGCTGCAAAGAAGGCAAATGCAATTTTGGGCTGCATTAATAGAAGTATAGCTTCCAAATCACGGGAAGTGATAATTCCCCTTTACTCGGCACTGGTTAGGCCTCATCTTGAGTACTGCGTCCAGTTCTGGGCACCTCACTTTAAGAAGGACATAGACAAACTGGAGAGGGTTCAGAGGAGGGCAACAAGGATGATAAAGGGACTGGAAACAAGGCCCTATGAGGAGAGACTGAAAGAACTGGGCATGTTTAGCCTTCAGAAGAGGAGACTGAGGGGAGATATGATCGCACTCTTCCAGTATTTGAAGGGATGTCACACAGAGGAGGGCCAGGATCTCTTCTCGATCATCCCAGTTTGCAGGACACAGAATAATGGGCTCAAGTTACAAGAACCTAGATTCCACCTAAACATCAGGAAAAAATTCCTGACTGTCAGAGCAATAAGACAATGGAATCAACTACCTAGGGAGGTGGTGGGCTCTCCCACTCTGGAGGCATTCAAGGTGCAGCTGGACAGACATCTGTCAGGGATGCTTTGACCTGGATTCCTGCACTGAGCAGGGGGTTTGGACTCGATGGCCTTGTAGGCCCCTTCCAACTCTACTTTTCTATGATTCTATGATTCTATGAACCAGTAGCACAGTTTGGTAAATTTTAGACACTGGATTTACAACAACAACTTTATTGTAACACAGCAATTTTCCATTACACACGGTCAGAGCTTAGTTAATAGATCTTCAGAAATTAAATAATTTCCCTTATAACCTTAAGTTTTTACAGTGTACATTTGTAAAACATTTACAAGGAATTTGGATGTTGTATAGGATATATACTTGTCAACATTACACAACAGGAAACAAACCTTTGCAAATGATGTCCTTCTCTTCAATAGTTTTATCAATGGAGAAATATATCTAATTCTAAGATCATTATAAATTGAACACTCTAAGAGTATGTGAGTTATATCTTCAACTGATACCAAATTGCAATCACATACTCTATCCTTCTTAGGAATCCCTTTAAACCGGCCCACCCAATCAAACAAAGGAAAAACATTTAATCTTGCTTGAGTAAAGGCTACCCTCATTTTAATGTTTGGCAAGTCTACCAAATATTTTGTTGGGAGGGATAAATATGATGGAATAAAAGAGTCATAAAAATTGTTTGATTGACAGGCCTTAATCCCAGCAATCTGGGATTGCATCTCAGTGACCTTAAGCCTTTGGATCAATATCACTTTGGCTGGGTCATATCCTTGAGTTAAAAGAAAAGAAGTAGAGAATCCCAGACTCATAACAGCCAATTGCATCTTTTGCTTCCATGAATTTTGGCCCATCTCTTCTAATAACACCAAAATAAATTCTGACACCTGCTTAAAAATGATTTTTAACCAAAAAAGCAAGGCTAATCTGAGGGCTTCAGCCTTTATGGTCATTACACCCAGTTCTATACAAACCAATTCTAGTTTTGTAGAAACAGGAACTGCCAACAGTGTATGCAAAAATTTATTTTGACTCTTTGAGCTCTCTCTAGTGGATCTAAATTGGCCATCACCCATAGTGGAGCTCCATATAACAATTTTTGCAGAACCCTGGTTTTTGTATATTTCTAAAATGTGCTGGACCAAATTACCCCCTTTTGTGTGATAAAATCATAATAACCCATTTAATGTTCTTCCAGCTAGCAGGGTGTTTGACTAAACCTGTAGGGACCATGCCCCCGTCCACTGGAAAACCACACCAAGGTACTTAAAAGAGGGCACTTGCTCCAGTTTGTTCCCATCTAGTGACCAGTTAAGAATTTTCTTGTATTTACCAAATATCTGTGAGAGTTGGACTGACCCGGGTTCAAAAGCTCCCCTAGCCAATGACCCTCAGTCCCAGTCACGCAAGCGGAAGGAGGAGATAACAGCAGTTAATAAAGATTAAAGAGTTTATTTGTAAGACCCAATTACATGGGATTAAGGCAATCAATGCATCTCTACTCACTACATCATTGAAGACTCAAATCCTATACCCCAGTGGTAAGGCTAGATGAAGTGAAGTCCAAGAACAATACACATGTCGTGTCGAGACGAACAAGCCAGCAAGGAGAAGGAGAGCAATGAGTGAGGCTATCAACAAGTGTGCCAGCTTATATACCGCAGACCCTGCACCTATAAATAGGATATTACTCACTCCAGTGTATAACCTATTCATCAACATGTTGATCTGCTAAAACCTGTTCAAGGCTGCTGAGTCACATCACCTCGAGACCATGTCTCCTGACCAAAGGCCTTGTATACTTGAACTCAAGTAACACCCACCAGGTCAGGTGATAATCCCGATGTCAGGTGGTAATCTCGTTCTGCCTATGCAAAACCCAACATCCCCCTGCTTTTGCATTTGCACAGAACGCGGTTATTTACCTCATACAACAGCAACAGCTTTGTTGACATCTGATGCTGTTCTTTCATCTATGGACTTTGATAAAAAAACTTTTGCAGGAATGACTTTACCTGCCAGAAATTTGAACCACTATCAAATCACTTCTGATGTATCCCTCCTCATGACACAGCTTTATTTGCAAACCCAAAACGTTGTGTATTGCTATCTGCCTGCAGCATAGCAATCCTGCCTTGGTTTCCTGAAAAAACTGTAATAGGTTTTTCACATCAATCCCAGCATCATTTAAACATTTTTAACAATTTAAACTATTTAAACAAATCCAATAACTATTCAAGCTTTACAATAGCATAATAGCACAATACATAATACAATGTATTCAGCTCAATTTCAGTTGAACTCTAACTTTCTAAATGATTGTTTCTACAAAATCAATCAAACAAAATATGGTTATAAAAATAACAAACTTCAGGTGTGTTCTTGTTGTTCTTACTATCACAACCACAACTGGCATTTCTGTGAATCTGTAAGCCACCTGTGCTCTGACTTGTAAATCTTAGTCTGAAGTGTGATGTTCCCTCCAGATAACACTCAACTCCTTTTCAGAGCTCTCCAAGCATGTCCTGTTGGTCTAACAGTCTGCCTATTACACTGACAGCAATACCTGGCCTTGTTGCTTGTACAGTAAAGCTCAACAGCCCAATGCTTCTGTGTAGCATTCAAACTGCTTTTCCATCAGCATGTGCTTGAAAATCCTCAATTATTTGGAGTCTCTCACTGAGTTAACTTTCTCCAAAATTCTCAATCACATCCATGATTTTTCTCTGGTTTGTTGCAGTAAGATACTGCCCTCTTGGTTCTCCCTCAACTTCTATTTACAAATAAACAGTTGATCCACCACCAAGCAGTTTCAATTCAATGAAATTCCAAACCCTGGATCAATTATATCATATTGCTTTTATCTGTCCAGAAAAAACAATAGATCATCCATCTAAACAAAGTACATACAGTCTATGTCCCTGTTCTGTTTAACAAACAAACATTGATCTGCCTTTCTGTGCAGATCTCAATTCAACAATGTTTGAGTTCAAAACAGAATTCCAGCCTCCAGCTGATTTTAGCTTTTCTTACAGAAATCTCTCAGTTTTCCAAAGACTTCCTCTCATTTAAAATGCTTGTGTTCCAATATTTCCAAGTGTGAAATATTTTTACATCTTCACATTCTTAAACATCAGTCTAACTGTTTCCAAAGCAAATTGTTGTTGCACTCATCTCATGATTATCCTGCTTCTTTTTAACTTGAGCAAAAATCACAAGCAACCAATCTTGCTATTTGTCATATAACCTTTTTCAATCTGGTTAGTTTTCATTTAAAAATCTATCTGGTAACAATGAGTTCCATGGACTGCTGTTTGTTTCACCAGCTTCCATGTTTTGTTCTTTATCCAAAGAATTCAACTCAGCTTGCATAGCCTGAAGCTATGGTTCAGCTTCCTTAACAGACAATTTTTCTCACCTCTTTGAAATTTTCACGTTTCAAATGGCTTTTTCTGCAAATTCATCCTGATATCTCACAGGTTGTTTGACTCACCTGTTCCTTACCTCATCAGTTATCAGGTTCCTGTTCCAATAAATTTGCACCAATGATGAACAATCATTTGTTTAGTCTCCACTAAACCAAATGTGTATCAGAGTTTGTCAAATTTACCTGACTGTCCTTCAGCAAATGCTTTTCTATTCTGACTCTGAGCTTGATGCATCCCCTGCATTAACAGAATTAATTTTGAAAAATGATCTCACCTTTTCATTCAGCATTATACTCAACACTTCTAGATAATCTCACTATCCAAGTGTTGTTCATGTGAAACACAATATTCTCATTTCTAGAAAAACTCATGTAAGCTCCCTTACAGATTTCTTCTAACTTTGAGGTGTATGTACCTACATATCAGATCCAAGATCCTGAAATGTTTCTCCAGAAGATTCTTCCTTCCACACTACTTTCTATAAGGTGTACAGTTCAATCACAGAACTAAAACTTCTATCACGTACATAATCAAAAACATTTAAGAGCTTCTACCCAAACCTCATTATCCAAATTAGTATCACCTCTTCTGAGTGTTTGTTTACTCTTCCACACAATCCATGTGTTCAATATCACATCCTGTTAGAAATTCATCAAAAACATGCCCTGAATTGAACTTCCCCATATCTTAAAAGAAATAGGTAACATGGGTAATATGCTTGTTCTCACCCAAGCACAAAACACCTTGACTTTGTTCAATACTCCAGCTTTCTATCTAACATGTACACAACCTGTACCTCGTGTATTGATCAATTGACATCATGAAATAATGTGCCTTTCCTCTAAAAACCATCAGAGTATTCACAAGATCACCAAGAACAAATTTAAATGAAATGAACTGTTTTTTCAGCTTGCCTTCCAGTTTACCTGTTGAAGCTAGCATCCCTTGTTTATGTGCACAAAGTTACCTTTCATGTGAAAATTACAATTTCCCAATGCTTTCCCCACAACCACTGCTTGCATTTTCTTTCACATGCTTGTGAATCTAAATGACCAAACATCATGTGATACGCATGCATGTACATGTCACACATATGAGCATTTACCTTTTTATAGTTGCATCAGTACAACTCTCATTTCTTTATTACATCATTACAGTATAAAAGAAATAATCCATCTCTTAGTTTTGCCATATAAACATACCTACTTATTCAGTATTTTACATTTTGCTTCAGAAAAATCCAATATATACTCAAGTCATATATACATTCAGTACATTTTCTGACATTTCAAAGCATATATTACACTTTCTTGAATCCAAGTTATCCAAACTTTCAAGAAATACATTTTCAAAACATGATTGTCAAACCCCTGACCATTTGTATAGTCCTCTTCCTGTTTATTCATGTCCAACACAGAAAGCTTCGTTTAAACAATCCACTGTTTTCTGTCCAAACAAAATAATGTCCATTTTGTTATGTCCAGGGTTAAAACATAAAGTTTTTTCTTTCAGCAGCACCCCTGCTGATTTCAAGCTCCTTCTTCTGTGATCCCACATGAAGAAATTGAAGAACAGCTTCCCATTTTAAGCACAGCTTTCTCTGTTCAAAACTGCCGCGCTGTTTTCTCCTTCTGTTTCAAAACCACGCCTCCGCTGGTTTGATACAGCCTCCCATTTAGTATCAAGTTTCCCAAGATTCCTGGCACACGTGACTTTGCTTTGCTGCGACATGACGCTCCAGACGCTTTACCCACGTCAGACGTAATCCACGCATTTGTAATCCAAGCTACTTGTTGATACAATGCAAAAGATAGCTGATCCGTTGCTGTGTGAAGAAGCAAACTGTAAATGAAATATGATCCTCCTGCCTGTAGCCTTGACTCGTAGACACAGAGCCTCCTGAAGATTATTTCTTTGCCCGATACAGCTCCTTGACAATCACTCCAGCGAGCTGTGGAAAACAAAATCCTTGTGTCCAGCGTTGTTCACTTTTCAGCCTAGTAGCTGCCCTATAGCCTCGGATTTTGCCAAGCCTGGCACCTCCGTTCTAGCTGCTTTCAAAACTAAAAATCCTCCGTCTCTCTCTGCATTTTTTCAGTTGTGCTGCATTCTAAGCCGCTGTTATCAGCATCCAGCTTTAGCAACATTGCATCGCCTTTTCCGGTTTGTTTACAAACCGTTCTTACAAATAGTAAACAAATTCCTTTAACTCTATAACTGCTGAATTTCTCCAAACTGCGTCTCTGTGGCTTATCTGCCCATCAGATAACCATCAGATCATTATCTGGGCCCATAACCGATGTGAGAGTTGGACTGACCCGGGTTCAAAAGCTCCCCTAGCCAATGACCCTCAGTCCCAGTCACGCAAGCGGAAGGAGGAGATAACAGCAGTTAATAAAGATTAAAGAGTTTATTTGTAAGACCCAATTACATGGGATTAAGGCAATCAATGCATCTCTACTCACTACATCATTGAAGACTCAAATCCTATACCCCAGTGGTAAGGCTAGATGAAGTGAAGTCCAAGAACAATACACATGTCGTGTCGAGACGAACAAGCCAGCAAGGAGAAGGAGAGCAATGAGTGAGGCTATCAACAAGTGTGCCAGCTTATATACCGCAGACCCTGCACCTATAAATAGGATATTACTCACTCCAGTGTATAACCTATTCATCAACATGTTGATCTGCTAAAACCTGTTCAAGGCTGCTGAGTCACATCACCTCGAGACCATGTCTCCTGACCAAAGGCCTTGTATACTTGAACTCAAGTAACACCCACCAGGTCAGGTGATAATCCCGATGTCAGGTGGTAATCTCGTTCTGCCTATGCAAAACCCAACAATATCATGATACCAAATATCATGATTAAGTACCACTGGATTTAATGGTCTAAGGGGCACACCCTCTTTAGATGATAATGTGTATTACCTGACTTGCTTCAAAATGTGGTAAGCCAGACTTGCTATGTTTGGGGCCCCTCCTGCTCATTTGATGAGTGGGGGCCTAGACATTTGCCCCAAAGTCTTGCCCTGATGGCGCCACTGCCCGGAAGACCTACAAGTTACTACCTCTTCCTTCAAATCCTTCTTATCCTCTCATGCTTTTGTCTTAACACCTTAGTCCGCATCCTCACCTAAAATGAACCCTACACACATGCAATTACATTTGTTCAGCCCCCTTCCAGGTGATTCCCAAGGTCCCTCCCCTTCTGCTGCCCCTCTTCTATTGTCTTTTCCCTATTGAAATATGTATGTAAGCTGCTTAAGGCAGGGATCTGTCATTTTTGTTTATGTTAAAATGACTCCCAGTAATATCCAAGGATATTGTAATTTTACAACATTGAAATGTTCTGTAAAATACTATGTACATTGGATTAGTGCTGTGTGTGTTTGTGAGTGTATGTGTGTGGCAGCTGCCTTCCCTCTCCTCCCCACAATTCCCTAGAATGATGCTAGGTCATTGTGAAGGACGTAAAATGGGGGTCAGACTGCCAACATGGTTTTGATGGTGTTGCCACTTGTAGTGGCAGCACAAAAAAACAAAAACCCTTAGGAAAAAAGAAAGAAGCTGTACTACAACCTCTGCCAGTGGTGAGGTTGTAGAAACTGTTGGAGAACTTCTCCTCCCCCTGGGGAAATTCAGTGAAATTGTCCCCCTCATTTCTCTGCCCACAAAAAGGCTGGATAATTTTCAGAGGCCATTTGCACACAGCTCTACACTGAATGGCCCTCAATAAAGATAAAATAGAATCAATAATAACAATAAAAGATATGTCTGCAACAAGCAGGGCTTTTTTTCTGGTGGAACTCACCGGAACTGAGTTCCAGCACCTTTTCTTCTATTAATTGCATTACAATTTAATCGCCATCTACTCCCGAGGAAATGTAATCCAAGAGTTCCGGTACCTTTTTCTCCAGAAAAAAAGCACTGGCAACAAGATAATACAGATTAACAGGATTCTACCTGAACTTTGTATTTGTGGATTTAAATGTGTACTTAAAACAAGACTGTCAAACATAAGACCCAGGAGCCTCATCAGACCCTCTGAGGGTCCCAAAAGCTGCCCATGGAACACCTACTACACTGCACACAAATTATTGATATGCACATGCATTTTCCTTCTTTGCACTGTTCTCATCCAAGTCCCTTTAATTTATCTGTTGTTTTGCCATTGCTGTGATACTCATGATATAGATGTCAATGCAATAAACACTACTGTGTAGGCCCTAAACAGCACCAGACGGATAATCATAGCCGAGGACAAAAGCTGTGTCTACATGAAGTGGAAAAGACTCCGGAATAAAGTTACACACAGTAACTTTATAATCTCATAGAAACATATACAGCACAATATAATTACTGCAATCTTCCTGTAGCTTCATAAAGCTCCCTCACTTACATGAATCAGAACCACTCTTGCAGCAAAAGAGAAGGAAGGAAGCCATCCGACTGGAGAGCTGAGTCAGGGGAAAACTGCCGTGGTTACTTGCATGGGGTCACCTTCTGAAATCAATGCAAAAGTCCTTCTAGTGCATTTTCAGTCTTTAAGAGCTAACAGCTTGGAAACGATAACAGATCTGTCATATTTCCAATACACACAGAAGCCTTTCTTTTTTGGTGCCTACTAGTCCTCCTCTGTTTATCCCAGGAAAATTACTAGAGCCCTCGAGCTAAAGCCACATTCCATGTTAGACAAATGGGATACAGACAACTAGTGCCTCACTCACCATTAAAAAGTCGCCTTCCTTCTTTCCCTCCCTCCCTCCCTCTCTCTATCTCTCTTTTTTGAAGATTGCTCATCACTTTATTTATAACAGAATGGGGGGGGCATTTTAAAAGCAAGAATAATAAATAACTGGTAGAGCAACAAGTATGTGGTGGTAACTATGAGACTCTGATCCTTGTACATAGCCTTATATGGTTTAACTTGGAGTATTTGGTCATTGTTTCATGGAACTAGCTTATCTAACCAAGGTAACTAAGGGGGGAATCCACATTACACTGTATATCGTCAAGTTAGCAGAACGGTACTGCTCAGGGCCGGCGCTACCGCTAGGCAGACCCAGGTGGCTGCCTAGGGCGCGTGGCAGAAGAGGGCGCAGAAACACTGCGCTCCTTCCTCGCCGCCGGCACGCTCCTGCCCCGCCTGCCGCCTCCCCGTCCGCCCGCCCACCGCCGCCACCCCTCCCCCCGCTGCCACTGCTGCACCTCCCCCCCCGCGCACGCCCGCACGCCAGCCAGCCACCTACCTTCGCGTCGCTTCCGGAGCCCCGCCGGCGTTGTTTTGGCGGGAGGAACCAGAGCAACAGGGCTTAAACAGCCCTGTTGCCCTTGTTACCCCGGCAAAAAAAAGAGCACGGGGGTCACGTCACGTTACTTTCTCCTCAGAGGAGGAGGAGGCGGCAGCAGCAGCCAGTAGCCAGCAGCGGGGGGGGGGGTAGGTAGGTAGGTAGGTGGTGGTGGCGGCGGCGGCGGCGCGGGGGGGGGGGTTGCAGAGCAGGGCTGCTTTGCTCCGGAGCCCCCCCCGGCACGAGAGGGGGGCGCTAAATATAATTTGGCCTAGGGCGCCAAACAGCCCTGCACCGGTCCTGGTACTGCTATATTCACGTGCTGCAGTCACTACTCACAGGGCACACTCTTGTTAAATGTACTGTAGTCATTCCGGTTTGCCACCCCACACCTGACTCTGTAGCGGTAGTACTGGGTGTTGCCTTGAATGGTGTTTTGTTTTGTTTTTGCTTCGTCGTCTCTGCACAGGTGCGAATGAACACAGGAGCGATCTTTTAAAAACGAAAGGAAAAAGCTCTTCTGACCATGCACAAAGAACAAGGAGAAGGATGCTGCTGCTGCTGCTGCCTCCACCCTCCCATGGGGTCGGGGTGAAGCCAGCAGGACCAGCCCGCCACACCCCTCCACCGAAATGCAATTTCCCAAAGAAGTGTTCCTCCCATTCTGAGTCTCCCGAGTACAAGGCTTCTGTTAAAGTAATGTGATACACAGGGATGGGGACTCGGACTCGGGGACTCGACTCGTGAGTCCGACTGAGTCCCCCCTCTGACTCGAGTCCCACTCGAGTCCCAATAATTTATGTGGGACTCGGGACTCGACTCGGGACTCGAGCCTAAGGACTCCTCCGCCTCCGCCCTCGCCTCCGCCGTCCTCACCACCTCCTCCTCCTCCTCCTCCTCCTCCGCCGCCGCCTCCGCCGCCGCCCTCACCTCCTCCTCCTCCTCCTCCGCCGCCGCCGCCGCCGCCGCCGCCGCCCTCGTCGCCATCGCCGTAGCACACAGCACGCCGCGTCACGCCGCCAGCGCCGTCGCTCTGTTTTTGGCGGGGTTGCTGTGGTTCAAAAACAGAGCGCCGTCGCTAGCGGCGTGACGCAGCATGTCACGTCACGCCGCCAGCGCCGTTGCTCTGTTTTTGAACCACAGCAACCCCGCCAAAAACAGAGCGACGGCGCTGGCGGCGTGACGCGGCATGCCGCGTCACGCCGCTAGCGACAGCGCTCTGTTTTTGAACCACAGCAACCCCGCCAAAAACAGAGCGACGGCGCTGGCGGCGTGCTGTGTGTTACGGCGATGGCGACGAGGACGGCGGCGTGCTGTGTGCTACGGCGTGCTGTGTGCTACGGCGAC